>OU452292.1:10020000-12420000 GCA_911728535.1 Pammene fasciana
ATATAATCAGTTATAAGTAACGACTACCCTATTTCCAATTTGAGGGGTAGCTGTAACGCAATTTGAGCATTTGCATTGCACAAAAGGTTAGCAACAATCAGTGCTATTACACTGCTAGATACATCATGTTACATTTCAGAATGGATGCTTATATTATATTATAATGCGCACTTATGACTTTTTTGAGTAAAAGATATCGTTTTTTCGGTTATTCAAAATCGTTGCTTACGCATAAGCTACTGATGTAAAAGTTTCAAAACAGTTGGAAATTTCAAGAAACTTTCACAATAAAAAATAAGAAATTTAAATTTAACAAACGGAAAGTTACAATCCCCTACTAAATTATGAGAAGTTTCCGAAATTTTCCTGTATGAAAATACCGCAAGTTTCCTTCGGCACATCAAAGCAAAAATATGCGCAGATGGCGTCGCAAACGAAACAAACATCGTCCAATTCTATGCTAATGGTTTGGAAATGTCAAATCCATACAGCCTATAGAACAGAGTCTAGACTGAACCCTCTGAACGCCAAAACCATCAAGTCATGCGCACGTAAAGTCGTGTCCTCAGCGCCAAGACGTGATATCACGTCCTAAATATAACCGGTTTGCCTAGAGCGCTCGCGCGCGCTGGCGGGCGCGATTTTTCCGTCCGGTGCTTGGCGTTTAAAAAGTTGAATGACGGTTAAAAAGCACATTTATACTGTGTGTTTTTACCCTCATCGGCTCCAAATGTTGGAACCAAACATACATTTTCAGACTGTCTGTCTATGTGTGTATGGATTTAAAGAGATGTATATTCCATGTTAAGCGTGTTTTGTTATTGCCGAAAACCCAATATCTTTTACGTGAAAATTACACATTGTTTTATTTATAATAGTAAAACTAAACACAGTTCCTGTACCAAAACTGGAATATTTTTACCTCCTCTAAACCTTCCAGCAGTTAAATCTGAAAACAAAATAGAAATTACTAAAATTATTGCTCAGATTAAAATAACAAATACTTAGACATATTGTTCATACAGAAGAAACCTAACTTTAAATTGATTTAATAAGAAATAATAAATGAGACTGACTACTAAAGTTGTTTGGATAAAGGATAATATGTATATCAATTTCGTTATATATTTACTTACCCGCTTATTCATAAACGTATTGCAAACCTCATTTAACTAAATCATCTTTTGTCCTTATCTGTCACATTGACAGTTGTGTTTGTTAGAAACAGACAAAATAAATTTTAACTAAATGAGGTTTGAAACACGTTTATGAATAAGCGGGTTAGTCGGTTCATAAGTTCTGTCACTCGGGTTTTGACTAGTAAAATAGAAAATGTTAGCAAATGCTTACTATTTCCATATATGGTTAAAAAGCCTATTTAACAGTGATCAATTTAAGATATTATGTAATGCAAATACTTGTGTCAGTTTTACACAATTCCCTGTAACATTTTAAAAAGCGCAATAAAAAATCACGTCAAAAACACGCGCCCTATTTGAGTTATTTTAGACCCTAATTATTTTTATTCTATTCTAAGAGACTAAAATCTTGCATGCTGCATTAGCTTGGTCTTTTACCTTCATTTTAATATATAATTAACATGGGTTTGACTGACAAGAAGGCTGGTATACACAATTTTGTTAGACTACCTTGGCAGAATCTAAGTGTTTTGCTCAAAACTGAAAAATACATTTGCACCTTGTACGTTGTTGTCATCGATTTGTTTGTCTTATTTTACTTTTCAGTTGACGCCAAATATAGGCCCAGGCACATATGGTTGTTAGTTGCAGTGTAGAGAATGTATTAGTACCTAGTCATCGTTGTTGGCGTCGTCGGGCGCGGGCGTGTGCCAGGTGAGCCGCTCCTCGTAGAACTGTATGACGACCTGCGGGCAGCGCACGTTGGCCTGCTTGGCCGGCACCAGGTCCGCCTCGTCCGTGCCCTGCCACTTCATCAGGAACATCAGCTCTCCGCTGCTGTCCGTTGCACCTGTAAGTAGGAATATAAATATTTAGGGATAGCTACTTTACGGAACAGCTGATTTATAGACATTCGCTCGGCTTCTCTGTATTATGAGTTCGACTCTGAGTAACAAAACCCCATTGCTAAGCATGCGCACTTAAACTATAACAGGTTCATTTGAATTACTTACAAGCATAAATAGTATATTGTTGCCGAGGTACGGAAAGAAAGGAATTTTCTGACGAGGTACTTGGGTGCCAGGGCGAGGCTTGCCGAGGCCTGGCACTAGTTCCGAGTCAGAAAATTCCTGTTTCCGCTGAGGTATACATAGTGCTTTTCTCAAATATGTGAGGAAATAAAGAAAAATATTAGGAGAAACTACAAGTATTTTATATTGGAAAAGTTGTGTTGATACTGTGTTTTATAATAGGTAATACGGAGGTACTTTTAAGCATAGCATATTCATAAATAAACCACACCATAGTTGGCTTCTTGTTTTTTGATAACTGAAATAAGCTAAAACACATTTTCAGAAAAGATATTAGCATTTATGCTCATCTTCGAATTCATACACACGTCATAAACATAAACCCTTTGTCTCTTGACCTAGCAGGAAGCAAGTAATCCACTATTATTCTTTCAATCTAGGTAGAGCGCTATCAATTTCCGCACTACATTAATTTCTGAAAATCATTATTTAAGTTTATTTAGTACTATAAAGTAAATAAACAACGTAACGAAGTAAATTACCATAACCAACTAACTTTTCCGCTTTTTAAATTTATTTTTAATAAACCATAGACAAGATAGCCCGACACAGTACGCGCATGCGTATTCGCGCGCGCACTTTGTGAAGCCCTCTACACACGGCTTTTTAAATGAATTATTTTGCTTGGCTGAATCCGTTTTTGCCTTGGCCCATTAGATTTATATGCAAATATAAGAATTTTAAAAGTTTAACGCAGCGGAAAAAAATGGAATTTCATACATTCATTTTACTCCTAGGAGTAAAATGAAGCACTTTCCGTGTTCGATTTAGGAATAAAATGCGGCCATTTCCGAGCATGTTTGAGAAAAATCTATTGTATACTAGGGCGTATTTACCGCCCTGGGCCAAGCGGGACATGGCCCAATTTGGCAGAATGCCAGATGCATCATGAGACAGCCCACGCGCTTGGTTCAGGACGACCGGTCAGTCAAGAATAGGCCCACAAGGCCTATAGCCCATGCCCCAAATTGTCGAAATAAAATAATAGCCATCATCAATTATTTAAGAGCTGGGCTCTTGTCGGTGGAGCATTTTCCATGTATATCTATCCTTTGCCTTCTCCTTGATTGAAAATAATAGCATATTAAGTAAATGTGAACTTACCAATAATCTTCTCCGGCTCGAGACCACGGTCAAAACCAGATGCTTTCTTGTCATCACTCTTGGATTTCTTAGCACCTTTAAGATCCGGCGTCGCCGCAGTGGACTTGCGTTTCTTCACATCTTTATCTACCTTCGCAGTTTTGCCCTCTACAATAAGAAATAGCAATGTCAACAAATCAATTTTAGTATGAAGCTAAATTTTTTACTCTTCTACAGAAGCCTGACTACAAATAGAGCACCAAATAATATGTCACCAACTTATGCCTCAAAATCAACATTATTTTTAAAAGCATTATAAACATACTAAATTAATAGACTGCTCAATCATTTCACACACATACTATTTACTTCCTTGGTAGGCAACTAGATTGCAACCATGCCATGCCAAGTCAGCCTCCAAATGGTGAAGTATGACACAGGTATATAGCAGATACATTGTTTTTCATGAGAGTCAAAGCTGTGTGAAAACTTAGCATGGTCACTTGGTCAGACTCTTCAACTTAGACAGTATTCATAGTTTTATAAAATGTATTTAACTAAGAATAGGGCAGCCATATGGATATTCTTATTTGTAGGGATTGTGTCATGTATTTTCTTAGGGTTTGTTGAAGAAGAACATGTACAAGTAATTGGCGAAAAGGTAATAAAACGTAAAATATAAAAGCATTTCGTGATTGATGTAGACATTCATACCAGATTGTCCTATTCCGGGGCCAGCTGTGAAGTGTGTTAAGTTGATGTAAGTCATAAACATTGGCCCATTATAATAAAGAAATAAATAAAAAAATTCATCTATTCCTAGTTTTACCTCTTTCTAAGAAACACAACTGTGATGTTGATGCAAAAAATTCATAGATAGAGTATGGATTACAAGAATGGTGCATAGTTGCTAGCTGTTTTAAGTGTCAAATAAGTGAAGACGATCAAGTAGATGTCTGTTTGAAGCACACATAGCAAGCATTTACATATTTGGTGTCCATCAAGCCAACATCAACATTGTCCAAGTGGACAACACTCAGGTTTGTTTTTGAGGGTCACCAGTATAACAGTACTGTACATACTAGATGCGCAAAACGCTTCACTAAACTCAAAGGAGTCGCTGAGCTGCGCCAGGTGTAGACACGGCTAATCACTATTAATGCCTTACAAATGCATTCATGATACCTAATTCGTTTTTGAGCCATGTCCAATGCCTTAAAATGATTACCTACTGTATACTTAAGAACCTATTTATTTTGTTAAGGTGATAAGACTTTCATTGTGTGAATAAGTAAAAGTTAATTAATTTTGTCCTTCGCTGTCTGAAACACAGGGAATCCTAGTTCAGGCATTTATATACTACCTGTCGTTAAAAAATCTTAGCCTGTAAGAGCAACCACTGTACTATACTTTTCTCAATAAATGATTTGTATTTGTATTTTGTATGTCAAGCTGCATCATATGGCTACTGTGAACATATATACAACATGCCTTGCTGTGCATAGCAGTGAAGACAGTTTTCTTACCAGCTTCTTTCTTTTTCCTCGCCTCTTCAAAGGCTTGGATAAGATCAGGACAGTCGAGATTCTCTTCCGGCTCCCATGTGTTGTCAGCATCACTGTATCCCTTCCATTTTAGGAAGTACTCAACCTGAAGATATAAAATTCATTTAAAAATTCCAATCATATGGCAATATTTTAAGTACCACCCCTGTATAATATGGACATCCATGTATATATTGATGTTAATAGAATTAGGCTGCCATCTATAGGTACTAATATTATAAATGTGACTGATGGTCTGTTACTTCTTCATACTTAAACCGCTGAACCAATATAGATGAAATTTGGTATGAAGATTGAGTCCCGGGGAATGACATAGGAGTTTCTATGCCAGAAATCATCCCTTAGAGCATTATCACATTTGCAATGTCCGAGCAAGTTTTGTATAGAAATAGCTTTCAAATCTTTCAAGTGCGATAAGGCCCTTAAGGGGGTGAAAAGGGTTGTGAACATTTTTATGGAATTTTAGTTAACTGTGGTCTTAAAATAGGATATGTGCTATTAAATTTTACTAAGGCGTTATATCAATTCCTTATGGCTAATTTTAATCCCAAGCAGACGAGGTGTGGGCAAAAGCTAGAGAAATACCTACAAGTTGTTAAATTAATGTTTAATATGCATTACTCACTTTCCCATTCCGAACCCTTCTATCAAGAACTTTCTCCACAGAGAATTCTTCTTCAGGTTCTTGCTCGCTACCTTCCTTCTTCTTCTCAGCAGACATGTTTATCTGAAACACATAACTACCTATAAAAAAGGAAGCCTTGATTCTTTATGGTACATGGCAAATCACACGTGAGGTAAGGATCAGAAGTTAGAAAAAAATTGTATCATCTGTGTGACTATTCTACTTTTAAAACTTGTCCTTTCTGTATGAATGTATGCAATTTGTGTATGAAAAAAGTAACAACTACAGTCTGGGAAAGAAATACATAGATAAAATCTTAAAATACCGAATAGGCAAAAGTAACCTTGGAGATTGTAGAACATAAAACAAAGTAACCACTGGCTATGATTTTACATGAATTGTTGACTCCACAGTATGCAATAATTAACCGTTTGGTAACAATATGTGCCAAAAGAATTACGAACCATTATATCTTCTAGACAACAAAATAACAAACAACACAACCAAGCTTTTATCCCGCCATTTTGAATAAAGGAGCCCAAGCTAAGATTTCGCATAAAGTATGAAACTAACTAACAAGTACGTTGACGGATATTATATAAAAAGAACAAGTGAAAAATTGTTTCAAGAAAGTTGTATACATACATGAATCAAGGCAAAAGTATTTCAATGTAGAAATCCAAAAACCCGGCGTCGTTCAGACGGTGCGGCTCGGCTACTCGAAATACAGATAAGGTAAGATTGTCACAAAAAAAAACAAAAAAAAAACAACTGTCAGCAGTGTCA
This sequence comes from Pammene fasciana, assembly GCA_911728535.1. Lineage (NCBI taxonomy): Eukaryota > Metazoa > Arthropoda > Insecta > Lepidoptera > Tortricidae > Pammene > Pammene fasciana. The sequence goes on from OU452292.1 coordinate 10,026,290, forward strand.
GCACAAATTGCCAGTGCATAAAAAAACCGGTACTCTTTTTTATCAAGTTCGGTTTTCTACGTTGTCATTGTCTATGTTAATTTTCACACTAGCAACTTTAATTAGTAAATGTTTATTGCGAACTTGGGTAGAGGGCGCTTTTAATTTTATTTCAGAAAGTTGAAGTTGAGTTGAACGGGAAAGTTGTAAATAATTTTCACAAAATATCGACGAAGCGCCTGTATTTCAAGCGTAAGATAAATAAAAAGTGACTCAATGATTACAAAGTGAATCCAGAGAGTAATGGAAAACCATATACAGAGTGCCATATGAAACAAAAAACTATCATTGCGCACGATACCCCAACGCCATTTTGAGGCGAAATTTTCTAAGTAAGTGCCAAGTATTTCGCAATAATACCAATTTTCACCCTCTCCGGGAGGGTGCAATTGATATTTATCGATAAAAGTGATTGTGAAAGGCGTCCACGAGGGCGTAAGTTTGTGATCAAGTGCAGTGACGGGTGACGGAGGTCCGAAATTTGTGTATACGCCGAGGTGGGTTGCGGCGCCGTTCTTAAGGTTCACATAATTAAATTACGGGTGTTTCGTAGTTAGCATATGCGAGAGTGCGGGATCGTGTGTAGGCGGCAGTGTGGAGCAATGCGGCAAATGTTTTTGTTGGGGGTGGGGTTCATATGGTAGACTCGGCGTGGCTGGTTGGTGTTATCGCTGCCGTTTCCTACTGTTGCAGATAGCGCAGTTCGGAGGATGGCCCGGGGCGGCGGGAGTGCTCTAATTAACTGACGGACGCTGCCGGCTCTCAGCTGGCGCGAGCAGTATGTGCTTTCCTTATTACTTAATCTGTATTTAACCATAATAAGCCTACATTCTGCAACACAAACACCATTCAAAAGTTATTTACGTAAGATATAGATTTCTGTTCTTAATAACTGATGAATTTATTGGTTGAATAAGTATAACAATCCTAAACATTATTTTAAACATTACCATTTCTTAAAATAGTAATTTTAAAGACCTCACCAATAAAATCACAACTAAGATAGTTCTTGAAAAGATGATATCACAACATTTACTATAAATTTTATTGTAAATAACTATAAAATAACTGTATAAAATGACAAGTGGCCTACAGTAAGAATGGTATCAGCACATGTATACATAAAACCTACCCAAAATCAACAATATATATCCATTACCCATTACATTAACTGTTTGCAAACAATCCATTAAAATCACATAATAAGACAAATTGCAGTGATCATGGGACATCACTGATCAAGGCATAATGATCAATTACTGAATAATTGGAATTCAAGGTTGCTCTAATGGTGTATAATTATGGAGCAATTGTTCTGTGTGTTCATGTTTGTATAAACATCTTGTAAGAAAATGTAGAGTGGAATGTTAAAAACATTGTTGAATGTGTTCGTTAAAAAAACTAAGGCAATTCTTGATTATGAAATTGGAAAACAGTATATAACTTGCATTATGACTGACCTTAGTTCAGTCAGCAGCAGAAGTAGCTAACCGGTGGAGTGTTCAAAATGAGCTTGACACAACTTGAATGTCAAGAAAATAAGAGAGTGTTTAGGTCAATTTGAACACCCTACCCGCTTAGCTACTTCTACTGCTGATTATACTTGCATGTTAAGGATTTTGTTTTCAACTTGAATCAGTTTTAAAATGAAAGACAAGATGCTGGAGTAGCCAAAAATGTGTAAGTGACTACTTTTCATAGGGCTAATGAGTATTTTAAACATGTAGTCAAGTCTTTTTTTAGCATATATTGGCAACAGACATGTCAATAATTCAACACTGTTCCATATTATTTGTTGTACTGTCAGCGTCAAATATTTTGTAACAGCTAGAGAAATACCATACAAAATATATGGTGTGATGAACTATTTGATCACTTTGGCTGTTACAATATATTTGACCCGGACTGTACAGTCTACATCAAATATATGTTTACACTTTTTCACCTTACTCTGTTGTAATAAGGTGCAAAACTGTAAACATATCTTTGATGTCAACTGTATACAATTTTTGAAATCCAAAAAACTAGTTACTTCAATCAAAACACCGCACCTTTGTTATGGTGACCTTGTGTATTCATTTTGACACAGTTACATTACACTGGGAAGCCAGATAATCACTTTAAATCATTGACGTAACATGAGTCAGCTAAGAAATGAATCTTGAAGTTTTATGGACATGGACCAATTAGTTATTCTCCTTTCAAGAAATTAAAGCCCTGTTACACTTAACTTTTTTTAGTGTCCTAACTAGCATTCTAATTAGGATCTTAAATATATCTCCCAGTCACACTTGTCCTAACTAGGATCCTAAATTCACAATAAAATAGTTATTTGTGCACCAAGAGAAGAAAGTTAGTTTTTCTTGCGAGTGTTGATTTTGAGTCCCGAGTAAGCGAAAGATTGAGCGTAGCGAGGGATCTCAAGAACACGAGATGTAAAAAAACTTTCCTCTCGTGTGACACATACAACTTTTCACCTCATTAGTGAGAACATATTAAAGTTAAAAAAACACATTTATTTACATTCCTGAATGAAAGGCATCATCATTATGACGAAAACATTTTAGAAACAAAATTTCACTCCCTGGAGTGATGAAAGTCACACTTTCGTCACTCCAGGGAGTGAGGAAAGCAGGCTTGTTCGAACTGCTGAGGTGAAAAGAATATTTCACATGAATAAATAAAAATCAATCACATTTAGGTGACTAAATTCTGTTACACTTTATGCCATCCTAATTAGGATTCTAACTCATTAAGTTTGTCAGTGACCATCCTAGCTTCCTAACTAAGTTACTTTTCAGGAAACTTATTGCTAAATGTGGTTACACTTGTCTAAATTAAAGTGACTAACAACTAATATCATTTAGGAAGCTAACTAGGACAAATGTAACAAGGCTTTTAGATGTCATTTAGTTTTTCGTGCAATCAGAGAAAATATTGACATACATATTAGCCAATTTCATTTGCCATTGCCATATTTCAATGTAAATCAATGTAAAAAGAAAAATGTCATATAAGCATCAAGCATCTTGTCGGGTCTTCTTGGTGTAATGACAAGGAATCTATTCCTCTAATGGTTAGATCCCATTCAGCTGCGTTAATCTCATTCCCACCTACAGCTGCGTCTCTAGGTTGTGATGACCCATGGTGGAGAGCAATCCTAATAGTTTTAAAACTATTCGAATTACTAATTTGGGCTGATATATTTATTTATGTATTAAGGAATGCTCCCAGTTCTATTTAGTATGGCGAGAATTGGAAATTTCCCGTTTTGGTACTTGATTTGTTTCAAAAAAAGTACTGGGAGCACACCCTATTATGCATTATTGGCAAGTACCTTTTGTCATTACTTCCATATCATACCATAATCCATTCTGAAACCACATGTGACTTTTACAAAGCTATTTATGCATCTTAGTAAATCACTAGCAGAAAATCATCCTAAGCAGCTATTCCCTTTTGTTATAATTGCAAGATTTGCAAGATAGTGCAACCTAGCTAGTGTTTACAAAACAGTTTTCTTAGTTTGATTGGCTACCATTTGTCATGAAGAAAGTCAATGTCATAGATATGTTCTGTGCATTTTGAAATAAAGTGCAAATGTGTGAACATATATTTGACTAGTCATTAATTAGATTAGATGATTCATTCGCTATAAAAACAAACATGTTTATTTGTTGCATTTACCATTTCCTTAAAATCAGTCTTACCATCAGAATGTAATAGAAAAATCAAATTAAGGTTATTTTTTTAATTAATAATGTGGTTTTTGTAGAGTCAACTATGGTAACAGATTGTCGTTGGTGGAGAAGGGCTGCCTCAGCTAACTTTGTATCTATAATTATGCACAGATATATAATAGCCTGCTGATATAGTAACAGACAGACATGGCTACTTGCAATAACACAGAGGTATACTTACTAATGAAATAACAATATTCTATTTTTGCAACAAAAACTGGCTAATTATTAAATATCCTCTTTCGAAGATTACACTTTCTTAGTTATTTTTATTGTGATAATCAATTTCTATGTTTAACTTTAGCAGCAAGGGATCAAGTGATCTTGAGACTCTTCCAAATATTACAGCTATATTTAGTAAAATAACAATTTGATATATCTAATTATGATCAAAATTCCCTCAGTTAACTTGTACCATAATAATATAGTGAACTACAAGGTTTATCATTTTTAGTAGAGGCCAATAAATAATACAATAGCTTTTAAAATACTAATCTTAAAGGTATTCTCGTACCTACCTATCATAATTTATGCTTAGTCAGTTTTTGTGTCAAGGGGCACTCCCTACTACAATTAATACGTTTATACAGTAGATTGTAGTAGTTTCAATCTTAAAAACCTTTTTAGAGTTAACACCTCTATATTATTACTTCAGATAAAGATGCCACGCCCTGGCAGCCTCAAGGACCCAGATATTGCCGAGTTGTTCAGCAAACATGACCCGGAGAAGATCTTTGAGGACCTCCGGGAAATCGGCCATGGATCTTTTGGGGCGGTGTATTACGCTCGCTGCAATCTCACAAAGGAGATTGTGGCTATCAAGAAAATGTCGTACTTGGGAAAGCAGAGTGAAGAAAAATGGCAGGACATCTTGAAAGAGATAAAGTAAGTACCTATATAAATAAGTAAGTATTATGGGACAGTCATACACAAATCAGCTTAGTCCCAAACTAAACTCAATAATAATTTAGAAAATATCTACAAATCAGGACAAACAATTGTGATAAACACACAAATAAATGCCCTTACCGGGATCCAAACCCAGTGCCTCAATGAATAAACATATATCTTTCCTACATCTATCATGGTATCTAATCTACCCATTTCCGCAGTTCTTGTTAGAAAAATCCGAAAACATGGTGCAGTGGACCCATAATGATCAAGAGTGTGTATCAAACTGGCGGTTTACTTGTTTTATTTCTTGTCACCACATGTGCTACATGCAAACCAGTATTCCAGGAATTGCTCATCCTCGTGAAATGAGATAAAAAGTTGTTCTTTTATATTTAGTTTCTTATAAATAATGCGGAAAGTAATAATCTCGTCCGTATTGAACCAATGAGATACCTTAACATTAATCACGATCGCTTTTATCGCTGCATTCAAAAAAACTGTCGTCTCTCTCACTGTCATCTAAAAGAGGATAGTTTTTTTATCGTTTGTTTATGTGATAAATGGCGTTTGTCACATTAATTCTCGATTACGCAAGGGTGTATTGGTATACTACGATCTTGATATTTGAGTAGTAGTAAAATACTTTACTGTACAATAAAAACGCAGCGCGAGTCATATTCATATATAACTACACAACATATACGCACAAAGTAGAAATCTCTAAAGGACTACTAAATACTACTAGCGTAGTACTACTAGACTTGCAAAAATGTAAGCCATTAGGTCGTGTCATACTTTTGTATCGAGTTCCGTCGTACAGTCAGCATCAATAGTATCTTCCTACACGAAGGCCGCAAAAATATGTGACAGGCTCTTATTTGTAGAGCCCTAGGAGCGTGTCACATATTTTTGCGGCCTTCGTGTAGGAAGATACTATTGATGCTGACTGTATGACACTACTAGGAAACGATATTACAGGTTACCACATGTAAAACAATGTCTATTTGCAGGTTCTTAAAACAATTGGAACACCCCAACACCATAGAATACAAAGGATGTTACAAGCGCGAGCACACGGCGTGGCTGGTCATGGAGTACTGCGTGGGCTCGGCCTCCGACATTATTGAAGTAAGTCCACGGTTTGGGTTTGAAGTTTCAATGTTTGCCTTTATGACTCCTCTCCATCATGGGCCATTATGGAGACGTAGCTATGCGTTCGAACGAGAACGATATAGCTAAGGACTCAGCCCTTACACTTGTCCACGATATCCCATGGTCGTGGCCTTTAGATGTTTTAGAGCATAGGACAAAGGATAAGACTGTGAACATGGGTTGAGAGAGAGTGCCTGCGATTTCTCTACTTAGACAGGTTGCAACGTAATCGGCTCATAGCCGCGCTCGAAACAGCAGGGAATCGGAACGCGAATGTCGAAAATCTGAATTTATTTCCCGCTATCGCACTTGCTGATACTAAAGAATGATATGCAAATAACGAAATTTATTTAGATTTTCGAAGGTCGCAGTAAGCCCACAGGGCAAGAGAGCTGCAAATACATTCATCGTGGTTAGAGATTTTCCTTTTTCGATATTTTGTTAGAGACACGCTAGATAAGCTTGCCCAACAATATAGCAATATTTGTTTGGTATTTAGGTGTTTTAATTATTAATGTGAGTGTAAGAAGAAGAAGGCGCAATTAGATGACTCGACGACCCAACCCAAAATAGATGAAACGAATAGCGAAAAATGACGAGAAGATTAGACTCAAATGATATGAGAACGGGCTTGGCAAAGAAAAAAAATCAGAAATAGTTTTTTTTATTAGTTTAATCCAATTATCAAAACAACTAAATGTAAAAAAAAATACATGTGAATATGTAATTAAAGACTGAAGCTGACATGCATACTCTCAAATTTGTATGCCGTCAGGCGCCACATAGTGAAACTCAAATGTAATTTGTAACAATCTATGCTGAAATGATAATTAATAATATCTCTCCTGTACGGAGTTGATCGAAGTCGTCACCATAAACATGTGGTCTATATTAGACGCAATTTCTTAATGTGCCAACGAATAATGCAGCCGACTCGTCACCAGAATGTTTTGCTCTCCAGACAGGATGACTAGACAAACAAACGAACAAAATACCTACTACCTCTATCAAACTATTGACGTCACGTGTTACTTTATTTAACTATTGAATTCCCACTCATTCATACAGCGAGATTCAAGATAAATCGTTGTCATTTTTTACATGCTGTGACGCATCCGAGTCCTTAGCAATAACGTTAAATGCTATCAGTCATCACTCATCGTATGATAGATACTAACACGCATATATCCCAAACGGGTGACCTCACGATTTCCGAGAAATTGATAATTTGTTACAATTTAAACATTTTGCAGTCATCAGCTTTCGAGTATCACTTACATAGAAATGCGTTATCGCTGAAAATAGGCATGATTACGCGCGATATCGATTATCAAACTGTTGCGCTGTTTTACGATACTTATCTCGATCAAATTATGCATTTGGCTTCCGTATATGGTATACTGTCACCCAAATAAAATGTTCAGTACTTTGTTATTATTATTTACAGTAAAATGGGACTTTATAGCGTAGTCTTCTTTATTATTTGCTAGATTTTGTCCGCAAAGAAGTCGTGAAATTGCCGAACCCCCATCCCGCCCCGCTCCTTTTGCTTATGTCTTCCGTTCTAAGAACCCTCATTCCGGGATAAAAAGAATCCTTTGCCAGCCGTTTTTCCAAACATACAAACGTTAACATGTATGATATCAGTAGGGACAGTAGGATTCTGATGTTTCAAGCGGGACATTGCGGTGTTGACCGCACAGATTTGCGGAAATTGTATCAAAATTTTTTTGGGGGCGCGGATTGTTCGAACTCCCCCTAATTGAACTTCATTATGCAATTTACTTCCATATCAAGACTAGATTTTGTTAAAATCAGGCTTAGACCACTCTAAACGCAACCCACATCATTCAAGACCCTTACACTGGCTTATTACTAATTCTCCATTCCTCCCTAGGTCCACAAGCGCCCATTGCGTGAAGAAGAAATCGCAGCAATATGCGAGGGTGTGGTATGCGGCCTCTCCTACCTACACAGCCTAGGCAGAATTCACCGCGACATCAAGGCTGGCAACATCCTGCTCACAGAAAACGGCACCGTTAAGCTAGCCGACTTCGGTAGTGCGAGCATCAAGTGCCCGGCGAACAGTTTTGTGGGAACACCTTACTGGATGGCCCCAGAGGTCATATTGGCGATGGACGAGGGGCAATACGATGGAAAGGTAAGAAAGATATCAAGGCTGGCAATATCCTGCTCATAGAGAACGGCACCGTTAAACTCGCTGACTTCGGCAGTGTGAGCATCAAGTGCCCGGCGAACAGTTTTGTGGGCACGCCGTATTGGATGGCCCCGGAGGTCATATTAGCGGTGGACGATGGGTAATAAGATGGAAAGTAGAGTTAGCCTTATGGTTGGCAACATTCTGCTCACAAATAATGGGACCGTCAAACTTAATTTTAGGAGTTCAAAAACACATCGTTAAGTACCCGCCGCATAATTTCGAGTTACTTACTGGATGGTCCTGAAATCGAACACGAGGATTTTTTTTCTGAGATATCTTGAATATAAATCGCAGGCATGCATACTCTAGTTTATGTAGCGTTTGTACAGTCGACGTCAAAAATATCTTTACACTTACACTTTACACCTAATTGCATTATAATAAAAGGTGCAAAAGTGTAAACATCTTCATCTTTGACATCGACTGTACACATTAATTCGTCGATCTAATAGTGCTGTAGGTTTTCTCCGCCCCTTATATGATTGATCACTGTATTATATTATAAACACAAGCCATTTTCCTGGCATTAGAGTGAAACTACGTTGACTCATTACCTAATGCATTCATCCAATGGGCTGAGGGTATTCCCAAGGAGACCTTTATTTAGTTACTTATCGCTTAGAAACCTGTAGGCAATAGAATGATTTTATCCTGTTTTTGTACAAATTTAAAACTACTATAAAGTATTTTGTAATCAGTAATGGTCATTGATTGTAAGTTCTTCTGGCTCGCACAACTCTTGAATAATAATGGAGATTTGTGGATAGAATCATTTTATGGTCTCTCAGCTTTCACATTTTACTTTCAGTAACGCTGTTTCGTTAATATTTTGTATTGTATTAAATATTTATTATTGGTGATCAATAAAGAATGTAATATTGACCAAATGACCTATTTTCATCGCTGTTAGGTGTACTCTGTGTACCTATAAGAATGAAAGGGTTCGTAATCCATAAGGGGCAGCTCCGGGGCATATTACGATCTCTTTCACTCTTGCTGCGGCCGACCGAGTGTGAACGAGAAGTTTTATGACCATGGTTGGCAGTTTGGTTGAATAATATCCCTTTTTAAGGACAGAATCACGTAATCTAAATGGCGGACCCCCTAACACGCAAGTGCCCGAACTGTAGCAGTCAGCACCAGCTTTGATATGAAATGGCATGAAGTTTTAGTTTGCGATTTAGGCCACAAGATGGGCTTAACTGAATTATACCTGAATTCAATTAAATTAAAGATAAATTTGATATTTTTATTCATAATCATTTTGTTTGTAACTAAGTACCGACTTATTATTGTTATTTTTTCTCTTTCTATCTTTTGACATGTTTATACTGTTACTGTAATGTCATATTTTAAATACTTTGGTCTAAATTGTATTTGCATGCATGAATGCTTAACCTTTTGAACGCCAAGCATCGAACGGAAAAATCGTGCCCCCAGCGCCAGCGCGCGCTCAAGGCAAACAGGTTATATTTTGGACGTGATAACACGTCCTGGCGCTGAGGGCACGACTTCGTGCGCGTGATTTGACAGCTTTGGCGGTCAAAGGGTTAAAGCAAATAAATTTTGTAAGTTTGAGTTAAAGAAGATGTGTTCGTAGGTGGACGTGTGGTCGCTGGGCATCACGTGTATCGAGCTGGCGGAGCGGAAGCCTCCCTATTTCAACATGAACGCCATGTCAGCCCTCTACCACATCGCGCAAAACGACTCTCCTACGCTACAGGTATGGAATTATTCATTAGGAAATCTGCTTTCAAAAGACATTCTTAAGTATTAGAGGCAAAGTTGAATACTTGCCACGGCGTGAATGTCATTGATTTTAATTTTTATTTGGGCTATTTGCAAAACAGGTTATAAGAAACCTAAGGAACCTTTTTCCGAACACTTGTTATTAGTGACAGGTACTTATTAGTTATTATCATAGAAATCTGAATTATAAAGAGAAGTGGTTTGACAGCTGCAAGCTTGTCTCTGAATCTTGATCGAGGCGATCAAGAAACTTGATCATACATTGTCAGTTGCATGACAACCAATATGGTATAAATAGCAAAATAAAATGCCGATTTGTGCCATAATTACGTGTAAAAACCGCAGTACGACTGTGAATTTGCGAAACTGTGACGTTAGTTATCACTGGTAAGACTAATCACAATTTATTTAAATAAAGATAAGAGCGAAAAATATTAAAATACGTTTTCCATTGCTTGGCATACAAATGACATCGATTGCTTGTTTTGTGTACATTCCCCTTTGATGTTATCGAGGCTACCACGCAATGGACAATAAACATGTGGAATATGACAGTACTCGCAAAATTGAAATAACGTGTCAAAATATTGTCAGTGATGAACGAAATAGAGCTGCGAATAAGTCGATATGTTTAATTGTAATGTATCGATATTTTGGTGTACTAAAATAAGATATATGTAATTGTGACCATTTCAAGTCAAAGGTAGAATCATTGTCAGTTGTTAATAAAGTTTATTTCTAAATGAACTTTTAAGACATTAACGCCTTATTGACAACCGATAATTATGTAAGTACCTTTGACTTGAAAACGTCACAATTATGTACGAATACGTAATTGATTTTAAATCACTTCACGTGTCGTTTCCGTGACTATAGTATTTGTTGGTCACATTTTTTATGCCTTCCACCGGATGAGACCATATATTTTAGATACATTTTTGCGATTAGATGATATTTTAGGATTAATAGGTTGTCAGACACAGGTAGAATAAATATGATAATTACTTAAATCAGTGAAGACAGTGCTAACAAGGAAAAGAGTTAGCATTATACATTCTGCAGGGGACTTCAGTTTTGAAGTTTAGGTAAAAATTTAAAATATGTAGTCAGATGTACATAATTAATGAGTAAATTCACCGGGGTGTGATTTTCATTAAATATAAAATAATACTTACCTAAGATCCTACACGAAGGCCGCAAATATATGTGACACGCTCTTATTTGTAGGTCTTCGTGTAGGAAGATACTATTGGTGCTGACTGTACCTACCTACTCAATTAATTTCAAAGTAAACAAGATTTGTTATATTGTAATTTTTTTATAACATTAGTGAAAATCGTTGTTTGACACACTAGCGGATATGTTTTTTTTTTTACCATTTTCACTCGTCTTCGGTCTCGACATCTCAGGACTTGTGAAGTAAAGATAAATGTCATGCTCTACATACTTAACTTAACTACTACTACTACTAGACGAAATACGTACTGTACGTATGTTTACACTTTATTTTACACAAAAGAAGTAAGAATACAAACTGTAAATAAAGTAGGTACAAAGGCGAACTTATCGATTCTAGTTAACCTTAGTAGGAGATAGTTTCAATGTCGAAGTAAGTCTATAAAATTTGGTATCGATAGAAAATATTTTTGCACTTCCCATCTCTATCGAATGAATGAATGGAAGAATGAAGGTTTGAATGTTTGTCAAATTTCCATTTAAAGTAAAAAGTCGTATGTGATAAAAATATCGTATGAAGATATGACTTTTTGGCTCAAGGAGGTACGAACACAAACACGGAAGCGTTCGTTGACATGGTTATTGTGTAATTATAATCCATGTATCTTGTATGTGCACCAACCACAGTATAAGACTCCACGTAGTGGACTTGATCTATGTGTGTGTAACCCTAATACATACAATATTATATATGTAGATGAAATGCACACATGTTTGACCGTGGCGACACTGGTTTCGGTACTAAATCGCGATGAGACCGTGTCTCTTTATTCCTAAGTCAGTGGTTATTATAATGTTAGTATAACATAATCAACATGAGGTGTATTAAGTATTTTTTTATTAAAAAACAAATATAGGCAGTACACCAGTGGTGGCGGATCAAAATAATTCTAAAAGAACTATTTTAGCGGCCGCGGCTATTTTAGCCTTGCTTCAACCGGCTGAATTCAAGGGAAGCTGGTGGGAATGGAGTTCAATAGATACTCCACCACTGCAGTACACAACTTTCAATCTATTATAATTTGCGACATGTTTGAATAGTCACTTGCAATGTGGGATGTTGACATTTTAGAGCCAACCCAATCCCAAACTTAATTCATTAATATTTATAAGGGTATGTCAAGAACTTAATACTAATCACTTTATTGGCAAGCACAATAATTAATCAAGAGGAAAACCGCAACAATACTGCGTTAAATTTTTTATTTTCATGTCTTTATTAGCATTATCTTCTTTCTCCTAGCGTTTATCCCGGCTTGGGGTCCGCTTGACAACCTAATCCCATGAATTGGCGTAGATACTAGTTTTTACGAAAGCGACTGCCATCTGACCTTCCAACCCAGAGGGGAAAGTAGGCCTGGGATTAGGTCCGGTTTCCTTACGATGTTTTCCTTCACCGAAAAGCGACTGGTAAATATCAAATGATATTCCGTACATAAGTTCCGAAAAACTCAGTGGTACGAGCCGGGGTTTGAACCCGAGACCTCCGGATTGAAAGTCGGACGTCGTACCGCAAGGCTACCAGCGCTTTTTTTTTCTTTATTAGCATTATCGACTAACTAAATAAGTCGTTGCATCGCTTTTACCTTAAACACCTGGGAATTATAAACCAAAAATATCTGGAAATTCCTAACTGAAATGGAAATTATCCTATAGTTGTATCGTATAAATAATACTGTCGTATCACTGACTACATTACTGTACTATAGATTAAAGGTATTTTTAGGCCATAAAAGACATTAGTCATTACTGAAAAGTATTATTTTTTTACCAAGAAGGGTTCTTATGTACAGTCGCCATCAAATATAACGGAGCGGCAAAGGTGGTCACAAATATCTGAACAACGCCTCTATTGTCAAGGCGATACAGTGCTTGTTCAGATATTTATGAGTACCCTGGCCGCTCCGATATATTTGATGGCGACTGTACCTATGCAGAGTCGATATAAAAATATCCGTACATGCACTTTATCGCCTTAATCATAGAGGCGTTGTTCATATATTTGCTACCACTTAGGCCGCTCCGCTCCGCTCCGATTTATCTGATGGCTTCATCTTGCCTTCCAATTAGTAATAGCGTATTCATCTAACAGGCCCCAGAATGGTCGGACACGTTTCGATACTTCGTCGAAGCGTGCCTCCAAAAGAACCCTCAAGACCGACCTTCATCCATGAAGTTACTCCAGCACCCTCACATCACGAGGCACAGGTCGACCAACGCGCTGGTGGACCTAATACAGAGGACGAAGGCTGCGGTGCGGGACCTGGACAACTTGAACTATAGGAAGATGAAGAAGATATTGATGGTGGATGGTGACAATGAGAGTGCTATTGGTAAGTCCACTTTGTCAAGAAACCTTTCAGACATTCAGCGATGAAGTTACTCCAGCACCCTCACATCACCCGAAGCCGGTCAATCAACCACAACCGGTCACAGTTGACGTTAATTTTTTGCGAAAATTTATTAACAATGATAAATATTTCACATATTTGAATTTTTTATGTTTTTTTACAAAAAATGGCTTTTTGTAAAACTTGATCCAATTTTGTTAAAAAAGGCTTTCATGTACCGAAACGACTAGTCGAGCTGGTATCTAATGAATTTTTAATTGCAGGTGACAGTGAAGAACCAGCTGATGAGCGTTCAGGCGGCGACAGCTCCAAGTCAAACTCGGCGACGTCAGAGCACAGCGCCGCCGGCGCTTCCAGCCAGTCCTCGTCGTCCGGCAGCCTGCGCCGGCGACCCCGGCCGGTGAGTGCCCATTATAATTACTCGTATAATAATTTGTATGTCCTTGTTGGGCTCCTTTACGATGCTACCGAGAGAGTGGATTTCTATAACCAATAACTTCTCGGACGCTAACGCATAAAGCGGTTAGGTTGTGGCCTATTTAATAAAGCTGCAAGCGGATGTCTCTTTCTAACACTATGCATTAGAAAGAGTCTACCACTTGTAAATTGTCATTTGTCGCTTTATTAAATACGTTGTCTGCAACTCCTTTGGTTGGTTTAGGGCTGATAATCAGTCGTGAAACAAACACTCTAAGCGTCTGATAAATGTTTTAATTTTGAATGGCCCATGTATATGACAACAGCAATTCTCTACTTTCCTATAGATTTTATTTCTTAGCAGTCATCATTATTCTCCCATTAATACGTCGTTTAGACGTTTAATATTATCTGATTCGACTAGTTAGGATAGTCATTACGACAACTCTGGGACAGGCTCAGCCACTAATGAAACTTCCAGACATCCATCGCCTTACAGCCTTGGTGATATATTTTTATTTCTTTGACAAATGCCGCTGTATTTTTCCATGCGCTTAAAAATATTTTTGACTTGGGCTAACTGTGCCTTACAAATTCTTGTCCAAACAAGTTCCAACAAGTTACATTATTCGGTAATTCAAAACGTTTCATACAAAATTATAAAAAAATTACATTACTCAATAGCTACCCTTTAAGTCATTAATACCAAGAATTTTGTGGTTTTACCATATATACAATAAGGAACAGACAATAATATTTATCAATACTGTCATATAAGGATAAACTGAAATCGTTTCATATAATTCAGTTCACAGATGACCCGTCGCGTGTGTTGACGGCTGTTTCGTTTCATTATGTGTAAATTTTGTGAATTTTGTTTCTGTTTATGCCGTTATCTGAAAAAGAGTTGGAAGTTGTGAAATGTTTGCTAAAAATAAGTTTGAAGGAACTGGTCGGATATGACTCAGACATGATCAAATCTTCGTCATTTTCATATTATGTTAATGTCAGTATAATCTGGGGGGTGATTTTTGAGATTCGAGCACTCGAAAGTGACATTTAAAACTCTGAATAAAACGATGAAATTATGTGTTAATAATTTAAAACAAAAAAAGAACCGACTTCACTCAGGATCTGCTATTCCAAGAGGAAGTGGCCGAGTTGCTGTAAAAAATAGTGAAATCACTATAGGTGTGCCTATAATAGTTGAAGAGTTCCCTCGATTTCTCCAGGATCCCATCATCAGACCCTGACTTGGTGATAATGGGACCATCTAGGGGTTATACCTGTTCGATTAAAAAAAAAATTTTGGAAATCGGTTCACGATTCACGGAGATATGGAGTATCATACATACAAAAAAAAAACATAATGATGATAAAAAAAAAATCAGTCGAATTGAGAACCTCCTCCTTTTTTGAAGTCGGTTAAAAATAAAAGCGATAGATATTTAAAATAATGATTATTTAAACTATTAATTCCGTGCGTAAAAATTGGCGACAAACTTTTGTGTGCGATTATTTTCAAGCTTGAATTTTTTGAATTCGAGCGTTCGGCTGTCAAAAATCGGCCCCCTGTTCTTTTATTTTGTTGTCGTCGTATAGGATTTCAATATACGTTAGGTTTTTGTGTAGTATTTATAAGCTGACCATTTTTATTCGCATTCTTAGCCGATAACTAAGAATGTTTTTGTGATACAATACTACTTAATACAACTTTGAATGGTGAATGCCAATGTAGGTTCAGTCGCCATAAAATATATCGGAGCGGCTAAGTTAGGCCCCGTTCCCACTTGTCGGACTACTATAAATATAACTACAATAAATATAGTAGCACAAGTTTGTTTAAAACGCGTGATTTGAAACCACAGTGACTTATTGAAGCCCATTGTTACAGCAACTCAACGCAAATCACCACAACCAGCAACAGCCGACGTACCAGCACCTCAACCATCAGCACTCTTCGCATTCTACGAGGTTTGTTTCATAGAGTAACCAAATGGCCCACTTTGTCGATTTACAATTACAGGCACACTTCTTTATATCATAGAGTATCTTAGGTAGTTTTGGTAGTACTAGTAACTCCATACCGGCAAAGTGGGACCTTTTTCCCTGTACTGCCACAAATATTCATTGTTATGCGATATTTCATTACGTGTTTGATGACTCGCTGCTATTTACTAATTGCAATGTACAAGTTTCCTGTCAAAAATTGTATAATGGACTCTTGCCGGTAGCATTACAGTCACGATCTTAATATGTTGAGCCATTTACGGTTCAATATATTTTAATTTGTTTAATACTTTATAAAATGTCCAATGTAAAGTGAAGTTTAACTCTTAAAGTCGACTCAAAGTCAGTGAGCGCACGTTTCGACTAGGAAACATTCTTTTATTATTTCAAGTGTTAGATTTATCAATAATGAGAAACAATATAGTTCAAAACTATTAATTTATATTAGTAGTAGCAGATGGGTCTTCATAAATACTTATTGCTTGTAGATATCTTATTGCACTTTATGTGTAATTCTTCGTTCGCTTTAATATTGCATGTCTGTAGTAGCACAAAGTACATTTAGAATTTTACCACTTTTCCAAGTAGTCTCTTGTATAAAGTTGTACAGTCAGCAGCAGAAGTAGCTAAGCGGGTGAGGTGTTCAAAATGAGCTTGACACGACTTTATTGTAAAAAGTATTAAGAGCTTGTCAAGGTCATTTTGGACACCTCACCCGCTTAGCTACTTCTCCTGCTGACTGTACCTATTCTCTTTAGTGTAGTTAGTTAAAGTATTCCGCTTGTAAATGAAGCGAGCAAAGTATACGCTTTATCATCCCGCACCCGCTTGTTCACCCGCGCACCGCCCGCACTAGAGCGCCACCTTACCTTTCAGACGCAAGCGCTGGTTTTACTCATGTTGCTGTTTCCTACGCAGAGAGAGCGAGAGCCCTCTGCCCCCCGCCAACGACGACTACGTTAACAGAGACGCCCTTAGAGAGTTCGCGAACCGCGATTCTCTCTGTGACGACTATGGCGACGACTACGCGAATAGGGAGGCGATACGCGAAGCGCAGCGCGAGCGAGAGCGGGAGCGGGAGCGGGAGCGGCAGGCCGAGTACCGGGAGTACGTTAACGCGCCGTCGACGTGGTCGCAGCAGGATAGCGATGATAATAGGAATACGCAGCGTCGGCAGGCCAATAGAGGTACGTATAGGAAAACTGATGTTGACAATTAAAACTCACTATATAACTAGTAGTCCGCCTCGAACTGAGACCTCGCGATTTCCTTGCAAACGAGATTACCAATATAACAAGACCCTTATGATGATTTTTTTGTCTAGCCTTTTATCTAGTTCCATGATCGATCCTACTCATAAACGAACTCTCAATTTTTACGTATCTCTGCTACAACTCCAACAAATTTCATGAAGATCAGAAAAACGTTACTAATTATTAAAGTTATCGTGGACCAAACTCTCAAAATGAAAACTCATCGAAATGCCGAGACGTCCCAGTAGCTGTTGTAAGTAGAAGTTGTTTGTAAGAACTCACTTCTCTTACGCTCCGCTCGTTCTATTATTAGCGTGTTGTCATGGAAACATGCGATTTGACGTTAGTTCACTAACAATATTAGTCTCATTTAAGGATCTTTGATTTGATACTGAAATACCAGCATTCTGTTTTGCTCAGTGTGTTTTGGTTGTCAACTTATGTAATATAATAACGTCAACAATATAGGTACGAAATTGAAGACCTGATTAAAAATGTAAATAATATCCTGGCGAATGTACGTCAATGTTTTTAACTTTTTACCGTTATCATGGTTCAAGTTTGGGATTATACTGGATGTGGTATATATAAATACCTACGCACAGGTACCTACCTAATTTAAATGTGGTCGTTTCACGTTGTGTGGGACACTTTGTGTGCACATAATCATTTTGTGTGATGTCATGTCGTAAACTATTTTTCCTTGTCAAAACTTTCACAATTGTGAATGTTGAAGCAGAACTGTCGTTGATTCATGAAATTAATTCATCATTCCAATATATGGACGCATTTGCAGCACGTGTGACGTTATTTCAGTATTTGTTAATTTACTTTTAATTTAACCGACTTCAAAAAAGGAGGAGGTTCTCAATTCGACTGAATTTTTTTTATCATTATTAGTTTTTTGTATGTATGTTACTCGATATCTCCATGAATCGTGAACCGATGTTCAAATTTTTTTTTTGAGATCGTTCCGTTTGTCCCAAGTCGGGATCTGATGATGGGATCCTGAAGAAATCGAGGGAACTCTTCAACTATTATAGGCACACCTATAGTGATGTCACTATTTTTTACAGCAACTCGACCGCTTCCTCGTGGAATAGCGCATCCTGAGTGAAGTTTTTTTTTGTTTAAAATTATTAAATATGATGATAAACACAAAATTAAACTTGTAACTACTTGCATTTCATTGACAAATTAAATAATCTCCATGAATCTTTAGATATGAATCTATCATATCTAAAGATGTATTCTAAGAATTAATTCATTAATTCCGGTGTCGGAATACCCAACCGAATATAATGTAAACAAATTGTATATCTATTGTTCTCGTGTTTACATACCCCGCTTTTGATTGTATCAATAAAGAGTTGTATGTCAACGTGCAGTGAGCAACAACGTCTCTGCCACGCTGTCGCTCGTGTCGGAGCACGGCGCTAACAACTTCGCCACGATACGGACCACCAGCATCGTCACCAAGCAGCAGAAGGAACACAACCAGGTACTTTCACTTTTAATGATAGTCGTTATATTATATGGAGTCCATCGTGGTCCACTGCTGGGCAAAGACTGTCTCTCTCTTCAAAAAGGAGTCCAGTTCATCCCGCCACCGCCGGCGGGGCTTGCCATGTCTCCGATTCGAGTTTTCGGACTCCCACTGTGTAGTAACTTTGCCCCCAACTCATTCGGCATCCGGCACACCGGGCACACGTGACCAGCCCAGTCTAACTTTATTTTCGCCGCCTTCCGAGCTACATCGGCTATTTGAGTCTTGGCATGCAGCGTGCGGTATCGAACTCGATCCATTATTTTTTACTCCTATAATAATATGTGCCTATATAAAAAACTGAGGATGTTATATTCGTACAACACAAAGCACTTACTTTTTACCTTGTATTTGAATAGGTAACAAACCGCTCGTTTACGTAACGAACGACATAATTATCCTTGATTGCACAGTTTGTATTACCAACATTTTTGTCTTAATATATTACTTAAGATCCTATGTCCTCTAGATGGGGCAGAGGGCGTCCACAGTAACTTTCAATTTATAGACATGGATATATTGTCGTGCTATTTCAGTAGTTCCCTAAAGCGCATGATCAAATCCGCGTATTTATGAACAGTGCTTCACTATGTTGAACTATGTAACTCCCAAACAGTTGATTGTAGAGAGAATTTTTGCGAGTGGTCCCTATCGCTGAAAGGTTAAGAACCGCTGTTGTAGTCTGATAATCTTAGGTTGCTAGTGATAATAGATAAAGTAAAATATTGTTTTTTTTTTGTCCAGGAGATGCACGAGCAAATGTCGGGCTACAAGCGCATGCGGCGCGAGCACCAAGCGGCGCTGCTGAAGCTGGAGGAGCGCTGCAAGGCCGACGTGGACGCGCACAAGGCGCAGCTGGACCGCGAGTACGACGCGCTTCTGCAGCAGCTGAGCAGAGACCTGGAGCGGCTGCAGGTACCACCTAGGGGGGCATTGATCTTTTTAAATATTATGGACCTCGAGCCAGAAACATATTTTTATGGCAATATTTCTCTCAGACGATAAGACATACAAAGCATACCCAATTTATTAATTAATTCATTGATAAATTGGGTATGCTATTATGAACCCGATGATGGTACTTGTAGAATATCATAAAGCCTCGTAAACGTCAGTTACCGCTCTGTTGGTCCACTAGGAATTGGTAGCATCCCAAATTTCTACGACTCTTTAGAATTTAGTTCATTAGGTTATTTTTGCCGTCGGATCTACAATAGATTCCTTATATTTTACTGTACTCAGATAACCTCTGCCAACTCGGTCAGGGTAAATAAACTTAACACTAAACATAATAATATGTTACAGACAAAACACGCTCAAGAGCTCGAGCGTAAAACGAAGCAGAACGCCGTTGCGGAGAAGAAGCTAGTGAAAGACATCACGGCGCGGCAGGAGCAGGACAGGAAGGCGTTCGAGACGCAGCGCAAGCGCGAGTACAAGGCCAACAAGGAGCGGTGGAAAAAGGAGCTCAGCATGGACGACGCCACGCCCAAGAGGCAGCGGGATGCCACGTTACAGTTAGTGTACTTTATACTGCAGTTGTCAGGTTAGAAGCGGGAAAGGAAGGCGTTCGAGTTTTGCTGAAATAACTGCCACATGATGAATTTGAATCTCAGTTTATTTCAATGCTCCCAGCAGGTAATAAATACCGGATATATATGCGTGTGCTATTATTTTATTTTTCTCGTATTTTGTCTGTTAACAGGTCGCAAAAGGATAACCTAAAGCAGGCGGAGGCGGCCGAGGAGGCGCGCCTAGTGCGCTCGCAGCGCGAGTACCTGGAGCTGGAGCTGCGTCGCTTCAAGCGCAGGCGCATGCTCGCGGCGCACCACAAGGAGCAGGAGCTGCTGAGAGAGGTGACTGACCTCTTGTCAATGTTAACCGACTTCAAAAAAGGAGGAGGTTCTCAATTCGACTGAATTTTTTTGTATCACTAATAATTTTTTTTTTGTATGTATGCTACTCCATATCTCCGTGAATCGTGAACCGATTTTCAAAATTTTTTTTTAATCGAACAGGTATAACCCCTAGATGGTCCCATTGTCACCAAGTCGGGGTCTGATGATGGGATCCTGGAGAAATCGAGGGAACTCTTCAACTATTATAGGCACACCTATAGTGATTTCACTATTTTTTACAGCAACTCGGCCACTTCCTCTTGGAATAGCGGATCCTAAGTGAAGTCGGTTCTTTTTTGTTTTAAATTATTAACATAAAGCAGGCGGAGGCGGCCCCCCTGATTACTACCCCCTAAGACTACTAGTGGACGAATTTAGTGAAAGATCCCACTTTGTCGGCACACATAGAAGCTCTAATTTTTTTTTGTCAGTTCACCATCACAAGACTGACTAATATTTTATTTTTTTTGAAACTTGGCGATTTTTTTTAGGAAACTTTTTTTTTAAACCTTATATATATGGTAACAACTGTATTCTATAATACTTGCCTTATCACAGTTATTACATGGACTCTAACGAACATTTGAACGGTTTTAACTAACATATTATTTTGTTGCCAGGAACTGAACAAACGGCAACAGCAACTGGACCAGGCGCACGCCATGCTGCTGCGGCACCACGAGAAGACGCAAGAGCTCGAGTACCGACAGCAGAAGGGCGTACACGCCTTGAGGTACGGTCACCTGCAACCTTACTTTTGGACGTTAATTAACATGGAGTTTGCGTGTAGATGCAAAATTTGAAGCGCGAAATGCGGCCATTTCTTGATGTTCCGTTGAAATTTTCATTCCTTTCTGCATTTTTATCCTTTTGCTCAGTGAAGTCCGTCGGGGACCTATAAGGTTGTCTCACACGTAAACGCGCAGTCTCACTAGTTTGTCTCGAGGTGAGGCGACGCTGTTTGAATTCCTTACTAAGAATACTGGACGGCTCGAGTTGGGGCGGCGCCGGGTCGTTGCTGAGCGGTTACGTGTGCGACAACCTTATAGGTCCCTCCTTTGGCCTTTGGCTTTGGGGGCCTTTGTACTTTGTTTTCTCTTTTATCATGTTTTATTGTAACTTTATGTACAATAAAGTGTTTACATACATACATACATACAACCTATACATATCCCGATAGCACTGTTACACTTTTTCCGAAACCATAGTTAAATCTTATTACCGAACAAAACAGTTATACATCGGAGACTAAAAGAAATCGTTCAATAGAGAGCATAACGTAGTGGCTGTTTCTCACTCGCACCGCACATTGACGTGTTCTCATGTTGGCATTATTGTCAAATGACGTCATAACTCCCTTGATCAAAACGAGATGCAGTCCCTTACTTTGACATCTCGTTCGGCCGAAAAGGGCTATCCGGATATTTATAGGTCCGTGGATTTCGGTAACTTAGTAACTCACTGACAAAATTGTTGAATATGAAATAACATTTGTACAGGGAGGAACAACTGAGCAACCAGCACGCCACGGAGCTGGCCAACCAGCGCGAGTACATGGCGCGCGCCGAGCACGAGCTGCGCAAGAAACACGCGCTGCAACTCAAACAGCAACCTAAGAGCCTCAAGGTAACTTGCACATTACATTAAACTTTTTTATAAGAGCAAAAAAAGATAAAAAGATAGTCCTAATATATTAACTCTTTGATCGCCAAAGCCGTCAAATCACGCGCCCGGAAAGTCGTCCTTTCAGCGCCAGAACGTGACATCACGTCCAAAATATAACCGGTTTGCCTTGCGCGCTCGCGTGCGCTGGCGCTGGTGGCACGATTTTTCCGCCAGATGCTTGGCGTTCAAAAGGTTAAAATAACGCGATAGGTTAGTAATATACGGCGTCCTAACCTGTTCCCATGTTTTAATACAAGTAGAACTCGAAAGTCCCCGCTTATAGGTATTTTCTTAAGAGCTGGCACCGAATGTGTTAAAATATTGACAGCTTGAAATAAATCTCGCGCAAACTTTCATTAATCGAGCTATCTCGAGAAACAGCAAACAGCAAGGTTCCAAATTCAAAAACACTAAAATAGGCCCTGCAGTGAGCCTAAGGGGATAAATTCGTAACGGCTATGCGCTGGTTGGAATTTCTAACTATTATTTTGATGTCAGTCTACAATATCACAGTAACCCTACATAATTTTGCAACAAAAAAAAAGAATAAGTATAATCTTAATGCAATTAAATTTTACAGCAAAAAGAGATGCAGATTCGTAAGCAGTTTCGAGAGACGTGCAAGATCCAGACGCGTCAGTACAAGGCTCTCAAGGCGCAGATTTTACAAATGACAGCCAAGGTATTCTTTATTTTAATTTTTGTTGAATAGACATTAAATTTAATTTCTCATAGTCATTGCTCAGCTGTAAGATTTGTTTTTCATTACCTACAACCGACGGTCAAGGATTTTAGTGTCCAAAGCCACAGTACAGTCACCTTTGAAAATATGGAGACAGTTTATGTGACAGAAATATGTAGCCACGGCTCCTATTACCAAGGCATAGTCTTTGAAACATGTTTTTGTCACATTAAATTTATCCATATTTTCAAACGTAACCGTTTACCTTGCGTTCACAATAGTACATCGTGTTTTGTATTGACAGGAACAACAAAAAGAAGTGATAAAGTCGCTGAAGGACGAGAAGCGACGCAAACTAGTGTTGCTGGGCGAGCAGTACGACCAGAGCATCAGCGAGATGCTGCAGAAGCAGTCGGTGCGGCTCGACGAGAGCCAGATGGTGAGCATTTGTTGTTCAACTGCTGAGTTTTAAAACAGTTTTCACCCAAGCTGTTTAGTGATCTTTGTTTTAGGTGTGGAATAAGTTATAGGTTATAGTGTTACATTAAAAACGTATCTTTCATACCAAACCATTGTTTGACAACGGAACGTTGATTCATGACGTTTCCTAGTGTCCATAAAGTGTTGTGTGTGTGCCGTAAAGTCAAACGAAGCCACAGCTCGACCCTTCCGAATCTGACTTAACCGGCCTAATCTAGCCATTCTTAACACTTTCCGTACCACACTTCGCTACGCGCTACGCTCGTAGCCGATCCTAGCGTTTTCCCGCTTCGTAGCGGAAAGCGCCTACGAAAGGAGAGCCCGCCTAGCGGGTTCCTGGTCGTGAAAGTGTTAAGAATTAAAAAAATCCCAGAATATTTTCATTCTTTACGAAGTTACCGTAATTTGCATCGATGAAGGGTTCCGTGATCGATTTCGAGGAGTTAAATATCAAAAATTTGTACAGTTATTCATAAACGAATTGTGTTCGTTCCAGATGGAGTGCGAGCAGCTGAAGATGCAGCTAGAGCACGAGCTGGACATGCTCACGGCCTACCAGAGCAAGAGCAAGATGCAGGCCGAGGCGCAGCGCAACCGCGAGCGCCGCGAGCTCGAGGAGCGCGTCGCCGTGCGCCGCGCGCTGCTCGAGCAGAAGGTATGCACGAAGTGGACGGAGTCAGGGTGGATGCCTTGTGTTGTGAGGATTTATATTTGCGTAACGTCAGTTGCGTGTAGCTTTGACCGGTCATGCCATAAACAAACGAAGTCCGTTGCAGCTGTTGCCTTACTTTATTTAATAGCATTCAACCTGCAGCTCATGATGCCTCCGTAAATGAAGACACGCTAGCTTCAGTTTTCCGTAGACTAGGGTCTCTGGGTTGGGAGACCTCCACCACTATCTGACCAGATAGCAGTCGCTTTCGTTAAAAGTACTCCATTCATGGAATATTATTGCCAAGTGGACCTCTGGCATAATTGAGCCGTTTCAAAAGCCGGGACAAATGCTAGGAGGATGGTTGGTGAAAATTGTTGTATTGTGTATAAGCGATGTCATAAAGCAGTTGTTTCCGTGCAGATGGAGATGGAGAGCGCGCAGTTCCTGGCGGAGCGCGCCGAGCGCACGCGCATGCTGCACGAGCGCCACGAGCGCGAGCTCGACCACTTCGACAACGAGTCCGCCCGGCTCGGCTTCAGGTAATATAACGCTACTTTATGTCACTAGTGTTTCGATGCCCGGGGCGGGAATTCCCGAGAACCTGGGACGTGACAAACCGAAACCGAAAATTACGGAATTCTCGGGTGCCCGCGAATTCAATAAATTCATCGAATGTCAACATAAAAATCTTGAACTTTACGGAAGTTAAAAAAACTCTGCTTAAAAACTGTGCTTGACTAAAGTAGAATTTTTAATTCAAGACAGTAACAGCTCTTACCATACATTGTACACAACGGTAAGAGCTGTCAGATTACTGCTTTAAATTAAAAATACTACTTAAACTTACACGTTTGATGTAATTGAACGAGCGGGGAGTAAGAGAACAAGAGAGAGAGAGGGAACTCAGTGGAGCGAAGTTACAACAGAACTGTCAGCTGGCTACTAGTCCGTGCGTTTCGGTAGCTTTTTGATTTGGACCGTTTGTTCCGCGATAACTTTATTTAGTAATGTTTTTATGATCCTCGTGAAATTTGTTGGAGTTGTATTAGAGATAAATAACGGGTTGGCTTAAAGTAATGAGAATTATCATATTGGAGAATTTAAAAATATAGTCAATAGCTACAGGTTAATGGATTTATTTACAAGAAACAAGACCATATTAGACATTATAAACAATCACTGTAATATAGAAAA
This sequence comes from Pammene fasciana, assembly GCA_911728535.1. NCBI lineage: Eukaryota > Metazoa > Arthropoda > Insecta > Lepidoptera > Tortricidae > Pammene > Pammene fasciana. The sequence goes on from OU452292.1 coordinate 10,051,472, forward strand.
AAAACCTTCCAGCTTCGATCTTTTGTAACTTGCTTGACGATAGACATCATACCTTGGACAACGTTTTTGATTGCCCTTATTATCCTTAATTCTAATGGTTCCGGTGAACTAGCGTCCTACCCGTAACCATACACTAATCTACTACAAACATCCCATGAAGCTTCGATTGGTCAAGCTTTAGGGACTTTTGGAGGGTTGGCATCGTTTGGTACATAATATATGGAACTGCTTTTTTTTAAACAATTTTGACTATTTTTAGCATACTAAGAGTTTGCTTAATCTAGTGTAACGGCTCTAAACGTCAAACAATCAATTATTTTGTGGCGATTTGGAGAAAATTGGTAAGTAATGATGGGTAGGAAGCTAATTTACCAAAGAAATAAAATTTTGTATACATGGAAATAAAAAAAAAAGTAGATTTGTTCGTTGTCCAAGGTGTGAGTGGAACAGTCAGAAGCATGTTGCGAAAAATTGAACATGGAGGGAATTTATCTATATAGTAATATTTGTTTGTAATGTTGAAAATGTTCTCGTTTGTGGAAATAAAACATTAACCAGTGGCTATTGCCTTTATTTTTAAACTCTCCATTATGAAAATCTCATTACTTTAAGTCAACCCGTTAGACCAGGTGTTTATGGAATCAGAAAGAAAGAAGAAGGGTCTTGTTGTACTGGTCAACTATACAGATTACAAATGAGTTATTTATATTGTTTGACCCACAGCGCAATGGCGATCGCGGAGGGCAGCCGGGACGGGTTCGGCGACGAGGAGCAGTCGCTGTCGGGCTCCATGCTGTCGCTCGCGCACTCCAACTCCTCCGCCTCCTTCCCCGCCGGCTCGCTCTAACGGGGACCACTTACCCCAACACACCCCACCCCCACCCTACCCAGCCGCGACAAGCAAGAAGCTCTGCAGGTATCTTGTTGCCATTATGTCGGCGCGTATCGAGTACGCGAAGATTAAAATATGGGCTTTAGCGGGTCTGATATGAATCGACGACACTTCTTTGCCAAATTCTTCTGTCTTCGGATTAGCGAAGTGACTTTTTTTTCTCTAGTTTTATTGGCAGTCGTAGTTAGTCGAGTCAGTGGTGGCCTATGGTTCTAATGTTTGTCGAGTGTTTATATGCTTTTGGCAAGAGCATAGTAGATTCATGACCCTATTACTGAGACTGTCCGGCCCTCCCTAGGAAAGAGTATAAATATGTAATGTATTATTCATGTTTATAAATAGCGATTCCAAATTGTTACGCTGTTATATGGTGACATTGGCCCCCGCTTCGTTTGTGATTATGATGTTTTTCGTTAAGTCTTCCAGTTGTAAGTGTGCTGCAGTATTCGTAGTCAAAGAGGGTGGTTCGGGAGGGCATTTCCTATTATACATTATTTAAGTTCATGCACTCCATAATTAAATAATTATATCTTAATAACTGCGTCGCGGCTCCGGCTCTATAGGGCAAATCCGTTTGTAACACTAGTTTATAGCAGTAATATTACAGGTTTATCGGTTTTTAATGTAAAGTTAGCGAGTACATCAGTGATGTATGTTTACCTCACGCCGAGCCGCGCGCGTGTGTGCGAGTGCCGACAGAATGCTGATATTTAAATTGTGCAGTCGTGTGAGAATGAAACGCTTTTATATTAGACATTTTACGCAGTAGGGCTTGGGTCCGTTCATTTGACGAAGGTCCAGTGATACATGTTCGATGTGATATCGACCTGTGCAGGCGACTCGCTATTTTGAGTCCGCTTCGTGAAAAAATCATTCGGAATATACAAACGATCTCTTTAGTCGTAAGAAAATTAATACTGTTTTCTTAAAATCAATTTTACTAGGATACGATTAGACCGTCCATCTATAAAAAGCAATATTTTTAAATGCGTCAGATCAACGGAGCCCGGCCTAGTAGAGGGCATGATTAAACTAAAAACTTAGTACTCCTGATCTACTCGTACGATACGTAGTTCACTAAGTTTACATTGTGGTCTCGGTAATTCTTGAATCTTATTACTCTGCAAAGAGTAAGAGTAAGATAAATTCGGAAAATACCATGATCATGATAAATTTATTTTAAGGTAAAGTTAGTAGGAGTGTTGTTGATCGGAAGCTACGCTTGAAGTGTAGTCATGGCATTACTATACTACTAGTAGCACACGTAGTCACCGAGCCCCGCCCACCCAACGAACGGAAACATTTACTACACAACAAACATTAGATAGTCAAAATTATTATATTCATATCATTAGTTTTTACTTTAGGAACAATTTTTGCATGTAATTTATTGTAAGTTAAATTCTTTAACGATTGAACTGATATGCTTTTGCCTGAGTTAGTAATATATCTAGGGATCTTTGTGACGGTGCGACTGGCACCGTGTTGCTTTATTAGATTATAATTGTTTAATGCTTTATTAAAACGTTACAAAACGCAGGTGCTCAGCAAAGAATAGTGTAACCGACTGCCGATTGAGTTTGTAAATAATAAAGTATTTATACGACGTTTGTACTGCGCAAGCACGCGTTTGCCTTACCGTAGTGGCAGAGGGCTCGGAGTTTGTATATAGAGAACAATAATATATGTGTAACTATTATACATAGTTGGTTACTTTTGTAAGGTGCGCGTGTGTACATTATTGTGAAGGCGACGGGCCGAGCGGCCCGCTCTAGTGCTATTTTCTTTATTTAGTGTCCTAATAACTATTGTATTGTCAACTAAGCTTACCAGTCATGTATGTATAGACGATTGATATAATTAATTTAACGCCGATTTTAGTCATAAACATCCAAATTTAGTTTATGATATTATAAATGTCTTGATTTATTTTTTCTTCCTTCATCGCTAGTAAACATCACATATGGCGTGAACGTATTGTATTATTTAATTAAAGGTTGATTAGGGAGTTCAAGTCGAAAACTAAATTAGATATTTAATTTGTAAAATGATTGACGAAGACTTGCAGTAATTTAATCAAATTTAAATGCACAACGCCGCAAACTTGTGGATCGAGTAATTAGGTATGGCGTTGGGTACCTTAGAGAACTTTAAAAACCTTCTAGCCTCCCCTTCTGAACTGACCAAGTAAATGACAATAATCTCTAGACACAGCCTTACTCCACTCGTCATCCTGACTCTGTACATAAAAAATAAGGCCAAAATGGACGATGTAATTAGAGATGGATTCCTGATAAAGCTCACTAGAGTCACGCCAATATTATCAATTTATCACCCGTTCGTAACATAGCAAAAGTAAATAGTCAATCGAATGCACAGCCATTTTGGGTCTCCGCTTCCTACTCACGATATATTTAAGGACGCTAGGTCGTCTTAGAACGCGACACGCGACTATAGTCGCAATCACTTTGGTACCGAAGCACACCGGAATTGAACTGTAACAAGCTGTATGTTTGCTTTGAAGCAGTAGACCGGCGGTTCCTAGGACGTAGTGGCTCGCTGTTAGTGCCATGCGACAAGAACGTTTTATACTCGATATTGACAAACAATTTATTATTTATTTATTTACATGACAATTGTGAATTGTTGCTGCATCGGCGCAGGCGTGAGTATAGTCGCGTAGGCTCTTTCCCGTTCAACCTCCCACCCTTAGCTGTTCTCAAATTAGATGTTTATCATCCTTCGACGACTTTCGACAAATTACTAAATATTACGATATAGAAGTACCAAACTCGTAGTTAGCGATCACGTATTATTATGTACATTGTAACAAAATGATTTTTTATATTTTACCATTGTATAGTCGTTTATCTTATCGCCGATAGGTAGTTAGCAATATTGACAGAGGTGAGACAAGGCGGCCCGGCCGCGGCCGGCGCCGGCCGTTGTTGTTTTTCATTTTATTTTTTGTTATATATTTAAATAACACAATCGACTTGTAGTTTTAATAATTATTATCATTATAATTATTATATTGTAATATAATCTTATTAATGAAAAAATCAAACTGAAAATAAAAAATAATAGAAAGAAATTACATTGTGTACTCACTTTTATAACCCTCCTTTAACCCTTTCACCGCCATTTACGTCAAATCACGCGCACGGAAAGTCGTGCTCTCAGCGCCAGCACGTGATATCACGTCCAAAATATAACCGGTTTCCCTTGCCGCGCGTTGTCGCCGAGGTCACGATTTTCCCGTCAGATGCTTGGCGTTCAAAACAAAAGTATTTCCTAACAAAATTAATGCTAAGGAAAAAAATAAGTATATCAAACTACAGTTGTTGGTCAAAAAGACTTTTAATAATATTGACACATAATATTTTACATAATGGCTTAGGTAAACATAAAAAAAGGTATGCATCTATCATCTAATAAATTGTGCTTAAGTAAATAAAGAGCAAGGATTTCATTTACAGTAATAAGTAATTGCACTTAACGTAATCTATATTTTATAAAAATAAAATGCAAACTGCATTCCTGACCATACTTTCATTATTAGTTCAGGATCGTTTTTTTAATATTTATTTACATAGAGCGGTCATTATAACTGTAGTTGGAGCAATCGCGTTACAAGCTTATATCATTTATCATACGTTTTAGCCAAGAAGACCTTACATTCCAACGGTTTTTTTGCCATAGTAATAGGTTTAAAATTGCAACGAGTATTTACAAAATAATCCTCAGGACTAGCCACGTGTTTTCAAATGTGTATTGAAATTGGAATAACAAGATTAAGCTCCGAGACCTCGATGTCCGAGACACAGCATTCCATTTTCGATTGCGGTTTTGTCGACAACTATAAATTGCTGTTTGTAAGTTAGTCACTCTTACTAATATTTGATTTTTCACTTCTTATAAAGTAGTTAACGCTAATAGTATTAGTAAGATGGTAAACTACAAACTTTATTAAGTAATTATCCAGAGATTTAGAAACGTGCCAATGTAGACAAATGCATCCATTTTTCCAGAAAAAATGCATTGAAATGCTAGTTTCAAGCGTAAATCGTCCAAAAGACGTATACGCCGTACTGATATGTTAATATAATTTTAAATTTTGAACATTGAGTCAGGGCTCGGAAGCCGGTATTTGCTCCATATTAAAATAACGGTTTTCTTTTCGTTCTTTCGTTGACTATTTCATATTTAATAGAAATTCTTATAATATGGAGTCATTACCTAAATATACCTCGCGGCACGTAACTCTAGCGCTGACCGTTATTTCTGCGCATGTTCTTCCATAGCCCTTCACCCCTTGTATCCCCCCGCGCGACCTATTTTCGACTTCTGCGCAATAACGGTCACCGCTAGAGTTACGTGCCGCGGCCTATACAATATTGAGTTATACATAAAAACCATGAAATAGGGTAAATCTCCAGTAACTGGCCACTTCATACTAATAATTAACTGTTTCAACTGTAAACAGAATTCATTTTAGTATAAGTTTTAATTACTGGCAAAGAAATACAAAAATGAATTCTGTTTGTTGGGGAATTGAGTTCAATTAAGAGGGAGCCCTCATACTGTCTCCGTTATTGAAAGGTGGCCAGTTACTGGCAATTTAGCCTAATTAAATATACTGGGTTATTTCGAGGTTTATTGCGAAAACCGGATCCGAGCCCTGCATTAAAAATGAACCTTATATTAACGAGTTAAAGTCTACATTCGTGCATATTTCAAAATCCCTGTTCGTGTTGGGGCATTACTGCGTGGGCGAGAACTCCGTGGGCTCCAGGATGCGGCAGTGCATCTCGCGGATGAGCGGCACGGTGTAGGCCACGCACTCGTCCCAGCCCGGGTTGCGCCACGTGCGGTCGCGGGTCTCGCGGCGCGCCTGCAGGTCCTTGTAGCCTGCACATATTTACATTATTATGAATTAACTAGTAGTCCGCCTCGAACTGAGAACTCGCGATTTACTTGCAAACGTGTTGACAAATATAACAAGAACCCTAGGAGGATTTTTTCTCCTTCTAGCTCCATAGCCACTTGATCGATCCTACTCATATACGAACTTACAAAATTGTATGTATCTCTGCTACAGCCCCAAGAAATTTCATAAAGATCAGAAAAACGTAACTAAAGTTATCGTCAGACAAACTATCGAAATCAAAAAGCCATCCAAATGCCGAGACGTCCCAGTAGCCAGGTGACAGTTCGGTCTGAAGTTGTTTGTAAGAACTCACTTCGCTTACGCTCCGCGAGTTCGATTAACCCTTTGATTAATTTGCCCAAGACGGCAAATCGCGCGCATGAATAGTCTTGACATCAGCCAGCACGTAATATCAAAATATCTCGTACAAAATATAACTAGTTTGCAGGAGAATTAATAATATAAAAATCGTAATTACAGCCGTGTATGCGGTGTATCGTATGAAGCGAAACACGCACTTGCGCGGAATTCACGTATCATGGACAAAAATCAACCGCTAACCTAACCTAACCTAACTGGCTTAATTTTGGCTGTGGTATAAACCAATACATCCCCCTAGAGCGTATGTCCCGGTTTCTGCGACGGCTCAATTGAGCCGCTTGGCAACCTAATTCCATGACTTGCCGTAGGCACTAATTTTAACGAAACTACTATACTATCTGACTTTCTATTCCAAACGAGGGGAAACTAGGCCTTATTGGGATTAGGTTATAGATTATCGTTCTAAATAAAACCAGAGAAAGGGATAGTTAACCGTGTCAACAGGGTGTAACTTACACCAAATATGATGGACGTTGTACAGCCTGCCGATCTGCGAGAAGTACCCAGCGAAGGCCTCGTTCTGTCCGCGCCTGTAGGTCAGGCCGCGAGCCCAGTTGTTTCCCCACTCAATCATGGTGCCTGGCTTCAGACTGTCAAAATAAAAACTCAATTAGATGTATAATTCAGTATTCAGTACAAAGCACTGTCAGCAGCACCATGTCAGCACAAATATTTGGAATGACTTTTGGAATGGAAGAAGCATTTGTTAGATTTTCAAATTGTTTTTAAATAAACCACGACGACGGTAGTAAACAAGGAAACTGCTCGCCTGATGGTAAGTAGCTATCGCAGCCTATGGACGCCTGACCGTTCAGATGTGTGAGTAAAAGTAGAAAAATTCGCAGCTATCAGATCGACGGGTATCCCAGGGTCGCGAGTTTGAGTCTCGTCTGAGCCAGTGGATTAATACTACTTTTGCTTTATGTTTAAACATTTATCCTCTTATTCATAAACGGCCACTAAAGTTAAGAGATCGCTGATAATCGTTTGTCCCTTTCTCTCATATATGTTGGACAGAAAGGGACAAACGATTAGCAGAGGCCTCTTAACTTTAGTAGACGTTTATGAATGAGGGGGTTAGTTTGTTTGTGCAAATATACACACATAAAATAGAAGGTCATTCTAGTCCATAAATTGTAATATAATGTATTTTCTTCGGTGTTGTTGTTACTCCAGAAGTTTTTGTACACAAAATGATTTCATTCTAAACGCACCTGTAAGACCGTATTTCATAAATATTGTTGGGCTCGCGGGGCTCCCCCGAGGGCCAGAAGCTGAAAGCGAGCAAGTACTGCAAGTGCCTCGAGCGGACGAAGCCACCACGTTCTTTTTCCAGAGTAGAGTATTCCTGGGCATAGACAAAGTTAAATATTTGAGTGATTAGCCGTGGCCACACCTGACTACCGCCTGGCGAGGAAATGAGGCGGCAGCTCGGCTAGTTTGGACTTGCTTCACCCGAGTCATTGCGGCCACGCGTGCGTTTGCCTCGGCCTTGGCACGTTTACACTAGCCGAGCTGCAGCAATTTCCGCGCGAGGCGATGCGCAAGGTGTAAACACGGCTATTGAGAAAAATTTATATTTATATTGCAACAGTACACAAAGAATCTTACTGCCTTTTTCTTACACTAGTAGGTACCCTCACTTAAAATAGATGAGTATAGCTTGTTATATGTATGCACATAAATCAAATTTAAAAAACAAACATTGTCAGGTGACAACCAATCCTAAATAATTACAAGAAGATAATTAAATCAGAAGCAACCTTGTTATTTTACTAGTAAGGTTTATTATGGCCATGAACTTGTGGCAGTAGTTAGCGAGTTTCTGTAACTCTCCTATCAAATTTGCTATTACTTTACACATTCCAGTATGTCCTAGTAAATGACAGAAATAGCTTACAGGGGACTCCTTGAATAAAATCTTGGCTTTGTCTATCTTCTCGAAGCCTCCAACATAGCGCCATAGGTGAAGCGCTTGGTCCATGTCTCCGACAGACACCGTCCATGATCCCACTAACTCGCATCCGAGCTCCGATTTGCGTGAGTGGACAAACTCGGATGATGTTTTGCTATAACACACATTTGAAAATGGAAATTACACAAATATCACATGGGTACACATACTAATTGAAATAATGCTGTAAAATTTAAGTACCTTCTTGGATAGTTGGTATTAAATAAAATCATTATCATCATCATCATCTCAGCCATAAGACGTCCACTGCTAAACATAGGCCTCCCCTTTAAGGGAGGGGGGGGGGGGGGGTTTGCCATACGCGCCATGCTTGGCTAGCGGGTTGGCGCGCGCTTTTTTTTTTTAAATAAAATGATAACTGTCAAATATGAAAACTAATGGGTTTCATTCCTTAGAATTTTAATTTGGATCAGATAGGAGCACAGTTCAAACTCTGTCTCATACCACTGAGTTTTTCTGAACTTATGCACGGAATATCATTTGATATTTTACCAGTCGGTTTTTGGTGAAGGAAAACAGCTAAAGTAGCTGTTATACATCTACTATGGTCTCTACCTCATTGATCGTTCATATTTTTTGTTTTTATTGTTATTGTCCCCCAATGTATTTGTAGTGTAGTGAGCGTCACAAATAAATGATTTTACTTACTTACTTAATGAATATGTTGCAGATAGCTAATGACCAAGGTTCAATGGTGGAGTAAGAAGAAAAACTAAGAGTAATTAGTAAGGCAACGTAAATGTGAAATATGCATTCGTTCTTTCCCTGGAAAGGACTTTCTATAAATAATATGTGTATTAACGAGGGCATTGGACCCACTCCGAAAATGTTCCTTATTTTGCATATTCCTTTGAAAATCTCTGCTAAGGCTAAATTATAATTTCTATCAAGAGTTTTTAAATTGAAAAAAATACTACAGAATTTTGTAAACTGCCAGCATTTTACGTCACAAAACATTGTCTGAAATAAAACTGACACTTTTATTTCTTGTTTACATTTTGTTTGTATACTGAAACAAGTGACTACAAATTAAATCCAATATTAAGTAGTTGTCATTTTTTATGGCTACATGGTAAGTTACATGGTGTAGCTATTAGATATGAAACCATAAAGGTCAAGGATCTATTGATAAGGTAATAGTAAACAGTTGTGTGCGTTATCGGCGCCGCTGATCTAATAATACAAGTATGTTCTATTTGCAGATTGTTGCATAACAGCACTGTTTCTTCGTTGCTAACCGCCGCCGGTATACTACCTCTACTTATGTAAGATTGGTAATGGATACGTACTAGTTTTTCAAATATTTATCTACACAGTCCGGTCGGATGTTGTGCGTATGAAGAGCATATACGATCTCCTTGTCACTTAGCATACGACTGTGAGACTCCTTCGTAGGCTCTATCTTCCGCACCAACAGCTTGGACAGCCATCCATCTTCAGCATTTAGTTTTGCTCCACCGGTACTAATCAATCTACAAAAATAACTTTCACTATACACAGATGTTCCAAATATAAACCGGGCCACTTGACATAGGCAACAGCGGAAAAATACCTTGCATTCTTCGGAATTGCAGTACTCAAACTTAAAATTCTATTTACAGAATTCATTTTGAAGTAAATATATGTCACTCCGAAGACGAGAACTCCGCCTTTCTGGAGAAAAGGCTGTACTCTGAACTTGTTATCAATTCAATTGACAAAATCACTTGAAGGTTATCTGAATATTTTTGAAGATACGGCGACATCTGTTGGCAAATGTGAACATAAACCCCCATGGATGATAAAAAGCTAAAGAGTATCACGTTTTGATTCTGATTCCTTGAAGAATACTCTTTGCAAGAATTATTTATTTATTTATGTAACGTAATGGGAATAAATAAATAAATTCAACTATTTGGGATTAAAAAAAACTAGATTTCAATTACAATTTCTGTTAAAAATAAAACTTGGCGACCCGTTACGCGCAAAAACCGCTTAATCTGTTAAATAAAAATCTTCGAATTGTGTGTTCATATTATCTCTTCCCTCATATTATATATAGATTTCATAACATAATTTGTATGTAAGTTACATACTCTGAGATAGGTTTATGATATTTCTAGAAATAAAATAACAATTGACAAAAAAAGACCAGCGTAAAATGAAATAGCATTTTAGAGTTTGACATTTGAGTTTTTGCTTTGGCAATTTTATTGTCAATTTCCAATTAGCGTTTAATCTTTTTTATATTGATAAAGAAATATAGTAAAAAGTGTAGCACGCTTCCTGAGGTGATAAGCGTCAACAAAGCCTCGTCATGGGTGAGTAGCTTTCAACAAAATCGAGAGTCACCTGTGCCGATATTTGATAGTTGTTTTGCAATGGTGGGCGGTGTAGCAACTAACTGTAATTGGGACTATGTTTGTTTGCGCAGCGTCCAGCGAGGTGACGAAGCTTCAGCAGCACTTGGCGCTGCTGAAGGAGGAGTACAGTAAACTGCAGAGTCACTGTGCCGAGGTGGAGCGCAAGTACACCCTCGCGGCCGCGTCAGCCGGTGACTTGAGCGAGACGAGTTTCGTCGCGCGACTGCTCATGACCGTAGCGACACTGTACGGCAGAGAAACCTACTCGGACATACAAATAAAGCTGCAGAGCAAGTCGATGCCGGGACACAAGTTTGTCTTATGTGCTCGATCTGATGATTGGAATGAAGAAGCATTAAAAAACTTGGAGGAACTGGGTAAGTTCGTTTGTTATTATATTTTGAAAGCTCAATTACATTCATTTTAATACTGACATTTTTAGAAAATAGATTGAAAACACCCTAGAACAACAATGGAACTCAAACAACGGGCCAGTCTTATACCATAATAAGACGGTCAATGAAACGGCCGCGCAAGTCATTCTTGTGGCATTTTTGTGGGGCCATATTTTTAGGCTGATTGTGTATCTCTAGTATTACATGATCGGTGTAAAAAACAATAGTTATTTGTCCATGATTATCACACATGTGTTGTGACTCACCAATGAAATGATGATAAATTTCAATTGAAATTTAGTTACAAAAATTAACAAATTTTATTGCTTACAATTTTTTTCACTTTAAAATTTTCAGATTGGTCTGTGCTCCCTGACGATGTTGGTGCAGCACTGCTCAAGTGGCTCTACACTGATGTAGTGGATCTCTCTCGGGGGGACATGTTTGCACTTCAGCTCATGAAGTCCGCAGCTAACTTCAAACTCAATGGCTTAGTGGGGAAGTGTGAACAGGCCCTTATTGCCAGTGTGGGAGTCAGGTGAGGATTTATGAACTGACTATAATATGCTATAATGTATCTACAAAACCACATTCGCATAATAAAATTCAGAAAATTGCACCACTTTGATACATTGATTTGGTGATTTGACCTTTTATCTTTCTAGCGCAGGGCACTTATCCCAAAAACATATCCTGAATTTTGAGGAGTGTAATTTTATATAAACATTGTTTGTCAAAGTTTTTATGATCCATGCAGACTAGTACTAATTGTTGGCATCCTAATCCTACTTAATCATCATAGGCATTACTTTTACGAATGCAACTGCCATTTAACCTTCCAACTCAGAGAGGAAACTAGGCCTTATTGGGATTCATTACCTAAGTATTTTATTATTTACAGGACTTGCGTGAAATTCTACTCTGCCGCAGATGAGATTGGGGCTTCAGCTCTCAAAGAACATTGTTCGGGCCTTATTTCTGCACACTGGGATGATCTCACAGGTAACTATCTGTTTTATGAGCAGCTGTAGGGTTGGTCTGGGTTTCTAGATGGACCAGACATTTGACATTCAATTATTAAAGTATATCTTGCCAAATAATACTTTGAAGGGTGATTTGTATTAAAAATTTATTGCTACGGTCAATCAAACTCTTATTATATAATCCTACATTTTGAAAATGAATTGAATAACTTACAATATTGGATTTGAATGTTTTTTTTGCGTCAGATACACAATATATGATACTTGGAATTGTTTCACTTTAGCATCATTGCATTGGTATTGAAATTACCCATTCAAACTTATTGAAACTTTTATTCAATTCAACTTTTTATGTTATTTACTCTGTCCCCGTTGTTCAAGAGACATCTTCATACTGTTTCATAGAAAATCTTTACTTGTCCATGAGGTATAAACTTAACAGGATGATTCATAGAAAATGTTTGGTTATCCAAGGGACGTACCCATAACAACGAGGAGCAATAAAAACTTGATTTTGAATTGAGTTGATAATTTTATTCAACAGGCGAAGACTTCGCGCACATGTCGTCCGCGCTCCTGTATCGCATGCTGAAGAGCAAGACTCCGCAGCCGCTGCACGGCGCCGTCCGGCTGCTGCGGGAGGACGTCGTGTTCCTGTGCCTCGTCGAGAACCACGCCAATGTGAGTACACTTTACCTTTTACTATTGTGGGGCCATGGACTTGCCCCTGGTTTTTTAGGGGTAGAAAAATGACGTTGATTTCGCTCATGATTCTTAATTTTTTCAGCCATATTAGGGAAAATGTTAAAGGAGACTTCTTGTTTCCATTATTTAGTGATTCTTACGATTAAGACAATAATAGACAAATGGCGAGTTTTAAAATCGTTTTCTCATAAATCGCATAATTAGTATAATTACAATTGCACGATTTTTCAAATCTTACAACTTATTAGCCATTACGGACATTATAATGTGATATAGATTTACCATGCTGAATTTTAAAAAAAACCGTAGAGTGGCCTGTCAAAAATATTCGCAAGCTAGCTGGAGCATTAACCCGTTAATTATTGGTGACAAAGCAACTTAAATGGTGACAAAGCAGCTGACTTGAAAATCTTTTTGTACAAAATGAGAATTGCACTAAGTTGTGAGTGGAGGAAGCGACGGGAGGCCTTTGCTCAGTGGGACACAATATAGCCAACAGAAAAAAAACATAATTTGCTTTATGATTTTAATATTACTGTTACACAATATAATTTTAACACTAGCCTTTGGTATATTTACAATTATGAATTAGAATTAAATGCAAAAGTAGGAATGTTACACTAACAATTCTCTAAGAACTAAGGCTTGCAATCACCTGGATATTATCTGGATCATACAGATATTTGGAATAGTTTCCATACAAATTACTATTCGGATTATAAGCCCTACTAATATGCTGTGCCTAATATAACTTACAATACTATAAACCATAATACCATAGTCTACATAGAGCTTGGTATTTCATTTAGTTAAGGAAGAGATTGGTTGACTGAATTTTTATAACTGCCTTCTAAGCCAGTCCGCACTGGGTGTCACCCACTTAGAGGTGACCCTTAGGTGACTTTCATCATCTTTCATGCAACCGCGTTTCGGCGGGCGGGAGTTGATTGGTTTTTGGGGTGACACTAATAGAGATATAGACGTCCACAGCCTAAGAACTTTTTGAAGCTCATGTCAATTGCACCCTCTGTCCGAAAGCCGCCTAAAGATACCGAAATTGTAAGAGAAAATGTCACCTGCACTGCTACTCCACCTAGTAGCTACTAGTGTACTACTAGTACGCTATTTGTTACTGGGTAGAGTAGCAGTACAGGTGCCATTTTCTCTTACAATTTCGGTATCTTTAGGCGGCTTTCGGACAGAGGGTGCAATTGACTTGAGCTTCAAAAAGTTCTTAGGCTGTGGTCGTCTATATCTCTATAGTCTCTGCTAATAGCTATCCGCACCGGGTGCCACCCATGCTAGCTACGCCACTGGTAAAGACGAACTTTACGAGAATGTGAAGTGAAAAGATATTTTTAAACAAGTATGTTTTCAGACGCCTATCAATAAGGTTGCTAAAATAATTGTCACGCGGCTCACGCGACAACAGCCGTCATCGTCCACACCTCTACTTTATTTACATAATTTAGTAATTATCTAGATTAGCACGAAGCCAGGCCTATAACCGCGAACCACTTCGTTCATCGAATCGTCTGTTTGCATCACTCTCTTTCGAATATGCAAGAGCGATAGAGACAGGGCCAACGTATTGTCGATTTTCGTAGTTCGCGGTAGGCCGTCTGGGACTTGAAGTCCGTTAAATTCATAATACAAACAAATATATAACCACTACGAACACCTAGAATACTAAAGTAATTAAACCTAATGGGTAGTATTATTTTTACTACCTGAGTTACAAATCTGCGGTATGGCAAAGGTATAGTTGACTAAAGGCTCCTCTACACTATAGTGATTGGCTTGGAGTAAGAAGGCCTTGGAAGATAGGCCGGCTCCGTTAAACAAAGTGAAAAAAAAAAAAAAAAAGGCTCCTCTACACTATGGACCTTCATGAGCCAGTGTAAGGGACATAGCTATACGAAGGAACGAGATCGCAAAGAGTGATGACGTTTATTTAGTGCTTTTGTTATTTTCTCGCAACTATATTATAAAACCTCGTTTGATGCACGCGCGGAAATGTCATTCCTATCTCGTCTCGTGAAGTATTGTCATACTTTCCGTCCTTGCGTCAAAATTTACATGTATTGTCATTATGTAGGCATACACGTATTTCTTATTCAAGACCTTTTGGAACGTCTCGTAGACTATTTAATACATTTGTATAAATATAAAATAGCTTTGAATATTAATATTTTTATTATTTTACTGCATACTCTTTAATATTCTCCTGGTTTGATTATACGTACAGGCGCCATCAAATATATCGGAACGGTACTTTATCGCCATGATACTTAATAGAGTCGTTGTTCAGATATTTGTGACCCCCTTAGCCGCTCCGATATATTTGACGGCGACTGTACATACCATTCAACTTTCAACTTTAGGAAATATATGCCATTGCATTTTTTTGGGGTTACCTAGTATTAGCACGTAGTGAGACGCACCTCTTTATAGGTGTCTGTTTACTATTTAGTCATCGTAAAAGAATTTAGCGTTCCTTAAAATAATCTTTTAACTTCCTATTTTCTATCTAGCGATACTAGATAAGCCACATCATTGTGCCCTAAATTTGAAAATAAATAAACACGACTAGACTCCACATTAAGTACATAGAACAAATTTTAACAATGTTCCTAATGTTATCAATAATGAAGCTGGTATTAGAGACATTTTCCCACTACTATTACATAGGTCTCCCCTGCAATAGCACAGCACGGTTTTAGTGAGCTTATGCTCGTTGCTAGGGTCGTCGATGCAACCCTCTTCATACACTTCGTAGATATCGTTGACTGGTTCCCAATGGCGCCCGACTTTTCTTTGCATTCCGGTCGTGGTTTGAGGAGCGCAGCCGCGTCTTACGCCTCTCGATGAAACTGTAAGATGAATTTGTTAGAAGAATTTACAAACGGTATAATTACTGCAATTATAATTTTAAACAAAAAAAGAACCACTTCAATTAGGCTCCGCTTTTCCAAGAGAAAATGCCTAAGTTGCGGTAAAAAAAATACTGAAATCACTATTAGTGTACCTATAATAGTTGAAGAGTTCTCTCGATTTCTCCAGGATCCCATCATCAGATCCTGGTGACAATCGGACCAACTGTCAAGTATACCTTTCCAGCCAATCACAGCTAGTGACAGTGACAGACAGCCAATCACAGCGCCGCACCGCACCGCGCGGAGCGTTCGGATACATGTACTAAAGTAACCTCAAAATGAATAATTGACAATTTTATCATTTTTTCGCAACTGTATTAAAAAACGTCGTTCTATACTCGTGCGTAAATGTCATACATCAAAGTATTGACATACTTTCCGCACTAATATCGAAATGTACTATTAATGTTATAAATCATCGATTGAATTATGTACGGTCACAGACTTTAATTGTTATGTATTGTTAGGGTTCAGTTTACATTGGTCATTTCATAAACAAAAGAAAGTAGCTTGGACCGTAAATGGCTCAACAGTTAAAATACGTGACTGAACACCCAAATATATAAAGTATTCATTCAAGGTTATGTCGCGCTGGTAGTTTTTAGTGGATAGAAATTAAGAACACAATTAAATTTTAACAATATTTAATAAAAAACTAAAACTACACTAAAGTCTTTAATTTCCACTAATCGCGAACTAAATAGGTAAATAGTAACTCAGGGGCGAGATTTCTAGAATACTGAGCAATTAGAAGGGAGAAGAGAAACCGTGTTCACTTAGCACTGTCTTACTGGACAGCCACTTCCCTGTAGTGCGGCGCGCGTCGGGTAGTTATGAGCGGACGTGTGACGTCATGGGGTAGTTCCGACTGTTGGTAGGGTCACGGAGGTGCAGGGTGTGGTTCCAGAGGTAGGTCGACTCAGGTGGTACAAAATTCCCTGGAATTTTCCAATTTAGTCATTTAGCAAAAATCCCGATTTCACGTTACTGACTGCAACATCCCTCGGAATGTGGAAGAGGCAAGCACTACTAGCAGGAAGGCCACCAAAAGCATTGAATAGTGATCAAGGGTGTTGTAGCAGCATACAAAATCAGCTCAAGAAGGTGAAAGTGAAGATACATAAAAAAGGCAGAGTGAAGAGTTAAGCATTTACATAATTCCAGTGATTGGAAATTATATTTAGAAGTATAGGAAGTAAAGTAGCTGGGGATAGATGATTCTTATAACTACTTAATTACAATTACTTAATTAAAAATAGAATTACTATTTCACATTCTTTATTTTTTTTATAAGTAGGTAGAAAAATATTACGAGAACAAAGAACTTTAACTTCGCAGGTTTATGTAAAATAGTAATTGTTTAGCACACATGAAATAGTTTTAACTACGAGATGATTAGGCAAGAAAAGCAACTACTGATTCACATTAGTAAAACTAAATAAGAAATATTTTGCGACACTCACCCAATGGGGAACAAAACAATTCACTGGCACAATATTTAGTACTATTTTATTTATTTTATTTACCTGTGATTATTTAGTGATAATCACAGGCTAATCCTTTAGTATTTAGGCAAGGCGACACATTTTAATTAAATATGGAACGGCCGATGACCGTTTCGTCTCACAGGTTCGCCTGCCACCCAGAAAATGGCCGAGTCGTCATTCCGTCTAAGATGACATGGCGCATCAGTGTATTAGTTACGCCTAGCGCTACGGATGAGCAAAATGCAACGTATGCGTTTAGATTACGATTAGTTATATTTCCTAATAGGAACATAATATTTTTAGTAGTATTGATTTAATAATAAGTGTTATTAGTTTTAAGTAGAGTAAGTTATATTATAAGTTTGTAAATACTATACTTTTTAGGATAAAACTGTTTACTCAGAGAATACTGTAACGATCCCGTTACAGTTATACTAAGTAAATAATATGATACGTAGACAGGATATAATGTTGTTGCTGTTAAGAATATAATTTTTCCTACTATTTATTTAATTAATACACCTCCCAATCAGGCTAACATAGTTCTTGTATCACACGAATAAGGCTTAAATTGATACATCGGTAGGTTGGTAATATCAATTTGTCAGAACGTTGAATTTTGCGATGCGGGAATTTGTTGCGGTTTCATCCAAATTAAATAGTGTTTTTAATGTAACGATGTTTTTTGCCTAGATTCCCTAAGTAGACAAGTTACCTACGGATTGGCAACTATTTACGCCATTTTCAACGTTATCAATGGACAAAATCAGTGAAACTCCCGTTCACTTGTACAGTCACCACATGGGATTGTTGAGCCACTTGCCATTGTTCGTAATTTGGCCGTGTAATGAATGACCGATGTTAGCCGACAGCTGACGGTTAGTCGGTAACGTCGGTTATTGGTAACACGGCTAAATTAAAAACAAAGACAGTGGCTCCACATTATACTGTGCTGATATTCTTAAATTACATTACAATTTTTTTTTATTGTGTGTTTGTCACAATTTACACAAAACTCCTCGCTTCTTTTGTTTTACACCCTCGCAATAATGTAAATAAAGATACTCACTCTTATGTCCTGAGTAGTGACCCGCTTGACGCACATGGTGGACTCCGGGCAGTCCATCACACTGTGGTCGCTGCCGTTGAAATAGTCGCAGGTGGGCGGGCTTTGGTACATCTTTGCTGCCTGGTTGTAGGACTGGGTGTGCTCTACCTCGCAGCTGTAGCAGCGAATGGCTGAGGACACTGTTATATATGTACTCACGATCTGGTCCTATGTCCTGGGTGGTGACCCGCTTGACGCACATGGTGGACTCCGGGCAGTCCATCACACTGTGGTCGCTGCCGTTGAAATAGTCGCAGGTGGGCGGGCTTTGGTACATCTTTGCTGCCTGGTTGTAGGACTGGGTGTGCTCTACCTCGCAGCTGTAGCAGCGAATGGCTGAGGACACTGTTATATATGTACTCACGATCTGGTCCTATGTCCTGAGTAGTGACCCGCTTGACGCACATGGTGGACTCCGGGCAGTCCATCACACTGTGGTCGCTGCCGTTGAAATAGTCGCAGGTGGGCGGGCTTTGGTACATCTTTGCTGCCTGGTTGTAGGACTGGGTGTGCTCTACCTCGCAGCTGTAGCAGCGAATGGCTGAGGACACTGTTATATATGTACTCACGATCTGGTCCTATGTCCTGAGTGGTGACCCGCTTGACGCACATGGTGGACTCCGGGCAGTCCATCACGCTGTGGTCGCTGCCGTTGAAATAGTCGCAGGTGGGCGGGCTTTGGTACATCTTTGCTGCCTGGTTGTAGGACTGGGTGTGCTCTACCTCGCAGCTGTAGCAGCGAATGGCTGAGGACACTGTTATATATGTACTCACGATCTGGTCCTATGTCCTGAGTGGTGACCCGCTTGACGCACATGGTGGACTCCGGGCAGTCCATCACGCTGTGGTCGCTGCCGTTGAAATAGTCGCAGGTGGGCGGGCTTTGGTACATCTTTGCTGCCTGGTTGTAGGACTGAGTGTGCTCTACTTCGCAGTTGTAGCAGCGAATGGCTGAGGACACTGTTATATATGTACTCACGATCTGGTCCTATGTCCTGCGTGGTGACCCGCTTGACGCACATGGTTGACTCCGGGCAATCCATCACACTGTGGTCGCTGCCATTGAAATGGTCGCAGGTGGGCGTGGTTTGGTACTTCTTTGATGCCTGGTTGTAGTACTGGGTGTGCTCTACTTCGCAGCTGTAGCAGCGAATGGCTGAGGACACTGTAATAGGAAATGCATGTGATAGCTTGGGTTAAACTATACTTGAGTAGGTAATTAATTAATTGAGCATCAACATACTAAAATAATGGGAAATATTATTCCACCTATCAACAAATACTGACTTACGCAGCATCAAAATCTGAATGCACATCAAAGCGATGTTTTGATGTATAACTATATTTTTTTCTGTTGTGCATACTAGCCAAAAATAATCTTGTTACTATGGGTAATTATGTATCACATTCCCAGTCACTTAGATATAAAACTAAAATGTTTAAACTATCAACCAAGATTTAAACAGAATCAACCACGCCATCAAAGCTGAATTTTAAAGACCGCCATCAAATACTTAGTTCAAAATAATCGGGAGTCTAAATCGGTTCTGTAGTATGCGCATTTTGGCATGCGCAAGATTTTATTGCGTACTTGGGGTGATTGACCTAACGCTTATTAATTAGGGAGCAGCCAAAAGTACATCGCGCCCTTAGTTAAACAAAGACATCGTATTTACGTCCATACATATAACTACACGTCAATTAACTGACACCAATTTTTTAATCCGTTCACACGCATTCGGCGATAACCCCAATTTACTTAATATCTGAACAACGCCTCTATTGCCAAGGCGATAAAATGCAAGTTCAGATATTTTTGAGTACCTTGGCCGCTCCGATATTCTTGATGGCGACTGTACCCCCCTATACCTAACATCTGTGCGGTGGTCTACGTATCTATGTGACACTTAAAAGATTTATTATGTTTAAATATTATACCTATAAAGCTGCAACAAAAAAAAAACATAATCATATCGTTAAGGGTTGGGCTTCTTAATCATAACATAACCCATTATTATATTATTATTATTTGTTTCCTCATTTTCCTAGAAAACCGAAATTCGTATCATCCACCTGTCTTTTGCATATTTTTACTACTTCAAAATTTATTGCAATCTTCAATTACTTAGGTATACATACCTATTGTATTGTTCAATGTAAAATGTCAAACTTAACGTGAAACACAATGAAATGGATTTGAATCACCTTGGCAGAGTTCTGACGAACTGTAACATCTGCATACAATACAATTTTATTGTATCAAATTTCTGCGGTTACAATACAAAGAGACGAAAACGCCGAAAACCAACAATGGCGTAAGACGTTACTGTGTGATTTTGGGGCTAGAGAATATCCAAGCCTATTAAAATATAGGTAGGTATTACCTACTACGCTAGCCTAATAAAATTAGGACTTTCAAAAAGAGAAAATTAACACCACGGGCAGTACAGTTGCCATAAAATATATCGGAGCGGCCAAGGTACTTAAACATATCTGAGCATGCACTTTATCGCCTTGACCATAGAGACTGTGTTCAGATATTTGTGACCACCTTGGCCGCTCCGATATATTTGATTAAACAATCAGCCTAAACAAATGGTCCCATAAAAGTGCTGTAAGAATGACTCGTACAGCAGTTTCTCTGTCAGTTTTATTAGACTGACCGTTTACAAATTTTCACGAGCCATATCTTCGGTAAATCTTGCTTGGTACTGAACGACTACTATATTCTAACTCAATGTCTACATATTAATTTATTTATTTAAACTTTATTGCACAAAAGAAAACCTTATCATACAAAAGGCGGACTTAATGTCATAAGGCATTCTCTACCAGTCAACCTTAAGGCAAAGCAGAGAGATTGTGGGCGGTGCTACAAACGGGCAAGTAAAAAGAAAAAACATGTACGAATTTAAACAACTAACCTACAGCTTATAAT
Organism: Pammene fasciana; assembly: GCA_911728535.1. Classification (NCBI taxonomy): domain Eukaryota; kingdom Metazoa; phylum Arthropoda; class Insecta; order Lepidoptera; family Tortricidae; genus Pammene; species Pammene fasciana. The sequence continues at coordinate 10,072,544 of OU452292.1, forward strand.
GGAAGGACATAATATAAATACAATATATATTACTAGATGTATATATATATACGAATATAAAATAATGACGAAACTCAGAGGAAACACATGACATATATTAAACATTTGCGATCAATTGGCTGTGACTGTTATATTATATTTCAACTGTTACTATTTATCGATTGTTTATTTGAAATACATATTGCGTAGTTACCAACAGCTTGCAAAGCAGATATTTACCAAATAGAAATATTATCCGAAATAAAACTCACAATCCACCAACGATGCGTAACTTATTCCGATAGTTAACTTAAAGGTAGTAGTTGGCAGGTAAGCCTCCTGTTATCCTGTTTCGACACTAGTTAACAGTGAAAGGTTATGAAACAAAAGATACTTATCACTATAACGCTAATGTTCGGTTGTTGTGTAGTTCTTTCGTTTTCTTTGATAACAACTATCGAACAGGCTCCTCTCACGTATTATGACTACACAGATTATGATTTATCTAATAAGAGGAAGGAAAAAGGTAAGAGTATTTAAATTTCAAGTGAGTTTAGTAAAAATCTACCAAAGAATTCTAACATTTACATACAATAATGTTCCTACATAAACGACACCAGTCAGATTTTAATTACAATATATAATTAGTATACTACATACATACAATCACGCCTATATCCCAAAAGGGGTAGGCAGAGATCAAGGATTTCCATTTGCTATGATCAATGCAGCAAAACGGCTCTCCGTGAGCCACTTCTCGCCCCCGTGGAGAACGAGACGTGATGGGTGGCGAACCGCATCGCCGCCATGTGTATACTAATTATAATTATAATCAAATGGTAAAGTTGACAATTAGTTGTTTGTAAATTGTGTCACTGTTGTGTGTGTAGTGTGTTGTGTGTAGGTTATTGGCATGAGAAAGTGGAGGTGGGCTGGGCATGTGAGCCGTACAACGGATAACAGATGGAGCCGACTTATATCCGAGTGGAGACCTTGGCTAGGAACTCGTAATTCCGGAGGGCAGTTCGCAAGGTGGGCCGACGACATTGCCAGAGTGGTCGGAAAGAACTGGATGCAACAAGCCCAAAACCGTAAAAAATGGCGTGCTTATGAGGAGACCTATACTCAACAGTGGGTGAAAAAGGGTTGAAGAAGAAGAAGAAGAAATTGTGTCACAATTTATTAATTTTTGTTTTATCTAATTTCTTTATCCTATAACATTGAACTTGACATTCTAGGACACAATAATATATAATATGACATTTTTTAATAATTTTGATATCTAGGTTATTGCTCTAATAATTTTACTGGGCTATATCGCTATTTTGACAAATTTGACAGTTGAAGAGATAGCTAATGTCAAATATTATGAAATTTGATATTGTCTCCCTTGCAGTTTAATTTCTTGTCACATTGTGCTCTGGGATCGTTCACGTTACCTCCACCATGCACTTCGCACAGAGCGAATATAAATTGCTTGCTTGCCGTTTGCTCTACTTTACATTGCATGCCTATTATAAGGTACTTAGAACACAAGGACACCTGTTTATTATAAGACCACCAATGTAAACACTACGTTCTAGCAATAAATATTCAGTTAATAATAATTTTAAACAAAAAAAGAACCGACTTCACTTAGGATCCGCTATTCCAAGAGAAAGAGGCGGAGTTGCTGAAAAAAATAGTGAAATTACTATAGGTGGCCTATAATAGTTGAAGAGTTCCCTCGATTTCTCCAGGATCCCATCATCAGACCCCGACTTGATGACAATGGGACCATCTAGGGGTTATACCCGTTCGATTTAAAAAAAACTTTGAACGTTGTTCGATTGAAAATCGGTTCACGATTCACTGAGATATCGAGTAACATACATACAAAAAAAATCAGTTGAATTGAGAACCTCCTCCTTTTTTTGAAGTCGGTTAAAAAGTAAAGTAAAATTTATGACAAACAAACTGAATTTGTTTATTATGTGGTGTTTGGCTAAAATCTGTGTCAATGCTTATGTTTGGATATAGTTAGCCTGTTTTGATAACATAACAAACGCCGGAAGTATTAATTGGTCAAGCAATGTTCATAATAACTGAATAATACGATCGGTTTGAATTTTATCATTTGAACCCGGAAATTTCGGAGCTCCCTTTTACAAATCGTAATAATTTAGATAAATATTCGGTTTTTTATTGTATATTATATGTAATTATCACAGAAGTTATCAATAGCGTGTAGCGTGTCGATGTTGATATCACTGCCACACCCGTCATTTGATAAATTCCTACAAATAGTTCCGCTACTGAGACGTGGCTGAATTTGGTTAATTTATAATCTTAGTTATAATTTAAAATGCAGTGGTTATTATGGTTAGGTCTTGGTTAGGGGTCTGTAACCTTTAGCAGCCAAGGGCCACATAGTAGCTAACGAAATTGACAAGGGACAATGATCAGGTAAATGGTACCGCACCGCACTGTCGTTTGTCAATAACTACGATTTCTAATAGGAGTCTCGCGGCGCGGGCCGTAACCGAGCGGTTTGCGGGCCGCCTGTTGCCAACCCCTGGTCACCATTTGGAACCAAGATTATGTATAAAATTAATTTTGTAGACATTTTAAGGTTCGACATCCAAAATCACAAAAACGGAACCCCATAGTATTGTTATGCCGGTCCGTATGTTATAGTCATATACTTACTCAATCGATTAAGCATATATTGATAAAATTTTAACTGGAGGTTATTATGCCTGTAAGTGTGCTACTTAGTTTTGCAGTAAAATAAAAAAAAATCGGGCGTTTGTCTACAGCCTCCATACAAATTTAAGCAACCATAGACAAAAAGCATTTTGTCTATGAACTTGCTGAATTCACATCAGGTGTGTGGTGTCCCTAATTCGTGTTTAATGGTAAATAACATAACACCAATTAATTCCATATCGGCATTAATTCATTTTATTCACCATACACCCACTCACGAAGCAGCAGTCTGGGTCACAGCTCAATCTAATCAAAATCCGCACATCTATATTCCGTATAAGGACCATTGGAATCCGCATTGAATTTAAATGAACTTTTGTGCTTAGCCTTGATTAACGCCTACTGTTGACAATGTTTGATGGCGACCACATGTGTAGTATTGGAATCGTCTGATAATGATAAGTTGATAAAACTGTACATTTTAATGGCTTGCTATACGCGTTGAGCATATTTTATACGAGCCAAAAAGAACCGTCGGAATTATATTTCTTGAACCATTTGCGATTACGATAAGGTTTAAAAGTGTAAACACTAAAGTGCTGAAGCACTTGTGACGTTATTCATACAATGTTAGCATATGGGGCATTCCTGCATTTTAATTATTTTAATGAAAACCTATATGCCAATTCTTTAGTACTGGGTATTATCGTGTACTTATCATTACCACAACAGTGTTCTGGAATTTTATTTTTTAAAAAAGAAATTAAAATTCAAATAACATCTTAAGTAAAAAAAACCTATAATGATAGTTCCAAAACTTAATATTTAAAATTAAATGTAAGTTTACCAAAACAAGTTCAGCCGGTTCGTTTGCGGTCATCGATATAATCGTCAAATGCAGTTCTTATTTGTTTTAAATACATGTTGCCCTTGATTATTATCTACCAAACATAATATTTGTTGTAATACGAAGAATTTTATTTATCACTTAAAACACTTACTTTTTAATGACCACAGAAACGTTATCACAAATAGTGTCAGCTCCATGATAAAAATAAATCACACCACATCCAGACGTTTGTTCTCATATGTTATCTTAAAAGAAAAAAACACTTGTTACACGCCGACCACTGCACAGTCTGCACACTGGCGCTCCTGCCACGCATGTGGCCGGCACTACAGCTGAAATTGGCACCTCCACATTCAAATGATTCACAGGAAACTCGCGCAGTAGCGAATCAGGACATGTCCGATCCACGTTAAAGATATCTAAACATTTATCGCCTTATTACAAGGGAGTAGAGCGCAAAAGTGTAGACATATTTTTGACGGTTACGACTGTCGGAATATCGTCGAATAAGGCTCTTATAGCGCGCTGTGAATCAGCCGATCGATGGCGCCAGCTTCGGACTGGCTTTTGCCGAATGGTTTTTCTAGTAGATTTGTCGGTCGCGTCCTTGCGTTGTTTTTATTTTTATCAGATAACGTCCTCACCTGACGATTGCAGCGGTTTTGGCATCTTTTCAAAACTAAATAACTCTGAAAAACAATTCGAAGCGTTGTGTAAAACTTTTAACAATTGATTTTTACCAATACTTACATTACATTTTCGTTATTTGTTATCTGATAACACCCTCCATTGACGAATGCAGCAGTTATTGGTATTTTTCTGATTCATCGCCACTTTGTCCGAGATTCGGAAGGTCAGGCGTTCGTTCACTGTATCCACTTGCCGACACTTTAACTAATCGGTACATTTTTTTGTTGCGTCTTTGAGCCAAATGCATATTTACATATATTTTGTGATAATGATTGGGTAGGTACAGAAGTTGGTCAATGACGTAAGGTAAGGAATTTTAAGTGACGTAACTCGTGCTTGAATTCGCTAGAATCATCTTCATATAAACTGTAATAATGTATAGTTGGCTACCGAATACTTACACTTATCAAAAAAAAACTTTACAAAAACATTAATAATATAATGATACCAATAACCTGACCATCTATAACGGATGTCGTGGTTAGCTACTGGTATTTTTTAATAATAACTAACTCAGACACACCGAACTTGGTTTGAGATCAGAAGGTCGTTCACTTCGCCCGCCATCTGCTAACATCACGTTTTCTTTACGCACTGACCTTACCATTAACTTGGTAATTTCATCAGGTACGCCCTTGCTAATTATTTCTCGGCCGTTTTCGTTATTTAAATGAGTTGGAACAGTAGCAATAAGATATCAGAGCGGCCTAACTGCTCACAAATATGTGAACACACACTTTACGCATCGTATTCAGGTACTCATGTATGACAGCGTCAAAGTATTCGAGCATAACCATCTCACAAACTTAGAAGTAAAGAGACAGCTACGTAAAGAGAGACCTAAGCCCTCTTACGTGTACACCTACAACGCAACTGGCCAGCTCTACTGCCACATGTGTGAAAGGGTATTCAAGATCAAGTTCGGCCTAGCCAGCCTTATCAGGGCTCACAATAGTCAACCTCCATAAGGTTTGCATTAGGGTCGCCGTCATCGAAATCGATGAGGAGGACTATATATTCAGGTAGTAGTGAGGATCCTGGCCGTATCGATATATCTGATGACGACTTTACTCAATATTTAAACAATTTCAGCTATGAATGTTAGGTAGAAAGGAAGCGAGTTCATTGATCACGTTTGTTTGTTGTGGTTTCGAAGCACCTCACCTGTTTTATTTTGTAAACGAGCACCTATTTGCGGGAACATGGATTTTATCCAAGAAAACTAACATTCCGACACTCGGTAAACTAGGAATTTGGCAAGATGCAAGTCTGCACGCATTCGAATACTGAAAAAAAGGAGAAGAGAACTACTTCGGCTATTCAATCAATAACCAAAATTTCGTAAGGATTTAATAGTTTATTTGATTATAACTGTTAATAAGCCTTAGTTTTGTAGTCCCAAACTTAAGTTACTGGTAGACAAAGTTTGGTAGCTGGTAACAAAACAAAATTCAGTGTAGAACATATCAGTCTGTCATGCATTTTACACAGTTTTTTGAAATTCTTTGAAATAGGTATTATAATAACAAACAGTTGCTGGTCCTTGCCTAAAAAAAAGTTAGTGAACTCTTATAACTGAAATCTACAACATTTAAGAATCTGAATGACACCTTTCAATATTTTTGTCCTTGCATTTTTTGCGATTGCGAATTCTTCTTAATGTGCATTGTGCATTCGCCTGAACCAACGACCTACTGCTCAGTTGTGAAACATACAGATAGTGGTGCATGTCATATCCTTTGTCTGCCACAGACGATAATATTAATATGCATATATAAAAACATTGCTGACTCAATCAAGAGCAGGAAATGTTCTAGGATCGAATTGCATAATAAGTAAGGTAAAATAATTACAACGGTATTTAATGTAAGCTTTTTGTCCCGTGACGTTTCTGTTGCTTGGATTTTCCTTTAATCCCTTGCGTAAAACATTTTTTCTAGTGGTGGTAGGTTGGTTTTTTTCCCTCTAAGAATATTCAAGCCATTACATGCTATTAGTAACATATTTATAAATGTAAGTACTAAGATTGAAAATTAAGCTTCCTTTTCCAGACGGTTTTGTTAAATTTAGATTGATAACAAGAAAATTATAAAACAAGAAGAATTCAACTTCGCTAACTGCGAGCTAATAAGGTCGAGTCGGGACATATATGGATTCCTGGCGGCCTAGGCTTAATTAATTCAGACCCAGATAACTAAGAAGTTTAGGCGTCTTGCGTGACAGTTTTTTTTTTTTCAGACGGCTAAATTTAGATTGTACGCTCTACTGGCAAATCAAGTTTATTAGTAATATCAAAGCTGCAGATTAATTGTAGTAACATTTTCTAGGCTTCATACACATTTTTACAATACACTGCCTAAAACGCCTTCCTACTTCGTTTGAGCTAAAATTCAAATGTTGTTAGACAATATTCGTTTTGTTACGTTAGCGCAGACTTCAGTCTATTACTTATACTTAAATTACTTAAATAGTATCAGATATTTTAATACTAATAGTACTAATTTACTAATAATAATCAACAACCGGAAAGCTCTTGGTTTAATTAAGGAACATTAATAAAATCCAAAGGCAAACGACGATTGTCTAGGCTCATATTACATCTACCACTTAAGCCAAAAATACCGTAACCAACGCAAGTATAATCGTCTCGCCTTAATCACCACTCAGTCTATAACAATCAACCTTAATGTAACGAGCTGTATTTACTATCCATTGTATGTTTATTATAAGGAAACACACCCTTTTTACGTAAATGGTGTCCAGCGATCGTTGGCTTTACGAACTATTGTTAAATGAAAGTGGTTTCGGACGGGGTGTGTCGCTGACATGTTGTAAATGTGCAGAATATGCAGAGTTATGGATGGATGTTTCGAAAACTTACGTGTCATCTTGCAGTAAATACCAGCACGCATTAAATCAGTAGTCATCATGTGGATTCGGTGCGTCTTCCATTTTCGCTGTGGAGGGGAACAATTATTTCATGACACGCCATACGCCATAGAATATGATGACACGCCTGTTAATCGGTTAATCGGCGGACAAAACACAATCATCCTGCTAGCTTAGCAGGGAAGCGTTGAAAAATGATCTGCTAACGAATTCGTTTGCTAGAAAGACGCTCAATATCCATGGTTACTAATAGGTACGGAAAATCTGCATCAGTGTGTACAACTAATGCCTAAAATATGTATACACTTTTGCACTTGACTCCATTGTAATAAGGTTCAAAAGTGTATTCATATTTTAGGCGTTGACTGTACTTACATGCAGTCGAGTTCTAAAATATAGATGCGATTTATGTGACAAAAGTAAACGTACACAACCTTATTTGTATGGGTTTAAGGTCCTGTTCAAATACTTTGAGTTATATTACAACCAGTTTATTTACCTAAATATCAATGTTATGTTATGTGACGAAGCCTGTGGTGGACCTATTTTTGTATCTGTCTGACGAAGCCTGCGGCGTGGATTATAAAATTGTGGATAAAATAATTATTAAGGAAATAAATGAATTATATTATAAAAATATCAATTGGGTTAAAGGAATTAGCTCTAGCCTATTTAGGTAACAATAAAATGAAATATTTATCGTATTGTGGTAATCAGGTTAATGGAACTAGACCTAGTTCGCCGAGCGCCAGCTCTATAGCTTAATTAACACGTCATAGCCAAGTCTAGACTTAGGAATTGCTGGTTTGAGTTACGATTACAAGGGTACACAGATAGAAATAATATCTTAATTCAAAACGCAAAACTCTCTTGCACGCGGTTTCTTAAAGAGAGTAATAAATACCTTAGACCAATAAACATGATTCGAGTTAAAAATATCATGATTTTTAAAAGAAGAATTAAAATTATTCAGCTTTAGCTTTACCCATTTTTAAAGCGAATAGTAATGATTTGAGTTAAGATAATAATTATTTACGGCAAAAAAGCACCAAAATTTTCCTTTAAGAGTTTTATGTGTTTACGTCATAAGCGATTAGTTCTTGGTTTGATGTTTTCAATCTACAGCTAAGAGCCAAAGCTAATTCAAAGAAGTAGCGCCAAAAGTTTGATTTGAGATTTTTAAGTTTTTAGGCAAGAGAGATTAATTTTTGCTTTGATGTTTTCAACCTACAATCAAGAACCACAGCTATTCCAAAGAAGAAGCACATAATTTTTGCTTTGAAACATTCAAGTTTTGGACGTTAGTTACCCTGCACATCAATAGATGTCTCTGCGTGTAGGTTAGAACACGCGAACGTCTGTTCGACGTAACTTCATGACCCTCGGCGCTCTACCCGGGCTTATTTGAGATTCACAATAGCAATCTCAGCTCTAGTTAATACGATTATAAATTGTGAGTATATAAATAATCATAATTTATATTTGTATTATCTACATTTAGTTAAACTTCCTTTCTTGGGATTAGTCCCGAGAAACACAGTTTCTGCTACTAGCTTTTTAAGTAGTGCACTGAGACACTAAGGCGATTATCACACTGACGACGGATCCGCATGCGGCGCCGGTGTGCGAGCGAGATAGCGCTATACACATGCAGAGCGCTATCTCGCTCGCGCACCGGTGCCGCATGCGGATCCGCGCCAGTGTGATAACCGCCTTAGAAAATGTTATTGTTTGTTTCAAGTAATCGATTTCATACGCCAAGAAATTTTAGATCTTGGTGTGAAAATATCAAATTTTACATCAAGTAACACATGCTCTTGAACTAATGCGTTTTCTTGTTTCCGTGGAGAAATTCAATTCTCAATTTAAACTATGAGTCTTCATCCAAGAAACAATAGTTATTTGTTATACAAGTGGTGAAAGTTGTATTTTACGTGCGAGTGTTATTTGAAACACGAGCTAGCGAAAGGATTCTATTATTGACCACGAGCGAAGCGAGTGGTTCAAAAATAGAATCCTGAGCGTAGCGAGTGCTTTAATACACGAGACGTAAAATAACTTTCACCCGCGTATAACACAAAACTTTTCACCTCACTACAGCGAGGAAAATAAGAAAAAGGGTGCATTTTGCTCGGTTTCCCGTAATTCCTCAGGTGTTTAATACTTCTTCATCACTGGAATCACTAATTTTTAACAAAACAATCTAGAAAAACATGCGAATATTTAACGTTGATATGATGGATGAATTGAAATTTTGACGTAAAAGATTTTAGTAAATGTCAGATGCGTTTTGTTCGTACGTAGACTTATTCGGCTGTCAGAACAATTTATCCGTTTTTACAAAAAGAATGAAGATTAATGTTGAATGCTGATATTTATGAATTAAAATAAAGTTGTCAGACTGTATTAAGTGTTTTTACTCGATGCAATTCATTAATTGCGATGTTAAAAATTCTGCACTTTTAACGTTTTACGTTTTGTTAGCTGTCAAATGTCACTTAAGCCACTTGTCACTTATGTCAAAACTCTTTCACCACATGTGGATAAAAAGCGATTTTCACAATAGATATTAAACAAACAAAAAGGGCTTTCCGAGCTAGTGAGGTGAAAAGTTTCTTGGCTTAAGTTCTTTATGTATTGCACTAAGACACATAAAGTTCAATTTAAAAAAAATACAATACAAAAACAAAATTCAAACGCCCTTCGTGAGAATATTAAGCTATTTTAAAAAGAAGATTTTTATATCTCGGATAAAGTATTGAATTTATTAGGTTAAGTAATAAACTTTGAAACATTTTATATCTTAAAATAAAGAATTTTATTTTTTCCTTATATGGGAAACTGGATATCTCTTGATTCAAATAGGTTTCTTTGGTTGAAGAGATTTTTTCTATCTGTGTATGGAACGCTTTAGCTGTTATTTTGAAATATATTTCAAACAACGTGTTAACCGTTTGTGATTAATATCTACTATGCATCTGCATGTCCATAAAAAAAGCGTAAATTTTTCGCATACGTGGCGCAACTTTTTAACCGGGTTATAAAGGGGGGGTTCTCAGTTTGACCCGTATGTTTTTCACAATAGTAGTATACGTATAACTTACCTTATTATCACCCGGTTGCTTATTATTTAGCAAAAGGTGCCAGTCGATACATGCTTCGATATTTTGCAATCTTGCTGATATTAAACTTAAGGTCTTATAAAAGTCATAAACGGTCAAGGCGAACTTCTTATTGTTTTTTAATTTTGAACTTTAAATTTCACTTTTAGTACCAATATTAGTAAAATTACTCGTGTTTCTATGAAACTTGATTATGAATTTTGTCACATTTTTAATTAAAGATTTTTTTTTTGTATGTGCTCGTACCTATCTGTGTTTATTCGCGGTTTAAGAGGCAGCATTATTAATTTATTTTTGACGTATCGATCTCCGAAGCAATGATCGATTTTGTTATTTCGTAACTAGTGACACAGATAACTATGAAATATAGGCATGATGATACCCTATGGCTGACTGATGATGATAATGGAAGGCAAAATTGTGATGCGACTTCACAGAAAAATAGGCTAATAGTCATGATACTAATTGTTTATGGTTAGAAACACTTTGATATTAACAATGCCTGTTTGAATCTTTACAGTACGTACTGTACGTAGATCGTTTTAATTTGGTAGGTACCCTGTCAATTTCATGTCGTCTCAACTCTCGCAAAAAAATCCATTCTTTTTTGCGTCGATAAGTCAATAGGGTAATATTACGCAAAACTCTGCGTAGGGGGCGGCAATAGCACAAAAATAGGGCCTACCGCGAAACAAGAAAATAAAAATTTCGTTAGGTACCTGGTTCTCTGTCACTCTTACATATTCGAGCGATAGAGAGGCAGATGTCAAAATTTCGATTGTCTCGTTCCACAATAGGCCCTCTGTAAACAAACCGCCTTGGTGCACAAATGACATATTTATTCGTTATAAATGATCTATGAAAACTTGTAAATAACTGTTTAAGGCCTAGTATGTATTAAGAACTCTATGGTTTACCGATGTGCTAGTGCTGCTCTCCGGCGGCACAACATTGCAAAAATTCGCGGAATCTTATCGTATGTTTTTACAAGTATGTAATTGAATAACATTTGTTAACATTATTATCACCCAAAGGATGTTGCGATGACGAGGACTCTTTTCCTTTTAGGTATTTTAATAAAACATGAATCAGCGGTGTTTTTCTTGTATTATCTCTTTTGGTTATCCCTAAATGTTTACAATTGGTTATGCAAACTTTAAATTAAATCAATAACAATATAACGAGGATACTTAGACTTACAATGGCTATACAACATTGTGTTCCCGTAATTCAGGCTAGCGCACGAGCGCCATCTATCACGTCGCTAACGAACTTGATCTCAGGTCCATATATTTTTCTCCCACTCACAACGGTTGGGTACAGGCGCGGTCCCAGGGGGGGGGGGGGTCACAGGGGACATGACCCCCCCCCCCCAAATCATACGTGTCGAATTGAAAAAAGACCCACTCACAAATTGAAAATTTTTTTTTTTTTGCTTTACTGACCCAAAATTTCAGGCTGCGACCGCGCCTGGTTGTGTAAATGTTGGGTTTACTGTGGTAGACCACTCCGTAACACAGACCCGCCGTTGCAGTCCCTTACGGACTACGGCGTTGTCAATCGTCATACTTCTGTATTTTTCTCAGGGAGTAGACGATGTCATAATACCTCAGTTTCCTTTCCATAAATGGCACTTGATTCGCAAATCAGAGGTATCGTAGCGCCTGAACTTTGCGCGACGTTTATACAGGTTTAGATATTATTTTTATTAGGTTTAGTAAAATTGAGCGGTTTTTGCTGATATTATAAAAAAATCAGAAATTGAATTTCAATATCCTTAACTTAACTTTTGTCCTTTAGTTTCGATAAGTTCCTAAAGTGACTTGTTTAATTTGGTAAAGATGTGGTCAACTGGTCAATGCGTAATGGTCTAAAAGCTGGCCACGTCAGATATGACACAATAATGAGAGTAACGTAACCAGTCCAATTCGATTGCATAACCATCCTTATTGCTAGATCCGGGAATCTGGCAGCTTTTAATGGGTGGAGATCAGAGTGACAGACCAACTAAGTTTTTAAGTAGGAAAAAAGTAATACCAAAATAGGTAAAAACTGCTGAAGTTGTGTCATTTATAGAGAACAGGGCCTATATTTTAACATTAGAACAAAAAACATTGTGTATTATTGCGGAAATAAAAACAGTAGGCGAGTAACCAAAAATTACATTTACATCATTTGGCGCTACTTCCCCCAACCGAAACTTTTGGATATGATATAATCTAATTAATTACATAATTTCTCATAATATTGGATCAAATCCAGAACTCTAGGATTTGTTTTCTTCCAGTTATTTGCATTATTTGACCTCCACCACTTTACAGCTGCCAGATGCCTATCTAAAAATAAGTATAGTATAGCAAACTAACCAGAGGGGTTTGGTTGCTCTCATTATTGTGTCATATCTGACGTGGCCAGCTCTCCGTCTATAACTTACATTCTATATGTTACTGAATCAATTTTATGCCTGAATCAATATATGTTTACTAAGGAGTAAAACAAGAGTTCACTTTTAGACATTTCTTTATTTTATTGAATAGTTATATGGATAAAAACATCTTTGACCAGCATGATTCATACAACTTCAAGATAAATTCGCAACTCACAATAACCCTTTCACCACCCACGGCCGGTTTACGTGACAACGCGTACACGAAAAAAAAGCTTCCGGGACTTGTCACGAGGAAATATTTTCAACATAATATAATAATGTCTTAAATTACCCTACCCCACGACCGAGACCTAGGTCAGATTTTTTATTTGTAGGTAAGTTTTTAGTTTTAGGTTACTTTTATTTTGTTTGTAGTTTTACTGTTTATTCTGAATAAAGTCCCCTTTATAATGTCTTGGATTGAGAATATCCTGGAAGCTTTTTTTTACGTGTAGGTACAGCTTAAAATGAGCTTTCATTCCTTCGAATAAGGTTTACTATTGCAAATTATATGAAACTGATGTGTCGGTTAAAAGATTAATATAGCGTTAATTTACTAGCTAGCGAAAAAATAGATTGCTATTTTAAATAAAATATGTAACTACATATTTACATCGTAGCATTACGTATCACACATTTTATTAATATTATTATAGATAATATTTGGCACAATGCTAAATATACCAAAGTGCCTTTGGCACTTGACAAGCGATAAAAGCTCGACTAAAATAGAAACATGTGAAAATAACTTAATTAAGACGAAAGAGAAGAACATAATAACTCTGCACCGACCTTCTAAGCGCAGTATTTGTAATTTGTATAGCCCCCATCAAGTATATCGGAGCGGCTAAAGTACTTAAAAATATCGGAACATGCACTTTATCACCTTGACAATAGAGGCGTTTTTCAGATATTTGTGACCTCCTTGCCGCTGCGATATATGTGATGGCGACTGTACGAGTCAAAATAAACGTCAAATTAATATGAAAATATGTCGTTTATAAAGACGGCTCTACAATTTGTCACTGAGAAGTCCGTGCAAAGTTTGCGTGGTCTAATTACTAAATTACTATTAGTGTTAGTAGGTGTAGCTGGGTAGGTAAGCTATGTACAGTCAACATCAAATATATTGTAACAGCCGAAGTGATCAAATAGTTCTTCACACCATATATTTTGTATGGTGTGTCGAACTATTTGGCTACTTTAGCTGTTACAATATATTTGATGTTGACTGTACATGGTTTTTTTTTAATTAAGTGGTCCTTGAGTTGAACTAAAAGATTTGTTCTACACTTGAAAATTGAAAATGCGAATTTTGTGATATCCAGTACATGTATAAAAGTAACAAGAGATTAATTCCGTACAAGGCGGGAAGAAGTTGACAAGTCGCGGCGAAAAGTTGAAGAAATTTGAACTTTAAAAAAAAACCTAATAAGGTACAAATTTCTTCAATTTTACATGTCGAGTTATCAACTTGTTCCCGCCTTGTACGGAATTGATAGGAATACAAAATAAAACAGAAGGGCAGGAATAGTTTGCCTTGAATAGTGAAAAACATGCGGCTCCGGTGCGCGAGCGAGATAGCGCTGCATATGTATAGCGCTGTCACGCTTGCACACCGTTGCCGCATGCGGTTGCGGCGCCAGTCACGCTAGTGTAATGATCGCCTAGTCACAGTCATCGATGTTAATGCATTTCATCATAGTATTTTCAATCAAAAACATAATTTAAAAAAAATTACGACTCTTGACGTTCACCTTTTACAGAAATATATGCCAAATAACTAATTTTTTATATTAATATAACATTGACTATGTACAATGTGTAATCTATCTAATAACTAAGTATCTACATTTTTGTCAAAAATCTCGATTTCCCAGATGTTAGTTATTTACATCACCACCAGTAAACACAACATCATCAGATCATGACATTCATGACTGTTATCTAATTTAATTACAATTATGTCCAATCAATTTAAAAAAAATCACAGACTATAAACTTTTACCCCCTTAATCATAAACTTCTCAGGCCTCAATTATTTAATTTATGGTTTGTCTGGTTCCAGCAAATACAACTGTCAAAGTGACAGTTAAGGACAAAAAAAATTAACTAATTGAGGCCTGAGAGACGTTTATGAATAAGGGGGTTAGGTACAGTCAGTATCAATAGTATCTTCCTACACGAAGGCCTTAAAAATATGTGACACGCTTATTTGTAGAAGCGTGTCACATATTTATGCGGCCTTCGTGTAGGAATATACTATTGATGCTGACTGCACTAACACCGGTGCACTACCTAATACTGTTGATGTATTTCATAAGATTAAACACTAGTATAACACCCATGATGTCCGTGTATCCTTCGTGGGTCGTGTTTGAAGTATTACAGAAGTCACCGCGGCAGTAACAGTATCTGTAATGAAAACGATATATTGTATGGTTGGGATGTTTCAAGACATGCATTAACCATCTTTAAAAACTTGTTAAATTGGTAATTCGTGAGCATGACCTTTTTTGCGCGGAGAAAACTTGCTAAGTAATCAGCTTTTGCAAAATAAACCCAGTTATTGTAGTCTTGGTACTTGTAATTTAGGTTAGGATGCTTGCAAATTGTCAATAATTTCTAGTTCTTATGTTGGGGTCCCGGTCGTCCATATCTAAGGTGCCCTGTAATGGGCCAATATAATTAGACTTTTCCGAAGAATTAATTTCCAGCAGGCTGGAAATTGTTTTAATACCTTCATTCATCCCATAATGAAGTGTGCATTATTTTTGGGAAATGTTTGCGCATATGTTGATCCTGAGGACCTCATTTCAGCATGTCGGCAATTCCTGGCAGCCCTATATTCACCTAAGCCCAATGAGACTTCCTTGGACAAAATCCGGCACGAGATATTCTCAAAATTCCTCATAAAGCCGACTTTCAATTTGGTCTCTCTACCCCTAACAAATGCAGCCGAATTAAACCCTCCTTAACATTGAATGGAGTGAATTTTTCCGACCCTAAGTTGACAAAGTAAATTTTTGGTCATTTTTAGTTGTTACCTAGTGGTAGGCGTCCTCTCGCCCTTATCGTCCACGTCCAAGCAGCCCTCTTTGTATGGCTCCATGATCTCGAACTTAGGAGACCAGCGCCCGTTCTCGTAGTCTTGATACTTGTGGGTCTGCGGCGCGCAGTCGCGTAGCACGCCATTTATCCTCACTGGAATATTAATAGTTGTATCTTTATTTCTTCTATTAATTTTAAACTTTTAAGGGTAAACGAAAACAATTTATAATAGTAGTTTATGTAACTGTTACGTAATAGGGGTCCTTAAAACACGAGTGTGGTTTTATGAAACGAACGAAGTGAGTTTCATAATAAGATCACACGAGTTTTTTTAAGGCCTAATTACGTACAGTTGCATACACTGCTTTATCTACACACATATTATAAACCCGAAATGATGATTGAATGACTGCAATTGCACGGATTGCACCGCCATCGCCATGGCCAACTCGATTGTGCCAGCGGTCGGAGGGGCGCGTGCCGGCGGGCGGGGCCCATCCCAGATTTTCATAATGAAATCGAATTTTTGATTATTATTTGATAATAATAACATCGTTACAGGTAAGACATTTGTTCTAACTTCTAACGAAACAATCTATTTTTATGGTGGTTATAACGTGCGGTTTTTGAACGCATCATGGAGGGTTTATGATATGGGTGTCGATAAAGGAATATTCCTACATATTTTAAGTCACTTACTTTGATATCAATTTTATAATAATATCACAGTTATACGATTCTTTGAGAAATCATTTAGTAAGTCAGTCTTTTGCAAAGACACTGGATGTCACTAATAAACCCCCGCTCTGGGGATGTTTATTATATAAATTAAGTAGTCCTTACACTGAAAAAAAAGTCTCGTACTGGTAACCAGAATCCGGTTATCTCTACAGTGTTGTCTTGCTGTATATGTGACGACTAAACACTTTGTAAACATAACAAAACTTTTCTGGTTATATCAAAATCGTGAGTACTACAATATGAATTGTACTGATAACTATAAAATATTGTACTGATAACTATAAAATATTGTAATTGACATGTATCCACTAGACAAAAGTTATGTCTGTATACATTGTTTTTTTATTTTTTTTCTTTTTCTTTTTTTTTGGCCGCTCTGCAACCGAAATCCAGGATTTTCCAGGCTTAAGCTTAGTGGTACCCCAGCCGGGATTTGAACCCGAGACCTCCCGATTGAAAGTCTAACTAGTCTAGTCAAACTAGATCAAATTTCACTAAAGTCAGGAACTAATTCTAAAGACTAATAAAATCACTTCGGATTGTTTTGTATGGGCTAAAAATCGAACTTTATACAACCCCTACTAAATTCACCCCCCCGGAAAGGGGTGAAATCTGTTGAAAACAATGTAATGGTTATAACTACGAAGAGAAAAGTGGTGTACTCGGCGTAATTTGGCGTACGTTTTAAAACACGTATATCTAAATTTGCACGTGTTACTTATATTAATTTAAGCTACGGAACAGGTAAAAAAAAAACAACATAACAAAAAATATTATTTTGGCCATTGCGGGTCTGGAGAAAGTATTGTACTCGGTGCAAATTGAGTAAATAATTAGAAAAAAATACTAAATCCAATATCAAATTCGCACCAGGGTGCGACACCCGGAAAGTAGTTTTTCATGTTTTTACTGTCGTTGTACTAAAAGGGAAATTTTAATACTTTTGGAATTTGACGCAATCATATTCATTTGATTTTGTTTACATTCGCACGCAATAAAAAATTGACATTTTTAAACGGAACATGCAGTTCTGTAATCATTGTAATCAAGTACCAAAAACGTAGAGCAATAACAATAAATACACAGAAGCGACAACGGCGTGATTAATGGCAAGAGAAGGAAAGCGCGTAGACGTACTGACGAAGCACGGCTCTTGAGGCAAGAGTAGTGACATGTACTGAAAAAATAGTAGGGTTTCTGAGTATGCAGAAAGACATTCAACAAATTAAATACAGGTACGCCCAAAGTTTGTTAAATTCGTAAAAACGTTTTTCACCAGACTTACGAAGCAGTTCAATGAGGTGTGTGAAGTCCTAATCTGCACGCTCTATCATTCTGAGAGAAGGTTTCTGACTAGCAGTGGGGCGTATATATGCTGCTGATGTTGATGAGGTTTTTATTATGAGAGACTTTAAATATTAAAACGACACCTATTTTTTATCAATAAGTTATATAAATGAAAAAAAAAAACAATAATTTATCTTAATATTAAAACAACACCTATTTTTAACCGACTTCAAATAAGGAGGAGGTTCTCAATTGGACTGAATTTTTTTTTATTTTTTTTGTATGTATGTTACTCGATATCTCCGTGAATCGTGAACCGATTTTCAAAATCATTTTTTTAATCGAACGGGTATAACCCCTAGATGGTCCCATTGTCACCAAGTCGGGATCTTATGATGGGATCCTGGAGAAATCGAGGGAACTCTTCAACTATTATAGGCACGCCTATAGTGATTTCACTATTTTTTACAGCAACTCGGCCACTTCCTCTTGAAATAGCGGATCCTAAGTGAAGTCGGTTCTTTTTTTGTTTAAAATTATATTTTTTCTCAATAAGAATTATAATTGAAACAAAACAATAATATCTCTCCAGTATTTCAAATAGGTATTTAGCAAAATTTGACGTAATTTTAAATTTTAAAACAAATAATTATTAAACCAACTTAAGCGCTAAACCTTAACCCACATATTCATAAACTTACTTCAAACCTCATTTAACTAAATCATCTTTTGACCTTATCTGTCAATTTGACAGTAAAAGATAAAAGATATTTATTCTTCAATTTAGGCACATTACAATGCACTTATGAACGTCAGACAGAAAAAGAAACTACCACCGGTTCTAACTCTACACCTCTGACCCGAGAAGTATTACTTATTACCGGCAAGAAACTCGGCGTGACTTATTTTTTCTAAACAGTAATACAAATACATTAAAGATACTATATACAATAATGCGTAGTTCTTCAAAAAGGCATATCAAAACAGCTTGAAAGACAGACATGTGCCTGCCTATTGTGTAATTAAAATGAAAAATAAAATAAAATCCAAATCTGACTGCTTCGCAAAACGTTTGATATGCCTTCTTACCTGAACTGTGTCCTCTAAATGCTAGATGATTTTATAGTTTCTGGTTTGGGCCATGCATATATGTCTGTCATATAGTTCTCGACCCTGTAATAACCCTTTGACATTAAAGTTTTTTTTGAAGTATTTCTTAAGAGCGGGAAATGATAGATTCAAAACATCGACGGGTAACTTGTTATAAATATGAATACCCTGACCAAAAAATGACTTATATGCTTTGCGGATACGACATCTTCTGACAGCAAGCTTGTTTTTATTTATAGTGTTATAGCTGTGTTTGTGTTTGTTAGAAACTAACAAAACATAATTTAACTAAATAAGGATTGGAACACGTTTATGAATAAGCGGGTAAGAGTCCGGTAACGATTTGAAATCAAAAATTGCTAATAATGACAATGCACATGGATCGCATTTGGTAAGATAGTTTGAAGTCTTGTTATTGCAATAAAAGTACTTTAGGTCTATATACATTTATTAATATTTCATAAACGAAAACTCAATTCTTACAGAGCTTATTTAGTGAGGACGTTAATTCGTGCAATTTTCGAGAACATCGAGATAATATATTAAAGAAGCCTAGACTCGAACAAGATTTTCCTAAAAGTAAAACATTGTGACCGGCCAGTGCGAATTATTTAACATCGTTAAGGTTGTATTACAGATTAAAAGAAAGATATGATAAAATTTTACCTTACGTTCAACTGACATTACAAAATCACATGGCAAATAAGAGCAATGGAGTCGCTCTTGAATCAATTACTTTATTATTTGTAATTTTTTGATTGATTTTGTAATAAATATTGATAACTTCATAATTATATCTATTTCGTTTATTAGTTGGTTTTAATCGATTTTTATAGTGTGTATTTTATTAAATTGCCTTCATATGGTAGGTAGTTAAAAAATATTATGAAATTATTAACTATACAGGATGGATTTTCTTTTTGGGTCAGTGAGGGCAGCTACCAGATCCCGTGCTGCTACGCGAAAATGGTCTTTAAAGACCTTCCCTCGATTTCAAATTGACGAAGATTCGCGTTTACAGATTTTAGAAAAAACATACATGGTGCGAGAAAAAGGTAATTTTTGACACACTCTTTTTTGATGCCATTTGATCCCATTCCTATCCAGGATCAAAAGCTTGTATAAGACCAAAAATAAATTCCAGCTAGAAAAGTCACAAATCGAGAAAAGCTTTCCCCATACATTTTGCATGAAAAAGAAAACTTTTTATTTTTCACATGCTATTTTTTTATGCCAATCGATCCCATTCCTGTTCAGTATTAATAGTTTCTATGGGGCCAACTTACTACTTAAGCCACAAATTGAAGAACAATTTTACATATATTTACTGCTTTGAAACCCTATTTTTGATATTTTGAATGCTTTTACTGTAATGGCTGATTGGCGTGATAGAAAAATGAAAATAAATTCTCCATAGTAAATGTATGAAAAAAAAAACATCTTCAATTTGTGGCTTTTTAGTACATTACCGCTAGTTGGCCCCTACGAAACTATTAATACTGGATAGGAATGAAATCGATTGGCATAAAAAAACAGCACGTTAAACATAAAAGTTTTCATTTTCATACAAAGCTGGTTAAGCCCCCTAGCCGCGAGTACGAGTGGTGACTACCCATTGAGGCATTGGCAGTCGGGTAATTTGCAGAAAAAATGTACCTTTACTTTTTTATTTTATTTCATATATATTTTGAGTCTGTCGCATGCAGAATCATGAGCTCTATCGAGTCTGGTAGAATAAAAAAATGGCCCAACTGTCCCAAAATTAACATCCAAAAAATTCGTTACGTTCATAAAAAAATGTAACGAAACTGATAATTTGTCAGTTTCGTTACACTTTTTTATGAACGTAACGAATTATTTTGTATGTAAATTTTGGGACAGTTGGGACTAAGTAAAGGTACATTTTTTCTGCAAATTACCCAGTCAGCCTTGATATAGCTAAGGCTTTAGATCGGGTCTGGCATCAGGGTCGAAGTTCCCAGCTTACGGACTGCTTGAGGGATTGTGCAGATGGGTTGCCAGCTTTTTGTCCGGCAGAAGCATACGAGCCGTACTAGCTAAAATCTAATAATAAAATTATCATGAATAAGAAAGTGGTGGACCCTTGGAGGGGTTATGTAAATTTGATTTTGAAACGAAGAATACCGTTATCTTTCTCTTTAATTTTTTAGTAATTTGTGTATATTTTTTAGTAAGTTTTAATTATTTTCTGACTTTCGTAATTAAATAAAACAACAATTACTCCACTAGGCTTATGCCTCAATGCTGTCAGTTCGGTTTATATTTATGAAACTTTTACTTCCTAACGCCAATTGTGCCCTAGTCTCACTTACACTGTTAATATTTTAACGAAACGTTTGTTAGTCCTGTGTGAATAGCGTCCCCGGAACGATCGGGCTTTGCTCGGCTCTCTTCGGCTCGTTTTACTGTGCCACATTTGGCGTGCTGATTGGGTATCTCTAACTTATATGAGATCTATGCTGGTTGCCCGTTAAAAGTGTCGAACGAACGGTCTCAACGTACGGCGGGAGTAAAACAATTGCTGCGCGCTGCGCTATCTCCCCGCCCCGCGCGCCCCGCGCCGCGTGCTACGACCCACCGTTGCTTGCAGTTCGTTGCAATAAATTATATTTACTTTTTGACAAACTTCCGGTAAAAAAATCCTATTTTTTATTTAGTGCAAATGTAGTGTCTTTAGATAAGTACTGTTCTTAAAATTTTCACGTGTCTCTTAATTTCCCTTTCCAATTTAAAATAACAAAATAATCAAAAATACATGTTCCATAATTTGCCCAGGCGTGCAAATTTAACTGAATGTTTATAATGCTTTAAAAAGCTTAACTTGAAGTCGCACCAACCGACTGACTTATCCTCGAGCCGCAATCGAAAAAAAATTTTTTTAAAGGGTGTCATACATCGCACATCTTTTTAATTAAGATACACTATGCACCAAGCTGTTCTCTATACACTACTAAGCTTGAACCCAATAGCTTTTAACTTACTCCAAAATTACAGCACTTTATAGTTTACACCTAAAATTTAACAGTCTTCCGTATATAACAGAAACGGTGCAACTCGGGGGAAACAATCTAGTTGCGCCCTCTAACGAATCCAAAAAGAACCACGACTACACGACTTACTTCCATACTTTTTTTTAATTAGACCATACTAAACGTACTACCCGCTAGGCCACGAGCGCCTTAGCGGTGGTCCGTGAAAATATTAATCAGTATTTCGAATTG
This sequence comes from Pammene fasciana, assembly GCA_911728535.1. Classification (NCBI taxonomy): domain Eukaryota; kingdom Metazoa; phylum Arthropoda; class Insecta; order Lepidoptera; family Tortricidae; genus Pammene; species Pammene fasciana. The sequence continues at coordinate 10,094,621 of OU452292.1, forward strand.
TAATACAATGCGTCATTGTGCAGACTACGATATATATTGTAAATAACACAAATATTTTGTATTTATTACGATTGCGTTTAACCAGACTCGTCCAGTAACGTTTACAAACAAAATTTTACAAAATACAATATTTTTTGTTACCTCCGCCAGATTCTAGTAAAAATAACTATATTTTTCACAACAACACATTCTTGTAGTATTGTAGAAAAATATTTTTTTCGGTGTAGTAGTTAAGACTAACCTAGTATATAAGGATCTCATTATATGTTACTAACACAACTGTGGACCATTGGTTGTCTAAAAAATGTAAGTAACAAAATATCAGATAAATATTATGACCACAAACATAACGCGCATTCGAAACCTAAAAATGACTCATCTTGTTGTCATTATCTATACCTACCTACAGTTCTAAATTTGGATGGAACTAATTGTAATAATTGGTACATTTTGTGTTTAGCTTCCATTTTACGTCTTGTTGATACTGTTGAGAGTGCTTACCACCTGTTGACTCACCGGTCCCACAGTTACCATAAAATTATTCGTATTTCGCTATCTCGAATTTAGCTTTATTGCAGATTGCAACGCCATTGTATTCCCTATACTATTGAGGTTCACCTCCACTCTGTATGTTCAAATAGAAGCCTTGCTTCATGCGCAATGCGTAGGCGCAGTCTATGATGAACTTATTCATCTATGGTATTAAGACAGGCGCGGCACAGACAGTCAAACAATGGGTTAAACATGCAGGGTGTAACAAAAATACTGGTGATCCGTTTAAGGACATAATTGGTATCTTATTCGAGTAAGAAAAAGTAGGAGAAACATTTTTTGGACGCGAATAATTTTTTTTATATGTCACGTCACAGCTAGACAACCCTCCAAACAAAACAATTTTATTTTCGCAAGAATAGTACATAACACAACTAAGGTGGTAAAACAAAGCTGCCAGCGAGCAGCAAACCGAGCTGCAAGCGAGGGACGTAAATATGCGATCGAGGGCTTTCTTTATTACCTCCCATGTTGTGTACATCATTTTATGTCTACACTTGACCAGAAAGCGTCTTTATCCGTACGCACAGCGTGCGGAAAAAAACACTTAATGGCCAGGTGTGGCATAAAAACTTTTTTTCTTACTTTTTCATAATTAGAATACGATACCAATATATCCTTAAAAGGATCACCAGTATCTTTCTCACCCCCGTATAAATAAATCAGTGGTCTCTTACCTCCATTCTGAATATCCAAATGGAAGTCTTGCTTCATACACATTGTGGAATAGGGGCAGTCGACGACGAACTTGTTGGAGTGGTCGAAGTTCACGCACAGGCGCGGCGTGGAAGTGTAGTTGTGGCCTGGAGGCGGGTTGATGAGGCATTGGTAGCATCGGAGGGCGGACCCTGGAAAATTAATAAGTTTGAGTTAAAAAAAGAACCGACTTCACTTAGGCTCCGCTTTTCCAAGAGGAAATGCCCAAGTTGCTGTAAAAAATACTGAAATCACTATAGGTGTGCCTATAACCGTTGAAGAGTTCCCTCGGTTTCTCCAGGATCCCATCATCAGATCCTGACCTGGTGACAATGGGACCAACTGTAAAGTATACCCTATCAAACAAAAAAGAAAATCGGTCCAGCCGTCTTCGATCGAAAATAGCAAAACAAAGATCCCGACAAATTAAGAACCTCCTCCTATGAAATCTTGAAGTCTTAAAATACACACATAACAACATTGCCCACACTCCCACAGCTATATACCTAGAGTTGAAAAACAAAGAACATAGTTAGTTGTTTCCCCCACAAAACAATAAATTGAAAATAACTTTGCCCATAGTAAAGATGCGCAAATAACTCTTTACAATGCATGAGCTCGGAAAGTGCTCTTTTTAAGGGCAATGTCGTGTATAGAAAGCGATTCTTTGCCGCACACGTGCGGCAAAGGATTTGCATAGTACTTTTCTGCACAACCGGCCGGCGCCCGCCCGCCACGCGACGCGGAGTAGGTACTTCTCTGCGAGTCTGCACAGTGCTTGTTATATATACTACACTAAATCCAATTATTATTATTTATTTCCTCGCATAATGCACTGTAAAATGTTGGATGCTACATTTGTATAAAACAAATAAATTCCGACTCGTATCGGTGTTAAAACACTCCCTTCGGTCGTGTTTTAAATCACACCGCCACTCGTTCGGAAATTACTTGTTTTCTACACTCGTAGCATAAATAACTATTGTATAACTCATAAAATAATAATTCAATTGACATTGAATTAATATTATAATGAGTTTTAGTTGACTTTTGACGATAATAAAACAATGAGAGAATATTTTCTTCGTTGTTTATTCACATGTTTAACAAATGTTAAACACATTATTACATATTATAATATACCTAATCCATATATAATTAGTTAAGTACGCTGTAATGTAGTATTTTAATTGTGGGTTACCATTAGATAAATATTCATAAGTACCTACGCGTGTTACATTTTTTACTAACGAGTAGTAAAGTAACGATTATGAATAATGTCTATGTCTTCCGTAATACCGTAGGTATACACAACACACGTCCAGTCAAATGAAACTGAAAGTTAGAAAGTGTTTCACGTACAAATTATCGGCTTATAATTAAACATATATGCATAAAAAAAACTTACGCCGAAGCATCACAGTTATCGTGGTATGCGTGACTCATACCACCAGGAATCAAAAAGATCTTAACGCCTACTAAGAAGCCACTGTTTGTAGGCCTTTTAAGTGGGCAGTTCAAGACCGCGGCCAAGCGCCCGCCGCCGGTAACCTCACTGCATTTTAGATACTTGACGTAATCGACATTTGATCAACTCAAATGCTGGTCATTTGTGTCATGCGTTATGCTTTTGTTCAACTTATGTGTTTGGTCTTGACCCCGATTTCGATTACGGAGATTACAAGAGCGAAGCCTTTGCAAAAAGCTTGATCACGTAATTTAGCAAAATAAATCTATTACTTTTTTCATTCAAAAGTATATTTTTTTATGACTATGAGTCTTGTGAGACGTAGGTTTTGTAAATATTTACAATCTTTCTCGTCAATATTTACTTTAAGTATACAAAAATGGTGGAAAAAATTAAAGAGGGACCTTAAAACGTTTAGTTAGCTCAATTCACTAAAAAGAACCATTCTTTTATTTTTAAAAGGAAATAACTGCATTTACAAATTTTCCGTGAATAAGAATGTACAGATCACAAAATAAACTTACTTATTTTGTAATTTTTGCCAAATATAATTTTTATGATTATGACAATAGGCTTGATGAATTTTTTTCATGCATGGCATCAATCAATTCGTTCTGCTGTGAGGATCAAATGTCTATATGAGGCCAATTGCCTTAAATCAACATAAAAGACAGAAAAAAAAGCTTAAAAGTCTGAGATATGCATTTGTTTCTCAAAACAACAACTCTTAACATAATTTAAAACAAAAAAAGAACCGACTTCACTTAGGATCCGCTATTCCAAGAGGAAGTGGCCGAGTTGCTGTTAAAAATAGTGAAATCACTATAGGTGTGCCTATAATAATCATAATCATAATCATAATCATAATCATAATAATTTATTGATAATATACATTACAGGTCAAAAGAAATATGCTACATTATGTAGTTTTAGGTACAGTTGTGCTAAATATAAGTTAATAATAATATTAGTGATAATATCTTAAACCATAGGTTTATATATGGTACATGTCGCATTAAATATTTTCTCATGTCCGTAGAACGTCTGCTCGAGAAGCCATTTTTTAAGTTTGGTTTTAAAGAGTGACGCATTTCTTGCAGCGATTATTTCCTGTGGTAGTTGGTTGTATACTTTGCGTCCCATGGCATATATTTGTTTTTTAAATTTGGTCAGTGGGTGCGACACGAGTGGCAGTTGTTTGTCGCGCGCGCCGCGGGCTGGGTACCTGCGTGGGGGCCTGATGTTGGGATTCGTCTCCACTTCCTCACGTGCATACATTGCCATATGCAATATTAATAGTGACGGCAGCGTGAGTATCTCCAACGACTTAAAGATCGGCCTTGCAGGGCTACTTTGTGGGGCGCGTACTATTGCGCGCACGGCACGTTTCTGGAGGAGGAACACCCTCTCCCAGTCGGCGGCTCCAGCCCACAACTCTACCCCGTATAGAAGTTGCGCGTGAGTTGTTGCATAATAGCAGGTCCGCACCATTCCAGTCGGAAGTGTTCGGGCCAATCGCTTTAAGGCGAAACATGTAGTTGCTAGTTTTTCACACATTTTGTCTATGTGATTGCTCCAGGTCAGGCAGCTAGTAATAGTTGAAGAGTTCCCTCGATTTCTCCAGGATCCCATCATCAGACCCTGACTTGGTGACAATGGGACCATCTAGGGGTTATACCTGTTCGATTAAAAAAAATTTTTGAAAATCGGTTCACGATTCACGGAGATATGGAGTAACATACATACAAAAAAAAAACATAATAATAAAAAAAATAAAAATTCAGTCGAATTGAGAACCTCCTCCTTTTTTGAAGTCGGTTAAAAATGATATGAAGCAGTGATGTCACGGCTTCATAGTTGCCCTGTTTAAAGTATGGAAAAATTATGAAATTGGTATTTTTACTATGAAATGTTGCGTTTATGCTATATTTATGGTTGCTATACAATTTTTTGGTTTTTTTCGTACTTTAAACAATCGCATTTTGAAACTTTGAAGCCTGATATCTATGAACCATTTCAACAGATTTCTTTGGTGTTTGTTTTATTTGGATATTTTGATCATTTTGCATCCTATCAACTAAATTTTATTGCATAATTCAACATGTGTCATCATCCCTATTGATGCCAATCGATCCTATTTCCAACATGGATAAAAACTTCTTAATACCAACCAAGTTCTTGGCACAAGAGAAGTCAGATTAATGAAAAAAAAAAGATTTTTATTATTCTTATACAATTAGTATGGATATGGAAAAAGGGGAAAAAAATCTGTGATGCAGTTTTTCATTTTAGGAAAAATAAAAGAATGTTTCCTTTCAGCTTAACGTTTTAAGGTAGATTCCCTCCAGGCCCCATATTTTTTTCCACCCTGTATATGTACATAGATATATATTGATTAGAAATATCCGTTGTTATAACATTTTGAATTTAATGCGAAATTACAATTAGTATATTGTTTCTTTAACCTAATTGACCGGGCGATGTTTAAAGGTTAATGAAAAACACTTGTTTTTTAATAAGCTTAACGTCATGTTCTGTTTCATTTCACTTCTTAATTATAATAACAACATTTAGTTATTTCTTTTGTTTCCTGACTCTTGCTTTAACATTGTTTCATTGACTTTATTGAAAATATTTTTAAACAATATTTAATAATAAAACTTTTTAAAGTAACGAATGAGTGACTTAATGACAGTCCCATAAAAATATAAGTGTTACAGTTTTTAGTTAAAAAATAAATATTCTTGGGCCTTTAATTATCGTTGTGCCTATATCGATCAAGATTGGGGGTACAAATGTCGGTTTAATTTTAATAATTTAGACCAATAAACACATGATTAAACGATTACGAAGTGATTTTTGAGTCATGCGTATTCTCAGTACCTATAACATCTGTATAAATAGCTAATTTCAAGTGATTCAATATGATTCATACTAATGTCATTAGCATATTTGAACGTAAACGGCTATGTAGGTAATTCTAGGTTATTTAGATTCATTTTCGGTAAGAAAGCATAAAAAAGTTTAGTAACCATTTAGTAGTACGCAAAAGTTTATGAAAGTGATACTGAATATTGATATAAGATAGTTATTTAAGTTAACCCTTGTTATTAGTTTCATTTTAAGGTTTTGCTAACAAAATATGGACCAATATTGGTCTGAAATAAATTCTTTTTATTTATATTGATTGGCAACATCAGTTACACGAAGTATGTAATCGAGGTGGCCCTGACATTCATTCGTATCAACTATGAATGCCAACACGTTAATATTGTGTTTAATTTTTATCTTTCCATACTGTTACAATGTGGATCTCGATTATTACACTGATGATAACAAAGATCGCTCTAACAACGAAAAAGATGACTTAGAAGAAACAAGAAGAATTGGAAATGAAGCGAGAGTTTTACTGAATGATAGTCAAACTAAAAATAAGACCATTATTACTATTAATCATGCTAAAAACCCGACTGAACAACACTTAACAACACCAAGTGACGAACCAGTAGAGTATGACAATAATAGTTACCTCGACAGCACAGCCAGCCAACTTCCTCTGACTAATATATTTGATGAATATGAATATCTGTATGCCGCTGACAAGAAGTCGCATCCTGACTCTCTAGATTACGACACGGAAACAAATACACTGAAGGAAGAGAATGTTAGTTCTACTGACGCGTCAAAAGATTCGCGTCATTTGCTCCATCACACACCAGTAGTACAAAATACTGACCTGTGGCACATACTTCCTGCTGTAAGACAGCTTCAAATAAAAAAACATAGGCTAAATAAGCTTCATGCTGAAACAGATGATGATGATGTTTGGTATGTTCCCGAAGAGTATCCCTGCTGGGAATTACCTATATTATTTGGCAGATTTATGGTTAGAGCCAAGTACTTTGATGTATTTACTTTAAAAGGAGGGACTCTTGATGGTATACACCTCGAACCAGAGACCGAAGTTCATTTTACTCCCCGCAATCGCGATGATTCTGATGGTAATAAATGGTGCGACCAGGGACCTTGTTACGGTGATCATACTCTCTGTATTTTCCCAAATGACACAATATCTAAAATATGTGACAATACGTACAAAGTGAAGAAACTGACTGTGTACGAACAAGTAGCAGTACTTAACACCATAAATTCTATGAGAAACCGCGTGGCGATGGGCACAGCGGACGTTTATCCTTGCTTGCCTACTGCTGCTAATATGCGGCAAGTTATGTACGATATGGATTTAGCAAGGATATCGAATAGATGGCTCCGACAGTGTCTTCCCGGCCCTGCTGCTTGTTCTTCTCTCCAAGATAAGCTCGTCACACAACTGGAATGCAAGAAATCTTTACACTCCTGTTGTAAACGGAATGAAGATGATTGGTAAATATTTGCATTTTAATGATATTCTCGATTTAAGTACGTGTATTTTTAATTTTATTTTTTTTATTTTTCAGTTTACCGCGCAAGGAATGCTTTGTGCCTGCCATTACTGGATGTATCTACGCTTGGTTCTTAAGTGCTGGTGAACATTTACAAAAGCGGGACGTTAACTGTGGACATATTACTCGGAATACATTCCACACTGCCCAAATACTATGGGCGAATACCGATAAAATTGGCTGTGCCTACGGTGAAAGGGGGAATGGTGACATTAGAGTTGTATGCAATTTTTCTCCTGGAGCAACATTCTACCTGAGAACTAAGTATTTTTGCGGAATAATACCACACAAAGACGTAACAGACAGCTTTGAAGAAGAAATATCTAGTTACGATATTACGAGCTTAGATTTTATGGCAAAGATAGGAGTTCAAATGAATGCGACTAATATCTTGACACCTAAAAATTGGAGGAAAACCTGCGTCGGAGAATATGTGATCCAGACTCTCACGCCATGGGGAGTAATGTTTTTGCGAAATAAGTTAGACGGTAAATTAAGAAACTACACGGGAAATTATCAAAACGGGACTGTAGGAGCTATATCAAAGCTTGTGACAAGATATTCATTTCACTCAGAATCTAACGACCGATGTGATACCGGTGAGGCTATTTACGAGAGCGGTCCACCTGGCAGCCAGTGTGAGGAGACTGGGCGAGTGTTTACAGCTCTCTGCTACAATTACCGAGACCCTTATCCAGGTTATAGATTGGCAGCAATTGTGGCGCCCGTAACACTATTTTCGCTGATTTTGTACGATTTGTTCAGCGGTGTTCTTAGGCAAACTAACTTTTGATTACAAAATAGGTTGTACAAATTCTATTATGATCTTACGTAAGCTGCAATACAAACATTATGATCAGAAAGTCGTTAAATAGATAATACGATTAATACGGCACTATGGAATTGTAATGATCGCAATTTGGAAGTGTCCAGTTGGTGTCAAATTATTGATATATATAAGAAATTTGTAATAAGTCTGAACTAATTAAAGAATAAAATTACGTATTTGGAAATATTTAACATGCCAATGCACATAGCATCCTGACTGTCAGTGAGTTCTACATGTTTAATTTTGTTTACTATGTTAGCGTCGCAGCTGCTACGGTTATGTTCCGGACAATACACACGAAGGTCTAAACTGTTTACATACCAGTATCAGTGAAGGCCAAGACCGCCGTCAGTGCTATCATTCGCTGCATTCTTGCAATTATTTGAGTTTGAGCCTCATGTAGATGTTCGTACGGTCAACATGACCTGCGTTAGTCTTCTAGCGCCGTCCTTGTTTAATGATGTAGGTACATTGCGCCTGTAAATATTATTTGAGATATAATTAAGACGTAGATACTATTTTACTTTGACGAGCTAAGAAGAACACACAACGGACAAGTTATCGAGCATTTTAGCGTTTATTCTTGAACAAGAATTGTTTTTGCTAAGTTTTCTTAACATTCTATTAAAACATTTATTTACATAACTAAATATACAGAGGTACTACAGTACAAATACTAAACTAAATTAATAACTAGCTCAAATCTAAACTAGGCCCTTGCGGCATTGTACCAAGGATGCTGGCGGCATTTCCTCGTTGTATCGCAATGCTGATTCGCTGTGCGAGGAAACCGCCAGCTCTTCGGTCACCAGTTTCTTAACTAATGTTGTTCATAGTTTACCTCTTTGTTACACTGCTAAGAACTAAAAAGATTTAGTACTCCATCAACTTGTCTGTTGCATATGTTTTTAGGCTGTTCAATTCTCAATACCAGGCCAACACAAGTTCAGCACGAATGGCGAAAGGTGTAAAACCTTGAAACGACATTAACAGTGAATGAGCGAATATTATGTTAAGTAGCCCAAGATACTGTCGATACAGCCGGGTGTTACGTACAAACCGATAATTGAATACCGAATTCTAAAATTGGTTTTATATTTGTCTAATCTATTTGGTTTGATGAAGATTCGTTAACGTCCCAATAAAATTGTGAGCTTACAATAAAGTTTGCAGTGTGTTACGCCAGACATCTGAACCTAGTTACAATACCTATACTTACAATAACTTAATGATTGCCACCGGCGGCCATTACAATTAGTTATAAATAAATAGGTAAGGTCACGTCTGAAAATATGGTCACATTAATGTGACAAAAACATGCATCCAAGATAGTTAGTTAATAGGAATAAACTGATTAATCGCGTAATTTTTAAATCATCGTGGCTACAGAAGACAATATTACATGCATTCAAGCCTTCACGCATATCAAACTTTAACATGTTTGTAATTGTTTATTTGGGACCAATGATTTCATTATTTTTTTAAGTTGCTAAGCCACCTGCAGCTTGTTTATTATCGATATTATCTGCGTCTGTCCATTACATTATTTACATTGGGCTGCAACTTTAACACTGTAGACTTGCCCTTGATTGCACGACCTTCCTTTACTCGTAAATACGTCTACCTCAAATAGATACCAGTTACCAGATAGTAAATAATTTTAGTATTTATTCACTAATTAGTTACAGATATCAGTTAGTAATTTTAGTATTTATTCACGAATTAGTTATATATAGATTAGATGGTGTTTTATTTTTGTAAAGATAAAATGCGATTCCCGAAAGACCGTTTTACTCTATTCCCATAACCCCCATAAGACTGTTGAGTGTTAGGTGCAACCCTGTCAGGTACAGCTGGCAACACGACAGACCTTCATGCATTGAAATATTTGCCATGTGCATAATTCACGTTGCTTTCATTTAACTGGCATTGGCCATAAGCTGCTATGTCATTATCACCGTGATAAGGCTACCATACACTCTAATAATGACATTATTTCTCTACGCATCCTTCTGATCCTTCATATATACATAGACTAGGACGGGTACAGAAATAATGACTGACAATGTCTGGTGGCCTTTTAGAAAACGTATATGTATGATTTATGATTATATATCTATCTACTGACAAAGAATGAAGTTAAGTCGGACGAAATGTGTACAGGGCATTGCGAAAATAAAATATTTAGGTCCCAACAAGAGGAATGGTCTTGTTTTAGCATTTCAAACTTGGACGTACTTGAGCACATACAGAAACGTGTTTTGCATACGTTCTTGCATAAACTCCCTTTCCTTGCCCACTCATAAAGACAAGCTGCATTTTAAAACTCGCCTATCTTAAAGCCTTATCTCTATCTTATACAGGCTATTTTCCCGTAAAACAATTGCACCGTTGTCTGTGTACAGCTAATTGGTTGAAGTCCATAACATGGGTTGAGCGATTGGCATAACGCTTGTCTTGTCAAAGTAAAACGTGGTTGGTAAAGTCTTGTCCGTATTCCTATTGCATTGCTTATTGACGGGTTTGGACCAATGTAAATGTGATCTCAGGATCCATAACAAGCACTTGGGGTTATGCTGTTGAGTAGTTGGAGACGTCAATCTACTAGGGGTTCCTAAATCTGATTTTCGAAATTCTTCTAGTTCCATCACTGTCATTTAGATTTTCCGAAGCCTTTCGTTTACCATACACGCCTGTCTGTTCTGTTTGGATGCAAATACCGTTCTTGTTCATTCAAACGTTCAAAATGATGAAAGTGTTTTTAATTAAGTTTTTACTTTTAACGTCACATGCAATATTTTAAACTACTTAAGGTTTTCTATTGTTTTTGAATGCAATGTTGTGTAGTTACTAGTTACGCCTACACGATTAAAGTAATTGACGTATGTTAATGGTGTTATTGTCCTATGACTATGAAATCTTATGTTGAATAAACATAAACTTGCATTAGAATAACTTACTTCTAAACCAAACCAAATTTAACACCATAATTACCCGACCTTTCGGATTAGATGTCATAAATCGTGTATAAACTTTAAACCTTTTAAGCGATATGAATAAAACAAGATTACTTAAGAACTTATCGTACCTATCAGAATTGGTTGGTTCTATAGTTTCGATACTTTCGACGAGTTATATCTAGTGACTGTTAGAACCCTGACTTGGTCGTTTGGCGTTTGGGGTTGGGTCCGAGTTAACTACTAGTATTGCATGTGCAAACCTAGCAGTGCCTGGACTTCAAGAGGTTTACCTATCAACATAATAATGTAGACACTGTTACAAATGTAAGTATGTGCGAATTTGAATCAAATCATGTTTTCCATTATTCAGGTTTTATAGTAAGATTCATGTCGCGATCTAATTGTTATTTAGATGAAGGTTAACTAAGAACATTTTGGTGATAATTCTTGTTTATTAAGAATGGTTTTTTATTTATTTACTGATCTTGAATACATACATATAATGTCTTATTTTGTGTAGTATTAATTGCTGCCTAAGTTTTTTTGTTGAGTTATCTTATTCGATTTCGTATGTAGACAATGAATTACGATACACGAAAATATGTAATATTAGGTAGGTACTCGAGTTGAATTCTTGCAAACAATCCCTGGCAAATTAATAATGTTTTGTATGATTTGTAAATATGTAAGAGGGCATCGATCGAAGGACATTTTCAATGATAATATTTTAATGACTTTAACTAGCTTCTCCTTGGGTTTGTTGCGACTCAATAATTATGAAAAAACAAGTAACATTGTTGTAACATCTATTCTTTTAGTTATTTTCCCCCTGACTTTGAACAATCTCATTAACATCCGAGTAAGTATTAAAAATTATCAAAATGCTCTTTCAAAATAAGAGCTGTGGTAACCAATTGTTTCCCTATCGGTGACAATAATGGAGTTGATTGATACCCGTGCTTTATTGCATGCATTCCACTGCATGGTTCCTAGTATCACGCTTACGCATGCGTTAATACGGATTTCTATTCCACCTGACTTTGTCATAAAATGATTTCAGAGCATAACGTGTTGAATATTGTACTAGAGGTCGGCAGTGTAATAATCTCAGCACCGATCAAGGGCATATTATTTTAAAATAATATATGCGAAAAACAACTCGGAGGAGCTCGAAAATAGGTTTATAATTATAATATAATGTTACAAACGAGTTACTAGGGGCGTAACTGATGACAGTGATGACCGACTCCAACGCATTCGTACCAATAAATTTATAATTTACCAGGTAATAGAGCCAGTTAGAATATGCAAGTTTGGTATGCCTTAGTAGGAAAAATTACGAAAGTCCTCGGTGTCGTTTTCTTACTTGTTTTAATTAAGGTTAACTATTGCATTTTAGAACGCTGTGGCATTAAGTACGTAAAGTAAATTATCACTTTGCCGCTTGTCCTAGTTTTTTAGTTAGGGAGGCGAGGTAGCTAAATGGCGTAATTCAACGGCGCCGTCGAGACCTATCAAAATCGAAAGATAAAATAATTTCGAAAAGAAAAGCTCGTATGGCAAAAACCATTTTAGCGGTGGGTTTGGCGTGTACGGTTTTTCAAAAATGTTAAAAAAAACAGTTACTTGGGCATTCTCGAGCGCGTCAGATATTCATACTACGTATGCCCCGAGTGCCTCTGATAACAACGGTATATTAATCTGCCGGTTTGCGTGGTGGGGGTAGGCATATAAAGTAGTCAAAAATGCAAAAAAAAAAATACTCGAGCGCGTCAGATTTTCGGAAGGGGTGTTAAGTAGGCCCCAAGGAAACTCCCTTTAAAAAAACTGACGATTTCGGCGTGACGATAAGTTACGATGAATTTTTGAAAATGCAAAAAAAAAAGTTTTTTTGAAATACTCGAGCGCGTCAGATTTTCATAGGGGAGGTTTATCTCGGTATCCTGAAAGCATATTTTTTTAATCTGACAAAAATGTTGGTGGGTTCTCTTAATCTGACCGGGAGTTTGAGTTTTTATGATGCTTCAAGTCAAAAAGTTTTAACTTTGGACAAAAATGTAAAGAGACCTCTTTTGTGTAAAATAAAATAACCTTTTTTGTTTATTTAAACTTTTTTTTTGTAAAATGTATCGTTCGCGACTTATATGCCGTAACGCGTTCTTAGGAAGACGAAATGGCTCCTCCACACTTCCGGTCATGCGGAAACCGGCAGATTTTGTATTTTTAGTAAGTTTTACATTATATTCTTCAAAATAAAAAAATAAAATATCGCGCTCGAGAATGCCGGATTAACGTTTTTTTTTTACAAGTTCGCGACCCTATAACTCGGCGGCGACAAGGACTTATCGTCAGATTAGTAAAATTTAGTCTTTAAACACTAAAATCAACCCCCAATATCTTAATCTGATGCGCTCGAGTATTTCAGACTATCCATTTTTTTTTACTAATCTGATCGTCTATCCTAGGCGCGCGTCACTACATATAGAGCTAAATACTTTACAAGGTTGTTCTATTAGGTCTAAGGTATCTCTCATATCTTAAACTGCCACGCTCGAGTATTGCCGAAAATTCCCCTATTCGCCTCCCTAACTATTTGGGGAGTGCAGCTGTCGCTGCGAGGTTAATGCAATGAACCTCTGTAGCCCTTATGGGCGTTGTATAGGTACCTACTCTTTTATACAGTTTCTTTATTTAATTTACTGGTTTGTGGGTAAAATTGACTAACATAGTGAGCGAGGTGTTTGAAACTATCTGCACTAAAAAAAAATTTTAGTTACCAGCAATTAAACTTCGTCTACTAGTAGCTTAAGTTTCGCGACTTCAGAACAAAGGCTTATTATTACTTACCAAAGTGTTTTGTTATTTATACGTAAACTGAGTTATTATCAAATAAACTTTTATTAACTTCTTACAACATTTTGGTTATTAATGAAATAAGCGAAGTAGTTAGTTTGTGTTTTTCCAGTGTGAATATAAGTTTTTTTAAACTTCTGCTGCTGAATATACGTCCATAAAAACATTTATTACGTGATTTGTTAGTGACGTGAGTGTAACCGTGTTATTTTATAGTATTTATTACGTATATATTATAATAAATACGTAGATAAAGACTTAGTGTGTGACTATTCTTGGACCAAAAAGAAGTATCTCGTGTTAGACCGGTCAATAGACAATAGACGTGCACTAGCGCAGCCTTGGTCTAATAGCAGATTAAGTATAATTTATTATTATATTATAGAGTCAATGACAAAAAAAATAAGTCTTGTGCGCAGTGTTATTGTATTTTGAGAGTCCTATTCAAAACATAATGTTAAGCTAACTGCTTAACATTGCATATTAAACTTTTGCGTTCATATTTAATTATTGTATTATATCTACTGTGAAACAATTCATTAATTTAAGATTACATTACATCTTTACCACTTTACCAGTCAATCGTTAAATAGAGTATCAGTTTGTTGGTCGAATATTCCAATAGATTGGTTAGGGTCAAAGATCTATTGCCAAATGTTATTAACTAGTAGACGAAATTGATACAAGGTCGGATTTCATTAATATGCTTTTGCCCATTAACTGCTCATAATCGACCGCTTATTTTGTTTTTGCGTTGTTCTCAATCATTGCAGACAAAGAAAAATGCTTCTACGTCATATTATAGCATATTGTTATAATCAAAAGATGCATTCCCTTATTCATAAAACTGTCTCCTAATAATAAATACAAATGACAAAGATTGGATTTGCAAACAGGTATTTTTTACCTGACGGATATTTGTGAGTATCACTTTGAAACTAGTGTAGTCTTATCTATGTAGGTAGTTATTATGAGATAAATAAGCCGGTTAGTAGGTGTAAATAAACTAAGTATATTCGACGTGTTCTTCGGGCACCTGCAACTCTCATGTTCTTTATAGCACCACGTCCCTCAATTTGGTTTGAATTCGGTGGTGGTTTGAATTAAACTCACATAAACTTGAGATTATTTGTAAATACTAATAATGCTAATTACTTATAGATCAATTGTACCATCGGGTTCATAATTGTATACCCAATTTATGAATGAATTCATTGATAAATTGGGTATGCATATCATATGCAATTATGAACCCGATGGTACCTGTTTTGTTTCTTTTATACTAGAAACCACCTTAAGCCCGGACTTACGCACTACTTAACTTACACACTAAGCCATTACGGTTAGACTAGGACTACCATATAACGCCTATTATACCTACCATATAACGCCGGAACTCTTTAAAGTACCGCGCATAACATATATTTAAGTGAGAGTGTACAAATAATTAAGTAGGATCATAAGAGTTGTAGATTAGTTAGATCATGGTTATACGCTACGATTACATCATTATTATGTTTGTAATGAACGCCGGCTGACGAAAACGGGCCCACGGTCAGGGTTGCGAAAGCTATAGAAACTTGATCTTGTGTTGGAGCCTGCTAAACTTGCGTACCCGGTATTGCAATAAAGCCTTTGTATTTGAACTTATGCCAAAAACTAGGCTTCTTGTGCCTCGTTGCCTCATAGCTGAGGGCTGCGATCACAGAGGTTTGTTTTGTATAAAAAGTATTCAGTGTGTCACATAGGGTTACCGCTCAGGAATGTTCTAACGATAATATCTTTTAATTTATGTAGAATAAAAGATAAGAAAATAAAAATTCAAACAAAAGCTATTTCCAATATCCGACAACAAAAAAATCATACTGTGGGATTCATTGCCAGTGTTTTTGACAATAGCTCATTAGTGACACCTCACGTCAGTGCAGCGCAATGTGTTTGTATATGTGTGCGCAAACATAATGAAGGAGGTTTTTATACTGTTCAACTAGGATGTATTTGGGCGAATCAACTTTTTAATGTTGTTTACTCTGTCCCCGTTGTCCGAGGGACATCCTCATACTATTTCATAGAAAATCTTTGGTTGTCCAAGGGACGTAACCATAGCAACCAGGCGCTATAAAAAGTTGATTAACTCATTTACTCATGACCTTTTAATTACATAAAGGGTGCTCCAAACTTAGAAATCGTAATTTGTTAATTTCTTCGTAACCACTGCTGCAATTGTTATGATACTGGTTCCAAACACCCCAATATATATGTACGCTTCGGCTTTGTCCAGTGGCTAAGGATCAGTGGTGGGTAAAAAAAAAACTCAGGCTTTCCGGTGCAGAATTTGGCTTAAAATTTCTTCATGAGCTACAGCTCATCCCTACAGTTTCCCTGCTCGGACGCCTGACACTTATTAGACAAGCCGACAGGAATCATGTTCTATGGACGCGCCGCCACTGGTAAGGATACCCAGTATTTTTAGGGACGGAACTCCATCCATACTTACATGTATCTAAATATTTCAATAAAATGCAAATACTATAATTTATAAATTCGTGAGTTCACGACTTATTGTGATACAATGAAATCAGCTTCAGAATGCTTACTGTTCAGCTCTTTTTACAATAACTGCCTATTTATTTGCAAATAACTATTATTACACAGTAAGTATGTTAACACCATAAATATGCTGCATCAGCAAGCTCTTTTTTTTAATAAGGAATTGCACCGCCGCCGCCCTACTTCACTGTAGTAAGTGAGGTATTTGGCCTTGATTTGTTTTTTCACTATATTTTTATTTTTTTAGCATTTTTTCTATTTCTGTTTTGTGTGTTATAACTGAATGGCCTAATGAACAATATATGTTTATGTAATTTTAAGTAAATACTTGTTCAACAGTGTTTGTTCGACATGCAATTTATTTAATTTAATATGAAATAATAGGTCCGTTTTATGATATAGAGTCATGAAGTTATCTGTATGTACTTACATCTAATGGTCATAATCCAAAAACCTCCACTTCAATATAACAATATTAAGAACACTTCGACACATTCGCAATTTGAAACCGATATATCGATCCAGGACCGAATAAATTGGCTAAACGTCCTTAACCGCTATTATTTTACCTAATAAAATAATTGGCTTGTTTCTCTCAGATTTACATATAATAATTAGCGATAAACACGCACGTGTCGTGGTACTAGTAAGTTCTCTCTAGCGTGCGTCTCGGTTCGAGGGCTGAGGCATACTGGGTCGCTCCACCAAGACACCAGACCACGGGCACGGTCCTTGACTGACGCCATCACCATTGTCCAAGTGGAGTTACGTAGTGTGATTAAATCGATCGTGATACTTATGTTCACTAACATAGAGAAGTGTTATCGTTCCGGTTTGATTTTCGCCAATAACAATGATGCTTTATATAGCCGTTTTATGCGTTACACAAAGATATCGTTGTTTAAGCGAGAAGGAAATATATATGACAATTGTTTGCGTTCCAATTACCTAATATCCTGTTCATGTGTTTGTTTTGCCTTGTTATGCTACCACTTATATAGTTTGCCATATGGCGACCTGCTCTAAAATTAAGAGAAATACAACCATTTAGCCCTTGTCATTATAAAGCGATGTATAAATGTCTATCCTTTGGCCACTTGCAACATCATATTACTGAATCGCGATGAGAATGGGATTGAGTTAGCTGTCAACCAATACAAATTTTGACGTAAGCATATAGAAAATCTGTCAACTCTAATCCCATTCTAATCGCGGTCCAGTAATACCTAGGTGTTATATGTGCATTGTCAATACTTTTCAGAATTTGTGTCAACTCTATACAATTAATTCCCAGGTGTATGACCCTTGGCTTAAATGAAGTCCGTTGAGCTTAGAACTTTTTATTTATATATTTAAACTTTATTACATAAAAGATATCCTAAATATCCTAATCGTACAAATGGTGGGCTCTACCAGTGAACCTTAAGACAAAGCAATAAGATTCACCTGATATAACCTTTTAAGATCCATTATTGAAATTATATTTCTAAAACACCCAGAACTAGGTCAAAAATTGAATGAGATGTGACCTAGATATACCGACATTTAAATCACGGATTAATCAGCTTTGTTGCGTGTTTACTAACGTTGCAAGTAGTTACGTTACGTCATGCTATAGAACCGTCGCGAAATAAAACGGCGTTATCAACATGCTAAATTCATACGCTGTTGCTTCCTTTTGAATTTGACCTCTTATACTTCTATCATGGGCTCGACTCGTCTCGCGACTCGTTCGCGATTCGTCCTTAGCTTTAGTCTGACCCCGAGATGTAACAACTATTAGTGCACCGTGTACACAAAAAAAACCCGCAAATCTATGTACAGTTTAGCCGTTTGGCACACACATACTAGAGGTCAAAACAATTTTTTTGACCCGCAGTTCTTAAAAAAAAACCGTTAATAGGGGGGTGCTGATTCATCATTTTTTTTCCCTCCTAAGGGATTTTTTTTAAAGAACTGCGGATCAAAATTTTTTTTTACATCTAGTATGCGTGAGCCAAATGGCTAAACTGTACATCGATTTGCAGTATTTCTGTAAAATTAGACTCGTACAGCGTCGACTATATATAATCGGAGCTCCGATACTTAAACTTCACATTTGACAGAGTCCAAAAAAAGCTCATTCTAAGTCAGAGATACTAAATATTTAAATATGGCATGAGAACGATAAAACGTCATCCTTTTTGTTTTGGCTGTGTTTTCCACCCGAGATGAGCGAATATGTGTTGCAAGTAATGTTTTTGAAAACCAATAGAATCACTTCATTCGTGTATACTCGCACAACGCAGCTCTAGGATTGGTTCTTAACAAACACATTACTCTCAACACATCCTCGCTCATCTGGTGAAAACGCAGCCTTTGGCTCGGACGACGCCAAGGATATTACACTATTCGGATAAGGGATGGAATCTCCTGGTTGTGCATTCCGGCTTCCACAACAGCTCTTTAAGAACAGTTGTTTTTACCGCATTCCTCTGCAAAGAATGACACAAACATCTTCTTCAAGCAGCTAAGGGAGACGCTTCACAAATTGGGTGGGGTACTTATAAACTTATTACTCAAATATTCTTGGTCGAAGCACAATTTCAAATATTATAAAAAGTCATTCGGTTCGTGCCGCGGCGACGAAGTACAGTCATTCAGTAAAAAAAATATTTTTACTTGTACACGGTAGCGATTGGCGCCCAACATTGCGTGAAACGTTTTCATCCGGTCGTCGATATGTCATTTCAATGCTTTGCCGTCCCAATCAACCAATTGACCGCCGGCGGTGGGCGATTTATAAACTAAACTGAAGCGTGCATTGGATGTTTCCTTGTCACATTAACCCTTTAGTGGGTAACTGTACCACTAACATATTTGTATGACAGAGATACGTGAAATAAAATGCTTCTATGGGTACGTAGGTATAATAGTCACGATTCATATTCAATATTGTTTGTTTTTATCGTTTAATGTGCCTAAAATGGGTTCATCACCCGAAAATGACTCACAATTTCTTTAATCATCCAAATGAATAATATCACTAGTACGTTGATCCCATGTGGCTAGTCCATAACATGTGGGAGTACAAAGCGCTGAGTAAATCATTGGTACCGTCACGCATGTCAATTGGTGTCTAAACCCTACTATTGAAAGACTTACGACACAAACTAGCGTTTAAAACCAGACTAGACATATGTCCTTTAGAAACCTATCTAATTTCAACCGTAACATTTGGAGTGCTAGGTCTAGAGCTATCTAGATAGCGACTACATGAATTGTATATTTGTGGTTTACATTTAACGACGTGGTTGCCGTGCCTAGGAAATTAGAGCGGGTTCTTTCTAATTGCCTAGGAACTTATTAAGTTATAACGCGCGAAGCCGTATAAGGGAATAGCGAGAAACACAGGAAGTTTTTAAAGAAAACGATTCAGGTCAATAAACTCACTTAGATAAGAGTATAAGCTACTATAATTTTTGATATTTTTATTATAAACTTGACGTGACTACGGTTATCTAAATATGAAAGCAATACATATATAGAAATTATTAGCAACAAACGGAGAAATATTGCAATATTTCAGGTGTTTAATGTAGCTGTAATAAGTCCGCCGTTTGTACTGCTTTTGATGTGCAATAAAGTTATATAAATAAATACCAATTTATAGATTATAAAGAGTGTTTTAATTGAAAACGAATAATCCATTGACACTAATGACCCACGCTTACCATATGATCTAGTACGCACATTTTCAATGCAGCGTGAAGACAATAGCCTGTTACAAATCACACTTCTAATAGGTGAATACGAGCATGTATGTCCTCATTCATCTATCAATTAAATCTTTCAAAACTTTGAGACGCTCATTGAGTTTCAAAACAAATGAAACAATAAGGATTGAGGATTCCGATCGGCTCGAAAATCGAGCATTCAATACTAAATTAGCACATGTTGCGTAACCGTGAAAGTGAACTATTGTAATTCATCGAGACACTGACATCGCCACATGCGACGCGCATTTTAACTAACCAGCTGGACACAAAACAATTAATTTATACTCTACAAGCAAATATATACACGCTAACATTGTCAGGGGATGTTGAACTTTAAGACTATGTTGGTAAATGCTTTGAAGTATCCTTGTATGGTGTATGCTTGTGGTATTAGAGTGCTCATGACCGACTTATATAATAGTTTAGTTCAAGTAAATAAGGTGCGGTTACTCTAGGTATTGTAAATCTGCTTGCACGATCATTGAATTCCAATCAAGTCATCATCAGTGTTTATGAGTCAATGACTGCACACGCTACAACACTTAAGAGTCCGGTAAACTTTTATTTTTATTTTGCTCAACTTTTTGACGCTATTTTGCAGTAACTAACATGACCTCTATAATTTTGTATACATATTGTTGAAGATCGTTTCTTTTTGGATGGAATAAATACAACGGTTTTTTTAATTCTATGCTATTCTATGTTCATTTATAAATAATTCACCCTAATCTAACACCAGTTTCGCGATTTTTGCTTGGAGAGGTGAAGGAGTAAGGTTTTTATTGATTAAAATTAAGATATACAAGTACGTCAAATATATAAATACATTAGAAAATGAGTCGCCTGAGGAATAAATGTAACAGTTTTTTTCATTTTCATATATATTTTTTAAGAGAGAGTATGTTTTGCTAGAGCGCTTTTGCTAAAAATTGCCAAAGTTTAGGTGATATTTTTGGGAAGGTATTAAAGTATTTTACAAATATAATAATACAAAAATAAACTTCGCTTTATGCTTTATTCAGATAATATAAAACATATTAGAGTCCATAACAAATAATAATTAAAAATCATATAACAAAATTGCATGAGTCAACGTCCTCACTAAACAAGCTTTGTAAGAATTGAGTTTTAAGGTATTAAACATTAATATATATCGACCTAAAGTACTTTTTTGCAATAACAAGACTTCAAGCTATCTTACCAAATGCAATTCATGTGCATAATGTCATTATTAGCGATTTTCGTTTTCAAATCGTTACCGGACTCTTAAGATTTTTTACTAGTAATAAAATAAATCTTATATACTTTATACTAATAGGTGCATTAAATTAAACTAATCATCTAGACAGGAATCGTGCTGTTGACATGTTATCAATGGTCGCCTTGGTCGAAATCGGCCGGAAGGATCATCATCATCATCATCTCATATCCTGCATATATTATAACAACTAGGACTAGGACCTAACATAAGCAAATCATATACTCGCTTATCAGTTTAAGTTTTAAGTTAAGTTTTAAGTTAAGGTTTAAGTAGCAATTATTTGCAATAAGGTTCACGGACTCGGGTAATAGGTGGACGACAGCATCCTTATAAGGTAGAATGCTTAATAGAGTGGAACAATCTCATAGGCATCCTGGCATAAGAAGCTGTTTGCAAAGGTATTAAAAGGGCTATCAAATTACTCCAATCAATTAATAACTCTACTTTATTAGCCTCGTAAATGTCGGCTCCCTTTCTGTTAGTGGGTTCAACGCCGAAACTCCCGACTCTACCTTCCGAAAGACATAATGTAAAAGAAATAATCACATGATGCAATTTGTACTGTGGCAATTTGTGTCTAATATAATACTAATATGCGATCACAAAGAACTCTACTTGACGGTTGTAATTTACCATTTACTCGTGTTACGCGTAGGTACGTCAGACAGGTAGGTAGGTACTATGAAACACTTTCAACTACATTGCATATTTCTCCTTTCGAATCATTCGGGATTAAAGTAATAAGCACATTGTGGTCATGCACATTGCAACATATGTCCATAAAATGTAGATTTCGAAACTCATCCGATCCACAGCATACGGGTAGTGCAACACTGCAAGCGACTGATGCACTGGTGACGGCACAAAAGGACGTGCGCCGAAAAGCAATGGTGACATAATAACTGTACTGTTTCCGTCGACGGATTTATATGCCTTCAGCGTGCGGTGCGCGGCTCAACTTTGATTGCAACTGTAGACGTGTTTTGGACCATGATTAATTGATTAGTATTATTACTTTGTACGCTACGGAACGAGATTTCTTATGTTCGAGCTCATTTTGATACGATTCGTTTGTCATGTTCGTAATTGATCAGGGAATGAGGATAAATGCGCCAAGCGACTGTTGAAAAAAAAATACATATTTTTGGATACCTGTTTAGAATCCATACACTATTTACATGATAAAACGTCGGTGAGCTTTTAACCACATTGAAAAACATACTTAACGAGCTTGTGGATAAGGTATATTTTACATTCATATTTGTGACGTGATATCGATGCAACGGTTGACATTTAGCGACACGATGTAAACAAAACTGGATAATTTACTGATCATCATAATTATATGAATACCTAAATGTGAAGAAATCTAATGAGCACAACATTTTGCATAAAATATGTCTATTTAATTTTTTACTGCTAGAAACACGTCAGGCGTATTAATTTTTAATAGGATTTCGGGAGCTTGGCTTGGTGTTAAGTTGGTAATCATTATTATTTTGATGTAAACTGTTAAATTCCTGGCTGAAAAACAAAATGCTGAGTAACATCGTAAGGGTAGCAATTTGCATTGCTTGCCTATTTATTACGGAATCCTAAAAGTCAAAACAATTATGTAAGAATTGTAAAACCTAGGTTTAGGTTGTAAAACTTCATATATCGATCACTTAATATGTAAGAAATGTTTACAAAATGTACCGCTCGAATATCTCTTAAAATGTTAATATTTGTTCCAGCTAACAGACATCGTGAACGCGATGTCGTCGCGCGGAGAGCTCCCCCTGGAGCTCGCCCTCCGCGGCCACAGCACCTCCATCGCCACCACCCTCCTCCAGCACTGCGCCGACGCCAACGCCAGGGGCGCGCGCGGCAGGACCCTGCTGCACCGCTCCATAGATTCTAGAGATTCCTTCTCCGCTAAGTTTCTGGTCGACAACGGGGCTGACTGTAATCTCACAACTAAGTAAGTCGATACAAAAAACCTTTAGCGGTGGACCTCTCTGCAATACGCTGTTGTAATCGCGCGTTGCGTCTGCGTACGGGCGTAGATCATGCTACGAGTACACTTTGGTAATACAGGTTCATAAAGCCTTCACAATCGAATTTAGACAACATTTACGTCATTGTCTTAAATTAACAAGTACCTGCACATTTTTTTATTTGGATTTGCTAACTGTATCTCCTGTTCTTTGCACGTCTATCAATTGGTTCTCGAGACCTGTATAATGAGTTTTTTTCCTAACTCAGTGTGGCTGAATTCCTTCCTCTAGGAGTTCTTTAGGTTACCTTCCGATTGCATTAAGAGCTCAGCTCCGTGTTAGTTTATTATTGGAGTGTGATGTAAATTACGGAAGTATACCAAAATTCAGTTCAATCAGACACCGGGAAGTGGTTTATATTTCAGTTTCACTAGATTTGAATCAATAACACCAGAAAATATACGGAGTGCAACTAAATAAAAGCGTGTAAAAACAATGAAACCACAAATATGTTATCAGATTTTCTCTGATATATGTATTCTAAGCATAAGATAATTGTTACAAATGTCCTTCTAAGTAAGATTTGCTTTCAGGGAGGAGGGTGACACTGCATTGCACCTCATAGCCGGGTTAACTGCAAGCTCTTGCGACGAGGAAACTATGGACCAGATGGCAGAAATCGCTGACACCATGATTGAAAAAGGCGCTGATATTAATCGACAAAATAGGAAGGGGTTGTATGTTTTAAATTTTAATTTCACCAAAAAAACATTTGCTTAAAAGTAAAACCAACTCATTTATTTTGACTAGAAATAGTTAAATAGGGTATAATATTAGTTATATAGCTTCAGTGGGTCGCGTGTTTGCACACAAGCCGATAATCATTTGGTTTTTCTGGCGGGTTAAATGGATCCACCGCCACTGAAGTGCTTAAGTAATCTAGAGTACCTAATAGGTACTCTAGAAACGACACAACTCAAGTCAATAAGCTTGCTTTGGCTCATTGGAAAGGCTTTGATATTTCGTCACGCAATTTTTCCCTGAATAATGCCATACTTTTATCATTATTATAGCACACCACTACATCAAGCAGTTATAGCAAGAAATCAAAGGATATTCGACATCCTCCTCAAACAGCCAGCTTTAGACACGAACTTACGGACGCTGACCGACGAACATCCTCCTCTGTACTACGCATTAGTCGACGACCGTCGGGCGTCTATCTCCTCCAGTGAAACCCTAGTCATGAATGGGTCTAACCCATTCGACACACCAGTGACTAACACAGCGGCGTTTACTGAAGACCCGGTTGAGGGGAGGACTGAGACTATCGTGGAGAGAGGTTTTGCTGCTAAGTTGTTGGCGCGGGGATGCCAGACGAATCCGGTGTATTCCGGGTCTGGGGATAGTTTACTACATATTTTGGCGCAGGGGTGGTTTGAGGTACGTAATTTTTAATAGCTGGCTGTAGACACTAACGTCTTACAATGTATTCCGGTTGATACGAATCCGATCTCAGTTGGTATATTCGAGTAAGCTGTATAGTAACCAAGTTTTAATAAGCCTCATGTTTTATTTAATGCCATCATTTAGCGCCCAGATCACATCTCTTTGTTTTCATGCGAAACTGAGACGCGAGCGGCTCATTTGATCTGAAAAGTGTAATAGGTTTCTAGAAAACACAAGAATAAGATTTAAAAAAGTTATTATTCCAATTTATATTTGACGCAATTCTTTTAGTATTTGCTCCTTATGAAAGGTCATTTCTTCTTTCTTTAGGACTCGGCGGTATTTCTGACAGCGCACCTAAACGGTGATCTGAACCACACGAACGAGGCCGGTCTCACAGCTTTACACGCAGCCTGTGCCAACGGCCTCGCGCGTCTCACAGCCGCGCTGCTAGAACACGGCGCGAGACCCAATTTGCAGACCTCGTACGGGGAGCAAGAGGATACTGTTTACAGGTCAGATACCATCGCTTACAGATTAGTATAAACGGTGTGATCACGAATGAAGCGGGCCTTTTAGCTTAACTCGCAGCCCGTGCCAACGGCCTCGCGCGTCACACAGCCGCGCTGCTCGAACATGGGGCGAGACCCAATCTGCAGACCTCGTACGGAGAGCAAGAGCATACTGTTTACTGGTCAGTAACGTCGCTTACAGTTAAATAAGTGCAAACTATGTAATCACTAACGAGGCCGCCCTTACATTTTTACACGCAGCCTGTGTGAACGGCCTCGCTGCTTAAACACGGTGACTTTGCGGCAACTAACAGCGTGGGACTCAACTTACTAAATAGGAATATTACTAACATGATGATATCAATTTGCGATTAAAGTATTTCAAACACAAAACAACTCACCGTGATCGTGATCGTTAAGCGCGTGGGCTTTCAGCGTTTCGTCTCTTTATTATTAATCATGCATTTGACAGAATAACGATCGAACATTGACCGGACCATCGTCATCAATATACGTCAAAATTGTGTAGGAGGCTCAATGTTGTGCATTATGTTGGGACCATAAATAAAGGAATATATTCTAAGGTACGAAAAGTAATGCTAAATTTCATATAAAATATACTAAACTGGTCATAGCCACAAGTTTTGTATTGAAAGTATATCGTCACTTGACAAGCAAAACTCACTAAGTGCTACCACAAGTTCATAGCTATAATGAACCATACTGGCAACATAACAAGGTTGATTTTCGTTTAATTATTTTTTGTAACTAGTGAGTTTTGCCTGTCACCTGACGATATATTGTTTGGCTACTTATATGCACATTTCTCAAACTTATACCAATCTAGAATCTCTTGCACATTTTTACGTCGAGACATCTTGTTGTATGTTTAAACTTCGCTTCAGACAAACTCCCCTCCACCTCGCCGTGCTGAACAACCACGAGACCGCCGTCCTAGCCATCCTCGAGCACAAGAAACTGATAGAGAAAGGCGACATGCCGGCCACCGACCGCAGCAACGTCAGCTTGCTTCCCAATCTCAACTTGAAGAACTCCGAGGGAGACACTCCTGTCAGCCTCGCTCTGTCTGAAGGTATAGTCATCATCATCGTAATAGCTCTTGGAGATTTTAGATTTACTTTGTTAGTTGTCGTGTATATCGTGTACACGTGGTCGTCAGTCGCCGATACAAACCATTCACCCATCTGTTATTTATTAAGGTTACATTGTTAAAATTATTATCATACGTTTTTTATTTCACAAATTTTTACATTCCGTCGTTTTTGAATCCTACTTTTTATTCATATGATTTCACGTCGACTCATGTATTATTAAACTGAATAATAATGACAAAACCATAAAGAAAAGTATGTTAGTTCAGTTAAATTTTTCACGATATTAGGAATAATGGCGAATGGCGACAATATTGCTAAGATTTCTGATTGTAACTATTCGTATATGCTCTATAGACTGTAGTGAAAAGGGGCATAAAATGTGGGGTGTTCAAAATTACCTACACAAGCTCTTATTCTCTTAACAATAAAGTCGTGTCCAGCTCATTTTGAACACCTTTTCCGTTGAGCCAATGTGACTTACCTCTTTTCACTAGGGCCGCAGAACTGTTATATTAGTATTACTTTACTTTTAGGTCACAAAACCCTCATTGCGCCTCTAATAGAGGCCGGGGCGGACTCGAACGTGCGCAACGGGAAAGGTTTCACGGTACTACACCAAGCCATTGTGGAAGAGGACTCGAAGACCGCCATCTATTTGTTGGACCATGGAGCAGATATGGACTCCTTGTAAGTGTTTATTATTTTAAAAGAAAAGAAAAGAAATTAATTCATGACGCTACAAAGTAACTTAAGACTAATACACAATTAACAATAAACAGTTTTAAAGACGTCACTGAGATGGTCTCCTCTCAGCATTATGTCAAGGTACCTTTGAGGTTTACTGAGGACCTTAAAATTTACTTGCTAAATATTCTAATGAAAGTAACTACCCAAAGCAGGTAATATAAAACGTACCAACTATCGTTTTAAAAAAAACCTTATAGATAATATAGATTTTAATAAATGATTTTCATAGGACGGAAGCCGGCGAAACTCCTCTACAACTCGCCATACATTGTCGCCTCGGACTCGTGGTAGAAGCCCTATGCGTGCGAGGAGTAGATATGAGCCGCCTAGATGCTAACGGAGTGCCGCCGCTATGGGCAGCCCTGGATTCCGGGCAGGAAGAAGTTGCCAGCGTAAGTTGAATCTTGTTAGCATGGCGTAGAGTTCACTTTCGAGTGTACTCAAAGCATCTAAGTTTTATGCGTGCGAGAAGTAGACATGAGCCACTTGGACGCCAACGGAGTGCCGCCGCTATGGGAGGCATTGGATTCCGGGAAGTTGCCAGCGTAAGTTGAATCTTGTTAGCATGGCGTAGAGTTCACTATCGAGTGTACTCAAACCGTCTTAAGTTTTATCTGTACGAGGCGTCGATATGAGCCGCCTTAATGCTAACAGAGTGCCGCCGCTATGGCCAACCTTGGACTCCGGGCAGGAAGAAATTGCCAGCGTAAGTTGAATGTTGTTAGCATACCGTAGAGTTCACTTTTGAGTGTACTCAAACAGGCTTAAGTTTTTTGTGTCGATATGAGCCATGGAGTGCCACTACTATGCGTGACTCGGAGTAGCAAGAAGATATGCCAGCGAAAGTTTAATCTTGTTAGCATAGTGTAGAGTTTACTTTTCAGTGTACTCAAACCGTTAAAAGTTTTATGTTTTAGAGGCTACGATATGAGCCGCATTGATGCTAACGGAGTGCCACATCGCTATAGGCAGCCCTGAATTCCGGGATCCTGGATCCAACGTAAATTCAATCTTGTTAGTCTAATGTAAAGTTCACAATGAGAAATCATTAACATTAATTTAACTGTCTAAGCGCTTCGCAATTCGATGCGCTTATTGCGAATATAACATATGAATTGGAAATTAATTATGATTTTATTCTATGGTTTTAGATTTTAGTACGAAATGGCGCAGATGCTGATTGCTGGGGATCAGGGCCTGATGGCTGCTTACAAACTTTATTACACAAGTAAGAACGACTTTATCAACTTATTACGTTTTTTAGTGATATATTAAAAATTTAGAACGTCAGGTAAATATTCAACTTCTTTTTTTTTTCAGAGCAATCGATGAAAACAAGGAAAACCTAGCGACGTTCCTGATCCGGTCCGGGTGTGACGTGGAGTCGTCTCGTCGCGTCGGCGCCGCCGGAGAAGGCGCTGACGTCGCTAATGAGAAGCAGTCGCCTCTACATCTGTGCTGCACCTGGGGGCTCACTGATGTTATACAGGTACAAAGAAGTCTATTTGACAGCTGAAATGTATCAAATAATTTGGGGATTGCCCCCTTCGTAAGTGCATTTTTCTGACTCGGCTTGTTGTCATTGCTTGGACTTGGACTGCGGACCACATAATTCAAACATAGCCAAAAAAACTAAATACAGGGTGTAACAAAAATACTGGTTATCCATTTAAGGGCATAATTCATATCGTATTACGACTAAGAAAAAGTAAGAGAAAAAAAAATTTTCTTTCTATGGGGCAGATGGTCCCAGCCGGTCGACCCTCCATACTAAACAAAAAATTTTTTTCGCGCGAAAATTTTTTTTTTTCGTTCGTTATTAGAATACGATACCAATTATGCCCTTAAAAGGATCACCAGTATTTTTGTTACACCTTGTATACCTATCATAAGATTTGTATATGATTCCAGAAAATAAATCAAATCAAATCAAATCAAATAATTTATTCAAAAATAATTGTACAGATAATTCTTAGAACTATGCATTATTATTACAGAGCTGAGGTTCATATATGCCTGAACTAGGAAATCCTGTGTTTCAGGCTGAAAAGTACTGCTTCTTATTATATAATTATTCACTTATGGATATTTAAGTTAAATATAGTTTACAATAAGAGTCTTATCATCCTAGAAATAAAAACATTAAAATTTATAATAAAATAGTAATTTACAAATAACAGTACTGATTATTTTATGACTATTAGTAGGTTCTCTGTGTCGTCGTACGTCATATTTTGAAGGGCGTGTCGTAGAATATTCTTACAACAAGCGTAACTGCGAGGATATAAGTCTAGTTTTTTATTCAACCTGTTATACAAAAATGGACCCAAAAAGACGAAAAATCTAGACGAAAATACGTGCCATCTTTGTAAAAGACCTAACAGATTCCAAAAATGTTATCTGTGGGTTCGGATATTAAATAATACTATAGTTTGGCCAGGGATTGTTTTCCTTTGAGCATAGACGGATAGAATCATACTATCTCTGTCTTACGCCAGTATCCTCGCTGCCAAAAAAGGGACGAGTATAGCTTATTACTTCCACTGTTACTGCACTTTTTGGTCAGCCAGACTATAATTAATGCATTGTTTGACAGACTCTACTAGAACACGGCGCAAACATCAACTCCAAGGACTCTGAAGGCAAGACGCCCCTCCACATCGCGATCGAGAACCAGCACGAGGGCATCATCTCTCTCCTTCTCTCGCAGCCGGGCATCGACTTGTCGGCGAGGGACAACAAGGGCGTGTCGCCGTTCGCTGCTGCGCTCACGGCGAGGAATAACAAGGCTGCGCAAGCTATACTTACGAAGAACCCGTCGGCGGCGGAACAGGTAAGTCCACAATATTGAAATGTTATTTAAAGTCAAGGATAATATAGATATGAATTGGCGATGTCTATACTAAATCGCGTTCCTCCAAACTTTAGGTTATAGGACTGTTTTCCATATTAAGTGCCACAGCGCCATCTGTCGAGTCTGGGGTCGAGTTATTCTGTCAGCGTTAATCCCCGTACAAAACATGACAATGGGACTTAGTGTGTGTGTGGTGACCAATAGATGGCGCTAGTGCGTTAGCCTGAAATACGGGAACGCTAGTTTGTATGGACAATGTCAATCCATATGCCTTAGCATGACTTGGGTTGTGGCGCGCGACTCCATACTTCAAGTCGCGCCTGAAGTATGGAGAGTCGCGCCGCAACGTAAGTCATACTAGACGTACATATCTATATTATCCTTGTTTAAAGTGTACAAACAACAACACTCTTAACTCTACATAGGTGAACCTTATTAAAATAGGCAGAGGGTCAACCTACGGGCAGTTAACAGTATGGACGATGGTATATTTAGGTACTTCACCAGCCTGAACTCTCTTTTACTTTCAAATCAATAGGCAAAACTACATAACATTGCCGATTTTGGGTGATATATTTCCAAAAGCATTAGTTTGGAAGCAAGGAGTTCTATTATAAAAGTAGTTTATTCTCACGATTATGATGTGTATAATGATACACTTCACTGGGTTGGCTACTAAATATTTGCTACCCCAGCGTCTGCAGTGGTTCAAACAGTATAATATAGAGACAAACAATGTTTGCTGCCAAACAAAATGAACCAGCTAAACAGATTTATTTAAACACAGGTGGACAAGAAAGGCCGCAACTTTTTACACGTTGCGATACAGAAGTGCGACATGGAGAGTGTGATGTTCTTGCTTTCCGTCGAGGTAGACGTCAACTCGCGCATACAGGTACATATATTTAGTTTTTTATTAGGCTTTCTCCCTTTGAGCAATAGGAATTTTGACTAAGGAGTGGTTACATGCGTTTTGAGACTAATTCTTCATTTACACTTTTTTATTAGATCACCGCACATTAACCCCTCAATATTACTCACTGAACTATTTAAATGGGTAAAAAACAAAAACTATTACGCTGGATGTCTAAAACAGAGTAAATAATAGTACCATACAGAGGTCTTACTGTGACATCACGAATCATGTTGTGCCTTCTTAGCGCATGACAAGTTCTCTATTTCACTTATGCAAACGTATCGGATACGTCCTATCAAACTCAATTTTTGACAGAGTTGGTTTCGAACAGAAGTCACGTACCGATATATTTGTAAACTTGAATAAAATAAGAATAACATGCCTGATTTTAGGCAAACTAATATAAACTGTATTGTTGGGAATATGAAGTGTATATTCGCAATCCACAGGACAGCAGCACGCTGGCGCCGCCGCTGCATTTGGCGGCCGCGGTGGGCAACGAGGTGCTGCTTCGGAGCCTACTGCTCGCCGGCGCGAGGCCCAACGATAGGGACGCCCAAAAGTAAGTCTCATTTGTATATAAGAATCTTGGACCAGTTCTCACATTT
Source organism: Pammene fasciana (assembly GCA_911728535.1). Taxonomy (NCBI): domain Eukaryota; kingdom Metazoa; phylum Arthropoda; class Insecta; order Lepidoptera; family Tortricidae; genus Pammene; species Pammene fasciana. Next base: position 10,126,170 of record OU452292.1, read on the forward strand.
TCTTTCTTTTTTCTAAGCTTATGAGATTTGATAATAATATGTTATAAAAAGATGCACGACTCAGAGGGGCGTTAGACACGTAATTGGCTATCTGTATAGATGTGAATAGCCGCAGTAAAAGTATAAAACAATAAGCTATACTCATCCCCTTTTTTAGCGGTGAGAGTAGTTGCGTAAGAAAAAGACAGTATGATTCTCTCTGTCTATGCTTGAAGTGATACAATCCCTGGGCAGAGTACAGTAAGGTTGCCATGTGTCGTGTCCGCACAGACGCACCGCCCTCCACGTGGCCGCGAGCGCCGGGCACGCCAACATCGTGTCGGCGCTGCTGAGCGGCGGCGCGGAGTGCGGCGCGGTGGACGCGGCCGGCGACAACGCGCTGCACGTGTGCGCGCGCGAAGGCCACGCCCCCGCCGCCAGGGCGCTGCTGGCCGACTCCGACGTCGACGCGGCCGCCGTCAACCTCAAGGGTGAGTGAACCATCGACAACTCACCTTTACCTTTGAACGTCATATTTAAAAACATCACTTACACTCCAAGATCACTGACGCAAACGAGCCAATATAAACCTTACTTTAAATGCGAAGGTTACTTTGACAGAGTACACCATAGCACTTATAGGTGTTCTCAGCGTCTCAGCGATGTAACAACTACATACTCGTACTACTCATAAAAACTTGGTGTTTTTGACCTCCAAATATATAATCCGTTATCAGTTATAGAGGACCTTGACGTTGAAAGCGTCAACTAAAGCTACTGTTTGTTATATAACTCGTCAGCTTTGCAAGAAAAGCCACTATTCCTTATCTCGACAATAATGTACCTACCTTTAATATTGCAGGTCGCAATCCCTTGCACGAGCTGGCCTGGTGCAAGAAGGATAACGCCGCGGCGATCTGCGAAATATTCATCGAGCTGATGCCAGATTACCCGATCAACAGGACGGACATGCAGGTATTCATGCTAAATGGAAACTTAGCTTAATAGGAATAAGGTTGATTTTAACCTTTTGAACGCCAAGCATCGGACGGAAAAATCGTGCTCTCAGCGCCAGCGCGCGCGAGCGTGCACGGCAAACCGGTTATATTTTGGACGTGATGTCATGTCCTGGCGATGGCGCTGAGGGCACGACTTTCCGTGCACGTGATTTGACGGCTTTGGCGGTCAAAGGGTTAATAGTATAAATGTAATTTTAATTTTTAATTCCTAGGGCAACACTCCGCTTCTGTTGGCGTATATGAACGGACAAGCAGCTATGTGCAGGGTGTTAGTACGCGCAGGCGCGTGCTTGGCTCAGGAGAACAAAGATGGCGTTTCTATATTTAATTACCAGGTCAGTCAAACTCAACAACCGATTACTTAAACTTGAGGTCTCGTCTAGAGGGGCGAATTGTTGACCTTGAATTCGTTACGTTGGAATAGTTGCCTATGTATAGGTTTAAAGATACTTTATTTCTCATAAGAATATACAGATTCACTTATATGAGAAATTCGATATGTATACATTGCATACATAAGTATATATAAATACTATTTTAGTCGGTTATGCATATTGATTCATTTGAAATTGGCACAACAGCTACTTTCATTTGGACCACTCACATGCTAAAACCACTACATTGACGTGCCGCACGTAATATGTAGTACATTACAGCTGAGGCCGTAAAAACAGAGATTACCGGCAAAGTATGTATAAACGGCCGAGCGTAGCGAGTTCGCATAGGAAGATATAATATTACGCCTTATTTTTTATTCGTCACAAGCTTTCTGGTCAAAACTGTGGGCTATTTTTGGCGTGAGTTTCGGCTGCTTAACTTAATAGGCCTCTGGAATTGGAACTTGTGCAAACTCAACTGTTTCATGCGATTTCAATGCAGCGCCATCTGCGTTGAGACGCATCAACTTCATAACCATTATCATCCAGGTGGCAACAAAGCAACTGTTACACCGGCTGCTCGACGCGCTGCCGGCGGAGGCGCCGTGGGCCGAGAGCGACCTGTGCCAGGAGTGCGGCACCAAGTTCACGCTCACCATGAGGAAGCACCACTGGTAATTTTATTGAGACGTTTTATTTGCAACTTTATGTTCACGTTTGGACAACATTGGTCAATCTACGCAGCGTTGCGCCAACGTATACAGTAAAGCTGCATACAGTATTCTGTACATATCCAGTCAGCAACAGAAGTAGCTAACCGGGTAGGGCGTTCAAAATGAGCTTGACACGACTTGTTAAGCGAAAAAGAGCGTGTGTACCTAGGTCATTTTGAACACCCTACCCACTTAACAACTTCTGCTGCTGACTGTACCAATTGGGCTTATAGCAATTTTATTGGTTACTGTGTTCTATTTTGGTTTTGCCTAATTACAAATTCTAGGGAGTTTCTGTAATAGACCTAAACTTCAAGACTAAATTGGTGCGTATTATTTTCATTTTGCTATAATAATTGCATTTGTTTTTAATTCCAGTCGTCACTGCGGCCGGATGCTGTGCAACAAATGTTCCAACCAAGACGTCCCCATACTGAAGTTCGGTATGAACAAGCCGCAGCGCGTATGCGAGATATGCTTCAAAGTGCTCCAAGTGGGCGCTAGTTAGTGGCGCGGTGACTAAAATGGCTACGAGATAAACCCTTTAACCTCGCCAAATACGGCAAATCACGCGCACCGAAAGTCGTGCCCTCAGCGCCAGCGCGTGATATCACGTCCAAATTATAATCGAGTGCGCTCGCGCGTGCTGCGTGCTGGCGCCGAGGGCACGGTTTTGTCCGATGCTTGGCGGTCTAAGACCAAGTATGACGTTTCACTAGCGTCAGATGCATTAGACACAGTTAACTGACCATACGTAAACTTTATTGCAACGATATAAAGTCTATTATAGTCAGTTAAGTGTGTGTTAAGTACCACATAGATGAAACATATAAGACTTGCGTTCACATCGAGCAATGACACTACTAATTCAGTTTGAGAGCCCGACTACAATTTCAGTTGCGTCAACGTTTAACACATGCATTGCCACCCAGCCAGACAAAACATACGCGCCAGGCCGCAAAAATATAGTCATGTATAGCTGTAGTACCAAGATCCCGACTATCGGGTAATGCGGCCTGGGCGCGAAATCATATCCCGATAGTCGAGTTTCCGGCATTGAATGTGTTAAGTATGTGTTGTGGTCGCAAGTTTTCATGTGCTCCATAATACGAACTTTATAGATGGTAGTCATGTCATGGCTTTGGTTCGCGCTTTTATATATCAGCGATTGTAAATGTCCAGTAATTTAAAGTCGACTGAAGATAATAATGAGATGCATAGGTACACCTCGATTTAAAATTCTAAGTATACTCAACATTTTTATGGATCGACTGATTTGATAAAATTTACAATAAAATAGTAGATTAGACCTTATTACTTAAGTGTAGGGTCGATACTATTCAACCTACTAACTTTTACCTAACATACGTACACACTTGAGTATAGGTATTAACGAAAGAGTACTTGCAATTAATTGGATGGTTTGTATTGAAAAGCAGCTGAGCAAATTGTATGTGAAACCAAGTTTTATTGGGCAATGTAGTTTTGCCAATATTCTTTATCAATCCCTGTGCATTAGGAGATATAATTTGTATTGTCTTGATAGGTAATGCATTCTGTGATGTAAGCTTGCAACATAAGGATTATGGGGTCGCAAAATGATAATACTGTAATTTTCTTTTGTATTTAAACTTGTATTAAATATCTTTAGGGCTTCATTAATAATGACGGATTGATGATACTCTCAATCTGTCAAGTTGTTTTAATTAGATTTAAAAATATATAGTGCCTCAATATTGGCAAATTATGTTACAGTCAGGAACATAATTTCACTATGCCAAAGTCTAGTAGAGTGTGCTTCTATTATGATTTAGATTTTAAGTTCAAATTATTACACATATAGGAATCAAAATTGTAACTTTGTATTTATTATGGTATGGTAGTAAACATTAGATACAATCAGTATCTTGACTTTACGGCGATTATAACATTGGCGCCGCAACCGCCTGCGGTGGCGGCGTACAAGCGTGTCAGGGCTAAACACACGCAGAGCGCCATCTCGCTCGCGCACCGGTGCCGCATGCCGAAACCACAGCAGTGTGAAAGACGCCTACAAGCTTCAAATTAACTTACCAACCTTAGTGCTAGGTCGGTCTTCTAGCCTGTAGTCTATAGAGGTTAAATTCTAGGGCGGTGAAAGGTTAGAGACTCTCAATGGAGCTCCCTTGTGCGTGTGCAGAAGTCAATATACTGAGAGTATCATAGAAGTAATGCATGGTTTAGTTCCATTACTCTCCACTTTGATTAAAATGTTGCGCAGTGTAAACATTATTAGTGTATACAAAGTCAATTTTGATACATATTTTATTTACATTATTAGTATTAAGATTTTGACACAATAAATTTTATTCTTTCTAGACATTATTTATATTGTTAAATGTTCTTATAATTTCGTTGTTTGTCGTCACTGATTAATTGTCTACACATTCCAAATTCAGCATTTTGTGCAAGTAAAACTTGTAGTTTTGGCATTTGCAACATTCTTATGAACACTTGTGTTATGGTATAGAGAGGAAGTTTTTTTTATTGATATTATTATTTAATAGACTTTACAGTAACCACATCTGTAAAGTTAAAAAATCGGCTAATATATAGATTTAGGAAATTTGTTTATTTATGCTATTGAATGAGTGCCATTCGTCTCGAAAAATTTGCTTTTTTTTAATAGAGCTTCATATATTTTATCAAATGAATTATTGTTTTCGTCCAAACTATTATTGCTGTAATAATAAAATTTTATATGCCTTAAATAGCCTTTTATTATTAAAATAGTCAGTAAATACACACATAATTAACTGTGATTATTTATTTACAAATAAACAACATTAAACTGTCAATTCTTCCACATTGAACATGTTAAAATAATTTACTAAGATTCTAACGCTCTACCCATTATACCAGCAGGACACCAAGGTATTGACATAACATTCATTGAAAGTAACATTAAATCTTTGCGACTAAAGGGCAGAAAGATTGTCTAAACGTTTACTTTAGCCTCTTGAAGAGGTCCTTCGTGACGCACTTGTCGAGGACATGGAGGTAGTCAATGAGCTCTTCTTCACATGTCTCGGTGGTCTTGGAGCGAGAATTGACTCGGTCTGAACATTCCTGGTATTTGCCCCAAAGGTTTTGCGCATCAGGTTTTTCGGAGCAGGACTCCTGAAAAACATGTCTTCATTAAAATCTATAAGAACTGATATTTTATATGTAACTATGAGAACTCGCGATTTCTTTGCAAACAACTTGACCAATATAACAAGACCTATATGAATTGAAGATTTTTTTTCGCCTTCTAAGTCTAAAACCCCTTGAACGATCCAGCTCATAAACGAACTCTCAAATTGTATGTATCTTTGCTACAACCCCAACTAATTTCATAAAGATCAGAAAAACGTTACTAAAGTTATCGTCAAACAAACTCACAAAATCAAAAAGCCATTGAAATGCCGAGATGTCTCAGTAGCCAGAAGTTGTTTGTTAGAACTCGTTTCGCTAACGCTCCGCTCTTTCGATAATATATTAGTTAGTATTTAGAGTGAGACCCAACACTAAACAAGCGGTTGAAAAAACTGGGACTTAAGTAAGTCTCCAGTGCATTATTAATAAAATTGCATTGTCTGCATTAGAGATTTAGGGGTTATTTACATCCACAACCGATGTTTCTGCTATTTAACCTTGTATTTTTGGGCAAAGAATGAGTTAAGTAAATTGTTTTCTGAAAACTTGCAAATGATGCACTGTGGTCTCAGATCAAGGTTATATTATATACTTTAACAATGCAAAAGGGTCATGATACTAAGAAGTAAGTGTTATAATAGAATACACAGTACCCTCAATTCCTTCTGAGGATCAACCAGTTCTTCTTCCTCACCCTCGTCGGCCTTAACTACAGGAATGATCTTGTCTGCCATTATGCCTAAAAGATAAAAAATAGACTTGTAATGCTAAACTTTAAGCTAAAACACTACACTGCGTCACGGCAATAACTGTTAAATATCACAAAATGCTCGAAACTACGAGAAAATAGTAATAAAATTACCTAAATCGATGATGCAACGAGTCTGCGAACCGATAGCAAGACGAGCAAGTAGTTCAATGTTACAAGAGCAAATATTAAAATGTGCTGTATTTATAAAGTAAACTATTATCTTTTTTGTAGACCTCAATGTATGAAAATTAAAACACATTCATACATATTAAATCCTGAAGCAACATTTGAATGTGTATTAGTGCAGAAGAAACTAATTAAAAATGCGTTTTATTTACATATGACAGATATATATAAGGGCTGGCAATCATTCAGAATGACGTTCATTGATGACAACATAAGCAATCTAACGAGACATTTTACGAGAATCATTATTCTATTTTCAACTTTATTCCCATGTACTACGGGTTGATTTAAGTTACCGCTTTGTTTTCCTATCTGTGGCTACGTCTTAGTCAAATAACTGATTTTTAATTAAAAAAATCGAATATAACCATTTATTAAACATAAAACTAAAGTTTTTTTAAGTTACTACTATTTGATATTTATATTTGACGTCATAAAATATTCATACAAATATTTTGATTATTATTTATAACTGTATATACGCATACAAATACATACACATAGCTCCCAAGTGGCCGTCACCATGGAGAGAGCTTGCTGTAGAAAATTATTTTTTAATTCGATATTATTGCATTAGTTCAGTGAAGTTTTCGTTTTAAGTACGTTCATCGAAGAAAGCAAGATTGGTTTTCTATAAGGCTAAGATGCGATTACGTCGCATTGTCCGCTTTGGACAAAAAACGAGAAATAATATATTTTTGTAACTTATTGTTTTTTCAACATTTCAGGTTTGTTTATTACAAGAATTAAGGTTTTCCTCAACTATTGCAACTTTTTTCAGGTCGTTTTGGGACCCTGTTGGTTGCTGAAGCTATTTTTATGGAAACTGCAGTAATTCTTGTGAAATGTTGAGGTTATGTTACATTAAAACATAATTGTTATTTTATGTTTCAGGATGAATGGAGGAATGGAGCATAAAACTCCAGGGCACAATGCTGTGCTCCATAAAGCACCTAAAAATTATAAGTTGCTCATGGACCCATTCCTTATGAAAGGAGCAACAAAATTGTACAGATATGATGGTACAGTTCCTGGAGACACCACATATCCGCCTGTGCAATGCCGAGATCCTCGCTCCCAGCTCTCGAGAATATGGAACAGATTAGAACCAGCTGATTTGCCAGTCCCTAGGTATACCAATCTTTTCTTACTATCTCAACATCGGGGCACCCAGTAATATTCTGGTTTATTACCAATGAAACACAGCCAAAATGAATCCTTGATAGTTTAGGTATAGTCTATATCATTCTCTTTAACCCATTTTCTCCAATATTTGCAGTATTTTTTTCCATTACATATGTGAAAATTGATGTTCTGATTAGTACCAAACCCTGTTAGCTTTTTTTGTTGCTAATTAGCTTACCAATTGATTGCAAGTGCATGTTTATGGTTTTTAACATTTAAAGTTAAAAAGTAGTTTATTATCACTGATAAATTATGCATATTTTTGTGAAAAAATAGTGATTTTGGTGGCTTTTTCTCCTTTGTTTTTATTATAGTTTCAGTAACAGTGCTACCAACCTAACCAATATTTTGACACTTGTCTATGGCGGGAATTTTTAAATGTGATACGTAGACATGTTTTGATGTTATTATAAAACCTTCTTTAAATGATTAATTTGGAAGGAATAGGTATTATGAGTATTTAATATATATTTTTCAAGTTATAAATCTATTTATATTTTTTATTATTAGTATCTTAACTGTCTATGATTAGTATTGATGGTTTAAGTTAGAATGTAGTTCATTTTTATGTTGTACATTATTATCCAATGTTAGCAATGAATGAGTGATGGATTTTTATAAGCTTCTTACAGGTTGCTTTTGGACAGTTTGGGATAATTATATTTTCCTGTTTTATTAATAAATTATTTTGTTCCAGATTTAAGATAGATAAAAATTATGTTGGGACACCTCCTCAACTTGAAGTAACATTAGCCAACTTAAATGACAATATTGACAAAGTGTTTCTCTCAGACATGATGAACAAAGTTGGGCCTTATGAAGAATTAACTATATTCTACCACCCTGTCACAAACAGGCATCTAGGGTTTGCTAGAATTGTCTTCCAAGATGTTAAATATTCTAAAATATGCATTGAGAAGTATAATGGAAAATCAGTTATGGGTCAGGTAAGGCATCTTTTTGTATAATGTGATAGTGTTGGGAGCCATATTGCTGGACCAAAATATTGAACCTGTACATGTACAACATTCAACATAAGTGCCATCCGCCAAATGGTACCTTTTCCAAAAAAAGTGTCACATATCACTCAAAGACATCAAGCTAAGATTATCCGTGGTTGAACTTCTCTTTAGATTGATTTATACTTGCAAGTTTGCTTGCAGCAGTAGCGATAGGCACATCTCGCATTCTGAACTGTAGCTGCATCCCTACTTAGACTTATAGAAGTACACATTACAGTAATCAATTCTATTTCTATAATCGAGTCATTTATCTTCAAACTCGTATAAACTCAATTCTGAAAATTTTTAAGAATCAAAAAATTATTGAATTTTGTAGTAAAATTTTTAATAATTTAAAAATTAGAAGTCAAGGGACTCAATTAGAAGTGCAATTTAATTTACCAGAGTACTAATATTAGTAAAGTTTATTTGATACATAACTTTATTATTATTTAAAAGTTAAAGTCTAAGCAATTTGCAGTTTACATTTTGTGTAAACCCAAATATGATTCCATATCCTATTTAAATTCACACAAAACTTTAAAATTGCAGGTATTGGATGTATTCCATGATCCATTCGGCAAGCGATGTCAAGAGATGTTTGAAGACAAGACGATGGAGAAGAAGCCTCAGCCGGTAGTTGTACAGCCTGTACTGGAGGATGCCAGGGTGGCTAAGGTGGATCCAGCTCTTAGCAAACGGTTAGAGGATACCAAGATTACTGAAAAGGTACCGTTAACTATTGACTAGTGTTTAATCTAATTGATAGATGTTTAAATACAAGATAGTAGGCGGACCCACACAGGCTGGGCTGAGTAGCCTCACACGGAATTTGGCACACGATTCAACTCGGGCATTGTACAAGCGTCTCGGCTGGCAAATGTGTGAAGGGTCTTGGGCGATACGCGTCTACACTGACCAAGTTGTTTCAAGCGGCAATTTCTTCGTCAGGCTGCTCGGCGTGTGTGGTGAAGAAAAGCCTCGGCTAGTAGGACACTTTGTGTTGGAAGATGCCAGGGTGCCTAAGTTGATAGAGCTCTAAGGCGAGTTTCACACTGCTGCGGTTTCTGCATGCGGCGCCGGTGCGCTAACGAGACAGCGCTCTGCATGTGTATAGCGCTGTCACGGTTGCACACCGTGGCCGCATGCGGGGCGAGTGTGATAGTCGCCTAAGCAAGTTAGAAGATTCCAAGCTGGATTTTATTCAAAAACTCGGATGAAATACACTAAAATAATATTTTTAAACAAAAAAGAACAGACTTCACTTAGGATCCGCTATTCCAAGAGGAAGTGGCCGAGTTGCTGTAAAAAATAGTGAAATCACTATAGGTGTGCCTATAATAGTCCCTCGATTCCTCCAGGATCCCATCATCAGACCCTGACTTGGTGACAATGGGACCATCTAGGGGTTATACCTGTTCGATTAAAAAAAAAATTTTGAAAATCGGTTCACGATTCACGGAGATATGGAGTAACATACATACAAAAAAAAACATAATAATGATAAAAAAAAAAAAATTCAGTCGAATTGAGAACCTCCTCCTTTTTTGAAGTCGGTTAAAAATCAATATTGTTTCCAGGTTGACCATATGAAAGAACCATTCCCAAGAAAAGAGACAGAGCACAGCGATAGCAACCAACGGTGGTCAGATGACGAGAGGCACGAACATAGACACCGGCACCGGAGCAGGGGCGAGCGGGACAGGGATAGAGATCGCGACCGGGATCGAGATAGGTATGAATATTGAAACATACTGATTTCTACACTCACTTTAACATTCGTTTAAGAGGGCTCTGTAACGTACAAGACTGAACACAGCACCGTTAGCACAAGAGTGAGTATCTCGCGCTCGAAAGATCGCAAGTGACGAGAAGCTGACTGTATCAATTAAAGAGAGGTGAGTAGTCTATCTCGCGCGCGTGGTTTTGTCGCGTCAGTCTTGTGCTAACCGTGCTGATTTTTTAAATACTCGTATTCATAGATGTTCGAGTGTTGTTGATTAATTTTTTGTTGATAACACTATCGTCGTACTCCCATGATTCAAGAATATCTGTTGCTGTGTGTCAGCTTTATTAGTACTCTTAAATGATCAGTGAATATTAAACATAAAACATTTTCTTGAAATGAAAATAATTTTCTTTTTCCCAAGCCGACGATGCAGGAGGAAATGTAGAAGAAGGTATTATTTAATGTTTTTTTTTGTTCTATTGATTTTGCCTGTTGTTTTAGAAAATTCTGTAGGTAGTGAGCAATGTGTAAAGGTTTTTGGTTTTTGATTCTATAGCAGAGTATAGCTGATATTTGCTTTAGTAGATAAATGTTAGTTGCCGTTAGTAGGTAGAAGAAAGTGCCGTTATACCTAAATACCACAGAAAACGTAACGTACAACAATAGCGATAGAAACATTTGATTCAAAGAGCCAAAAATTCTTCTTCTTTTTTATGATAGCTGCATTCCACCAGAATTTAAAATACCGCATCGTAATGTTAAGCCGATTTTTAAATATTTTATTCCATGCCTATGAAACTACTGTTACTTCGTTTTTTTTAAGATACAAAATGGGGATTATCGTTGTGCAATTTCTGGGAAAACGATTGTAAAACTCGACATTTTGGCTCTTATTGTCTTAAGCATATCACTAATAATAGAAACAAGTTCGTTAATATTAAAAAAATCCCCGATGTGGCTGAAAAAAAATACATGGGCGAATTCGATCGTGATTTTTATAATCCTTAAAAAAACGAGGTATACTTACATAAATTCATTTCCTCGCATTCCCAAAATAGATTAGTAGCCTTTATCAGCGAATCTGGTAGAATGCCTCAGCAACGTAAACTAAAAACCATCGCTAAGTAGACGCTATTTGCATGTTGACCCTTGCCGTTGGCTGATCGACAAAATGATGATGTGTTTCTCGACAGACATCGGGACCGCTACTCCCGCAGCGCGAGCGAGGCCACGGACAGTTCGTACGCGGCGTCGAGCCACGCCGCCACCGACGTCAGCTTCACGCCCGCGCCGCAGACGTACGACCCTTACTACCAGCAGAGGTATGTGTAACGATACTTACTAGGATAGAAATAGAACTATGGCATGGAGAAACGCATACTCCATACAATTGGTTTTTAGCCTGAAAACTTGATATTATGAAGGTTAGACAACTAACTCCCGCAACGCGAGCGAGGCGACGAAATCGTCGCGCGAAGCCACTTGGGCCTCGGGCAAGGCTGTTCCACATGTGCGTAGCCGCCTATTTGTTTGTTATTAAATTGCAGCATAGCAGCTGACAGAAAACTACAGCCAAATAGCACTAGATCCTACTCATAGTGTTGTGTACCTGCCGTTGAGTAAGGTCGCCCAAGACGATGCAGTGTATTGAATACGAGGGACCCTCTTGTCCCCTTTAGCCGTCAACACAGTATGTTAAAGGGTCAAATGCAGGCGACTATAGTCTTTCCAAGTTTGCAATGAATGTGTTTGTTTCAGCTATGGCTACGGGTACGGCGCGGGCGCCACGCCCGGCGGCTCCGGCATGTGGTGGGGCGACTGGCGACACCCGCACGCGCACCCGCACCCCCACGTGAGTCCCGGCAGTTTGACAAGCCTTGCTAACACCGCTCCCTAGATTATAGAATAGAATAGGAAATAGTTTATTCGTAGACACAGATACATAATACATAGAAAAAGAAGTAAAAAGAAAGTGCCACGAAATGGCCTCATTTCAGCATGGTGCTAGCGATTGCCAGCGCTGATCTTCCGATGAGACCATCAGGTGAGAAAAAGAGATCACGACAGGTAACACAAAGAAAGAGGAATACAATAGAAAAAAAAACAAGGATTTATAAACATACGGGGAACAGCTGATGTGGGGTGCCCGGCCTTAGAATTATCCCCCACCATATCGTCCCGTGGTTGCAGTAGGAGTCTGCTAAGGGAATATACCGGGAGATGGGCAGCAGCATCTTCCGAAAGCCTAAACAACAATAAACAAAAAAAAAACTGCGCGCGCCAACCCGCCTGCCAAGCGTGGCGCGTATGGCAAACCCCCCCTTAAAGGGGAGGCCTATGTACAGTAGTGGACGTCTTATGGCTGAGATGATGATGATGATGATGAACAGTTTCACAAAACTAAAAACAACCTTATCACAGCGGAACTGCTGCACGGTTCCGCCTAGTGGTCCGTTTCGCGAAACAATGAAACGAACGCGTAGATGACGAAGAGATCGGCGAAACCGCGCGAGGCCACCACAGTGTGATAGATATGCGCGTCATAGGAGGCGGTTTCGCTATGGTTTCGCGGTCCATCCACTCGGCGGAATCGTACAGCAGTTGCGCGAGTGTAATTTGGAGATGTGCTATAGGCGTAAAAGAGCGCAGTTCCGCTCGACAACCTAACTTTACAAAAGTAACTGCGATTTGGCCTGCTGACCAAAAAGGGGAAAGTAAGGCCTTATTGAGATAAGTCCGATTTCCCACAATGTTTTCTTTTGATGAAGGATAAGTAATATGTTCTCGGCTACCTACTTCACTGATTCGATGCGTTTAATGTTTTCTGAACTTTGGTATTTGATAATACTTAAGCACAAACCGTCACTGTTACAGGACTCACAGGGAAAGGTAAGAGATAGGATAGGAAACTTTAAACCAGAAATTTTATTTCGGTAATAATTTTTTGTCACAGATACAGCGTGAAAAAAAATCATACCATTCACTCTTCGCCCACGCAACATTTTTGTACATATCATTGGTTTGCTTCATACATGAAGTCATATTTACCATCAATTGACTAATCTAATACAAGTGTGCTTTAAGATTTTGGCCCTCTAAAAACCCATAAGATCCTTTACTGTGTGACATTTGTATAATAATTCTCATCAATCTCATTCTACATTATTGCATAAAAGTAATATTACAATCATCAACTATTTTTTGGGGAACATGTTGGGATTGTGGGGGTACCAGACGCCAGGAATTTCTGACATTTTGAAAACGATTGTTTGATGATAAAGTTTTTGTTATGGCGAAATTGTCGGTATTTTCTTACAGCATATCAAAATTTTCGTGTCTGGTAACCCTAATGTCTGATTCGCATTAAGCGCCTGAAGTATGGGCGCATCTTATTGGGGTCCAATGAATTTTAGCCTTTTGTTCAGTCACCATCAAATATATCGGAGCGATCAGGGTACCCAAAGATATCTGAACATGCACTTTATCGCCTTGACAATAGAGGCGTTGTTCAGATATTTGTAAGCACCTTGGCCGCTCCGATATATTTCAACGCGACTGTACACTAGTTACAGTCTATATTTAAATGACAATCCCTACGGCCGAGAGTGGGGGGTCTGCCACCTAAATATGGAACGTAACGACGATGTAGAAGGTGGAAATTCCTTTGATCGACTCTAGTAAGATAAGTTGGTTCTATAATGTACATATTATATGCATTTTTAAAGAATGTAATCAAACACAATCCACCGGACTCGGTCATTAGACCAATGAGGTGTAATCATTTTGTATCTATTGACTTACGTCATTGGCCGAACCCCGGTACTTAGTACGTTTGTTTACATTCTTAAAAAAAGCATAGGGATCATCCACCAATTACGTCACACTAATTTCTTATTTTTTTAAATCACTCGTGATCACGTTTGAATTTTTGCATACCTCCCCCCTCCCGCTTAACGTGTGACGTAATTAACCGTAAAACGCCCCCTCTCGCCGTTTGGCATGAGCCGTACATAACTGTGTGTGTGTGTAAGTTGGAGCGGCGCTCGGGCAGCGGCGCCACGCCGACGCCGACGCCGACGCCGGTGTGGGCGCCGCCCGCCACGCCGGCGGCGCGCGACTCGCCCGCGCCGGCGCCCGCGCCCGCGCCCGCGCCCGCGCCCGACACAAGACCCAAGGTCAATGACCCGCCACCGGCACCTATTAACAAACCACCAAAGGCACTGTACATTTATCATCTTTCTGCAACTGCTGGATGCTTGCTCGATAAGCTGGCGTGAATTATATTACAGTAGATGTCTATGGTTATATTGGTTATTATGGTTATGCTAGTGCTATATTTTATTTTTGCCACCTGTAGAATGATCTGTAAATCTTTGATACATTTTGAGAAGTCAGAAGATATGAAATGTAGATGTAGTTTTTATATTTACAGCAAGAATGAATGTATATATTTTAGCAGACGTAAAGTTTTCGTCATCCTTGTAATGACGACTAAACCGGTACATAAATAATAGACAGTTTTTTCAGACTTTATAACGAAAATACTAAGATCTGAGTTAGATTTCGTTTAATTATTAATATTCAATCTATACAAAATATCATGTCTATATATTATATTAATGAATAAACACAAAGTGACAAATCATAATGTATTCGTTACAATAGCGCTAGCTAAGTAGATTTTCTTATTATTTGTGGTCACTGTAGACTTAAAAAACACCTATATTAGTAGGTTTTTTAACACTGGTTCATATTTAGACAATATCAGCATATTGTAGCTATAGTTAATGTATGTAGTTAGTATTGTAGTGATATTAGTTATAACTTTTTTCCTGGAATCAAAAAATAAAGTAGAGTGATAATCCAGGAGAGATTTGTCAATATACCGGATGAACCGAAATGCTTTTACGCGGTAATTCTAAGAGTATATTTTACAACACGCTTGCAAGTTAATACACATACTTTTTTATGTTAATGTATGTAAATATGGTGGGTAAGTGATTGTTAAACATAAATATGTATAGCAGTTTCACCGCACGCACGCATCACATCGCATGAATTGCATGACATTCGCACGGAAACCACACATTATTTATGGTAAATGGAACGTAGTTACAGAAATATTGACTACTCCGCACAACCGTAGTCCTAACTTCAGTCCGAAATCTGTGTCATAAAGTTGTAATCATAAAAAAAGATAACGTATATGATACATAAGCGAGGTTTAGACTAGCAAGTTTACTTGCGGCAAGTAGGGACGCAGCTATAGTTCAGAATGGGACATGAATATTACTATTTCATTCTAGCATATAGCTACGTCCCTACTTGCCGCAAGTAAACTTGCTAGTCTAAACCTCGCTATAGGTTCGTCGCTTTTAACCTTTTAACCGCCACGGCTGTTAAACATAACTCGCCATAGTAAACCTTATCCGTAGGTATGAAGGCGCATTTTAAGCTGTACTCATTGATGCATATAGCGGTCGTTGGCGATAAAAGGGTTAATTTACAGTCGCCTTCAAATATATCGAAGCGGGCTAGGTACTCAAAAATATCTGATCATGCTCTTTATCACCTTGATAATAGAGGCGTTGTTCAGATAGTTTAGAACACCTCGGCCGCTCCGATATATGTGATGGCGACTGTGATGTTGTAGACGTAACGAGCTATACCAATGTCAACTCTATTCCCAGTCTACAAGGTTCAACGTAATGTCATAATAAAATCCAAAGTGCGTATAGGAGGCGGAGGCGCCGGCGCCGGAGCCGCGGCCGCCGGCGGAGACGGGCGCGGAGCCCGAGAAGCCGCCACCGCCAGCCGAAGAGCCCAAGAATGTTGATCTCGATACTAGGTAACTATTTGTACTTAGACAAATACAGATATAGTGCAAAAAACCGGTCCACGACGGTATATATCAACATGTCACCCACTCACTTATATACTTTACCGTGGACGTCCACGGCACGATAAAACTCTATGGTTTCAATCATAAATAGTGTAAAGTCTGTAGTCTATGGTATAGGTATATTTTGAACGTGCCGTGGCACTGGACGATAAAGTATAAAAGCGACCATTAAGAGTCGCCAGGACGCTCGCGTTCCCATACAAACGTAATTTAGCTCTCATTTTAAAACGACATGCTTTAGAACCACGAACTTTGGCATGGGCATTCTAGTAGTACAGATCTATGTCGGTAATACGTTTTCGTTGCTGTATACAGCCATACAGATTTACATACAAAACTTATTTTTGCTATATTTTCTTTGTATTACAATTTTTAGCAACGACAACGAATTACCGACATAGATCTGTACTGCTAGAATACCCATGCCAAATTTCGTGGTTCTAAAGTATATCGTTTTAAAATGAGAGCTGAACTACGTTTGTATGGGGACGCGAGTTCACGCGAGCGTCCTGGCGACTCTTAAATACAATAATTGATTGACACTTCGGGTACCGTCGTATTTCGATTGAAGTTATAAGATGTTGATGGCGCTATACGACAACGACCTAGCTACCCAAATTTATGATATAACAGAGCAGTGGCGGCGCGTCCACAGAACACGATTCCCGTCGGCTTGCCTAACTTTCAAGCACCTGAGCCGTTTTTCTACAGCTCATTAAGAAATCATGGCCAAATTAAGGTCCGGCTTTCATAAGAAATTTTATGACCACCGCCACTGTAACAGAGCCATCTGCTGTTACATTTTGAACACATATTCAACCTCTAAGGGAGTAAAAAGGGAATGAGAGTTAAGACGACTTTTAACCGAAGGAGTATAGCTACCGTTACCGCTAAGGTAATAAGGAATATCTTATGTAATTTGATTGTGTACAGAATAGCACTACTGCTGAAAGGCGGCGGTGGCGGCGGGCTGGCGCCGCCGTTCCTGTCCCTGGGCATATCCTCAGAAGAAGAAGACGACCATCTACCGCCCGTGCCCGATCTGGACGCGCCGCAACCACCGTCCGACGACGAAGGTACACCTGTTTTCTTAATTTATTGGCTTAAAACCGCTATATCTTTGTAGAAAACAACCCTATGAAAATATGAAAAAAGCTTACAACAGTCCTTGAAGATAAGAGCTACGTAAACGAAATTTGGTTCACAACTCTATAACCACAACAGTTGATTGATACATAAAAAGTATTTCAAAATTATTTTGCGACTGACAGGTAAATTATTTGAATTTCCACCTTGTTCATCACAAAAGTCGACGAGATTTAATACCGTGTTTTAAATACAAGGTGTAACAAAAATACTGGTGATCCTTTTAAGGGCATAATTGGTATCGTATTCTTATTGTGAAACACTAAGAGAAAATAATTTTCTCGCGAAAAATTTTTTTGGTTTTTATGGAGGGTTGGCCAGCTGGGACGACTCGCCGCATACAAAAAAAAATAATTTTTTTCGCGTCCAAAAAATGTTTCTCCTACTTTTTCCTACTCGCAATACGATACCAATTATGCCCTTAAACGGATCACCAGTATTTTTGTTACACTTTATTTTGTTTGAGTTAAGGTAGAATAGTGATGTGCCAACGGAAAGTTTCCAAAACTGCAAAATTTTCGGATTTTTGTATTGAAATTGAAACTAACCATTTCTTGAATTTCCAATTTCATACAATACTTGTAAAATTTTCTAGAAATTTTAAACTAACTTTGGAACACCTGTAATAGCGTCGAGAATCACTGTGTGTATTTGAGAAATTCCAAATTTTAACGAATCGCAATATAGTTTTAGTTTTGACTAATACGCTTAGTACATTTATCAGGTTCCGGCAGTGAAGACCGAGGGAGCATAGTCTCATTTAACCAGAATAAGGAGCCAGACCCAGAGCCACTCTCCACGACACCGTCCCCTTTCCTACAGAGGGATTTCTACCTCGAATGCCTCAAATCTACAGTTGAAAAGGTCAGATAGCTTTTTATTTTTTATTAGAACCCTACACATGTACGTTTAGAATACTTCTTACCATACAGGGCTATGGATTTGACATATCCAATGTGATGTTTTTTGTAAAGATCGCAGCTTCATTTACGCGTTACTTGACATAGACATTTACGTAAAACGAACGACGGGCATTTTGAAAGCTTCGTACACAAATCCTTTATTTAACGTCCTAAGTATATAAGTTTTTAATATTCTACTCCCTTCGATTTTTCGTGTCTACAAATTATAGCTTCAATTTTAGTAGTAAAATTTAATATTACCATTTGCAAGGGAGCTAACGATATTTTAACACTGTTGTATCATTCTAGAGAGCAAGAGAAGCCGAGCGTAAAAAGTTTCCAGCGATGGACAAAATCGGGTCGGACATTTCATCATCAGAAGATGAACTTCTTACTGGCGAGGAGCCTCGGCGGTCCCCTACCATGCCTCCTAACCAGGACAACTTAGACGACGACCAGGTACCTTATTGCTAGTGGCATAAGGTTTGTTTTTACGTGACGTGTAGATAAAATCGCGTCGGTCATCTCATGATTAGAGGATGAACTTCTTACTGGCAAGGAGCCTCGACGGTCCCCCGCCGCGCCTCCTAACCAGGACAACTTAGACGACGACCAGGTACCTTATTGCTAGTGGCATAAGGTTTGTTTTTACGTGACGTGTAGATAAAATCGCGTCGGTCATCTCATGATTAGAGGATGAACTTCTTACTGGCAAGGAGCCTCGACGGTCCCCCGCCGCGCCTCCTAACCAGGACAACTTAGACGACGACCAGGTACCTTATTGCTAGTGGCATAAGGTTTGTTTTTGAATGACGTGTAGATAAAATCGGGTCGGACATCTCATCATCAGGGGACGAACTTTTTACTGGCGAGGTGCGTCGGCGGTCCTCCGCCGTGCCTCCTAGCCAGGACAACTTAGACGACGACCAGGTACGTTATTGATAGTGGTATAAGGTTTGTTTTTGCATGACGTGTAGATCAAATCTGGTCGGAGATCTCATCATCAGAGGACGAACTTTTTACTGGCGAGGTGCGTCGGCGGTCCTCCGCCGTGCCTCCTAGCCAGGACAACTTAGACGATGATCAGGTACCTTATTGCTAGTGGTATAAGGTTTGTTTTTGCATGACGTGTTGATAAAATCTGGTCGGTTAGCTCATGATTAGAGGATGAACTTCTTGCTGGCGAGATGCCTCGGCGGTCCTCCGCCGTGCCTCCTAACCAGGACAACTTAGACGATGATCAGGTACCTTATTGCCAGTGGTATAAGGTTGTAGGGTTCCGTACCTCAAAAAGGAGAAAACGGAACCCTTATAAGATAACTCCTGTTATTTTATGTAAATAATGTCGTGTAAAAAAGCCCTGGGGAATTAAAAAATTTGGAGTGCTTGAAATTGAAGTAAGCTAACGTGATGGGTTTCATACACAACGTGCTCTGCGTTGGGTTTTAGATTATATGTCCGGCAGTTTTCAAAAGATGTAGGTATGTATACCAAAAGATTAGTACCATTCAATATAGAATTCTGGATGAATAGCACTATGATCAATAAAGGTCATTACTTTGCCAATAGCACCTTTAATAAGCACCTGGAGATTTATTTCCCATTACATATTTAAAAAAGTAATATTAAAATGATATTGTAGTGCTATTTTGACCTTTATTGCATACTAGCAGTTGCCCGCGGCTTCGCCCGCGTACATTATGATTAATGCAGATTTCTACTCTTGAATAAAAGTATTTCCCCGCGACTTCCTTTGCGTAGAATTAGTAATTGACCCCCCTTTTTACCCTCTTAGGGAATGACTTCTGGGATAACTATTATGTATCCATCCCCAGAACTCAAACTATCTCTATACCAAATCATCTAAATAGGTTCAGCGGTTATCAATTCCCCATATAAACTTTCAACCCCCTTTTCACCTCTTAAAGGGTTGATTTTCGGGATAAAACTATCCTATGTCGTTTTCCGAGACTCAAACTATCTCTATACCAAGTTTCATCTAAATCGGTTCAACTGAAAATAATTCTCTATAAAACTTCCAACCCCTTTGCTTTGCACCCCCGTAAGCTTTGTTTTTCGAGATAAATACAATTTTGCCCCTTCCCGGGACCCAAACTATCTCCATACCAAGTTTCAACTAAATCGGTTCAACATTTAAAAATGCCCCATACAAACTTTTAACCCCCATTTCACCACTTTAAGTAACGATTTTAAGTACGGGTCTTAGTTGCGCCTCAAAGGTTTCGTACGAACAACTTTTTTATAAATTTTTTGAAAAAAGACGCTTTCAGTATGATTTCATGAGAATTAATAGGGCGGCTGAGTGCTATTTTTTTTGTCTTAAGTCGGACTGGTGCTTGACTGCACTCTTATAAGTTTTCTTGTAATTTATACGTAAATAACTATTATATCTATAATTTTTGCAAATTTTTCTGTCGAACAGTTTCCGATATTGATTAATTTACACCTTTTTTTTAATAACATCAAAGTTATGTATGTTAAAATTATACTAATTAGAGATCCTCATATTAAGCCCTTTTATTTGATACGCCACACAATAAAGTTATTTGTTTTTTGATTTCTCATTTACCTACCCACAAATCCCCCCCCCCCTTAATGTTTAAAATTCATAAATTGGCGTTACATGCCTGCCTTTGGGTCACTGACTTACAAACAAAGTCGCACCATAAGGGTTCCTTTTCTACCATTTTGGCACGAAACCCTAAAACATCCTTTTCGCTTTCCGGGACTCTCTATACTAAGTTTTATCAAAATCGGTTCAGCTGTTAAAAATTCCCCATTCAAACCTCCAACGCCATTTCATCCCCTTAACCTTAGGGTTAATTTTCGAAATAAAAACTATTTATATGTCCGTTCTCGGGACTTAAATTAACTCTATACAAAGGCTCATCTAAATCGTTCACGTTTAAAAATTCCCCATGCAAACTTGCAACCCCCGTTTCACCCTTAACCTTTAGGGCTGAATATCGAGGTAAAAACAATTTTATGTTCCTTCTCGGGACTCAAACTATCTGTATGCTAATTAGCATTAAGTTTCATCTAAATCGGTCCAGGCGTTAAAAATTTCCTGATCAAAATTCCAATCCCTTTTTCCTTCAAGGGATGATTTTCGGAACGAAAACAACCCTTAGTCATTTGCAGGGATTCACACTTACTATGTACCAAGTTTCGTCTAAATCGGTTCAACGGTTTAAAATTCCCTATAAAAACCTGCAACCCCCGTTTCACCCTTAACTTTTTTACCTTTAAGGGTAGTTTTCGCGAAAAAAACTATTTTTTTTCCTCCCCGGGCCTCAAACTATCTGTATACCAAGTTTCATCTAAATTGGTTCAGCTGTAAAAAAATCCTATATAAACTACCAACCCTCTTTTCACCCCTTTACGGGTTAATTTTTTCAATGAAAATAACCCTTAGTCGTTTCCCGGGATTCAAACTATCTATTATATCAAGTTTCATTTAAATCGGTTCAACGGTTAAAAATTCTCTATACAACCTTCCAATCCCCTTTTCACCCCCTTAAGGGCTGATTTTCGGTATAGAAACTACCCTATGTCCTTTCCCGGAGGTAAAATTATTTCTTTAACAAAAATTTCGAAATTGATGCCATTTTCGTACTTAATTAACGTCCTAAAATACCATAAATCGACTCCCATATTGATATTTAGTAATTTCAACCCTATCGCACCCCAACAGGGGGATGATATTTCACGCCCGCCACGTTGTATCATAAAATCATTGGTGTTTTCGTAATCAGCGACCCGATAAACCATAGAAAAGATACCCATGTTGATTTTCAGACTTTGTCACCCCCATTTCCCCCTTTATGGGGTTGAATTTTCAAAAAACCTGAAACACGTGTTTACATATTTATTGTTAGGAATACTCCTGTGAAGTTTCAAATAAAACAGTCTAACTAATCTTTTTTCCCTATACAAACTTTGGACCCCCATTTCACCCACTGGGGGATAATATTTTACACCTGCCACGTTGTATAATAAAATGGTTGTTGTTTTCGTAATCAGCGACCCGATAAACCATAGAAACGATACCCATATTGATTTTCAGACTTTTTCACCCCCATTTCCCCCTTTAAGGAGTTGAATTTTCAAAAAACCTGAAACACGTGTTTACATATTTATTGTTAGGATTACTCCTGTGAAGTTTCAAATAAAACAGTCTAACTAATCTTGTTTCCCTATACAAACTTTGGATCCCCATTTCACCCCCTGGGGGATGATATTTTACACCTGCCACGTTGTATAATAAAATGGTTGTTGTTTTTGTAATCAGCGACCCGATAAACCATAGAAACGATACCCATATTGATTTTCAGACTTTTTCACCCCCATTTCCCCCTTTAAGGAGTTAAATTTTCAAAAAAGCTGAAACACGTGTTTACTCATTTATTGTTAGAAATACTCTGGTGAAGTTTCAAATAAAATAGTCTAACTAATCTTGTTTCCCTACACAAACTTTGGACCCCCATTTCACCCCCTGGGGGATGATATTTTACACCTGCCACGTGGTATGATAATATAGTTGTTGTTTTCGTAATCAGCGACCCGATAAACCATAGGAACGATACCCATATTGATTTTCAGACTTTTTCACCCCTATTTCCCCCTTTAAGGAGTTAAATTTTCAAAAAAGCTGAAACACCTGTTTACTCATTTATTGTTAGGAATACTCCGGTGAAGTTTCAAATAAAATAGTCTAACAAATCCTGTTTCCCCATACAAACTTTGGACCCCCATTTCACCCCCTTACGGGGTGAATTTTGAAAAATCCTTTCTTAGTGCACCCCTAGACCTTATAAGGGACCTACATGCCAAATTTGGAAACTCTAGACCCAGCGGTTTAGGCTGTGCGTTGATATGTCAGTCAGTCAGTCAGTCAGTCAGTCAGTCAGTTTCTTCTTTTATATATTTAGATATATGCGTAATTGTTTCAGATGTCCCTGTCATCGCTGTCGTCGACAGAGGCGAAGATCGAGGAGCAGGTTCCGGCGGAGGCGTACTTCTACCCCACGGCGCCCCCGCAGCAGCAGTACTACCAGCCAGTGTGGCCACCCACGGGTAATGGCCCGCAAATAATTAAAAAAAAATCCGACACTTAGACACTCTTTTTCAAGAGCAAATGCTTGAGCTACTGTAAAAAATGCTCAACTCACTATTGATGTTGATTCTGGTGATTCTGATCTGATGACAATGGGACCAATTCTCACGTATAACTATTTAAGCAAAATAAAAGAATTATCTAAATCTTTGCTGCCCTCTTCGAATAATCGGTGAACATACATAAAAAATAGCAAATTATAAGCAACAGCAGATAACATCCTCCTCCTTCGAAATCTTGAAGCCCGTTGAAACGGCAAAATGGCACAACTCATGGCTCTAAGTAATGATGGTGGGTTTTTGCAGCTTACCCGCCGCCTGGGTACGCGGGCGAGCTGGCGCTGCCGTACGGCGCTCCGTTCGCGGGCCCGCCGCTGCTGGCGCAGCCCTACCAGCCCTTCGTAGACCAAGCGCCCGCACAGGTAACACACTATACTAGTGAATCTTACTAAATTAATTTTCAAAACATCATAATATGTCCCTTAATTTCATTTTGTCAAATGCTATGTTTTCACACATTATTTGACGTAACATATTTTCGTGTTTCTTTTAGCCGCTTTTAAGATTTACCTAAAAAGAGTTTTCAATCTGGTTGGTGTTTACTTTTATCTTTTTAAAAACCGCTTAATACAATGTAACATAGGGACATAATGTAACTAACGGACCTACAAAGATAAAGTCTATTGTCGTCCATTCAGAATTTATTTACTCAGGTAATGTGTAGGTATTCCTCATTCCTTCATACTGTTAATATTAATGGGATAGCTATCAATTGAGGTTTCTTATCTTACTTGCAGCAAGAGTTAGACAACCCATATTTCCCCACAATAAACTCGGTAATCGACCGAGTCACCACAGAGCTGAAGGCGATTCTGAAGAAAGACTTCAACAAGAAGATGATCGAGAGCACCGCCTTCAAGAACTTCGAGCAGTGGTGGGATGAGCAGAGCCGGAAGACCAGGCAGGCGCCGAAGAAGGAGGATGCCACGCAGCCGCTGCAGGTAAATATGGGCTTTATTTTAAGGTGCTAATGTTGGTATTTGTACAATACGGTATGCAACACCTTTCGAACAGTTGCTACTCTGAAGATAGAACGCCGAGACTGAAAAACTGCCGTGCCTGTCGAAGAAGCTGTCTTTTCGAACGGAGCGTAAGCGAAGTGAAGCTCTTACAGACAACTTCGTCGTCCTTGCATTTCGATGGCTTTTTGATTTTGAACAGGTGTTCCGCGTTTTTTCTGATCTTTATGAAACTTGTTGGGGATAATTTAATTTGAGAGTTCTTATATGAGCAGGATCGTTCGAGGGGTTATGGAGTTAGAAGGCGCAAAAGCGACCTTTATAAGAATCTTCTTCTATCGGTCAACTCGCAATTTACTTTGCGAAAAATGTTGTGTTCGTTAATTTGAAATCTGCATTTTTTTATACATTACAAATGTTTCAGGACATCTCAAATAAGAAAGAAGACACGTTAGACTCGATAAAGTCCATAATGGAGTCCCGCGACATCGCGCTGGAGCTGGGCGGGTACACGGCCGGCATCGGGCTGGGGCTGCGCGCCGCCATCCCCAAGATGCCGAGCTTCCGCCGCAAGCGCAAGATACCCTCGCCCGTCGTCATGGACGAGGACTCCTCCAAGAGGCTGAGCGATCAGGTACAGTCACGTACACTAAAACCATTCATCGAACGAGCGGAGCGTAAGCGAAGTGAAGTTCTTAAAAACAACTTCTGACACAACTATCATCTGGCTACTGGGACGTCTCTGCATTTGGATGACTTTTTGATTTTGAGCGTTTGTTCCACGATAACTTTGGTAACGATTTTCTGATCTTTTTGAAATTTGTTAGGATCGTCGCAGATATATACATATAATTTGAGAGTTCGTATATAAGCAGATCAAGGAGTTATGAAGCTAGAAGACGCAAATTGATCTTCATAAAGGTCTTGTTATATTGGTCAAGTTGTTTCCAAGTAAATAGCGAGTTCTTAGTTCGAGGCAGACTACTAGTTTATTAACAGTCTTTTATTCATTTATAACAATAAAATATATTAAAGTAACAATATGTACATCTCTACTTATATCTCTATACCTGTATGATCTGTTTTGTTACAAGTTGGTTGTGTTGTTTGCAGGAGGAGATGGTGCAGAACTCTGACGAGGAGAAGGAGCTGCCGACGAGCCCGCGCGCGCGCACGCAGGGCTCGTACCTGTCGCGCCACCGCCGCCAGTCCAGCAGCTCCTCCAGGTCCAGGCTTATTTGTATTCTTCTTGTTGCCCAATACATTTTGGTTGTCCCTCGTAACTATGGTGACGTCCCTTGAACATCAATAATTTATCTATGAATGCATGAGGATGTCCCTTGGACACCGGGGATAGAGTAAATAACATTTTATGTCACTCTGGGCGGTAAGTGAGATTTGCCGCCCACGGGCGC
Organism: Pammene fasciana; assembly: GCA_911728535.1. Lineage (NCBI taxonomy): Eukaryota > Metazoa > Arthropoda > Insecta > Lepidoptera > Tortricidae > Pammene > Pammene fasciana. The sequence goes on from OU452292.1 coordinate 10,151,807, forward strand.
AGCGACAAATTTCACTTCACACCCACGAGAAGTCGTAAAATTGTGTACGCACCACGGGCGGAAATAAAGAACGCCTCAGATCGCTTGTCTGAGACTTTCTTTGTTTTACCGCCCTAGGTGCGTAATGTACTATACTATTACATGAATGACGTACTACAACTATACTCGTAGTGGGCTTGACTTTATGCAATAGCAATAGTTGTAGTTGTAGCTTAGTGTTTAACATGAAAGGTTTTAAAACCGGTCAATTACGGGTCGGACTTGCAATAAGGATTCCGTTCATAATCTAACATTTTCGCAGATCGTCTTCGTCGTCGTCGTCGCGGTCGTCGTCATCGTCGGCGTCGGACGCGGAGCCCGAGACGAAGGGGCCCGCGCCGCGACTCTACTCCGACAGCGACGACTCGGAGCTCGACGAGGCGGAGGTTAACGTGAGTGTTGTACACGTTGTTAGTGACGTCACTGCAGGTCGTCGACGTGTCGACTTCGGAGGAGCCCGAGACGAAGGGGCCCGAGACGAAGGGGCCCGCGCCGCGACTCTACTCCGACAGCGACGACTCGGAGCTCGACGAGGCGGAGGTTAACGTGAGTGTTGTATACGTTGTTAGTGACGTTACTGCAGGTCGTCGACGTCGTCGGCGTCGGACGCGGAGCCCGAGACGAAGGGGCCCGCGCCGAGACTCTACTCCGACAGCGACGACTCGGAGCTCGACGACGAGGCGGAGGTTAACGTGAGTGTTGTAAACGTTGTGAACGTTGTTTCATAGCGCAAGATATTAAACTGCAAATTTACTGCTTTTTTATGCCCCGTAACGAGCCAGTGGTAAATACCGGATGTCTACTAATACGTTAAATGCGAAAGTAATTCTGAACGTCCATGGCCTGTTTCCTCTTCACGCTCAAAGCAAAGAAAATGGGTGTGGAATTAAGTATGGAAGCGCGATAATTGATCGTCAAATTAAATATTTCCCAATACATTTTATACAGGCGCTCGATAAAAAAACTCGTGATCAAAACTAGTTTTATATAAAAGAACTACAGATCAGAGGTAGAAGTTGTTGATCGCAGAGATTCATCGATTTTTTTCTTCAGTTCAAGGTCGTGTCAAACAAGGAGCGGCTACGGAGGGTTTACTCTTCATCGTCGGACAGCGAGGAGGAGAAGCAGAGGAGACGAGGTACTGCTTCTTTAAGCGTTATCTGCTTTATTGTCACCTGACAGTCGCTATCAAATATATCGGAGCGGCCGAGGTACTCACATATATTGGAGCATGCACTTTATCGCCTTGACAATAGAGGAGTTCAGATATTTGTGACCACCTTGGCCGCTCCGATGTATCTGGTGGCGACAGTACAGGTATACTGCGATATACTTTTTGCATTACTAATATTTACTATGTGTCTTTTATGTCGATTTGATGAGATTGGCGGTTTCATTCATATCGGCCGATCAGTTGTCGACGTTTTCTATGGGGAGGCCAACATTTTTCAGCATGGCCTAATCACGTCGTTCAATGTTGTTCAGGGTTGAACAGTAAAAACACCTTGTATAGCATACTTACCCGTGGAATGTTTGTTTGTGTAGAAAAAACTCCAATACCCGACGTGCAGGCCGACGACGAGCGACTCGGGTCGCCGATCCTGTCGCCCGAGGAGGAGCCGCGCGACACGGTGCTGGACCGCGTCTACTCCGACTCCGAGGAGGAGCGAGAGTACCAGGTACTATACACACTATACACATATATCACACCGTACCGTACACACTCCCATACCCGACGCGCAGGCCGACGACGAGCGACTTGGGTCACCGATCCTGGTATCAAACCAAATGGATATCACAATGAGCAAGTATTTCCGCAAAGCAGAGTGAAGTAGAGAAGATTTACGAAAATTTACCAGCGGAGTCACAACTCTCAACGGCAAGGACCGACTCAAAAGAAGATACAAATTTATCACTCGAGCAATTTTTAATGACACATCTTTTTCACATAGTTTATAATTTATTTACTCAGGAGAGGCGACGGCGGAACACCGAGTACATGGAGCAGATCGAGCGCGAGTTCCTGGAGGAACAGCGGAAAAACATGGAGACGGACGAGCGGCCGCCCGACAAGCCGCCCGACACCAGGTATGTATTTATTTTTGTACACTCAACCTTATTTTTAAAATTTGGAAAGTTTTAGATGATTTCGACTTAGAAACACGAGCACGACAAAAAATGTGGCCCAAGTTTTTTTTCCATTCCGTTACCATTTTATGTGCTGACTACATTTTTGTAACTAACAGTGGAGAAAAAATGTGCAACCTTCATAGTAGTTCATTCTCCAAGCAACCTTTAGGTCGCCTTAGATGTCATTCAAGTACGAGGATTCATTTTTAGCCATCGAACAAAATAAATCGCGGCCCTAACTATTCAGTTCAATCACTTTTGATATTTAACAGCAAACCCGAGAGCAAATCCGAAGACTCTCGCAGCAGTCCAATCAAGAACCACCGCAAATCCCCAGAAAAGAAACAAGAGATCGAAGACGGCGAGATCACGTCCGAGGAGGAGAACTTACAAGCGCGGCGGAAGCGGGAAAGAAAGGAGAGGAAGGGGAAGAAGGTCGGGAAGAGAGAGCGAGAGAGGGAGGTGGAGAGGGTCGAGAGGGTGGAGAGAGTGGAGAGGTTGTCCGACAGCGGCACGGAGTCTGCGGTCAGCGTCAATGGGGTTAAAGAGGTAATACTTTTAATTTTGGTTCGACTAAGTAGGTAGTTGAATTTAGTATTTGATTACGTGACTACGTGATACCCCATATTGAGGGACCGGATGAAGAATTAAATGGGAAAATGGGAAATAAATTCCATTGTCAAAACTTCATGTGCAAGTCGTCGTTGATCTGATAAAATATTTAGAGTAATCATTCGTAGATCAATCTCGCGTATTTTTACTTTGCACTCAACCTTAAGGCGGTTATCACACTGCTGCGGATCCGCATGCGGCGCCAGTGTGATAATCGCCTAAAACTGTATTTGCTCCATACCATTAAACCGGTATTATTTTGTCTTTCGTTTTTGTTTCATGTTTAATTGAACAATCTCCGTATATCGAGTCATTACATTATCGAACCCTATACAAAAAACCATAAATTTATTCAAAATATTGGCCTATCTCGCGGATTTTCTTGGAGGTGGTTCCTGGTTAACTGAAAAATGTTGAAGGAACACTAGACTTGTTCTCCACTCACGAATGTGCACTTGGCAGGCGCTGTCATCGCCGTCGTCCTCGCCGGTGTCGCAGGCCTCGCAGGCCTCGCAGGCGTCGCAGGTGGCGCTGGACCACTCCTACTGCCGCCCGCCGCCCGACCTCGAGCACACCAACAACCACCTGCAGCATGACCACGGTAACATTAAGGATAAGGGAATGTTCCAGTGGCGGTGGGTCTACATTTTTCTTAGGCAATCGGAGCTTAATTTGCCTTACAATTTCTTCATAGGAAAACTGCGCAGGTGCTTGAAAATCAGGCAAGCCGACGGGAATCGTATTCTATGGACTCGCCGCCACTGGTTCCCATCATGATTTTAAAGTGATAGGGATCAATTTTGCATAATATCTCACACTCTTATCCCCGTTAAAGAATTAATACCTTCATCATCCTCCTAGCGTTTATTTGCTTATTGACATGGCTCAATGAACTCTACGGATTGCTGCCGGTTCTAATTTTGTATGGCGAAATATAAGATCCCGGTTCCTGTACTTTTGTATAGAAAACAAATAGCAGGAGGGTCCTACAAGGAACCTAATATTGTAACAATACCGCATACCCACACAGGGGAAATTGCCTCAGACATACTTACTTATTTGGTTATTAAATGCTTGTTATCACGCTGTCAAACAAAAATATCACACAGTGTGTCACATATTGTAACAAAGTGTGTTTTTGGGCAGGTTACACATGGATGGCGGAACCGGAAGTATCCTCACCGCCGCTCGAAGCGACCAAGACTAAGAAGGAGACCAAGAGGCCGTACAAGAGAAAACACGAGACTAAGAAACTGGCCGAAATACAAAACAAGTTAGTATTTATATTTACTACACTTATGACTTAATAGTTAGGACAAACTATCTATGTCTAATCTCTATTAATAGTAACAGAGATTAGATATAGCTATATTAAACTATGTCTAATCTCTGTTATTATATTAAGTAGCAAACTAAATTCTATCTATCGTTAACGGTTAATTTTTATATTACAATGGAATGATATACAATTTGTAGTATGCACCACAAACTAAACTGGCAATTCGATCAACCCATATAAAATAAAAGTTTCAAAAATAACAAATCATTCTCGAACTCACAAAATTTTACGCAGTATCTAAACAAAGTTTGGGCTATTTCAGGGGTTTCTATTTGTTAAGAGTCCGGTAACGATTTGAAAACGAAAATCGTTAATAATGACATTATGCACATGAATCGCATTTGGTAAGATAGTTTGAGGTCTCGTTATAACAAAAAAGTACTTTAGGTCTATATATACATATTAATATTTAATAACCGAAAAATCAATTCTTACAGAGCTTGTTTATTTTTTATGTGATTCGTGCAATTTTGTCGCTTCATTATTAAAGATATTAGGCGATAATATCTTTTATATTATCTGATTACAGCATGATTTTATTTTTGTGAAATACTGTAACACCTTTCCAAAAATGTCACCTAAACTTTTATTTTTTTAAATTGATCTAGCCAAACCTACTCTCCTTTAAAAAAATATACGAAAAAGAAAAAAACTGTTACATTGATTCCTCAGGCGACTTGTTTTCCAACGTATTGATATATTTTACATACTATAGGTATAAATTAATTTTAATCAATAAAATCCTTACTCTTTTTACCTCTCCAAGAAAAAATTGCGAAACAGGTGTTAGATTAGGGTGAATTATTTATAAATGAAACAAAAAAAGAAAAAAAAGCGTTTCACTTATACAATCAAAAAAGAAACGTGCTTTCAAAATATATATACAAACTAATGGAAGTTCTGTTAGTTACTGCAAAATAGTATCGAAAAGTTGAGCGAAATCGAAAAAAAAGTTTACCGGACTCTTAACGTTTTGAGTAGGTTGATCTGATCCAGTTTAACTTTGTCTGGTGTCGCAACGTTCTCTAACTTGTCCTCTTGTTTCAGACTGGACACTCTGGATGACACGCTCGCGGTGGTGTCCAACGTGACGTTCAAGCCGCGCGACATCATGGCGGAGATGCAGGTCATGTACGAGTTCCTCACGCGCGGCATCGACCGCGAGGACGTGCAGTACCTCAAGCGGGCGTACGAGGTATGCTCACAAGCCTATATAAAAGGTGGATTTTCTTTTTGGGTCAGTGAGGGCAGCTACCAGATCCCGTGCTGCTACGCGAAAATGGTCTTAGAAGACCTTCCCTCGATTTCAAATTAATGAAGATTCGCGTTTACAGATTTTTGAAAAAACATACGGTGTGCGAGAAAAAGGTCAATTTTGACAAACTCTTTTTTACGCCATTAGATCCCATTCCTACCCAGGATCAAGTATGGGAACAAAAAAAATTCCGGCTAGAAAAGCCACAAATCGAGGAATACTTTATAAAAGTTGTTTCGGAATCTATACCGTTCTATTATATCGTAATCTTGCTACTGTATTGTGGTTGGCTTACGTACCATGTCTAATTAATGTGTTTTGTCCCACAAGGCTCTGTTGGCGGAGGACGCGCAGGGCTACTGGCTCAACGACACGCACTGGGTGGACCATCCGCCCACCGACGTGTGCTACAGCCCGCCCAAGAAGAAGTCCAAGAGACACAACAACATCTACGAGGATCTGCAGGTTGGATTTTGAATTATAACAAAAATCTTTATATATTTATGTATTTTATATATTATGTATATTTGTATAAATTTTATATATTAATGATTCTATGTTGGATTGTTTTGTTTTAATTTTCTTTTTTTGCTATAAATAGCACCGCCCACAATTTCTCTGCTTTGCCCCAAGGTTGACTGGTAGAGAATGCCCTATGGCATTAAGTCCGCCTTTTGTACTTTAAGTTGTTTCTTTTGTGCAATAAAGTTTAAATAAATCACCTCCTCTATCTTCTTCTCTAACTTAAACTTTTAATTAAAATACGTTGTTCTGACCTGGATTAAAGACTTATGTTGAATTTATGAAAAAACAAGTTAAAATCAATAGAAGTCTCACATTTGTACAAAAACATTGAAATTCACCCAAAACTCCAATTTAATCGTAAATTTGCAGTGTTTCTTGCGTCAAAATAGATTATAAATAGTGCTTCTTAACCGCCATTGCAAAACTATTTCGGATGTTTTTGTGAGGTCTAGAGACAGTGTCTAGTTTTTACATTTCTACACCGTAACCAACGGGATTTTTGTTGCTGCATATTTTGGCCCGTTTATCTTCATTCGACGTTTGAATGTATGAATCTTCCCAGGGTCACTCGTCGGGCTCGGCGCGCACGGAGGGCTACTACAAGATGGACGCGCGGCTGAAGAGCAAGTACAAGTACCACCACGGGCTCGCCGCGCCGCCGCCCGTCGACGACAAGAAGGCCTCCAAGATGCAGACGCAGTCCCGCGAGGCCAGATCCAACCAGCGACGGCTGCTCACCGCCTTCGGTAACAATACTTTCTTTGCTTAAAAGGCTGATAATACCTATATTCCATCCTTATCTTTTATCAGCGCGAGTGAAAGAGAAACTGTGTTACGATTAGTACGGGAGCTCATTGCAAATTTAGTAAGATGATTTTTCAAAAAACTACGCATTAATTTAGAAATATAAAATGATCAGGTTTTTAGTATTAGTGTCGTGGAATGTTGTCCTTGATTAGAGACGTATAAGTCAAGGAACTAAAGATGTACAACTGTTTAAAGCTGATTTTAAGATGTAATTTTGGAATTATTTTCTATCGAGCCGATTTTATCCAATCGTGTATCTGAATTAACAAAGTTTTTCCAAATATAATGAATATCCATCCATATATATTTTTTACTTTTACAAAGCAAGTAGTTATAGCTGAAAAACTGTGTAAAGTCAATTTGAAGGGTGTTGTCATCCTCTTAACTCAACCCACTTTTAGAAAAGGCACATCGGTGACTCTATGCCACAACTGCGATGACATATCCGCTAGCTAGCGAGTCTTCTTACACTCCCTTGGGGCGTAAGATGGTCATATGAGGGCAAGACCCTTTTTGGCGGCAATTGGCCAGGGACGACATACAAACGAGAAAAATTTGCATTCGGGGAGTAACCATCAGGCTTAAGTGGCAATGGAAGGGGAACATGCTACCTCAAACCTTTTTAGGTTTAAGCTCAACGAAGAGGCATTACGATCTCATCGAAACCGCAAGAATGAACACAGTGGACGTCTTTCGACTAATATGGAACGTGATATTAATTATATTTACAGGTACAGATACGGATTCGGATCTCTTGAAGTTCAACCAGCTAAAATTCAGAAAGAAGCAGCTAAAATTCGCCAAGTCCGGTATCCACGACTGGGGATTATTCGCACAGGTACGTAAAGTTTACTAAAACTTGCAACCGAAGTTATTAAAGAGGTTATCGGCTATTTGTTTTTATTATTATGTCCCGTCAACCAGAAGATAAGTGCCACGGTTTATTGGAAGAAATTGTGGGAATACATTCTATCATGCCGATAAACTAAATGCCAACGTTTTTAATTATAATTATTCATGAGAATCAGACACATTATGCGTAGTACAGTCGCCAACAGATATATCGGAGCGGCCAAGTTAGTAGTCAAGGCGATAAAGTGTATGTTCAGATATTTTTGAGTACCCCGGCTGCTCCGATATATTTGATGCCGACTGTACATTGTGCAATAAAAGTTGGCTAACGAAACTATGATAACTTTTTATTACTAGAGTTGCAATTTTAAATGCGCTTTTGTGACACATATTTATCATCACACTAGTAAAGGAAAAATAAAGTTTTGAATGAAATCATTATTAAGTACAGTAATAATGGCTGACATTCGTCCGTGATTATGTTCAACTAGTATGTTTTACAGTGGCTAATCTCTGTATTATTTCAGGAGCCGATAGCGGCGGACGAGATGGTGATCGAGTACGTGGGGCAGATGATCCGGCCGATAGTAGCCGACGTGAGGGAGGCGCACTACGAGGCCACCGGCATCGGCTCCTCGTACCTGTTCCGTATAGACCTCGACACCATCATCGACGCCACCAAGTGCGGCAACCTAGCGCGCTTCATCAACCACAGCTGCAACGTGAGTTACATCTCTCTATAAGCAAATTACTCATTTTGAAACTACACTAGTAGTCCGCCTCGAACTGAGAACTCGCGATTTACTTGCAAACAAGCTGACCAATAAACGAGACCCATGTGATGATTTTTTCGCGCCTTCTAGCTCCATAACCCCTTGATCGATTCTGCGGATATACGAACTCTCAAATTATATGTATCGCTGCTATAACCTGAGCAAATATCATAAAGATCAAGAAAACGCTATTCAAGTTATCGTCGAACAAACTCTCAATGTCAAAAAGCCATCGAAATACCGTTCCAGTACTCCCAGTAGCCAGAAGTTGTTTGTAAGAATTCGCTTCGCTTTCGCTCCGCTCGTTCAATTATTTTCACTGAGGCGCAAGTGTGTTAAGTGTACGGGTCGCACTCCTCACATATAACACTTAGAAGTATTGTCATATTTCCTAAATAAAATATCATTGACGTAGCATACAAATCAGTATCCTAAAATGCTTAAAAGGCAGATTATTTTTCAGATGTTCATCTGCGCACTCTAATATTACCTATGACCTTGACTTAAATCATGACGCCCTGCACCTTGTCATTATATGATACTTATACGTTGTGCAATATGCTAAAGTCTCCCTTTTTATCTTCCAGCCCAATTGCTACGCGAAGATCATCACGATAGAGTCTCAAAAGAAGATCGTCATCTACTCGAAACAGCCGATCGGAGTGGACGAGGAGATCACGTACGACTACAAGTTCCCGCTGGAGGACGAGAAGATCCCATGCCTGTGCGGCGCGCCGCAGTGCCGCGGCTTCCTCAACTAAACACGCGGTACATAGGGTGATGCTTTCGTATCGGAGCGACCAAGGTGCTCACAGATATTGGAATAACGCCTCTGTTGTCAAAGCGATAAAGTGCATGTTCAGATATTTTTCAGTACCTTGGCCGTTCCGATATATAGTGTGGCGTCTGTACCAGGACGCTAGGCAAGACTAAACTGGGTTTACTTCGCTAGGTTTTCATGCCGAGTGACTTCAATGAGGGTTAAGGCATGCGCAGATGGATATGCAATCGCAAAAAAAGAAACATCTTGTTATGGTTTGGATATGTCGAATACGTTAGTCTATGGTAGTCTCTAGACCTCAAGTAAATGGTTACATAATGGCGGTAAATAAACAAGAATAACAAGATGTTTTTATACGATTGCGGAACATTTACTTTGTGCGTATATCCTCATTGTGCCGTTGGCCCGTCGCTCTTGTAAATTCGGGGTCGATAAAAAAGTAAAATAATGTAAACAAACCTTCATTGTTTCATAATCACGCACTTTTAAAGGTTTCATCGTCAATTTTTACACATAAACTTGTTAATTACAATATTTTTTTAGTAAAACTTCCTTTAATTGCTTATATTTAAATGACAATTTCTTTAATAAGATTTACTATATTTTAGTCATGTGTCAAATGCATTTTTTTTATTCAGTTTCTAGTCAGTCTATTTGTAACCTTATTTTACTTTTCTATTGACCCTTAATTTAGACAGACAATGAACTAATCGTACGTAAAACTAATGACACCTCGCCTAATCAATGAAACAGCTCCGTACTCCACAGTGAAACTTGTATGCTGTGTGTGCACGTTGATTTTAGAATAAATGTAATTGCCAAGATTCCCATATTGTTTACCTCTCGCCATCTTGTCATATCTAAAGTATTGCAAAATCGTGGACCGAAAAACACAAACCCAAACGTTATTCTAGAAATCTAGATTGTTTGCGTGAATAGCTAAACTTTTGTAATTTCTTATCGATTTTAAATATAATTATATCGTGATAGGCTTATTTATTGAAATGCCAGTGCAACAAAGATTAAACATTCAAATATTGTTGAAGATCGTAAAATCCGTGGCAATGACATCTTCCATCAAAGCTTCAATCATTCATCTAAGCTAAAACGTCTCAGCGGTTTCTGAAATCGCCTCGAATGAATAAGATTTTTATAGTCTTTTTGTATAAAGATATGATTGTGTGGTCGTAAAGTATGAATCAGAATTGTTTTTTTCTTATTTAATTCGATAAGTCCAGTGCAACTCAATGTATGTAATTAATAATCTGAACCATTGTATTATAAGATGCCGTTTGACTGAGCCTCAATTATAATTCTCTAGAATTAAAATTAGTGCTGCAATAAATATGCTAGTTGTGTACAATAATGTGAATAATCTGTCGTTGACAGATACGTAGTACACTTTACAAGTACATGAAGTAAATCGTAATGAAGTATCGATCGGGAACGTATTGAGTGTTGTGTTACTTTCTATTCATCTGTGAAATCAATAAGACTTCAGCATAGACTACTGTTTGTAAGATGTCTGCTAATATTGTATTTAATTGGACAGTGAACTTGCAGGTTTCTAGTTGCACTTATGTAATGTAAATGTTTAAGATTGTAAATAAAGATTTCAACAATTTTATTGTGGTTTATTTATTATCGACTTACCTCCGCGTCTCTAGCCTTTGGATAAACAATAAAATAATTTGTTTATTCACGTACATCTCGGGCGGTCTAAGTACTTTGACCAAAAAGGGAGACAATAAGGGACAGTACCTGAGCTGAATTAAGCAAATTCATAGATAAAATGCTTAAATTTGTCTATGGTTGCTTAATTTTGTATAGACAAATTTAAGTATCCATAGACAAATTTAAGAATCTTGTCAATGAATTTGCTTAATTCAGCTCAGGTGTGTTTTGTCCCTAAAAGAGAACTCAAAAGGGACTGCATCTCGTTTCGACCAAGGGAGTTATGACGTCATTAGACAATATCGCCAACTTTACAACAAAGTCAGTATGTTTGTGTGTTACTTTCTACACACTACACTCCTACGGCCCCCTACTTACATGCTCTTTCGCACAGTTATTAAGTGTCCTATGCTTAAAACATCTATTCCTCAGTAATAAGGGTCAATTTAGATAGGCAAAACAATTAAAAGTGCTGTCCGCCATAAGTGTAAGATCGTGAGTATGTGCTGTATGTGGTTGCTGGTGGGACATCATTTTGTAAATAAATTGCGTAGTAGTTCTTAAATGAAATGCACTTACTTCGTTATGAAATTTATATATTATATTAACAGGTCATCGTAGATGGTAAGTAACAAATATTGCTTAAAACTAAATCTAGCAGAGGTTAAAGTCAACTATAAAATCACAGTAAAATAATTATTAATAATTAATTACGAACGCGGCAAGCACTAACAAAGTCTAACGACACACTTTGTATATAAAATTTGACTGACAGGAAGTTTATGTCAAATCAAGCTAAATTTTCGACCATACATATTATTTTGAATTAGGCAATTGCATTGGTACCATATCCCAATTACCATACTATCGCGTATCTTATAAAATTTCAAAACGCTAAAATCAATAAAATTCGGGTTACTTGCATCCAAGTAACCCGAATTTTATTCAACCTTTACATGCAAGCTCAAAATGTTAATCGTTTCTAGATGTTCACGTCTCAGTTATTAATAATAAAAAAAGTATATGAGATACAACGTAAATAACATAATTAAGTACATTTCAAGTACATACATAACACGCAGTTAAGTAAATTTTAATTTCATGGACAGACGAGTGTTTTGACATCATAAAAATACAATAATGAATTTTCTTTCATTCGAAAAACCTGAAGGCGTGAAGGGGGAACTAATTTTAGATAATGTTATAGCGAGAAAGATTATTTGCATAATTTGTGTAAAAAGGGTAGTATGTTCAACCCCTAACACCCAATAAAATAAGATACGCACAATGACTTTAAAACCGAAAATATCGCTACAAATAATAAATAGCGGATCTTAATAATACTTCTGCAATACACTTGACAAACTTTTCAAAAATAAATACAAACACATAAAATACAATTGCGTCAAACTTCCATTAATCTACTCAGACACAATACTTAAAGCGTGTTTTATTATAAATTACAGTTTACATTTGCTTTGCTTAATTTACATACAAAAATATACACTTGTCTATTTCCGTAGAAATAATTGAGCATAAGTAAATATATTAGATATTATCTAATACGAGGATGCATCATTCAGTGATCAATAATTCAGTGTGTCTTTTAATGATGAATCATATATGCAAACACAGTTATATTTTTTGAACCGTTTACCTATAACGGTAAGGACGATATTTGAACCGATTCATCTGAAAATTTGTTTGTCCGAGTTCTTACTATTGTATGCACATTATACATGCCGTCTGTTAAAAGGAACAGTAAAGATGTACACTAACTTATAAAACTTATTGGAACCGAACTTGTCTCGTGAACATCTCGGCGCACATGTCCTCGGCCCTCTGCGGCGGGGAGTCGGACTCCGGCTCGGAATCGGAATCAGAATCAAACTCGGAGGTGGTAGCCGGAGACTTTCTACCGGTCAACCCCCGTTTCAACCCTATCTCGGTCGTCAGTATCTCCTTTATGACCTCGTCGGCCTCCATCTGGCTCTGTCTACGGTTCTTCTCCCGCAACTGTCGCGCACGCTTCTTGATGTCGGCGAGGAAGCCGGTCGCCCCGTTCAGGGTGTCCGTCGACGTGTCCTGCGGGGGCGTCGGCGCCAGGTCGGAGAGCGACCGCGCCAGCTCCGGCGTCGAGCATTTGTCGGAGGAGACCGTGTCGAGGGACTCCAGCGACGCGCCTACGCTCCGGAAGGCCGCCAGGCCGTCGACTACCGACACCTGGTAGCCGTCGTCGCGTCTCGTGCGGACGACGACGCCGTCGCGCGTGGTGCCGAGGAGCGCCGGCTCCGGCAGCTTCAGGTTGAAGGTCTCGGGCGCGCAGAACTCGGAACCACTCGAGGCTAAGGAGGTGGTGTCGCAGGAGCAGGCGGGCGCGCGGTACGCCTCGTCGCTCACGTGGACGATGGTGACGCGGTCTTCGCCGACCGCGTACAGGAAGGGCTTGACGAACGCGAACTCGTGCACGGCCGCGCTCCACTTGGGGTCGTCGGAGCGCGCGCGGCGCCCGGCCTCGTCCACGAACACGCCGCACTCGGCGTAGCACAGCAGCAGCTCCACGGGGTCCGTGCTAATGAGCAGGATGGCGCGAGGAGCGGAGCGCGTGCGGGCGGCGGCGGCGACGGTGGGGTCGGCGGCCGCGAAGGGCTCGAGCGCGCCGCCGGGCAGGGCGGCGCGCAGGGGCCGGTCCGCGGCCACGTACAGCGCCGCGGGGGTGAGCAGGAGCGCGGCGGGCGCGCGCTCGAGGCCGAAGGCGCGCGAGACGGCGTAGGCGGCGGCGGCCGCGTCGAAGCGGAGCAGCACCACGCGCCGCCCCAGACCCACCGCGCACGACTCGTCCGCGCTAGGGCCCGTCATCGCCTGATAACGCAAATGTATTGCCGTTAATATTAGAGTAAAAAGTAAACAATTTAAGACAGAAATAAATTACATTGTATCTAAACATCTAGACACTTTTTAAGTAGAATAATTCATTCATTTTGCAAATGATCCACCCTTTAGAAACATGTAATATGACGTAATTGAACAAATGACAAACCGTGACGAGATGCGGGTGCGCGCTGTCGGGCAGCGGCACGCGCTGCACGTGCGCCGTGGGCCCCAGCTCGGCGGCGCGGCGCAGCGCCGACGCCAGCGCCGCCGTGCCCGCGTGCAGCAGCGCGCCGCCGCCGCCGCCGCCGCCGCCGCCGCCGCCGTGCACCAGCAGCGTGCGCGACCCGCACTGCCGCACGTGGCTCACGGCGCCGCGCGCAGCAGGGGACTCCCCCAGCGCCAGGCGGACCGCGCCGCGGAGGGAGCGCAAGCCGTCGTCGCAACCTAAGGGGGAAACTTACTATAGAAAAATACTTATACGTACATATCAGGGATGTAACAGATGTGGTTTTATCGGAATCAAATGTTTTAAATTTAGTTTACCGGAACCAAAAGCAGAATCGGTCCCGGAACCAGAAGCAGAATCGGAACCGAAAACGGAAGCGGACCCAGAATCGGACCCCGAATGATAGTAGCAGGTGGCAAGCGGGGACATGAGCAAATAATTGGTACCTGTTTGTTTTTTATGTACGCCGCTCATTTCCCCCCGCGGCGTTGCTAGGACATCCGATATTATTTCTGTTTTGAAAGTAACAGAACCGAAAATGAAGCAAATGTTTAAAACCGACCGGAAAATCCAACTAACCGAAACCGGAACTCTGTAACAGCCCTGGTACATATTTATACTTTGGTGGTACGGTTTAATTATACTTCTTTCTTTTTCATGTTCAAATGCCTCGAGTAACATATCGTATTTTTTCATAATTCTTTTATTAAACTATTCAGCCATAAAAGTAGACATTTATGCTCCGTACACTATTATTTAAATTTTACTTTAAAGTAATATGGTTTCATTTCGCATAATTTACTCCCATAAAGTGACCCTCTTATACTGTAAAAGTTTAATAAAAATTATAATTACAATAGTATTTTGTGCAACAGTCACATAATAAGGGTTCTTAAGATTCGAGGGTCGAAGTTACAAAATGAGGCGAAGCCGAATTTTGTAAAAACAGACCCGAGAATTTTAAGACCTAATTATGTACCGTTGCACACAATAGTTTTTTTACGAGTGCTAGGCAAGCCGGTAAGGATTGAGTTCGACGAATGACCTGCTGCCTCTATACAATTGTCTTCAATCTCCTGGCGGATTGTGCCGGCGCCTCCCTTGTCTACAGCGTCGGGCGGCGGCGCGCGGGGCCCAACAGACCCATTATATCCCTAAGAATCGACTTTTGAGTGATATTATGACAACGTTCATAAACTATATGCTTTGAATATTCTAAAGTTCTATGATAATCGCCGTTTCACTTTTTAACTCTACAACCTGTCAATCGATTGGCTAACAACTTGATAACAAAAAAATTGAACTAAACTGCTGTATGTTCATTTAAACAACTGTACCTACTAATGTTACTGTAAAGGAAACTATCAAAAATAAAATTTTAAATGCAAAGAATTCCCTGTAGTCAAGTGACAAAAGATCTTACGCTCCGCTTGGTTATTATTAGAAATTAACCTTTATACCTGTTACATATTTATTCACAGTACAAAACATAAGTATTCTAAACCGAAGCAATAAGGAAACAACAGTATTTAGTAAGACTGCAACGGTACCTATCGCCACAGCGTCGTCGGCCACGACGGCGACCGTCAGCGCTCTGACGGCGCCGGTGTAGAGCGGGCGCGGCGTGTAGCCGGCGGCCAGAGCGGCGGGCGCGGCGGCGGCGGCGGCGGCGGCGCGCAGCACGCCGAGCCAGTGCGCGCGCGACGCGCGGTCGCCGCACACCGCCGCCGCCGTGCTGCCCCGGGCATCCGGATTACAGATCGTTATCTGAAAATATATAACAAACAATAGTACATTACAGCAGAGGCTGGGAATCCGTTTTCACGCCGAGGCATGTATAGTGCTTTCTCAAAAAAATGCGTGGAAATAAGACCTAAAACCTAATACTTAAATCCTAAAAGTCTATCGCACTCGGTATCTCTCGGTAAAATGCGGGTACCGTGTCGCGGCCGGCGCCCTCCCGACAGTGACCGGCTTCGCCCGCCCCGCTCGCGGGGTCGAGGGCTTGGCAGGCACCGACTACTTTGCAGACCTAGGCCTGCAAAGTTGCATATCAAGTGTCACTACGGCACCCGAAACTACTTTCGAGTCTATTTTCACGAACGTAACGACAACATTTACGCGCATGTTTGAGAAACAGTACATTACAGCAGAGGCTGGGAAAATGGGGATTTCGGATAGGGATACGAGGCCGGAAATCCGTTTTGACCACAGAAAAACAAAAACTATAGAAGCATAACGTACGCGAGGCGCGTGTGGCAAAGGTAAGAGTTGCTACTCAAACCCTGAGCACAGATAGTAGTCAGTTCGCTACGGACGGCACGAGCGGTTAAGCGAGGATGTGTATTGAAGTGTGGAAAAAATACGATAGTACCTTATTGCGCTATTTTAGAGTGCATTGAACGACAGCAGGCATTTCATACCATCAATGAATCTTATTTCATTAATATTTTAATATTTTGTTATATGTTCCGCCCTCCGAAAAATATTTTTAACGCGGAGTACTAATTTCAACTTTATGTATCAGGAATAAGGTCGATACTAATCAAGCATGAAAATCGGAACTTTCTCGAATATCTTAACTATCGTGCGCTACTCAAGCAATGTAAGGAAGAAGGGACATGCCATCTGTTGTAGAGTTGCACAATTGTCGAGTTGAACTTTAAATGTCGTAGTTCAGCTACTCGACGCAAGGTGACGCTACTTTGTATGAGTATATTATTGTCAATTTAATTTAGACTACATTCCATTTATGATAAAGCTTAAATTATCGTAACGGGTTGTGGCTCATATTACTTTTTAGATAAGATATTATAGCCAATCATGTTTCAGATACTGTTGTGTTTGTTTTTGAGGTAGTGTGCGTTTCGGCGACACTGGTTCTGGTACTAATCACGACGTAAGCCGCTTCTACTGTTTTTTCTGTTTTGTGGTTTTGACACCGAGGCATGTATAGTGCTTTTCTCCAAAAATGCGTGGAAATAAGACCTAAAATCCAATACTTAAAGCCTAAAAGTGTAATATCGTACTCCGGATCTCTCGGTATAATTAGGGTACCATGTTGCAGCCGGCGCCCACCCGACAGCGACCGGCGAGCGCGTGGCGGGCACCGGCTACACAGCAGGCCTAGGCCTAACCTTGAAGTAAACGATAAAACTGACCGTGAAGGCCCTGCCGGCCTCATTGAAAGGCAGCCCGGGCGCGTCGTCCTGCGCCAGGCGCGCGCGCAGCTCCGTGTCCGCGCCCCGCAGCAGCAGCGCGCCGTCCGCCACGCGCGCCGCCATGCGCTCGCGGCTACCGTCTCGCCTGCATACAGACATTTTTTGAAGATTGAAAAAATCCGATTTTAGAATAGCTTAAGTAGTGTTGTTACGGAGGTGGTTTTATCGGAACCGAAGTCGAATTCGGAGTTTTTAAGGTTAATTTAACAGAACTGAAGCCGAAATCGAACCGGAACAAGAGAAAAAATAACACGTAGAGTGACATGTCGAAATGTATAACCTCTGATTAAATTATACTGAACCGAAGCCGGAACTGGAGGTGAAAAATCAATCGGAGGTTCTAATTTATCGGAACCGGAATTGAAACTCCGTAACATCCCTATTCTACATACCACACTATTTGGAGAAATGAATCCTGCGAGGAATTCGCCCATGCTCCATCAGGCGTGTCGATACTTTTTACGGTCCTAGAAGTAAAAGCAATTTTATTTTTAAAAATACAGCCATAAAAAAATGTATAGTTTTTGGACTGTTCTTTAACCCTTCCATCGCCGAAGATGTCAAATCATGCGCACGGAAAGTCGCCGTCAGCGCCAGCACGTAATATCACGTCGAAAATATAACCTGTTTGCCTTGCGCGCTCGCGTTGAGGGCACGATTTTTCCGTCTGATGACTGGCGGTCAAAGGGTTAAAATAATCCATCGAAACTTGTGAAAGTAGCAGTTACATTCATTGCATGCAAGTTGCAGCATGGTGGATTTTTTAAACTAATTTTAAAAAGACTGTGTCTGTTTAATGTATTTGAATAATTACGTAAATAATTACCCATTCGGAGTTTTCTTTTCCCGTCGCGGTGTTGGAGGACAACTGAAAAAAAGGATATTGATTGGCCATATTTTAAAATTGATTGTAATCACAGTAGGTTTAAGGTGGGATGTTGGATACACACTTGCTTTCGTTGAGAGACTTCGCGGCTGCGAGCTTCGCGCGCAATCGGTCTACTTCTTCTCGTAACTCTCTGGAAAAAAGAAAATAAGTGTTTTAGATTGTTACCTAAATATATGTATACTAGATGAAAACCCGGCTTCGCTCGGGTAAAATAAATGTTATGTATGTAAAAAAATAAATAATGAAAACATTATATGTAAAAACAACCTGGTTTCCCGCAATTCAGGATTCCTAGGATTTCTAAAGTCCCGTAAGCCTGTACTTCTAAGTCCTGCCACACCCGGGACCCTAAAATCCCGATTGTTTCAATTCCCGGAATCCCTGGTTTATAATATTTTAAAATCCCGGCCTCGCGCAGTTCCGAAATTACGATGTTTTTAAGTTGCGGAATCCTGGACCGCTGGGACCACTCCAGCAAGCCGCATTTTCAGAATCCCGGCCTCCTAAAGTTCCGGAATTCCGCATGCCCTTATGTCCGGGTTCGGGTGCACACGCTCAGCAATCCAAAATCACGGTTTCACTATTTCCATAATTCGGGGTTTAGTGATTCCCAGATTTATAAAATCCTGGACTCCTGGGACAGGAACTCTAAAATTTCTGAGAGACACGATTTCGGAATCTAGGCTATTAAAAATCTCGGAATCCTGCATCCCTAAAGTTCCAGATTCCTAAAACCCTAAAATTCCGGCGTCCGGCATTATACGGCCTTATATCCCGGCTTTATAATGTCACGGACCCCATCCAGATTTTTTTGGAATTCAGAATTCCTTATGTCTCAAAATCTCGGAATCCCTTATACCGGGACTCCCAGCACCTTAAAATCCCGGTTTCCCACATTCCCGAAATCGGGTCCATATTGGCTCACATAAAATTACTTAGCATAATTTTTTCAGTAATACCGTTTTGTGATCAGAATTATCATTCGTCATAAAAAAAATTGTCATAATGGTTATAATATTTTTTCATATAACGACAGTGTTAATAATTGTTTGCTGTCCGAATTTTTTGAGACATAATATAATTTCCTACGTTTTTTGTTGATAGTAGTCATTTCTGTGACAGGGTCGACGAAGCCCCCGCTTCGCGGGGGCTTCTATTCTGGGTAGTTATGCCCTTCGGGCAGGATGACACACTAACCTAACCTAACCGAAATTGTGTTGTGTTGTGATCGCAAGATACCTAACACTCCTCCTCGCTTCGCTCGTCGTCGTACCTAACGGTGCCTCTGGAAAGTAATATTAGTATAATAGATATTTATATTGATTTACATTATAAACTTAAATAATTCGGAGTAACGATAGTTATGAACAAAAAATACTCATAAGAAATGATCATTATGATTAAAAAAATTATGAACATTTCGGACTTCCAATAATCGAAGTACAAATTTTATGTGATCTTTGGCGCACCCCCCGAAATCCCGTATTTTAAGTCTCCTAATCAAGGATATCAAAACTCCGGACTCCCTTGACTTTTAAATCCCGTCGGCCCGCATTTCTTGAATCCCGGCTTTCTAACGACTCGTAACACTGGCTTTTTAATCTCGGAATTCAAATATCTTGGTTTCCCGCATGGGTTTCTAAAACTCCGAATGCCGAAATCCTAAAACTCCAGAACGTCGCACTCCTGGTATATCGGGAACTCGGCTTTTTCATCCAGGAAACCCACCCGTTGCCTAAAGTCCCGGAGTCCCAGGATCCTTATATCTCGGTTTCTCGCATTCTCGGAATCCCTGGTTTTACGGCTTCATGCAGTTCAAAAATCCCGGTTTTTGAAAGTTCCAGTATCCCGGTATTCTTAAGTTACGGACTCCCAGGACCCTAAAATTCGGTTGTCCCGCATTTCAAGACCCCAGCTGTCTAAAATCCCGGAAGCCCGTTGAAGCATTTCCGGAATCCTGGATTTTTTAAGTCCCGAATATCCCGGGATCCTGAAATCCCGGCTTTTGAAAGTCCCGGGATTCCGTCCGTCCTACCTCGCTCGGGTAATACCTCTATATACTTTCGAAAAAACGTGGCCCTCCTTTTAGGTGGCATGTAATAAAAAAGATAAAAGATATTTATTATTAACCAACTTCAAAAAAGGAATTCTCAATTCGACTGTTTTTTTATCATTATTATGTTCTTTATTTATTTTTGGTCTTAGTGATAGGTTTTTTACAATATTTTTATAAAAGTAAAATGCAAAAATACATCAAAAACACAAAAAAAAAACAATAAAAACATTATAAAAAACCTATCCTAGAGGGTATGGCAGGGCCCAGGCTGCCGGTGGTTAGGGCCGCAGTGAGAGGAACCGGCGGACTATCCGCGCCGTATCCATGACCACCGCCTTCTGCATCTGACCCTTGATCCAACCACCTAGCGAAAGTCTCTCGAGGTGTTGATCGAGACTCGATATCTCCGTGAATCGTGAACCGATTTTCAATTTATTTTTTTTATCGAACGGGTATATCCCCTAGACGGTCCCATTGTCACCAAGTCGGGGTCTGATGATGGGATCTTGGAGAAATCGAGGGAACTCTTCAACTATTATTGGCACGCCTATAGTTATTTCACTATTTTTTACAGCAACTCGGCCACTTCCTTTTGGAATAGCGGATCCTAAGTGAAGTCGGTTCTTTTTTGTTTAAAATTATTCAATTTAGGCACATTACAGTGCACTTATGAACGTCAGAGACAAAAAGAAACTACTAATAAAAACTAAGTGCAAGCTGTGAATGTGATGTTTCCCCTATAGCCAGTGTCTATTTTTGTGCAACAAATAATGCATTTTTAATTTAATTTTTTACCAGTTGGGTGATCCAATAATTAACTCCGGCTCAATGTAGTTCAAGTTAATTACAGCAGACAGAGACAGTAGCCATTAAATTTATTTACTTTGAAGTGAAGGAGGTTGTTGTGATTAAAAACCACAAAAACAGGACACTGCACACGCTGCTTTCAACCTGGATCAGACATCAGTGAAAACCGCACGGATCAACTTTACATACATATCCGCACACGTGTCATTAGAATGTAAGATGTAGCAAAACAACACGTTCATCTATCCAATTTCATTAACACTCAGTGGCGGCTTGTGAAATTTTTCTTAGTAAAGGGGTTATTTAAAGGCCTTCAGCTTTAGTCTTCAGAATTCCAATTGCACACACTATTTACTATACTTATGACAGCATTTGGTCATACAATTCATGTTTATAAGCATATATGTGAATACCTAAGATAAAAAATGAGCACCCCTAATTTTGACTACAGCCTATTTCATTAAACTATGATTAATTTGTATTCATTTTAGAAATAATCTTCTACATGCCTCATGACAACGTGATATCCTTTAGAACATTAATGTACTCATGGTTATTTACTCAAAGATATAACCAAATGTGCAATTTTTTACGCAAAGATTGACTTTACGTTTTAGTTAATTCAATATAACACATAATTTTGTCATACTTACAGTCATTTTAATAAAAGAATAGCCTTTACATTTGTAAACAAACTTGTTGCGCTCGGCGCTACAATATCCGGCCTGAACATATTAGAAAATGCATCAGTTTCTACACTACACTCATAGAACCAACGCTGATAATTATCTACAATAGTATTCGAGACATATTTAGGTAAAATACTTAGGTAAATAAACATAGCCCGCGGGTCATTTCATTATTTTCATTGCATATGACGTTTGGATTCACATGACAATGACAAAACATGTAGGTAGTGTTCGAATACTTGCAAACATCTTTACATTTTCCTTTAATAGTGCTAATAGACTTACTGTAAAATAATATTTTGTAAATCAGCCGTATTGTATTAAATTTATTACCAGCATTTATTTACTTTTTACCTGCTTTTGTTTGACCACATAACCTGTCCGACACGCAATGCACGTTGGACATATATGCGCCGAACGCAAACATGGTTCACAATTTCCGAACGCACCCCTCACTGTGACGTCACGTCACTGACAACTAACAAAATATGGCCGGCGTTTATGTCATGAAATTAACACTTTTGAACGTAAAATACGCGACAATCCGAATTTTGCCGATATAAGTGTCCAATTCAAAAACTCTTTATTCTTTACGCTCTTTCGTTTGAGCATAGTCTCGTTCGACTTTTCCGTACCCCCTGCTCGGGATTATTAATATAGATTCATGTAAACATCAGCATACTGCATCATGCAGGAGCATTAAAATAACACAAAGTTAATAAGAGTTATAATAGATATAATATTCTTTGGGATCTGTTTAACAAAAATCTACCAAGAAACGTGTGGAACTGTAGTTACAGTATTTAATTTTGCGTTGTAATTGTGATTTGTAATCACAAAATAACCTCAACCACTAGATAGATCATAAGTACAACTCGGGGTCACCACGCATCTGTGCTCCCGTACTAATTTTGTATGAGAGCGCGACCGCTTATTTCAATGGGGTTGGCAACTGTCAACGGTTTGGCCAGATGGCGCCAGCATAGCTGGTACCTGTCACTAGTATTGTTGTATGGGATTTGGCTTAAAGGCTAGCCCATCCAGGTCAGAAAATTCCAATAAAAAAACAAGTATTTGACACAATTGGTAGGACTGACAGGTACCAACTATGCTGGCGCCATCTGTAAAAACTTTCGACCGGCCAACCCCATTGAGTTAACATTTTTGATCATTACCCATGTGAATTAAAAATATCCACAAAAATCTAGTTACAGGGGTGAACCTGGATTGTTATACTACAAATTGGTGTAGAATACTATTGAGATGTGCTGGTCGAATAGTAGAAGAATTTACGAATAAAATTGCGCTCATGTGTGGTGACCTCGTGCTCCCTGTAAAACCTGTGTAGTCTGTGTTTGTAATACAAAAAAAGACCGAGGACGCGAGCACGTGTGCAGACAGTTCGCCGCGCAAGTGTTGGTAAACGCGCTATAAGGTTAGATCGGTGGGGCACCTGTTGGCGCGGCGCAGCGGCGACGCGTTGTTGCTGCGGCGGCCCGAGCGCCCGAACAGCTTGTTGCCCAGCGAACACTTCTTGCGACCCGCCTCTTCCACTTTAGCCTGAAACGGGAGGAGATAGGGCATTGTGGGTCAAAATGTAGCAATATCACTATATTTGGTAATCAGTAATCGTTCAGTTTTCTAAATATGACTATAGCGAAACTTATGGAGGATGCCAAATAAAAAAATAAAAATTATTTCTTTTCAGACACCTCAGATCCATAGATTGTTCGTTACACATATAAAACTACATTATTAGCCCAAGAGAATTATTTTACCCTTACATATTTTATTGCCTGGAATTGATATATCCGACATATAATAGCTTATTTATTCCAGGTACAATACTAGATAAAAAAATCCCTGGTACGCTTGAGGTTACGTGTCAATTTTCATCATCTCTTTTCTTAATAAATATGAGTATGACGTTTTTTTTTGTCGAAATATGTGTAAAGTACATTCTACATCTATTGAATGGTTAAAGAGTAGAACAGTATGCAAGTGTACCTGCAGGAAGTCGATGAGCTTAGCTTGTTGCCTCAGCGTGGCGTCGGCCTTGGTCTCGCGCGTGCGCCACCACGCCGTCGCCGCCTCCGCCGCCTCCTGCGCGCTTTCTAGCTGCTCCTATATACACAAACAATCACTTAATGTACAATAAATATTACTAAATTCCTTGTTAACAACATATTCATCTGTCATACATTAGTTTCCGTATTTGTTCGAAATCAAAATACTTAAATAAAGAATCGCAAATATCGACTAAATTTTCAACGGAAAACAATACCTCACACATTAATCAACAATCACTATATGTAGTACAAATGTGACAATCGACTTAAAATGTACCATTTCGCGGAAGGCGCTTAAGGTAATGGGATACGCAAACACTTAAAATTGGGGCGTTTTTGTTCAAGTTTTGTAATGAAATCAGAGCAGTTGGGAGCGTGTATGTGGCATGATCTGAAGGCATATACAGTGAGGGGATATTTTTAACCAGTTTGTAGGGCAGCTACTATCTCAATCCCGTGCTCTTTTCAACTTTTTAAGTAATTATTATTGCCATTACATTTTTTTTTCAAAATTGTGCAGTCCAACAATAAAGTCGACGTCTGAAAGCTGTATGTTAACCTGCGCCTCGTCGAGCTGCGCGCGCAGCTGCAGCGCCAGCTCGTGGTGCTCGTGCGCCTGGGTGCGCAGCGCGGCGCACTCCTCCTGCAGCTCGCGCACGCGGCGCGCGGCGCTGCCCAGCGCGGCCTGCGCGGCAGAGCGCTCGCCCTCCAGCGCCGCGCAGCGCGCCTCCAGGGACGCCACAAGCCCGTCTCCGCGCTCCACTCGCTCCTGTTACGTGAACATTTACAGTTTTTAACTGTATAACACAGACTTTTATTGAGTTTAAGGTAGTCTATTGTTCTGACGAAGCACGCACTTTGAGAACACTTTATTTCTACAAGCGAACTGTCAAATTGCAGGTACCTGCATTTAATTACCTACGACAAATAAATGAAATGATAATTCCGATTAGTAAAAGTCATGTCTAAAATCAGTTCTCCTGCACGTGTAGTGCGAGATACCTGCAGCAGCTGCAGCTGCGCGGTGGCGTGCTTGTGCAGGTCGCGCGTGCGCTCCAGCTCCTGCGTGGCGAGCGCCGCCTCGGCCGCGCGCTCGGCGCACGTGGACAGCGCTCCGCCCAGCTTCTCCTGCACGTGCGACAGTTCGCACTGGAGACGGTGGACTTCCGACTGTAAATACATTCGCAGTTACACTACGGACGGAAACATTCGTAGTCGTCTGATTCTTTGTTTGTTTTTTTGGTGAAACGTTTACAAACATTTATAGTTTTACGAGGCGAACTTGTGAAGGCGGAACCTCCAGCCATCTTAGTTGGCCTTGGGCAACTAAATTCGATCAACATTACTTGAGTCACTCGTTTCACATACACACTTTATTCCCACAGTCGTCAAGAGACGTTTATAGTATTTTTTCATTACAATAGACATCTGTATACAATTTGTGGAATGTTTATTAAACACATTTAGTGTTATCACAAATGAAACACGCACCTCGAGATCCTTGCTCTTTCCCTCGTTCAAGTCTGATAATTTCTCCAAATCAATCAGTTGTTCTTCTAACACGCTGCAAGCTTCTTGCAATGCTTTATTATTCTGGAAATAAAATATACCAATAACATAATAGTACATTACACAACTAGGGTGGTAAAACAAAGAAAGGCCGAGATCGTAGAAGTTTGCGGCCCGAGCTGCAAGCGAGGGACGTAAATATGCGATCGAGGGCTTTGTTTGTTACCTCCCGTGTTGTGTACATCATTTTATGTCTACACTTGGCCAGAAAGCGTCTTTTTCCGTACGCGCAGCGTGCGGAAAAAGCCACTTTATGGCCAGGTGTGGCATAAAAGATATTAATCTATGAAAAAAAAATGAAAAATTATACGCATTATATTCCCGACGTGTCTTCTGTAGGCTTCATACTAGCAGATGTTGGCGAAGATTGCATGATTATTGATTATGATGAAATGCGTGAATGTTCATTTTAAACTGTAATCGTTCACTTCTATCAGAGACTATAGAGATATAGACGACCACAGCCTAAGAACTTTTTAAAGCTCAAGTAAATTGCGCCCTCTGTCCGAAAGCCGCCTAAAGATACCGAATTTGTAAGAGAAATGTCACCTGCACTGCTACTCCACCTAGTAACAAATTGCGTACTAGTAGTACACTAGTAGCTACTAGGTGGCGTAGCAGTGCTGTTGACATTTCTCTAACAAATTCGGTATCTTTAGGCGGCTTTCGGACAGAGGGCGCAATTTACGCTTCAAAAAGTTCTTAGGCTGTGGTCGTCTATATCTCTATAGTCTCTGCTTGTATATATCAGTGGTGTCGTGAGCGTGTCACCTCACCACGGACTCACTGGATTCTATGACGACGAAAAGGTAGAAATTACTGGCTCTTTTACGTGTTTTTAATGTGTTATTGTAGACTCACTCCTCTTAAATTTTATATAACAATTACCATATCAAAATGAGCGTTGAGGTTGAGTAAGGCGGCCTCGAAGGAGTGGCAGCGGCCCGCCAGCAGGTCTGTGGCGAGGGCGAGGCGCAGACGCCGCGCCAAAGTCTCGTGCGCCTGCTTCGGCACGCGCAGCGCCGGCTTCGGCCCTATGGACGGCTTCTCCGCTGTCTTGACGCAAGCTGTCTTCTTACGATAACTCATGGTATGTTTCAGTATGGGTACCCACCCATACTGTGTCCGTATCCAGATATGATCCAGAGTAAACCCTCGCGCTGGCTACAGTTGGGTTAAAGGAGTAGTTTCGGTCTTAATTGACGGTTTTTTTCACTACATTCCCCCTATTCCTAAATTCAATACCACTTTTAAACTTTTGACCGATAATTGAGACGCGGGTATGATTAGGATATTAACCAAGGTTTAAATAATTAAGTATTTTAAACCAGTGATGACCGCGGTGTAAACACGACTAAGATTGTAGTCGTCGAAATGGATGATAGGTTTATTTAGTAGCACAATAGAATGCTATTGTTAGACATTAGGCATATAATAGGCATTATAATAAACAATAAAGATCGTTCGACCGCTCGTCTCACAATGGAATTGTTTATGTAAAGAGCAAAGAATCATTCACGTCATGAATAGACAGGGCACAAAATTTCAAAATCGCTCTCCTTGTCGATGCGACAGGCAAACGATATTACTTTTGGGCAACCGGGCTTTTTACCCGGTTTAGACCCTGCTGTATCCGAATTGCCGGTTGCCTTCAAAGAAAATATGACCGGAAGTGAGATATTCAAGATGGCGGCCAAAAAAATGACCTATTTTTTACTTTTTCTTAAATAACTCGTAAACCGTGACCCCTACCAAAAAATGTTCTTCTACTTAAGTAATCCACATAAAATTCTATATAAAAAAGGTCCTATACAGTTTTTTGCTGGGATCAAAGTTTAATGAGATATCGAGGGTATAAGATAGACATTAAACATATAGACTAATTAGCTTTTTCCCGCGACTTCGTCTGCGTGGGATTAACATTCGCTATAATAAATTTATGAAACACCTTAGTGAAATCTTATAGCAAATATAAATTTAACGTATATACTTTTTTACGTATACAGTGAGCAACAATTCCATACAAAGTTTCACCCCCCTTTTCACCCCTTCAAAAGATAATTTCTGAGATAAAAACTATTTTATGTCCTTTTCCATAACTCAAACTATCATCATACCAAATTTCATCTAAATCGGTTCAGCGGTTTAAGCGTGAAGAGGTAACAGACACACTTTCGCATTTATAATATTAGTATGAAAAAATTGTGCGCATCGAGAAAAAGTTTTAAATTTTTGACCATGGATAGAGTGCCCCACGATGAATATTTTTTATGTTGGAGGTCCGTAAAATTTTTGGACGTTCACGTCAAAATCCCCTCTGATGTGATTTGAGAGTTTTTCCTCTTCGCAGAACTTTTTTTAAACATAGATTTATACATTTTTTCTATCAAAAATTTATTGTGCATGTCTGTTTTATACGGAAATGATACCACACAACCCCTAGCAGTCTCAACCAGAGTATTTAAAATACAATTTATCTTTAAACAGTTAGTGTGTCTGTTACCTCTTCACGCTTAAACCGCTGAACCGATTTAGATGAAATTTGGTATGATGATAGTTTGAGTTATGGAAAAGGACATAAAATAGTTTTTATTTCAGAAATTATCTTATGAAGGGGTGAAAAGGGGGGTGAAACTTTGTATGGAATTATTGCTCACTGTATACGTAAAAAAGTATATACGTTAAATTTATATTTGCTATAAGATATCACTAAGGTGTTTCATAAATTTATTATAGCGAATGTTAATCCCACGCAGACGAAGTCGCGGGAAAAAGCTAATTAGTCTATATGTTTAATGTCTATCTTGTACCCTCGATATCTCATTAAACTTTGATCCCAGCAAAAAACTGTGTAGAACCATTTTTATATAGAATTTTATGTGGATTACTTAAGTAGAAGAACATTTTTTGGTAGGGGTCACGGTTTACGAGTTATTTAAGAAAAAGTAAAAAATGGGTCATTTTTTTGGCCGCCATCTTGAATATCTCACTTCCGGTCAAATTTTCTTTGAAGGCAACCGGCAATTCGGATACAGCAGGGTCTAAACCAGGTAAAAAGCCCGGTTGCCCGAAAGTAATATCGTTTGCTTCTCGACATGGATTTTTTGAAAAATGGAACTAGACTAGAATGTTTGAAATGCCTACATATTGGAATTGGAACTTTGTCTAAAAAACTTGTGCGTCAGAAATATCATTGTAGATGTTTAAATAAGGACACAGATTTGATAACAGAATGAATGTACCAAGAAAATTGTCATAAAAAAAAACCAAGAGGTTAATATTTGGAGGCGCCAGCCTTCCGCTTTCGCAAGTCTTACACCATTTATTACTAATTTAATTACAAGCGCAAAATTCTATATCTGAGTGTGTAGTGTATTCACGACCTGTGTCGCAAAGGTTAGCGCAACTGAAAGTATCGGATATCGGATGATCGTCTAATAAACTGACGACTGATTTCTCCCGTATTGTTATATATTCCTTATTTAGATATTTTTCAACCGACTTCAAGATTTCGAAGGAGGAGGTTCTCAATTCGTCGGGATGTTTGTTTTTTTTGCTTTTTTTTATGTATGTTCACCGATTATTCGAAGACGGCTGGACCGATTTGGAAAGTTATTTTTTTGTTTGAAAGAGTATACTTCACAGTTGGTCCCACTGTCACTAGATCCATCTGATGATGCGATCCTGGAGAAATTGAGGGAACTCTCCAACTATTATAGGCACACCTATAGCGGGTTCACTATTTTTTTACAGCAACTCGGGCATTTCCTCTTGGAAAAGCGGAGCCCGCGGCTGCTCACCTCCTGCTCGGCGCGCAGTGGTCCCTCCAGGTGACTGTGCCTCACCTGCGCCAGCTCGGTGTTGTGCGCGCGCAGCTCTACGTTCTCGTCGCGGAGTTGCGCGCGCTCGCGGCTGCTCACCTCCTGCTCGGCGCGCAGTGGTACCTGCAGGTGACTGTGCCTCACCTGCGCCAGCTCGGTGTTGTGCGCGCGCAGCTCCACGTTCTCGTCGCGGAGTTGCGCGCGCTCGCGGCTGCTCACCTCCTGCTCGGCGCGCAGTGGTACCTGCAGGTGACTGTGCCTCACCTGCGCCAGCTCGGTGTTGTGCGCGCGCAGCTCTACGTTCTCGTCGCGGAGTTGCGCGCGCTCGCGGCTGCTCACCTCCTGCTCGGCGCGCAGTGGTACCTGCAGGTGACTGTGCCTCACCTGCGCCAGCTCGGTGTTGTGCGCGCGCAGCTCCACGTTCTCGTCGCGGAGTTGTGCGCGCTCGCGGCTGCTCACCTCCTGCTCGGCGCGCAGTGGTCCCTGCAGGTGACTGTGCCTCACCTGCGCCAGCTCGGTGTTGTGCGTGCGCAGCTCCACGTTCTCGTCGCGGAGTTGCGCGCGCTCGCGGCTGCTCACCTCCTGCTCGGCGCGCAGTGGTACCTGCAGGTGACTGTGCCTCACCTGCGCCAGCTCGGTGTTGTGCGCGCGCAGCTCTACGTTCTCGTCGCGGAGTTGCGCGCGCTCGCGGCTGCTCACCTCCTGCTCGGCGCGCAGTGGTCCCTGCAGGTGACTGTGCCTCACCTGCGCCAGCTCGGTGTTGTGCGCGCGCAGCTCTACGTTCTCGTCGCGGAGTTGCGCGCGCTCGCGGCTGCTCACCTCCTGCTCGGCGCGCAGTGGTACCTGCAGGTGACTGTGCCACACCTGCGCCAGCTCGGTGTTGTGCGCGCGCAGCTCCACGTTCTCGTCGCGGAGTTGTGCGCGCTCGCGGCTGCTCACCTCCTGCTCGGCGCGCAGTGGTCCCTGCAGGTGACTGTGCCTCACCTGCGCCAGCTCGGTGTTGTGCGCGCGCAGCTCCACGTTCTCGTCGCGGAGTTGCGCGCGCTCGCGGCTGCTCATCTCCTCCTGTTCTTCGGCGTGGAGTCGTCGCTTCTCGCTGTACTGGAGCTCGCTCTTCAGCTTCCGGATGTCGTTGCGAGATCTGAATACATTAAACACAGGTATAAAAGGTGTCCCTGAGGCGTTAAGAAGAAAAAAAATACCACAGGCTCTTATCATGCCACAGTATGTAAAAGGTAAAAATGTATCATCATTCTCGAATATTATTTTCTAGTTACATTAAAAATGCAACATACCTATCAACCTCAGCTTGAGCCGTCTCGTGTCGTTTCTGCAACGCGGCCAGCTGCTGCTTGGCTCGCTCGGCCTCCTTGGTGGCCTGCTCGTACTGGGGTCTCAGTGCGTCTAGCTCCGCCTGGACCTCCGTGGCTTTCCTCTCGGCAGTCCGCCGGGCCTCGAGGACGGCGTTCAACCGCTCCTCGGCGCGTTTCAAGTCTCGTGCGGTTGACTTTGTTTCTACTGAGAGCTCGTTGAACTCACGCTCCTGGGGCAAATTTGTAAAACATATCTGGCCATGTGTTTAGAAAGTAGGAAAATAAACAATCTACTATATACTCGCATATATCACTAGTATCACTACACATAAAAACGATAGCTGACTCAGACAAATATACAGTCGTCACAAGTGCGAGGTTTTTTTTTATCAAGGTTTAAGTAATTAGGTATTTTAAATCACAGTTGACTGCGGTGTGAGCACGACTTGAAATGAAAGGGTCGCGACACACAATAGGTTTCTCTGGTAGGACAATAGCTGAGGTAACCTTTGATAAATGTAGCATTCCTGTACTGTTTTATTTATATATCCGATTATGCGTTTTGAAAGGAAAACTAACAATACAGATTCTACAAACATAACACAACTCTAAATAAATAAATATTATGGGAAAATTCTTACACAAATCGACCTAATCCCACAGTAAGCTCAATAAGGCTTGTGTTATGGGTACTAGACGACGATATATACTTATAATAGATAAATAATGAAATACATCGAAAACATCTATAATTCGGGTACAAATATCCGTGATAAACACACAAATAAATGCTCTTACCAGGATTCGAACCCGGGACCTCCTGATTCGTAGGTACCAACTGGGCTAGTGAACTATAAAGTGTAAAAGAGACAAAAGCGACAATGTACTGAATATACAATGAAGCAGACCTTTATATATATATGGTCAAAAATTGCAGTTTTTTTACATACAGCGGTCTAAAGGTCAACAAAATCAAGATGAATAAGAGATAAATGAAAACATTGAAACTGGTACTTGTAATAGCATTTTAGCAGATACGTTGTCAAAAAATAGCTAAAGACTTGTATAGACTAGTTAATGTTGGTTGTAAAAGAAGATGATTACTTAAGACTTGTAACGATGGGGGTGACATCATCAAATTTGATAAAACCCTTTTTATTTAATAAAGATAAAAAAAAAGACATTTTGTAGGTTACCTTGCGCCATCTGGCTAAGTTGGCAGACCTAGCTTCTTGGCGTAGAGCCGCTATTTCATCCGCGCGTGCCTGAAACAAACAACATTTTATTTATCGTATGGCTACACGCCACTGGATTATAGATAGGCATTTCTTCTTTCAGGTGGTAATAATAGTGAGAAAGTAGATGGTGAAGAAAATCCAATGGGTACTGCGAGACCCAGATGGGACAGTGTAGCTGCCAAGTTTGTTACTCTTTTAGCATCACCAAAGAGCATCACCGAAGGATCACATGTAAGGTTGTCTAAGGTGTTTCCTACGGACAGAGTAACCCCCCAAACAAACAATAATTTATTGCGCAAACGCCTCCTTGGTTTACTTAATTATAAAGACTGTATACGTTAAAATCCGGCCACGCATGATCTGGTACATCTCCCTTTCGGATACACATTTTCAAGCAGTTCTTTTTTATAAATAATGTGTAATCATAGTAATATATAATAAAAATAGAATCATATTACAATTGTATGGGCTTGTCTCAGTTTTTACTGGAGGTATTCCATCATATCTTTAATGTTTTGTCCAGCGTTTTTTGATAATCTTCACTGGCTTCCTGCTACAATACCACAATTGTATTTATATTTTCACAACCGGTTTTATGGTCAATAGAATGTCATCTTACAAAAAAAAATGTTTTGAAACTCTTTTCTACTTGAGGTAGTCAGGAAAACTTTCTACTCCAAGCACTGAAAGTAATTTTTATATGGCAGCCATTTTTTTGTCAAAAAGTCAAACTCACCAAAGTTAGAACACCTCCGAACTATTTCAATCTAAATACACTTAGAAAAATGTTAGCTATGGTAAAAAGAGAATTTAATAAGGTATAATTTGATTTATCTTATTTATAATAAAAAACTATTTTTAACAGGAATATTTGGTAAACACTGTCAGAACAACAAAATATAGGCACTGTGGAATATATAGTGATCAAACTCATAGACAACGTAACGTTTATATTATGTTTTCAATTTTATTATGTAGCTTGATAACCCCAAATTATTAATTAGAAGTGTTGGTTGAATATGCACATTCAATAAAAAGATGTACCATACCATGCATGGCCGGATTTTAACGTATACAGTCTTTAATGAACTATAAGTGTCTACATGCGTATTCATGCTAATACTATAAATGCGGAAGTGTGTCAGACAGACACACTGTCTGTCTGTTATCTCTTTACGCTTAAACCGCTGAACAGATTTAGATGAAATTTGGTATGAAGATAGCTCGAGTACTGGGGAAGACCATAGAATAGTTTTTAACTCAGAAATCATCCCTAAGGTGTTGAAGGGGTGGAAATTTGTATCGAATTGTTGCTCAATGTATTACATGCGTAAAGTAGCATGTGCGCTAAATAAATATTTGCTATGAGATTTTACTAAGGCGGAAATGCTTATAGATAGATAGATAGATTATGGCGAATGTTAACCCCAAGCAGACGAAGGCGCGAGCAAAAACTAGTTTCAGATATTTGTGACCACCTTCTGCTGTTCCGATATATCTGATAGCGACTACAAACAGCACTGACCTGCAGCTGCGCCTCGGCGCGCTCCAGCTGCTCCTTGAGCACGTTCGCGTGCGCGTGCGCGTGCGCGGAGCCGGCCGCGTCGCCCACGCTCTCCGTGTCGCTGTGCGCCTTGTGCGGCGAGCCGAGCGGCGTGTTGCGCGCCTCGCAGTTGACGCACGCGCGGCTCTCCAGCGCGGTCACCTCGCGCTCCAGCTGGCGAACGAGCTGCTCGAGGGTGTTCACCTGGTAACATAATACATGTTTACGAAATAACGTTTTTTTTTTAATCAATGTGTTGCAAATACACTACGTTTGTGCTGTTGTCAATTCAGATACAGCTGTGATAAGATAAATGTATCGTGTAAAACAGTGTACCTTCTCGCGATGGCGCGCGTCGTCGTGCAGCGCGGCGGCGGCGCGCGCGTCGGCCGCGTCGAGGCGCTCGTGGAAGCGCGCCTCCGTGCGCGCGCACTGCTCCTCCAGCGCCGTCTCGCGCGCGCACGACTCTTGCACGCTGCGCTGTAGTTCCTACATTCAAACATCATCATCACTCATCATCATCATTCAAACATAATCAGTGTTAATCAGGAAATATGTAAAAGTAAAAAATATAAATGCAGTCGCCGTGGGGTGCCCGGCCTTAGAATTGTCCCCCACCACGATATCGTCCCGTGGTTGCAGTAGGAGTCTGCTAAGGGAATATACCGGGAGATGGGCAGCAGCATCTTCCGAAAGAAACAACAAACAAAAAAAACAGCGCGCGCCAACCCGCCTGCCAAGCGTGGTGCGTATGGCAAACCCCCCCTTTAATGATGGAGGTCCAAAGGGGAGGCCTATGTTCAGTAGTGGACGTCTTATGGCTGAGATGATGATGTTGATGATAAAAAGCAGCGGTAATCTCATTATTTACCTGTACTTGCGCAGCGAGCGTTGAGGCGCGGACGCGCTCCTGTGTGAGCTGCAGTTGGGCTTCCTTCAGCTGGTCCGTGGACGCAGTCGCCACGCGTTGTTTCTCTCCCAGAGATTCCTGTATAAAGCATGGTTTATGCTCTAGAGTAATGCATTTATGCAACGTTTTATAATATTTAACATGAAATAGTAAACGGAAAAATAAAGTAAAAATACAGGTATTTTTGTGAACGCAATACCGGCTTCCGAACCCTGCTGCTGCGACTGCTCGTGTATTTGTGCCTCTGATATCGTCAATATATTTATCGAACTCGCGGAGCGTAAGCGAAGTGAGTTCTTACAAACAACTTCAGACCGAACTGTCACCTTGCTACTGGGACGTCTCGGCATTTGGATGGCTTTTTGATTTCGATAGTTTGTCTGACGATAACTTTAGTTACGTTTTTCTGATCTTTATGAAATTTCTTGGGGCTGTAGCAGAGATACATAAAATTTGTAAGTTCGTATATGAGCAGGATCGATCAAGTGGCTATGGAGCTAGAAGGGAAAAAAAACCTTCTTGGGGTCTTGTTATATTGGTCAACTCGTTTGCAAGTAAATCGCGAGTTTTCAGTTCGAGGCGGACTACTAGTTAAACATAATTATGCGAGACGTATTTCCAACTCTTTCTTACAACAACTGCATCCGAACGCTTGGTAAGAATAAAAGATAAAAATACATTTATTAATTATTATAATGTCATTGTCAAGACGTTGATATTTACAATAGTATGCGAGGTTGATGACGTAGGACGACATCCTTTTAATTTGATTAGCAAGTAATATCCTACCAAATACCCTTAGTAGTACCTGCACTGCCGTTAACTCTCTCCTCGCGTCCTCCAGCTCTTGCCTGAGCTCGCGGGCGTCGGCCTCGGCCTGGAGGAGACGTTTCTCGGCCTGCTCGCGGGCGCGGGCCTCGCGCGCCGCGGAGGCCTCGGCGGCGGCGGCGCGCGCGCCGGCCTCGCGGGTCTCGGCCTCGCCGCCGCTCAACGTCTGGCGGCGGAGGGCGCGTTCTTTTGCTATGGTGTCCTGTCGAATAACACAGGTCGTAAGATTTCATCCATCTTTTTTATCTTGGGAACACTACAAACGCTTAATTTTAAAGCGAAAGTGTTACGAAGTCGTGCATGACACGTTAGTTTATAATCTTACAATTCTAAGCTGTTCTACTAAATACTACTAACTACATAAATACTTTCTACATTTTATACGATTATCAATGTGTTTTTACTATGTACAGTTTCTTGGCTTACAAAGCTGAATGAAGCAACTTACTTAGCAGGGCACATGGCACATGTGACTTGATTAATGTTCGACTATCGTTAGCCAATTGAGCCTACAATCTATCTACAACCTAAACTAGTGCAAGACTACTTGTAATATAACTCACGATCGCCCGAACGTTGAGCTCTGTCAGCGTTCTGTGTCTTAGGTCTTGAGCTTGTTCTAGTATATCCTGACCAGAAAAAAATAAACAAAAACTTTTTGGACTTGTATAAACAACGTTATTTCGTTAGTTGAGAGAGACATCAAAAAACAACTCTTCTGTGGTTTCGTTAAGAATAGTGTTACTTTAACCAAATTCAGAAAGTTCGAGTATGAAATAGTTACAGTCGTCGCAAAAGGCAAAATATGTATTTCTATATTTCATTTAATATTTTTAGTTTGGCAGTGTTTGTGAAATGCGTATGTCTCTCACGACACATGAGATAATGCAAATAAAAATAAACATTTTTCAACAGATTTCGATGTTTGCGGTAGGTCTGTTGTCTGTACTGCTCGTAGTTCTGCGCTGCTATGGTGGGGTTTTGGTCAGTGCTACCTAGGGTTATCAATGTTATCATTATCGAACTCGCGGAGCGTAAGCGAATTGAGTTCTTACAAATAACTCCAGACCGAACTGTCACCTGGCTACTGGGACGTCTCGGCATTTGGATGGCTTTTTGATTTCGATAGTTTGTCTGACGATAACTTTAGTAACGTTCTTCTGATCTTTATGAAATTTCTTGGGGCTGTAGCAGAGATACATAAAATTTGTAAGTTCGCATATGAGCAGGATCGATCAAGTGGTTATGGAGCTAGAAGGAGAAAAATAATCCTCCGAAGGGTCTTGTTATATGGTCAACTCGTTTGCAAGTAAATCGCGAGTTCTCAGTTCGAGGCGGACTACTAGTTATAATGAAGCTAAATAACAAACCTTATAATGTTTATGCTGCGCCCTCGCGGCGTCCGCGGCGGCGACGGCCCTGGCGCACTCCGTCTGCATCTCGCTCACTCTCGCCTCCAGCCGCGCCATGCCCTCCCTCAGACCATCCCGCTCGCTCGCCAGCTCGTCTTTCTGCGCTTGCGCCACTCGCAGCTCCGCACTGCTTCGGTCGGAGGCGGCGGAGGAAAGCTCTTGGTTGGTGCGCTCTAGGGCCATGCGTTCTTCTTTCTCGATTTCTATTTGACGTTCTAGGCGTCTGTAAGAAATGTGGAGATTTAGACAGGGCCAAGTAAAGCATAATTGGTACATTATTAATAGTAGTAAAGCATAATAGGACGGTAAAATAAAGAACGACTCAGATTGCAGGCATTTGTGAGGGGTGTGTGCGATCTGAGGCCTCGTTTAATACCGACCGTGGTGCGTACATAATTTTATGCCTTCTTCCGTGTTTAATTTGCCGCTGCAGCGCAGGCGGTAAATGTCACTTACCGCCCGGACTGACGTAAAGAATTTTAAAATGAAAAAAAAAATTGTCAATAAAAAATCGTGTAGTCTCACGGTAGCATGGTTCGACCGACATTTTTTGTGTTCTCGAGCAAAATGCAACCATCCGAGTTAAGACTGGCTTCGAGAAGCGACTTGTAGTCATAAATAGAGTACACTAACTTGTTCTGCAGACTGAGCGCGGTGATCTCGGCCTGCAGGCGCGCGCGCGTGCGCTCGTGCTCGTCGTCGGCGGCGCGGCGCGCCTTCTCCGCGGCGGCGCCGGCCGCGGCCGTGGCCGCCGCCAGCTTGCTCTGGAGCGACGCGATCTCGCGACCGCGTGACGCTAGCAGCTTCTCAGATGACCTAAAGGTATACATTGAAAAACTTTATAGGTTTTTACATTCGTTTACCGTAATTTGCATGAAATAATAAGTGTATACATCGAAATCCGGCCCATGTAGCGTCCGTGTGCAAACATTACCCTAGCAACCCCTAGAGCGTGCAGTCAAAATAGAATGGGGCTCGGCGCCCCCTAGGACCGCTGCGCCCGTGTAGAGACACATATGCCGAGAGTACTTACTTAAAAGTAGCGAGATCTATAGCGGTGCAGTCGTGTGATGTGCTGAAGCCAGAAGATGCAGAACTATCTTCGTGTTCGTCCTGCGCTACGTAGGAGTAACCTGACAAATATAACACGAGTTCAATATTTACGATTTTATTGTACTTACCTAATTAAATAGCATTTTGTAAAATTTGTGCTAGGAATCCAGTAAACGAACTCTGTTTGTAGAAGCTTTTCTCTATATAAATAGTTTAAATACAAAATACAAACACGGGATATCTAAGAAACAATAGAAGTATAAATACAAAACACCAAGCAGGAACAGTACTGCAACACGAAAGCATTTCTCTTATATCGGATCAAGGCTATATGACAAATTGTCATATGAACTGCAACAGTTATTGGAATTTAATAGGTTGAACCCACCATCACAGTATATACATAAAACAATGAATATATTAAATTAAAAAAATTAAATGTTTCTATGGGGCTTCTTCCATAATGATTTTAGTAATGTTTACTCACAAATATTCCCCAAACAGTAAACATAATGTATACCATTCTGTTTTATTTCATACTACTTCGTCTATCCATTTAATTTATAAGCGTAACCTTATATTTTGTCTTCCTAAGATTTTGCTGTAGATATGTCTCAGATTTAATTTTAGATTAGTTCAATAATAATGAAAAATTACCACACATAGCCTACTCAATACTTTCCAACGATCACTCACTGAAAATGTAACGCTATTTGTAACTAGCCCTAGCACAGACCTCCGGTCTTTTTGGGCTGTTACTGCACACTATGTCTTTAAACGCTGGTTTGGACAAACCTTAAATAATGTTGTACTTTAAGTAATAGAGCGTTTTCACAAAAAGTTGTTAGTTTTCACATTTTTGAAATTTTAAGAATTTTTTGCATATTCCTACTCAGAATCGTGAGTACTATCAACTCCACTATGAAATTAAAAGTGTCCTGTTCCTCTTACGCTACTTTTCTATGGGCACTTATATGAAAGTAGCGTAATGGAACATAAAAATTGTATGAAAATTTTGGGACACTTTTCATTTCCTAGCAGAATGAATAGTTTCTAAGGAGGAATATCCAAAAAAATCTTAAAATTTCAAAAACACGAAAACCAACAACGTTTTGTGAAAACGCCCAATAGTGAATATTTAGAAGTCTATATGTATTTCTTGATAAATAAATAAACATAAATATAGCAGAAAAACGCTCAGACCGACTACGAGCGTAGCGCGTAGTGAACTGTGAGACGGAAGGTGTCGAATTATTTGTATACAGAGTGACACACGTGAATGAAAAAAACCGGCCAAGTGCGAGTCGGACTCGCGCACCGAGGGTTCCGTAAAAACCTAAAACAACTGCTATTTCTTATGATTGCGTGGACATGAAAGTTTCGTTTTGCTACAGCAGAAAGATATTATAGAGCTGAGTATATGATATGAATTTCAACTTAATACCTCTATGCGTTTACGAGGAAACAGGTAGTAAGTTTAAAATTAAAAAAAAAATATTTTAAGTATTATTTTACTAAAAATGTCTACTTTTCGTAATTTTTCCTTTGTCTTTGCTATATGAAGTTTCTTCGTGCCAAGTTTCAAGTTTCTGAGTTTACGGGAAGTACCCTTTAGGTTTTGAGTTTCTTGCGAGTACTCATCTCCAAAATATGCAACTTAAATTGCTATTTCTTTTGATTGAGTTGACATGAAAGTTTGTTTTTGCCACAGCTGAAAGATATAATAGACCTGAGTATTTGATATGAATTTCAATTTAATACCTTTACGCGTTTACGAGGAAGAAGGTAGTAAGTTTAAAATTAAAAAAAATATTTTTTATATGATTCTACTAAAAATATCTACTTTTTATAATTTTTCCTTTGTCTGTGCTATATGACGTTGCTTCGTGCCAAGTTTAAAGATTCTGAGCTTGCGGGAAGTACCCTTTAGGTTTTGAGTTTCTCGCGAGTACTCAGTTTCAAAATATGCAACTTAAATTGCTATTCCTTTTGATTGCGTTGACTTAAAGATTTGGTTTTGCTACATCTGAAAGGTACTATAGCCCTGAGTATTTGACATGAATTTCAATTTAATAACTTCACGCGGTTATGAGGAAAATAGTAGTAAGTTTAAAATTTAAAATATATTTTTTTGTATGATTTTACAAAAAAAAATCTGCTTTTCGTAATTTTTCCTTTGTCTGTGCTACATGAAGTTTCTTCGTGCCACGTTTCAAGTTTCTGAGTTTACGGGAAGTACCCTTTAGGTTTTGAGTTTCTTGCGAGTATATAGTTTCAAAATATGCAACTTAAATTGCTATTTCTTTTGATTGCGTTCAAATAAAAATTTGGTTTTGCTACATCTGAAAAGTCCTATAGCCCTGAGTATTTGACATGAATTTCAACTTAATAACTTCACGCGTTTACGAGGAAAAAGGTAGTACGTTTAAAATTTGATATATATATTTTTGTATGAATTTACTAAAAATGTCTACTTTTTATAATTTTTCCTTTGTCTATGCTATATGATGTTGCTTCGTGCCAAATTTCAAGTTTCTGAGTTCATGGGAAGTACCCCGTAGGTTTTGCGAGTGCCGAAAACTCTAAAATTTGCAGCATAAACGACTGTATCTTTTGATTGCGTTAGCTTTTAAGTTTGATTTTTTCACAGCTTCAAGGGACAATAGACCTAAGTATTTGGTATAAATTTCAGCTTGATACCTCCACGCGTTTCTGAGAAAAATGGTCTTGACAGACAGACAGACAGACAGACAGACAGACAGACAGACAGACAGACAGACAGACAGACGGACAACAAAGTGATCCTATAAGGGTTCCGTTTTTTTTCCTTTTGAGGTACGGAACCCTAAAAACATAAACAATGTCTTGGTAGAGAATTCAGTTTCAATGGGGAAGGCCAGTGAAGAATTTTGTAGAGGGCGCTATTCCATATTCTATACAATAAGGGAAAGAGACACATACAATGAGAGAATGAGAGAGCAGATGAATGGTCCTTAATTAGTATGCAGTCAAAAAACTTTTCTTAGGCAAATATCTATGGCATTAATCTATACCATTTAATTTTAGTGTATTCCAGTAACCGGTGGATTTCAATTCCAGAACAATTTGAGACAAAACATTGAGTAGTTTTCGCGAAATTAAATAAAAAATGCTTCGCGCCATACAAATTTAGCTTTTCTAAGGACCACTGTTGGAGATGTCACATTGACAGTTGCTTTCCCCATTATAGAATACTATATTGATTTTAAAATGATGTCTAAGGGGTTACATGAAGTATCCGGTATTCGTAGGAGTGTTATGCATAGGCACAAGACTCCTACGAATACCGGATGATGTGTATGGCACAATGTTAGCATAGTTACCGACGAAAGGCAGCTGGCCCGCGAAGGGCGGGCGCGCGCGGAAGGGCGCGGCGGAGACGGGCGGCGTCTCGCGCGCCGGCGGGCTGAAGTACGCCGCGTCCTCCGCCCCGCGCACGCGCGGCACCCACGGCGGCGCCTGCACGCACAACACAAGGGCACGGGCATTACATTACACCACTGACTACACAGGCACCGCATCAACAATATTTTCACCTCAGCAGTTCGAAACAAGCCTACTTTCCTCACTCCCTGGAGTGATGAAAGTCGCACTTTCGTCACTCCAGAGAGTGAAATTCTGTTTCTAGAAACTTTCGTCATAATGATGATGCCTTTCATTCAGGAGTGTAAATAAATGTCAATCAATCAATCATTTATTTATTCGTAAAACATAGGTACATTCATCAGGTCTTAATAATATGTTAAGAAACACTATGCTTTGCCAGTTGGCACACGAATTTTTTATACTTAAGTACAAATAATAAGCTTAAAATTACCATGCAATAAAATAATTAAATGAACATTATGGACAATAAAAAAATACAGTTAATACGCATTGATAATTCGAAATGTCAAAAGGATAAAGAATAATAATTGGTAGTAATGTCAAGTGGAGAGTGTTGTTACAAAGTTAAATTAAATGTCAATATCATTTAAAAATTGTTGCACACTATAATAACAATTTTTAATTAATAACAGTTTCATTTCTTTCTTAAAATTTTCAAGACTTAGTTTTTTAATAGTATCAGGAATCTTGTTGTATATTTGTGGCGCCATTCCCAATAAACTTTTCCGTACTAAGGCTGTATTACAGTCTTTGTTGCGTAGTAAATTTTCATATTGAGGTCTCACAGGGAGTCTTCGTGTGTCAGCAATTTTGTTGTACAAATTGGGATTACATTTAACAAAAACAGCCACTTCTAAAATATATAGACTCGGTACGGTCAGTATATTTAAAGATCTAAAGTACGAAATGCAACAATCCCTAATTTTTAAGCCACACATATTTCTTATACACCTCCTTTGTACCATAAACGCTGTATTCCTATCAGTTGAGTTGCCCCAGAAGACAATTCCATATCGTAATTTTGAGGCGACGAGACCATGGTAGGCTACAAGTAAAGATTCCTTGCTTAATATTTTAGAAAGCTTATATAGGACAAATGCTGCTTTACTTAGTTGTATACAAATGTCATGTACATGATATTTCCATGTTAGTTGACTATCAACAGTTAAACCTAAGAATTTAGTAACTTCCACTGTTTCAATTATATTCCCTTCATAACTAATTTGGATGTCTTCTGGGTAAATTCGTTGATAAAAATGCATCAAATTGGTTTTTGTCAAGTTGATCAAAAGATTATTATTATTAAGCCACATAATTTTATCCTTAATTACAACATTAATGTCAGTTTCATAATTATTCATGTCATTAGATTTTATAATAGTCGTACTATCGTGTGTTTTTTAACTTTAATATGTTCTCACTACTTAGGTGAAGAGTTGTATGTGTCACACGAGAGAAGATTTTTTACATCTCGTGTTCTTGAGATCCCTCGCCACGCTCAAGATTCTAACAGAATAACTCGCTTCGCTCGTGATTCTATTTTTGGCGCTTACTCGGGACTCAAAATCAACACTCGCAAGAAAAACCAACTTTCCTCTCTTGTTGCACAAATAACTATTTTGAAGAAGCACGAGATCACTATACATAGGATTAATTTTATTAGTAAAAGTTCTACCGGTTCTACGACTTGACCAGAACAACTACCATCGAGCCATTCTCGTCACGACTTGGATGGACCGCTATACCTGACACAATATTACCTGGTCCCGTATGTGCACAAACAGGTGTACCAGTGAGGGATGCTGCAGTGTGTCGAGATAGTTGAACCGTCGCGAAGGTGTAGTA
The DNA here is from genome assembly GCA_911728535.1 of Pammene fasciana. Lineage (NCBI taxonomy): Eukaryota > Metazoa > Arthropoda > Insecta > Lepidoptera > Tortricidae > Pammene > Pammene fasciana. Next base: position 10,194,383 of record OU452292.1, read on the forward strand.
GTAGTCCATCCAAGTCGTGGCATGCACTAGTAGTCCATCCAAGTCGTGGCATGCACTAGTGTGCATGCCACGACTTGGATGGACTACTATACCTGATGACGCAATATTACCTGGTCCCGGATGAAGTGCACAGACAGGTGTGTTAATGAGGGATGCTGCAGTGTGTCGAGATAGTTGAACCGTCGCGAAGGTGTCACTCGTAGTAAGCCGGCTACAAGTGCGCGCAACGACTTGGATTGACCACTGTACCTGGCGCAATATTACCTGGTCCCGTATGAAGTGCACAGACAGGAGTGCTAGTGAGGGATGCTACAGTGTGTCGAGATAGTTAAACCGTCGTGTAGGTGTCACTCGTAGTAAGCCGGCTAGTAGTGCACGTCACGACTTGGATGGACCATTATACCTGACGCAATATTACCTGGTCCCGTATGGAGTGCACAGACAGGTGTGCTAATGAGGGATGCTGCAGTGTGTCGAGATAGTTGAACCGTCGTGAAGGTGTCACTCGTAGCAAGCCAGCTACGAGTGCGCGCCACGACTCTGAGGGCCCGTCGGGAGGAGACTCGAACGGAGGCTCGGAGTTCGGAGATCGTTCGAACCTGATTCATTTATATATCATTACTCTAAGTCTCCTAACTTGAGAATTAACCTTTTGAACGCCAATAACACCTAAAGGTAACCCACAGCGCCAAGGACACTTATAAGCGTTATGCCGCGTACGCTGTCAAAATAACTTTCATACTTTCAAGTAAGGTTCATATTGGCTCGCATGCGTTTAGGATCTTGGCGCATAAGTAGCGTTTTAGTATATGACATATGGCGTTTAAAGAGTTAAACAGCAGAATTCTATTTGTTTTTTTACTTATTTGTATGATGGTACGAAATAAAACGGATTAAAACAAACTCGCTTTAAAATACTGTAACGACATTTCAAAGCAAGCAATATGTGAAAATAACTTACTTTTGTATGTTGTTCAATATGGTCGCAATAGAGTCGTCGTCGCCGCTGGAGAAGGGTCTCCGGAGGGTCACCAGCTCGAACGCCACCACGCCCAGCGACCAGTAGTCGCACGCTGACTGCACACACAAACATTATGTTTAGGTACGGGCAACTTTTGTCGTAAGTTTTGATTAGTTGTTTTTTGGTGGCCCATGAGGAGATACTTTGTTTTATTTAGCACAAATATACCAATTACTTTTTTAAGCTTTAAAAAAGAAAAATGACTATGATGATATAAACGCGCAATGTAATGCGTCGATAGCACCGCAATCGTAGAAAAACGTCTTGTTGGTTATGCTTTGGATATGTTAAAATCAAAACCATAGTAGGTGTATACCTAATAAAAAATCTCTAAAACGATAGAAGGGTGCAATAAATGGCAAAGGTCACCACTTACTACATGTGGATTTATTTGACTGTTGATACTATTTATTCAATCTATAAAAGCCTTTAGCCATCGTTGTTTATGACGTTTTTTTTTTCAGTTTTGTTTATAAGGCAAAATTGCTTTGCAAATAGCAATATTTAATCCAAATTTAAATAATACAGTGTTCTAATCTAAATACAGATCTCTAATGCCACACCAGTTAGTAAAACACTCCAGCACCGCAAAGCGGATTTTCTGCAGAAAACCTTTGTTAGTTACAACATTTTATTACTTTCTACTATTTAATTACTACTCAAAACAAATGCAAACTACAAACAACAACTACAGTCATGCCTTGACATTCTCATTCTCATAACTTCAAAAATACTGCAAAAAAAAAAAGAAAATACGCCGCGTGCTGGCGTGTTAGGTTCTACTGTGGATGGTTAGACTCTTTTGAATTATCCTGAATGATGATATACTCGTAATATTCATGTGATTGATTTAATTGTACACCAATATATTTGATAAATCAAACTACGGTAAACAATACTAAGTTACCAATTTATCTGCATATTTTAAATACACTAATTGATTACGTGATTAAGTGAAATCATTTCGAAATAAAATTATTTACAATATGTAGAATTTATAAAAATGTTTATTTTATAAATGGATCCTTAGTTCATAGTAAATGATTTTTTCTTAAATTATTTGTTTTTAATATTGCAATTTTAATTCACAATAAATAAGTTTGACTAAGTTTACTATCACAGGTTGTTTTGGGATATATAATAAATATATATTTTAATGATTTTAGATAACTGGATAATCAAAAGAGTGTAAGGTACGAGTAAGTTCTACCACCTCTATAAGTTACATCAGTGTATGATATTGGTATGATATACCATGTATAGTTGTAGGTACCTACCTACAACTATACATGGCCAATATGACGTACTACGTAATACGTACCTACGCACCTTTATACTGACCAAACCATGTATAGTTGTAGGTATGTACATGTATACTAGGTACTGACCAAAGTTTGACTGGAAGACAATGTTCTTTGTGTTTTGTTAATAAAATGTAACAGTATTGTTGGCTGTAGCCATCCCTGTCCGTGGCTGTAGCCATGGAGTAGTGGTTTCTAATTTGAAGGTCGCAAATTTGAGTCGGCTCGTAACCATGGTTTTCAGAATTTTTAACTTCATCCAGCTGAATTTAAAGGTCATATTGGACGTTTAATATAGAAAAATCTTCGTAGGTATCTTAGTTTTTTTTTTGTCGATGTAACTGATATCAGCGGTAGAACGCGGGAGTGATCAAGCGCACGCAACCCACAAGCGCAGTATGCTCAATGCCGCGACAGCACTCGGCACAGACGGCGTGTCGGCGCGCGCAGTCGGCCGCCGCCAGCAGCTCGGGCGCCACGTAGTCCGGCGTGCCCACCGCCGCCAGGCCCGAGCCGTCCGCCAGCCGCGTGCACGACCCGAAGTCGCCCAGCTTCACGTGCCCGCATCTGTACGATCATCCGGCATCATTCCACTATCTGACACTTCGATGTCATTATGGTTCATAATAATCATAATTTTAGTAGTGTCTGCTATTTATAACGAAAATTCCACCTCCAGTTACCTTATTTCTTTTAAGTTCTCAAAGGACTACAGAATCGGGTTCTTAAAAAAAATGTACAGGTTATTAAAGGCCGGTAACATGAATAGCCCTGGAATTGCCATGAAGTTACTATTTATTAAACTGGAGCAAAATCAGCCAAAAATATTAAGAAGTCAAATGTACTCTAATATGGTTATTTTAAGGTTAATTTTCGCTCGACATAGGAGAAGGAGGAAAACGAGCCGAGAGAGATGCTAAAAAGGGGAGACCTCTGTCCCTTTCTAAACGTTGCCATTCAGAAAAAAAAATATTCTGTACTAAAAAGTATTTAGCATGAAATTAATTTAAAAAAAAGTTTTTAAATTTATTTGCCTACAAAAATTACTTATACTTATCATACTTTGTGTTTTTTTATTAAGTTAATAAAATAGCACGAAAAATCTGTAATAATTATTTCATAATAAGAAAATAGGTAGCATACCTACTTTGTTTAACCGGTTTAACGGGCAACATTGATGCTGTTCGAAAATGGCGTTTTATATGAAAATGTCATTAAAAGTTTGCAATTACAATGATTTATAAAAAAACACATATAAATTGGCGTACACATCAATATTTTATGAAAACTTGCTGCATAAAAAATTGCTGCAGCCAATCATATACTGGTTGCGGAGTTTCATTCCACAAGTAAGTAAAAATATCGTTAAAGATCTTAAATCGGGAAATAGGGTGTCCAGGTTCGTATGACTAATGAGACAAGTTTAAGGTTTGAGCTTTGTTTTTTAAAAGGATACACTTTTTCCTTAATTTAACTGTCCCTATAATAATAGTCGAGGATATAAGTACAATCTGCACTGATTCGCTATTCAGGTTGTTTAACCTGAATAGCGAATCAGTGCAGATCAATGCAGATTGTACTTATTACTAAGAATCGTCTGATAAATCAATTTATTTTATATTTTAATGTTTTTTGACAGGCTGGAGATAGAACATAGATTGTGGGGTTGAAATCAAATATCGCTCAAACATTTGATTTGAATAATTTGTTTTATAAGACGATTCTTTAGTTCCTTAAGGACCGTCAAGTACTACAACATTGCCCACTATGCTCAACTTTACCTGGCTTTAAAAACATTGTGTTCTTCACCAAACAGCTCTTTCTTATTCCTGACAATAATGTCGTGTCAACGTCATGTTGAACACCTGTCCCGCTTAGCTACTTCTGCTGATGACTGTACTTACCAAAGGTCCGCAGCCGGTCAGAAGTGATATTTAGCATACGGCGCATAAAGCTAGGTCTTACTTTGTAAATTTGACAATAATGACCTGACAAGCAAATTACGTATTTGATGGTGACTGAAATAACCACCAGCTCACTCTACAGCAAGTTGAGATATTTGCGTCCTTGTCAGTACTGTTTCGCTAGTGATTTTCGCATGCGAATGCGTAAGTGGACTAATCGCCTAAACCACAAGAACTTTACCGAAACCCTCACCCCAAAAATGGGAAAAATCATTACGTAGACATAGACAAGTAGCAGAGGAATGGTTGTTCGGAAAGATAAGTGCCGTAGTTTATATGAAAGCTCATGCATTCACTTCTCTTTCCGAACTTCTACAAAATATCATTATGACTATAGGATTTAAAATTAGTAAGAATAAAAATTTAGTTACCTTATTTTTATAACACATACCTACTTAACTCAGTATTAATTGAACGACGATTTCCTAACTTGAAATTCACGTGGTCACCCTAATAGAAAGAGACAAAGGTCTCCCCGTGATGCTACCTCACTCGGCTCGTTTTTTCAAGGCCTGTGTACTATCTTGTTTTTTCTATACTATATCTATGGGAATTGCAGATTGCAGGCGTCTATATGGTGACATTGGTGACAGCGAAAAGGCGACGTCACCCGACAGCGGGTTGTGATGAGAGAGGAGTAATCACAACTCAATCACTTGAATATGAGTATAAATACAACGGCACTTACCGGTCCAACAAGATATTGTGCGGTTTTACGTCTCTATGCACGAAGCCGAGCTGGTGCAGCGCTTTGAGCGCGTGCGCCACCTCGGCCACGTAGAAGGCGGCGTCACGTTCCGACAGCGGGTTGTGGCGGCGGGAGAGGAGGCCTGCTAGATCGCCTCCGGAGCACAACTCCATTACTAGGTATAGAGTGGTGTTGTCCTAAAGGAAAAGTGTTATGCAAAATATGTATTATATCGCTCTAATAATTTAGACATTTTAAAATCCAATTTCCGTGTGCTTGAGGTCCAGATCCAGAATTAAAATAAAGGGTTTTATTGTTTGGATTGTATGCGGTTTCGGCAGCTCGACGACTAGCGCCTATTTTGCGTATAATTGATAAACACGGAGGAAAGTAAAAATCAGGCTTGTGTTTCGACCGATATAATCAGATCTGCGAGCTTTTATTCTTCAATAATTAATAGTTTACCTGGAAGGCGTATTGTAATTTGGGCGCCCACGGCCCCGCGGCGCCGGCGAGCACGTCGCGCTCGTCTGCGGCGCCGGCGACGCGCTTGCGTGCCTCCTCCTTGCGCACGCATTTTAGTGCGTACACGTCGTGTGTCTCTTTCTCTCGCACCATCTGTGAAGGAGAGATGACACTCATTTTTAAGGTTCACACACTATATTGTGCACATAACGACTAGTGGGATTAAAACCAACGTGACGATTGAATTGAAACTCATTAAGTTGGACATCTCGCTCCTTCGCGTCGCAGTTCATGCTTTATTTTATTGCCATTTACACGTTGATTTAGACAATTTGATACAAAATGTAAATGTAACTAAGCCTTAATAATATTATGTGAGTCATGTAAGATGCCAAATGCTAATGTATAACTATAATACATGTTGGTTTCTGGTACAAGATGGTGGATGATGGTTACATTAATCATCATCAAAATGGATATGTTGTTGTCCCAGGGCATCCCAGAAGTGCAAAGGGCGTCCAATCAGTGGCGGTCTTAGGCGGTGGTGATTGGGGCAGTCATCCGGGGCCACAAGCTTGTAAGGACCTCACAACAACCCAATCAAATTTTTACAAGAGCCTCTCAAAGCAGATTTTTACAAGGGCTGTCCGGAGCCTCGTGAAGGTTAAGGCTGCCACACTTCCTCCAAGAGGTTGTATCATATCTCCAGAATAGATATACTTTAAGATTAATATAGTTTATGAAGAGACAATTCCCTAGAAAAAACTTACATGCACATCTCCAAATTGACCCCGGCCAATGGTCTGTAGAATTTCAAAGTCTGATATGCAGACACGGATCCTGCGCAGCTCAGCCAATGTGCTGCGGTCTGCAAATATTTCACACAAGAAACAAACATTACACTTAATATATCTGTGTAATTTACATTGTTTTTAAAGCACATTGATAACATTACAAACACTATGAAACACTTATTCATACACTTAGAGTCTGAATATTTATATTACAAAGAGTTTGCTTCAACTCACTTTTAACAGTTACAACAACTTTTCTATACTAAAAAATACAATATATTAATAATCTGGCCCATAACAACTGGGCATGAACCTTCATGATTTCATTTATCTTTGAATATGCATATTAGCAGATTTATTGAACTATTTTCCTCACAATTACTTTCTTCATCAAATAGCTACAAAATTTTCATATGATATTTAATGTAATATAAAATATTAATGATAAAGCCTCTCATAGCTTGAATAGCCCCTAGATAAGTAATAAAGAAAGCAGGGAAACTTTAGCTTTTCCCAAGATATTATTTGAGATATATTATTTTATTTTTATTACTCTTAGTCAAGAATTCACATGCTATGCTTGGTTTGTAATGGAGAATGGAGTCACTATTTAACACTTAATAGCAGCTTATGATCTAATGAAAAGTAAGGTGTGGGAAGGTTAGTCTTAAGACTATATAACATGGTTTAAGACTAGGGAGTTGGGGCCTTTTAGTTGACTTTACCTAGCAATTGTTTTATACAGTTTTAGGAATGCAATTGTTGATCAAAAAGTAGCTTAATGTAATAGCCTATCAATATGGATATTTTAAGATATGTTTGTTGTACAAATGAATAATGATCAAAGAGGTGGAGCTAGAAACATGCAACTAGACTGCTCAAAAATATAATGCCTTATATATTTATAAATATTCAGCCAAAATCATCAAATACAGCATTATCTTTATAGGTATAAAAATAAGTTGCCGTTCAGTAACCCGAAATAAATGGATATTACCATTTAATATAATAGAGAGCGGTATGGAATGCGAGTAGCAGCTGCTTGCAACAATGCATGCAGGTGGTCCATAAAACAATGAACTAGCTTACATTTATCCACAAAGGCGCGCACCAAATCATCACATTTCTTGACGGGATCATCATTACACTCATCGTAAAGCACTGTAAGGGCATCAAGCAATGCTTCTCGGTCTATTGTCTTTTTACTAAATTTACTTGATCCCGCGGACACTTTGCCCAAAATCTGTCGGTTTAGCCGTGAAATCCGTACAGCGATAGCCTCCTTCGATGGCTCCATGATGTGATTTTGTCTTATAACTATTCACGAAGTCGTTAAATCATTGTTTTGAATATTTCAATGTTTGTTTTTGGGAGTGAGAAATGCCATTATAGGTAATCGAATCGAGACAGCCCGGTAAAATTACCGTTAACTTTTTGAATCTCGAATCGAATGAACTGTCATTTGACAAATTAGGGTAGCAAGCTAAGAAAATCTGTATAGATATGAATAAATTTCTGCGGTTATAAACATGGCTCAAATAGATTGTCACATTTTTAGGGTCGCCACACACCTAGCGGTTTTCCTCGCGGAATTACCGGAAGTAGCGGAAATTTGTCTATGGTAGCGGAAATTTGTCTATGGTAGCAGATTTTTTGTATGGAAGCCATAGACAAATTTCCGCTACCATAGACAAATTAAGCATTTTGTCTATGAATTTCCGCTACTTCCGGTAATTCCGCGAGGAAAACCGCTAGGTATGTGGTGACCCTATATGCTACTTACCAACAGATGGCACTAATAACAACTTTACTAGGATTCTTTGCTACTCATCAATAGATGGCGCTGTAATCAAAGTAAGGACCTAAATAAATTAAAGTAATGAAGTTTGCTTCTCCTTTCTTTACCATAGAGATAGAGTAACATATATACTTAGAGCCTCACAGCCAGCCTAAGAACTTTTTTTAAAGATACCCAAAATGTAAGAGGAAATGTCGCCTCCATCTAGTAACAAATAGCGTACTAGTAGTACACTAGTCGTTACTAGATGGAGCTGATATTTCCCCTTAGGCTCAAAACACACCTAGCGGAATTAAGCCAATTCATAGACAAAATGTTTAAATTTGTCTATGGTAGCTTAAATTTGTCTATGGCCTCCATACAAAAAAGACAGCTACCATAGACAAATTTAAGCTGTTTGTCTATGAATTGGTTTAATTCCGCTGTGATTCCGCTAGGTGTGTTTTGACCCCTACATCTTTAGGTCGCTCTCAACTACATGGCTCTAAATACCTGAGGCCAGTTTTATAAAGCTACAAGTTACAATTTACAAGCGGAAGTCTTTTTCTAACACATAGGGTTAGAAAGAGAGTTCCGCTTGTAAATTGTAACTTGTAGCTTTATAAAACTGGCCTCTGGAGCCTCAAAAAGTTCTTATATTTAGTTCTATGGCCTTCTTTTATATTTTTAAGTGTATGATAATAAAGCAGTGCAGTCTAAGAAGAAGCTCATGTCTGTAGGCGCAGATGTATGGAAATAAGGTTAAAAAAATAAATAAAGAAAATTTCTGAAAGCGCCATCTACTCCAGAGCCCCGTAAAGGTAGCTCGAAAGTAGAAAACGAGCTAGCTTTACGGGTCGCCACACACCTAGCGGTTTTCCTCGCGGAATTACCGGAAGTAGCGGAAATTCATAGACAAATTAAGCATTTTGTCTATGAATTTCCTCTACTTCCGGTAATTTGTCTATGGCTTCCATACAAAAAATCTGCTACCATAGACAAATTTCCGCTACCATAGACAAATTTCCGCTACTTCCGGTAATTCCGCGAGGAAAACCGCTAGGTGTGTGGCGACCCTTCTACGGTACATTACTCGTTCCCAGATGTCGTAACGTAGTAAAGCTAGCTTTTTCCCTACTTACAAGTTACCGTTATGGCTCTGGAGTAGATGGCCTTTCAGACATGATCTTCAAAAAGTTTTTAGACTGTGGATGTCTATATTTCTTTAATTCTCGTATACTCTTGCAAATAACACAACGTGTTTCAAGCGAATACAGGTTACAGCTATTTTCAAGATGTGAAATGTTCTTCAACCATGAAGCAATCCTTCAACTCGCGCGGTCCTATTGTTCAAGTTTCATATCTTCATTCGGGTAAAGGAGGTTCATACTCTTCTATAAGTTTTGACCTAACCTATCACTGGCTTCGTAATAGTGAGTTATTTTACTTTATTCGATCTCATCATGTCCGGTATGTCATACATATGTATGTCCGGCAACTTACCCCCACTGTACAGTCAGGAAGAAACTGCGACTGCATTGTACAGTCAACATTTCGGCAGAAAAAGTAGCTAAGCGGGTGATTTTTAAAAGGGTCTGAATTCTGATCACATCTAGGTATAAACACCTATCCAAAGTCTCCAATCTGGCCCAAATACCTCCTTGTTTTATTTTAGATACCGCTACATTTTTTGTGCCCCGAATATCTCGATGAACTTGACCTATATCATAGAGTAACTTATATCCTATATTATAATAATGTTTTGGGTTGAAATCTAATCGATTATATTTTTTTAACGTCTAGCCTTGTTTTTGCTTTGAATACTAGAACTACACCTTTTGAATTTTTATCTAAGCAGTTAGCCGATCAAGCGATTTTTCAGTGTTAACCCATTCAGTGCCTCATACTTAATGTCAACTGAGTAACAACGACATGATACTTACTATGTTTTTTTTTTTCAAAATATGTCTTTACAAATTAAGTATAATATATACTTTTTTTGCAGTATTTATATGATATCTATAAATGGTTGTTCATCCACAAATATCACACCAATTTCATAATTTTTATGACCCTTCCTCTCTTTGTCACATTTGTGTATCCCGCACGCCCAGCGTCACGTGTATTCAGCATTTTTAAGGTTCCGTAGTCAACTAGAGGCCAGCTTTTATAAAGCTACAAGTTCCAATTTACAAGCAGAAGTCTCTTTCTAACACATATGGTTAGAAAGAGAGTTCCGCTTGTAAATTGTAACTTGTAGCTTTATAAAACTGGCCTTAGGAATCCTATAGTTTCGCCATGTTCGTCTGTCCATCCCCTGTTTTGCTCAGTGATTATTAGTACCTACTAAAAAACTGAAATTTGGTACAAGTATGTATTTTTATTACGCCGACGAAGTGGTAAAACAAAATCTGAAAAATAGTACATTGTTGTAGAGGCTGGAAAGTAAGCTATAGGTGGATCGAGTTAGTTCGAGGGCCGACCCGCCAGGGGAGGCCCTCGAAGATACGAGTCCACCTATAGCGCTTTCGGCCGAGACATTACATAGTGCTTTTCACGACTACTGTGAGGAAATAAAATAAAAAATTAATTGGCATATACAAACACTTTAATAGATACTATTTATAGGTATATTGACGGTCCATATGCTTTTCACAAGCACGATAAAGTAAACGAGCATGTAACTTTCTGCAAATAAATGCTTCTTTTCGCCATCCTTCCATAATATGAATTGTTCGTCGGATATTATATTGTATACAAAATATCACTGTTCATGGGCCTTCTTATTTAGGACGCGATTTCACTGGTAACACATTTCTACGCCTGTGCAGTTTCTTGAATTTCGGTGGGCGCCAGCGTATTAATAACATTTTCTACACTTATTGAACTCATTTTTACTGCATAAATACAACTTTCTTGTTTTTCAGTCAAACATTATCCAATTCAATATGTATTTTTCTCGCTACACCTTTATTACTTTTTTTTTCACTTTTAAGAAGCGTTTTACGATGTTTGCTTCAATCCGACTCAAACGGCTATTAGACATTGCAACCTGCAGGGCCCAATCTGTCAGGTTGGTAGGTATAATTAAAGGTAGGGCCCGTAGGGAGCTGAAGGAGAGAGAGGGAGAGGCGGAGGAGGTGTACCCTACACAACAGATTGGGCCCTGCAAGTTGCCATGTCTAATAGCCGGTTCACTCCTTACCCACTTTTTGATAGAAAACCACAAACGGTTAAAAAGGTAAAAACGCCTTAAGGGTGATCTGAATTATTTTGACGTTTCTTTTTTTTAAACAAGTAAATTGGTTAATTCGATAAACAACCTTATTTTATTTTAGAATGAAAAAGTGGTGCCAAAAAAAGACCTTTTTAATGTTTTAAATAATTCTCATTGGCGGGTCCAATGACTCCAATGCAATGACATCTGGATTTTACTTTTCTACTATGACATTTCATTGCTGCAAAATAGCAATTCTTGTAGTGGTTGTTCAGATGCTACAGCAATTGCTTACTTTCCAGCCATAGATATACCACCCATAGATCTGACACGGAACTAATAATACCAAGATAGAACGGGATGGTCTTATTACACTTTCAATAGATACGGCAGAGAGGTGCTATTATCGTTGGTCTTTGTCATAGTTTCTATTACCCTCCACGCGTTACTTCTAGCAGTGGAGGGTAACAAACAGATATAATGCGCGATTTCTTCAAGAATTTCTGTGATTGCTACGAGAAAAGCTGTTAGTTTTCCTAGAAAGTTGTGTCGGCTAAGGAAAAGATTGGTAAATTGTTCTGTTTTATGCTGTAGAAGTGATTATGGGCATCTATATATCTATCCCATACGGGGGTACACGTGTGCCGGCTCTAGTTAATACTTGCTTTGAGTTTCCAGCTTGGATTTTGATCTTCTTTTGCCACATTTCCGAGCAGGTGGCGTGAAAATATTATTGTTTAGAGTACCTCCGGTACACATGGAGTCGGAGATGTGTTTTTTTTTTTGCTCCAACCCTATCGTGTTGGGTAGTATTAGATAGGTCTTTTAAAAATAATAGATAGAGGTTTTCTAAAACAATTGGTTTATTTGGAAAAAAGGTGGATTTTCTTATTTCCGTAAAACATTCCCATTTAATGACTCCTCCTCCATTTCGTAACTCATATTTGCCATAATGAATATCCTGATATGGCAAAATATTCACAACATTGTTCATTTGAAATAATTCCGTGAATCTCACTTATTTACTATGGAATTTGATATTTCGAGGACCTCCGTCTACACTAGCGCCTCTAAATTTCATACGCGCGATAGACTTCAAACGGTAGCTACTTACCACCAGGCGGCCCATATGATTGTTTGCCACCGTCGTAGTATAAAATAAATATTTTTTTGCCAAATAGGGCGGGCCCCGCCTACATATTTAATGATAATTTCATCTCCGGTAACAATGACGTCTGTTATTCTTACAAAGCAAGTAGGAAGTGGGTTCGCCGTTTATTTTGAAATGCATGATGAGCAGGATGGAGGCGCAGGGCTGTGCGTAAGAGCGCAACGAAGGATACTGTTCTCGTCACATAGTCAGAAATAAAAACATATTGTTGCTCACCAAAATTGCAGTTTAATTTCCAAAATTATCCCACATTTTTGTACACGTCAAGATGTAGATGTAAAAGGATTTACATTATAAAATAATAAGTCACATTTAAAATAAGATTAGGAACGATTAATTATATGGAGCTATATCATGTCGACGAGACATCAAAAGACAGAGAGGCTAGAGTGATAGAGCGAATCATTGACAGTAAGGCTAAGTGTTGCCTGTATTAATATATAGATAGGCATATGTAAAGGGTATGCTACACGATTTCTAACACTCCTCCTTACACTTTACATACCAAAATAAAGTTCTATAAGTATAGCTCCACATAAAGCATACTTATAAATAATTACATGCTGCAAGCTTAGTCTAGTAAATTAAAACATAGACAAATATAGCGGTAAGGCATGCAGCTATAATACTAGAAGATAGGAATGAATATAAAGCCACAAGTGGAGAAGTAAAGCTAATTAACATTATAAAGGTTTAACATTAAGTCCCTGCATAAATTTACAATGTTTCTCAGTACACAATGGCTTAGTTAAAACATCTGCTACCATTTTGTCAGTTTGCAAGTACTCTACATTTAAGTGTCCTTTTTGAACCAGGTCTTTAATAAAGTGGTACCTTAGGTCTATATGCTTTGTTCTTTTGTGGGAGTGCTCTTTAACTAACAATAATTTTTGAGCACTTTGGCTATCATTATAAATGACAGTGTCAAAAGTTTTATCGATAATTTCTGACAAGAAATTTCGTACAAAACATATGTCTTTACAACAATCTCCAATAGCTACATATTCTGATTCGCAACTTGAAAGAGAAATACATTGTTGCTTTCTTGCCTCCCAGTTAATTACATTAGATCCTAACTTAATCACAAAACCACTATAGGACTTGCGGTCTGAAAGGTCATTGGCCCAACTTGCGTCAGCATATGCTGTAAGATCAAAGGTATTGCTCTTTGTGAAGCAAAGACCATAATTTATTGTACCTTTTAGGTAACGGAGCACACGCTTCGCCATGCGCCAATGATTTTCATCAAAACATGTGTTAAACATACTAAGTTGGCTACATGCAAAAGATATGTCCGGTCTAGTACAGACTGATAAATACATTAGACTTCCTAATAACTGCCTGTACTGATAGACTTCATCATCTAAACATGTTTTATTTGATTTCTCTAATTTACAATTAACCGGTAAAGGTGTTGTAACAGATTTACAATCTGACATATTATATTTAGCTAATAAACGCTTTATGTACTCAGTCTGATCTAAAGTTGTGGTGCTATTTTCTCTACAAACATTCATTCCTAAACAATTACTTAATTTGCCCAAATGACGGACTTCAAAATTGTTTTGTAAAAGTTGTAAAATATTATTAATGCAATTATTATGAATAATAAAAAAATCATCAACATATAGGGCAATAATAATATATTCTGTCTTTGTCTTTTTAATATAAATACATGGCTCACACTTGCTTTGTATAAAATTATTATTTGCTAAGAATTCATGAATTTTGGCATTCCACATTCGACTTGCTTGCTTAAGGCCGTATAAGCTTTTCTTGAGCAAGCAAACCTTATTTTCATCACAGTTGTTAAAGCCTGAAGGCTGCTCCATATATATTTGCTCATTTAGTTCGCCATTTAAAAAGGCTGTAGTTACATCGATATGGTCTATGTCTAGGTTCATTTGTGTAGCAATAGAAAATAATATTCTCAATGTGCTATGCCTCACTACAGGTGCAAAGGTGTCCGTATAGTCAGTGCCCTCCACTTGACTAAAACCACGGGCAACCAACCTAGCTTTAAATTTGGCAGGCTTACCTGATGTGTCGAGTTTTTTCTTATAAACCCACTTGCACTTGACGATATTTTCATTCGCAGGTCTGTCTACCAAGATCCATACCTTGTTTTTGATTAGAGAAACTCACATTGCATCGCTCTTTGCCATTCATCTTTTTCAGAACATTGTATGGCTTCACGGTATGATGTAGGCTCATCTGGCGAATAGCCTTCTGCTATCATAGATAAATCATAGTCTCTGAGATGGTGCGGTACCTTACCTCGAGTTTGTCGTACGGGTCGTGAACGAGACGTGTCGGAAGTAGCCGGCAGCGTCGGCTCACTTGGTGCAGACTCCGGCAGAGAAGACACGGGAACCCTTAGAGTACCCACTTCATCACCGTCGTCATGATCATCAAATGATGACTCCGGCAGAGAAGACGAGGCGCCCTTTGGGACGCAATCTCCATCACCGGGACTGTCACTTGCACCTTCATCGCCCGTACAGTAGTGTTCAGAGAGCGGCGACCACGCCTGTGGCGTCGGTGACTCAGCATCTGAAAATTGATTTAAAGAGGGTGAGCACAACTCAGCTGATTTATCTTTTTCATTATTTTGAATGACATCATTAAAATTTGAGTCATTATCAAAATTATTCAATGCATTGGAAGAATTATTTTCATTGTTAGGCATTGAAATGTTAAAATTGTCTTTGTCGATATTGTAATTATAAAAATTAGCTCCATTAGTCGTTTTACAATTGTCATCTTTTCCTATAAATTTATCCTCATTAAAAACAACAGATCTGGACTGTATAACTCTGTGAGGATTAGCGGGATCAAACAAACGGTATCCTTTAAAGGTTTCACCATAACCAACAAAAATCAATGCTTTTGACCTAGCATCAAGTTTTTGACGCTTTTGACTAGGAACATGTGCATAAGCAGTACACCCGAAGACACGTAAATGACTGATGTCAATAGGAGACCCAGTCCATAAGCTCTCGGGAATTCCACCTGCAAGCGCTCTGGTAGGAGACCTATTTTTCAGGTAAATGGCTGTCATAACAGCCTCTCCCCAGTAACGATTGCACAGGCCAGATTCCTGCAGCATAGCCCTAGTTTTATCAAATATGGTTTTGAAAGCGCGTTCTGAGATTCCATTTTGGGCAGCATTATAAGGAACTGTGGTTTGGTGTATAATACCATGTTCTTTAAGATAATTGGCCAGTTTATTATTTGTATACTCAAGGCCATTGTCACTGCGCAAAATTTTTATAGGTAAACCACATTGTTTTTCTATAATTGTTTTAAAGTTAATAAAATGTGAACTCACCTCTGATTTATGCTTCATAAGGTAACCCCACGTCTTCCGGGTATGGTCGTCTGTAAAGGTCAGAAGGTAACGAGCTCCACCCCAAGTCTCGACTTGCATAGGTCCAGCCACATCCGAATGGATGAGTTCAAGAGGTTGGGTAGTGCGCTTCGTGCTGACAGCAGGATACGGTGCTCGCACCATCTTGCCTGTCAGGCACGGCTCGCAGCTACCATTGATGGTGTCTTCTTTCTGAAATGATACATTCATGCATTTCTTCCCATCACCAAGAATCCTCATACCTGGTTCGGACAGATGACCTAGACGTCTATGGATAAGATCCATTGGTACAGTCGAAACAGCGTGAGCCTTCACTGTCTCTTGCCTAGTCTGCAAGAGCTTGGAAGACTCCTCCTCAAGGATGTGTCGCACTTGAGCCTTATATTTATACAGACCATTTTCCTTAGGAGCAACTAATAATTGATTGCCAGTGACTCTAACATTATCAAAGACTTTGCAATGATCCCTATCAAATATGACAGTATAACCTTTGTCAGTTATCTGACCAACGGACAGTAAATTGCTGGAGAGGTCAGGCACATGGAGAACATTTATAAGGCTAATATTGGAGCATAAAGGGACCCTACCAATACAATTGCTATGTAACTTATTACCATTAGCTATATAAATGGTAGAAGTTTTACCTTTAGGTTCTTCTAGCAGCTCCTTATTAGCAATCATATGCTGGGAAGCACCGGAGTCCACCACAAAGTCATGGTTGCTACTGCCGCTGCATACCATGGCTGATGCGAACATAGTGTGGTTCTCTTCATTTTTCTTCAGCTCCTTTTTGCGTTTGAAGCAACGCTTGATTGTGTGTCCACTTCTTTTGCAAAACTGGCAGTACATAGACGATGATTTCTTCTTATTGTTCCCTAGGTAGGCCTTCACTCCGTCCTGGTCACTCGCATTCCTCCGGTGTTCTTCTTGGAGCAATCTGGCACGCACGAGCTCCACCGTTAACTTGCTTGTAAGACAGGCGGTTTCCAAGCCAGATACCAGGTTGTCAAATTCCTGTGACAAGCCACTCAGCAGGATTTCAGCGACTTCATCATCATCTATCTTCTTGCCGATATCAGCGAGCTGTTGAACAAGCCGCATGACAGCCTCGACATATTCTGACATGCCGCCGTATTGAGTATATTCCACCTTATGCAGTTGACGTAATAAGAGCACTTTTCTGTACAGACCTTTGGACTCAAAGGCATCGGCAAGCTTCATCCATGCATCTTTTGCCGACGTGGCATCTCTCACGTACTGATACAAAGCAGGCTTTATCGTCAGACATATTTTAGCTAAAGCGCGGCTGTCGTGTGACGCATCGGTGTCTTCTCCTTCCACACAGCCCCAAAGACCATCCAGCGTGAGAAGCATTTTCATGGCAAATTTCCAGTTGGAATAATTTTGAACGCCATCCAGCTTTTCGACGGGAATGTGTCCGTTGTGGTCGTTATGTGACGACATTCTTGACGACGTAATTGTGGGATTGGTGTAGCAAACAAACAATAGATAGGTTATAACATGAGGGCAGATTATTATAACCTCAAAGTTTTTAATTTATTTCTGACGTACCTTTCTTAGGTTTTTATATTCCAAGTTCCTCGTGGCACTCATGTCTGGGCGCATAATCTGATGAGCAGGATGGAGGCGCAGGGCTGTGCGTAAGAGCGCAACGAAGGATACTGTTCTCGTCACATAGTCAGAAATAAAAACATATTGTTGCTCACCAAAATTGCAGTTTAATTTCCAAAATTATCCCACATTTTTGTACACGTCAAGATGTAGATGTAAAAGGATTTACATTATAAAATAATAAGTCACATTTAAAATAAGATTAGGAACGATTAATTATATGGAGCTATATCATGTCGACGAGACATCAAAAGACAGAGAGGCTAGAGTGATAGAGCGAATCATTGACAGTAAGGCTAAGTGTTGCCTGTATTAATATATAGATAGGCATATGTAAAGGGTATGCTACACGATTTCTAACAATGCAAATGAACTGTCTGCGGTATCATCATGGAAAACGGCCGCAATAGCTTATTTTCTGACTTGATCGGCATTGCAGTGACGCGGTCGACGTCAACGTAGCTGTAAAGGCTAGTTTACGGTGGGAAGAATTTTCTTTGGAATTGTAACTAGTACTCCGCCTCGAACTGAGAACTCGCGATTTACTTGCAAACAAGCTGACCAATATAACAAGACCCATGTGATGATTTTTTCGCGCCTTCTAGCTCCATAACCCTTTGATCGATCCTGCTCATATACGAACTCTCAAATTATATGTATCTCTGCTATAATCTCAACAAGATCAAGAAAACGCTACTGAAGTTATCGTCGAACAAACTCACAAAGTCAAAAAGCCATCGAAATGCCGAGACGTTCCTGCAGTAGTCAGAAGTTGTTTGTAAGAACTCGCTTCGCTTACGCTTTGCTCGTTCAGTAAACACACATAGGTAAACAAATATTGCTTCATTTTCTTTGAAAAAAAAAATACCTCATAGATTTTTTACTACGTAAAATTTTAAACAAGTATCTGATATTTACAGTAATTTTATTTTTTATTACAGCGTAGGTACCTGAAGTACGAGTCCTAACTCCAAACAATAAATTAATTTTTTAAATTATCCTTTCCAGATCTTTACAAATATATATTTGCAGTAATACTTACATAATGAAAATCGTACTTCTTGTTTATACAGTCACGTATAATTAAAAGGAGTAAGGGTACATAAGTAATAATTAAAATAGAAGTAAATAAAAGCTAACATTTGATATATTAAATTAACACTTAATTAGGTCTGCAATTTCTGTCTCCTTGTGCCGAAAGAGCCCCTAACAAAAAATGTGTAAAGAACTTTAAAGCCCTAACAAAATTTACAATAAAATGCACCTAAACGATTTCATATTCAATCTTTATTAAGTATCTTATCTTGTTGAGATTTTCTCGCCAATTATAACAAAGCTAGTCCAAACTCCAAACAATAAATTAATGTTTTAAATTATCCCTTCCAGGAGTTCTAGATATTTTTGAATCTCACCGATGCCTTTTTTTGTATGCAGCCGATGACTATTTAGTATGAAATAAGTCACCCGATGAGAATCAAAAATCGCACCCCAGATCTTTACAAATAGAACGAACTTTGTATTTTATTTACACGTGACACGTAGGAAATAGGTAATTGAACATGTTTAGTGGCTTAAATATAGTAATACTATTATGAAAACAACAACACATTAATTATGTTACTAGTGTTATGTACAAAAACATCAAACATTTGAAAACCGCTCTGTATGTCTGCGTCTTAACCGTCCTTACCTTTTCTAATCGACGCTTGTTTATATAAGGCACTCGCGCGCAGCCACTCGCAGTTTTGTCCTTACTCAGCCACAGCTTGCAATTTACTCGTTCAATTCAAATTGAGAACAATACAATTTATTTTTTAAATCGTGGACATTGAATGTAGTGTAGTGCCATGGCTTTGCTGCAAGGACCTTCGCTGAAACAGCTGGAGATGATTAAACAGGAGTTGGGGGAGGGGGAAGGAGACCTGGAGAGGGGTGTGAGGGACCTCAGGAGCATGTGTGCAGCGTCTCCACATCTGCCACGGCCTGAGAGTATAGGTATTTATCACTGATATTTTATTAAAGTAGTATAAGGATAATTACAGATACCTATAGTTATGGTTCTGACCTAGATATGCAGTCCTTAATTTTTTATAGGATTTAAAGTTAAATATACTTTATTGGCAGAAAATGGATACAAAACATCCTTCAGGTCCTTCATTAATTTAATTATTTTCGTATTTAAACAACAATATAATTTTTTATTCCTTTGTATAGGGACAATTTATCTAGATAAGGATTTTTACAGTAGGTAAATATCTATGTTTTAACAACTGATATATATTACCTACCTAACGATGGTATGTACGTGTTCACAATGTTCCAAATAATATATATTCGTTTACTTTTGCGTGCAAATATTGTTCTATCGATGTGCCGGTGGTATTTTTAATGCTTCTAAAAGTGCTACGAAAACGATTTCTGATGTGATGATAATTTCATATCCCAACATTTTCACAAAGTAGTTATTGAAAGATTGGCATAAGGTCAGCGTAGAATGTATAGGTATCGGTAAAATTATCATATTACTCACTTAAACGTGCTCGAATAGGGTCATATGACTCTCTGTAGTTAAACTGTGGCCTCAGCGTGGAGATAATTATCTACAGTTTAGATTAGAAGCACTCCTAGTTACGGGTAGGTATAAACATCAACGGATACACACAATTTACTTTAGGTTAAATACTTTAAACCCTTATTTACTCGGTTTCGATAATATAGACATAGCTAAGCTAACATAAAAGGCTTTTATATTAAACCTTCTCTAAATGTATTTAGGATTTTCTAAGTTTTAGGTAAGTAATTCCTAAGTATTCCTAAAAGTTCTTTTTTTCAAATATTTTCCTTCATAGAGCCAGTTTTTAAACTGATCTGTTAAATGAATCAATATTAATAATATTATGTAAACAAATCAAAGTTATGCACTTTAAAGTCAGATATTCATTTATTGTGATTATGCAAATATTTAATTAATAATAGTTTTGAAGGTTGGTGAACAATACTCGCACATACAAATATGCGGAATCAGCGACTTCCGTGGCACAATAACCTCATTTTCGTAATCATGTGCTTGCCCTTATTAATTTCTTTATATTAATTGCAATGGGAAGATATATATATACATATATAATAATAATAACAAATATCAGAAAACAAAAAAGGAAGGAAATCCAAGCCAGACTCGATTGCGCTATGTAGAATAGAAACTATGCAAAATATAAGAAAAAAACGTGAAACAAAAACCATGACTAAATTAAACTTTAATAACGTTGCATGTGGTAAAAAAAAACATCTAAAGAAATGCATATTTAAGCCAAACGAAGACATTGAGTATAGATAAATGAGACACGTACGTGCGACTATTTACACAACTTAGGCGAAAGAAACTATACCTACCTACTTAGGCACTAATGCTCTTCTATACAAATAGCTTCCTCTAATTCGATAATGCGAATCATTAGCGTTTACCAAATAAGCTAGACCAGAGGGCCTACTACTTCGAAAATCGACAAAACAAATGGTCCCGTCTCTATCGCTCTTGCATATACGAAAGAGAGTGATGCAAATAGACGATTCGATGAACGAAGTGCTTCGCGGTTATAGGCCAGGTAGTTGAAAACGCTATTCTCTCTTTTTTGCAAGAGAGCAGTTTTTCCAGAGTTTCCGCTTCTGGCACATCACGTTAAATATTGATTTGTCGTATTTCGTATTTAGCTTGAGGTACTTAATAAGAATTTTATTTAACCTTTACTTTCGAAAACTTCAATAACATGTACATATATATTTTATTTTGTGATTGATTCTTAAACTGTTCGAAGTTATATATTGAGCTATATTTATACAATAGCTTGACTCACAAGGAAACCAGCAGATTTTATCCACGCATTGTTAAGGCCAAAAGAAGGAAAAAAAACATTAAAAATGTACATATACATGATTAGTTAAATTTTAAATTAAATTTTTAGAAGTTACTGATTTGACACTTAAACCCTATTATTTGAAGGTTTATTCTGCTTTATTTTTTTTATTTCGATTCTTACATACATACATACATACATACAATCACGCCTATATCCCAAAAGGGGTAGGCAGAGATCACGGATTTCCATTTGCTACGCGGCTACGATCAATGCAGCAAAACGGCTCTTCGTGAGCCACTTCTCGCCCCCGTAAAGAATTGAATTGAATTAGAATTGAATTTCGATTTTTAACCAAATTATAACATCAAATCAGTACAACTTAAGTTATAAAATTGTAAGTACTTTTATAAATGACGAACAATGAAGCCCATTCTTAGCATTGTTGAATAAAATATTAAGTTTGAATATGGTTAAAATTTTACAAATTCTTCTTATAAAGTTTTAATTGTGTACCATCTTTCTGAAAAACCGCCCCTTCTGATATCAAAAAAAACCGGCCAAGTGCGTGTCTGACCACGCATAATGGAGGGTTCCGTCCGTGCCTTCAAGGGAATAAGCTAGGAGTAGGAATACACGAACAGATGTGTCCGCCGGATCTGTCCGGCGGATATGCCCGGCGGACAGATGCGTCCATGTATGGCGCGAATCAGACACTGATTTGTCTGCGGACACATCTGAAAAGCGCCATCCACGGACGGATCTGACCGCCGGGCATATCCATCGGACAAATCCGGCGGGCACATCTGTGCGTGTATCCCTAGCTATAAGAAAAAAATATATAAAAAGGTCTCGTATCTGCGTATGAAAGAGGTTTTTAGAGATAATTCGAAAAGAAAAGAAAAGTTACACACAATTTTCTCGGGTTTTGGGCTGATATTTCTACAAAATGATTACTAAATAAAAAAAATGTTTTTTGCCATTTAAGCTACGGAACCCTAAAAATCATTTTTCAGTCCGCCGTATTGTATACTTACATATTAAGAAACATAAACGATTTATTATTGGCATATTGATATTTCATGCCACTTTTTAACTATGAACCATGTGAAAATACTTGAGTGTTAATTATTATGGTACCTACCTAGTATATAGCTGAAAATACATATAAAATTGCTGAAAACTGTAGTACATTACTGGAAACCATAAAACTAGTAAGTATACCTACTTTACAATGATGTGTGACGTTTTCAAGTCAAAGGTACATTAATGTCGCTTGTTATGTGTTAATAGAGTTCATTTCTATATGATTTTTATGGCATTATAACGCCTTATTTACAACCGACAATGATGCCTTTATTTGAAAAAGGCACATATATAATTATTATAATAATATGTTAGCCTATATATGTCCCACTGCTGCTCCTTTCATGTACGAGAAGGAAATAGGCTATAGGGCATATAGGTATCGCCAATTCGCCACGTTAGTTGAAGTCACGCACACAACAACATGTCATGTAATGAAATGACAGAGAGATTTTGAAATTGCTTGTAATTTTTCGTACCGACAGCAAGTTCCATACTAAACGGCATATTGACACTAAATTCACAAATTTCTTTTTAGGTAAATACTTTAAGATTTTTTTAGGATAATATATTTAATTTATATAAAACACATATTTTAGTTTTATATGTAGGTTTATTGTTCCTGTAGTTTTATTGTGTACGCATTATGTAAATAAATGTTTTACTTAAAAAAACACATCATAATTCGGAGTTCGCAATGAATGGCAATGATATTCCAACTTTGTCGGTTTCAATTAGTTTTATTTAAATGAAGAGGTATCTGAATGATACATAAAGTTTCGATATTAGTATATTGTTTGTTGTCTTATTTTCTGAAATATACCTTGCTTTTAATTACATAATTACATTCGCTTCACTCATTCATTCCATTCACTCACTTTTTTGCAATCAGTACCTAATGTAGCTGTGTGCGTAATCATTATTTTCTTGCCTGGCGATACCTATACAAAAAAACTCCTGCTTTTATTTAGTCGCAATCTAATATATTATACCAATTATGCCTTCAAACAGATTACCAGGGAACATAATTGGAACCCTAAAGTTCTGCAATTAAATAAAAATCTGCAATTTTTCATTAATCATGATATTCATGATCAAAATCTTAAAATTTCCATTAAACAGCCGACGACCTTTTCAGCAAAAAACATCGCTTTAGTTTTTATCCTTCCACGTCCGGTTTAAATTCTAATTATAGCCCACGGTAGGTTCGAGAATACCCTCAAAAATAAAACAACAACATTTGTGGCGAGATAAATGATATGTAATACAACCACGATGGTTGGTTGGGTGCTCAAACATAACAGCGAGTCGAACAGACCGGGAGAACTAGTGTATCGCCATCTTAAGAACAGTAACTGCCAGTATCCGTAATCGAATTACGCTTGTATGGTCCGCTTGTAGTATTCAACTCTCTCGTTCTAATGAAGTGATAGGAATCAAGTTATCTAGTAGGCAAGTAATCTTTTTTTTATAATCTCAATGAGTGAGCGTGTTGTTTACAAGCAAACGCAACAGCTCGGATAGGTGGAAAATTTTGCTCGCAATTAATATCTGCTAGTATAATTATTTTTTGTTTTTGATGTGTTCCAACTGTTCCAAATTAAAATAAAACGGGTATCGGTGTTCCGTTAAGATTACTTAAGATGGTTCGGCTTCGGCATGTGCGGGTGCCATCGAAACATTTTTTAATCTAAGCGGTCTTTACATTGAGGTGAGAGTGAAAGACTTATAAAGCTGTTTAATAAAAGGTATTTGTTGATATAAATACTCTGTAAATACTAAATAGAAATGTTTGCAAATGTTAGAAACTAAAGGATGATTCACGGTGTCATGTTCCGGTTCCGATACGACACATTCGTGCCGATAGGTACTTCATTTTGTATAGAAAACATGGTGTCGGAAGGCTCGGACCCGGAACCACCTAGTCGCTGCTCTACTCGTGTAGTGCTCGGAACATCCGGCGTCGGCACGTTGACGCTGACGTGGCGGACCCGGAACATGACACTGAGAATCATCCTAATTCGGTGTAAAAAAAATTAAATCTTATTACACGTGATAAAGGAGTCTTTCAAATAAGTAATAAAACTTTTTCATTCCTACTAATATATACTTAAATTATTACTTATGATATGACTAGTATGCTTAACCATTATGGGGGTTGGAGAAGTCGTGGCTAGTGGACTATGCAGTTAAATTAAACTAGTAGGTGGACAATTATAGTTTTATATTGCAGAAACGTACATTAATGGCGAGAATGTTTCCGTGGGAACGCATAACATCATAAATATACCTACATGAGAGTTTCTTTCTATAAAGAAACTTTTTAATGTTGTTAACAGGGGTGCTAAAAGTTATTGGGGTATAACGTACCTTACGTATCAGCAATGCAAAAATATTTATATTTTGCATAAACACGTATTTTAACATTCACGGCTGCACATAACATCAAAATCTAAATTAAGAAATGACAAGCTATAATAAGTTTTGGTCGTTTTTGTCTGTCGAGCATAAGTAGTTTTAAATTCACTGAGATTTTTAATTCAATGGAATATATGTTAGTTAACGTCATCAAACTGTAGCATAACATACCATAAATACTCTTTATTGTACACCTCAAATTAATGAAACAAAACATACACAAGTTTCAATCAGAAAAGTAGAGGTAAAACAATTGGCGGTCTTATCGCTAAAAAGCTATCTCTTCCATACAACCTTTAGTATTTATATTTAATTTAGCCTAATAGTAACTTTCTCATTTTATTTATTTACAAAAGGCGATCTTAATGCTATAATAATGCATTCTCTAGTCTCTACCATCCAGTTTTAATGCAGGATAAAACTGTTCTGTTGTCACTGTATGTGTATTCAGATTCACTGTACCTATTCGTGCGGTTTTGTAATGTTTTCATCGAAGTTATGAGATAAACTATTAGCTAAGGATATACGCACAGATGTGCCCGGCGGATTTGTCCGACGGATCCGACGAGATCCGTTCGTGTATGGTGCTATTCAGATGTATATCCGTGTCAAATTCGCGCCATATACACGCACGGGTTTGTCCACCGGGCACATCCGTCGGACAAATCCGTCGGGCACATCTGTGCATGTAGCCCTAGCTATTATGACTACTTGTATGAGAATACGGCTGTCCTAACTTATCAGAACACTTGGTACTCAAATAAAAAGCGAAAAACAAGGTCGCCAATGGTGGAAAATTATCACAAAATTTACACAAAACATAAATTATATATTTACCTATCTAAATAGGTAGTTATACTAGTTTTCCGTCCATCAGATTAAATTGCTAAAAATATATAGGAAGAGCTTTTTAAGTTAAACAAATTTTCTATTTAAAGTTAATTCTTTAGTAGATTTCTTATTTTTAGGCTCTAATTTTGGCAAATACTTGAATTTAAATATATTAGAAAACTAATACAATATACATATTCCACAACCAAATTAAAAAGACTATATTATTATGATAAAAACAAACTAACGCGTAAGTTTAACGTACGAGAAGACAAAAGGTCGAAAAGCACGTAAACAAAGCTCCAAAAGTACATTTAAAACGTCCTGAGGTTAATGAATCCTTTGTTCTTAATATTAGCAGTCAGAAATGGCATTTATGAATATAGATGACTCGGCCATAGGAAACGCGTAAGCCGTGCAACAGCTTCCGTGTCACCGGCAGCTGCCATTCAAGCCAACAGCGTAGGTTGTTGGGCACTTGTATGCTGATAGGACTTTATTAGCATCACGGTAGAAACGTGCCAAACTTAACCAATCTCAAGCTTATATTGAAAGGCCGTAATCACTCTTGGTGTATATGGCGGTTATGCTCTTTTGGAGTAAATGTATCAACTTCCGCTCAGCCTTCGTTTTGCTTAATAACGCGGTGCAATTCGAACAACTTTTGGCAATTGGCAAGGTTCCGCCCACTCAGATATTTGGAAAAATAATAGCTATTTAAGCTTAAATTTATATTTTTTATTTAAGTGATTAATGGTATACAATACTGCTTTATTTGGTTTTATAAACTAAACTAATACTAAAACCTAAAACATACTTAAACATAATACAAATAAAAAATGGGCTCCAGATCAGTACCACTCGGTAGGGTGCGTCGCATTAATAAGGCGCTTGGCTAGCTCCTTGTAAATCCTGTGAGCGTTCTAGTTAGTACACCTAGTAGCTACTAGGTGGAGTAGCAGTGCAGCTTACATTTCTTCTTACAATTCGGACAGAGGGCGCAATCGACTTGAGCTTCAAAAAGTTCTTAGGTTGTGGTCGTCTATATCTCTATAGTCTCTGCAGATATATGTAAACAACTTAAATAAAACCCGCTACGCAAATATACTTTATTTTTACAAGCTTTTGTCATTGTATTGTAGGTAAGTTTGTTGTTCAGGTATAATCTTGCAAGCCAGTTTTAAACTGGTTCCTGATGTCCGATTAAGCTGAAATTTAGCGTGAAGCAGATGCCCCCGGTTTTGAGTACTTTAAGGAGAGTTTGTCTATTTAGACGTCCGTCAGTACTGTGTACTAACGATCACTGAGTTAAACCACGGACGGACAGACAAACCGACGGACATGGCGAAACTATAATTTGTTAGTTGACTATGGAACCCTAAAAAATTCAATTTTTTATGCAGACTTATTTGCCCTTTCTGTTTATTCACAAGGTGCTTATCAATACACTCCATAATTATTATGGAGTGTAAAAATAACTTGACCTACAGGATACCGATTTATTTCGGAGTGCGTTGAACTCTTTAACTCCGGCGCACGCGCACGCCTTACACCGGCACCCGTGCAACCGGTCCCGAAGTAGCTCAATGCTGCAACGCTAAGTATGAGATAACCATACGATACTAAGCATAAAACTGAGATAACTAACAAGAAAAAAACAAAAGTCCCCTAGTGGCGGACATATAAGGTTTTTTATAAATAAAACTTAAAAAAAAAGAATATTTTTTGAAATTTATGAATTAACAAATTCAGCAAACTATTAAAAACGTAATAAAAAAGAAATGCAGCTTCATCATAAACTAAAAACTTAAAAACATAAATTGAACTTTTGTGAAAAAAAACCGCTGCTTTTTCAAGTGGCACCTAGTACCGGACGGACTTCATCTCGAACCCTTAGCACCGGACGGCTTAAAATATTTGACACCTGTGCTGTGTTTTCTTTGTTTTCTCCTTTTTTTATCTTTTCCCTTAATTCTTTTACTTAATTTTCCTACAGCGTTTTCTTTAGTCTTGACAACTTTGGCTCGTTTTCCTTTCTTTTCTACCTTTTCTCTGGCTTTCGCATTTTTGGCTTGTTTGCAGTCCTCTTCCATAGCTGTCTTTAAGTTTCTTTTCTTCTTTCATAATCTTTCATGTACTTCTTCTCCGCGATTTAATGCTGAGGTTCTATCATGTAGCGTACTTTTTGGAATGTTGTAGCGTGTCGCAGCTTCTCTCAAAGAGAGTTCAACTTTAGTAATCGCGATTTGTAAATTATTTTCACCCCACTTTCCTTTCTTTTTCTTCTCTTCCATTTTTCCCTGGCCGTTCTGATCTGTGGAACATCGTATGCAAAACAATTATTATAATAAATGTAAATACTACCAAAAGAAATCAACATATTCACTGTCCGGCGTTACGGGACTATTGGCTGTCCGGTACTAGGGGATAGGACATCGTTACAATTATTTTTTATATGCCTTAATTATTTCAAAAATATACAAAATCTTTTATAAACTATTAAATGTAAATGAATAATATCCAAATTAAAAATAAATACAGCCAGCTAAACCCAAAAACAAGTTCGTAATACTCATCCGAATCTTAAGTGACACAGTATGTTCCCTCCAAAATCTGCAAACAGCCACTCCCGGTGTTGCTATGCGCGTCACTGGCGATGCGCGTCCCATGACTCGGCATCGGTAAGTCCCCCCGCGCCCCTTTCACTTGTCCTTTAATCGCTTGCGTTATTGGCTATCGAGATAGTACGAGTGTCCGGCACTAGGTGCCGTCCGGCGTTAAGGGACTTCCCCCTACGTGAATTCACACGTGAAGAAGACTGTGAATAAAACTACAATCAATGAAATAAATAAGTAAATCCGCAGGCCGAAAATCACGTCAATCAAAGGCTTCAAACAAAAACAAAAGTATCGCCTAAATATGCTCGGTCACTATTAGATACTTGATACTTGTAGTCTTGAAGGTAGGTACTAGGAGTTAATAATAAAAAAATGCTTATTTGTTTGGAAATTACCAAGTCGGTGGGAATTAAGTTTCCTCATAAATGATATACATACAAAGAAAAAACATTGAGTACAATAACAATTCTCCGTGTTGTTTACTAAGCCACCTATTAAATTTGCCAAACAATATTTAGATCGCAAAAACCGCTATAGCTATTTTAATCTTTGATAGACTTTTTATCTACGTTCGTTATTTAAAAGCGTCTAATTTGTTAAGCAAGGTCGAGAACTGTTAAAATTTCCGCTTAATTAATCACATATCCGTCGTCGTCTGTCCGCCATTAGCATTTTATGTCAATAAAGAAATGCGGAATATAATACTTTTGTGTACCTAGGTATACTAGTTGGTACTTACACGAAATTGTCATTAAGGGTACCTTATAAGAATAAGGATCTCCCTAAAATCCAAGCAATCTTTGCAGTTTCATAAGATATCAAAAACATGGATTTTTATAATCCTAATAAGTAGTATTTTCTTTTATATACATATTTATAAATCTATGAGGATTCACGGGATTAAACAGATCATGCATCCTGTATTCTGAGATCTCGTTGCATTTTAATATGTATTTTGTCCCTATTCCACTAGGCTGCTTCTGTTACGTGAATAATATGTTAGTGCTGTGTTGCTCAGGTAGACTCTGTGCCGGGGGAGAAGTGTATATTAGAATCTATACAAACCACAACACTTCTCTCTCTGCAAGGACTCTACATAAACAAAAATTAATCAATTAACTTGCCAAGAATATACTTACATATTACTATGATATTCTATCTAATGGTTCTTATCCGGTCAAAGCTGCTCTTAAAAACACTTAATCTTGGTTATAAAAAGTGAGCGGTAGGCGTTGGTAATTCCTGGAGTTTTTTGCTACAATTACTTATAAAAAATTGATCTAATAAATATGTATAAAAATTCCATCAAACTTATCGCTTACGTCTGCCTAACGTGTTTACGAACTTTATATTGACGTGGAGTCAAATAGATCTCCACGTCTATTTTTTTTTTCATCTTGATTCATGTGAAGTCAAAAAATAGGCTAATTTGCATAATATTCACACGAATGTATTAATAGGTACGGAAGTTGTTTACTGATATCTCTATAATGAGATCAGTGACGTCTATCGATGGTTTGCCGTAACTCATTAACATTATATTTATTTATTTATTTTGAATATATGTTTTTGGTTTACGCATGTGTAAGGTTTGTTTACCTTTGTTAAGAATTAATATTTTGAGGGCATAGTCTATATGTATTTTTGTCAGAGAGGTTTTTTACCCCTTTGAGGAATTTTGTTTCTTTATACACTTAAAAGAAAGTGTGAGTTTGCACTAGTTGGATTTTTACCTATTTTATGCCAGCTATTACCATTGGTATAGATAACTTGATATACTTACTTGTATACATAGTTCCACATTGTACAAACAGCATCTCTCGTACTTAACAATAAATCAGTTTTATTACAAAAGGCATAAGGCATAAGATCCACCGATAGGCAGTTAACAGTGTGGGGTGTGGGCGACGGTTCGAATAAATTAGTGCTTAAGAAATCTATTTAAAACATATATTGTAACACAAGTCATCATATCAATATACTATTGTTGCCAAAATCTAGGTTATTTTCGATATTTTAGCAACGTAAACCTGACCAAACAAAATGTGTAAGTTAAAAACGTAATCTTCATGATTGCAATCATCTCATCAAAGATTTTTCGCGCAGCTCAATTTGTCAGAAATTTGTGTTAAAAATTTGTGCCAGAACATTGTACACAAAGGGTCATGATTCATCGCGATTCCTCGCACTCCTGCCATCAGCATCACTGCCATATGGTGTAAGTTTACGCGCGACCGCGGTAATCTCGCTCACGTAATCTTGCAACACGGTGCTGCGTACTAATGATGACACGATGTGGTGACGAATACTGAGTCAAGTGCTTGTCTACATAGAAATTAGGGATGTCAGCTGATTAGCGCCTGATATACTTGAACAGTTTTTCGGTCAAAATCAAACGCCAAAAAGCTGAAAAGTTGCACGTCGCTCTGAACGTCTTTGTAATAAAACAGCACTAGTTAACTTTAAAGTTACAGCTAGGCTTCTTACTTATTTGTAATACAAAAATATAAACATACCTTTGACGTCGACTCACATTAAGGATGGCTTTTGTTCATACAAAACTTGCCCAACAGGCTTTACCTACATCGCTCTACCGGTTGGCACGCGGAAGGTAGCCCTTCCAATTTCCAGATCATTCTACGGATTGCTTATTGCAAGAAAATAGCCCCGATTACCTGAACCTGAACCGACTGAGATAAGTCTTTATAACGTCTTTATAACAGCTGTATTACTTATGTAGTTAACACTGATAGTACCTAATGTAGTTAATCATTGTTTTCAAGCTGCATTCTGCCGCGGAACTTCTTTTTTTCTCGTGGAAATCAACTGGAAATTCGAGAACAATCTACCTACTTGATTTACTTAATGAGAATAACATTATTCTGGTGTCCACGTGTCGGTTGTCCCCGCGATTGTAGGCGGTACATAAAGAGAAAAATAAATGCAGAGTCTATTAAAACGTGGGTGCACGATATTTTTTGTCTTGCCGTATTATAAGAAAATACATAGCTGATTTGATATTCTGAAACGATTGGTTTGATAATTTTCCCAAAATCTTTATTTTCCTGTGTAGCGTCAATTCCAGTCGAATTTTTTTATTCCTATTTTACACCAGACGTATTAATTCGTTAAATGATATTTCCAGTCGCATTTTTTCATTTTTTTCCCATTTATATTTTACACCAGACGTAAAAATTAATTCCTTAAATTATATTTCCAGTCGCATTTCTTCCAATTAGACAATTTAACCACGCATAAATTCCTTTTTTTCTAAATAGCAGTTCATCCAAAAAGCAACTGGTCTATTTTTTTTGAGTATGACCAAACATCTCCGTCACAACTTAACTAAGTAAACAGAAACGTAACAGGAGATGACAACCCAAGATTTTTTAGTCTATTAGTACTCTTTTATTCTGTCACAGCTGTCAACCGCCATAACATGGCGCACAAAATTTGTTCTAGATGTCACATCTAGTAGAAAACATAATTAATCAATGATTATACCTATAAAACTCTGTGCTTGACATTGACTTACGTACGGTATGGTATATCTTATGTAACTATTACAACGCATACATTTTATGCATAGAATGTCATATAATGTCATAAAACTAATACCTACAAACTCCTACAAAGTATGTTGTTTGTTTAAAATCGGATTGCAGTTATCGTTATTGTTTCCTATATTAATTACTGGGTTTCAGTGAATACATAATATTAAGATTATTGAGTAGTTATGCATACGTGTATTTAATTAGTATACCGGTACCTATATCATGTAAGTACTTACATACATCCCTACCTGTATGTATACTTACTAAGTAGTTATAGAGGGCTCGTTAGTTACTTACATAGTTAAAATTAAAACATTGAGCAATGATACAAAAATTAAGTAAGTAGTATGTCATGCATGAAAGTTAAAAAAATCCTATAATAAATAATAAAAAAACAAAAACAAAAAAATGGCTAGCCATTAAACTGATGTTACGTACACACAACTTTAAAAAACCGAAGTAGTGGGTTCCGTAGTTACTATCGAAAAAAATGTCGCAAGGTCGTATCTGCCTTTATACGTAGTTTTTTGGAGATTACTCAAAAACGCCTTAACTTATAATGTTCAAAATAATTTTCGTGGAAAGAATATTCAAAGATTAAATTTTAAATTTTTTCATAATTTTTGAACTTACGGTTCATAAGTTACAGGAGGGAAACATTTTTTTAACTCTCGGAGTGTTTATTTCCGAAAATATCCAGAATCAAAAATAGTTCAAAGAATCCTCAATGTTGTTTTTAAAGATCTATCAATTGATATACATCATACATTTTTTAGCACTTTACTAAGTGGCGGCACACAAAATACACCTTAGGTTTCCGAGTATAAAACATAATTTTAAACAAAAATAGAACCGACTTCACTTAGGATCCGCTATTCCACGGCCGAGTTGCTGTAAAAATAGTGAAATCACTATAGGTGTGCCTATAATAGTTGAAGAGTTCCCTCGATTTCTCTAGGATCCCATCATCAGACCCCGACTTGGGACCATCTAGGGGTTATAACCGTTCGATTTAAAAATTCACGATTCACGGAGATATCGAGTAACATATACACATACAAAAAAAAATCTGACGAATGAGAACCTCCTCCTTTTTTTGAACTCGATTAAAAATGGATGTGACATACGGACGGACGGATGGACGTAGCAAGTTTCCGCAACGGAACCTTAAAAATACAACCGAGAAGCCTAAAGTGAATATTTAAAATAAAATAATAAAACTTTATCGCTTCTCTTCTTCTCCATTTACCTGTTTATCCATTTGTTACCTAAAATATAATATCTTGTATAAATATCACAAGGTATGTATTATATGCAGAACGCTGACGTAAAACCTGGTATAATATTTAATTGTGCATGCATATAAAACGATTTGGCTATAAGTACAGTCACCGGTAATAGAATCTTCCTACACGAAGGTCGCAAAAATATGTGACAGGCTCTTATGGACCTACAAATAAGAGCGTGTCACATGGTTTTGCGGCCTTCGTGTAGGAAGATATTGTTGCTGGTGACTGTACGTGTCCACAACTAATTACGAAGAGTCATGTCTACGAAGGTCTCTAACTTAAGATATCTCTTTTACACTTGCGGAGTCTTAGTAAAAAAGAAAGAGTTGTCAGAGTTGTTGACAATACCAGCTGTACAAATAATAACAGCATTGAAATCGATTTTACATAGTTACTGAAACGTCCATCAATTGTTAAAACTCTAACAAGCATGGACGATCTTGACAACAAAGGGTGACAATGACATTACTTTAGAAGCTCACCAGTACCATACAAATGAACATAATAAAAACTATTCATTTTGTACGTAAAAGTAGAGTCTACATTTGAAACTTTACACTCATCCCTATTTTTGTAGCGAGGCGAGGGTTCTGAACTATTCATTTTGTACGTAAAAGTACTAAAAGTAGAGTCTACATTTGAAACTTTACACTCATCCCTATTTTTGTAGCGAGGCGAAGGTTCTGAACTATTCCTTTTGTACGTAAAAGTACTAAAAGTAGAGTCTACATTTGAAACTTTACACTCATCCCTATTTTTGTAGCGAGGCGAGGGTTCTGAACTATTCATTTTGTACGTAAAAGTACTAAAAGTAGAGTCTACATTTGAAACTTTACACTCATCCCTATTTTTATAGCGATGCGAGGGTCCTAGCATAAGAAGAGATAGTATGATTCTCTCTGTTTATGTTCTATGCTGGAAGTAAAACAAACTCTAGCCTAACTATACATAGTATTTTAGGTATTGTGTATTGTGTCGACGTCAAATACATCTTTAGACTTTTGTATATACCTTATTACAAAGGAGTAAGGTGCAAAAGCGTAAACATATCTTCGACGTCGACTGTACAAATTATTAGATCAGTACTTAAAGTACCCGATTCTTTCTGTATTTTAATCTTCGAATCAAATGTCTTACATGTAATTTGTAATTCATTCGCTATGAGAACTGACCGCGCTGCCATCCGCCATTGTTGAGTTCAGACTTGCACAATAACAGGTGGTAATCCAGTAGGATTCACATACAGTAGTATGTGACAGTTCGAGCCATTAATGGTACAGTAGGTACAGTCGCGTTCATTAATATCGACGCGTTCAAATAAACAATGAATATGTGTACACAACCTTATACCCATACAAATAAGGTCGTGTACACGCTTATCAAAGGACAATGAACTAACTCATACTAAATAGTTAGTACGTAAGTAACTTGATTAAGTAAGTATTCTATTATGCGTAGGTAGTTCGGAGTGAGGAGTATGAAGTAATCAATGCTGTTAATTTGTATATGTACCTATATGGTAGTAAGGTAGTAGTAACTTTTGAATAAGAACAGCTCTTTCTCAAAAACCTACGAATGGAAAAATGTGGCCTAATGATTACTGCAATATTTTTATTTATTATACGTATTATGGACCAAAATAAAAGTGCTTACACCGTAAATAGTATTTATGAATTTTGTTCGCCCGCTTCGGCTAAAGAATGAACAAACGTAGGTAACTATTTAGTTTTCTTTTTCATATTATACAGCGTGTAATATAAATTAAACCAAATATAAAACTCATTAGTGTAATAATTAATTATGATGTTTTTTAAGTTACACTAAACTGTGTCCCATTAATTAATTTTTATAAATTTTATCAGGAGCAATTAATGTACTGTAAACATTGAAAGTAAGTGTTAACGAGCCTTTAACGCGAGTGTGTTATATTACTATGTATATATTATGAATATTTTTTTTATTGCAATTCTAAGCATTGCCATTCAGCGAGGGAATGCTGCCAGCATCTTTGGCACGATGCCGCGGGGGCCTTATTTAGATGTATTTTAGTTTAGATTAGTTTTAATTTATTTTTAAGTTGTTTTTAATTTTGTTTAACCATTTAATAATAAGTAAAAGTTATCTACTAGTAATTACATTTCTTATGTCTTATACTAATTACCGTTAAGAGATTCGCCCGTATAGATTTACACATTGTAGAGGACCTAATCCTTATATAGGTATTCTCCAGAATCTATAGTGCAGGGCTCATAAATTAACTTCTAGTGGTATGTAAGTAGTGTTCAAAAACTCGACAAGGCGCGTGTATAGGCGTCATTAAAGTATGTAGGTCGTTGTAATTTACTTGTATACAAATATACTCGTAAGTATTTGTGGTCTCTAAATGCGAGATCGCTGGCTTCGACAGATGGCTTGCGAAACCACAGAAATTGTCCCTTATTGTGTACCACGTGCCAACTATTCACTTTTAAACGACCTTTCATAGTACTTATCAGGGTATTACTCAATATTGCGCTTTCTATACAGAGATATTTATCATATAATAATGAAACTAGTGCAAGTACCTAACGTTCACGGTCACATTTAACATAATTAAATGCGAGTACCTATGTGATAAATATTTTTAAATTGACTTAGGCGAAGAATAGTAAATATTAAGATAAATTTGTTTTATAGAACAACTGACAAAAGCTGTAGAGTAATCAACTAAATTTTAGAGATACAAATTGTGTACAAAATGCACTTTATTTGTTTATTTAATTCAATTCAATGTATTTATTTCGAATCAAAGATCCATAGATTGTTGTTGTAGATTTAATCCCGTTTCCTTTACCTACCGATTTTAAATATTTAGTAATGTTTATGTGTCACTAATTCTTTATTGCACAACTATTATTGGTAATATTCAATTACATGTCAGACTTATTTCTATAACATAATGGTGTCTAGTTTCGGCTCCCACCTGGTCCGAAAGTGCCAAAAATGCTGGCAGCATTGCCGCGTTGTGTTTATTATGTTTATTAGTTTTATTACCAATGCCAAATAATAAAAGTCGCGTGTAGACGTTATATACGTAAGTACAATATAATGATGTATCTGTTATTAACTTAAACTGGGATAATAACGAATACCACAGCTAATACCTACCCTACATACTACCTACCATTCATCAACAAAGCAAATGATTCTAAGTAATTAATATAATAGCCTAGGTACCTACGGTGGCTCGCACGCGACCGCGTATTACAACCTACATTCAATCATGTCATTTAAATACAATCGTAGACAAGTTATGCTCTATATTTAAGCCTCCCTTACGCAATAGAATAGATGTTTTTTTCATATCTACTGGAGATCATGGTCACGCAGAGGCTATTTGTAATTTTTGCAGTAAAGTAGGTAGTCAAGTTGAGGAAAAATCTCTTGAATGGGACTCGTAGTACTTAACTTTTTATTGAGATAGAAGATAGAACAAAGAAACCGGTGGTTATATCTGATGTGGCAAACTGCGTAAATATTTTTAGCATTTTGCCCCCGTGTTTTTGGTAGTTGTGGGTCATCCATATCCTATAAAATCATGTTTTAATATATTTTTAAGTAGTTTAAAATGTTGACTTTCTCTATTATTTAAGATCTTGTGTTTTTATATTTAGATATATAGTCTGTCCGGAAAGAAAAGAGTCTTAGAATGTATGAGCTCCCATATAAACTACGACACTTTTCCTTCCGCACAGACTCTATTCCGAAAAGAACATCGATAATATAAAACAAGTCACCTCAGTTTGTCTGTCGGCAATCTGTTTTGTAGGTACCTACTTAGATAGGTTATGTCCGTATGGCAGTTATAAGCTGTAGGTATAAGTATTTTATGAATTATTCATTATGAATGAATAGGTATTATGCAAAGAATAAGTAATTAAATTACAGTCGCCATGAAATATATCTACGCGACCAGGGGGGTGATTTTTGAAATTCGAGCACTCGAAAGTGACATTTACATCTCTGAATAAAACGATGAAGATATATTTTAAAAATAACAGCGATGGGAATTTAATATCATTAATATTTAAACTATTAATTTCATACGAAATAATTGGCGACAAACTTTTGTGTGCGATTATTTTCGAGCTTAATTTTTTTGAATTCGGGCGCTCCCAGGGTACCTACTCAAAAACATCTGAACATGCACTTTATCGCCTTGACAATAGAGGCGTTGTTCAGATATTTGTGACCACCTTGGTCGCTTCGATATGTCTGATGGCGACTGTGAAACAATTGAAAATTCATAAGAGAATGTAAATGCCTGGTAGGGTAGGGTGTAAAAATACATCTAAATAGTTTATAATTCACAATGTTCCCAAACCCTCTGTATTAGGTATAACTAGGTATACATTATTTTAAATTCTTATAGTTTTACGTTTGGCTGGTGTGGCTGTCATAAATTAATGTAAACCCACAGAGCTATCAATTAAAATGTGTACGAATTAGATATGTAGGTACCTATGGAGCATAGACTTAAAGATATAATAGACGGCCATAGTCGTAGGACTTTTTGAGGGTCCAAGTTTTTAGCGCCATCTAGTCCAGAGCGACCTAAAGATAGCCAAAATGTAATAGGAAATGTCGATCACCTGCTCTGCTACTCCATCTGTTTAGTAAACGACTAGCGTTACTATATTAGCAGGTGACATTTCCTCTTACATTTTGACTATCTTTAGGTCGCTCTTGAACTTTAAGCCTCAAAAAGTTCTACGACTATGGCCGTCTATTATATCTTTAAGCATAGACTTGCTTTAAGTCTATGCTATGGAATATGGCCCTGAGTATTTAACAAAAAATAAGACCCCAAAATCAATTATCAACGATCGCTTTTGGATTTTCCCTGGTTTTTGTCATACACGTTTCAACATTTTGCGCAATAAAGTTTTTACTTACTTATAGGTAGGATTTATTAGGTATATAAATCATATGAGCATTAAGTATTATATAATACGTAATCTTTATAAATGCATTATGGTCGCAGCGTAATACTTCGTAACATGAAGCCTCATGTTTTCCTTAATGCATAATTATTTTACTTGTATAATTATGCGCCTTGGTAAACTACAAAATCTCCATTTTAATAAAAGTGACGTCAATTACATCCAGAGTGTTGAGCCCCACCATTTATTATTTAAGTACGCAATTAACGATTTACCAGCTACTTCTGAGTGGATAGGTATTAGCTGGTTTTAGGTATAGGCATAGAGTAACGTATAGTATAGGTATTAGGTATATTATCACATCATACAAATAGCGTCTTCTCCTTAGCCTCCCGAGTCCTAGTAGCCGATATAGAGGAATAGAACAAAATTTTAATAAATATAAAAAGACGTAGTCGGATAATTTGCAGAAAAAATGTACCTTTACTTAGTCCCGACTGTCCCAAAATTTACATACAAAAAATTCGTTACGTTCATAAAAAAAGTGTAACGAAACTGAGAAATTATCAGTTTCGTTACATTTTTTATATGAACGTAACGAATTTTTTGTATGTAAATTTTGGGACAGTTGGGTCATTTTTTTTATTCTATCAGACTCGATAGAGCTCATGATTCTGCATGCGATAGACTCAAAATATACATGAAATAAAAAAAAAAAGTAAAGGTACATTTTTTCTGCAAATTACCCAATCACCTACTCACAAATATTTTGCTAGTTTTTATATGTAACTATATCTTTTTTAACATTATATCTAATAATAAATTTGCCTTCCAGACACCAGTTTCCTGGAGCTGTTCGTGCGTGGCTGTCGCATGGACTTGGAGCGCGCGCGCACCAAGTTCGAGGCGTTCTGCACAGCGCGGGGGCGCCACCGGGACCTCTACCAACAGCGCTCGCTCAACGACCCACCGCTTAACGACATCTGCAATTTTATGTGAGTGGGTATGGTAGTTGGCGAGTGGTGACGGATGCTTGACTGAAAATATGCTCGACCCTTACATAATAAGATAATAACCGTAATTAGGCAGTGTATTTAGTTCCTGCTCATCAATAGTGCTCTTATAGATTCGTAATATTCGTATACCATTTTTATCATTTTGTTAAAAATATTTTTATAATATCTTTACCTTCCGCTATTCTACTCCCTCCCTATCTTTAACCATGGTCTTATCTTATCAAACCTAACATGTGTTTTGACACTATTTATACTGTGCAGTTTTATAATCCACTAAATCTTCCAGGGATATAGTGCCACTGCCTAAGCTCACAGACGACGGCCTCAGAGTGACCATATTCCGCATCAAGCCGCAGTACCCAGAGAGCAGCGCCGACATCGCGGCGACTGTGCGCGCCGTGCTGCTGGTGGCCGACGCGCGCATGCGCGACGAGAAGGCCATCGTCGGCGACGCGTTCGTGTGGGACGTGAGTATCCGTAGTGTATAGGAACATGTGTGCAGTTGACGCAGCTCACAGGCGACGGCCTCAGAGTGACCATATTCCGCATCAGGCCAATTGATCAGGGTCACAGGACCGCTCTAGGAGTAAGTAAGTGAAGTTCCGCTTTTGTGTATTTCCTATTTCCTAATGCTAATATTTTAATGAGGTCACAGTGATAATTTACTAACCCCAATATGGGATAAAAGCAAAGCTTAAAGGAAGGTGTGTACTGTTACTGTACCCTAATAAGTACCGGGTCAGCTACTTTTTACGACAATTTACACTTTGTCATACCTATGTCATATTAGCATAGAAACGCCACTACCGGCGCTTGTCTTCGATTTCATTACTCGAATACGTTATTGAATCTACAACGTACGACGTAAGAACCCGCCTCGAAATTGTACCTTCGATGTAAACACTATCATATAATCCGCATAAATGAGTTTGCCAGATTCTTATTGTCTCATTCTAAATGCCACAGGTATCGGCAGTCCGCGCATCCCTGGTAGCGCGAGTCGCGACGGCAGCGGGTACGGTGCGGCGCGGCATCCACCTGGCACACGCAGCGTATCCGCAGCGGCTGAAACGCATACACATAGTCGGCGCACCCACCTTCATCGCTTCCACGCTGCAGCTCATGCGCTCCTGCATGAACGAGAAAGTCAAACGGCGGGTCAGTATTATCATCTAAGTATTTTTCGTCTACTTACCTATCAAACCTCGTCCGTTTGGCGCACGCAGCGTATCCGCAGTGGCTGAAAAGCATAAAGTCGGTCCAACCATCGCTCCTTCGCTGCAGCTTATTTAATGTAAACGAAATAATTATTTGTTCACCATATATATAAATAAATAAATAAATCGATAAACGAGAAATAAATAAATCACCGCGTCTCACACCGCATACAGGGTGTAACATACTGGTATTTTATTTAAGGGCATATTTGGTATCCTATAGCGAGTAGGAAAAAGTAGGGCAAAAAATTTTTTGACGTGAAAAAAAATGGGACACGTCGTCCCAGCCGGCCAACCCTCCATACAAAACCAAAAAAAATTTTTTTCTTAGTTTTTCATAATTAGAATACGATACCAATTATGCCCTTAAAATGATCACCAGTATTTTTGTTACTCTCATTTTTTTCTAAGTTGTTCAATTCAAATCCTAATGTTTGGAAGAGCACTTTAAAACGTTAAGTCATCTTATAAAATTCAACTCGCCGGTGTTCATCGTCTCTTTTGCGAGAGATAAACCTTAACCCCACAGTACCTTTTTCCTGGATTTTTTAAACCACCTAATAGGGCACAATATGGTGTAATAGACGAATGATCAAGTCAAGCTTGAGACCTAAACATTTTTGTTCAGTAGGTACACAAACAAGTTTGATGACTTTCTCCTTAATGCAGTTTGTCGTAAACGAATAAGACCAACATTCCTTCGGTGTTTAAATTATACCCCCAACGGAAATCGTAGATAACATTAGGTAACTCTGATGTAAATACCTGATTACAGCGTGTTGGCAACGTACCGTTGGATATGATATATACCTATAATAATTAATAATAATTTAGCCATTTATTTCCAATAGAAAGTAATATACATGCATACTAAAAAAATGTTGGGTAAGTAATTTTAATACATTTCAAAAGTAATTAATTCAATAGTTTATACTTATTAAAATATCACAGTGGTTTGTGTACATACATTATCTTATTATTATTATTATTATTTGTATGTCTTTGCCATATCTCGGGACCATGGGGTCCCGGACCTTTGGTAGGCCTGCGTGGGGCCGGAGCCAACAGCGCAGTCGCCCTTTTAGACAATTTAATCTAAAAGCAAGGGATACACGTGGCGGATACCATCCCCGAGCGTACAATATGATACATCCGGAGATGGTCCCCGCCAGGTGCAAAGACTATTGTAGTGCAGCACTTTCGTGCTGCGATGGGAACTAAGGTCATAGGCTATTGGTTTGAATTTTGGATGGACTGGATACTGGGTTATGGGAGGAGACTAGCGGACACCTGCCGTGACAATCAGTCTCAAAATTGTAAAAGACAGGTGGTGACTCGCCAACTCATTGAGTGGGCCCCGCAATGGCCGCACGCACGGTGCGACAACGGCGCAACACTTGAGAGTGGCTGTGAGGTTGTCGAGAGGTGAGTCTGCGGTAGCCAGATCCCGGTGTTCCGTTCAGCAGGCCGCCGGCGTTATGACATTTTACACTTCCAACCTGGAGCATAGGTCCCGCTCTTGCGACTCCACTCTGGCCGGCCAGTTAAGGCAAGCACAGAGGCGAGGGCCAGATGGAAAGGGCCCTCTGGAATAGGGGTCCGCGGTGTCGCCACTCACCGTCAGCTCGCCACAAGCTGCCCCCGCGGGTTTATTATTATTATTTTTTTTTTTTTTTATGATTATAAATAGTTAAAATATATGTTATGTAATTATTTGATTTATAATACTTATATTCTATTGGATGTCCATTTATGGACGTAGGCCTCCTCCATCCTATGCCATAACTTTATGCATATACCTATATCACTATTTATATAAATATCACTAAAGTCAAGTGCTACAACTTTGCCTACGATTCACAACTTTGCCTGGCCTGAAAAACGTGGATTTCTCCACCAAACAGCTATTTATATCTTATTCCTAAGATAAAAGAAAT
Source organism: Pammene fasciana (assembly GCA_911728535.1). Taxonomy (NCBI): domain Eukaryota; kingdom Metazoa; phylum Arthropoda; class Insecta; order Lepidoptera; family Tortricidae; genus Pammene; species Pammene fasciana. The sequence continues at coordinate 10,236,525 of OU452292.1, forward strand.
GCGGTCATCTTCTCAGGAAAAAGATATAAATACAATAAATAGCTATTTGGTGTAGAAAACCATGTTTTTAAGCCAGGCAAAGTTGTGCATCGTATTGTGCACTTGACGGTAGTGATATTTATATAAATAGTGCAATATAATATCCGACCCAACACCACTAAGTAAAAATAATTCTATAGGTACCTACCTACTTAGCAAACTAAAATTGCTCATAAGTTGTAAAAACTCGTAGGTATTTAAACAATAAATACATGTGATATGATGTCATCGTCTGCCGTAATAAAAATATGATAAGTTCACTCGATTTTACTATGATGTAGGTTATGCTATTACAATTTGATTAAAAAAAATCTTTACTTAATTATTTAGGGGTAGGTATATATATTTACATACTGCATTAATATCGAAAGTAGAATACAAAAATTTAGTGAAGTAACATTATTATTAAAAAGTAACCTACACCAAGTTTCAAAAAAAATGTTTTATTATTACGAGCAACAGTGCAAGTTCCTGAGTCACAGTCACTCAGCGAGCCTCTCATTGTCTTCAGTATCATTAAGAGGAAATGAATAAAACTGACCTTTATCGCGCTGTTAGCGGCCGCTAACGATTGTATTGTTAAAACAATTAAATCCTTATCAATTACGTGACATGCTTGTTTTTAACTAGATTAGAACTCGAACTTAAGTACATTCAATGTTTGTGTTTTATTCGCTACTGTACTGAGATTAGACGTATTTAATGTAGTTAGAGTATGTCCGGAAAGAGAAGTGTGTTGGTTTACATGGGAACTCATACATTCTACGAAATTTCTCTTTCCGGACTCTATGTAAATTTCTTTGTTGTGCATACAAACTTGTATGCGAAGGTGGGTACATTTCCCTGTAGCTAACTGTACCTACAACATCCGTCACGCATTGGGAATGCTATTTAGGAGAAGATGATATTTAGGGAAAGGATCGTTTTCTGTCATATTCATTATAATAAATAAAAGTCATTCATTCAAAGTGAAGACCCTTTCAAGTGACGCTCTTAGAATTCTATATACAAGGTTTAACAAAATGCTGGTGATATTTTAAGGGCATAATTGGTCATTCTAACAAGGAAAAAGAATTGGCCATTTTCGCGTCCAAAAAAATTTTCTCCTACTTTTTCTTACTCGCAATATACGAAACCAATTATACGTTTAAACAGATCACCAGTATTTTTGATACAGCCTGTATATTCGTTTGAACTTGTGTAAGGGTCAAAACAGACCTAGCGGAATTCCTCGCGGAATTAAGCCAATTCATAGATAAAATGCTTAATTTGACTATGGTAGCGGAAATTTGTTTATGGCTTCCATACAAAAAATCTGCTACCATAGACAGATGTCCGCTATCATAGACAAATTAAGCATTTTGTCTATGAATTGGCTTAATTCCGCGAGGAATTCCGCTAGGTCTGTTTTGACCCTTAAGGCTTAAAGGCCTCTACAAACGGAAGCGACTAGTCACCTGCGGTTTTTAATACATTGCGGTCTTTGATCCATCGATTTGATTACGTTGCACCTACCTAGACGGCAATGTCTCGAAATCGCGCGCTAGTTTTGTGTCAAAATTGCGTCGATTATAGAGGCCATAAGGAATATTGTAGCGTTCTGAATAAGTTTATTTTCTTTCTTTCTAATAATCCCTTTTCTATTACAGTTTTATTTACACTCAAAAGTGGAGGAGTTGCTCGAGCATATCCCCGCTCAAGTGCTGCCAGCCGAATGGGGCGGGCAGGAGGAGTCCATAGACACTATCGCCCGAAAGTGGAGGCACCGCGTCGACGAGAGTCGCGACTACCTGCGCACCCTCAACGACCTCTCCTCCTCCAACGTCAAGTCCACCGACAGCGACATCTATGGCGCGGTTGGCGCTTTCAGAAAACTGGATATAGATTAGTCTATGGTTCATGAAACTTTTAAAAACTGCCGCGAAAAACTTTTGTGTGAGTGGTTGCATAATGCTCAATTGCGAGCCACGCTTGTGATGGGGATTGGGAGGTTATATTTACGTTTAATTTAAATATCGACACTGTAACTAACGCACCAAAGAATGAAGAATGTAATTCCAAGTGAATTGTATTCAACTGTTTCGTGTAAAAGGTGTTTTTTGATTAATTTTGTCGTTAACTAACGATGTAAAACGTAGCGAGGTTTGTTTTTAAATGTCGATATAGGCTATCTAAAACTCCATAAGATTGTAGCAGCGTATTCCGACATTACTAAGAGATTATAAGTATTATAACTTCGAAGAAAGCATCCGGTCGAAATATATTTTTAAAAATCAAAATTACCTACTTGCTGGGCGCTTGATGAAAAGAAATGTTGAAAAAACTGACAGTTTTACTTTTAAATTATCGTTTGCTTGGAAATTATATAGATAAGTAGGTATTGATGATATTACTACTTTAAGTTTCCCTATGATTTAAGAGCTTAGTTAAGTATGATTTAATAATAAAAAATATTGAATAAGTTTTCGTTTTTTTTAAGAATGCCTAAATAAGCTGACGTTAAACATTTTCTACTCGTTGACTTTAGCGTAATGACGACATAAACAACTTTAACGACACCAAAACCATGATGGTAAGTTTCCTTGTCGGAAGTAATAGTGGGAGGACGTTGACCTCGTGCGAGATAATCATAGTCAGGTTGGCAAGAAGGAAATTTGAGCACTTAACGTGTTGTCCTTCAATCGTATCTCTATCAAATCATCGGAATAATTGGCGGTTCCATATACAAGCTTAAAAAAAATTAAAATTTTGGAATTTGTAGGCAATGATTTTTTTTTATATCCCCTCAACATACTTAATGCGTACAATAAATCTATACTTATATAATATTATAAAAGCGAAAGTGTGTATGTCTCTTCACACTTAAACCGCTAAAACCGATTTAGATGTATATAATCAAAAACCGGCCAAGAGCATGTCGGGCCATGCTCAGTGTAGGGTTCCGTCGTAGTTGCCGGCCTGTTACAAAACATCCGTTCAAAAAGATCGCGCTTACATCATTTTTACTATGTGCCGACATAAGAGCTTTCGCTATGCGTTTTCGAGTGATAAGTGTGATAACTCAAAAACGGCTCATCCGATTTTATTTAATATATAGTTTTCATTGAAAGTATTCACTTTCATGATTTAGTTCAAATTTTTTGGATCCACGGTTCAAAAGTTACATGAGAGGACGCCCCATCTTGAACTTTCAGAGCTTTTATTTATTTAAATGTTTTAGTACACCTGTACAAATTTGAAATACCTATCCAACGATATCCCACACGACAGGGTTGGAGCGAAAAAAAAATCACCCCCCAAGTCATCTGTAGGGGAGGTACCCTAATAAAAAATATTTTTCCACTTTTTATTCTATCATTTTGTTGGCGTGATTAGCGCACATACTCATACCAAATATCAGCTTTCTAGTGCTAACAGTCACTGAGCTAGACCGCGGACGGACGGACGGACTGACATGGCGAAACTATAAGGGTTCCTAATTGACTACGGAACCCTAAAAAAGATATAAATCGTCCCTTAAGGACGTGAAAAGGGTGATGGAAGTTTGTATGGAATCGATGGTCACTGCAGTGCAGGCGTAAAATGTCAATAAAGGTACGTTAAATTAATATTTGATATGAAATACCATAAACTTAAATATATAGTAGACGGCCATAGTCTAAGAACTTTTTGAGGCTCCAAGTATTTAGCGCCATCTAGTTCAGAGCGACCTAAACAGAGCCAATATGTATGAGATAAAATCAGCGCCACCTAGTAATGATTTTATCTCATGCATATTGGCTCTGTTTAGGTCGCTCTGAACTAGATGGCGCTAAATACTTGGAGCCTCAAAAAGTTCTTAGACTATGGCCGTCTACTATATATTTAAGTCCATGGAAATTTCATGCGTTTCATTAATTCCTTATGGCGAATGTTAATCCTAGGTAGACGAAGTCGCCGGCAAAAGCTAGTATATTTATTATAGTACTAGTACTGTAGGTACTATACGAATGTTATAGTATGTATTGTCCTAAGCCGAAGTTAAGGAAAATAAAAATTCGATTAGATTCATTTCATTCGAATTTAAAACGCGCAAAAACTTTCTGTAGATAGACGGTGGCGGTGCTCATTCATGCAGTTGTAGGTACCTACGACGACTACAGGGTGAATTGAATACACGACGTGAGAAAAATGTGCAGTGTTGTGGGCCTAAGTCGACATTGATAACTTAATTTAAAGGGTTGCTCTCGTTCAGATGGCGCTTCAGGTTAGGAGCCTCAAAAAGTTCTTTGAATGTGCGTCTCTATACTCTCTGCTTAAAATAATTAAATACAGTCCACAGCTGCTTTGGCGGCAACACAGTTCTTATTATAACCGATCGAGTGGCGACCAGTATTGAGCCGCCATCTAGTAGCGAATAGGAAAACTTTATGCAGCTTGTAGCGTCCTCTATTAGTGAATAGAATTATTAATATTTTACTTTACAAGGGTCACAACATACCTAGCGGTTTTCCTCGCAGAATTACCGGAAGTAGCGGAAATTCATAGACAAAATGCTTAATTTGTCTATGGTAGCGGAAATTTGTCTATGGCTTCCATACAAAAAATCTGCTACCATAGACAAATTTCCGCTACTTCCGGTAATTCCGCGAGGAAAACCGCTAGGTGTGTGGCGACCCCAAAGCTGAAAAAAATAAATTTGAACGTACCCTTGCAGCTGTCATAAAGCCAAGATATTATAGTCTGGCAAACCAAAAGCGCAGTAACAGTCAGAGTAACATGCTATACCCATCCCTTTTTTAGTAGTGAGAGTACTAACATTAGAAAAAGACAGTATGATTCTCCCTGTCTATGCTTGAAGTGGAACAAACTCTGGCCAAACTATATATTTCTACGTTGACCTAAAAGCGGTATTAGACATTGCAACCTGCAGGGCCCAATCTGTCAGGTTGGAAGGTGTAATTGATATGAAGGTAGGGCCCGTAGGGAGCTGAAGGAGGGTTTAGGGAGAGTCAGGGTACACAACAGATTGGGCCCTGCAGGTTGTAATGTCTAATAGCCGTTTAAGGATTCGAACAATAAAGCCGTTTCAATATACGCTATATTACATTTTTCATGCATCTGTATTAATTTAATTAATTGCTGTGTATGAAACAACTACTTGTTAAAAAAAATACCATATTAGACGATAAATTAAAGATAAAAACTGTTGTATTTTTAGTATATCATGTTAGTAAATCCAGGAACGGACTAATCTTGCAAAACAAAATAGGTACCTCAATGTACGTATGAATAGCGACTACCGAGTTGTCAATTTTGTCATTTGTCATTACGTGGCTCTACTAGATTAGGAAAAGAAAACAAGCTTATGGTCGGCTAATTGCAGATATATCTGTTTCTCATCAAGAATTAATAAATTAGTAGCAAAATGGACAGTAGATGGACTAATTTAGGGCTCATAGTAGCGGTTTTTGTGACCTTACTTAGCTCTGTAAGTAGCTACACTATCACAGTCGATGCCCATGCCGAAGAGTGCTTTTTTGAACATGTTGAAGCCGACACGAAAATGGGTAAGCATATTTTATGATCTACAGTTCCACTTAATTGTTGTACATGTCCCAATACTGTATCCTGTAGTCATCAATTTTAACTCTTTTTTTTTTTTATATTGTCAACTGCGAAAAGTGGCTTGTACTTTTTAATGCTTAAGTTTCTAATAAGATCCACAAATAGTCCTTTATTAGATTGCCGAATACGATTTGGTACTTATAAAGTGAAGAAGGGTGTTCTAAATCTTAATATTAAATAATGAAAATGTTTTGCAGGTCTAACCTTTGAAATAGCAGAGGGCGGATTCTTAGACATAGATGTGACGATCACGGGCCCAGACGGCACAGTGATATATCATGGAGAGCGAGAGTCCTCTGGCATGTACACATTCTCTGCTCATGTGTCTGGCCGGTACACATACTGTTTCAGTAATAAGATGTCTACTATGACACCTAAGGTAGTTTTCTTTTTCGTTTTGGTTTAGTAGTAGTTTATAGTTTATTTAAGGTCTAGTTTTTAGTTTTTGTCCTAAGTACAGTGGGCTAAGAAAGTGGTCTACCAGTTTTGACAAAAGTTTCAGTGAGATTTAACAACTGCTAAGGTTGACTTTTCTAACGGAGTATAAAACATGCATGACTTTGTTGTCTCATGACATTCAAACGAACCTTAACTGTAGGGTGATAGACCTCATTTTTGGTTGACTGTACACAGGTCAGAATTAAGACAAACAAGTAAGCATTAACAATTGTTTGATCTAACATTGTAAAATTGAATTATTATTTTAAACCAATAACTTCTAGCTGCCCAAAAAATATATCTTGGAACTTAAGGCTTTTTATAGCCCTCTGCGTTGCTAAATAGTACACATTTTATTTGAAACAAAAACTACTTTAATATAACTTTCGATATATGGGATAATTTTTATTGTTCACAAAAAAACAATATAAATAATCCCATTCTAGAGTGTTATTGATAATATCAAATTTCAAAATTTATTTTAGGTTGTCATGTTCAACCTGGAGATCGGAGATGCCCCGCACAAAGCAGAGGGGGGCAAGGACGAAGCGGTAGACCACAACAAGCTGGAGGACATGATCAAAGAGTTGGCTACCACACTCAAGACCGTCAAGCATGAACAAGAGTACATGCAGGTTAGTTATGTTAGGTTAGCATTTGTTATGTTTGCCAACATCCAGAAACAAGTTATTGTTCTCCTTCAATGGATCCAATTTTAATTTTCATGGCAGTGAAGAACAAATCAAATTATTTTTAATAAATATTAAGGCATCTGCCCAAATGCAGAAGACACTGGTTCGATCCCAGCCTTGATCACTTTTTCCTTTGTATATGATATCTATATAAGTTTTTCATGGCATGTTGTATTTTAGGAGCACATGCACATCTAAACTCAGCAGTTACTTTCAGTATCGCACCCTATGGTTTGAAGTCTGGTAGTACACCAAACTTTATATGTTTCATGTTCAGTGTTATAGTTTTCAGTGAAGGTTTCAGTGATAAGAAAGCAACTAGCAATGAATTGATTCCGTATTAATAAAAGATATGTATAAATAGGTGTCTCTAAAACCAATGTCAAGACTTAGAGAACTGTGCCCTATTTAATAAAGCTACAAGTGACAATTTACAAGCGGTAGTATCTTTCTAATACATAGGGTCAGAAAGAGACGTGCACTTGTAAATTGTCACTTGTAGCTTTATTAAATAGGGCACTGCTATAACAGCTACAACTTTTTTTAATAAATGAGAACATTCACCTGCAAATAAATACCTCAATAATCCCCCCACTTAATAGTCTGAATCTGTTACTTCCAATAGACTTTATTTCACAGGTTCTGGTTAAATTATATTATTATTTGCAGGTCCGCGACCGCATCCATCGCTCCATCAACGAGAGCACGAACTCGCGCGTGGTGCTATGGTCGGTGTTCGAGGCGTCCGTCTTGCTTGTCATGACCGTGGGGCAGGTGTACTACCTCAAGCGGTTCTTCGAGGTGCAGCGCGTCGTCTAACGCGTACACTACCGGGTTTCGAGTAAATTGATCTAGGGCTTGCAATCTAGGTTTCGCCTGGTTGCCCGTACCGTGTTGATAAGGACAAGTTAAGGCGGCACTTTCTGACACCACACATTAGTAAAAGATGAGTGTGCTATCTTGCGCGACCGTGATAGCCACTAACCTATAACTACAGTTTATTTGATACTAAACTTGATGGTACAACAGATATAAACCCTGTATTGGATGACTTAGATCTATCTTACTCGAAACTAGGAAGGTGACTGTATTTATAATCAATCTGTCATTAGGCATAATGTATTTTTAGTTCAAGCAGCAGAAACCCAATTTTAATCCAGGCAATCAATCTTTTTAGTGATTAAATTATCTGTTGTTAGAACTGGGAACATATTCTGCCATATGACAAACTCGCTCCCAGTATGTGACTATAAAGTGACTGCTTTCATATTATCAAGTGAGCTAATCAATGACAATCAACTATGAATCTTATTTATAGTGATTTTAAGCTGTGGTTGTACGCAGTATAAGACTCGCCATCATTTTGGATTCATTTATTTACGTGTTCGAACCGATTGTACAAATAAGTGTATTCAGAATGTTCAATAGGAATTGATTATTTTAATATAATGAACCCCAAAGATGTACGTATTTCACGCCACGCACATATATCTGTATAATCATAGCGCTTATTTCGTTGTTATCCACCTTAAAATACATATATTCAGTTTATAGTTAGTAACTTACTGACCAGTACAAAAATCGGTGGCCAGTATCATCACAAGGGCAGACTTTTCGGAAACATGTCTCCGTATATCGCCAAGTAATTTTATTACACACTAATGATACGACACATAAACATGAGCAAACAAGTTTTATTTGTTCAGCTTGGCCTGCATGTTTTTTGTTCAAATTTACTACCTAACTTCGAACCAACTGTAGGGTGTAGGTATGGATGGGCGAAATAAGCGAGTTGCAACTTATATATTTTCGCGCAAATTTACTGTTTGTAATTATAATCATCATCACGGGAGCGAGGAGTGGACGTGTCCTGATCTGAGGTGTGACAGCGTGCGTTATGTCAATGTGTTATGAGTTTTGATTAAATAAATTAATAATGTTTGTACATTTGTGCATTTTATTTTATCACCTACACCTTCTGGATAATTCACTTGGAGCTTTTTTAAAGAATTGGGATACTTTGGAAGATTAAGAAAAACAGTGTTATATAGGAATATTTTTTATAGGTATAAGTCTATATATAACACAAAAGTAAGTACATACATAACTTAAGAAAATATTCTTAAATGTAAATAAGGTTTATTGTATTACTTATCTAATGAAGTACATAACACCTATATATTTTTAATATTTGTAACAGCTACCAAAACTTTCAACATCAACAACCAACATTTACATCTATTAATTGACGTACATATATTATAACTGCAAATATCTTAATTTTATACACAATACAAGCTTTTATAATCAACCAGCCCAGATCTAAATCAAAGTGGAGTTAGTTTACACCATTTTTTACAAGATAATTTCGTAACTATCAATTCATTTTTGAAAAAATAAGTACCTACTATGGAAGCTCTACATAGAACGGCTAATTCTATTAAAACTACCTAAACAACCTGTCCATTTTTAAATTAACTACGTTTTGTATATTAGTATTCCAAGTATAGAAGTGCTTAATTTTTTTCTATTAGCACAACCTAGCTATTTATAGTCGTCTAACTTCATAGAACCTTTTTTACACTGCTGTTAGACTGATTTTACCGTTTACGTAGAAACTTAGCATGACGAAATTAATCATCGTGTGGACAACTTTTATATATTTCATACGGCAGGATGGAATCGTTTTAAGACAGGTCGAGGCGGCCAATCACGAGCGCCGGTACTACAGTGCCCGCGGGAAGTTGTTCCACGGTGTCGGACGCGCCCGGCAGCTCTAGCAGCACTCCTGCGCCGCACGCGCTTAGCAGCCTGCTGCTGCACTGTTCAAGAGAATACCTTATTGTTAACAGTCGCCAGGACGCTCGCGTGAACTCGCGTCCCCATACAAACGTACTTCAGCTCTCATTTTAAAACGACATGCTTTAGAACCACGCAATTTGGCATGGGCATTCTAGCAGTACAGATCTATGTCGGTAATTCGTTTTCGCTGCCAAAAATTGTAATACAAAGAAAATACTACGTTTGTATGGGAACGCGAGCATCGAGCGTCCTGGCGACTCTTAACGCTTGAAGACGTCTCTCAGCGCCAGTGAGTGATATCACGTCCAAAATATTTTTCTGTCCAATGCATGGCGGTGTAAGGGTTAATAACAATATAGTTTCTCCTTTGAGTTGAAAGGTTAGATGGCATTCGCTTAAAAAGCATTCTCTACTTGAGATTAGGATGCTAAAAAGCGGCTCTTTTCTCCTTTACGGTGCAACATTTACATGAATAATTATTTGGTAACTTGAAACCGTTGTCTTCACCATTTATCAAAATTGATAGATTAAAATGTTATTTTGTGGAATCGTGTAGATGTATGCCATCACTACCGCTTGGCTCTATCCCTAGCGCTTGACAGAATGGGAACCATAGGAGATCGCTTGCGCACCTAATGGCGGATGTGTTTTAAGACGGAATCTCGCTAAATATATGGTCAGTGTTCGAAGTCTCTTACAGTAGTGATGAACACATACCTGGCTGCCGATGAGCGTGGCGGTGGGTATGTCGTTGTCGGTGGGGTAGGCGAGCGTGGCGCGCCCGTACTCGGGGCGCGGGTCGAGCGTGACGCCGTGCGAGAGTCGCACGCGCAGGCGAGGCCACTCCGGGTTGCGGCCACTGCATACCTGATGCATAGTACACGATCATTTTTCAACCGACTTCAAGATTTCGAAAGAGGAGGTTCTCAATTAGGCGTTTCTACACCTGGCGCACCGCCTCGCGAGGAAATTGCGCGGCAGCTCGGCTAGTGTGGTCGAGGCTCGGCCGAGGCAAACGCACGCGCGGCCGCAATGCCTCGGGCGAAGCACGTCCACAGTAGCCTCGCGCGGTGATTTCCTCGCAAGGCGGTGCGCTAGGTGTAAACACGGCTATTCGTTGTCGTTGAGATCTTTGTTTTTTTTTTGCTATTTATGTATGTTCACCGATTATTCGAAGACGGCTGGACCGATTTGGAAAAAAATTTTTTGTTTGAAAGAGTATTCTTCAAAGTTCATACAGTTGGTCCCATTGTCACCAGGTCCGGATCTGATGATGGGATCCTGGAATTATCGAGGGAACTCTTCAAATATTATACGCACACCTATAGTGATTTCAGTGTTATTTACAGCAACGCGGGCATTTCCTCTTGGAAAAGCGGAGCGTAAGTCGGTTTTTTTTTTGTTTAAAATTATTTTTATTAAGTACCTTAAGTGCTCGAATCACGAACAGCAGGCAGCACACATATGCTGACACGGGGTTACCTGCAAAACATAAGTAAATAGGATTTTTTTCAATTAAAACTATGTAATTTAAGGCGGATCTCACACTGGCGCCGCGTCCCTACACAGCGCTACATATGCAGAGCGCTATCTCGCTCGCACACCGTCACCGCATGCGGAAACCGCAGCAATGTGATAACCGCCTTAATGTCAAATACCTATCTTATCTAATCCCTGTCAGTGGGATAGCCAGCCTGAAATCTTATCTTAATCAATGTGTCAGATATAAAGCTTGCCATCAGTTAAAACAAGTGCACTTGGGAAATACCAGATGTATCGCTTAACTTCAAACTCAGATAAATCCATTCGAGCCTCTCAGCAAATATCTACCCTATTACCTTTTCTTAATACCAAAATCGTATAATCTATCTGACAGATGGATTTATTTAAGTTTGAAGTTAAGCGACTCAGATAGAGACCTATAAGAATAATTGACGTCAGCTGTTGCTAGTAAGGAGTTTAGCGTGGGCAATATAAATGTACTAGTAAAGTCAATTCAAACAGTCCACGTCGTATAGAATTCACAGTATTTTGACTCTCATTACCTATTTTTATTTTTCCTTTATATAGTTGGTTCTATTCTATTTAGATGTGTGACCTGATAAAAGTAAGAAAGGTAGACAAAAAAGGTGTCAACGTGCAAATTAGTATAGTTTAAATTAATACTATAGTTATTTCAAAGTTAATTTGAACTGTACACACGGATTTATTTGATAATCTACCTTAACAAAAACAAAATAAATGCAATAGTAATTGCTTGTAATGTTGACTTTATGATTATGACAACAAGGTACAAAATCAATCGCATAATAAAGTTACCGGGCAGCGCGAAGATGTACTTGGTGCGTCCGTTGTACTGGCAGGTGGCGAACGTGCTCGGCTTGCCCGGCTTCATGCGCACGCGCCCGAAGTGCAGCGTCGCGCCGAAGTCCTGCAATACGTTCCAGCTCATCATACTATTGTACAATCGATAAATCAAATTAATTACATTCCAAGTCAATATGATCTTACTTCATGTACCTATTTGATGTTTGGCCTCAGCTGTCACTCGTCATTTATAACATGAACGGCTGTACATGAAACATGTTACTTCATGAATTAATACAGTCACGAAAGTATATTGCTTGATTAATTTTAATTGTAGACTGAAATTAACTACGACGAAACCATCCATTACATCAGAGGTCAACAACAGGCGGCCCGCGAGCCTCCTATTAAAAGTTGTCGTTCAATAACGACAACTTTTAATAGGCAAAAGGTACCACATTGTCGTTTGTCAATACAATGGTACCTTTTGCCTGATAAACTCACAAATTAACAACGTGCGCACCGCGTCAATTTTGTTAGCTACTATACTAGCCCTTGGCTGCTAACACAGATTACACAGACACCTCATCATTAAGCTTTTACAGGGAGCACGAGGTGACTACACATCAGCGCAATTTTATTCGTAAATTTCTACGATTCGAACAGCATATCTGAATTCGCTGTGTGCATGAGTGTGGCGCCATCTCTTGGTTAAAGGGTTTTTTCTCTTTTATTAATGGCACATACTCCTTGTTTATATGAAATGTCTCTGGCTGATTCACTATTTTGACAGTTGTCCCTATAGGTAATGTCAAAAATATTTTGAATTGTGATATTGACAAGAGCCCAATTTATTGTTACATTGTGCGCCGCGATCGTTCACGTTACCCCCACCATGCACTTCGCACATAGCGAATAGTATTCTATACCAATTTGTAGTATAAGGGTCAAAACAGACCTAGCGGAATTCCTCGCGGAACCAAGCCAATTCATAGACAAAATGCTTAATTTTGTCTATGGGAGCGGAAATTTGTCTATGGCTTCCATACAAAAAATCAGCTACCATAGACAAATTTCCGCTACTATAGACAAATTTAAGCATTTTGTCTTAATTCCGCTGTGATTCCGCTAGGTGTGTTTTGACCCTAACAATGCAGCTTCACCCCTGTAACTTGATTTTTGTGGATACTTTTAATTCACATGAGTAATTATCAAAAACGTTAACTCAATTGAAATAAGCGGTTGCGCTCTCATACATCAATAGGGGATATTACTGCAATATTCTGCCACCAGAGTGCAGCAATAGCACACCGGTAAACCATAGAGTTTTTAATACATACTAGGCCTTAAACAGTTTTTTTACAAGTTTTCATAGATAATTTATAACGAATAAATATGTCATTTGCGCACCAAGGCGGTTTGATTACAAAGTGCCTATCGTGAAACGAGAGAATCGAAATTTTGACATGTGCCTCTCTATCGCTCGAGTATGAAAGAGTGACAGAGAACCAGGTAACGAAATTTTTATTTTCGTGTTTCGTGGTAGGCCCTCTGGATGTGCTAGTGCCTCCCCCTACGCAGAGTTTTGCGTAATATTCCCTATTAGTATGGGAGCACAGATGCGATGCCAAAGTCAAAGTCAAAGTCAATATTGTCTTTATTCAAGTAGGCATAGCAACAAGCACTTTCGAATCGTCAGTAAGCACTTTCTAATCGTCAGTAGTATGCGTGGTGGCCCTGAGTTGTACTTATGATCTATCTAGTGGTTGAGGTTATCTGTGGCTGCTAAAAAGTTGCCGACCACTAAATTACATTAACAATAAATAATTTGGATTAGGATAACTTTAGCATTACCTTGACAAGAACCGGCTTGAGCAGATCCCTCTCGCCCATGGAGACGCCGCCCGAGCACACGATAACGTCCGCGCGAGTCATGGCGCCCGCCAGTGCGCTCGCCAGCTGCGCCGGTTCGTCCTTCGCAATACCACAGTCTATGGTATCATAACCGTGTTCCCTGCCATCGGAGGGTATAGTTATAATGGTGCATGATCAGGAGTAGAGTACAGATAAAGTAAGTAGAGTACATAAAGGCACGGATCACTTGCGCGAGCAGCAGATATGATCTAGCTTGATACACCACCAGGGTATGGTCCAATTAGAATAGTTATTTTACTTTTCTATAGTTTTATTGTGTCTAACTGTTGGCCGAAGGCCTCCTGTTTCAGCCACTCGTCATAGCTCAGTAGCGGCAAGTTTTTATACCAATACAAGTATTCAAATAAGTGTGCCGAAGTTAAGATATATACTACATACTACCTAGCTTAGATAGAAATAGAAGAAATGTACGTCTAAAAAGTGATTATTTCTAGGTTCATATCAATAAAGTAGAGGTAATTTTTTGAAAAAGAAAAAAACTTGCCACGTCGCAGTACTAAGTGGCAAATAACACAACAAATCATTTTAAACAATTGAAATACGTCCGTGATCTAACAAGCTTTGAAAAGACTTGGTTTTCAGTTAGATCTCATTTATTTTATTAGATCTCATTTATTTTACTAGCGAAGCAGTTTACGAACTTGGCATTCATTCACATTTATGTTTTTGATTTTGATGGGATGTTATCTTACCTCAGTAGAACTCTGAGCATGGTTCTGTTGGAGTCCCTGATGTGCGCGGGCTTCAATTTCACCTCGGTGGGTTCCTGCAGTTCGTTGCCCGTCGACAGCAGCGCCACCTACATCCACATCACTATATTATTAACACTTTGACAATTGAAAATGAAACTAGTTAGTCGAAAAAATAATAAGATAATAAGTAAAAGGGTAGTGTTTAGTTAATATTACCTTCGGCTGTCCTTTGACAGTTATGTTCAAATGACCGGCTCCAGCCAAGATTCCAATGTGTCCCGCATCCAGAACCGATCCTGAAGAAAAAATTTCAGTTGTCTTACATAGACAATAACTCTCGATTGTTTTTTTAACTAGTCTCGCTAATTAACTAATTATTCAACAAAACCAAAACAATTCTATTTCTGCCTTTCAAGTCAGTGCGGTCAGCCATATGGGCGAACTACCTAGTAGGTACCTTGTGGCGCTGAGCTGGGTCCCGTTTATTACTAATAATAAACGGGACCCAGCTCAGCGCCACATTTATATTTTATGTTTGTTACTACTAAATAGTTGCTACATTGTAGTTTCGTTTTATTTGCTTTTATGTATTTACTGCCTTATTGACAACAAAAAGACTGTCAACAATCTTTAACAGATAGCTGCTCTGGCTGATGCAGAACCTTAAACAGACCTACATATAAGCGCGAACCCGCGAACCAATTCGTTCGTCTAATTCCGAGCCAATAAAGCTCGAATATATAAGAATGATATAAAAGGAAGACAGTCATGTTTCATTTTTCTATGTTGACCAACTGATGACCATGTAATTAAGGGTAATTAATAGGATTAATTAAGGGTAGGGTAAAAAGTTTCAAGAGCCAATGTTTTAGACTGTTTGTTAGTACCTTTCTTGACAAGTTCAGCTCCCATGGGTATGTCGAATCCGATGGGCCGCACGTCTTGCCCTGCCGGTGGTGCCACTAAAATTTCCACTTCCAATTCTGTGTCCCCATCGTCTGATGCCGACACCAACTTAGTGTCTTCCACCTGTACAAGGAAATATAAGCTTGGTATGAAAGATGAATCATCAAGTAGAGAAGAGTTCTAGTTTTATAAATTGTTGCATACTTAATGTTCTCGATATCAAATGTTGACAATTATTTGATTTTATTTCCTGCGCGTCGGCGGGAAATGGCGCATCAATACACCTGTGGAACGATCCAAGAGCCAGCCATGCTCACCATCAGAACTGCGCACACTTCGCGAACCGGCCCCATCGCATCATAGCCCTGTGTAGCCGACTGTGAGCGGTTTCTACCTGTACGACAGCATCCGCTCCGGCGGGCAACGCCGCGCCGGTGTTGACGCGCGCGCACTGCCCGGGAGCCAACGGCGCCGTCGGCGCCTCGCCCGCCGTCAGCGCCGCGCGCACTGTGCGAACGCCGGCGCCATCGCAGCTCAGCACCGCATAACCTGAATCAATTCTTGTCAGGAAAAGTTGCTACAAATGATAGGTGGATGCCAAATAACACAACGTAAAATATGTAAGTATTTTTGGATGATGTAAAGGATTCTATTTCCCGTGAGATTCAACAGTCTCTAATATATCACTTAATATATATACATAAGGAAACGTACCCAAACTACGTGACCAGTTTAGGGGGGGGGAGGGGGGTCGTCAAAATACTACTCTAGGTCACAGGGGGGGAGGGGGGGGGAGTCTTAGGTTCTGTCACGTAGTCAATAATTATGCTCAAATATCGCGCTTCTAATTATAGGTTTCCATGCACTTTTGGCGTCACGCGGCCAGTGTCGAGTAAATAAAAGGCAATAAGTAGGCAAAATTATGTTTTTTTGCTTTCTATGTCCAAAACATCACTCTAAACTATATGTGCGAGTTTTACTACGTGACAACTAGGAGGGGAGGAGGGGGGGGGGGTCTTGGCAATTACTACGGATGGTCACCGAGGGGGGGAGGGGGACAAAAACTGAAAAAAACGGGAAAACATAATTATAATTGTGATGACAAATTATTGCACAATAGTAGTTCTAATAAATTTCAGGGATACTATCAAATGTCATGAAAAATATATTAGTAAGTAAATTACCATCTTTAACTGATGCAGGGAATGGTGGCATAGGTTCCTTAGTACACAATGATTCGGCCACCACTCTGCCCAGAGCCTTCTCAATTGGTACTATCTCCAAAACATGCACCCAACCCCGCATAACATTGTCCAAAGTCCCAAATGCTTCCTTCATTTGTAACATTGGGAATGGGGATTCACGAGCTCTAAATGCTACATTTCCTAAACTCACATTACTGGTTTTATGGCCATGAGAACAGGAGTTAAACTGCATGGAGTCATGGATAGTTCTCACTTCCTGTAACTCGTCATTGATTAGAGCTAAAGCATGGGTTAATACAGGTTTAACAACTGCAAAACACTCTGTAACAGCCTTTAAGCTGCCAGGGAAATTAATTATTAGAGTTCTATCTCTTATACCAGCTACTGCTCTTGAGAGCATTGCCATGGGAGTCTTTACTAAGCTTGCTTGAGTAATAGCAGCTATAATAGCTGGAGCATCTCTATGAATCACGGCTTTAGAAGCTTCCGGGGTCACATCCCTAGAGCTAAACCCGGTCCCTCCTGTCGTCAAAACAAGGTTTACATGTGCTTCATCACAAAAGTACTTGAGCTCTTTTTCAATAATTTCCCTTTCATCAGGGATGATGATTTTGTGCAAGTTGGCCTTTGGGAATAATTCTTTAGCAAACGCGGCTAGTGCAGGCCCAGATGTGTCCTTGGAGTTGTCTTTGAAGCAAGTGTCGCTGACGGTCAAAACTGCTACAGCTTTCACCATTTTAAATCTAAAACCAATGCAAAATATTACTTACCTATTTAAAGTTGAGAATGAATCGGTTAATGTTGAACTGCAGTTTAATAAATATATTTCGTACAAATCCCAATATTATAAAGTTATACCTTTGTAATTTTATCTGAAACTACGAATTTATTGTCACAATTTATGCAAAAAAATACGATTTCGCACACGTCCGTTATGTTCAAAGTCAGAGACATAATGGGGGCAAAGCCTCCAAAAGGCGATGTATTGTTATCGATATTATTAACATGCAATACAAACAAGATTATAGTGGAATAATGAATCAAGTCGGTACTTACGACACACGCCGGTGCACACGCTAATGATAACAAACTTAGCGTTATTAGCCTATACGTAACACTTAATACGTATTATGGCTTTTTGAATGGGTTTCCGATAGGAAGATAATTTCTGTTACATCAGAATGATATGATAACAATGAGTAAATAGATAAGAAAGGATTATTTTGATCAAAATCAAACACTGCCGCGTAACCTTGAACCGGTCAACAATGTGACGACTGTCAACTGTCACTAATGTCATCTTTGATAACGGCGCGCTATTTGAGCTAACAATAAAATCGCTGGATAAAAACTTGGCTACCTTGGCTGGCGTTATGGCGTGCAAGATTTACCATTTATTTATTGCACAAAATACAATGTAAATTATGTACAAATGGCGGACAGACTTATGCCTAAAGGCATTCTCTATCAGTCAACCACAGGGCTAAACAGAGAAAGGCAGGTGCAAAGGAAAAAGTAGGAATGCATTAATTTTAAACTTTCATGAAACAAACAGATGACTAATATAAATAAACTACATGTATTATAAACAAATGAGATAGGTATCAAAAAGTACAATTACGTATATACTACTACATTTAAATTTCATAAATACTATAATTATTATGATAGATGATAATTGAATTCATGTTTCAGCAGATGCGTGCGTAGCATCCGCTTGAAAGTAGACTTGCTAGGGGCTTGCCTAAGGGTCACCACACACCTAGCGGTTTTCCTCGCGGAATTAGCGGAAATTTGTCTATGGTAGCAGATTTTTTGTATGGAAGCCATACACAAATTTCCGCTACCATAGACAAATTAAGCATTTTGTCTATGAATTTCCGCTACTTCCGCTAATTCCGCGAGGAAAACCGCTAGGTGTGTGGTGACCCTTAATCTTATATTAAGAGGGGGAGAATTCTAGAGACGACTTACCAACCATTCCTTTCAGAGTTCCTCAACGATTTTATTTAATGTGGTGTATTCTAATCACATCTTTCGTTTGACATATTGAGGAACAACTATAAAAAGTAGTGCACCCGCGTAGATTCCGTCGGTAAGCGTCGTTACCACTACCAAGTATGAAAGCGTCGTAGTTATCAGCACATGACGTGAAAACTTAGTCGGAGTAGCTCCTCGAGGTATTTCTTCTTCGTACAGTCGCCATCAGATATATCGGAGCGGTCAAGGTGGTCACAAATAACTGAACAACGCCTCTATTGTCAAGGCAATAAAGTGCATGTTCAGATATTTTTGAGTACCTTGACCGCTCCGATATATTTGATGGCGACTGTACCAATGAAATAAAATCAAGATTACAATAAAAAATAATTATATTACAATACCGCGAACATGATGACTTACTAAGGCACATAATCAATCATTCAATTATAACTAAATCACAGTGTCTTACGAAACTACACTTTTATATTTCCCTACCACTTGACTGATGGTTTCTTTCTCCATTATCAAAGTGGGGCAAGCGTCGATCAGCCGCTTTAAGGGCGCGTATCTTTGTAGCGCGTTTGAATTACCAACTATTAGCAGTTTGTGTTTAGCACGAGTCACGCCGACAGCTAAACGGCGCTGGTCGTTTAGGACTTCACCTTCCTGAAAAAAAAACATAATTTCATTTGTATTTTTTTTTATTTGAAAAAATGAGTTCTGCGGTATGTGCGTCGGCGTCCTGCTTTTATTTTATCAAAAGACTATACTTCACTTTGTTATCACCGATGTCCCGTTTTGTACAAGAGTTCACAATGACTCAATGACGCACTTGTCTCTGCCCTGGAACTGGTCGACTGTGCTCACTTCAACACTCAGCGCTCGTCGTAGCAGCGCCCCTTGCTCGCGGAATGGGGATATTACTCCGATATCCGATGGTTTTACGCCACCCTAGAATATAATCACCTTACCTTCACTTTGTTATCACCGACGTCCCGTTTCGTACACGAGTACACAATGACGCATTTGTCTCTGCCCTGGAACTGGTCGACTGTGCTCACTTCAACGCTCAGCGCTCGTCGCAGCAGCGCCACTTGCTCGCGCAATGGGGATATTACTCCGACGTCCGATGGCTTTACGCCACCCTAGAATATAATATTCTTACTTTCACTTTGTTATCACCGATGTCCCGTTTCGTACAAGAGTTCACAATGACTCAATGACGCACTTGTCTCTGCCCTGGAACTGGTCGACTGTGCTCACTTCAACGCTCAGCGCTCGTCGTAGCAGCGCCCCTTGCTCGCGGAATGGGGATATTACTCCGACGTCCGATGGCTTTACGCCACCCTAGAATATAATCACCTTACCTTCACTTTGTTGACACCGACGTTCCGTTTCGTACACGAGTACACAATGACGCACTTGTCTCTGGCCTGGAACTGGTCGACTGTGCTCACTTCAACACTCAGCGCTTGTCGTAGCAGCGCCACTTGCTCGCGGAATGGAGATATTACTCCGATATCCGATGGTTTTACGCCACCCTAGAATATAATCACCTTACCTTCACTTTGTTGTCACCGACGTCCCGTTTCGTGCACGAGTACACAATGACGCACTTGTCTCTGGCCTGGAACTGGTCGACTGTGCTCACTTCAACACTCAGCGCTTGTCGTAGCAGCGCCACTTGCTCGCGGAATGGAGATATTACTCCGATATCCGATGGTTTTACGCCACCCTAGAATATAATCACCTTACCTTCACTTTGTTGTCACCGACGTCCCGTTTCGTACAAGAGTACACAATGACGCACTTGTCTCTGCCCTGGAACTGGTCGATTGTGCTCACTTCAACACTCAGCGCTCGTCGTAGCAAAGCTACTTGCTCGCGGAATGGAGATATTACTCCGATATCCGATGGTTCTACGCCACCCTAAATTAGAAAAATTGGTTAAGAGATTTTTAGTGGGTTTTTTTTTTAACATCGTACATATGGCAGTGAAATTTCATTGATCAACTCATTTTCTTACCAGAGAGTCATGATTGTCGCAATTGCCGATCTAGATCAATCAAACAACCATTTCTCACTGGTCACTAAATAGAAAAACACTAGTGATTTTATTGTAACTAGCCAAAATCTTGGTAGGGTTTTCTAAAGCCACAATTATAATTGGGAAATGTTTTCCTTTCTGTCTTATAAATACTTACGGTACTTGTAGTTTTATAAAACGCAACCCAAGTCTTCAGTAGGTATATAAATAATTTAGTTACTTACCGCTATTAAAGCTTCAACTATCGCCAGAACCACGCACGCCTCGTCAGGGTTGGCACACGTCTTAATGCTAGTTTCAGTCTTTTCCAAATGCTTCATGTCGAAGAACAGCACAGCGTTCTCTGGCTCTGCGCTGCACGCCTTTAGCAACCAAGTTTCACATGTGTGTGCTGACAACATCTAAAAGAATAACATTCAACTTTATTTCATGGATAAGGTGCAATTTTAACCGACTTCAAAAAAGGAGGAGGGTCTCAATTCGAGTGTTTTCTTAAGCTACTCAAGCATTTTGTCACGAAAACCACCAATTTGATGGAGTGGACCTGATGATGATGATTGTTTTGATAACAATGATGAAGATTTTTTTAATGTAGGATGTTCAGCGATTACTCCGAGACCCATTGTCCGATTTGCATAATTCTTTTTTTGTATGAAAGAAACTACCATGAAGATAGTCCCACATTAATCTGGTGCTGTTCTGATTTCTGATGATGGGATCCATGAGCAACTGAGGGAGCTCCTCAATTTTTAAAGGCACGTGTATTGTGATTTGGGTGTTTTCTTAAGTTACTCAACCGTTTTTTCACGAAAACCACCGATTTGATGGAGTGGACCTGATGATGATGATTGTTTTGATAATAATGATGAAGATTTTTTAAATGCAGGATGTTCAGCGATTACTCCGAAACCCGTGGTCCAATTTGGACAATCAATTTTTTTTTGTATATCAGTTGGTAACGCATATAAATAATACTAGATGAAAACCCGGCTTCGTTCGGGTAAAATAAATAGAGATACGCCTAATCAGTGCCAAATAAATCTAATTACTATGCTTCACATTATACTAAAACAAAAAAATTGAAAATGTCGTTTGTTGTCGTCCTAAGGCACCCCAGAAGTGCAGAGGGCCTTCACTAACTCGCGCCACGCCTTCCTGTCCTCAGCGACCCTTCTAGCCTCCTTCCAGCTCAGTACCGCCGCTCGCAATTCACTCTCGACTGACCGACGACACGTATGAACTACACCCTAATTTTCATACTGCGTTCAGTTCAGATATTTATTATCTTAAGTTATCATAGTTGCGTTTTTTCGAGCCGTATTTTCGGAATCCAGGCTTTTGAAAATCCAAAGTTCCAGTTTCCTAAAACCCATAATTCCGGCGTCCCGCAATATACGAATCCCGGCTTTCTACTGTCCCGGAACCCATCCAGCATTTTCCGGACTTTGAAAAGTTCCGGACTTCTAAAATCCCGGTTTCCCACTTTACCGCGCGGAATCCCGTATTTTAAGTCCCCGAATCATGGATATCAAAACTCCGGACTCCCTTGACTCTTAAATCCTGTCGTCCCGCATTTCTGGAATCCCGGCTTTCTAACGACTCGTAACACCGGATTTTTAATCTCGGAATTCAAATATCTTGGTTTCCCGCATGGAATACTGATCCAAAAACTCCAGAACTTCGAGCTTTTAAAATATCGGGAACTCGACTTTAGAAATCCAGGAAACCCGGATTTGTAAAGTCCCGGACTCCCAGGATTCTTATATCTCAGTTTCTCGCATTCTCGCAATCTCTGGTTTTTCGGCTTCGTGCATTTTCAAAATCCCGGTTTTTTAAAGTTCCAATATCCCGGTATTCTTAACCCTTTGCCCGCCAAAGCCATCATATCACGCTCACGGAAAGACGTGCCGTCAGCGCCAAGACGTAATATCACGTCCAAAATATAACCGGTTTGCTTTGCGCGCTGGCGCTGGGGGCACGATTTTTCCGTCTGATGCTTGGCGTTCAAAAGGTTAAGTTGCGGACTCCCAGGACCCTAAAATTCGGTTGTCTCACATTTCAGGATCCCAGCTTTCTAAAATCGCGGAAGCCTGATGACCCGCATTTCCGGAATCCTGGCTTTTCAAAGTCCCGAATAAATCCCGGGAGGAATCCCGGGACTAGGGACCGGGACTAGGTAAGCTAAGTAATACCTGTATATACTTTCGAAAAAACGTGGCCCTCCTTTTAGCAGTCGGGTGATCCATATAATACATATTTTTTATAGAAGATTCCCCTTTACATTTGTAAACAAACTTTTGTTGCGCTATGCGCTCCGATATCCGGTCTGAACTGTTTCGAAAATGCATCAGTATCTACACTACACTCGCAGAACTAATGCTGACAATATTTACATAACATTCGAGACATAAATAGGTAAAAAAGACGTAATTAAACTTTCGGAAAACTTTGCATGAAATGGCATGAATGACGTGACGTGTGGTTGGAAACTTTGGAATTAACATGACAATGACATTGACAAAACGTGTAGTGTTCGAATACTTGCAAACATCTTATTTAACAAAACACGAAATAGCAATCACTCACTTTTAAAGAACTACCATGGTACTGTCGTCAATTTATACATGTAACTTAGGCTCAAAACACACCTACCGGAATGGAGGCAGTAATGTATGGAGGCCATAGACAAATTTAAGCTATCATCGACAAAGCTCCATACATTACTGCCAAAATTCCGCTAGGTGTGTTTTGAGCCTTATAATACTTAAACATGTAATTTATATTCATTATCAGTAAAAAAGTCCATAATTATTGTATTTTAGTGAAAAGTAATGCTACTTTCTGTAAAATAATATTTTGTCAATCAGCCGTGTTTTATTACATTTATTCTCAGCATTTATTTACTTTTGACCTTCTTTTGTTTGACCACCTAACCTGTCCGACACGCAATGCACGTCGGACCTATATGCGCCGGACGCAAACATTATTCACAATTTCCGAACGCACCCCTCACTGTGACGTCACTGACAACTAACAAAATATGGCCGGCGTCATGTCGTCAAATTAACACTTTTCAACGTAAAATACGCGACAATCCGAATTTTGCCGATATAAGTGTCTAATTCAAAAGCTCTTTATTCTTTACGCTCTTTCATTTGAGCATAGTTTCGTTCAAGTCTGCCGTACCCCTCCGCGAAATTATTAATATAGAAGATAGATAATGATTCATTTTATCATTTTTGAAGTCGGTTTACCTTTTTTTGTAAACGTTTTTTTTTCTAGTTTATTATTTGTTCTGTAATCTCCACACGCAGTAAAAAAAACTGTCAAGCTCTTTTTGAACACCCGATGACCCGACCGCATAAACTACTTGCCCTTCGTTTTAGCTTTGTTGCAGTTTGATAAAGTTAACGTGACTAATATTTCAGTATCCAGTTAGTTACGACATTCGTCGCTAGATGGCTCTGTGCGCAAGTTAGATGGCGCTATCGTTGTGTTTTCGCGTATTATTGAAATTTTTTTTATTATTGAAATCATTCAGTTCATTAACTTCGTTCATTAACTTCATTCATTTTTGGGTCGGTCTTATTAATACCAGTAAGAACGACATAAGACACAAAATGGGCTATGCTCAATGTAGGATTCCGTCTTTCCCGGCCCGTCACAATACACCCACTCAAAAGTGTGTTTTTATGATATTTTGCGGCACTTACGTCCCGCTAGATGAGAAGACAGGTCTTACTCACTACGTCCCAGGCACCACGTTGATACTCAACGTGTTAATTTTGGGGTAATTTTATCTAACTTAGTGGATGGTGGCCACTTTGCAGAGTCCAGGAGCATGTTTAGGTTCACCAAGTTGCAGAATCCTTTCATTTAGTTAAAATTACGAGTATTTCAGTTTTGGAAAATTAATCTTTAGATCTATTAGCTTTCAGTAGCGGCACGACAATAATATATGTATAAAGTAGGAGATGTACTCAATCGGCTGAAAACGAACACTGGAAGCTTTTGTCTGTCATTCTCTGACATTAACAAATAACTCCCAAAATGTTTTTTGGTACACTGGCTATGTGCGAAGTGCATGGTGGGGGTAACGTGAACGATCGCAGCGCACAAGGTAACAAGAAATTGGGCTCTTGTCAATATCACATTTCAGAATAATTGACATCACCCGTAGGGTCAACTGACAAAATAGTGAATCAGAAAAGAAAAAAGAAAAAAAACCCTTTCACCCCCTGCTCAAGAGATGGCGCCACACTCATGCACACAGCCAATTGGCATGTAACAACTGGCCGCGTTGACATAAAACTATTCGAACTATTTTTAATCTAGCATTATCTCTATAATAGTTTTCCTCTTTTGATCTTGTGTTTATTTAGCGTCTTATGACCCAATAAATAAATTTAACTATATTACCTGAGCATTAATGTTCAATTTAGCCTTCGCCACTTTCTCGTCAGCGCACTTCAGTCTGTCGTTGTACGCGACCTTGTTGGCCAGGTCGGCTAGCGCCTGGTTCATTCGATACTGAAGTTGCAGTGTGGACGTCGCTTCTTCCGTCATCAGTTTATGGAATAAGCTCTCTTCCATTCCTAGTCGCCTTAAACAAGTTAAATTATACGATAAGGTTTATATGTATTTAACTTTACGCCCTCAATAGTCACTTACTGAACCAACAATTAGACTTTTTTTATTTAATTTTGATAGTTGCTAATGAATGTTTCTTCGGTCGATCTTTTCAATAAGTGGCAGCACCGTGGCGAGATCTTTTTGACAGTTGCTGTCAAAATCCACCAATGTTTTTATCATGATTGGTGGATTATGACAGCTAGGCCCCTCTCGCCAGGGTGCTGCCACCTGGTGAGAAAATATAACGAAGCCCTCATTCGAAGGGAGCCTATCCTCAGCAATGGGCGACCAATTGCTAAATGATTATAATCATGATGGCTATGATGAGTTGCCTCATTCAATGTATGGTAAATGAAATCATCTAACTTGAGTTACAACCTTGATCATCTGTTTGAATGGCTTGGCTGTGCGCAATACATTGGCACCGGTTTGCAGCTATAGAATACAGTAGCGAGAGAATATATCCATATAACATTATTATTTGATGGATGTTGGTACCTTGCAGCGCGACTTCTAACTACGGGTGGCAGTTGTTCTGGATCTCCGACAAGGACGAACCGGTTTGCGGCGAATAGAGGCCGTAATACTGTGCATTGTAAAACCTGGAAATAATTAAGGCATGCACATTAGTAAAGAGAATTCACTTAAAAGCAGGTAAAAACATCTTTAAAATTATAAACCATGTTAATAAAAATTATGTTGTACCTGAGTAGCTTCATCAACTATGCAGATATGGAAGGTAGTACGAGCCAACATCGCGTGCGCAGCTCCCAAACACGTTACGCCAACTACTTCCTGTAAAATAGGATTTATCAATACTTATAGATAGAACTGAAAGAACAAATCAAATTAATGAATATAATGTTGTACCTTAGATGATTGGCCAAATGCGCCTTAGCATTTACAAAGATTGCATATACACGGGAAAATTCAACCGGTGCCGCGAATGCAGAAGACGCTGGTTCGAATCCAGCCTTGGGCACCGGAGGCGTCGGTCACTTTTTCCTTTATATATGACATCTATACGAGTTTATTACTTATAGATACTTTAGATTAGGTTCAAATTTTGAGTACACGTGATACGTGGTAGCCTGGTACATGAACCCAGGCGCGGATAGAGGGAGGGGGGAGGTCAATTGTCCTGTTGCCTGTTGACACGCAAGTTTTGCATACTATGGGGGCCATAGGTGCGGACTGCAAGACTTTTTGTGAAGGATAGTGCCCCCCCCCCCCCCCCCCCCCCCCTGAACATAATCCTGGATCCGCGCCTGCACGAACCAACAGTACCTTACTGTCGAGGTGTAGTGTAATGTGGTCATAGTGAACACTTGCCATAGAGTTGTAGAGCTCGTGCAGCTGCAGCGGCGTCTCGCATTGGGCAGCTAGCTGATGTTCGCAGCGAGCCAGCAGGCGCGGAGCCACGCGCGCCGCCGACCCGAGCCGCATCACTCTCAGGGACTCTGGTAGCCTGGTACACGAACCATGTTTTTTAAAATACCACGTCGGTGGCAAGTAACCATACAGTCCGCCTAGTGGTGGTGGTAAGCGATCACCGGGCCAATAGACGCCTGCAACTCCAAGGGTGTTACATGCGTGCTAAGTTAACCCAATTTTTTTGAAAAATGCCATACTCTGTACGGAATCATGTAGTCTGTGGGGAAAACCTCGTCAGGGATTCATTCTACAGATGGAGCGTTCGCGAGATAATTAAAAAAAATCTGATGTATATTTATTCCATTAACATTTTTGTCTTAGAATCCCATATATATATATATACTAGCTTTTGCCCGCGACTTCGTCTGCGTGGAATTAGTTATCCCCCGTTAATTAATGAATTCTGGATATCAACTATTCTATATCCTTCCCCAGAGCTCAAACTATCTCCAGTAGGTATTCAACGGTTATCGATTCCCCATACAAACTTTCAACCCCGATTGTACCCCCTAAAGGGTTGATTTTCGGGATATAAACTATCATATATTATTTCCCGGGGCTCAAACTATTTATGTACCAAGTTTCATCTTAATCGTCGTTTCAGCGGTTAATAATTCGCCATACAAACGTCCAACCCCCTTTTCACCCCCTCCAGGCTTGATTTTCGGGATGAAAACTATCCTATGTCGTTTCCCGGGACTCAAATTATCTCCATACTAATTTTCATCTGAATCGGTTCAGCGGTTAAAAATTCGCCAGACAAACTTTCAACCCCACTTTCACCCCTAAACTCAAAAACTGTCCTATGTCCTTTCCCAGGACTCAAACTACCTCTATACAAATTTTCATTAAAATCCGTTCAGCTGTTTTCACGTGATGCGCGGTCAAATAAACAGACAAACAGATAAACAGACAAAAATTCTAAAAACTTTTGGAACGTGTTCTATTATCGATTCTAAGTATCCCCAGCCAACTTTTTTTCGAATATCTTCCATGTACAGACTTTCGAGCCTCTTCAGCTTTATTATATGTATAGATAGATATAAGAAAAATTTAATTTAGGAAACGGTTTTAAAGGACATACCTGCTCAAAACAGTATCAACGGCCGAGTGCGTATGCGCTGTGACCAGCACGCGCTGTTTCAGCGCCACCAGCATTTGAATTAGGACGCTTATCGTCTGAGTTTTACCTGCACATCACAAACACTCAATCAGTAACTTAAGGTACTTTAATACATTACACATCACAAAATTCGGAACACTGGTGCCAAAAAAATCTTCAACAGCGTCTAAATTTCTTCTAAAGTTTCAATGGCATCCAATACTTGAATTCATTTCATTATCTTCTTTGCTCAAATCTGCCCGTTTTGATAAAAAAAAACAACTTTATTGCGGTAAGAATGAAGTCGGCTCTCAGTGGCTCTCACTTACCAGTCCCCGGCAATCCTTGCAACAGCGCATAGTCTTTGGCAGCGAGAGCTTTTAGCACTGCTCTCTGTTGCTGTATGTTCAGAGATTTCATGAGTTTGGTCCCGAGTCTGCCCACTTCGCGGGGAAGTTTCTTTTCGAACTCTGGGGTTTCTTTGTCGATTATTATTCTGTAATTTCACGGTGGTTTATCCATAATAAAATTATGCAATACTATATTTTATACATACTTTTATCAAACAGTAATATATCTCTCTCATACCGTCATTCGTGGATTGGGTTAGAGTCATTTTCAGTTTGGACCGAAATGAATACAAAACGAATGTAGGAGCCTTTTAAGTGGAATTCAGTAAGAATAATTTTGTTTTCATTGAGTTAGTTAGGGTATTGCCTTCAGTATGGAAATAAATTTAAATATACTAATCAAGGAAAACGTCATCAATTTTATATAATATTAATATTATAAATATAAATATTAACTTTTTCACATCTTTTCCTACTTCACTACCATTATTTTCCAATTTCCATTCAAGCCGATCGAGCTTGATTAGTGCCAACATTACACGCTAGATGTCTCTGGGCGTCGATTAGATGACGCTATCGTTTGTTTGCCGTAGTTTTAGTGGGGCGGATGCGAATGCATTTAGCGATAACATACATACATACTTACATTATTTTTGAAAGTCGGCTCTCCTGTAACGCGGGATTAGTACGGCTTGGATTAGTTAGGTTCAATTTTAGAAGAAATCAAAAAATGAAACTGGTCGTCTGTAGTAGTCCGTACGAGTTTAATCGGTTTTCGGACGATAGTTTTGCGTGGTAACGTCATAAGAAAACATAGATGAAATCTTGCATACTTTTAATTATGAACTGAATTGAATTATTATCACTGAATTTATTTAGGAAAATAATCAAATAAAATGCAATACCGCCACTTTCAAATATATGGGAGCAGCCAAAGTACTCAAAAATATCTGAACATGCACTTTATCGCCTTGACAATAGAGGCGTTGTGCAGATATTTTTGACCAGGTGGTCATTTTACATGTTTCTCATTCGGTTGGCTTGTGGCCGTAACGTTACCATGGAGATCTGTCCACAACGGAACGTGACACTTTTTCGTGCATGCTACCGGTGTTCATCGATTTATAAGACGTTATCACGTCAAAAACAAGCGTTATCTAAATTCTAAAGTTATATGTACACGGTTTCATTTATGAATAGTTTCACATATTATTATTAAAAATAAGTTTCAGTTACATCACGCTCATAAAAAAAAAACATAACATGATACAAGAAACAGTAAAGCATGAATCTACGTTTACAAAAAAAGAAAACTTTGTAATTATTTTTGTGATGCTAATGATTATTAAATTCATCTCATCTTAAGGAAACTTATCAGCATCGCGAATTAGTCAATACTAAAAAACCTACATTATGAGATGACTGACGTGATCCCTGGGTGGTGCTAAAAGAGTAACAAACTTGGCAGCTGCACTGTCCCATCTGGACCTCGCAGCACTCACTGGATTTTCTTCACCATCTACTTTCCCACTACTATTACCACCTGACATAAGAAATGCCTATCTGTATCCAGTGGCGTGTAGCCATACGATAAATAAACAATTATATGACTTACCTCCTCAGTCTGAGCGCACGATCGCTGTCTTCCAGCAGCACTCCCAGATTGGTGAGGTTCTGTACCGTGGTCGCGTACGACTCGTAGGTATCGATGTGGTACAAGGTATCTTTACTCAACCGACGACTCAGGTCTCTGAAATTTGGTATACATTTAAATGCGAAATAATATTTTAGTTAGGATTCAGGATAGGTGTAAAGGTAAATTCTATAGTGTGGTAAATGTAGATAGGTGGTGGTGGTTTTATACCTAGTGTGTTTTAACTGTATAAACTTTAGAAGGTACGAGGAATGTGTCTTAGACATGAATTAAACTTTTGATTCATGTGTTTTTCTTCTGTAATGTAAAATAATACAAATTCCCAAATCAATAGATGTTTTTATAATTTGTAGATTTTTTTTCATAGATGACACTTTGGGCGCAGTGTTAAAGAAGTTAAATTATATACGAGATAGATTTAGTGCAAATAATTTTTCAACACCCACATATGATTCAAAGTGCATGTGTAGATTTTGACTGATACCTCTCTAACAGAATCTGCATTTCGTTCTCCTTAGCAACAGTCACTACTCCAGCGGCGATCCACGGTCTATTGTCTATGCTGACTATCGAGAAATCGCCTTCCTGAGGGCCTTTGGTTTTATGGTGAGCTTTATCTAAAACAACACATTTTATTTTATATTAAACCATACTAAATTCCAAAATGCATATTTGAATAGAATCGGTAGATATATTTCTTTGTAAACAAACAGTAAATATGTATATTTTCTCACCTCCATTATTGAAACTCTGCCTTTCGAAGGTATGCGTATATCTATCGTTTGATTGTACCACCAATTTCAAACTTAAATTTGCCGCACATGTTCCGCGTTTTGATCTAAAACAAAAATATTAGCAACTTAGTGAATATGTGTGTAGTTATTATGTTATTAAAATAAATTCAATATAATTTTAAGAATTAGGATGAACGCGCTGGCACTGCAATTGTTTAAAAACCTTTTTTGGATATGTCAAATCCATACACCAATAAAAAATATGATAATAGAAATAGATGAGGTACAAATTATATTCTGTGGGTTTAAACTTTTTAGAAAGTCGATTCGTTTTTGCGCACTTTCAATCATCGATGCGTTTAACGCACATCTGGCCAATTATGTCCATTTTAAGCAGAACCGAACCAATATTCAAAGGCCATCGTCAGATGTGACAAAGCGCTCCAGCGTTAGATATCTTGCAAACATAGTACACCTGACTTAATCCTAATGAATAGAATATAAATAACAACATAACAAATAGACGTACATTGTAGATAAAATATATACTACCTTTTCTCGACACTGTCAGTCCACAGCGCATGCAACGGTGCCGCTGCCATTTGCCCAGTTTCCTCCATCTTGAGAAGGGCCGTCCAGTGCAGGAAGTATTTGACGTGCTCAGCCGATAGGTGGCCTAGGGCGTCCTGCTTTAGTTTCGATAGCGGGTGGTTCTCTGATACGGTTGGGCCGTCAGTATGCCTAAAACATATAGGCTCTTTATAGCGACCGTACGTGTAAGAGAGTACTCGTTTTCTTATACAAATTCGATGCCGGAACCTCCGGTTCCCGGTTCCTGTCATGCCCTAATGCTTAATGGCATGGCTTAAATCAGAATGATATCTTTATGTAAGCCTAAGAAGTTGAGATTTTAAGGTGGAATAGACGACGCTGTACAGCCATATACCTATAGCCAAAGAGAATTAAGTACCTAGTGTTCTCTCCATACATGGCTAAGTGCGTATATATAATAAGTTTTAAGCGAGCTTTGCTAAAAGTTATTATTCAAAAGATTACAGCTTAATACGTATTACGATTTAAGTTTGATTAAAACTTAGTAAAAATGAGTTTAACCATACCTCCCATACGACTTATTATTTAATTGGGCGAATCAACTTTTTAATGTTGTTTACTCTGTCCCCGTTGTCCGAGGGACATCCTCATACTATTTCATAGAAAATCTTTGGTTGTCCAAGGGACGTAACCATAGCAACCGGGCGCTATAAAAAGTTGATTGACTCAATTAGTAGTTTTGCTATGTATGGAGTTAGCAATCTATCTACTCATTTATCTATGCTATAGCGAAATCTCTAGTTGTCAAAAGCTAACATTCGACAACTAAGTAGGTAAAACTTATGGCATGATGCCATAAGCACCATGTATGACTCTTCTACACCATGGGCCACCATGGGGACGTAGCTATACTCTGCTTAGGAAGGAGCTAATGATATTGCGATCACGTTCCGTCGTTTAGCTGTGTCCCTTAGACTGGCCCATGATGTAGAGGGGCCTTTAAATTGTCAAACTTGGTGCAAGATTAGACTTTATGCATCTTCTATGCATCTATTAAACCACTCTATTTGCATTAAGTAACCCATTTCAAACGGCCAGTTATTAGTTAACTAGTCTAAACTACATAAAATATTAAGCAGTGTATATTGTACAGTCGCCATCAAATATATCGGATCGGCCAGGGTACTCAAAAATATCTGAACACGCATTTTATCGCCTTGAGTGTAGAGGCGTTGTTCAGTTATTTGTGAGTTTTATGACCACCTTGGCCGCTCCGATATATCTGATGACGACTGTATAACATGTATTTTTTATTGCGATTTCTAACAAATAGTGGGTTATAATTTAATATATGTTGAGCGCCATCAATCGCATTATACACAACACGTTATCAAAAGTTCACCTTAATTCATTCCGATAAGTTATAATTATACATTGCAAGTTATATAAAATACCTATTGGTGTTGGTTATGATAAGACCTTCTATTTATAAACCACAACATATGTGTGGAAGCAAGAACGAGGCCATCGACCGCATGGCGATAAAGTTTACCCAATTTCACGCTAGATGTCACTTTGTCATCCGGCCCGATTCGTACATCACAGTATCGTTTGTTTCCCGTAGAATGTAGGCAAGGTTCGGTAGAATAACGGGCCAGAGGGCCTACCGCGAAGTTCGAAAATCGACAAAACGATGGTCCCGTCTCTATCACTCTTGCATATACGAAAGAGAGTGATGCAAATAGACGATTCGAAGAACGAACTGCTTCGCGGTTATAGGCCAGTTGCCATCAAGAGGGTCTTAACTGACTCGATTGAACAGCGAATGATGAATTCGGATATGAATTTCGTGATTCCACCCCGCTCGCCTGCAAGTCAACTATCGCAGACTTGCAGGTCGATGATCTGACGCTGTTTTGGCCACTTTAAAACTAGAAAAATAATTATTAATAGCAAAACAATATGGAAATGTGTAGCGAAGTGATTTTCTACATTTTTAACTTCTGGCTACTGTTCTACGTTCCTGTATTTCGAAGTTTTTTTGTAGTTCCGCTCCGCTATTGATAAATGATAACTTTATTAGTAGTATTTTTTTAGCAGAAATAAAATAGTAAACAAGAGGCGGGCTTATTACCTTAAGCTATTATCTACCAGTCAACATTTGGGTCAAACCAAAACTTGTACATACTTCGTGCAAGATCTAAGAAATGAGATATTTAGCGATAAATCATTCATTGAGCTAAATAAATGTTATTGATTAAAATATGAGGTATATTTGAAGTTGTCCCAATTTGTGTTCTTTATATTTATTTACTTAGAATTAAAAGCTCTTTCAAAATAATTGTCTCTAAAATTACATACACTTTTTGTATGAAAACGAACCAAATGGACAAAAAATTTGTGGGGACATTTCAGAATATAAAGAAAAAAATAATTAAGGACAACTTACCCTGAGGGACAAGTTTAAATAGAAATGCCGATGAGCAGGATCTTTCAAGGGGTTATATGTAGAGACGAAGCGATTGTCAAGGTCAGCTTATACTGGTCAACTCGTTGACAAGACAGTACGGTTATATAGCTCACCGAAGGAAGCCCACTAACTGCTCGATAGGAGAAATAATTCGTGTATAGCTGAATTTTGGTGAAGTTGTAGATAAAGGTGTCTTACACAACATACTAAAAGTACTCATGGATAGGGGTGCCGCTAACGGGGAGAGGGGGGTGTAAAGGTCCCCTTTTTTGGCTTTTCGTAAATAACTCAGTAGCGGTGGCTCATACGAAAAAATGTTCTTCTACTTAATTAATCCACAAATGATTTTTTACAAAAAAGGTTCTTTACACTTTTTTGCTGAGATCAATGTATAATGAGATTTCGAAGAAATACGATAATCACTTTCAGAAACTTTCGGAGCTTTTATTTCCGAAACTATTAGTTTTGTCTAAAAATTGTTATAGAAAACCCTTATTTATATTAAAAGACCTATCCAACGACACCCCACACATTAGGGGGGATTTAAAAAACATAATTTACCCCCCACTTCATGTGTTCGGGAGCTACCCTAAAAAAATATTTTTTTTTAGATTTTGTTTTAAAACTTTGTCTGCGTGTTCAAAACACATACTCATACGAAGTTTAACTATTCTAGTACTAACCATCACTGCGCAAAGCCGTGAACGGATAGACTGGGACAAACGGACAGCGAAACTATAAGGTTAGGAAATTGATTGCAGGCGTCCATAGGCTATGGGAACTGCTTACCATCAGACGGGTCGTATGCTTGTTTGCCACCGTCGTGGCATAAAAAATAAAAAGTAAAAAAATACCCTCTTCAACCTGCTCAGTGATGGTTAGTACTTGAATAGTTAAACTTCGTATGAGTATGTGTTTTGAACACGCAGACAAAGTTTTAAAACAAAATCTGAAAAAATATTATTTTTTAGGGTACCTCCCGAACACATGAAGTGGGGGGTAAATTCTGTTTTTTAATCCACCCCTAATGTGTGGGGTATCGTTGGATAGGTATTTTAATATAAATATGGGTTTTCTAAAACAATTTTTAGACAAAACTAATAGTTTCGGAAATAAAAGCTCCGAAAGTTTCTGAAAGTGATTATCGTATTTCTTCGAAATCTCATTATACATTGATCTCAGCAAAAAAGTGTAAAGAACCTTTTTTGTAAAAAATCATTTGTGGATTAATTAAGTAGAAGAACATTTTTTCATATGAGCCACCGCTACTGAGTTATTTACGAAAAGCCAAAAAAGGGGACCTTTACACCCCCCTCTCCCCGTTAGCGGCACCCCTATCCATGAGTACTTTTAGTATGTTGTGTAAGACACCTTTATCTACAACTTCACCAAAATTCAGCTATACACGAATTATTTCCCCTAAGTTTTCCTTCGTTTGGAGGGCTAATATTGGTCATAGTTTGCGAGTTCTCACTTCAAAGTCAAAAGAAATAAAAAGTAGATACTTGATGGAGAATGTGCCAGTTCCGCTACTCTTTTAAAGGTAAATGTGCACTTACCACAGATGTAAAGAGCAGACAGTGAGGTAGGGGCAC
Source organism: Pammene fasciana (assembly GCA_911728535.1). Lineage (NCBI taxonomy): Eukaryota > Metazoa > Arthropoda > Insecta > Lepidoptera > Tortricidae > Pammene > Pammene fasciana. The sequence continues at coordinate 10,271,701 of OU452292.1, forward strand.
TTGGCGCACGCGTTATGGTGGTTGACGGGTTCAGGCAGACCCTGCTGCAGCAGGCGTGACGCCTCCTCTATATCTGTCATTTGCTCTGCAACGCAAGATGTTATTTACACTTTACTGTGGAAAAAGCAGTTAGTTAGGCGTCAATCATTAAAATCATTTATTACGTAAGACAATATTTGTGTCATTTTGAACCCGCTTCCCATACATAAGGAGAAGTAAGACTTGATCAACCACCTTAACCCTTTGACCGCCAAAAACCTCAAATCACGCGCACGGAAAGTCGTACCCTCAGCGCCAGCGCGTCATACGTCCCAAATATAACCCAGTTACTTGCAAAATGTAACTGAGGGCATGATTTTTCCGTCCATTGCTGGGCGATCAAAGGGTAAATTATCTTACGTAATAATGATTGGCGTCAAACCTACGAGTATATTATATACAGGAAGGCGCTCACTTGCCCCAAGTACATATGATTATTATACTAAATTAGTAATCGATCGCTCAGGCTTGGTAACCGCAAGTCGTCTATTAGTATAGGTAAAGGTTGTCTGTGCCGTACCTGGGTCGGTCGCCGTCGGTCCGTCGGCCAGGTACTGCACCAGTTGGTTACGCAGCATCATCAGGTCCCGTCGTTCAGGGTACCCGCAGCTTACTTCCCGCAGGTCTACGCGCTCTCTGTGAAAAATACTCGTAATAAAGAATTCAATTTAACATGCGTTCAGCAAAAGTATGACATAACGACTCTCATTGCTTCTGAAATGGAAATAAAACTTAACAATAATTTACCTCAATTATCATTATCATCAATCATAGAGAATTCCAAATTAATTCGGACCCATAATGTATAAATGAGAGGCACTCCAAATGATTTCAAACTAAGATACAAATTTGTGCATGTGGGTACGTGGGCTTTGGAGCCCAAAAATATTGTGAGGAATTTCGTTCGGCGAATAAGGTGGTGCAAAAGATCTCGCTGTCTATTCAACGTGGAAAAGCTACCAGAATAATGGGAACATTTGAGCAAAGTAGAGATTCGGGACGGATGCTTTAGCTATGATCTTAATGAATAAGAATGACGAAGGTTGTTGCGAATTTCATAATTGGTTTGTATGAGGCGAAATGAGATGAAACGTAAGCAAATGATACTTCTACCGTAAAACTACACAACTATAGTCTAAAAGCTCCCAACTATGGTGCAAAACTGACTCGAATATCTACGATTAGGTGTTACTTTTATTTGAATGATGCGTTTAATTAAAAAAAAAAACATAAATGAATTGTTTTAAAAAATAAAACTAAAAAGAAGACTGGGATTGATATTTAGATTACGTATTGAAGCTGTGGACCATAGTTGCAGTACTGGACTATAGTTGTGTAGTTTTACGGTACTTCTTTTCTTTAATCTTAAGGGGCTGTAGTCTCAACCGTCGGTGATGAGAACAGTGATAATTTTACTACCGAAACACGGCAGCTCGGCTAGTGTGGACGTGCCTCGCCCGAGGCAAACGCACGGGCGGCAGCAATGCCTCAGGCGAAGCACGTCCACACTAGCCGAGCTGCCTCGCGCGGCAATTTGCTCGCGAGGCGGTGCGACACGTGTGAACACGGCTATTCATATTCAATAAATAGAGTTAGTCTCCCAGTATGATTGGTCTTACTTGAGGTACAGCAGCAGGCCTCGCTGCAGGTCCAGCGCGGGGTCGCCGGCGCGCTGCAGGCTCAGCATCATGCCGTACAGCACGAGCTGCCCGCGGTGCTCCGCTGACACTGACGCGCGTCCACTTTTCAACTCTAATGGAACTATTGCTGTTTGGCGACCTGCGAGAGACAAAATAATGAGGTACTTTTATCGTAAGTAGTCACAACATTCTATTAATTTTAAACCTCTGGGGATTTAAGACTTTCGAGTGCTACAATTCCAAGAAACAATCAAAACGCACACAAAACTTAGACATAATCATTTTCGAGACATTTAAAATCGAAGGTATGTAAACTCATATTATTCATTTCATAAGAAAATTATGGTGACTAACTTTTGTGTGCGATTATTTTTGTGTTTGAATTAGAGATGGGCCGACTAGTCGCCGACTAGTCGGGAAAGCCGACTATTCGGCATCATTTGTAGTCGGCGATTAGTCGGCGACTAGTCGGTAAAAAATGCCGAATATTCGGCACTTTAATACCTACAGGAAAATAAGAACTTGGCAGAAGTTTAACCCTTTTCTTAGTTATGAATATCTAAATCTTATGTTATGATAGTGTTTGTTTTCTTTTTGCCTTCAAACACGCCAGCGCTGGTCATGAACGCGTGATAGACAATGGCACGGCGGACCAAGCGAAACGAGCGTTTCCGATTGCACCCGAACTTAGCTAAAACCTACGATCGGCATTGCCGACTAGTTGGCTGATTAATCGGCAATTTGAAAACCGATTAGTCGGCCGATTGTGTAGTCGGCAAAAACCCTAGTCGGCCCATCTCTAGTTTGAATTCGAGTGCTCGAAGGTCGAAAATCGCCCCGTGTTTTAGATTTTTTTCTCTTTAATTTTTGTTTAAAAAAAATATGCTTAGCGCTCTATTGCAGCCTTTACCTTTTCGTTCATGAATAGTGACTTGTAAGGTGGCATCGATCTTCCCCTTCAGCCCTAGTTGTGGGCAGCACAAGTTTTCTTCAATGTCCAACACTTTGGTGATATTTCCGCACCATTTGTCTTTCTGGCCCTTCAATAAAATCGGAGTTTACACCAATTTAAAAATTTGCCGCGCTTAGCCGCTCAGCTATTTTAGAAGTGGCCACGCGTAGCGGCTCGCTCAGTGTACATAAAATAAAAATCACATCATGTTTTTTGGTCCTCAATAATATGTTATATTTCAATGATGCATCATTAATGGTTGACTGGTAGAGAATGCCTTAAGGCGTTAAGTCCGCCATTTGTACTTTTATGTCTTAAACTGTGCAAAGTATAAATAAAAATAAATAATAAATTCTTGTAAACCTTACCATGTTAGGAGGAGGTTTATCCGAGACATACATCTGCATGAATTCCGCCAGCGGTGCAATGTACTGTTGCATATTTGAACTTGCTTCCTCTTCTGACAAACCTGCATCATATAAACTCTGGATTGATTCCTTTATTATCTTGTTCGCCTCTTTATGTAATTGTTCGATGGACTTAATGTTCTGTGTTAAGGCTTTTTGTACCAGCTCGTGCACCAATATGCCAATTGTCATCTAAAAAAAGAAATTAAAATACCTTATGCATGGTATTATTTCTATATTTAGCCCTTTCACAACACAACACAACAACTTTTACTACAGGAGTAACTCCTAAATGGGGACAACTAGACGTAGAAACAAATGAAATAGCTGAATATTCACTCTTCCTTCAAATCCTTTTCCTGATGACGAGGCAAATAGCTTCGTGCGAATAAGTAGCACATCATGCGGACAATCTAAATATTTAAGTTATTCATACAGCAGTATTGGCAGAGTCAATGCCTCGCCAGCGCTCCTGCAGCACCGCCTTCCGCTGGCAAAACACCCCAGCAACCACACTAGTGGAAGACACCAGGCGGTCAGGCCGCAGAACAAGGAGCCCTGACGAGTTGCCGACAGTGAAGTGGCCTGAGGGGTCCCGTGGGGCGAGGATGCTGACGACGTTGCCGGGATTCAGGGGTGTATGCAACCTGTAAAAATAGGTATACATAAATGATGCAAGGAGCTTAAGACATCAATTATTGTATTTAACAAGAATTCAAGTCTCTAATGAATAGTTTTCATTACATGTATATATTTATTTGAATTTTATTGCATGAAAGAAAAGCTTAACATACCAAAGGTGGACTAAATTACAAGAGGCATTCTCTACCAGTCAACCTTAAGCAGACACAGTGGATATATAACTATTTTTTATTTATAAAAAAAAAAGAAAAAACATCTCTCCAATCTAAATTGCGTTATTTAGTTGAATAATAATAAATACAATTCCTCTTCTCCATTTCAGCCAATGTTAATATAAACATGATTTATATATCGTTTTTTTTAATATCTTACCAAATCCCTTCAACAAAGCATGTGGCTCTATTATTGGCAGCATTCTTGAGTTTCAGCTCCAGCCTGTTGGGCAAGCTGTTGACTGCTTCTATTTCACATCTCTGAATCTTACTCAAATCCAAGTTTTCTATATTCTCCTGTATTAAAAACACTAAGAATCAATGTGAGTTTGAGTAAGAAACAATTGTCTTACAAATCTGTTTGTATATAAGTATTTTTTTTAAATACTGTTTATCATAAAGATTGAGGTGTGACTCTAGTGAAAAGCAGTGCTCAGTAAACAAGAGAACATGTGCCATACATTTCATAGGACTTATCAGTTAGAGTCCAACTTTGATTATCAGTTACACCTAAACAATAATATCATACCCTTGGCAAACAATGTACAATAGCATCTACATAGGACTTTCATGAAACTAGTTGCAACTACCAAGAGCATGATATGTCAATCCCCCTTACAGTAAATAAACTCGTAAGTTTCAATACTTTAATAAATTCGCAAAGTAAACACAAGGAGTTGCCATACCACAACATCTTCTGCCCAGTCATCGCCAAACATACTGTCAACTTCATGGTCGTTAAATTCAAGAACTTTAGCACATTTGCCAGGAGACTTGTTCATTTTTAAGGGAGATCGGACAGACTTCGGTGAACTGCGATTGGGAGTACCTTCAACATAAAATTAGGACAATAAAGTTATAGTACACATTCCAATAAACATACAATTTAAAAATAGTCAAAATGTACCATTGCTTTGTTTGATGATAGGAGATGTCTTGACGTCAGAACTATCGTCATCATGAATATCATAAAAGTTAGGAGAAAACTTTACTTGAAACTGTATATTAGTACCATGATTATTATTTTCACTTGGTTTACACTCGATTTCATCATCATCTAAGATACTTTGTATCTCATCATCAATAATATTGTTTTCGTGACTGAGTGTTAGTGGTGACCTCTTCTTTGGAGAACAATTTTTCAGATTTACATTAGTTTCTACATGATCATTACTCAACAATCTATCAAAATCAAAGTCTATTGTTGCTGGTTCAAAAGCATTTTCTTTCCCAGGCGATTTCTTTGCTGTTTCAGAATTATAACCATTTTTCAATGGAGATTTTTGTGATCCATTGTAAATACCATTTTTCATAGGACTTTTCAAAATTCTATTCTGATCTTCACTTTTAAGTTTTTTACTTATATCGATCCCATTAGATGCACATGTTTCGTTAGTCGATGTTTCCCCATGAAGAGGTGAAGTAGCCTTTCGTTTAACTGAACACTTCTCAGTTTCTTTTGCAGGTGAAGATTTTTTTGCGTGTACACTTTGTGCATTAGTAACATTTGTGTTCTTAAAGAACTGCGTGATTGCTTTTTGATTCTTTGGCGGCCCCTGAGCCTGTAAATATCAGTATTATTAGGATTTTCACGTTCACATATGAATCATGATCAAGATAACAACATAGTGATAAATACCTTTTTCAGGCTTAAAGATTTAGGTGGCATTACTTCACATACGTAACACAAACTGTAATATAAATGTATCCTAATCTAATGAGAAAGCAATTGCAAAATAATTTCTACTTCAAACTAAAGAAATGACATGTTGTTGACTTTTTCCCGCGAAGCGAAATAAGTGACGATTTTGACGTTTCCTTCCGAGGGCACGTTCAACAGGCAGACGGTATTTCATAGTCCACACACGAATTACATGCGCAGGTAGCCCGCACCTTGACTTGCTCCAGCATGCGGTGTTTGTTTGCAAGCACTACGGACGAACAGACAGAATCATGAATGGCTTCTTTATCTTAGGCTCAAAACACACCTAGCGGAATTATGGCAGTAATGTATGGAGCTTTGTCGATGGTAGCTTAAATTTGTCTATGGCCTCCATACATTACGGGTCAAAATAGACCTAGCGGAATTCCTCACGGAATTAAGCCAATTCATAGACAAAATGCTTAATTTTGTCTATGGTACCGGAAATTTGTCTATAGTAGCGGAAATTTATCTATGGCTTCCATACAAAAAATCAGCTACCATAGACAATTTTCCGCTACCATAGACAAATTTAAGCATTTTGTCTATGAATTGGCTTCATTCCGCTGTGATTCCGCTAGGTGTGTTTTGACCCTACTGCCTCCATTCCGCTAGGTGTGTTTCGAGCCTTAATGTCAACTGTCAAAACAAGTGACATATATTGATGTTTTGATTTGAGGTTATAGCTCGTGCTAAATCTTTAGCTTTTAATTAAAAATAATTACCTTTGGTATATTATAAATTAGATTCTCAATAACAATAAGCAATGTCACGAAGACCTGAGTTTCAGGCGCCACCTGAGATCGTAAGCATAATTTTTATACTGAATAATGTACCTATCTGTAATTTAAGATCTTAAAATAACTTTTTGTTATTACATTACAGTTTTATAATGAAGAAGAAGCAAGAAAATATACTCAAAAGTAAGTTTAGAATACAGTTGTATGTATCCATTGCTCACTTGCCTTATTTTATTAATAATGAATTATTAATGTTTACAGTTCCCGAATCATTGACATTCAAGCTCAGATGACAGAGAGATGTTTAGAGTTACTGTTGTTACCTGAAGATACTCCATGCTTGCTCTTAGACATTGGCTGTGGATCAGGGCTCTCTGGGTCAGTGCTGGAGGAAAATGGTCACATGTGGATTGGAATGGATATTTCAAATTCTATGCTTGGTGAGTATAAATTGGTATATGTCTAATATTTATTACTAAAAAATGTTCCTTATGTATTTGTTTACTTTTTATTGACTATAAGTTTGTAAATACTTCAAAACACCAGTTTTTTATATAGTCCCAATTTATTATCATCAAATTAATTAGATGAAACTGGAATTTCAAATTCCTATCTGTGATTGCAGAAGTGGCACTTGAGCGTGAAACGGAAGGTGACTTAATTCTAAGTGATATGGGTGAGGGTGTCCCATTCCGAGCAGGCTGCTTCGATGGGGCAGTATCAGTATCGGCCATCCAGTGGCTGTTCAATGCAGACAAGAAGTCACACCATCCTGTGAAGAGGCTGCACAAGTTCTTTAGCACTTTATATGCTTCACTGGTATGTTCCTTTGACACATTTAGTAGATATATTTTTTTAAATAACCTGAGGTTGGTGTGAGTGGGTACAGCCGCTTGTAGTGATAATAGTGTTAATATGTCTCATGAAAGTTTAAATTCAATAACCTGAGGTTACTGTAATTCATTAAATGCACACTAATTTGAGCAATTCACTTATGCCATCTATTGTTTATCATGTTACAATTCACAATAGGATGTGAAGTCAATATAATATCAACTTATTTAGCAGGTTCAGTGACAACTTCATGACTTTTATGCAAATGTTATGGTTTGCCATTACTAAACGGGTCTCTATTGGTTCCCATAATTTTTAACTTCCGTTTTTGTCAGTCCATAACGTTTTCGATCATAATTTTTATTAGTCATATTGTCAATAGTCATAAAATTTTACAATCTAAATTGCTGGTCCGATTTTTGCAGGTCATAATTATTGTTAGTCATAAAATCTGTTACTCATAATATTCAAAGTCCAAATGGTGTCTATTACATAATGTTGAAGGCAATAAACTTGCTTATAATAATTGTTTTAAGTTCTTTAATCGTAGATTATAATGATAACTAGGGGTGTATATCGGTTTCCACAAATTTTAAGTTCCGATTTTTTATAGTCCATACCCTACCTATCTCTAGTCTAGGAGCAGTTTAATTTTTAGGGTCATAAAAAAAATAACCCTAACCTACCTATCTCTGGGAGCAGTTTTGTTTTTAGGGTCATCAAAAAAACTTACCTTAACCTACCTATCTCTGGCAGCAGTTTTGTTTTTAGGGTTATCAAAAAAAAATAACCCTAACCTACCTATCTCTGGGAGCAGTTTCGTTTTTAGGGTCATAAAAAAATAACCCTTACTTACCTATCTCTGGGAGCAGTTTCGTTTTTAGGGTCATAAAAAAATAACCCTAACCTACCTATCTCTGGGAGCAGTTTCGTTTTTAGGGCCATAATAGTACATTATTGCAGAGGACGGGAAAGGGAAATTCGTGGATGAGCGATTTTTTCGGACGAAGCGCAGCTGAGTCCGAAAAAATAAGACGAGTCCACGAATTTCTATTCCCGCCGAGGCAAATATAGTGCTTTTCTCTAAATGTGCGAGGAAATAAAGTAAAGTAAATGAAATAAATTACAGATTTTGGTTACGTTATTAGCGTTCAATGTCATGAATTAGCTTCCCTCTATAAATTTTTTTTAAAGTATTAAGAACTATGTATACTGCCAATTTTCATTCAAATAATACTTAAAAAGAAATTTTCGTCATAAGCTATTTAAGACAGTATTAAATATGCTCCTTTTATGCAACAGATACAAGATTAAACCTTAAAAATAGTTGTTTTGTCTATGATTGTATTAAGCCTCATTCGCACGATCAGACGCGGTGCTATGACAAAGAACGAGACAACCAAGGTTTTTGATCTAACTATCTCGCTCTATCCTACAGTTTGAAGGGATTGCCGTTCAGACGGTGTATAGACGTCGCTTAAGTATTGGCTGTTTGAAATGATATTTCTTAGTCGGATGAAAAGTTTAAAAGGTAAAAAACAATACAGTAATGGATTTTACTAGTCAACGCCTAAAATATGTATACACTTTGAACCTTATTACAATGGAGTAAGGTGCAAAAGTGTATACATATTTATGGCGTTGACAAATTACTTCACGGCCGCTAAAACAGGTAAATAATGATTTTTATTTTTTTAAATGCGTTTTGGTAAAAAATGAAGAACTTCACGTACTCATTTTGCTACAGTAAGCTGAAAATTTCCGAGCACATTGGAGAAAAAAAAATAACCCTAACCTACCTGTCTCTCGGAGCAGTTTCGTTTTTAGGGTCATAAAAAAATAACCCTAACCTACCTATCTCTGGGAGCAGTTTCGTTTTTAGGGTCATAAAAAAATAACCCTAACCTACCTATCTCTGGGAGCAGTTTCGTTTTTAGGTCCATAAAAAAAATTACCGTAACCTACCTGTATCTCTGGGAGCAGTTTCGTTTTTAGGGCCATAAAAAAAAACCCTAACCTACCTATCTCTGGGACAACAATAAGTTTATGGAAAACAAAGGGATGACATTAAAACGATATGATTAACGACTATTAGTCCGATAAAATATATGCCTTAAAATATTTCTGATCAATTATTGATAGACCTTCGAATGTTATACTCATCAATTTTATGCCTTTTGCGATTATAGTGTTTAATATTATAGATCGTTATTACTAGAACTATGAAACGTTATGCTTTACAAAAATTATGACAATTGATGTTTATGCCCATAAATTATATGTATATCAATTTCTGACTATCGAAATTCGAAACAACAAGTTTATGGGAAACAAAGGGATCCCTTACTAAACATATGGGTAAATGTTTAGTAATGGCAAAACTAAACTAAACCTTTAACAATAATTACTTTCAAATTAACTTTACCTTTGCTCAAACTCTTACAATTTTTTTTTCAGTCCAGATCAGCTAGAGCAGTTTTTCAGTTCTACCCTCAAAATGAAACTCAGTTGGAACTCCTCACATCTCAAGCTATGAAGGCAGGCTTCTATGGAGGTGTAGTCATAGATTACCCAAATTCAACTAAGGCCAAGAAATTCTTCTTGGTGCTTATGACTGGAGGTTCAGCACCTCTTCCTAAAGCTCTAGGTATTTTAATTCTTGCCATAATTATGGGGTAAATTATGTAAAATGGCTTAAAGTTCAAAATGCTTTGCAAAAAAACTTTGAAATAGGCACTTGATTTGAGCAGTGATGTTAACAACCTTCTTGCTTTATAACAAACAGGTACTGAGGAAGAAAACAGTCTTCAAGTAAAATATGCCAGGAGAGAAGCTGGTAGAAATGCAAGAGGGAAACCTATGAAGAATACTAAGGCTTGGCTTCTGGAAAAGAAGGAGAGGAGGCGGCAGCAGGGCAAGGAGACTAAACCAGACACCAAGTACACTGGCAGGAAAAGAAGTGGAAGATTCTGATAAACGTTTATTTATACTTATAAGAGATTTACAATATTAACTAATCTAAACTAAATTCATCTTTTTATCTCATATTTCCAAACAGTATCAACTCCATGTCCTATTGTCTCAAGCGGTACCATGTTAGGTAGTGGGAATCTACACGCGACCACGACAGTACCATTTTCAGTTTCAGCTAGAAGCTTTCTTTCAAACTCTGACATCATTTGCTCCACACCAAATATAACTATGTTGTTATATGGTTTTAGACTGAAAGTCCACAGGTTTCTTCTATAAAACTTTGTGTTCTGACTTTGAGAGGATAAAAGGGCTAATATTCTAGAGTAATAAACTAGCCAAGGGTTAAGTTCTACTCCGTCCGACTTGAAGCCTAATTTGGCTGCCGTAAAAACGATTCTTCCATCTCCTGAACCTACGTCAAGCAGCCGACCGCTTCGTCCGCTCAAGGCCTTAGTAACTCCAGCTAGTTGTTCTGTGGTAGCAGGAACGTAAGGCAGGCAAACCTTCCTCAATGCTGGTGACACAAATGGAATGCACACAATGCTGACTCCTACTGCCAACCCGCCTGTAGTATAAATTAATACCTTTCCTGCAGGTGACAACTTTTTAGGAGGCTTTGGTTCAGAAGCAAGTAGTTCTAGTTCCATTATGTAATGTTATTTTTATTTAAAAAATGTATCCATCATTTTCAGGTTACACATTTTTTAACATAACATTGACATTGACATACCAGCTGATTGCCATAGACAAGTGCGTTTTGTTTTCATTTAGTTTTTTGTTTCATCAGGCTATTCACTGTCAAGCACGACAAATGTGCTGAACGACACAACATGCGCGATGGGGACTTTTTTGCGTATTCACTGGCAACACTAAATATACACAAAAAAAGAAAAAAAAGTGACAAACTGACAAATGTCAAGTAGCTTGAACCGGGTGTTCTGTATTTATTTTGCCGAAATATCATTGAATTTTCTTAATCATGACTGCCTTCGAGGAGTTCGGCGTCCTCCCCGAACTGGCGAAAGCCATCGATGAAATGGAATGGACTTTACCGACTGATGTTCAGGCTGAAGCAATTCCTCTAATTTTGGGTGGTGGAGACGTACTCATGGCTGCAGAAACTGGTAGTGGAAAGACTGGTGCTTTCTGTCTACCGATTTTACAGATTGTGTGGGAAACATTAAAGGATATACAGGAAGGGAAGACCAGTAAAGTAATAGCGCAAACTTCGTCTGAATGGACGATGTCGTTCTTCGATCGAAACGATGCGTTAGCGGTGACTCCAGATGGGCTACGCTGCCAGTCGAGAGACCAGAAGATGTGGCACGGCTGTAGAGCTACTAAGGGTGTGCACACTAAAGGTGCTTACTACTATGAGGCTACAGTAACTGATGAGGGGCTATGTCGCGTAGGCTGGTCTACACAGGCCGTAAGTTGATTATTTATTTGTGTCTTATGTATAGTACGTTTTTTATGTGTATCTGTAAGTTTAATTAGAGTCAACAAAAAATAAAATATGTATTTAAGTTGTTAGTAATCATACTTAACACTTAAATGTACTTATAACCAAGTACTGATTAGATATTCCTTTTAACAGGCAAGGTTAGATCTTGGTACAGATCGCGGAGGTTTCGGATTTGGGGGCACAGGCAAGAAATCCAATGCCAAGCAATTTGATGACTATGGGGAAGCCTATGGAAAGAGTGATGTCATTGGTAAGATAACTCTCAATCAACTTTCACCTTTAAAGCACTAAAGGGAGATTGAAAAACTCATCATCTGTAAAAAATAATTCTTACACCATTGTTGCACAATTTATTAATTTGCTAATTTATATTAGTTCTGTCCGTGGGGTGCCCGGCCTTAGAATTGTCCCCCAACATATTGTCCCATGGTTGCAGTAGGAGTCTGCTAAGGGAATATACCGGGAGATGGGCAACAGCATCTTCCGAAAGCCTAAACAACAATAACCAAAAAAAAAAACTGCGCGCGCCAACCCTTTAATGATAAGTTCCATTAAAAGGGGAGGCCTATGTTCAGCAGTGGACGTCTTATGGCTGAGAAGTTTTGATATTTTTCCATTTGTAATGAGTGGAATTCCCATGAAATCTAATAATACATTTTAGCATTTGTTTTGTTTTAAACTGTCCTCATGTATACATTGCTTTCAGGATGTCTGCTCAACTTTAATGCGGGAGAGATCCGTTACACAAAGAACGGAGAGGACCTGGGAGTAGCATTTAAGTTGGACCACTCTCATAAATCTGACAGCTTTTTCCCAGCTGTGGTGCTGAAGAATGCTGAAATGAGCTTCAACTTTGGAGCTACACCCTTCAAGGTATTATATTTTTATATTGTTTGTTAACTTATCATAATCATAATAGCCTTTATTGCCGAAACTAAAACAGTATAACTTACATTTACTTAAAATCTAACACATCGGATTTTCCGGATTAGTGTTCAGCGTGTCTTCTGACATATAGGCTTCTCCCAGCTGTTTCCAATCCTTTCTATTAATGGCTTTTGGTCCCTGTTAACTTATACATGAAATAAAATAAAAAATAGAATCCTAGAACTTAATTATTGAAGAAGAATAAACTTATAACCAGCAAAATAATGTCCAGATAATTTCTTGGGACTGTAGCAGAGATTATAATAAATTATAAACTTGTATAGATGTCATATACAAAGGAAAAGAAACATATAGTAGTGTGACTACTTAAAATAAACAAATCAAAATATTCATTAAAAAATAATTTGATTTGTTCTTTCAGTTCTAGAGATTATAATAAATAAAATTTGTAAGTACTCGTAGGTATATCAGCAGGATCGATCAAGTGGTTATGGAGCTAGGAGAAAAAAAATCCGCCTTGGGGTCTTGTTATATTGGTCAACTCGTTTGCAAGTAAATCGCGAGTTCTCAGTTCGAAGCGGACTACTAGTAATTATATTTTAAAGAATTTTCAAAGATTTAGAATTTTACTCTCTTTACCAACTTTCTTGTAAAACAGCTTCAAAACAATTCACCAAAAAACAAATCAACAAAGCTGGAACTTTAGATTTAATTTAACCCTTTGACTGCCAAAGCCGTCATATCACGCGCACGAAATATCGTGCCGTCACCGTCAGGACGTGATATCACGTCCAAAATATAACCGGTTTGCCTGGCGCACTCGCGCGCGCTGGCGCTGAGAGCACGATTTTTCCGTCCAATGCATGGCGTTCAAAAGGTTAAGACACATTCCTATTGAAACTTTCAGCACCAACCTCCAACGGGTTATGTGGCGGTGAGTCAGGCACCTAAAGAGTGTGTCAAGAACAACGTGGTGCAGGCCGGAGTGGCTACGGAGAGCAAGCCGGCAAACAATGCTCCGCAAGCTATCATTATTGAGGTAGGTGTGCTTGAAGCTATTTTTTTTTAACTTTGGATAATATTAGGAAATAAGACCCCGCGAGGTACACGGGTGCTATTGGTGTAGGTGCAGCAACTAGTGGGGACTGTAATGGGATTTCAAACAAATTTTCAGGTCCAGGCCTACAAAGTAACCTTGGGCTTAAAGATAGCAGCAGGTTTTCATGTTTTTTTTTCTGACAGAAAAATCGAAGTTTACAAGAAGACTAATTGCCTTATGAACGGAACTTATATATATGTTCTTATATTTAAGTTCATTCTTTATTTCATTGCATAATTGTTATATCTACCTACTTGGCCGGTAATCCCTGTTTTCCTGGCCTCTCCTGTAATGTACGTAGTATTCTGTAACAACATATACGTCTAATTTCCAGCCATCCCGTGAGTTAGCAGAGCAGACCTGCAACCAGATCACTTTATTCAAGAAGCACATCGACAACCCGAAGGTGCGCGAGCTGCTGGTGGTGGGCGGGGTCAATGTGAAGGATCAGATCAGTCAGCTCAACGCTGGTATTGATATTGTGGTTGGCACTCCGGGGAGGCTTGAGGATCTCATTTCAGGAGGTGAGACACGGACAATACGCACTACAGTCTCATAACTCTTAACAGACGCTAATTTTCCAAGTTATTATCGCGTTTTTATGCAATTGGGCGAATCAACTTTTTAATGTTGTTTACTCTGTCCCCGTTGTCCGAGGGATATCCTGATACTATTTCATAGAAAATCTTTGGTTGTCCAAGGGACGTAACCATAGCAACCAGGCGCTTTAAAAAGTTGATTGACTCAATTACTCTATCACTCGAAATAACAAAAATGTAATAGTGTTGTCTGAAGTTGTTTAAATGTGGCTACTACAACTAGCAGCATCAAGTTATCTATAATTAAACTTAACCCTTCACGCGCTTCGCCCCAGGCATTGCGGCCGCGCGTGGGTTTGCCTCGGCCGAGGCACGTGTGGAGTGTGGACTAACCGAGTTGCCGCAGCAATCTATTGACTCGCAGTTACAGACCTCTCTTACAATACACCTTTCAGGTTACCTAGCGTTGACTCACTGCCGCTTCTTCGTCCTGGACGAGGCCGACGGTCTCTTGAAGGCCGGCTACGGCGACATGATAGAGCGGCTGCATCGTCAGATGCCCAAGATCACGTCTGACGGACGGCGATTGCAGATGGTCGTGTGCTCGGCTACGCTGCACGCGTTCGAAGTTAAGAAGATGGCGGTAAGTGGTTAGTCAACTAGGATGAAGGCTATGACGATATGATAGAGCGGCTCCATCGTCAGATGCGTAAGATCACGTCTGACGGGCGGTGACTGCAGATGGTCGTGTGCTCGAATTTTCGATCTGAAGTGTATTATAATGCATAATAAATACCCCCCGGTATTTAGATTTCCTTTACAGGAAACTGTAGCCCATTGATTCTACTAGCCTAGTAATTAGGGAATACTCCCGTTCTGATCTTCTATGGCTTAATTAACGTTATAGGCGTTATTTATGTATATAAATACTAATAAAATTAAACGCAATTTCAGGAGAAGTTGATGCACTTCCCGACATGGATCGACTTGAAGGGCGAGGACGCGGTGCCAGAGACGGTGCACCACGTGGTGGCGCTGCTGGACCCTCAAAAGGACCGCTCGTGGGAGACTCTGCGCAAGTCAGTCTTAATTTTATTATAGCTTACCCGATTTTATCCGAATAGACCCTGGTCATTGCTTATCATAAGATTCGATCCTGGCACTAGTTTTGACGAAAGCTACTGCCGTCTGAGCGGGGTTATGTATAATAAAAAATACTACTTTCATGCTAAAATAATGGTGATAAGATAAACTTTAGTGGACGATTATTTTCGAGCATAATTTCATTTCTTCGAGCGCTCAAAAGTCAAAAACCGTCCCCAGGAGGAGGAAAGTAGGTCTGATAAGGTTTGTTTTCATATCTGTGTCCCACTAAAGAACGTGAGGACCCTGGGTATAAATTATATAATCTCTAGGCACGTACCTAATGTTTCTTCCCTAACGCTAAAGACACCGCGAAAGCCATAAAGATTCAATTGAACTGTTAATCTTTAATCAACAGATTTTTTTTCTTTTTTCGCAGACAAATAACAACAGACGGCGTGCACGCCAAAGACAACATCCGCAGCGGCAACACGACGCCCGAGACGCTCTCCGAGGCCGTCAAGATCCTGAAGGGCGAGTACTGCGTGCGCGCCATCAGGGAACACAAGATGGACAGGTTAGGAAATACATATACACAGTGCCCGTGAGGATTGCGAAACATTTTAACACTATATTCCTGATCATAAATTGGAGAATAAAATGTCATATAAGCTTTTCTGGAATTCGTCTAGTTTCAGAGTAACTACCAATTAGATTTTTTTTATTGTGACTGTGCAAAACGCTTTTTTGATGGCGATTTCACGCTTTGGGATGAGGTCTAGTCTAGACATGGTTATTGACAGATAGATATCAAAGTCCTAAGGAATATTTTGCGGAAACTATTTTTTTTTGTGGCATAATTGACCTAAATTTATATAACATTTATTACTCCTTATGACCTCAGGAATTCGCGGTTAAAATCTCTCGCAATGCTCACGGGCACCATGTATATGGGGTGAATGTCTCGAGTCTAAAGAGTTGGCTACCCCGAAAATGTAACTTCTATAGAACCCTGTATATTGGGCCAGCGAAGTGTCCATTGACATCCGCATTCAACCCGTTTATTTTGCATAGACCCTTAACACATTCAGCACCGAGAACCCGACTGTCGGGTTCTCTGTTCGTAGCTACTACGCGCTACATACGAGTAATACCTGGCTACGCGCTACGGAAAGTGTTAATTGGTAATATTGATCTCCAACGAAGTATCCATAAAATAAACCTTCACATTCAACACTTATCCATCTATTTGATTGTTTATAAGAACTTTTGGCCAACAGCGTCAGATCATCGACCTGCAAGTCTGCGATAGTTGACTTGCAGGCGAGCGGGGTGGAATCACGAAATTCATATCCGAATTCATCATTCGCTGTTCAATCGAGTCAGTTAAGACCCTCTTGATGGCAACTGGCCCGTTATTCTACCGAACCTTGCCTACATTCTACGGGAAACAAACGATACTGTGATGTACGAATCGGGCCGGATGACAAAGTGACATCTAGCGTGAAATTGGGTAAACTTTATCGTCATGCGGTCGGTAGCCTTGGTCTTGTTTACCACGCCTGTGGTTTATAAATAGTGGTCTCAGCTTTTAACCATCAAGATCGTTCCATTTAACTAACAATTTTTTAAACTTTACCGAAGGAATGAAAGCACTTTAAACTGCACGCGTTGTCACGTATATCGGTCGTTGGCCGTAAAAGGCCATATGTATCACACTTCTGTATTTTTTTTAACTGTTAAATTGAGTACCTACCTACCGACTTGCGATGTACAGTCACCATCAAATATATCGGAGCGGCCAAGGTACTCAAAAATATCTTAACATGCACTTTATCGCCTTGACACTATTGTGATGTGCGATAAAGTGCATTTTCAGATATTAACGCCTGTATAGGCGTTGTTCAGATATTTGTGACTACCTTGGCCGCTCGGATATATCAGATGGCGACTGTACATAGCTTAACCCAAACTGATGAATGACACCCATGTATAATCATCATATTTTTTTCAACCCTATTGATAGGCAGTCAGAGTTCAAATTTAAAATATTGCTTTATTCACGCGGTAAACTCTATTAACAACCGACAATGATGTATCTTTTCCTTGAAAACGTCACAAATAATATTCACGTACGTCTCAACTTAAGCCCATTTTATGAGTTGGCAATTACTGTGAAGTTTAGTAATTTCTTATTTTTTAACCGACTTCAAAAAAGGAGGAGGTTCTCAATTCGACTGAACTTTTTTTTTTTTTATCATTTTTTTTTTGTATGTATGTTACTCCATATCTCCGTGAATCGTGAACCGATTTTCAAAATTTCACCAAGTCGGGATCTGATGATGGGATCCTGGAGAAATCGAGGGAACTCTTCAACTATTATAGGCACACCTATAGTGATTTCACTATTTTTTACAGCAACTCGGCCACTTCCTCTTGGAATAGCGGATCCTAAGTGAAGTCGGTTCTTTTTTTGTTTAAAATTATGTTGACAACCGGTTTCGAAATTTAGGTTTCTTTCAAAATTGTTTAGTTATTCCGCGGGTTATACTTAATACGAACATTCGTCTGATTCGTCAGCGAGCTGACCTAAATGCGCCCTTGGGAAAATTTCGTCTAATCCTATGTATATTCTTGAAATTCTTAAAAGAAGCGTACTTACTTCAATAGACGCAATTTACCCGATTAACCTTATACAATATTTCCAGAGCCATAATCTTCTGCCGCACAAAACTGGACTGCGACAACATGGAGCGGTTCCTCAAATCCTTCGGGAGCGAGTTCTCGTGCGTCTGCCTGCACGGAGACCGCAAGCCTCAGGAGAGGAAGGCCAATCTGGAGAGCTTCAAGCAGCAGAGGGCCAAGTTCCTCATCTGCACTGATGTGGCTGCCAGGGGCATTGACGTGTCTGGCTTGCCGTTTAGTGAGTTTACTTTACAAAAATAATAAAGACGAGAGAAGAAATATTATCACTGTGTCGGATGTATTGTGCCCTCAATAGTTCTCATATATTTATCCCGGATATTTCATTATCATTTTAATACATTGGACTGTTCTATTTACTCAGTAACTATTCTATATTTTATACTTTTGTAGGATCTCTGACGACTACTAGCGCCATCTAGTTTAAGAACTAGAAAAACTCACTCGCACCAACTAGTTATGTAATTACTTCTACTATATTTTTTTAACATTGGAAAAATCATGCTGTTGTCGTCATGTGATTTTTCGGAAAATGATTTAAAAACTCGCCATCTTGCCTCTAATTGTTTAAACTAAAAGAAACAAGTAATTGAAAGTTTAAAAACTGGTAATCATCGAAAAAAGTAATAAAGCTCCACCGTCCGTAGGGTCAGTACTCTCGGTTCATTTTACAAACGGAAATAAAACATGACAGCACATACCATGACCCTTGATAGTCCCTCTATTTCGCGACCTTGGTGTATAATTAAAATACAATAAAATAATTTCAGTGATCAACGTGACGCTGCCCGACGAGAAGTCGAACTACGTGCACCGCATCGGCCGCGTGGGGCGCGCCGAACGTATGGGGCTCGCCATCAGCCTGGTCTCCACCGTGCCCGAAAAGGTAAAATGAACAACACATTTCTTTGCTGCATGCACAATTTTTTGGGTTCAATTAAAATGTTTGGGTCAATTAAATATTGGGTTCTTTTTGGATATAGGTATACATTTTTATTTAGAGATGACATAATAATAACAAGTCGATTTAAATGGGATTTTCAAACTTGTGGCTTAAATTCATACATAACCCTTCTTGCGCAGTCGAGTAAAAAGAGTTGAAAACGTTGAGTTTCGGTTTTTATCGAGACATTGAGATGACCTACTCATAATTTAACCGTTCGTTCACTTACTTAAATCTATCCGTCTCTTATAGTTCTTTTGGTACGTGAATACTCGTCTGTAATTCTCCTTCGGACCGAATCCCATCTTTATTTGGGATCGGCTGTCCTAATCTTTTGTCTCCTTGGGAGTGGTCTTTGCGGGGTCATCATTGGGTCCGGTTTGTATTGGCGTTTTAGAGGTTCTGTAATGTAGTAATTGGCCACTTTCCGTGTTGTGCAGTAACTTAATGGCTTACTGAAGCATAAACGCATATAGCGAATGAGTTATGACTGTGTACTTGCAGGTGTGGTACCACGGAGAGTGGTGCTCGTCGCGAGGCCGCAACTGCTGGAACACCAACCTCATCGACGACCGGCCCAAGGGCTGCTGCATGTGGTACAACGAGATGCAGGTGAATACGCTACGTTATATTCAGATTATTTTACTTTGCGATCGATTTCTAACAGTTTAAAAAGCTAAACATTTTTATTTAGCGTTTTTTATTAAAGAACCCGCTGAAATCATAACAAAATAAAAACAGTCGTAAAAGTGAAGACTACTAACGCCATCTGTTGACAGTTCTTATGAGTTATCCTACTCGTTTGCATTCTAGATGTCGCTAGTAGTACAAGTAGTGAACATTTCAGATATTTTTACACAATAGCTGGCAAGATAAAGAGGACGTAACCAAACTACGTGACCCATTTTTTTTTTCACCCCCTCCCCCGCTCGATGCTTGCGCGAGATTTCCCTGCCTAGAGCATTATTATGATAATAATGATTACGTGACGAAAACCTAATTCCTCCTCCTCCTCCTGCTCCTCCTTGTGACCAAAAGTAGTAATTTTGACGACCGAGCCTAAACGGGTCACGTAGTATGGTTACGTTTCCTAATATAAACAATAGAATAGACCCTTAGAATGGCTAAAAAAAGTCAAAGTTAGAGCAAATTAATACAACTATGGAGGTCGTTAATGACCTTGTATTGCGCAGTGTAAGTACTACTTGTTTTACCGTCTGTTTTAGTATCTGGCCGACATCGAAGACCACTTGAACGTGACGATCCAGCAGGTGGAAAGTAATCTGAAGGTGGCAGCCAACGAGTTCGACGGCAAGGTCGTGTACGGGCAGAAGAGGTCACAGATCGGCTCCGGGTACCAGGTAAATGTTGTTAGGATATTAATTTAACCTTTTCAGCGCCAATGACAGCCAGTCACGGCACCACAGACGTCAATAGCCGTCCATTCAGAAACAATGTAATAACACTCGTAGAACCCTTTTTGATATTTTGCACTTTTACTTAACCTATCTATTTTTTTGGCTCTCAGTCACGTTTACTTCGCCACCTGGCGGTAAAAGGAGAGCCGAGTTAATAGTTCATACTTCCTTTTAAATTTGTTGAAAGTTTGAAATCTTATAGTTCTAAACTAGGATCCGGGACATCGGAGTGTATTCACTGGATTGTTTTTCTACTACGTTTCCTCTCTGCTTTTTTTCGACCCTAATAGGAGAAAAATGTATATAATTTTTACATACTATAACGTTATCGTCACACCCACGTATAGGGAAAAGATTTGTGCAAGTACAGTCACGAGCTTTAATTTGTGACCCATTTCCGTTAAATGTTGTTAGAACAATCATAATGCAATAAGGTCGAAACTTTAGTGCAATAATGTTGAATGTCAAGTTAAGACATAAAATGTCTTATCTAATCGACCTATGAAATGATAACCTCTTTGCAAAAAGCTATCATTACGATTTTCTAATTACGACTTTTTTATTTGTTTGTTTTTTTCTTATGGGACCACAGGACCAAAAAGTTATTAACCAAGTTATTGACGAACCCCTAGAAACGTAAAGTTGTCGATGGTAACATTATCGTCACGAATCATGCTGTCCCTTCTTCACGCATGACAAGTTCTCTTTCGCACTTATGCAAACGTATCGGATATGTTGTGTCAAACTCAAATTTTATGACAGATTTACACTGAGTTGCACCCCCTTGACATTACGACGTTTATTGTTTATTTCAGTGACAGCGTTAACATAATAGCTCTAAATGGCGAAAGTTTGCTACACGATATTCAACCTTAGGTGGGTCCCAAATTAAAGCTCGTGACTGTACATGCTTACTAAGAGTATTGTTGCAGGACCACGTGACACAGATGGCGCCAGTAGTGAAGTCCCTGCAGGAGCTGGAGTCGCAGGCGCAGCTCTACTACCTCAAGATGCACCACAATGTCACCGTTGCGTAGGCGTATAGATACATTTACCATTTATTTATATTAAGCGTGAATATAACGACTGATATTGTAACTTAGTGTTTTATTTATTTTCATTCTTTATTTCTCTTCCATCTTAAATTTATTTTATCATTATCATTATAAAGAAGTATAAGGTATTCTATTCCTACATTATATTCTATTTTATTTGAGGATAAAAATTAAACTATACCTATAAATAAAAACTGATATTAAAAATAAATGCTAATTAATTTATTTATTTATTTCGTCTCGTAATTAGAAAGTTCCATTTTCATCGCCTGTTGTCCATTCCAAAAATGTCATACATCAAAATTATTGTCGTCAAGGAGCCAATATGAATCTTACTTTATTTGAGGTATTCACTGAAAGCATAAACCCTAACATTTGGCTCACTAGGAAATCTTCCTTTTGCCTATTTTATGCACTAACAATAAATTCGACGATATGTTCTTCTATTTCTAGAATTCTATGATAAAGAAAACGGTAATAACGAAATAAAACGCACAAATCAAAGTTCATTATTTTTATATTTCACTCAATCACTACTGATTATTATTTGGGCAGTGCACGGTGCCCTTATTACAAAATAAATAAGTCTCATAACACCGCTAAGTAGGAAATTATCAAATATACCATAACAAGACTGTAGCTAAATATCCAATCGGCATAGTTTCTTCATCTCATCTCATCTCATATAAACAAACACCAGCCTCGTTAAAACTGCCCATGACAAAAACAATTCATTATAAATAAAATACAGCTATGTTAATTAGCAAAACATTGTTCAAGAATACATTATTCCACAGTTTATCATAATGGCGCGATTACATAGTCTTAATACATAGCCATGCCAGTCTTAAAACATTTGAATGTCACCCTTCGACGAATCGTAGTCGTTCGCAAATTAGTGTAACCGAGCCCTAGTTTTTAAGCGTTACTTTTGTCTTGTGTTTTAAAACTATTTATCATACAAAAATAGTCCATTATGTAATTTCGCGACAAAACATCGTAAATTAGCTGGTAGCCTAGTAATGTGATTGCTTGTAATAGTTGAAATGCTAAATCTTACACAAAACTAATATGATGGTATAAAATTCAAGTTCGTCGTCCATCAACATTTCATGTAAGTATTTCAAGTATAAATGTGTATTATCCTAGTAACTACATATTTGAACGTTAATCATAGGTATAACAATAATAAGCGAGTTCGGCATGTTCGGTCTTGCAGGGCAGTAGTGAACGCCGAGCAATATTGTTATATTAGCTCATAAAATCCCCGACCATAAGACTTGGTTTCATTCACAAAAATACTTCATTCAAAACGAATGTAAAAATCAAACGAGAAGTAAATCAAGTGACTGGCCTATAACCGCGAAGCACTTCGTTCATCGAATCGTCTATTTGCATCACTCTCTTTCGTATATGCAAGAGCGATAGAGACGGGACCATCGTTTTGTCGATTTTCGAACTTCGCGGTAGGCTTTCTGGTTACAAATCTGCCAGAGAATAAACGATTTTCAATTTTTATTTTAGTGAAAGTAATTTTTACGTTAACTAGATTAAAATTAAATTGCAGTTAACCGTATTCAGTGCGACCCTACTTACAAGTTATACTTAAACAAAATGCATTACATAATTGAATTTGAACCGAATATATTAATCTATTTATAATATTTAAATATATAATTAACCTAGAGTTATTAGGATGTAAATTATGCGAAGACATTTTAAATCACCGTTTCGCTGGCTTCAGATCTGAAATTACTGAATTTACCACCAAACAAGAACGCTAATATGTACCTTAATTATCGGTATACAAGGCTTAAGAGTCGCCAGGACGCTCGCGTGAACTCGCGTCCCCATACAAACGTAGTTCAGCTCTCATTTTAAAACGACATGCTTTAGAACCACGCAATTTGGCATGGGCATTCTAGCAGTACAGATCTATGTCGGTAATTCGTTTTCGTTGCTAAAAATTTTAATACAAAGAAAATATAGCAAAAATAAGTTTTGTATGTAAATTTGTATCTGGCTGTATTTTCTTTGTATTACAATTTTTTGGAACGAAAACGAATTACCGACATAGATCTGTACTACTAGAACGCCCATGCCAAATTTCGTGGTTCTAAAGCATGTCGTTTTAAAATGAGAGCTAAACTACGTTCGTATAGGAACGCGAGCGTCCTGGCGACTCTTAAGTGAACGGGTAAGGATCTCAAAATAAACTTAACACAATTGTCAACATAATAAGAGTGTGTGCAGGTCATTTTGAGCACGTTATCCGGTTAGCTACCCGACGGACGTTTTTGTATCGGCGTTCTCGTGTCGTAGTTAGTTTCAATAGTCGAAGATAACTACCACACAACGGTTCTAAATGTTCTAATAATTAATGTCCAGCCTTACTAGACTTGCGATTTTATTAGTTATTAACTAACTGGAGTTAGCATCACACAAGGCGTTAGTAAGTATACAGGAGTAGGAACTACGAAAGCAAAACTATTATAGCGATATAATGTTGCTGAACTGGTATGATAATTATAAGTTTGTTAAAAAAACTCCTTAATAATGTCACTTTAACAGATATCTAAACCAGACCAACCAAACCAAATTATATGTCATAGAAATGTAAGAAACAAGCGCGCGATCGGTACAGTTGCATTGCAATACTATTAATAATGAATGTCGACTACTAACTGTAATTAAAGTTCCGCCGAATAGACGCACGGTAAAGGTCATTGACACTCCATTGTGGACACATGCATTTTAAACGGTCGCTACTATTGTAGTAGGTATGTGGAACCAATGCTACCGTTACATTTTACCTTGTAAGTACGAGTTTTATTTTTCATGATACATTAACTGGCTCTTTAAATTTTAAAACGACATGCTTTAGAACCACGAAATTTGGCATGGGCATTCTAGTAGTAGAGATCTATGTCGGTAATTCGTTTTGGTTGCTAAAAATCGTAATACAAAGAAAATACAGCCATATACAGATTTACATACAAAACTTATTTTTGCTATATTTTCTTTGTATAACAATTTTTAGCAACGAAAACGAATTACCGACATAGATCTGTACTGCTAGAATGCCCATGCCAAATTTCGAGGTTCTAAAGCATGTCGTTTTAAAATGAGAGCTAAACTACGTTTGTATGGAAACGCGAGTGTCCTGGCGACTCTTAAAGATTTTATTTTATATAATCAATAAGAAAATTTAATGTGTACCTTGCAAATGGGATCAATGACCTATTTTACCCCCATATCAAACCGTAAATTCATATGATTATTAAAAAAAAACAGTACCAATCATTACCTAAAATTCTGGCAGTGATATCCTGTGAATCACATTGCATAATTAAATAATTCGATAAATGAGAAAAAGCGCTAATATGCTTTACCTTCAATTACTGGTGATACAAGGACGTTATAGTACAAATATCTAAACGTTTGGTGATTCAGGGCTACCCACCGCTTCTAACTTACAAATAATTACACTAAGTGACATATAAAAAATTTCTTAACATTAAAATTTCTCTAACTGACGCGTATCAAATTTCGAGAGTCAACGATTTTAGAGTAAAAAAATCGTTTGGAAATGACTTTTCAAACGTTGAATCCAGTCTTGGTAAATCGCTGACGCTCGAGGACATTTCTTTTATATTCTCAATTTCTTTCAATATTCGTTCTCTTACTTTCTCTAATCGGGACACAGTCTCTATCACACTTACGCTTATGATCACTACAAGTCTCGCAAATGGACTTTTTGTATATTTTTTATATATAATTAAAACAAATGCCGGGAGATCTAAATCCAGAGCGTTGCCATAAAAATAAAATCCTACTGCAACTGAAAAACCCATAAAAGCATTTTTTGAATTTACTTAAATATAGGTAACATTTCATGTTGTAACGAAATAGCAAAATCCTTGAAAATCCCGTCCTGGTTTAGGGTGGGGATTTTTCTCCCTAAGACAGACTAATGATCGAAATTGTAACCCCAAATCTGGTTACCCTACTTTTTAAGAGACCCGGATAAACTACTACGAACGGGCCGTACATATGAATAGGAAATCGCAAGTTTAATCTTAATAGTTTATTCAATTCAATCTATGTTACGTAGTAATAAGGAAGTTATAATAATCACCCCGATTTTATAAATAATAAATGAATGCGTCTCCAATCTGTAACTATGCGAACGTAATTCATGTCTTCGGTGGGCAATAACTATTTATTTTAAATGTATGTAGATAGAGCATTTGTAGTACGTTAACTTTTGATGATGGATTCGAAAATTAAAATGTCATTAATACACTGAGCAAATTTTACAACCATGCGTCTTTCCAATGTTCAAATTAATAATAACTTAAAACTAAATATAAATACAACGCTATTCGAGTTAGTTGCGTGTCCGTTATTTAGGAATAAATACAATGTGACAGTCAAAGCCAAATACTAAATTACAACTTTCCGTCTTTAATACATACCGTAAACCGCATACCCGAATTTCATGCAATTAGTTTAAACTTAGGACAAAAAAAGTCTCTGTTTCAGTAGAATACAATTTGGCGCAAAGCGTCTTGCGGCACTTTCCTTCACCAAAAATCATGCGGTCCGCACCTATGGCCCCATAGTATACAAAGTACCTACCTAGTAGCTACTAGTGTACTACTAGTACGCTATTTGTTACTAGGTGGAGTAGCAGTGCAGGTGACATTTCTCTTACATTTTCGGTATCTTTAGGGGTATTTGACATAGATGGCGCAATTGACTTGAGCTTCAAAAAGTTCTTAGGCTGTGGCGGTCTATATCTCTATAGCCTCTGCTGTTAGTATTCCGCATAATCATGATGCAAGCGTGGCTTTAGGCTAAATATCAAACCCCACGCTAACAAGGTGCTGACGCTCAACGTCTTGGCCGTAAACGGACCAGTCTTCAGGCCTCTCAAAAAGGCACCAGACAGTGACGTCTTATCATGTTCTCAAAGTCATCATTATTCCTTTTGACATCGGTCAAAAGATTTTACTTAAAACGCAATATTTATTTGTACTTTGCATCTAATTCTCACGCACTACTAGGCAGTTTACTAGAAATATAAGTTGCTTCAATCAGACAATCACCTTTTAGAGAGATACAAGGAATAATAACGTTCTATTTTATGCATTTTACGCTAACAGTCGCTCAAGTTTTTTTCTTTCCATTAAAGTTTGTTGTTTTTGTTAAAGGCTTACAAATGGTACCTTCTAATAAAATAGAACAGGGTATGCATTATGTATGAATTAAAAAATAAGATGATTGGATAACTTGTAATTTAATTTAGACGTATCCAATAGAAAAAAAATTGGGGTGTCATAGTTAGTTGCAACTCATTTTTATAGTAAGCCACATGCGTGCATTCCTTTTTTATCCTGCTTTACTTTCGTTTTATCATAGCCCACTCTATGTATATTTGGTATGAGTTAGATCTATGCTGGTGTGTCTAAGGTTCGTAAATTATGCCCGCAAATAAACTTTAATTTGGCATACACATCCAGCACAGTCTAATATCGCGTCAAGTCAGGTAGGTTAGGCCACTCGTCTTATTACTTAAGAACATTGAATATTATGTCCAACTTCAAACAAGGCATAACAGAAAACTTCACAATTAAGCTAATTAATAAATAACGTTCAGCAGTCCACCGGAGATTTCTGGAAACATACCTGCAAAAGAGTTGACTGTTTAGCTGATGCAATAGGAGTGTGAATGTCAAGATGATTTTAGGAGACAAACTCGAACAGATTATTAGCGGCATGTTCGACTGTGGTAAACACGTCAGCATTGCGTGCGGCTGCTGCAAACATACAGCTACAGCTTAAAATATATATTTTTGTATGCTCATTAGCAATGTCCAGTATATTCTGATTATTTTTTTCTTTACCTGAATACTGGATCAGCCATTACTAATTAAGGTAAGGCATTTACCAGAGACTATAACTAATATAGACAGCAACAGTCTAAGAGACTCTAAGCCTGAAGCGCCATCTAGTTACCGTAGAAACGCTACTCGTTACTAGATGGCGCTGAAGCGCAATGTCATTTCCTCCTACTGTTTTTGTATCTTCGGGTTGCTCTCGTTGAGATGACGCTTCAGGCTTGGAGCCTCAAAAAGTAGACTATGGCTGTCTATATTATTTATAGTATCTGTATTTACTATATTTTCATAGTCAATAGTATTTCTTAAGGCTGCTTACAGACGAGTGATAGTTCGCTCGTCTGTAAGCAGCCTAAGGCAATGGGGTATTTTAAGGTAGGCCATTGCCCCTAGCTACGGGCCTGACACAGGACAGTGGGCACTCACCTCGCACACGTCAGAGCGCGAGCCAGGGGTGGTGCTGCAGCGACTCCTTGGAGCGGTCCCCGTAGTCGTAGGTGAGCTCCTCGCCGGGCGCGATGTCCTGCGCGGCCAGCAGCACGAGCCGCGGCCGGTCCACCCACAGCGCCTTCGTGTGCAGGTTGCCGGTGCGAGAATGGTTCACCAGGCGCCCGAGACGACCCGATTCTGCTGTTGCGTCGATACTGCAATGTTGAACATTACAATCGGTTTTTATACTAGTCTGGGGTAGAAAATGAATGCAGTTTGGTTTCTTTCACATAAAATGATGTTTACTTTATGTGAAATGAGTAGAGATGGGCCGACTAGGGTTTTTGCCGACTACACAATCGGCCGACTAATCGGTTTTCAAATTGCCGATTAATCGGCCGACTAGTCGGCAATGCCGATCGTAGGTTTTAGCTAAGTTCGGGTGCAATCGGAAACGCTCGTTTCGCTTCGTCTGCCGTGCCATTGTCTATCACGCGTTCATGACCAGCGCTGGCGTGTTTGAAGGCAAAAAGAAAACAAACACTATAATAAGATTTAGATATTCATAACTAAGAAAAGGGTTAAACTTCTGCCAAGTTCTTATTTTCCTGTAGGCATTAAAGTGCCGAATATTCGGCATTTTTTGCCGACTAGTCGCCGACTAATCGCCGACTACAAATGATGCCGAATAGTCGGCTTTCCCGACTAGTCGCCGACTAGTCGGCCCATCTCTAGAAATGAGTTTTTTAAAGATAGTTCCCCTCCAGGGCCCTAAGATATTTTCCACCCTCTATATGAACATTAACTGCTACCATCACTCTCAGTTCTTTTTCTGGTTTGGAACCCTAAGTATATGTGATTATTGTAGGTACCACCCTCAAGGCCTCAACTGTTACCTTTCGTAAATGTCACCTGATGGTCTCATAGGAAGATCAGTGCTGAAAACCGCCAGCATTGTGCTGAGATGAGACCATTTTTTGGCACTTCCTTGTTTTATGGCTTCTTTCTTTTTATTTCTTTTATGTGTATGAATAAACTATTTCCTCTGGTAAACAGGGCCTAGTAATGTTTTCAACCGCATTAATCCACATCAGAGGCACTTGTCCTCTGCTCTTCCAACCTTATGCTCGCAGTATTCAAGGTCCTTTCTAGCGTGTCCTGTCTGACCACCTATGTGCTTTGGGCCCATTACCATTGTGAATATTGTGACCTACCAATACTGTTGATCCTGCAGCCTGAAGTAATACATGTAACACCCGGCATCGGGGTCCTGCGCGTACATGTGCTCGCGCTCGCGCGCCTCCTGCACGCCCACCAGCTCTCCCGAGTACTCCACCACGAAGCTGCCACGTCCAAAGGGGCGCGTCGCGATTATCCCGCGCCCTTTGCCCTCGAAATATGCTACCTGCGGAAAAATAATCAAACTTCAACAGTGAGACAAAAGTTGGTCCTACAAACCATTGATTTAGTATGTAGGTAGAACTTACTAGATGTGAGCTAGAGAACAAATGTTGTGCGCCATGTTTGGCGGTTGACAGCTATGACTGAATCAAAGAGTAGTATAGACTTGTAGTGATGTTCACTACAACTTTTGGGCCAAAAAATTTTACTAGGTACCGTGACATCTTTGTTTAAAATTAGGAGTTAAATAAAGGTCTACATTTTGAGTGTGTTGTGTAAAATATTGGATAAGGGTAAGCAGATAAATATTTATATTTAAACTAGAGAACTTGTATTTAACAGTAAATACAAAAAATTCTGGGTGCATTATATGAGAAGTATGTGTGGAGTGTGGACCAACATAACTATTAATTACATTATAAGTAGTTTGAGTAATTGCATAAAAATAGGTTAGTATGACAAGCACAATAATTAATTTACTGATAAATTCTCATTTAGAGCAACTTCAACACCATTACCTTATCTACATATTACTTATTATTTCCTGTGTATATCTCAATAAAACAGACAAAAAAAATTATTTTAAGTGATTTCTTTTTGTGTATTTGGATATCTCTTAGTTTAAAGAGATGAAGAGGATATTTAAAAAAAAAATATGTTTGCTTACGGCCCGGCTGATGGTATGCAGCTACTGTGCTCTAAGGACGCCTGCAACTCCAAATTAACAGGAATAAGAAACTTACCGCCAGCCCGTCTTCTCTCTGTTCTCTCACAGCCCGCTCCAAGTCTCTCATCTTCTCCGCCATCACACATTTTGAAGTCTTCCTAACACTACGTCTCACAGGGAAATACTCTGTAAGCTTGTGATTTGTATTTCCATTTGTGATTTTAGGTTCTACTTTGACAGTCTTCTCTATATCTTTGGGTGTTGGAGGACGTTCCACTTTAGGACTCTTCAGTTCTTCCTTAAAATATTCAGTGAGTTTGTGGCTCTCTGTGGCGCGGGCGGCCGCACGAGCCGCTCGCGAGCGCACACTGTGTCCGTTGGTCATGTTTGTGAATCCGTTACAATTTTTCAGTGGTTTGGATTTTACATCAATTTTCTTTATTTTTGGTTCAGATTTCACTTCTACATTCTCAGTCTTAGTTGGTGTGGCAGTTACAATCCTGTAATATAATATAAAATAGAATTAATTATTAATATGTAAAGCCAGTCCCCACTATACATGCATGGCGGAGATGCATGTAAATATTCACATGCAGTAATTTCTAATCTAGCCAAGGCTGTCTTAATACGTGATGGGGTCCTATGGCAGTCAAGAATGTGGGGCCCTTGGACACTTGGCAATCAGGGGGCCTCAGGCGCTCAATTACGGACAATGTTGACTGTAAAAAAATCGTTGTCTACAATCCTTCGGGGCCTCCTTGAGGATGGGGGCCCTGGGCACAGGCCCCATGTGCCCTTATGGTAAAGACGGCATTGAATCTAGCTGGTTAGAATATTAAGCATCCTATTATATGCGAGCGTTGGTAGCCTGACGGTAACAACGTCTGACTTTCAATCCGAAGGTCCCGGGTTCAAACCCCGGCTCGTACCAATGAGTTTTTCGGAACTTATGTACGAAATATAATTTGATATTTACCAATCGCTATACGGTGAAGGAAAACATCGTGAGGAAACCTGCATACATCCGCGGAGAAATTCAAAGGTGTATGTGAAGTTCCCAACCCGCTTTGGGCCAGCGTGGGGACTATAGCCTGATCCCTCTCTTGCATGAGAGGAGGCCTGTGCCCAGCAGTGGGACGTATAGAGGCTAACATATTATATTATATAGGATCATTAAATCATTTACGAGTTATATAAATATTAGTAAAGCCTCAGTTACCTGCGCTTTCTATAGGTGCGGGTAGGTCTGACAGGCTGGTGTTCACACAACTCAATGCGGTGAGGGGTCTTTACACCCTCCTGGGTGGCCAAAGTATTGGCTGGAACACAATTCGTAAGTTTCATATCCAGGACCATCAACAAAATTTGCTTTAGCAATCAAGTAATAACATATTTTTTAGGTTATATTAAGGCTTTTTTTCACTAGAGGGTACAAGAATATCATAAAAAAATTATAATTACAAAACCAAATTTTAAATATTCTAAATACTATATTCATTTAATAATATCAAGGAGAAACAGAAAAAGCAGTTAGTTATATTATAACCTCAAGGTTTCCATGATGCTGATCATGTTTTATTTTGATAAATGCCAACAATAGATTCATAGATGCATACCGTGAACAAAGCTTGACTACAATACATTCTGGACCTCTAATAGTTATGTAAAATTATACTAACCTCGAACCATATCCTCCAAAGAAAACCAGACACAGCAAAAATACTATAAGACCGTCCGAGAACTGGTCTTATCAGACGCAATGCTGAGGCAGCGTCGTGTTACGAATGTTTGGTAATAGACCTTGTCATGATAGGATCGCGGGAAACCTTCATGTGATCAATCATCATCTGCTTATTGTCACGAGCGGAACATGCAGATAGATAGTTTTACCTACAATATACTTCTTTATATTCTAAACGGATTTATGTCTTCGCCATTTATAAAATATATTTATATTTCTTTAAAAAACTGACTCAAGATACAGAAGCAAGCTACAAGAGAAAGAAAATGGACGCTTGTTCTTGTTTTCGTTTTACAATTACCTTTTCTCTCATTGGTTATCTAAATTAAATATTAACCAATGAAATCAAATGAAATAGTATTTACCATAGACAAAGTGCAGAAGCTCGTAACGATTACCAAATAAAGGTAGCCTCTCATTATCAAGCTCAACCATTTTGTTCACGCGATGCGAGACAGAAATCAGCACATTCAGGCCGTACCTACACCTCCCACATTTCGAATGACACATGGTAACACCGGTAGTGTCAAAAAAAAATCTCCCGCCATTTCAATATAGCGGTATTAGGCATTGCGATTTATCGTTTATTTATCGGGCCCAATCTGTCGTGTACTCTGCATATCTTTACCGTTCCCTTAGCTCTTTAATGGGCCCTAATTGTTATTATTCTCAATTTATCAGATTGGGCCCTAGATTTTGTAATGTCTGATAACGGTTTGGTTTTGTTGTCTTGTTTTGTCGTGGTTTTACTTTATATTTATTAAATTTATTTTTTACTCATTGGAATACAATGCATTAAAGTAAATATGAATTCTCAAAACGTTTATTATGTATGGGATGAAAAGTTACTCCAAGAATGTGATCGTCTTCCAGCAGTTCCCGGCCGAGTATGTTGTTTTTACTTTCCTTGCCTTCTTTCTATTACATTACAACTATCATTAAATGGCACTTTTTTACTTTTCAGGCTACTATGGTGCACGATTTGATCACAGCATATGGCCTACTACAGTACATTAAAGTGGTCCGATCAAAACCAGCGGTTGATGCAGACTTGAAGAGATTTCATTCAGATTTATACTTGAATCACTTAAAGACACTCACAGAAATAGATGAAGAATACATGACGACTGATGAGGATGAAGAATTAGGCATTGGTAATTCACATTATTAGCATTAATCCTCGTTACTAATTAATTACATATACATAGTTTATTGTCTTAATCCCAACCTAATTAGTTCCTATGAAGTGCGTTATAGTTAACTCCTTAACTTCCAGGGGTTTATATTTGCCAGCTAAAAAATATTATAGTCACTAGTCAATTAATTTATATTTTGAGTCACTTTGCCTACCCAGTATTGAGTTGGTGAGATTCAACGGTTTAATATTACTATTTCATTACAGGATACGACTGCCCGCCTGTGTCAAAGATGACTGAATTGGTGTCAACCCTAGCTGGCGGCACCATTACAGCAGCCCGGTGTCTAACTTTAGGTTTAACAAAAACTGTCATAAACTGGTGCGGAGGATGGCATCATGCTAACAGGTACACTCATACTAAAGGCCTGGTTACACCTAACGAGTACAGTGGCGAGACAGCAAAATGCCACTCGGGTGAGAGAGTAAAATGGCCCGCCCCAGTACTCGGCGATGTGTTTACACCTTGCGAGTACTCGGTCGAGAGTACTGACTCGCCACTGTACTCACTAGGTGTAACCAGGGCATAACAGGGCTTTGATAATCTGTACACGGGCTAGCCCCAATTTCACTGTAATCCAAAGTGCCAAGTGACCCTTCACTTGTATAATGTGAAAGAAAGAATAACTTTTATGCCTTGTGTTAACTTACAGAGAATCTTAATCTACAGTAAGGCTAAGGCCAAAGTAATGTGATGGGTCGTATACTATGATCAGAACGCTTCATGAGTCTGAACAGGGGTTGTTTATTTGAAGTTCGGATTATCGCGGCCGGCTAGTCTTTCTTGTGTCAATCCATGGCTGATATAAAAAAAAATACCTAGAGAGAATGTTTTAGATTTTAACTAAACTTTTGTTTATTCCCAGACATGGTGCAGAAGGGTTCTGCTATGTGAATGATATAGTGCTCGGTATTGAATATCTGAGAGAAAAGTTCCCTAAAGTCCTGTACATAGACTTAGATGTACATCATGGTAAATATTCTTGAAGGTAAATTGTATGATATGAATTACTAATAATGAGTATTAGTGTTAGGGTAACTTGTCTTAGTATATGTGCAGTTTTGTTTCACTTACATATCTAATTAAGGAAGTACATAAATGTACTTGCTTATGAATATTTCCTATAGTAAATGCAGAATGTTCTCGAGAATGTCATATCTCTAAAAAGAATGTAAATAGAACAACATATAGATTACTACTTTTTAGTCTTCAACAGGTAATGGTGTCCAAGATGCCTACAACCTGAGTAAGTCAGTGTTCACACTGTCCATCCACAAGTTTGAGCCTGGCTTCTACCCGGGAACGGGAGACATTGATGACATAGGGAACCTGACAGGCAAGGGGTACTCTTGCAATGTGCCCCTACATGCCTGCTATTCTGATGACACTTTAGAATATGTTTTTGAAAAGTAAGTCCTACACTTGTACTATTATTTTGAATTGCATTGTGTACTAAACTCTATCTCTAAGGTATTATTTTCAACCATACTTAGTATTTACGACCTACTGTGCCACGGTTTTCATAATATGGGAGGGCTTCACTTCTTTAATAATGTTCTATATATTACAGGGTATTTTCATCAATACTTGCCCACTTTGCCCCCGATGCTATTGTGGTTCAGTGCGGCGCGGACGCCCTAGCGCTGGACCCGCACGGCGGCGCCTGCACCACCGCCCGAGGATACTGCACGTGCCTGCGAGCCGTGCTGGAGGCCGGGAGGCCCACAATGCTGCTAGGGGGAGGTAACTTATGTTAATAGTGCAAATAGAGGTCATCATCAATGCTCGCCCACTTTGCTCCAAGTTATAGTAGTACCGTACGGTGCCGACGCCGTAGCACTGGATCTGCATCCAGCGGATACTTAACTTGAGTACGAGTCGTGCTCGAGGCCCGGAGGTCCAGGGTAACTCAGGTTAGTAGTGCAAATAGAGATCATCGTCAATACTCGCCCACAGTGGCGTAACTACGCTAAGTGAGGCCCGTGGCAAATTCATCACATGGGGCCCCTTTTACAGAAAATGTTAAGATCTTCCTTTAGTCGTAGCTTCTCAGATTGGGGGCCCCTCGAGCCGAGGGCCCGTGGCATTTTGCCAGCTCTGCCACCCTATAGTTACGCCACTGCTCGCCCACTTCGCTCCCGAAGTTATAGTACATAGTACCGTACGGTGCCGACGCCCTAGCACTGGTTCCAAATGGCGGCTTCTGCAGCGTCACCGCCCGCGACTACTACACATGCGTGCTATCCGTGCTCGAGGCATTCCATGAGCCTGGGGGGAGGTAACCTATGTTAATAGAGGTCATCATCAACACTCATCCACGTCGCTCCCGATGCTGTAGTAACAAGGTACTAAAAAATATCTGAACTTGTACTTTATCGCCTTGACAATAGAGGTGTTGTTTCAGATATTTGTAACCACCAAATTTCCCTCATTTATGATTCACACAAGTTATCAGAGTCAATACCGATAACGCGTACGAACCCAGAATAATTGTTTTGCACGACATGCCACGGAAATTTCAACTCGCTAAACAATAACAAATATGTCGCCATCAAATATATCGGATCGGCCAAGGTGGTCACAAATATGAGAACAACGCCTGTAATGTCAAGGTGATAAAGTGCATGTTCAGATATCTGATGGCGACTGTACCATGATGGTAAAAATTATCCGATGTAAGCAGACGCCGTAGCTTATGCGCGCTTGCGGTCACATGAGCGTTAATGGCCAATAGGAAAATGACAGGCAGGGATAAGATAACTAATAGTTACGTTTGCAGGTGGCTACAATCACGCAAACGCAGCGCGCTTGTGGGCTAGTCTCACGGCCTTAGTTACTGGAGTATCGCTGGAAGAAAACATCCCTGAACATAGTTATTGGCCACAGTACGGGCCAGACTACACGCTGGCAATACAACCCACGCTGTCGAGAGACACCAATAAAACTACTTACTTGGACGAATGTGTGGCCAGGATACAAAGTACGTTGATGTGGTAACTTGTCCAATTAATTCTTAATTAATTATATGGATTTATTTTAAAATGATTCAATCTTATCTTTGAAATGTAATTTCAGGTAATTTAAATACACATTTACGGAAAGATAAATGTGCCACGAAGGAACAATCCTCAGAAAACTGCTTAGAAATCAGGCAAAATCGGAGATTATTCGAAAGAACATCTAAACCTGTAGAAGTTCAAGAAAACACATCTGAAGATGTCTATGCTTTTACGGAATAAAATATTAGCAAAGCCATTTAGAATTTTTTGTATTGTGCCTTAAACTTTGCAACCATTTTATAAATAACTAAGGGATTCCTCAATAAACAAATAAGTTATAATTCGGAAAAAATATATATTTAAAGTTCTCACTGAACTGATCAGCACACCTGTTGTAGTAGCCCAGTAACATATCAACTTAAAAAATATTCTAATAATTAATACAGGTTAAGGATTGATCACATTTAACATTTAGGACCAACAATTACACAATGCGGATGAGAAATTACACAACAGTTGAAACTTGTCCTCAAAATCAACCAATTTTCCATAGGATTAAAAAAAAAGTTACAAATATAAAATCCAACAAAGCCTTCTCAGTAACATTGATCAATACCATTTAAAATGCACGTTACTATAAAGAAAACTGCTCTAACATTTAACTTTTGTTCGCTCAATTCTCTGGCTTCAATTTTTATTTTTTCATCTAATGCAAATATTTACATGTATACAACATTCTTGACGGGCCATAACACTTGGATATTTCTTTAGACATCAAGCATAAGATTTACCAAGTCCAACGTAATTACGAAAGATATATTTATTGTCTCTCAAGGTCAATTGACCACAATAATTATTTTGAGACAGACATAAAAGTATATAAATAATTATTAACTTTCCAGATACCGGACTTATTAAATACAATTCCAAACCTCTAATTTAAGACTAAGTTTTAAGCTTTTATCTCTGCCATTTATTCACTTTCTTAAGTGTTCATAAATCTGTGCACAATAGTTATTATAAGCAACATAGTGAAAAGCTACTTCAATGCTAGAAGATTAACTGTAGCCGAATTAACAGCAGTGCTACTGAAATGCTTCTTATGACTTGTTGCATGCTGTCATATAAACATTCTTCTTCTTCGTCTTTGTGACTTAAATAAGTTAATGACACAGTATTTTTAACGACTACAAAATGCAAATTCTCAAGGTGAGAACAGGGACAGGAAAACTTAGCAAATAATATAAATAAATGGAGGTAAACCAGAACAAAGCAATATGACTTGCCCACTGCTGCTAAACCAAGCTACACCTGACTAATCATCAGCTTAGTCCGAGGGCCGCTTCTCGCTATGTTTCTTAGTAGATTCCTCAGCGTTTTTCGTAAACTTCTTTCTGTCTTTGAGGAATTCTTCGGCAAGCTCTGCGCGCAGGGGGTGCTCCGGTTCAGGATCATTAACAAGAGCAACTAAGGCTTGGATAACTGAAACAAAACATTCACATAAGTACCCCACCCACTTGAAATGTTTCTCTATCAAATTGTTTGTTTACAGTTTGTTGCTCAGGGTTTATATTTTTAAACAGTGAATCATCAAAGCCAGTACTACCAAAACAACTACCAATGTTGCAAGCTCTTCTTAAATCTGCGGTATTTCCGACCGATACGACCTTCAAGAAAAGAGCGTACTCCCATCTTAAAGGCTGGCCCCCTGGTGTTGCGGGCGTCCATGGGCGGCGGTAATTGCTTACCATGAGGTGATTCGTCTGTTTGTTTCCCTCCTGTCATAAAAAAAACGACAGTCTCTGAAAATTCTATAAGTATAAAAATACAGTGTGTCTTACCTTGATCAGTCTTGGTGGCCGGCTTCCAGTTCTCGGCGCTGATGATGGGCAGACAGACCTGGCCTTTTTCATCTATGTTGGGATGGTAGATTTTTGTCTTGAAGCTAATCTTGGGTGGTTTGAATGGATATTCAGCAGGGAAGTTGATCTCGATCCGGAAAGCACCTTTGTTGTAAGGTGGGTTATCCTACAAAATAATAAATAAACTTATTGAAATGTGTATTATTTCCTAATGCCTATAGATAGGCTTACAAATAAATTACACAATATGGTGTTAGGAGGATATAAAACATTAGAAAAGAATGCTCAATATTATTATTCATACCCAAAATGATCTACTGAAGCGTTTGAATAAATGTTTTCTATTCTATTCTATTCTATTGAAGCAATGTTTTTTGTAGATGCGACAGAGACAACATAGTAGTATTGCTTGGTTCATAGTGATAGTATCTTCAAAGATAAATATTTCAATGATCATTATTGGGTGAAACCAAATCAGAGTAGAGTGCAACATATTTTACCAATTGTAAGCTGTTTATTTCTTAATGGTGCAAATTCAAGAGTAAATATATCCAGGGATAAAGTAGTTCTTATCTATATATAAAGTATCACTCATATTTGCATCAAAAATAAATAAACAGTTAATAAAATTATATAATTAGGATAACTGTTTAAAATTCTATCAATCTTTAATTAAATTTAACACTTGTCCTGCTTATGTACCTATATTATGCCTAACTATAACTAATTTACAACCCCATTCCCATTGGATTTAAATATAATGTACATATACTTACTGGTACAATTAAGCCTTGCCATGTCAGGATGTTGGATTCGTCTACTTGAATATCCCTGAACGATTTTAATCCTGATTGCCTTATATCATTTAATTCCTGAAACAAAAGAAGCAGCACGGTAGGTAAGAGCCCTAATTCAATTTCTATATGTTTTGACCAATTCGATATAATATAATAGATGTTTACATAAAGTAAGTAAGCCGCATAATGAAAACCGATTTGATATTACAAATATGCAACGAACGGGAAATCTTGGGACTACAGTTCAAGAAAAATACCTAGCAAAATTGTGTGAGTAAAAGCGATGTCTCACCTTTTGAAGTCTCCTGGTTGCAGCCATTGTAGTAGCTGTCAAATATCACGTCGCGATTATACAGAGTAAATGCTTTCTCAAAAATAATATTATCCCTTATTTGGCTAACCGCATGAATACCATAACTAGGCAGCACTACTCAAGTTCCATAAAATAACTGGAATAACGACGTCAATGCCTAGAAAAATTGCCTGCCACTTCCACCATTACAAACTTGCGTTTTATTACACCACGGATGAATCATCATGTGTTACGTCAAAAAACCGGTTTTGCTAGGTTTCTTAAAATTTACTGAAATAACATTTGTGTTAGAGATTGGAGTATAAATAAAGATTTTGTATTATTTTTCAGTTCTTTAGTTTCAAAACATCTGCATTTTTAAGATGACGGTTACATTTTTTGTATAGTAACTAAACGCTTTACTGGTGCTGCCATCTATTGAGATTTTAAGATCCCATTGTGGGTGACATCATGCTATCTCAGATGTTCTTCTGACGATAGGTGGAGTTCTTTTTTTATTCATTTAAAATATTACTAGTAATTCGACTCGAACTGAGAACTCGCGATTTACTTGCAACGATTTGACCAATATAACAAGACCCTTTTCTTCGCCTTTCAGCTCCGCAACTCTTTGATCGATCCTGGTCATATACGTACTCTCAAATGATATATTTCTCTAGTACAACCCCAGCAAATTTCATAAAGATCACAATAAGTTATAATAACAAACTCTCAAAATCAAAAAGCCATTGAAATATCGAGACTTCCCAGTAGCCAAAGTTGTTGTAAGAAAAGAACTCGCTTCGCTTATGCTCCGCTCGTTCGATTATATTCACATCTTTTCATAGGTTTTGGATGGCATACAAAGTTCAAATTTACCTTAAATTGAACACAAACCCAATAAATAAATCGTTTTCCATGTCATAATTTCGAGTCCATCTTGAAGGATAAGGAGTCCAATAATGAAACACAGGTTGTGACAAATTTTATAACTTTATTACACTGCGTTTACAATGCAAGTAATCAAAACCAGGTTATTGAACTTTACGGTACCAATTAAAAACTGTTGACGAAGGTCGATCTAAACAAAAGTTACACGGAGCGAGCACAGGCTCTTTATCTTTATACATTTTTCAATATGTTTACGGGGTAATTGCACTTTCTCAAGCACAATTACCCCGTATAAGTGCATCAGCTCCCGGGAGGTAAGAGAGTTGCCACACCAATCGACCAAACAGACGAAGCGTCGACAGATGTAAATGCGACGCGTTGGTCGTATACAATTAGCTTTTTGGTCGGATTGCGTCGGTTGGTGTGTGGACCCCCCGAGTCGGTTGCTAGACCGACTGCAGCTGCGTTCACTCGTCGTGCGAGCGCTCGTCGTCGCGGCGTCGGTTGCGCGTGCGACGGTTCCAGCCGCCCTCGCGCATGCGCTCTCGCTGCCGCCCGTCGCCGCGGCCCGCGCCCCCGCGCTGGAAGAACGAGCCTTGCTTCTCGAAAATACGCTCGTTAGAATCTACGAGGTTGCCGACCTGGACATAAAATACACAAAGTTAGATAAGTATTATTATTGTCGAAGTTGTCTATGGCTTTTCCGAGATCCTGTTCAGCAACTGGTTTCGACCTCCTTATTTCAAGAGCCAAACAACACATTCTTACTGACCTAAATAGGTCAAATTCATCTCCAAAGGGATGCGTCGCATAAGCATATCTCTCTTACATGATAGGGTTGTCACACATTTATTCATGATTACTTCAGTGTTCGCATAGTAATGTCGTATCCTGTGACTCCTGCTAATCCAATTAGAAAATTGTTATACCAATCTTCATACGAAATTAAAGATATTTATAGATTCATAGCGTTAACGTACAAATTTACAAATCAACAACTTAAAGACATTGGTAACACCATGAAATGAACCCTGCTCAGCAAATTGCTCGTTTGTAGCTTGTCTTCCGTAAGTCCCATACACAATAACTACAAGCCCTTATGTTTAAGACACATACCTTGTCAGCGAGTTGCAAGGCCAGCGCCTGCATGCGCGTGGGTTCGGAGCGGTGCAGGATAGCGCACTCACTGGGGTCGTCCAGCGACGCCAGCAGCTCCTCGTTGATGATCATTTTGGACACCAGCGAGTGGACCTGTAGACAAATTTATTGTAATTGTAACAAAATACCTTGAAAAATGATTTATTTGAGCTAACCATAGCGTGGTTACGCCGGCGCGTGCGGTCAACGACGTGGGAGTACGTCGTAGGTAGCTTTCATTGTATTTATGTGCAGGTAATTAAAAGGGTAGCTTCTTTTTAAAATATGAGTAAGTACATTTTCATCATACTTATTTCATGATCTATGAACATGCTGTAAGGGTCTTCTCACGGATCATTCACTGAGGAGGGAGACTCGACACACGCGAAATTGAACTGCAGCAGGCGAGTCTAAAACAGGTGCGATCGCAGTCTATCGAGATATATCGGACTCGCCGCTGAACGGCCTATCAAGACTTGAAGGAATCTGGGGGCCTACTACGAACTTCGAAAAACAAAATTTCGCTGCTTCCGTCTCTATCGCTTTTGTATATTCAAAAGAGACTGATGCAAATAGACGATTCGACGAACGTAGTGGTTCGCGGTTATAGGCAGTTGTGGAGAATAACGGTGGCCGTCCGCCGAGTCCGCGGCCTGGAAACACCTGTCCACACAAGTTTACCTTCTGGCGAGGCAGCTCGAACATGTCGGCGAGCGACTTGAGCGACAGCGAGGCGTACACGTGGGCGTACGTGAACAGGTAGGTGCGGAGCGACTCCTCGCGGATCAGCCGGCCCAGCATGGCGCGCACGTTGTCGGCGCCCACCATCAGGTCCCACACCTGGAAAAAGACCATTTTTAAGTATAGGCAGGTCTATTCTATGGTACTTTTTCACACGATTATGTATGAAAGCCAGCTAAGTTGGTTGCCATACTCGCTCACCAACGTTTTGCGATGTTAAATTTAGAGGATATAAAATTATGTAACAAATTGGTGTAAACTAATTGTATGTAAGGCGACTTATATGTATATAATTTAATTCGATTTAAGCGTAGTTAAATCTGGCGTTGTTTCGCGGTGCGGTCAACGATCTACGCGTTGACGGCTGAAGGTCGGTCCATTATATGACACTTCAGTGTAAACTTATTTGAGAGTACAGTATGATACCTTGGCGTTCATCTTGTCGTTGACGATGTAGTCGAGGCAGGCGCGCCAGTCGCCGCGGCGCATGGCCCGCGCGGCGGCCACGGCGTGCTCGCGCATGGACTCCGGCGGCCCCACCAGCGCCTGACGCTCACTGGCACGCAGATTCTGGTAACGAAAATGTTTTACTCGTAACTGAAGTTTGCATTTGGCAGAAACTGAAAAAATTAAGTCTAAGTCTTTTTTGCCATAGACAATATTTACGTAACTGTGCGGAATGAGGAGGAATGACAAACATGTGACGAAAAAGGAATTAATGCGGAGGGATGTAAGAAGAGAGGAATACCACGTAAGAGATGGATGGACTGTGTAAGACATGAAAAGTAAAGGCGAGAATAGGTATCGAGATGATGGGTGACAGAGATGTATGGAAGAGAAAAACATGCTGCGCCGACCCCAAATAAATGAGATAAGGGCAAGCCAATGATTTTTTTAATCTGTAGTTTATGAATTCTGAACAACATGTAGGGTGCCTTAAAGTATAGATGGCGTCTTCATTCACCTATAACACTCGAAAAAAAGGCATTAAGGATAAACAAATAAATTAGTGTTAAAACATACCTGGTAGAAGGTCTTGCTAATCATGCGCCGGCGCGCGTCGAACTCGTGCGCCGCCATGTACGGGATCTCGATCATCATGGCCGACACCAGATACACGCACTCCAACAGCTCCAAGTTAATATGCATGTGGAACGGCATCTGACGCTGCTTCTCGATCTTCTCCTGCTCCTTCGAGCGCTCGTGCTGACGCTGAGGCAGCAACCCTTGGGCCAGCAGCTCCTTAGGTTTACCAGTCATCATCAGCTCCGCCAGACATCCGTGAGCTTCCTTCACATTGCCGCGACGGAATGCGCAAAGACCCAAGTTAGCCATCGTGCGGTTGTACAGAATCTGGGTGCTTGGATCCGAATGCTGCACAGTTTCTTGCAGATGCGACATGAGGAGCA
Source organism: Pammene fasciana (assembly GCA_911728535.1). NCBI lineage: Eukaryota > Metazoa > Arthropoda > Insecta > Lepidoptera > Tortricidae > Pammene > Pammene fasciana. The sequence continues at coordinate 10,314,500 of OU452292.1, forward strand.
AATCGCGGGCTTGGAACCAGTTGTCATGAAGCGCGTGATGGTACATATGGGACAAGATGGCGCGAGTACGAAGACGATCGGATTCGTCATTAGCGTAGATATACTTGCAGAGACGCTCCATTTTCTTGATGGAAGTTTCTTCGCCCGGTGGCAGGTCTTTCCTGACAGCTCGCACGTCGAACTTGTAGTACAAGTGATCGATTTTTCTCAAGTACGCGCGGCAGATTTCCTGAGGCGATCCGTCTCGCTCAACGACCAGGCACACGCGGTCAATTAATGCTGAAACCCGCACTTCATCCTTCAGCCTTTCCACGTATTCATTTGAATGAGGATCACACTCTTTCAGGAGTTTGGTGAACTCGTCATCGAGGCGTTCTAAAGCGGTGAGCAGGCAGCCTCGGACTTGGTAAGGAGGGGTGACGAGTTGCTCGTTCTCTTCGGTGATGGATTCGCTGAGGACCATGTCCTCGTGGGCTAGGAGTAGGGTAACCATGTGGTCCACGTTCTCCACGAGACGGGACCAGTATTCGGGCTTCATGGCATCGGACACCTGTTAAAATATTAAATGGTTACAAATAAATTAACAACCTTTTATTTTTTTTACCCTTTTTGTTTAGGTATTTAATAGTGCTCGAAAAGTTAGCAGACACAGACAAATATTTGATTGCTGTAATATTATGAGAACGTAGCATTTCATATAATAAGCGAAGGGTTTCTTAAACTAGTTCCTTAACAGTTTTACTACAAGAAGTTCTTAAACCATGTCCAGATTGTGCATCACAAGGCGTTGAGCACGTATGTTCGCACAGCCGCGCGCAATGTGGACATACAATGAACGCTGGTGTGTGCTGGTCGAATATGCCACGCATAATTTGTACATGGCTTTAGAATTTACATGAAAATAATATTGAATTCAGCATAATAACATCAATTAAGTATTCAAGATTGTCTATTGTTATAGTATTATGTTACGTTACCTTAGGGTTGTAGTCAAACAGCGCAGCCACAGTGGCGGCGCGCAGTTTGAGCTGCAGCGCGTCGCCCAGGTTATGCTGAGCCGCCACAGTACGCAGTTCGTGCAGTAACTCGAGCTGCGCGCGCCGGTCGGTGCGCTTGCGGCCTCTAGCGGCGCTGATCTCGCCCAGCTTCTTCACCACTAGGGCTGCGTCGATGTCGCTGTCCTAAAACGAACAAAGTGATTAGATACCCCAGCAGTGGCGGCGCGTCTATAGAACACGATTCCCGTCGGCTTGCCTAATTTTCAGGCACCTGAGCGGTTTTCCTACAGCTTGTGTAGAAATTTAAAGTCAAATTAAGCTCCGGTTTGCATTAAAAAAAAATTTACCCACCGCCACTGTACCCCAGTTATCATCATCTCATTCGATTATTTCGGTGGGGTATCTCAGTATTCTGTTATTTGTAGGGTGGGTCAGTTAGGTCATGAAGTTAATCAACAGATTATAATACTGCCTAGCTTGCGATAAATCAGCCGTGCACTATACATAGTAAAAAGTCGCCTTTTAAATTAGGACCACAGAAATGTGGTGACGTCAATATATTCCGTGTCCACACCAGTCGCACTGCCTCGCGAGGAAATTGCCGCGCGCGGCAGCTCGGTTAGTGTGGACGTGCCTCCGCCGAGACAAACGCGTTGGCGGCCGCAATGCCTCGGCCGGGGCACGTCCACACTAGCCGAGCTGCCGCGCGCGGCAATTTCCTCGCGAGGCGGTGTGTCAGATTTAGACACGGCTAATGTGGCATACTGTGTGAAATGTTGCGTCTTTCGAAAACAGGTCCTGCTTTAACTACGTGAGTTACGTGACTAGATATTAAATGCCTCTGGATTAGAGATGTCACGAATATTCGCATTCGCATTCGTAAAATGCGAATATTCGCATCATTTTTGACATTCGTATCAACATTCGCATTCACATGAAATGATGCGAATGTTTTCCGAATGCGAATGTGGGCACAACGCATCCTATTTTGAGTTTTGACCGTGCTGACCCAGCCGATGGTCATATGCTTGCTCATACACAGGAAGTGAAAACGACGTTATCACTTGTCTCTTTTTGATTAATAATATAGGACTCCATCACATATCATGTTCTGTATGAACTATGGAAGCATAACAATGATAAGCAAGATTAACTTTTTTGAATCTACTCCGCAATATTCGTATTCACATTCGGACATTCGCATCCTGAATATTCGCATTCGCATTCGCATTCGCGAATGTGAGTAAAACGACATTCGTGACATCCCTGCTCTGGATATTCAATACAAACATAACTGACAAAATACAAAGGATAAGCAGCTATTTAAAACACAATTCTTTACCTTAGCGAACATCTTAGGCTTGTCAGACGTAGCGGCACCCTTCCTAACAGTCTCCCATTCCCCACCATCATCAGCCTGGTCCTTCTTCCCAATCTTGGCTCCACGGTCCCTCCCCTTTCTACTCTTCTTCTTCTCCTTTTCTTCATCCTCGTCTCTCTCCGTGGTTTTCTTCAAGAATTTGTCACGGAGGGTGGTGGCTCCACGGGCCTCATCGTCGGAGCTGGAGCTGGAGTCATCGGAACTGGAGCCCCAGTCCATGGAGTCGGAGGAGTCGTCGTCCTCGGGCGGCGGGCGACGCGGCGGCTCAGGGGAGCGCCGGGCTTTCACCTTTTCCTTGGGTTTCTTCTCCTCTTCTGACTCATCTTCAGAGGAGGAATCTGAAAAATTAACATTGTCAATTGGTATTGTCAGCCTACATAAGTGGTGAGTATGCTTGCGTTGCATCTAGATACAATGTGTTTTCCTGAGTTAGCACAATTTAAGAGTCGCCAGGACGCTAGCGTAGTTCAGTTCTCATTTTAAAACTTATTTTTGCTATATTTTGCTAACTACGTTTGTATGGGAATGAGAGTGTGTTACTGTCACCTGTCAGCAATTTATGTATTGAGTCATTTTTGAGTTAGCAAGCAAACAGTTAGATGTTATGAAACTATTAAGGTTCCTAGTTGCGTAACTAAACCCCTAGAAGAAATTAAACATTTTAAAGAAAAGGGATGTTATTTTATTTAAGGAAAGCCTACCTTTCCTTTCCTCATCTTCCTCATTATCATCAGGCAAGTCCGGGTTCTCACGGAACTTGCTGATCTCAGCTTCAAAATCTTTAGTATACTTCCTGAGCTTCTGCCTCAAAGAAGTCAGGGCTTTGCTGTTGCCCTTGTTCAGAGTTTTCCTGCTGTCCCTATCCGCCCAAGCTCCGGCGACCCAGTCATCAAGTTCGGCTAGGGCTCTGATGAAAAACCGAGGAGCAATGCCGTTTTCTTCTTTAGCTACAACTGGCGCCGCGCGCGTGTAGGCCTTTTGAAGCTCTTCAAAGGAAGCTAGAGCGGATGAAAAGTCTTTGATCTTGCGGTGGTTACGAATATTATGGATTATTCCATCGAGTTCTTCGTACCTCTTCTCTTTCATGGAGCGCACAACGCGCTTGGTTTCTTCCTCGTCATCACTGAACTAAAATTACATATTACAATTACAGCAGGAGAGAGAAAATTGATTGAATTACCATTTATTTGGGTTTCTATGAACATTGAAGGCAAAAATTATTTAAATATATTATTTAATCACAACTCATAATAGGTGGCTAAGACTATTTCATCACAATCTTATCAGTTAATTTTATTTTACATAAATAGATTACTTTAGCAATTTTTTCTTGGAAGACATACCTATTGCTGTTGACCTTTTGATTTAGTACTATATTTTAGTCTCCATTTAATCTTAATATAAAATAAAGCTATACAACAAGATTAAATATTGCAAACTCTGCATCCTACATAAACCTACTGATAATATTAATAATTATTAACAGTTTTAATTAAAAGTTAAGGGAATGGGAGTTAAATGAACTTACCGTGTAGACGGGGGCTGCCGGGCGCACTACCTGATCTTCCTCGCTGGAGCTCTCCTCACTGGAGTCCGTTCCAGTCGCGAAAAACCGACTCATTTTGAATCTTTAACGTTATTTACCTGAAACACGAATCACCATTGATAATCACACTACCAATCATTCAACATTGTTTTCACATCATACAAGGATCTATATTAATTGAAATTACAGTAATTAAGCACAATTTTAACAAGTATGAGGTGGTGTCTCGTCACTTTGAGGTTAGGTTTTGTAATAATGATTTCCGGTAATTTATAACGGGCTTTTACCTTCGGTAAAAAATAATTTGCTTGTTTCTATTAATAACACTTGTTAAGAGTGATAGCTTCATGAAAATATTTTGAAAAAGACGAGAAAGTCGAGGCAGTCCAGCTTGCCCACGACGCACGTCACTTTAAAAAGAGAGAGTGTTTACGTTAGAAAAAGATAGAGAGACTTAGCACAGCAAGCTGTCAAACTAAATTTTATCGTAGCGTTGAAAAACCTAACTCAAACAGCACAGGAATCAAATGAACGAGAGCGAATGAATGAGAACCCAGTACCAGTCATTCATTCATTCAGATAAAATGAGAAAATGACGTTTCGATAAAAAGACGAGACGCATTTTAACTAATTTATTGCATTTTCTTTACGTTAAATTAATCTTAATGTTATTCTTCACGACTTGACGATACTATAACTTTAATTTAGGATGTAATCAATCATAACAAAGTCCAGTTTTTAAACGTCAAGATAAAAGTTTCTATACACCCATGGAGTTCACCAGCTTGATACTGCCTCTTACAAAAAACATTTGTCGTACATGCCTCGCTGAATCCGAGACTGAAATGCTTTTAAATGTACAGGATTTAATAGAACATGAAACGAGCAAAATCAAACTAATAGATATATTGATATATCTAAACTGTTTGGAGGTAAGAGCTCAATGATACCAAAGGACACTTTCATTTTGCTACTGCACTACATTATATTAACATATTTTTGAATTTATTTGCAGAACAACGACGAGGAAAATTGGCCTAGTGGAATGTGTGAATCATGTGTATCAACAGCACTAGCATCATACAACTTCAAATTGAATTGTCTAAAGGCCAATACTACACTGTCTCAAATATTTATTCAAACATCACCTACCAACCTGCACAGGTCTGACATAGACTCGATTGATATCAATGTGGTATACCAGGACCATGAATATGAACTGCCATTGTTCAACAGTCAGCCGGCCTTAGATTTTGACCATCTCCCAGCTACTAAGGAAGTAACCCCTTTGCCTCCCGTAACTGAAATAACCTCTACCAGGCAACCTCCCAGAAAAGAGGGAGAGAAACGATATGCTTGCACTTTTTGCCCTAAATCATTTACCAGGATTTTCGGACTGAGGTACCATATGGCAAAACATAATGATATACGAAAATATCTTTGCCCCAAATGTGGAAAATGTTTTCACTCAGCAAGTGAATTGAGACAACACTCAATCTCACATCAAGAAACTGCACAATTTAAATGTGGTTTTTGCCGCAAGACTTACAAGGCTAGGCAGTCCTTGAAGGAGCACTTCCGCGTGGCTCACTCGAACAACCGTAAGCTCTTTGTGTGCGTGACATGTGGAAAGAGTTTCACTGCTAGATCTACTCTTATGATGCATGTTAGGGCTCATAATGGAGAAAAGAAGTTTGTTTGTCAGCATTGTCCAAAGTCATACACGAGGGCATCTTATTTGAAAGTGCACACTCTCACTCATACTGGGGAGGAGAGACCTCGGCCGTTTGTATGCGAAAATAAAGGCTGTGATAGAAGTTTCTCAACAAAGCATTCTTTGCTTGTGCACATTGCACACACACATACAGTGGAGAGGCCACATAAGTGTATAATTTGCTTCAAAGGATTTGCTACATCGTCTGGGTTGAAAGTTCACTGGGAATCTCACTCTAAACAGGAGATCAGTTGTAACATTTGTGGCAAATCCCTGGCTAATAAGAGAGTGCTGCAGAAACATATGAAGGTGCATGATGTGGATGCTAATGATATGATCCTCGAGACGGTTGTGGATGATGTGTTCTTTGACCAGGTCTATTGAAATACATCTGTATGATAAGAATTAATGTTGTAATAAGTTTTCAACTTTGCATATGGTGTAGATCTTGTTACATTAGTATAGTACCCACCATAGTAATGTAAGATATTAAATTAATAAAAATCTGAAAGTACTGGATGTTTTTGTTAAAAATTAATTGTCTTTATTTAGCTAGTATATTTTTCCTAAGGGGCACCACACATAAGAACAATATTCAGCTGTTCATAGATGATAGCTGAAATTTGTCTATGAAAGGGGAAAATTTTCTATTTCATTTTTTTACCACGACGTCTGCAAAGCATACGGCCCGCCTGATGGTAAGCAGTTACTGTAGCCTATGGAGGCCTGCAACCCCAGAGGATTCACATGCGCGTTGCCTACCCTTTAAGAACCTATACACGCCTTTTTTGAAGAACCTCATACTGTAGCCCTCTATGGTAGCTGAATTCCAATCTAATGTGTGGTGCCCCTTAGATTGCATTAGAGTTACCATGCATTTGTCAGCTAATGATTATAATGTGGTTGAGCCACAAACAACAGTTATCCTGCTTTACAAACCAATGAAAAACACATTGCTGCTTATAAGGTTTATTAATATTCAATACATGTAAAATAATGAGGAAAATTTTCATATAACATTATATAGCATGCTTTTGGTGATAATATGCTGATAATAAGTGATAACACTAATTAGCAGTTAGCAATTTAAAATCAGTCATACTCAACTATTTATATTTTTATCTACAAATATTAAATTTAAAGATTGTAACAAAAATATACTATACTATAGTGAACATCAATTTCAAAATTATAATCTAGAAAGTTCACTACTAAAATAATAAAAATTAAGCCTAATTAATTACAATACTCTATTTCTACAATAGCCCGTTAATTGTTAATCTGCTCATTTGGTAAAAAAATCTCTTTGAAACATGTTTTTTGCAAACAAATACTTTGCAACAAGTAGAAAATAATCTGAAAACATATTTTTGTGGCTGTAATAAAGCATTCAAGTTATGTTTACCAATTAAGACAGTTATTATGTATAATCTGTAGCCTTATTCTACTTATATCTCATTATCTAATGTCTATGAAAGAACTAGTACAGAAAAAAATAAGGGTGGTCTAATAATTATACATATAAAACATAGCTGACATCACTGTTTGCGTTTTTGGGATTGCCATTTGGGTTTTTTTGTTTACCTAAAATTGGGTTTTACCAGTAGACATGTAATATACTTGTGGGATTTCACTGCTCAGGTGTCCAACAAATTCCAAATAAACAGTTTTATATTGCCTTCCTTCCAAATATAAAGAGGTAAATGTTGGATTATATTTTCCCATTTGTTGTCACTCCCACGAAGCCTCGTATGAAATGGGATATCACACATTGCAATTGCAAACACATTATTTTAAATTGTTCTGTAGGTAACACATTGGTAATCAGCACACATATGTTATCTTATTCCCCGTGAACAAAGGTCAGCTTCACAACCATTCACTATTTCCCCAGTAATTTGTTCATCTGCTTATTTTGCCGCCCAATTTTAATATCTGCACCTTCAACTTTGTCCTGGATTGTGTCTATAAGGTCATTTTGTTGGTCAATTTCTTCACCAAGAGCTGCTCCCAAACCTTTAAGTCTTGTGATAGCATGGACCATCTCATCTAAGTTAGCATCTAACATTTTGTTTACACGGTCACTGTCTGTCACGGGGTCGGCCATGGTTTGCTCATTCATTCCCCTTAGGCGAGTGGACGGATGTGAATTGTAATTGTCTCCAATGCCCGAACTCAACGGACCTAGATTATCTAGAGTTTCATTTAATCGACTGCCGCTAGCACCAACACCGCCCGCTTGGGAATTAGGAGAGGCTTGGCTCCGGGATGGAGGTTGTTCAGACTTGCCAGAGATGTAGTTTTTGAGACCCCAGAACACAGATTTGATTCCATTCAGATGTTTTTGGGTGGTATTGAGGTTGGTGTTGATTTCGTCTAGACGGCGGTTGGTGTTGTCGAGCGCGTCCCGCTGCCGAGCCAGCTCCTCGGCCGTGGCGATGCCGATATTCTCAGAGTCTCGCAGCAGCTGCACGCTGCGCGCGGATGAGTCTAGCGTTCGTTGCTCGATCTCTCTTTGTCTTTCCAACATCACCTGCCTTTGTCGTTCTAGATTTGCTATGTGGCCTCCATACGCTGTATTGGTAGTGGTGGTAGGCCGAGTCACGGCGGACGGTGGTGGATTACGTTCCCTGTACCCCCTCACAAATGTGTCGTCGTCTACGTCTTCCTCGTCGTCGAATAAGTTGTTTGGATTAATGTACTTGTGCCCAGCCATCTCAATAATTTAAACTTCGGAAAATTATGTTAAACACAAGTTAGGACAATAATTTTTCGGGGACAAAGAAACACAACACACAATTTAAATTGGTAAGATGAGTAATTTGTTGTAAATTACTCCGTTTCCTTCGATTTCCTTTCACAATACGACTAAGTCTAAAAAAACGTCATCATGACAATTCCCTAGTTCCGCCCCCACCACAGACTAGAGTAGAAAATTGAATGGGATGAAATGAATGAGCTGAAGTTAAATGATAAATTGTTTTTTTGTTAAATCATTCGTTCCTGTATTTCTGCTCTGTACTGTATCTGTCAATGTCATGTCATGTCATGATGTCAGTCAATATCAATATGTTTTGTTTGAAGCGATTTGCGTGTGATGACGAGAAATGAAAAGAGAAGTTTTTATTTAATATTTAAGATTAGGATAAATAATTTCATATCAAGTTATCAAACATGATGGCGGGAAAAGGTAAATTTATTAAGGAAAGAAATATCCAAGTGAATTTTAAGACTTGAGCATCTCAGTAGTTCAGTTCCTCGATGCATTTATGGAATTTCGTACTCTTGCAGGTATGCCGGAGACGGAGGAGCAGAATAGAATAAGGTTTCAAGTGGAGTTAGAATTCGTCCAATGTTTAGCCAATCCGAATTACATTCATTGTAAGTATTGAGGTTATTATTTACAGTAACTAATCTTGAATATGAATTGTAAGAATAAGTACAACTTAAAAGTTACCAGGACTTAAATTTTGTATGTTGTAGAACTATAAACCTTGTGATATAAGCAGTATAATTTGATATAAGGGTTTTCTATTTTATGTAATTAAATTTTGTGACAAATCTGTGACTAGTATTTGTGTGAACTGTGAATGCAAATTGAATTGAAGCTCACTTCACCATTCTAAAGATAGTATCTTATTCTGCTTTCTATTACTTATTTTATGAAATGATTAGCTCCCGATATTACTATTGTGTCTTAAACTTAACACATGTATGTACAGTTCTAGCCCAGAGAGGCTACTTCAAGGAGCAGACGTTCGTCAACTACCTGAAGTACCTGCAATACTGGCGGGAACCTGAATATGCCCGCTACCTCAAGTACCCCATGTGCCTACACTTCCTTGAGTTGCTGCAGCACGAGGCGTTTAGAAGAGAATGTGTATCTGCTCAGGTATACCAACAGATAAGCCCTACTAGCCTAATATGGTTGAGTTTTTATTGCCTGTCACCACAGCTGTCACATTCTAACAAGCATGACGTGATAGGCGATAAAATGGCAACCATGGATTACATTAATTGGCTTTATTGATAGTTTTAAGAACAATTCTATATTCTTATTCTTTAAACTTAATAAGCCGCAGTGGCGGCGCGTCCATAGAACACTATTCCTGTCGGCTTGCCTAATTTTCAGGTACTTAAGCAGTTTTTCTATAGCTCATGAAGAAATTTTAATCCAAATTAAGCTTGGGCTATCTTAAGAAAAATTATGACCCACCGTTACTGATAAGCCATAGCAAGTATTTTAATTAATTATTTAAGTAAAAATGTATTATCTGAGGGATAGTTATGCAATATACAATATACAATAATATCATAAACCTGATATAATGCTTTCTGCTATTCAAAACTGCCTCTATGGACTAACTTTAAGGTGCTCTTACACGGGCGATTTTTCGGGCAATTATTGCCCGGCGATACGTTGCCGAAAGTAGTGGAGCAATATGGAGCAATTAATTGAGCAATACGAGGCAATTTCTAGATATTGCGGCAATTATTTCGGCAATCATTTCCCGTATTGCTCCATTCATTTCCGTGTTGCTCTATATTGCCGACTACAATTGCCGGTATATCCAGACGATTGGAAAATTCAAGGCAATTTGTATTTCTATCCCGTACGCACATATATGCATGTCCCATTCTTTTTCTAGTATGGCGAGCGCGGTCCGGGCGTAGGGGGAGGGGAAACGGCGCGATCGCCGGTCGGGCGTGGGTGAAGCGACCAGTTGGTACAGTGCAAGGGGAGGGGAAACGGCGCGGTCGTATTGCTCCACTGTATTTCTCGTGTATGAACGTATTGCCTAGTTTCCCGAGTTGCTGCTATATGGGGCAATTCGAATGGAGCCAGAATGGCGCCATACTGGAGCAATAATTGCCCCATATTGAGCAATATTTCGAATTGCTTGATATTGCTCGATATGGCCGTGACGTCAAAATTGCGGCAATTCGGCAATTTCTATCGCCCGTATAAGAGCACCTTTACAAATAGATTAGTCAAATGTTTGAATACATTGTCTGTAGAATTATTATTTACAGAAGCAGTTAAATTATCAAAGCAACTCATTTCTCCTCACTTAGGTACCTACATTGGTATTTGTAAATTAGTCACATGTAGGTACCATCGGGTTCAGAATTGCATTACCAACTTATGAATGAATTCGTTGATAAATTAGCCAAGCAATTCAGTACATATATATATTACTGATCTGCAATGAGAATTTGATTGAGTTAGCTGTCAACTCATACTAATTATGATGTAAGTATATTATGGGAAATGTGTCAATGCTAATCCTATTCTAATCGCAGTTCAGTAATAAACCAAGTAGGGTGTGTTCATTTTTAACACAAAAACCGGGAATTCCATTCTGATTTTGTATGGTGAGGATGGGGAGCATTCCCTAACACCAAGCCACACTAAACTTTTGTTTCAGCTGTCATCAAACACTAAACTCTATCTCAATGTAATAAGATTTAAAACTGGCTAACCAACAGTTCCTATTTTCATTCCAGGTATGCAAGTTCATGGACGACCAGGCGATCCTGCTGTGGCAGCACTACACGCGGCGGCGCACGCGCACGCTGCAGCCGCCCGACGCGCCCGCGCCGCCCGCGCCCCCCGCGCCGCCCGGCCCGCCGCGCCAGCAGTCATAGGGTTAGCTTTCTTAATCATCCTTTCACAACCAAACATGGGACAGAAAAATCGTGAGAGCACGACTTTCCGTGCGCGTGATTTGACGTCTTTGGGGTTCAAAGGGTTAAAGTGTAACATGATGCGTCTTACCGGAGCTTATGCTGACGGTATTTTCGCAGTGACGGTCCGTGTGTGTTTATCAATCAGAACAACGTCTCAGCTTGCGTTCTACAAACCCTCTTGATTCTGCATGTAGGTAAAGATATAAATTAAAAAAAAGTGTTGGAATCAATCGAAGCGGGATACACGCAGACGGAAAAAATAGGGTGGATAATCTATACATTATACAATCAGTCAGGTTTTTAGCAATCCTGGCTGAATAGGTCTGCCAAAAAAGGTGTACCCTTATTATAAATATACCTAATTCTCAGTCTAGTTTAGTGTAAAACTTTTACAAATTACTGTCCCTGCTCTTTATTTTTATGTCAGTTTAAAAATATCGATAGACTGATTGCTGTATTATTGAATTTGTAAGTTTAAGTAAGTAAATTAATTAAAAACAAACATTTTTTAAATTATTTATTCCACTATCCTTTATGGCCTTAAAAACTTAACAATTAAATCCAAATATTATGTAGTAGTCTTACCCTCTTATTAATAAACGTCTTTTAGGTATTAATTAGTTAATTTATGTTTCGTCCTTATCTGTCACTTTGACAGTCGTGGGTGTTGGAAACAGACAAAATATTAAGTAGCTAATTTGGGCCTGAGAGACGTTTATGAATAAGGGGGTTAGGGTATGGAACGATCGCGAATTAAATTTGCAGTGTTAGATACTGTGTGAAGTAATGTTTAGGCCAGTGGCTCTTAACCTTTTTGTGATGAGGGCTCACCAACACAATTACTTTTCGGCAGGGACCACCAACTTCTTGGTAGTGAATAGGTACTTATGAGTGTTATGACGAATAAAGTCAACAAAGGGTTATTCTGTCCAAGAATTCGCGAAGTGGTTCCAGGGACCACCAGCGCGCAATCCCGGTAAGAACCTCTGGATTAGGTCTTGGTTTGTCTGCCTCATGTCAGCACAGTAACTCTCCAGTGTTATTGTGTGAAGTGATGTTTAGGCCGTCGTCGAGTCTGGCAAAGGGCGCGCAGCGTCACATAGTAGACCAGTTCCACTAAGCTCATCATGCTGAACCCCATGCACAGGCCCAGTAGCCCTCCAGTATTTGCTGCCCCGGTAACAAAAGAACATGTAACATTACAAGCAGTGGCGTAGCTAGCATGGGTGTCACAGGTGCTTTTTTGTGACCAATAACCATTGATAGAAGTCCTTAATGTGTAGTTTAACAACTGGTTTAACGTGAGTAGACGTTGTATTAATTTATACTTACACAAGAATTCTGTCAAGCCAAATATTTCCCCTTTGGTGTATCTTGTAAAAGTGCGCTCCTCGAAATAAAAGTGGACTATCAGCATGTTTTCCCTGAAATTTGAAGGCAAGCATTTAGCAGTACATTTTCATTTGATTTTCATAAGTAAAGTAGAGATCTGGATGTAAATTGACGGCTGGAAACGCGTATCCCTGGATATCTTAGAAAATTATTTCATTCTTACTAGGGGAAATTCATACGAATGGCAGCTCTATTTGTAGCTAATAAGTGGCTTGCAATGGCATACGTAACATATTCATTAATCATTATTCAGCCGTCTTGTTGCCGCTGAGCCGCTTGGCGTATTGCTCGATGAGCGCCTGGCTCAGTAGGCGCTGTAGACACGCTCGCAGTATGAGAACTATGCATGCCGGCAGGCACACCTCGCAGCTGGCGACTTGCAATAGCAATGGCAAGCTTACGTGACATATTCAGCCGTCTTGTTGCCGCTGAGCCGCTTGGCGTATTGCTCGATGAGTGCCTGGCTCAGTAGGCGCTGTAGACACGCTCGCAGTATGAGAACTATGCATGCCGGCAGGCACACCTCGCAGCTGGCGACTTGCAATAGCAATGGCAAGCTTACGTGACATATTCAGCCGTCTTGTTGCCGCTGAGCCGCTTGGCGTATTGCTCGATGAGTGCCTGGCTCAGTAGGCGCTGTAGACACGCTCGCAGTATGAGAACTATGCATGCCGGCAGGCACACCTCGCAGCTGGCGACTTGCAATAGCAATGGCAAGCTTACGTGACATATTCAGCCGTCTTGTTGCCGCTGAGCCGCTTGGCGTATTGCTCGATGAGTGCCTGGCTCAGTAGGCGCTGTAGACACGCTCGCAGTATGAGAACTATGCATGCCGGCAGGCACACCTCGCAGCTGGCGACTTGCAATAGCAATGGCAAGCTTACGTGACATATTCAGCCGTCTTGTTGCCGCTGAGCCGCTTGGCGTATTGCTCGATGAGTGCCTGGCTCAGTAGGCGCTGTAGACACGCTCGCAGTATGAGAACTATGCATGCCGGCAGGCACACCTCGCAGCTGGCGACTTGCAATAGCAATGGCAAGCTTACGTGACATATTCAGCCGTCTTGTTGCCGCTGAGCCGCTTGGCGTATTGCTCGATGAGCGCCTGGCTCAGTAGGCGCTGTAGACACGCTCGCAGTATGAGAACTATGCATGCCGGCAGGCACACCTCGCAGCTGGCGACTTGCAATAGCAATGGCAAGCTTACGTGACATATTCAGCCGTCTTGTTGCCGCTGAGCCGCTTGGCGTATTGCTCGATGAGCGCCTGGCTCAGTAGGCGCTGTAGACACGCTCGCAGTATGAGAACTATGCATGCCGGCAGGCACACCTCGCAGCTGGCGACTTGCAATAGCAATGGCAAGCTTACGTGACATATTCAGCCGTCTTGTTGCCGCTGAGCCGCTTGGCGTATTGCTCGATGAGTGCCTGGCTCAGTAGGCGCTGTAGACACGCTCGCAGTATGAGAACTATGCATGCCGGCAGGCACACCTCGCAGCTGGCGACTTGCAATAGCAATGGCAAGCTTACGTGACATATTCAGCCGTCTTGTTGCCGCTGAGCCGCTTGGCGTATTGCTCGATGAGCGCCTGGCTCAGTAGGCGCTGTAGACACGCTCGCAGTATGAGAACTATGCATGCCGGCAGGCACACCTCGCAGCTGGCGACTTGCAATAGCAATGGCAAGCTTACGTGACATATTCAGCCGTCTTGTTGCCGCTGAGCCGCTTGGCGTATTGCTCGATGAGTGCCTGGCTCAGTAGGCTCTGCTGACACGCTCGCAGTATGAGAACTATGCATGCCGGCAGGCACACCTCGCAGCTGGCGACTTGCAATAGCAATGGCAAGCTTACGTGACATATTCAGCCGTCTTGTTGCCGCTGAGCCGCTTGGCGTATTGCTCGATGAGCGCCTGGCTCAGTAGGCTCTGCTGACACGCTCGCAGTATGAGAACTATGCATGCCGGCAGGCACACCTCGCAGCTGGCGACTTGCAATAGCAATGGCAAGCTTACGTGACATATTCAGCCGTCTTGTTGCCGCTGAGCCGCTTGGCGTATTGCTCGATGAGCGCCTGGCTCAGTAGGCGCTGTAGACACGCTCGCAGTATGAGAACTATGCATGCCGGCAGGCACACCTCGCAGCTGGCGACTTGCAATAGCAATGGCAAGCTTACGTGACATATTCAGCCGTCTTGTTGCCGCTGAGCCGCTTGGCGTATTGCTCAACGTGCTTCTTGCTCAGTTTGGCACTGCTCATACGTTCGTAATATGATATCTCTGTGCACGCCGGCAGGCACTCTTGGCAGGATAGTTGTCGGCCTGCAATAAATACTTTGTACACTCAGAAATTTACATTTGATAAGGGACCTACTACTGTTGATAGGTATTTGAATAAAGCATACCTTAATAAACTTGAATAAAACGATTTTACCTTTTTTAATAAGATCCATATTTGCATAGCAGCTCGCATCGGCTTTACCACAAACCCGTGTTGTTTTGTTTTCTGAAATAATGTACAACTTGAATAACTTTTAAAATAAGTAAGTTAGGTAGGTATTCAATTGAATTTATTATTTTTCTTCAATAAGCTACACCTTACGTGCTTTGACTGTTTCTTCAAAGTCTAAGGCTGGATCAAATAGTTTTAGTGACGCAAGGCAACTTAGAGAAAAGTTAGAGGATCGTGGGGCCATGAGGTGGTACTTAACGCAGTTGGTAGATTAGACAGAAATATACTACTTACTAGGCATGTAATACAACACACATTTGCATAAAGCCAGCAAATTTCGAGCCTCGCACTCCATCTCACAATTTTTTAACGTGTAAGTCCTGAAAAACGGTCAAATATTAATCGATGCTAGAGGCCATCTCGATTGCGGTCCTGCGGTCGAAAAATGAGGTATTTCGGCGGTTCCGGGGCACAACCTGCGGAATTCTACACCGGAGCACAACAGGAAATTGTTGTGTCGCCGAAATGATTTGTTATGCTATATTTTAAGGCATGGATATTCTGAACTACATTTGAGTTTTGTTGAAATATCATCGCTTGAGATGAGAATAACGTGCCATAGCTGGAGCCTGCTATGCTGTAGTTTAAAAAAGGTTTTTACAATTTTAGCGTACCTAATGGCAGTACGAATCTCTAAAGATCGATAACATAATATGTAGAAAGGGAAAAAGTGAACCATCACAAGTCCAGATGAACGGTAAGAACTCGTGTCCTGTGGCTATCATGGTTTGCAAGCAAGTACTTATGCAGCTGCGCGCAGTGGACAATAGGCGTCAGAGTATTGTAGGTTACCTGTAGAAGACCAAGGTCTTCTCATCAGAGAACAGGCACACCCGCTTCTTGACATCGATAGTTTTCAGGGCGGGAGCCGCGTCCATGATCTGAGGCTGGATGACCACCCGCGCTTCTATGCCCGGCCCGTATATGTCTCCCAGATTCGCGATGTTGGGCGTCTCCGTGGGATTGTGCAAAAGGATCTACAATGTTATTTTAAAACGGCTTGTAATTACCTGCTCATTGTACTGTCATACGTTCTAAAACTCAATAAATGTGATCGGGAATGTAAATAAGTGTATTTCTTACTAACTACTGAAGAAACGAAGGATTTTTTGTCGCTTGAACGGTTTCATACATAATCGAGTATTGTATGCGTCAATAATGTGTTAAGTATATTTGTTAATTTATGTGATCGTACATGCCTTGAAACTGGGGCTTTTCGTGGAAGCGCAGTAATATTCTGCCACATTTGCGTCCAGAACTAACGTCAATCCATGATCAGTTCCGATACCTAAAAAAACATATTATCGTTAGCAGACCGATTGAAGTCACCATATGGTAATACGAGGGGTGATCCAAAAGTAATGATAATTACCGTGATCTCGCGAAGTTTTTAGTATCATATTTTTATTTCTATTAGATAAACTCTTTATTAGATTGCGTGCATGTATTATTCGATACAATCCTGTCATCTAGCTTCAATAAAAAAAAAACTTTTGTAGGTCACGATTTACCTTGTTTTTTACTTCATTGCTAGTATAACAAATTTAGAGAAGAGTTTTTTGAATCAAAGTATAATGCGTTTTTGCCAAATACTTAGCCTTGATTACGCAATAGACAACTTACAAGTTCAAGCGTCAGGCACTGAGCAGCATGTTGGTAATCTGCGAGAAAACCGAGGAACATAACCATCAAAAATATATTTTTTTTTAAATTTGCGTTATAGTTGACAACCTTTTTGTTGGCTAAGGATAATGTCTATATGATCTACTTTTATTTTTTTTTACATATTTATGGTCTTTGTCTACAAAATTTACTGGTTTACACATAAACGTCTTTAAAGACGAAAAACTAGTCACTTGTTCTTAAGCAGGGCACTTGTGCCTTAAAATTTTATTTCAGGCTTGTATTTTTTTACCCTACACCATCATAATAGATGTAAATTTCAAATCCTAGTACAATTTTTCCACTACAGTAGTAAATTTTTTAACAACATCGTTCCTAACCGTCACAAAAATACGAGCGAATATTACTGAAATTTCGACATATCTACCTTACTGTCTTTTTTCAACAATTACATAAAAACAACTTAATCAATTATTGTTTTTACTTTTATAATTTATTAATAAAAAGTGGTATAACATGTCAAATCGTGTCACATGTCAAAAGCGTTGGTAGCCTGACGGTAACGACGTCTGACTTTCAATCCGAAGGTCCCGGGTTCAAACCCCGGCTCGTACCAATGAGTTTTTTCGGAACTTATGTACGAAATATAATTTGATATTTACCAATCGCTATACGGTGAAGGAAAACATCGTGAGGAAACCTGCATACATCCGCGGAGAAATTCAAAGGTGTATGTGAAGTTCCCAACCCGCTTTGGGCTAGCGTGGGGGGCCTGATCCCTCTCGTGCATGAGAGGAGGCCTGTGCCCAGCAGTGGGACGTATAGAGGCTAACATATTATTATTATTTTATAACATGTCTAATAATCAAAACGTATCAGAATATGGCTAGAACATATCAATTATCATTACTTTTGGATCACCCCTCGTATCCTGCCATTCGATGCAATAAGTAAGCAGGCAGTGGTCACCCGGTCTATTACGCTTGAGTACTTAGTTCGACAGATTACGTTTCCGAGCCGTTTTCTTTTAGTAAACTAGGTCTGTGAGCCGTGAGACACGGTATTATATTTCACAATCACAAGTCCAAGTCTCGGTGCCTTATAAATAAGAATTTTATCTAGGTATACTGCAGTTTCTAATATAGGAGCCGCACGTGGAAATTAGCATTGGTGATAAGAAAAAGCTTTAGATACTCGCATGCCGCGTTGTCCCTACTTGTTCGTGAAAATTTCGGATAATGCATATTATAAACTAAAGAGTTTAAACTGAAACAACATAGTTTCATTTACCAAATAGTTGCCTATTAAATAATTGTCGATAATCAATCTATGTACAGTCGACGTCAAATATATCGTTACGGACAAAGTTACAAAAATATGTTTACACGACTTTATTGTCTTAGCCATAAAGTCGCGTAAACATATTTTTGTAACTTTGTCCGTAACGATACCTTTGACGTCGACTGTACCTACATATACCGTATCCATCCTTACTTGTCTTACATCCTCTGTATATGTATACAAACGTCTGTCAATGTAGAAGCCGAAATTTCATTTATTTACTTCGATTATTGAGGACAATTTTATTCAAAATGATAAGTTTCAGGTGTTACTTGATTGAATTCAATAATACGTGAGTTTCTTTAAATATATAATAACATTTTAAGTAATAATACCAGAGGAAAATGTAAGAATATCCTTAAGAAGCGTTTAATTACATGATAAGACAAGTAAGTATGAATAAGGTATACTACTATTATGTGTCCAACTAGAGGCACGAACTTTTAACTTATATTTATACAATCAACGACTCTGCCTTTCCTACCAACCTCTAGGTCTCCATGGAAATCCATCGTACGGTGCATCGGACGGATACCCGCCTTCAGGAGTCCAATCAACGGCGGGTAATGGGAATGTAAAATTCATATCGTTCAAATCTTTGCTGCAAACAACATTAAGTACTTACTATTAAACCTTAAATTTGAATATAGCTAACGACGTATTAATTCAATAGTTTTAATCTTGTATCAAGTATTACGGGTTGCGAAACAGCTTGTTGCGATGAACGACGTTGAAGGTGCAGCACAGGCCCTCGTCGGTCAACTGAGCGTTGAACAGGTCCTGGCAACTCATCTCACTGGTGTCCCAAATGCACATTGATAACATCTCGCTACATGGTTGAGTGACCTAAAGGTAAAATAATAATAAGAGGAAATTGTATAGGTTCTGAAACCTTTAGGTATCCTTCAACGTGAATGGGAAGTAGGTTTGCAGAATTTTAGGGATTTTTTTTGGCTTTCTTCCCCGATTTGGGCCGGTCAGCATTGTGGAATGGAATGATATTTGTCTTATTGCGTAGATTCACATATCTTATAGAGGAGCCTTAATACTCTTAGAAACGGGTAGTTAAGATATTTTAAGAGAAACTTACATTTATTAAGAAGGAGCGGAAATAGTTCCAGTCTGCGCTTTGTGCAACGTCGCTTTCAAACAATTCAGTGTCCTGTGACGAGCATAAACTTTCTAGTAATTTCTTGTCTACTGGATTACTGATAAAAATAAAAAGTTATATTAGGACAATCACGAGTGTGATTTTTTTTTAAATGTTTAAAAGCGCGTTTAGTTCACGCACCGCACCTACGCACTCGAAATTAATGCGAACGGTTTGTGATCCTTTTAATTGATGCCAGATGAGTGCGCTAGCAGTGCGTTTACCAGATCTGGGCGCACCTTTATACTTATTTCCCAAGAGTTTGATTATATTTACCTACCCGTTTTTCTTATAACGCTCAGCGACACTTTTCTTTGCTTGATTGACATTGCACACTGTAATGGCTGGGAAGGGCAGGTCCTGCAGAGCCATGTTCACAGGGTTGATGCTCACAATCATAGGTGAACTGCGCCATTTGTCGTAAACGTTCAAGATAAAAAATCCTGCGCACACGATGGAGCAACTGAATGCCCCTAGCCAGAAAAATCTGTAAGCAAAAGAAGTTAACAACTGTAATGAACGAGTTAATTATGGCACTTGAATTATTTACAGCCATATTACTGCTCTGTTATCTAACTCTGGTTATGTAATCAGGACTTTGAAGGACTAGCAAGTGTGAATTCCTTTATTTTGAAGTGTTGTAGATTGATTATGAAGTGTGTTTCGGTGAGGTGTCAAGTCCGCAAGGGTCTTTTGAGTTTACCTTAGTTTTTTTGGATTGCTTACCTTTCAAACCAAGTTAGTTTCTTCTCTCCCACGTATCGGAGGCCATGCAATGTGGAGGTTAGCAAATATTCTCTCAGATCCTTTCGGACAGCTCTACCGTCGCAGGCTGATATTAAATCCTGATGAGGTCTCTCCTGCGTAAAAAAGTGCTTCTATTAATGATGCATTTTTTTATTGTTTGTCGGTTTGTTGAACAAATTCGTTTTAGTTATACATAACATTTTTAATCAACTTCTAAAAATGAGAAAATTGTGTACGGAAGGGTCTGGTTATAGTTTTTATTTGTTTTTAATACAGTTACCTCACTTATGCTTCTGTGAATTCGTTTCTGATCCCAAACGTACCAGGGTGTTGGATCTTGACTGTTTTCGGACGTCCAATAACTTGTTTTTTGCTAAAACAGCAACCATTTGTTTTTATTTTTAATAAACGCAAATCATAAACAATTTATATAACGTTAGTTTGAATTACGACATTTACTACCGGACAGGGAAAACCGGTTAGAAGTAAAATTACCCAAACTTACCTAAATAGTTACCTATAGGTATAAAGATAGGTAAGACTTACAGAGATAAAAAATCTTTAAGATTTTTTTTTATGAAAATGTTACAAATTAAAGGAATTGTTTAATGATGCGTGTCTCAGCATAATTTAATGTAGCAAATCAAAATACAATAAAGTAATAAAAATATATTGAACCTTTCTAAAGTCGATCGAATCTTTCCTTGGACGAATTCCAAAGTTATGATGAGGATAGACCATCATAGCAATTTACCACTAGTATTTTTTGTAGGTAATCACGATGAAACCAGAAAGAACAGTGTCGACGAAAGCAACCTGTAATTCCCCACTGTAAATGTTTGCTCGTAGATAATCGTTTGATTGCAAAGCTGAATGATAGATCGACCTTACTCCGCCTCTATGGCTAGCTTTCGATAGCACAATTATACATTTTCTAGCTGCGAGTATTTGTCGTCCTGTCCTGATCCATGTAATTAGGTTTGTAGTGTAGTTGCGTTCATTCGGTGGCAAACCTTTAATTTCGTTAATTTAGATTTGATTTTGATAACATGTTTGAACAGTAAATGCATCGGCATCTACTCGTACAAAGATTAGTTTTATATGACTAATAAGTGTATTTTGGGTGTAATTTAGTCAATATATCCAACTTACTTAAAGTTGACAATTATTGATCATACTTACTCTTCTTCTCTTGTTATCGAGTTATCGGTAGGCGATTAAATTTGTTTATCTAAGTACTTACCTATGGAATTAATTGGAGATAGCCTAAGATTAACTTTTCACGTTCAAGTTTAGCATTTTGGTAAAAGGTCGGTAGCTACTTACTAGACATGTAAATTAGGTAACTATTTCATTATGATATATGTCACATGAATTGATTGGTATGGTATTCTTGAAAGTAGGATGCTGTAGTAACCCTATTTTTGGAGGCACCTTTGCCTGCGCAATATATCGTCATCAAATTTATCGCAGCGGCTATGCAAAAATATCTGATCATGTACTTTATGGCCTTAGGAATCTGCGTTGTTCAGATATTTGTGGCCGCTCCGATATATTTAATGGATCTGTAGGTAGGTGTATGACCATACCGGCCACGCTTGCGTGTCCGGCCGTGTTCGCCCAGAATATTTCCCGCTAACCTTGTCCGCTTCCACAGGTACCTACCTGTATAGGCAGTGGAAAGGTGACTCATTGAAACAATTAGGTATTTTCCATTCCATATAATTCGTTATTACGCATACATACAAGTATTATGTACAAAATATCATCATATAATTTTATAAAAGTAACAAAAAGCCACAAAGATAGAAAGAGGCTGACGCACTTGCACTTGAAGTGTTCCTCAATGAAGAAGAGATCGGAGGAAGGAAGAGACGGTAGAGCGCAGATCTAGCTTGTGACGGGCGCGGCTCGCCAGGAGCGCGGGTCACGGGCTAGCGCTGCGCTCGCGCCGCCGGAGGGGAAGGGGGAGAGATTCACCAGTGCTGCTGGGGAGCGTGCTGGGGGGGCGCGGCGTGGGCGGCCTGCTGGTGGGCGGCTAAGTGCGCGGCGCGCGCGGCGGCGACCTCAGGGGTATCCAGGATACCAGAGCCGTCGTTGGCCAGTCTGATCTGGGCGGCCTGGTGTTGGGGGGCACCCTGCCAGGAGGGGGCACCGTTCCACTGGTTGTGGGCGGGGGCGGCGTTCCACTGGTTGTGGGCGGGGGCGGCGTTCCACTGCTGGGCGGGAGCAGCGTTCCACTGCTGGGCGGGAGCGGCGGACTTGGCGGCGGACAGGGCGGCGAGGTGAGCGGCGCGGGCCTGCGCTACTTCAGGGGTCTCGGCGACGGGGGCGGGAGCGGGGCCGGCGGCGTTCCAGGCGGGAGCGGCGTTCCATTGGTTGTGAGCGGGAGCAGCGTTCCACTGGTTCTGAGCGGGAGCGTTCCACTGCTGGACAGGGGCGGCGTTCCATTTGGGCTGCTCAGCGCGCTGCCAGTACTCCTCGCTGTCCCAACGGGGATCGTATGAGCCATCGTCCTGGGGGTTGGGGTTGTTCTGGGCGGCCTGTTGCAGGGCCGAGAGGTGGGCGGCGCGGGCTTGCGCTACCTCGGGGGTGTCGAGGATGTTGCGGCCGTCCTGGGACAGCGCGATGTTGGCCGGGGGACCAGCCCAGCCCTGGTTAGCCTGGGCTCCGCACGCCAACGCCAAGCAAGCGAATACAATCTGTGAACAATAATAACCCATTACTAAAATGAACTTGTAACTGTATCCAGTCGTGTTGCATATAATTGAAAGGATAAATGGCTGTTCCTTGCATGCAGGTGTTGATTTGGTGTTTGATAGAAAACCTACAATGTAACTTAAACCTCGGCAGTTGTAATAACTACGGCACGGCTATAGATATTATTTATTGTACCAACTAGCGAGATAATATTCCGAGTTACTCGCCCGCACCGTGTCTAATTGCTAGCTGCCTCTCGTTATACAAAACGAGTTGTGTACCTATCTGGAGCTAGTATAATTCTAGTAGTCTGATAAGTCGCCCTCGATAGTCAGGTGTCTGTTGTCTCGCAATTCAGGTACTTTATGTTCGTTTAATTTATACGATAGAATATTACTAAAAAGATATAAAGTCAGCGATTCATTCATACTATTCAAAGCCGTTATCTTACTTAATAATGTATTATATGGGTAACTAAATATGAGCTTAATGTTAATTTTAGTGACTTAATGCTTACTTACTGCCCTCGGGCAGCCTTTGTTGCTAAAGATTGTACGTTTAATTTAATATATGCAAATAACCCAGATAGTTGCACCAGGTGCTGTCAGTGATATGGAATGCGCGAGGTAAAAAGGTCAATTATAAATTTATGGTTGACCACCGACGCCAGTTTATTGATACACTACATTGGCGGCTTTTTAAAATGCTATTTAAATCAGGTTCATTTAACGTACGTTGAATTATATACATACGCGGTTTAAAAATTCACTGCAAGTGTCTACCAGGGCTGATTATTTTATCTTGATTATTTTTAAGTTTTCAACTTTTATTACTCAACAACATAATTGCTGACTTAGCTACAGGCAGGTATAAGAACTGAAACGGTTATATGGAAATCAAATATTTAAACAAAATATGTATTTGTATAATGTAAGCACGTGCTCAAGTTCATAACCATAGTTGTTTTCATACTCACAGTATATCATCTTAATATTTATTCATTTCTGTGATTAGTGGGTATTTAAGTAGCTTAATTACATGTAAATCGATGTAAATATACTAAAGCTTGGTCATAACTTTGTTTATGATCCAGTTACAGTATTACTGCGTCCTTTCTTGTAATTTAGTAACAGTATTTTACTGTTTGTATTAGTCACAATAGCAGTTGCTAAATATTGAACTATTTAATATTATTTATTAATTTAATATTAAAGTCAAGACGAAAGTTGCGAAAACAATCACGTATCGTATGCGTCTTAAAGTTTAACGCTCATTATTTATTTTAAGTAGGTAATATAATCTACGTAAATCAATTTCGCTAGTTTGAATATTACTTTGATTTAAATATAACGTGCCTCGAAGTGTGAACGAAATATTTAAACTTGACTAGGTGTTTATTTACGAGGCAATGAAATCTAATGAGATGAGAGCATAGGTAAAGAATTTGTGGCGAGCGTAAGTTCAGACCCATAATGATGTCAGGGCTTGTGGTCGCGAACTGGGCCGGCCTGGTCTAGGCTTGATCTAGATCTAGGCTCTTGTTGAGATTATGTACCGACCCCACGCGAGCCATCGACAAGATCACGTGTGAACTCTGATTACGTAAGCGCTACCGGTCTCTAAGTCACACTTACACTGGTTGTTCTAGGCTATGGGAATTAGGTTAGTCATAATCGAATTGCAGATTACTTGTTTCTACATAGCGGCAGATTTACCCGTTTACACGCCATATAAGTGCCGATCAATTTTCAATAACTAAGCCGACTGTATACAGCAATTTGCGATCTATATAAAAATGAATTTAGGCTTTATTCATAAATCTCTGCATTATTGATACAATATGTTTAACATGTTTTTTTTAAACCTCTCAAAATGATGTGGATCACTTATTGTCCTCAAAAATCCACGGTTTCTGCGTGCATAACATGATAGAAATTAAAAATAGGTAATTTAAAAAAATAAAAATCTGAATTTAGCTCGATTTGAAGAGCACGCGATCACCGGCACCAACGCCTAACGACAAAAGCGCATAAACAAGAGCGTGACGAATAGATAATTTGATTGAATTGGATTCAATTTCGAACAAAAAATGCTCTTAATTGATCTTTCTTTTCGAAAGACACTAATTGTTTAAAATATATAGATTATCTGCTAAACTAAATGCGCGTTAAGTAATCCACGTCCGTTCTTGCGCGTGACGTTACAAAATGTGTGATTAAAATCGCGGACACTCACTTCTCAGAAAATGTAGAGTACATCCTTGAATCCAGCTATTGTGAAATTAGACTTGTAGCTCAATAATTAAAATATATTGTCCTGGAACCAGGCCAATGTGATAAGATAACCGATAAACATCTAAACAATAGGTAATTTTAATTATGAAACGTTCTCAATGTTTAGATTTAATTTAAATTAATTCGGTCGCGATAATAGGAAGTACACGAATAGTAGAAGTAGTACGCGACAATGAACTTCAGGTTGCAAAATGAACAAAAAATGTCCCAGGCGTGGTGGCATGTGCTCTAAGGTACTGGTTCAAGCCATAAGTTACAGCGACTTTAAGAACTATTATCATTTATCCCTCCGAGAATCTTGCGTGGAATTAAACGTGCAAGAGGTTTATTTTATTTAAAGCGTTATTAGACATTGCAACCTGCAGGGCCCAATCTGTCAGGTTGGAAGGTGTAATTGAAGTAGGGAGAGGCAGGGTACACAACAGATTGGGCCCTGCAGGTTGCAATGTCTAATAGCCGTTTTACACGATGATATTGAACTTCATCGATGTGATCGATTTGTAATAAATGAATGGGTTGAAAAACGCGTCCGCCTCCGCTGTTGAGCATTTCCAATAAAAGTAAGTCAGCGAGTGAATGGCGCCAAGGTCCGAAGGCCGGCCCAAGGTCGCGGAGCAGGAAGCCAGCCTTCCGGACTTGCCTCCACACTGACTGACCCTCGTATGTCACGTTGGCATTTGCTTTCCATGAGATTGCATTTGCATTTCCTATTTTTGACAAATGCATTTCATGTCATGTCATCGCATGCAATTAGAGCACAAATGTAAGTAGCTGGCGAGCGAAGTGTTCAAAAAGATTTTGACGCGTTATTCTTTTTTTTTAACAATAAAGTCGTCGTCGTGAGTCGTGAGTCGTACTTTTGACTGTAAGACTTGATGTAAAACGATAAAACGTTGCCTACGTAAGCCAGTGCAAGTACGCGACTGTTTTTTATAGATTTTAATCTCGATGCCTTGTTAGGCCACATGCAATATTAAATTTGGCAGCTATTCAATTAAAATTCTGCTTAATTATCTTCATTTCCTTATTAAACAAACTTCCTGCCTATTTTGGAAGGTTGCAATAAACATTCGCACTATCATAAAGTTATTTAGCTGAGGTGAAAATTAGTAAACAAAATTAAGAAACACAAGTTTAAATCGAGATGTTTAAGTTCAAGCTACTTTATTCAATATTGACAAAATAAAGTGAGACATTCAAGTGTTAACTGCCCCATAAATCGCACGAGCTGTACTACCTCATTGCCCACGGGTTATTGAATTTTTCATGCTCCCACCATTTATCTTAATACGTCCGTATAATTTTACAACGGATAAAGAAGGTAATGTCGTATTTATCGAGCCCAAGTACTTTTTAATGCTTGAGAAGATCGACCTTCTGAAAAGTTGTTTGCATTTAAAGTAATGGCTGATGCAAGTCTCCCACGCGATGCGTCATGTAGAGAAATGACAAAATATATACAGATAAGCTGATAAAAATAAACAAATAATAGTAAGATTTAGATTTAAGGTTATAGCGTAACCTATTTCCTAGCTTTAACACTAGCCAGTGGTGGGTGTTTTAGGTATAATTTATAATTAGGATATCGATTAAACTGCCGCGGGGCGGTGCGTGGGCACCGGGCATGCCCTTCTAAATCCGTGCGCACTGGAATGCAGACAAAAAGCGCCAGTGAGCGGCGAGGCTGGCGACACCCGAGCTGGACCATTCCTACTTTTAAAATGCTAACTTGACTTGATATTTCTTACAGTGCATCTCGTGCACACTTATTAATCCCAGCGAGCTGCACTGAGTGCAATGTCAAATTAGAAACAAATGTTTGAAGTTTGGATGCTGTTCCAGGTGAGCTACCGCTACCTAACAGCGAACGCTGGGTGCGCCGGCGCCGTGGACATGGTGACAAAAAGAATGCCCATCTCAATGTAACCATCAATCAATCAGAATACAGATGTGGTTTCAATTAACGAA
The DNA here is from genome assembly GCA_911728535.1 of Pammene fasciana. Classification (NCBI taxonomy): domain Eukaryota; kingdom Metazoa; phylum Arthropoda; class Insecta; order Lepidoptera; family Tortricidae; genus Pammene; species Pammene fasciana. The sequence goes on from OU452292.1 coordinate 10,341,552, forward strand.
TGAAGCATTCGAAATTCAAATAGAAATGTTACGTCAAATCAAACAATGGCCATATTAAAACAGCATCAATAAATATAGATCTTATCTAAGCAAAACTAATTCAAGCGACATGAAATTGGCACTAAAATAATAATAAAGATATCGCTTTGGATAGTAATATTGGACTCTTTGAGAAGGCGGGCTGAACTGTTGACAATGCTGATGTAAATGGAGCATGAAAGGGCAGGACAGCAACTAGACAGCTCGTTTACTAACACTATACGTGGGAGGTGCGAACTGAGCTATAATGTACGCCCATAATGCCAGTTTTAATTCCTGATGTGCAACTCTATTTGAAATCGCTGTCAATGTCGGCAAGTTGTGTCTTTTTTGTCATCTGTCATGTTATAAGTTTTATTGTGAACTTTAAGCGCAATTTCTTAAATTCTCACGTAAATATGAAAGGCAATTTACAATTCATCGTTAAAACGCAATTAGGTAAGTATGATTTAAATATCTAGGTGGTCGTAAGTTATTTTAAACTAAAGTTGATTTAATGAACGCTGTAAGGCAATAATTTGCATTTAAACATTATCGACAATCTTATCGGATCCTATTCGCTTTTAAGAACTGAGAATGTATCTCGCGACAATTGAAATAAGATGGATATATTCGTTTGATGATTTTCTTCGAAGAATTGGGTTTGGTCTCATTAAATTTAAGTAGTGCAATGTCATTGTCAAGTTATTTAGCAACTTGAAGGTTGTTTTACTGGCACAATGACTGCTCTGAACTGTTTTGGATTATGAAATTAATTTACATTCAATCGATCAAGCGTGGGTGCTTTATTTCTATACATATTTTTTCCAGTTATCTCAGTTGATGATTAACTTTCCCGTCTTAGCAAAAACTACTTTTCTAATGAGGATTGCCGCGGTGTTTTATTTCTCTCATTTGTCAATCTCGTAGTCCTTTCTATGGTACAGTCGCCATTAAATATATCGGAGCGGCCAAGGTACTCAAAGTTATCTGAACATGCACTTTATCGCCTTGACAATAGGGGCTTCAGGTATTTGTGACCACCTTGGCCACTCCGATATATCTGATGGCCACTGTACGTAAAACGATGATTATGCGTTTATAACTTTTATAAGGACAGCTCGCGCTTGCCTTTAAGATCAATATCTCGACAATTGGTCAACTTTCAATGACATTGGTGCGGAAACGGGTCGGGTTTCGTTTTCCGAACACCTTAACCGCATTAGTTATTGTTATTGCAAAAAAAAAGTGTACTTTACTAGCGGTTGCTCAATTTTATTTCATTGTGGCGTGCGTAGTATAAAAATAAACCTCTTTTTATTAGTTGTATTAATAGAGGTCCACGTTGATAAAAACATGGGGTATTCAAGTACAAAAAGGTCTGAAGTAATTATGTCATGTTTATGTAATGTAATGTTAATTAATCGACAATTAGATGGAAGTAGAGCAAGTGAAGATGAAAGCTATGTAGATAAACGTAATTAGTAGTTGGATGCTCAGCAAAACTAGTGAAGCTTGGTATCTTTCATCTTTAAGTGTTGTACAGCCGCCAGATACATCGGAGCGGCCAACGTGGTCATAAATATCTGAACAATTGTCAAGTGCATGTACAGATATTTTTGAGTACCGTGGCCGCTCCGATATATTAGATGGCTACTGTACTCATACCGTTAAATATTGTTATTTTCACAGCATACGTTTTTTTATATTAAATCATAATAGATAAGATAAGTTTAATAACATAGAGAAATCGTTACCTACTGTTTAGAAAGTACTTCACTAGTTAGCACAAAATTAATTAGTACGGAAGATACATACACATGTCAAACAATTATAATGCTTTACATATTTCTGCGGGTCTTAAATGACGGTTGATCTTTTTTACGGGTCCCCTAAATTGCTCACTAAGGATTCTTAAAGTAACATTCTTATTCTTGGGATAAAAGTTTCTCGACCACGATAAGAATAGCGACTTCACAACATATGATAGTCTTTGTTATGATTTTATAGAGCATAAATGTATTAAATTGTAAATTTCTGACAGTGACCTAAGTCGCGTGCGCTGACCTCACGTGCCGCGTCGCTAACTTTTTAATTTTCGACACAGCCCTAGTTGTTCACGTTCTGCCCGTTAACGACATAATTATGACAAAGCGCATTAATTTTACTGGTTAATGAATATTTTGTAATGGTTTAATAAACATAATGTGATAATTGTTTGCTTATTGACGTTAGAAAATCAATACTCGGGATTTCGTATGTATCAACTTTATGGCAATAAATAAGTTATCTACTTACAATATATATATTGATAATTTAACTTTGTACAGTTTTGTGTGAAGAGAAAAACTTGACTGAAAATATATGTAGGTATAAGCGAGAAGAGATACCAACTGATATGTGAACATTGTGAACTATTTGCAAATATTTCTTAATTATTTAAATAAATAAAAATTATATTTGTACTAAGAAGTAAAATTAATAGTGTTAATAAAAAATGTATGTAACAATATAATTGGAGCGTTATTAGAGTTAGTTAGTGATATGGAAATTTCGTGATATGCTTGCCATATCGCACGATTATGCCTCTATGATGTTAAACACATTTCGGATGACAACATAGGTTTTTAGGTGACATTATCAGTATTATCACTATTGACAAAATTATCCTTATTAGTAGGCACAAACTATTTCCATTTCACTTCAGATCCTTCTTATAAATAATATTGATAGAATAGTGACATGAAAGGAATGAAATTAGAAAATAAATGTATACATTAAAAGAAATGATTTTTTAAATTATGGATTAACACATCAAACATTCAATTGTTTATTGTTAAGAAATCGATTATTTTTGATCCGAATTGATTACTTTGTAGTATTGTTAGAAGAACAAGTAGATCCAATAAGAGGTCAGGTATCCTGCGGTGCCTAGCGTAACAAGCGAGTTGGGCAAGGCAGAACAAAGTGCGCTACAACTGGTTCCCAGTATCTGATTTAACAACAATAAATTGAGTTATCGCAAACCGAAACAGCCGCTCGTACACCGTTAATCATTCGAACGGAACCATAGAATTTGCATAAGTGATCTACGACACATCATTAGATCGATATAGATCATTGCTAACTGTCCGATATCGCTCCAGGCATATTTAATTAAGTTATTCACACATGTCACTGTCTATTTAAATGTGGATTAGTTTTGAAATAAGTTTTAGTACTCACCATGGGATTCATTTTGAAAGGATGTTAGCACAGAAGTGAAAGAGAGAGATAGTTGTAGATTATTAGCGAGTTTTTTAATAGCGCTGCTGGAAGACTAGAATCTTCCAGGACTCGCTATGTTGAAGTGCAACTTGCGTCTGTGTCGAATGAGGGCGGGAGCGAGCTTATATAGTTGGGCAGGTAGGGGGTAGGGGAGGGGAGTGCGCCCGCGCCGCGCGCGTGAAAGTACTGGGACAACAATATGCCATTGATAATAGCTGAATATCAACACATTTCAATGGCAGTGCGTAACCATGTGGCCGTCCGTGGAGTTTTCGGTTATTTTTGACAATCGTGCGCGTTTGATAGACTTTGTATGTCGTGGTTGTAGACATGGTGCATTTTGTTTAGGTTTAGTTTGTTTGAATCTTTCATTGTATGTACTACTGTGATTTTTATTTGCATTAAACGTAAGTTTTATAAAGTTATAAAATTTAGTTTCATTTTATGATATATTTAATTATTAAATAACTAGATTTTATTAGAGTCTATCTTTGTTAAATAATTAATATGAATAGTATTTTATTTAATTGAAATTTTTATCTGAATACGGAAGGAGGCTAATGTTTTATATCTATTTAATATTTTACGTAGGATCATTGAACAATTAACTAAAAAATATCACTTCAAAAATGTACTACCTACTTAATAACATTACATTCTCGTTTAAAATTAAACATTGTCAAATCTTAACCTAAAGAGATAATTTGTTTGATACTAATATTATAGGTAGGTACGTTTTGTGCTTACAACTTTTTAGTACGGATGAAAAGAATAGGAAGAACACCCAATTGTCACGCAGATATTTATCACTTATCACCCTATGTCAAGTTGTGAACTATGTCGCGGAGACTATAAGGGAGAGTACATACCTATTGGCATCGCGTAGCAGCGTAGCGCTCGTCTCGTAGCGACGCTACGAGGGCGTTAAGATTTGCTGCAGTGGATGCTGCCTTTACTTTGTATTTAGTTTTATTAAGGTGGGTCACATTTTAAATTCCTTATACAATGTATTCTTTTTACTAATATAGGCTCAAGATTATTTTTTTCTATTAAAATGTTTTGCATATTATTTTTGGTATTCCTTAATCATTTTGTTTTATTTTTAGAAGTAAATATCATGTCTATATACTAAACTATGTGCACATAGTACATCTTTTATAATGATTTGTTTTTAGCTGTATGAACATTTAGCGTGAGGCGAAGATTACGAATGCATTGGCATTAGGTTCTATCATTCTGAATCTAACTGTCGAAATTCTGGGGCAGTGGTGCTCAAGCTCCCACAACCCTATTTCAAATTTGTCAAAAAAATTGAGGTCACCGGGAATCGTTGAGCTGGGTTGTAATCTCACAACATAGGCACAGCGGTTCTAAAGAGGGCTCGCAGCCAGCTTTATGGGAACTCTTTCGCAATGGTCGGACCTCGGTGATTTTACCTAAATACGAGTATTTGTGGATGCCGGTTTATTTAGTTTTATAGTTAGATTTTAGGGTCATTTTTATTGGTAGGGTTATTTTTATTAGTTTGTTGCGTATTATTGTAATCAGTAGATAGTAAAAACTACTATAAAATCGAAGTAACTGTTATTACTGTTAACAATGTATTTAAGTAAAACTGTATATCTTAATTTGTAGTGTTAATCTCGCTTCGATTAAGCAAGGCTTGATTAAAGTCAATGAATGATTATACCGTAGTAGGCTTGCGATTATTATCAGATTAAGTTCTTAATCCAGTTTGGTCAAGGGGTCTAATCAATCATTTGCTGAATATTTTGCTGCCATTAGGCTAAACAATATATGAATTATTTCGAGATTAGTTTACGGAATAACTAGGTTTTGTAATTATTATTCTGTGTTTGTTAATTTGTGATCTCACTTTATATTCACCTTAAAGTGATAATATTAATTATAATTAGTTGAATTTATATAATAGGTAGGTATGATATTTTACAATTGAGGATTCGATAGCGGACCCTAAGGCGATTATCACACTGGCGCCGCAACCGGATGCGGCGACGGTGTGCAAGTGTGACAGCGCTATGCACATGCAAAGCGCTACCTCGCTGCGGTTCCCGCATATGGGGCCGGTGTCAGTGTGATAACCGTCTTATATTTGAATACAGGTATTTTTTCAGAATTTTGATTAATCAACCAACTCATTGTAAAAATGTAAGTACAAGTTTTTAGTGATTTATTTGTTGTTATAAGATCATGTTAATTCTTAATAAATACGAGATTACGGTTAAAAAGTATTTTAAAATTCTAGCGACTCTAGAGGTGCCTATAAATGGTATCGTGCGCGTTGCCGATAAAAGGTCTTGCTTGGACGACGGCGTAATGTCGAAAGGAGGAGATGGATTGTTATTTCCATCCAATTAACTGTTAAAATAAACAAATCACTGTCAAAGATCGCCGTAAAACTGTCATATGCCATTTTGCTGCCACGTAAATTAAGTAGGACTACTACTCTGCGCCACCGTTTATAAGAACCGTAAGTACATCAGAAACAGTTTGAATATGAATTTTATAGCGCGAGAATACGAAAAATACGGTATACGGTTGTTACGGCTCTTCTGCGTGTTATCAAAGCATTGCAGAGGGTTACCGGAGATCGAGACCGGTGTCGTAAATACCGGTAATTAACCTGTAACCCACTAATCGATACATAGATAGGTCAGCTGATTGAAGATAGTTACTGGAGTTAGGCTGAGACTTCATCATCATCATCATCATCTCAGCAATAAGACGTCCACTGCTGAACATAGGCCTCCCCTTTGGACCTCCATAAGTATCGGTCGGAACTGAGAGCCGAGACTTAATCGTCTTTAACTGTTGCCCTTTTCGATTTCACGTGTATCAGTCATGGTCACTTGGTCAGTCAACTTCGACATAGTACAGTCGACTACAAAGAGATGTATCCACTTTTTCACCGTATTGCGTTGTAATAAGGTCTAAAAGTGGATACATCTCTTTATAGTCGACTGTACCTACCTATAGTGTGTTTTGGTTGCAAGCATTGGGTACTGGGGAGCCCAGATATGTTGGAGAACCGATGGCAGCAAACTGGTTCCTGTGTGGAGACCGCGTGTCGTTACCGCAATGCAGGGTATAGTATCATCCAGCAAAATTGATGGTCGGGATCGTAAAACTTCTCTTTCACACTTGCCGCAGCCGCAGCAAGAGTAAAAGAGATCGTGATAAGACCGGTCGTCAGATTGGTTGGCTATTACTATAGGTAGGGGTCGGAGGAGAAGAAATGAGTATATTTATTTCCATATTCTAATGATAATGGCGAATTAACACCACAGCAATGGACACCACAGCAGTGGCGGCGGGTGAAAATTTATTTTAGGCAAGCCAGAGCTTGATTTGGCTTAAAATTTCTGTATGAGCTGTAGAAAAACTGCTAAAGTGCCTGAAAATTAGGTAAGCCAGCGGGAATCGTGTTCTATGGACGCGCCGCTACTGCATCACAGCTAATAGGCGATTGCAATTCGCGAAGCAACACAACTTGCTAAGTAAATAGGGATTCACTATTATCATGGTAAGGGATAGTAGTATTATATTGAGGTGTGCAATAGAGAATATTTGTATTGTTATATTGTATTTGTCCATCCTTAGTAGCTTTGGGAATCGAGCTGAGTGGCATGCCAAGTGACAGACCCATGTTTAGCAGTGGTCAGCTAATAATAACATTTTCGCTAAATGACTGCATCCGTATAGTGCTCTTTTATTTTTTTTCTTATTAAGATAAAGCCCCAAACATCGCACATTCACACCCAAATGATATAGCACGTGATAAGACAAACTACAAACGATTGAGCAAGAAAAGCCGCACGAACACGCACATCGAGATCGTTAATTTGATTGTTGCCTTTTGCTTTGGGTTTAGGCTAACGAGTGGCAGGTTGTCATTAGTTAACACCATTGCAAAATGTTTCGCATGTTTTTTTATGTAAAGCACGCGCCTACACAATTGGCTAAAATTTTAAAAAACAATACTTGTAATTTTGACATGGTACACACAACGCCTCACTAGGTATACACTTTTGAACCTTATTCCGCTGTAATAACGTTCAAAAGTGTATACCTAGTGAGGCGTTGTGTGTACAAGTGATTTCATACAATATGAATCGCTCGTATGAGTGAGTCGTGAGTCGCAATTTATTAAGAACATTTATAATACATTATTTTGACAAAACACGGGACTTAATCGCGTACACTTACTTTTAAGTCCCGTGTTTTGTCAAAATAATGAGTGAAAATCGTGTGAGTTTAAATCAGTACATTTATAATACAGACTGGTGTATTAGCTTTCTCAAAGTTTATATTTCTAAGTATTGATTGACACCTATTAAACAAACATACCTACTAAATAACTGAGCATTTCCAAAAAAAATCTAAAAACATATTCCTTCTACAGTTTGGCTTTTCTCGGCTAATTATCCTCAGAATCGTCAGCATACCAATTACAAAAAGTAGCCCATAAATATTCGTACCATTATGAATGATTTTTAGGGTTCCGTAGCCAACTAGGAACCCTTGTAGTTTCGCCATGTCTGTCTGTCCGCGGCTTAGCTCAGTGATCGGTAGCACTAGCAAGCTGGAATTTGGTATGAGTATGTGCATATTTTTCGCTCCAACTCTATCGTGTGGGGTATCGTTGGATAGGTCTTTCAAATAAAAAAAAATAAGGGCTTGGCACGGGTGCAATGACTGCAATACTAAATATACTTTGTAAATAAGCCTTTCTAGTAAAAAGTAAAGGATAAAAAATGGTTAATGTGGGTTATCCCTAAGAGATATACTATCGCGGACTTTTTTGGAGACCTTTATAAGGTGTACAATACTGTAGTACATAATTTTGATCTATCTCGTAGGGTTCAGCCAGCGTTTGCAATGTAAGCGCAAAAAATGCATTATTAGAAAACTCTAAAATTATCAGTGTTTCTCTGCTATATTTTGCATATATTATACATATAAACCTTCCTCTTGAATCACTTTATCTATTAAAAAAAACAAAACCGCATCAAAATCCGTTGCGTAGTTTTAAAGATCTAAGTGCGACTTTGTGTTAATACCTTTACTATGTAGTGATGATTAAGTACTGAATCCTACGACACTTCTCTTTTCGCACAGGCTACTATTTTATTCTACTTAACTTCGAGGCTGTACATTAGGTTTATCATTTTGTTATTAAGTGTAAAAGGTTTTGTCGATTTCATTAGAAAGTGAAGTGTTTCTTTAGAAATTGACCTCTCGATGGGTCACGACTTTCAGACAAAATATCGGCTGACAAAGCCCTAACGTGGTACCAATATTGCAATAACATCGGTAATGCAATATAGCGAACTTCAAGTTCATCGCAAAACTAGATGCCTAGAGGTCAATGGTTGCATAGCATTCTATTTATTATCTTTCTTTTTTATAACTTGGAGAGTTTTGAAGTGTTATGGCGGTGGCAAACAGGAATACCTACCAACCTGATAGCAGCAACTGCTACTCCAGATGTGTCACAAGCGGTTAATCTTTAAATATTTGAACAAAACTTGATTTAATTTAAATTTCTTGTTCCATGTTCGCAATGATAAATTAGTATTAAATCAAGATCATGTTTAAGGAGTTTGAATGTCGCTTCCTATGGATATGATGATTGTTGGCAGAGGCTGGGTACGAAAGCTCAGATTAGTATGAAGCACAAATCGATCGCACTAGACATATTATATTTTGCTTATGGATGTTTTACTTTTACCATAAACAAGCATAAGTCCCGCTGATTTCCTTGTCGGTAATTTCTAAATGGCCAAATCTTTTATTTAATAACTAAGCTTGCTGAGATTTTACTTTACCAATATACGTAGGTACTTAGAGACAGTAGTAGTAGTAAAACAGTTTATTGTACAGGAAAACACACCAGAAATATATAACACAGCAAATATGTACAAAGGCGAACTTATCCCTTTAAGGGATTTCTTCCAGTTAACCTTTGAGCAGTTGAGAGATATTTGAAAGAGCTAGGCAGACTTGGGAACCGTACGATACAAACACACACACACACACACACAGGTACACAGGACAGGTAGGTAAAAATAAGTTTTGCAGGTACAGTCGACGTCAAAGATATCGTTACGGACAAAGTTACAAAAATATGTTTACACGACTTTATTGTCTTAGCCATAAAGTCGTGTAAACATATTTTTGTAACTTTGTCCGTAACGATATCTTTGACGTCAACTGTACCTAGCCGTCAAAATAAAATATATAAACCTGTTTTGATTATTTCGGGTAAATTTGTGACTAAATAAACTTGAACGATTGAACGTGGCATTTATTGTCCTCCGCTACTGTAATTGGCGTGTTTTATATTTATCTTTTGATTATTTTTATGTCTTCCCATAAATTTACATATGTATGATCAAGATATACAAACAAAGCTCAGTTGAACCGTAAGTTATTGCTTCCAAAAACGGGCTTATATTGATTGTACTTGTTGTCAACAAGACATATACACCGTGTTTTTTATTTGCTTTAATTGCAAGGGTATATTTCTGAGCTTAAATGAAGTATATTTCTCAAAGACACCAGTGTCATAATTTGCTCCAGCTCTGAGATAATTGATAGTTAATTTTATCTTTATGATTTTGCAAGCCTCCACTAAATTATTTTTGGACTCTGAGACAACGTAATAAATGAGGCACATGTGTGTAATACCCCAATAAAATATGTTTCATTTGTATCTCGGGGTATTGATGTACGAAACTACACGGACATGTCATAATTCTCAATTGTTTGGTTGAGTTAATCATACTACCCTAATACCCTAGTTACATCAGTGTACGATATAATATTATAGCACGAAAAAAAAAATGCTCCTTAAACTAACTATCAGTGGCGGTGGGTAAAAAATTTTTTTAGGCAAGCCGGTGCTGAATTTAGCTTGAAATTTTTTCATGAGCTGTTGGAAAACTGCTCAGGCGCCTGAAACTTAGGCAAGCCGGCGGGAATCGTGTTCTATGGACGCACAACCACTGCTAACTATGCCAATTTGTTTCCTTAATCGTACCTAACCATATGCTGAAATTAAAACAAATAAAAAAACACGTTGTATTCATCGACGTCTGAGTCATTCTTCAATGGATATGATTTGTATCTTAATACTTGGGTACCTACTTATGCAGAACGAGCTCTTTACCTTCTTTAAGTGCTAAATACATGTTCACGTGTTTATTTGGTTCCCTCTTTTAATGCGGTGAATCATTTTTACACAAGGAGATATCGATTTATCAATGGATGCCGTCGCCATTATCCGTGGCACAAGTTTTATTGAAACTCCTTAGCAGTCCGATATACAGGGTGTCCCAGAAATCGACGTCAAGCCGTGAATGGATGATAGACCAAGTTATAACAGTTATCAGAAAAATACAAAAAAAAGTCTATCACATGTTCTTCAAAAATTATGGTCACTTTAAAATTTACTAGAAGTTAAGAGACCAGGGCGTGAATATTCTAGTAAATTTTTAAAGTGACCATAATTTTTGAAGAACATGTGATAGATTTTTTTGTATTTTTCTGATAACTGTTATAACTTGGTCTATCATCCATTCACGGCTTGACGTCGATTTCTGGGACACCCTGTATATTACTAATGTTAGATGCACTAAAGTTAATAATCAGATAATAGCAACTAAAGTGTGTTTAAAACTGAATCGTTAATTTTATACCATGCGGTCAACCCAACCTTAATTTTTTTTCTGGTCACCCTGGAAATCGCACATTTAGATATATAGTACATCGATATTATGTAACAACTATTTTCCCTGCGAGTCGCAGATGTTATCATATAATCATTTCAGTGAAATCCTTGCATTATGAAATGAATGAATGAAAATCGATATCAACAGCTGCATACTGAGTATCAAGGTCAGATTTAAAATAAATCAGGCTGTTTTATTCTGAAGTGACACCTCTGAACATCTCGCACCGCCAATGTACCATCAAATATATCGGAGCGGCCAAGGTCTTAACATGCACTTTATCGCCTTGACAATAGAGGTGTTGTTCAGATAATTTTGGCCACCTTGACCACGGTCGAGTTCCAGTGACGACACGGTAAAGAGTGACGGTAAGGATACCTGTCAATTTGAATAAAATATTCGTCGCCACTTTAAGCGTGCAGGAAAAAACATTGTATGCTAATGATTACATTCGCGGGCTTAAACGGTTTTAATTTCATTTTCATTCGCTCGTTGACAATTTTCATCTGACAGATACAATGTTGTGCCATCGGCACCTCAAGGTAGCATTGTATATACTCTACTCAATGAGGCATTACTACATAGTGTAAAACGAAGTCGCCTCCTGCTGTCTGTCCCTATATATGTATGCTTAGATCTTTAAAACTACGCAACGGATTTTGATGCCGTTTTTTTAATAGATAGAGTGGCTCAAGAGGAAGGTTTATATGTATAATTGCACCCGTGCGAAGCCGGGGCGGGTCGCTAGTATATTATGTTTGTCTGCCTGCAGCTTTGTCTGTGTAAAATTAGCACTTCCGTGTCAAATACCTTCCCTTTTTCACCCTCTTAAGAGATGATTGCCCTGATAAACATTATACCAATATGTAATTATCCCCGGAATTATTAATTAGTATTTCTATTTCTATTTCTATTTTTAATTACGAAAAAGTAAGAAACAATTTTTTTCGCGCGAAATAAAATTTTGGTTTAGTATGGAGGGTCGGCCGGCTGGGACTACCTGTCCCATACAAAAACAAATTCTTTTTCGCGTCCAAAAATTTTTTCTCCTACTTTTTCTTAGTCTTAATACGATACCAATTATGCCCTTAAACGGATCACCAGTATTTTTGTTACACCTGTATATAATGTCATCTCAATCAGGTCACCTGTTCTAGCAAAGAATTAACAGATGAATTACATTTACGCTTATAGTATGAATGGAGAATAATATTTAGCAGGAACTGGAAATAGTATCCTAACCTAAGTACTATTGTTTTTCTCACCGGTTTTGGCAATTTATTTCGTAGTTCGTTATTGCGTTGTGAGATGTTGACAAAATAAGTAACAAGCAAAAACAAAGATCCCGACAAATTAAGAACCTCTTCCTTCGAAGTTGGTTGAAAAAAAAGCACAGAAATTAAGCATGTGATCAATAAAATGAACATACAAACGGTCCCTTTGTGAGACCATTTAATTTATATCCTTTATATTTTTATGAAATTATACGAAGCATACGACGACCTTGTTGACTAGAGTATAGGTCGTTGAAGCACCTACAGTCAACGCCATAAATATGTATACATTTCGCACTTTACTCCATTGTAATAAGGTTCAAAGTGTAATACATATTTTAGGCATTGACTGTACATACTTGTATCACCTGCCCCTCGCTGTGAGACCGACACAACTTTGAATACGACGACTGCCTCATTAATTTTAATTTCGTTAATTACTTTTCAGTTTTGAAACAGGATCTCTTTGATCGTTACCTATGCCCTTTCTCGCAGTACTAAAATCGAACGGGAATTGTATGTTGATTTGTAATAAAAACTTATAACTTATCGCTATTTTAATGAAATAGTAACATACACTAAAATAATTGTTCGTAAATGTGAAAAAAAAACTTAGAAACATAAATAGTAAACTGTTTTCTGTATGTACAGTCGCCATCAGATATATCGGAGCAGCCAAGGCGGTCACAAATATCTGAACAACGCCTCTATTGTAAAGGCGTTAAAGTGCATGTTCAGATATTTTGGAGTACCCTGGCCGCTCCGATATATTTGATGGCGACTGTACAGTCGATCAAAAATGTGGTTTACAACTCTACGGTTGAGGTTCGTTTGAACGTCATGAGACAATAAGGTCGTGCATGTTTTAAACTCCGTTAGAAATGTCAACCTTAGCGATCGTTACATCTCGCACAAACTTTTGTCAAAACTGGTAGACCACTTTCTTGGTCGACTGTACATTATTCAGCCAAAAGTTTTAGAAATACAATTTAGTTACCTAATAATAATTAGGTCAAATTGACTTGTATGCGAGTTGGGTCTTAATTTATTTTCCATAATCAGAGACAGTAAAACTATACAAATTTAGACTTCACCGCAGTAAACTCGTTTTATCAATGTGATGGTGGCCATTACAAGGTGTGTTTTTCATTAAACTAATTGATTTTATATTGGAGTATCATTAGTTAGCTGTCACATGCTTTTTGAACGCTGGAGGTAATCGGCTTTTCGGTGACAATTTAACAAATCACTGTTTATGGTAGGTTTACCTTTCAAGATGTTGTAAAGTGGCTGGTGAGTAAATTAAGAAAAAATCTTTATACGGGTAATTGACATCATTGCTAAATGACGAATACATTACAGTTGTAATATGTTTCGTATTTTTTTGTATTAACTGATGTACCTGGTTCTTTTGCCTTTTTAAAAAAACTAACATTTACAGTAAATAATTAATACGATATATGTCGAACTATTCATGAACTACTTACTGAAATGAAATTTTTCATACCAACGTACAATATAAAGACATCAACGCGTTGCCACGGATATTTATGACTTATTTATTTCATTAAGACAACATTGGTCTCATTATGATTAGTAGGGACAACTATAATCTTAAAAAAACATATATTAGGCCAAAAACACATTGATTAAAACAAAAAATCATCTTTCCTGCGGTCAATAGTTAATGGCTTATGGGCAAAGTTATGTTGTTATCCCATAGATTTATTCATGAGGGGTAGGTCTTTAAGCTAATAATGAGTCCAACCAAAAATTAGGCGTTAAAACCCTTCCTTAACTAAACTAAATCCCTGTGTGACCCTGATATGTTTTAAATATTCAGTAAAATCCACGTGGTGAGCTAGAGCCTCTAGTAAGCACTCCTTCCCGTCCGCACCCGATCGATCATCAGATCGGTATGAATCGAACATGAGCACGCTATTTGTCCATACATTGCCAACGTAATGAGTCGCCGGTGACCTTACATATCGGACAGAAGAAGCAATTTTCACGCCCCAATAGTGTTGCGGTGGCGCGGCATTATCCGACACCACGAACGTGTAATAAATAGTTAGCTACTCAAATAATACTCATTTACAGGCTACTCGACTCACCGTGTGAAGTTATGCATGCTTATTATATGGACCTGCATTCAGCGGAAACCAATTACATTTGAATTCAATAATTTAGTATAGTAATCAGAATATTGGTCAGCACATTGAATGAAATACATTTGTTGCTGCTGCAGAGATGGTGGAACTTACTAATAATAAAGTTTAGTTAACGTTAACTCTGTAGTTTACTGTACATTAAGTAGCTACACTATCTTACAATATACCTAACTTAATACAGTACTGTCAAGATACATTCTGCAATTTGGCATGTATGTTGATTAGAGGTCCCGCTTTCATGTCCGGACCATTTGACGTTTGAGGACCTCGAGGAACCGGTAGCACCTTGGAAAATGTCCTAAGTAGTTTAAGGAACTTCTGAACCTACGCACTCTATGAAAATATCATCTCATACCGTTTTTAGGGTTCCGTAGCCAAAATGGCAAAAACGGAACCATTATAGTTTCGCCATGTCCGTCCGTCCGTCCGTCCGTCCGTCCGCGGTCTAGCTCAGTGACCGTTAGCACTAAAAATCTGAAATTTGGTTTGAATATGTGCATTAACCAAGCCGACAAAACGGTAGAATAAAAACGCGAAAAATATATTTTGTTAGGGTACCTCCCGTACACGTGAAGTGGAGGGCGACATTTTTTTTCATTCCAACCAAGTTGTGTGGGGTATCATTGGCTAGGTCTTTTAAAAAGAATTAGGGTCTTCTAACAGTTTTTGAATAAGACTAATACTCTCGGAAATAATAGTTCCGAAAGTTTAAAACAGGGCGTCCCCCCCATCTAACTTTTGAATCGTGGGTCCTAAAATTTAAAAAAAAATCATGAAACTGAGGCCTAATGAGTACCTTCAATGAAAACTATATTGAAATAAATCGGTTGAGCCGTTTTTGAGTTATCATTCAGAAACCCATAGTGAAAGGACGTAAGTAAAAATGACGTAAGCGCCGCCATATTTCCCGTAAGAAACGACCTTTTGAATTAATGGTCTCAGTTTACGGAACCCTACACTGAGCATGGCCCGACATGCTTTTGGCCGGTTTTTTATCCTCACAAAGCAATTTTGTGTTTTTTCTCTTTCTACAACATACGACCTTTTAAACAGAAAAAAAGTAAATAAATATAAAACACTACGTCGGTATGCGACCTCGTGCATTTCCCTCTTCGTGCTTCCGTTCTGCGACATGCGCAAGCGACTAAACGGAGCGACTTCTAACCCCGATCGATTTGGATCTAGAAAAAATAATGTACTCAGACAAATAAATAATACGGTGCCGGTACGTGACCTCGTCACATTTCCCTCTGCCTCTGTGCTCTTCGGTTCTGTGACAAGCGACTATGGAATGAGTTTTAAGTCCAATACAAATCAAATCGATACACTTAGAGTACATGCTTTTTACCTACAGGGTGATTTTCTCGAATATTTTTTTCAGCAGTTGGCAGTCCCACTCTTAGGCACTGGTCCCACCGCGAGCTAGTAAGCTATGAGCTATCGGCTATAAACACGAACAAAAGATAAGCACTCCCGTGTAAATAAAAGAGACACGGCGATATTTATAGTTACTCGCCCAGCGGTGAGCTATAAATATCGCCGTGTCTCTTTTATTTACACGGGAGTGCTTATCTTTTGTTCGTGTTTATAGCCGATAGCTCATAGCTTACTATAGTATCCTCAAACCAAACGGACGACTGAGGTCATAGCGCTGTCTCCTTCACTTTTGCTGCGGCTGTGCAAGTGTGAAAGAGAAGTTTTATGAGCGCAGTCGTCCGTTTGGTTTGAGGATACTATAGCTCGCGGTGGGACCAGTGCCTGACCCACAAATGAAATTTATCGTATATTACGAGAGTTGAAAACTCCCCATTTTTCCTCTTCTTGTCTTAAGCATTAACTACTAATAATCGAAACGTCTCATTTTTTCCAACTGAAGATACGTGAGCAAAATCAGTTTTGATTTTTCTAATCTTAAAAAAAGTAGTATAGTCTGACAAATTACACTGCAGCTACATTTGTATTTTGTATATCGAACGCAGGTCAAGCGCAACTAATCTAACTCGACTTCTAACCCCAATAGGTCACGCGATCTGGTTTGACTCATGCGCTCATGACATTACTAGTGAGATCACTTTTATATGGCTTTTACCTTTCATTTCATTTCGACCTTACTATAAAGTTCTCAGTTATCCAGTCGTCATTTGCACTTTGCTAGTAGGTCGGGTTAAAATGCTAGTACTTTGATGTTGGTACAGTCGGCCAAAAATGTGGTCTACAACCCTATGGTTGAGGTACGGTTGAACGTCATGAGACAACAAGGTCGTGCGTGTTTTAAACTCTGTTAGAAAAGTCAACCTTAGCGATCGTTAGATCTCGCAGAAACTTGTGTCAAAATTGGTAGACCACTTTCTTGGCCTACTGTACATTGCCCATAGTAATCTTTTCCGAATCGTCCGACAATGGCATTCAAAATTGACTAAACACTCTGATACACTCTCTGATAAGGTGTCACGTAATTTATTCATAAAATATTTCAATATAGGTACCTACCTACTTACTGGAATCATTATGCAAGGGACTGTTTAGAAATTCTTCCTCGGTGGGCGCCTTAAAATTTAACAAAAATGTTAAGGCACCGTGTTTGTAAAGAATAGTCATGATCGGGAAGTAAAAATGCACTAATTAGAATATTTCCTAAATAGGATCAGGTACATTATTCTTTCATGTAAATATTCTAAATGTCAGGGGTACCAACTTGTGGTCTGACACCTCCTGTGTCGGCGGACTTTGCAGTCAACTGTCTTTGGAATAACACAAACAACCGAGAATAGATCTAAACTCGTTTCGGTAAGGTTTTTCTTAAATCAATTATGTAGGTACTTAGATTAGGCTCCCTTCACACTTGCGCTTGACGTTATCGCAGCTTCAACATGACAGTTGACGTACTGATTCAATACGTCGCCGAGACGACTCAGAAACAAGATCAATGATTGATTGGCTTTAGATCAAAATCTACTTAAGAAACGCAAAACAAATTAGATTTTATGACTTTACGATTGAGTTACAATTACAAATTGAGCTTATAATAAGGATGTCATCGAATTATAATGAAAATATTGACATATTCTTTCAAAGTCTCCACGTGCCAGTTTCTATGAATCATCCTGTATTCTGACAAATAAGAAGAATGTATATTTATTATTATTCCGGGGATGACGATGGCAACTATGTGTTTTATAGTCCCGATAAAAGAAGAAAAAAGAACGACCCGAATGTATGAGCTGGCTTTTGAATTGTATGAAAGTTGACGTATATACGTAAGTATTCCAAAAACTCTTTGTGTTTAGCCGGCTTTAACTGAAACAGTTCAAGCGTTAATACATGTCTTACAGTGCAAAAGGTCACCAAACATAACACTCTTCATAACAAAAGAACATTATTATACTATCAAAGTCAAAACATTTTGGACACTTTATATTAGGCATAAGACTGAATTTTGAATACGTTTAACATGGCCATAGTACTTTTAAATACTTATGTGCTAGTTAAAACCGAGAAATTAATGTTACTCCTACGCGTTACACTTATTCTTGTCATACAAAACATGTTAAGTATTTCATTTAAGGCGTTAAGTTTCGGGTAAAGTTCATGGTGAAATAAGTCGTTAGTGGTTATATTATATATAGATCTAAGAAGGGATCTTTGGTAGCTTTTTCAACTCGTGCTTGGCTATATTCAACACGCTTACGCAGGTGCAATCTGGCCAGCGCAAGGGCGCCGGGTCACCAAACTGCGCGCCCCCAGCTTCATTTTTCATTCAACAACTTTGACGACTTTATAGTCTGGCCAGGTGAGGCTTTTTTTATAGTTCTATGAAGGGACCTTTGGAAGCTTTTTCAACTCGTGCTCAGCTATATTCTACACCCAGCTTACGCAGGCGCGTGGGCGCAACGTGACCGGCCGCAAGGGCGCCGGGTCACCACACTGCGCGCCCCCAGCATTCTTTTGTGGAATATTCATATACTGTATTAAATAGGTACTTATGTCGTATCGTGCACATGCATTATTATTTGTAAATCCAAGGCTATTGTCTGACAATTTATGTAGAAACTAGACAAATAGACGCAGTGCTTTCTATTTCAGTTTTATGAGCTTAATTTGTTCCTATAGGCTAACACATGGCTAACACCACTCATTATTTCATACGGATTACCGTGTGGCTGTGGTGTTGTACATACGCTTAGGCTTCACAAATCTTCGACAATGAACACGAGTAACACTTTGGCTAACCCCACACTAGCGTCTTCCGAGTGCCCGCGCAACGTCGACGAGACGTCAAGCCTCCAGCCCCTCGCACCCCCCGCTCGCCCCCTCTCTGCGGGGGCCCCCACACTAGCGTCTTCCCAGCTTTTGCTATACTTACAAGAAACGGTATTAATTTTCCTTTTAATATATGTTCCTGAAATCTAAGGTTCATTTTTGTCGCATGTCTCGTATGTATGAAAAAAATATTTTTTTTTCTAATCTATTAGGCATTTTTTTATACCTTTTCAATATATCACATAATAATTGAACCAGGTCGCGAAATAACTGAGGTTCCTGAATAGGGATGATGACACATGTTGAATTAGGCAATGAAATTTAGTTGATAGGATGCAAAATGATCAAAATATACAAATAAAGTAAACATTTAAAAAATCTATTGAAATGGTGCAAAGATGGCTTCAAAATTTCAATTTTTTTCGAATTTTGAAAGTACATAATTAAAAAAACCAATGGTACCATTCGATTTCTAACATTTTACTGTGAAATAAATTGTATGGCAACCATATACATAAACGCAATATTTCACTGTAAATTTAGCAATTTCATAATTTTTCCATACTTTAAACAGGTCAACTATGAAGCCATGACGTCACAGCTTTATATCATTTTGTTAGGAGCGTTTTGAGAAACAAAAGCAAATTACAGATTTTAAGTCTCTTTTCTGTCTTTTATGTTGATTTAAGGCAATTGGCCCCATATAGACATTTGATCCTCACAACAAAACGAATCGAATTCATCTAGCCTATTAAATATTCATACCTATTAGATAAAAGATAAAAGATATTTATTCTTCAATTTAGGCACATTACAATGCACTTATGAACGTCAGAGAGAAAAGAAACTACCACCGGTTCTTCATCATTAATCAACGAGAACCGTCCCATGACTCCTAAAAGCGTAAATGAGATGAAATTCTAAAACCAATTAGGTAAGTATTACGGTACTAATTGATCCTGAGGTATTTTTCTATAAGGTAATATAGAATTCCATGAACCTTCTCGATATAATTAAAAATTAATTAATAGAACGCAGAACCTTTTCAATAAAAACTTACATAGATATGACTTTTTTACAATTGTGGATCTCCTATCACCAAACCGTCTATTAACGTCATCGTCATCGTTAAAATTTACTTCTATGAAAAGGTCCAAAGCTGTTTGCTATCGATGTCTATAAAAAAAGGAAAAATGTCACCTTACGTCATCTATGTGCGACATTGAACACTACATTTGTTTTGATAGTACTTAGGTACCTAAGTACCTAGGGCCTGAGATGGTTGCCAATTTATCGTCTATCACGTCATGCGCTACTTGCGCAGTTATATAGGTACTTGTTAAAGCGTGACTCCTACGGTGACAGACGACAAAAACCTGACCATATTAATTGGACGTGTTGCAGTAATTAGCTGTGTGCATAAGCTCGTTTTTCAACTAGGCATAGTAGGCATATCTTCACAGCCTTTAGGACTCGTGCAAAAACTATCGTATAAGTATTGTAAAACCTCCCAACATGGTCCAAAAGGTCCCAACTATGGTCGAAAAAGGCTATCCAAAACTCGAATAGTTTCGTGTAGGTGTGACTTACTTTATTTAAATAACCCAGTTCTAACATAAACTATTTTCATAAATGAATGATAAAACTTGGATAAAACTAAAAAGAAAATTGTGATTGAAACTTAAATAGGTAATTACGTATTGAACTTGTGGACCATATTTGCAGTACTGGACTATAGTTGAAGGACTTGTGAGGTGTTACCACGCCACTGCAGCGCGTCGTATATGTTTGCCGAGGCGCACACCGATGGCTTCGATGCTAAAATCAGAAAGCGGTGCGCATCATTGCTGAGGCGACTTCTCCGTAACCCAAACAGCATTCTCAACGTGCTGGCGGAGCGCTGGGACTCGCCAATATTCGCGCGCTGGGTGCAGCTGCACGCGCCGCCTGTTGCGCCGCCACTCCGCTTTTAATTAATATTTAGGATTAAGCATCTAACATAGATTTATAAGTTTTACTAACATTGATATGAATTGTTTACCTAATTCCAAATAAAAATATTGAATTGAATTGTTACGGTAAAGAGTTACCTAACAGCCTGAGGAAAAAATTTTATCTAGCACACGATATGTTTTTGTATGCTGTTTCTTAGCATAATTTAATACCCGACTACACTAAAGCAGCCGAAATATAATCTGTCGTTTCTGGTTCGACATTTAAGGCACCAATCGCAAAGTTAATTTATCATTCATTACCTTTTTCTCGCTGAACGGGCTTGTTTTAATTCTTGGATCATTTGTTACTGCTCTCATTAAGCCAGCGGTATGCATTTCTCAAATATAGTCTATAGAGGCATGGCGTCATTGTAATCGTTAACAAAGCACAAGCGAGTCGAAGGCACAGTTGAACTAGTATCAGTGGGCTCTCCGATTACAAGTACTACAATAGTTGTAGGCTATCCACCCCATATAGCCAAGTATTGTAGGTATCACATGTCACACATGACAGGGAAAACTAATAGTTTGGATTTGGAATTATGGCACAAAAATGCGTTAATTAATTGAATCAGAACTACTGCCTATTATGCATGGCTGGGTAGTGTGTTATCGACGGTATCATCACCACGATAGGGCGTAGTTAAGTTTTTGCCAGAAGTCAGAAGTCTTTTTGGTTAGTACAGCACCGCGGCTAGGGCATCGAGCCCAGCGCGGACCGCACCAGACGCCAGATCGTTCACAAAAAGATGACGTGTTGATCATCCCACCGCAGTGGGAGAACGACCCGACACAGTAGCAACAGCAGCAATGCGGCCGCTCCAACCCCTTTCCATTCCAAAAAGAGGAACAGTGGAGGACTCTACTACTATTTCGGTTAGCCTTAGGGTTGAATGCACCGAACATTCATCGGTAAATCATTTGCTAAATTTAATTATAAGTACGGGAAGTTTAAAAGTTCTCTGTTGAATCTAATTATATTGGTCAACACAATTCTTTCATTGTGGTTGGTTCAGTTGGCCTTAAAAAAAACAGCGCTCTCCTATTAGCTGATCTCTATTCACACATCCAAGATCACTCGATTCAATCGATCTCAATGAAGAGAAAACTATAGACTGTAGTAACTCTAGTAACTAAATGCAGCACTGTTCTATCTCATTTTGCTCATAATCATGTCAAAAAACCATAGTTATCACATGGTTATCACGAACTGTAAGTGAGGTCACAATCCAGTGGCACTCAGAACTCGACTCGCGCAAACTTGTGGATCTAATGGGAACACGTTTATATATCAAGGCCAAGTTCGGAGCAGGCACTCCTGGTGCAACTTTTACGTCGTGTATATTACTATTGCTTACCGAGAAAACGTTATTTGAACTCTAACAAAAACCGGTAAAACTGCCGCCTCAAATTCTGCAGCCAACCCTGTAGAGATGGATTTCTAGTGTTACGAACTGTTGGATAGCAAGCGATGGTAATATTTCCCCAGGCCGTGTAGGTTGTTGCTAAGTCCCATAGGTCCAATGACAAAAGGGTATGTCGACCCTTACCACGTGATTGCAAATTTATCGACTCTTAGACTAACCTAGCAAGGAGGGGTCTCATATTAATGTAAACATTATATGCTGGTGATATTTATCTATTTTAAACTATGCGTTATTTCTAGTGAACTAGCTAGAAATATCTTTAGTTTTCCGCCTATGCTCCAGTTCCAGTTAATGCATAATGGGTGGGTCAGACATCTATGGCATTGATCCGGTAAAGGTGTTTTATAGTAATATTATACAAACAGGTATGATGACCGCTCGAGTGGAAGAGGAGGTGCGCCTGCGTTGCTAAGGTCGAGGACCATGCAGTCACATAGGATGAATAAAAATAAAATATTGTAGACGGTTAGCTAGCCATCATTCTCTATCATAAATTGTACCATGATAATCACAGCTTATACCTACTAGGGTTTATTTAAATTTTTATCAAGTCATATAAATGTATGGCTAATTTTCGTAACAAAACAGAAAATTAAGAACAGATTAGATAAAGGTACAAAAAGTTTGCAATTGACCCACTAAAAACGACACTAAATGAAGGTTGTAAGACGTATTCATAAATGAATAAGGGGGATATTTAGAAATGATGATGATGACAATATGTTATGAACTTATGAGCAAGTCTACCAAGTAAGAACTTTTTAAGTGGTTACCCAATGACCACTTAAAAAGTTATTTTATTAATAGACTTCTCTTTCATTAATAGACATAGAATTAGGAAAACTTTATTTAACATCACATACATTGCAGGAGTCGGTACAATAAATCTATAATTTAAAACAATTAACTAGAGTCTGTCCGGAAAGAAAAGTGTCGTAGAATTTATGAACTCCCAAATAAACCACGACACTTCTTTCCGGACAGACTCTACGAGTATTTAATGGTAAGTTACGTTGTACTTAATGGTAGTTTGCTAGATCTAAGTTCATTGATATATTAATATTTACGATTCTACGCGTTCAACAACATTTAAAATAAGAATGTTTTCGATTTGATAATTGATTAAGATTAGATACTTCGGCACGAGCAACCTTGCGGCTTGGCCAGTATTCGGTTTTATTTTTATACTGGCCATATGCCCAATTTTATTAATGTTTGTTAGACTTAATCTATAGTCCGTATATCCTTATTTGACAGGTCAGTCAGAAAACTGAAATTGAGAGAATAAGTAAGTAGTACCACCATGCTAATTCTGCGTGGACTTTACAACAACTAATTGTGCAACTATTACCATTATAAACGAAACGTCATATTTTATTTTCATATGCATTCGAACAAAGTACCTATAGGGATTTAGAATAGAGTTCTAGACATGTGTTGTGTCTGTCTAACTGAGTCGAGACAGTAGTTAACACCCGTCCACTGTCCGTTGCCCGGCCATTTTATTCACAAAACACTTTGTAGCCAACTGCACTGCAAGCCAGTAACCAGTAAAATTTAACGCCGATATCCGCTACAATTAGGCCTATTCAAAGGCTAGGGCTATACTGATTTGCCCGCGATAAACGGGTTGGTTTACATTGTGAATATCAACTGAACTTGGCGGTAAAAAAAAACTTGGAATGCAGATCGCCTTCTAAAAAGAGTGAAGCGTGAAAGGTATGCACTGAATGGCACTAGCTCCATAAAACAATGAACATCATGAGCCGTATATGGATATTGGTATACAGTGATCACGTTTTTTATGTTTTTATCCATCACTGGCTATTGGGTGCTCATTATGTTTATAGGAACTTGATCATTTCGTTATATGGACCAGTGTAACTTTGACCACTGAATACGCGTGGTGGTTACAAATGACGATGTCAAGTTAAAATATTAAGGTACCTACGAGCTGTGACATAAAAGTTTGTGGATTTCTTTGATGATTGTTAGAATCGTGTTAAAATTAGTGTTGTGTCAATAAATAAGGTTTAATTATATACGAGTGTTTTTTTAAAATGCCGATCGATTCGCATTCAGCTGGCGCGAGATTTGAAGGGCTAGTACAGTCGCCATCAGATATATCGGAGCGGCCAAGGTAGTCACAAATATCTGAACAACGCCTCTATTGTCAAATATATACATATACAATTGAATACAGAACTTCAAACGACAACAGCAATGCAGACTATTTATCAAGATTCCCAGTCGATACAATAGCTCCAAACATCATTGATGTACATACCGCTTTTCAGTCAAAACAAATTAATACCATTGCTGTCGACCGCCGGAAAATTGCGGAAGAGACCCTAAAGGATGTTGAATATAAGAACCTTCTTCAAGCGTTGATGTCAGGCGCAACAGTACGACAACACGGTTATAATGATAACGAATTAACTATTCAAGATGGATGTCTCTTAAAGGGAACGCGAGTCATGATACCAGAAACACTGAGAAAGCACGTGTTAGAGGAACTACATTCAGGACACCTTGGAATGATGAAAATGAAAGTATTGTCTCGAAGCTACGTTTATTGGAAAAATCTGCACAAGGACATAGAGGAAGTAGTAAGGAATTGTCGTGAATGCCGGTTACATCAGAAGGAGCCGTCACATGCCACACCGCATCACTGGGAACCACCAACAGGTCCTTGGCAACGACTTCATATAGATTTCGCGGGACCACTCAAAGGCCATTCACTGCTCATAATCGTGGACGCTTACACTAAATGGGTCGAAATCTTCACAACTACAACAACAACTAGCACGTGGTGCACAAGGAAATTACAGGAACTTTTTGTTACATTTGGTTATCCCCTTACCCTTGTCTCTGACAATGGGCGGCAGTTCGTTTCAAGAGAATTCGAAGATTTCCTTAAGGAGAGAGGGGTGTTACACAAGACATCAGCACCATACCATCCGGCGACTAACGGACAGGCGGAACGATATGTCCAAACTATAAAAAAGGCGCTTGATAGCATGCATTCTGAGCCAGGTAACCTACAAGAAAAGATACTGGCGATCAAGGAACGACTACTCAGAACTCCAAGTGCCAGCACCGGCAAGAGCCCACATGAGCTAATGTTTAATAGGCCCATAAGGAACGCTTTACACGTCCAATTTACAGCCAGACCGGAGGAAGTAAGGGTAGAGACACAAGGCAGAAGCTCCACGGTCAGGTCATTCTCTATCGGTCAAAGAGTTCAGGCGAGAGATTACACAAACGGACGCTATAAATGGCAATTTGGAACCGTTACACAAATACTGGGCCGATTACATTACGAAATTAAGACAGATGCCGGTGAAACTTGGAAGAGACATGTAGATCAGATGCTCAGTACAGCAATCCCCCGATGAAGGGATAAGGAACCTATCATAGAGATTTGTGGCGGAGGTGTTATATATATACCAACCTCTGTGTCTAGTGCTGTTAAAGAAATAATCACTCAAATGTAAAAGTCAATGTCATGTATGTCACTTCAATAAAATAACATAAATAATATGCTCTTATTTATTACGAATAATTAGTAAATATACAACAGTATAGTTAAAACCGGAAAGGAAATGTGCGTAATGGAACAGCCTCATCGTACTCATTGCTGGCAGAGTCTTATGTGGATGGAAAATAGTTGTCAGCGGTTTGTGATCAGTCACAAGTATGAATTTTCTTCCGTAACAATAGTGGAAAAATTTTTTTAGACCCCAGAATAATGATGTCGCTTCCTTATCTATCTGGCTATATTTTTTTTCACTGCTTGTCAATGAGCGGGATGCAAAGGCTATCGGCCTATCGGATCCGTCCGGTAAGCGGTGTGACAGCACTGCACCCAGTCCCGTAGGTGATGCATCTGTGGCCAGAACCAGGGGTTTCTCTGGATTAAAGTGGGTTAAGACTCTGTCACTAAGGATTTCTTGTTTAATTTTGTTGAAGCTTTCATTACATTTATGTGTCCAGGTGAAAGAAGTATTCTTTTTCAGTAAATTATTCAATGGGGTAGCAATTGAAGCCAAATTAGGTATAAATTTGTTGTAATAATTCGCCATACCTAGGAATGTTCTAAGTTCGTTGACGTTACTAGGTGGTTGAGTGTCTGTAATGGCCTTTACTTTGTTTTCGTTCTTGTGTAAACCATTTCTGTCTATAACATGACCCAAATATTCAATGCTTTTCTTCATGAATCGGCATTTATCTTTATTCAGTTTCAAGTTATTTTCTTTTAGTTTTTGTAGTACTTGGCGTAGTCTAGTTAGGAGTTGATCCTCTGAAGTACCTTGGATAATTATATCATCAAAAAAGCATTTGACGCCGGCAATTCCTTGTAGTAACTGATCCATAAATTTTTGCCATAAATTCGGCGCCACCTTGACTCCGAACATGAGTCTATTGACCTTGAAGGTGCCTTTGTGTGTACTAAGTGTTTGCATCATTGCGCTTTCGTCATCCATCATCATGTGTAAATAAGCTTGGCTGAGGTCTAATGTGCAGAACAACTCTCCGCCATTCATTTCTACCAGAATGTCTTCAATAATGGGGATAGGGTATTGTTCGTCCCTGATGACTTTATTAAGTGTGACTTTATAATCCGCACATAAGCGTATGCTCCCATTGGGTTTGACAATCGGAACGACAGGAGTTCCCCATTCCGAGTTGTCGATCTTAGTGATAACTCCCTGTTCACACAGTCTTTCTATTTCTTCATCGACCTTGGCCTTAAGAGCGTATGGAATTAGGGATGCCAGGTGTCCGGCTTTAGCCGGACATGTTTGGC
Source organism: Pammene fasciana (assembly GCA_911728535.1). NCBI lineage: Eukaryota > Metazoa > Arthropoda > Insecta > Lepidoptera > Tortricidae > Pammene > Pammene fasciana. Next base: position 10,368,527 of record OU452292.1, read on the forward strand.
TTTTTACGGCCGTGTCCGGCCAAATTTTTGCTCGTCCGGCCTGTCCGGCTTTTGTTAGGCTTTTCGCCTGACTGCCACGCGAGTGGTACGAGTCGAAAGTCGACCGCTAGCACAGAAGCGACTGCTCCGAGGGCTATTAATAAGTTGATAAAATTGACATATAAGTGTATTAAAAATAGTTATCATTTGCCTAAAGGCAGAAGTCTTTATTTTTAAGTAAAAAAGGGGTATTCGTTTTTGTCCAAAATGGATATGTTTGGTAGCTGATAGCTAGAATTTGTTTAGTTCCTTTCTCAGACAAAATTGAACCACACATCGGGAATAGGTTTGATAAGTATAGGTACATTTATGAATAAGGGCGTAATAGTTTAATATGTCATTAAAAAGAAATTAGTTGATCCTTTTTTGATATCTAGATTTTTTGTAGCTACAGAAAACGTAAATGTGTAATGGAATTCACTTAGTTGTTTCATTTTCGTAAATTTTAAGACGCGGATCATAAATTTGATATTCGGATTATTATTTAGAGAACTATCGAACAACGGGTTAACAACCTTAAATTTTTTTTCCTTGGTTTTACCATTTTGTCGGCGTGATTAACTACGTATATTATACTCACTAATACTACATTTCAATTTTATAGTAGGTAGAGTTGACGCCAATGATATGTTTATACGTTTGCACCTTATTACAAACGAGTAAAATGAAAAGGTGTAAACATACTCGTATATATTTGACGTCGATTGTACTAACGATCACTGAACTAAGCCGCGGACAGAAGGACCAGGCGAAACTAAAGGGTTCCTAGTTGACTATATAACCCTAAAAATAAATAAGTAATCGTTTCTTTTAATTATAAAATGTTGTCCGGTTTTTCGAACAACTGTCCGGCTTTATAAAAGGCTAAAATTAGCTATTAAAAAGTTATGTCCGGCTTTCAGGGTAAAATGTCCGGCTAAATTAAGCGAGAAGTCCGGCTTTTGTGTTTTTGGGCCTGGCAACCCTATATGGAATGCGTCTCGGTTTGACAAATATTGGTGTAACGTTTTCAGTCCTCACTGAAAACGTTACACCAATATTTGTCAAACCGAGACGCATTCCATATAGGGTTGCCAGGCCCAAAAACACAAAAGCCGGACTTCTCGCTTAATTTAGCCGGACATTTTACCCTAAGTAAGTAAGGCGGCCTTTGTAGTTAGGTATACACCCCAGTGTACCGTCGAAAACGTCGGAGAACTCCGAGATGAGTTTGTCTAGTTCCGGATGTGCTTCTGTATTGACCTGATTAATGTTGTAAATGTTATTCAGGTCTATCTTACTTGCCCGTATCCATGTTCGCCCAAAAATAGCATCCACGTCTGCTTTGATAATGTAGAGTTTCTCATTAAAAGTCTGGTTCTGGTATTTGCATGTGACGTAAGCCACTCCCAGCGGTGCGAAGGGCACTTTCATGTATGTTCTCATAGTAACCTTGGTTTTATAGATTTTGCATCCAGTATTTAACCGTTGAAATTCGTCATAAGACATGGTTGACAGGGCAGCTCCTGTGTCAACTTCCATTTCTGTGTCTCTGTTGTTGAGGGATACATGTATCATAAACTTGTCTGAGGCCGGAGTAGGTATTGAGTTCATGTCCCAGGGTGTGTTGTCATCGATTGTTTCGGAGTCGTCGTCCGCGTCGTGCCTTTCAGTGAGTTCAGGTTCTATTTGATTGTTCATGTTGGTAGGTCGCAGGCATACTCGTCCTAGATGACCTTTTATTTTGCATTTCGTGCAAGTGTCGTTTACACTTCGACATTTGTTGGCTTGATGATCGGGGCTTCCGCAACGAAAGCATTTACCCTTTAGGTCATTAATTGAAAGATGTTTGTTACCTATTTTCTGTTTGGCCGTATGGTGTACAGCTTGAATTGTGCGATGGTCTTGATTCGAGCAGGGTGTTGATGATATGTAGCTGCTGTCTGTTTTTGCAAGTTCAAACGTAATTGCAGTTTTGACTACTTCTGCAAAATTGGTAACTTTTGTATTTTGTAATAGTTTCGTACGTATGTCGCTATCCCGTAAGCCTCTAATGAATTGAAGGGTGAGAAATTGGTCACTAATTGATTTTTTGCAGTTTCCACATGAGAACTCGCAGTCTTGGCATAATCTTTTTAATTCCGTCGTATATATGGTAATAGTTTCATGCGGCTCTTGATTCCGAGTAATAAATTTGTGTTGACAAGCCCAGATGCTTGGTTTTGGGTCCACATATTCTTTTAATACATTGACTACTATGTTGAAATCCAATTCACATGGATCATCAGGTGCACATAAGTCATAAGCCTTCTGGTGCAGGTCCGGAGGTAAAGAACTCAGAAGCATGAGGGTTCTGGTTCGTTCATTATCGCAGTTACTTAATTTCATGTAAGTTTCCAGCCTTCTTACAAAATTTGCAAAATGTTCACGTTCGTGAAATGGTTGAAAGTTAATTTTAGGTCGATGTGTAGTCACGGGTGCGTTTTCGGGTGTACCTTCAAAGCTTCTAGTGTGTTGCGATATTGACGCGTAAGTCGAGGGTGCATCGGGAACGGGAGTAGGGCGTAAGCTGTGTACCTTTAGTTTCAATTGTAATATAGCTTCTTCCGTTTTATGCCGATGTTCGACTTCCGCTTCTAAATTTTCAGATTGTGATTCAATTTCACTTTGAATGGTGTCAAATTTTTTCTCATAATTGTTAAGGCTTGTAAGCCGTTGACTTACTTCGAAGTCTGATGTAATATGTAGTTGTTGTAATTGCTGGTCTAATTTTGTGAGTTGACCACGTATCGAGGCCCGAAGACGTGTAAGACGTTCTAATTCTGACATCCTCGTCGCCAGTGTTGTATATTTACTAATTATTCGTAATAAATAAGAGCATATTATTTATGTTATTTTATTGAAGTGACATACATGACATTGACTTTTACATTTGAGTGATTATTTCTTTAACAGCACTAGACACAGAGGTTGGTATATATATAACGGCGACGAGGATGTCAGAATTAGAACGTCTTACACGTCTTCGGGCCTCGATACGTGGTCAACTCACAAAATTAGACCAGCAATTACAACAACTACATATTACATCAGACTTCGAAGTAAGTCAACGGCTTACAAGCCTTAACAATTATGAGAAAAAATTTGACACCATTCAAAGTGAAATTGAATCACAATCTGAAAATTTAGAAGCGGAAGTCGAACATCGGCATAAAACGGAAGAAGCTATATTACAATTGAAACTAAAGGTACACAGCTTACGCCCTACTCCCGTTCCCGATGCACCCTCGACTTACGCGTCAATATCGCAACACACTAGAAGCTTTGAAGGTACACCCGAAAACGCACCCGTGACTACACATCGACCTAAAATTAACTTTCAACCATTTCACGAACGTGAACATTTTGCAAATTTTGTAAGAAGGCTGGAAACTTACATGAAATTAAGTAACTGCGATAATGAACGAACCAGAACCCTCATGCTTCTGAGTTCTTTACCTCCGGACCTGCACCAGAAGGCTTATGACTTATGTGCACCTGATGATCCATGTGAATTGGATTTCAACATAGTAGTCAATGTATTAAAGGAATATGTGGACCCAAAACCAAGCATCTGGGCTTGTCAACACAAATTTATTACTCGGAATCAAGAGCCGCATGAAACTATTACCATATATACGACAGAATTAAAAAGATTATGCCAAGACTGCGAGTTCTCATGTGGAAACTGCAAAAAATCAATTAGTGACCAATTTCTCACCCTTCAATTCATTAGAGGCTTACGGGATAGCGACATACGTACGAAACTATTACAAAATACAAAAGTTACCAATTTTGCAGAAGTAGTCAAAACTGCAATTACGTTTGAACTTGCAAAAACAGACAGCAGCTACATATCATCAACACCCTGCTCGAATCAAGACCATCGCACAATTCAAGCTGTACACCATACGGCCAAACAGAAAATAGGTAACAAACATCTTTCAATTAATGACCTAAAGGGTAAATGCTTTCGTTGCGGAAGCCCCGATCATCAAGCCAACAAATGTCGAAGTGTAAATGACACTTGCACGAAATGCAAAATAAAAGGTCATCTAGGACGAGTATGCCTGCGACCTACCAACATGAACAATCAAATAGAACCTGAACTCACTGAAAGGCACGACGCGGACGACGACTCCGAAACAATCGATGACAACACACCCTGGGACATGAACTCAATACCTACTCCGGCCACAGACAAGTTTATGATACATGTATCCCTCAACAACAGAGACACAGAAATGGAAGTTGACACAGGAGCTGCCCTGTCAACCATGTCTTATGACGAATTTCAACGGTTAAATACTGGATGCAAAATCTATAAAACCAAGGTTACTATGAGAACATACATGAAAGTGCCCTTCGCACCGCTGGGAGTGGCTTACGTCACATGCAAATACCAGAACCAGACTTTTAATGAGAAACTCTACATTATCAAAGCAGACGTGGATGCTATTTTTGGGCGAACATGGATACGGGCAAGTAAGATAGACCTGAATAACATTTACAACATTAATCAGGTCAATACAGAAGCACATCCGGAACTAGACAAACTCATCTCGGAGTTCTCCGACGTTTTCGACGGTACACTGGGGTGTATACCTAATTACAAAGGCCGCCTTACCCTCACTGAAAACGTTACACCAATATTTGTCAAACCGAGACGCATTCCATACGCTCTTAAGGCCAAGGTCGATGAAGAAATAGAAAGACTGTGTGAACAGGGAGTTATCACTAAGATCGACAACTCGGAATGGGGAACTCCTGTCGTTCCGATTGTCAAACCCAATGGGAGCATACGCTTATGTGCGGATTATAAAGTCACACTTAATAAAGTCATCAGGGACGAACAATACCCTATCCCCATTATTGAAGACATTCTGGTAGAAATGAATGGCGGAGAGTTGTTCTGCACATTAGACCTCAGCCAAGCTTATTTACACATGATGATGGATGACGAAAGCGCAATGATGCAAACACTTAGTACACACAAAGGCACCTTCAAGGTCAATAGACTCATGTTCGGAGTCAAGGTGGCGCCGAATTTATGGCAAAAATTTATGGATCAGTTACTACAAGGAATCGCCGGCGTCAAATGCTTTTTTGATGATATAATTATCCAAGGTACTTCAGAGGATCAACTCCTAACTAGACTACGCCAAGTACTACAAAAACTAAAAGAAAATAACTTGAAACTGAATAAAGATAAATGCCGATTCATGAAGAAAAGCATTGAATATTTGGGTCATGTTATAGACAGAAATGGTTTACACAAGAACGAAAACAAAGTAAAGGCCATTACAGACACTCAACCACCTAGTAACGTCAACGAACTTAGAACATTCCTAGGTATGGCGAATTATTACAACAAATTTATACCTAATTTGGCTTCAATTGCTACCCCATTGAATAATTTACTGAAAAAGAATACTTCTTTCACCTGGACACATAAATGTAATGAAAGCTTCAACAAAATTAAACAAGAAATCCTTAGTGACAGAGTCTTAACCCACTTTAATCCAGAGAAACCCCTGGTTCTGGCCACAGATGCATCACCTACGGGACTGGGTGCAGTGCTGTCACACCGCTTACCGGACGGATCCGATAGGCCGATAGCCTTTGCATCCCGCTCATTGACAAGCAGTGAAAAAAAATATAGCCAGATAGATAAGGAAGCGACATCATTATTCTGGGGTCTAAAAAAATTTTTCCACTATTGTTACGGAAGAAAATTCATACTTGTAACTGATCACAAACCGCTGACAACTATTTTCCATCCACATAAGACTCTGCCAGCAATGAGTACGATGAGGCTGTTCCATTACGCACATTTCCTTTCCGGTTTTAACTATACAATTGAATACAGAACTTCAAACGACAACAGCAATGCAGACTATTTATCAAGATTCCCAGTCGATACAATAGCTCCAAACATCATTGATGTACATACCGCTTTTCAGTCAAAACAAATTAATACCATTGCTGTCGACCGCCGGAAAATTGCGGAAGAGACCCTAAAGGATGTTGAATATAAGAACCTTCTTCAAGCGTTGATGTCAGGCGCAACAGTACGACAACACGGTTATAATGATAACGAATTAACTATTCAAGATGGATGTCTCTTAAAGGGAACGCGAGTCATGATACCAGAAACACTGAGAAAGCACGTGTTAGAGGAACTACATTCAGGACACCTTGGAATGATGAAAATGAAAGTATTGTCTCGAAGCTACGTTTATTGGAAAAATCTGGACAAGGACATAGAGGAAGTAGTAAGGAATTGTCGTGAATGCCGGTTACATCAGAAGGAGCCGTCACATGCCACACCGCATCACTGGGAACCACCAACAGGCCCTTGGCAACGACTTCATATAGATTTCGCGGGACCACTCAAAGGCCATTCACTGCTCATAATCGTGGACGCTTACACTAAATGGGTCGAAATCTTCACAACTACAACAACAACTAGCACGTGGTGCACAAGGAAATTACAGGAACTTTTTGTTACATTTGGTTATCCCCTTACCCTTGTCTCTGACAATGGGCGGCAGTTCGTTTCAAGAGAATTCGAAGATTTCCTTAAGGAGAGAGGGGTGTTACACAAGACATCAGCACCATACCATCCGGCGACTAACGGACAGGCGGAACGATATGTCCAAACTATAAAAAAGGCGCTTGATAGCATGCATTCTGAGCCAGGTAACCTACAAGAAAAGATACTGGCGATCAAGGAACGACTACTCAGAACTCCAAGTGCCAGCACCGGCAAGAGCCCACATGAGCTAATGTTTAATAGGCCCATAAGGAACGCTTTACACGTCCAATTTACAGCCAGACCGGAGGAAGTAAGGGTAGAGACACAAGGCAGAAGCTCCACGGTCAGGTCATTCTCTATCGGTCAAAGAGTTCAGGCGAGAGATTACACAAACGGACGCTATAAATGGCAATTTGGAACCGTTACAAAAATACTGGGCCGATTACATTACGAAATTAAGACAGATGCCGGTGAAACTTGGAAGAGACATGTAGATCAGATGCTCAGTACAGCAATCCCCCGATGAAGGGATAAGGAACCTATCATAGAGATTTGTGGCGGAGGTGTTATATATATACCAACCTCTGTGTCTAGTGCTGTTAAAGAAATAATCACTCAAATGCAAAAGTCAATGTCATGTATGTCACTTCAATAAAATAACATAAATAATATGCTCTTATTTATTACGAATAATTAGTAAATATCCAACAGAAATAAAGTGCATGATCATATATTTTTGAGTACCGTGGCCGCTCCGATTTCTATGATGGCGACTGTACACTGTCAAAATTTCCACAGGCAATCGATGTCAGTTTTATATCTATTTGAAATGTCTGCCTACCCACTTAGGCAATTTAGAATATACTTTTTACACGCCTATCGACCCTAGGTATATCGCCTTCAAATGTGTCTACTCTACATGGCAAAAAAAAATTAAATAGGTACTTAATAAAAATAAAAATTGGAATATCTAATCCCAATTACAAAAGCTCAAAAGAAAAGTCAATGCTATACTGATTTAAGTATAAACAATGCCTCAGAGGCCTATATTTATAAATCTGAAAGATTAAGGAAGACTAATGCATTAATTGTGGAATCGAAGGAGCATTTAACGTAATAAATAATGTTGGCACTGCGGAGGATCCGATCTTGTGATTTAAATTGAGATAAGTGCAAAAGTGATCAATTATTGCATTAAATACATGTTCAGCTCAGGATATATTGAGCTTTTAATGTCTACTTTATCATTTCAGAAAAATTGATAGGGATTGTTAAGATAGGATCTTTCTCATATAAATGCTATAGGTAGTTGGAAAATGGTTGAAAAACCTAAGGTAGAATTCTTAATTGAGTGGAGTAACCTGACAGCTTCTAGCTTACAAAGCTGTTTTCAAATGTATATCAAATTAGGTACTCTACTAAATTAAGAATTCAACTTTAATAGAGGTGATGTAGGTACATTCGGATATAAAGAAAACTAGCGCATCAGGCATGCGGCCTTTGGTTTAACCCTTTGAACGCCAAGAGCCACTAAAGTGGTCGTGTGCTGTCGTGCCTACCACGCCAACAACCACTAAAGTGGGCAGACGCTGTCAAAGCAATTTTACTGTTGCCAGATAAGGTTTAAATTCGTTTCTCACAAGTTGACAACATCTCAACGCGTGTATGCTACATTTTAATGCGAGAGAGAGAGAGCGAAAAGGTTAATCAAGTTGGGGACCAAAATAAATTCGTTAAACCACTTAGGTAAACACCTGAGCTTCGAAATCCAAGTATAAAACTGCAGAGAAAACGGCAACTAAATCAACTTCATTAGACATTTCCTATCGCTGATCACTGTTATTTGCGCAGCTCCATAGTAAGGTCCAGAATAATTACTTAATTCTGAATGACTTTCGTCGGCCTGTTATTACGCATTTAATAAGCGTACTTTTAGTAGTCAATGTTGCGTGTTTATCTGAACCCAGCCCGCCCAGGTCACCAAATATACCAATACATTAAGACAAGGCCTAATTGCCACTCCATTACATGCGAATATAAACTCTATATAATTAATATAAAGTGCAATGTTACATGAATGGCCATGACGTTAAAAGATCATTCGAATCTGTTGATCGTTACGAATTATGCATGACAAGAAATGCAAATAAAGTAGCCTCTATCATGAAGACGTAAAGGTCATATTTGATTAGAGGTATTCAGTAGGCTACCATGCAATTAGAGTTCCGTAGAATAAGGTTGTATTCTAATAGAATACCTACTCACCCAGTTGTTGGTTATAAATTCTGTAAAAATGCGATATATAAATTGCGTAAGTAGGAACGTTTCCTTTTATAGTTCATTACTCATTAGTTTTTTAATCATAATAGTAATGATAAAAAAAGTAAAACTATAATTACATGTGAAATTATATTTCATATTTTTGTAAACTAGACATAATAGAACATTTTTTACACCTAAAAACAATACATAAAGGCATTTTCACGGAGCTCTTTACTCACTGAAAACGATGAACTGAATGCGTGTAATCGATTTTTGAAATAGTTTTTATAAACCTATTAGATTTTCCTGCTAATAACGTTGACAGAGGGGAAATGTACCTAAGCTTACTCCAGGTATAGAGCTTTATGCTCATTAGGTACAACTAGGGTTTTTTCCCTGCTCTGATTTTCTATAACTACAAAAAAAAATCGGTTCTCGCCATACAAAATCAGGACCGGGTGCAAACCAAACATCCCAGAGGTTCAGTGATATGTATACTATGTATAATCAGCTGCAGAGATACTTGATCCCACCTGCAAACAAGGTCCAGGCAGGTAATAACTATCACTGAAAGTATATCGCACTATTGAAGGTTCAAGTGCCCGTTGCGATAAATACTTATTCTTCTACATTTAGGTACTCATGTATTCTATGGTTCTATACTAAATGCGCGATAGGTACCGAGACACTTGCAAAAAGAAAAATGGAAATGTACACTGATGATTATGATTACTACTTTAAATGCGGGGAGCGTAATTTAATGTGCTACATTTACGGTAAAAAGATTGGAATTCATTCAATAAATCAATCTTACTTTGTAGTCATTTCAGGGCAGGCAGGCTTCTTGTCTGAGAGTAGGGATATGTTTCAAAGTATTTTTATATAGGTATAATATCGGTTTAAAGATTCTTTATTCTCATAAGAATTTACAATTCACTTGAAATGAGAACTTAAAATACTAGGCACAAAATTACACGAGAGGAGCGGCAGATATTAAAACTAGGTACTTATCTAATATTTACATTTACATTGCCGATACATTTTTTTTATAGTTGTACTATAAAACTAGGTACTTAACTAATATTTACATTTACATTGCCGATACATTTTTTTTATAGAGGGTACGTTGACAAATAGTGCGCGCGATACTGGTTCGGAAGCGCTGTATAAGTAAATCACGGAGTTCTAACAACTAGATGTGGCCTTAACATGAGATACGTTAGAAAGTTACCTATAATAATATATTATTTTAGTTAAGTATTTGTAACGAGTCTATAGGATATTAATTTTTTTTTTGTATAGGTACTTACATATGTTAATTTCTTTATTTAAAATGTTTTTTTTTAGTTCGAAGATTGCAAATATTCTGCTTATTATATTTTAAATTATTACAAATATGCAATTATTATTTAGTTGTTACCATTATATTCATTTAAAATTGTATAATTATTGTTATATAGGTATATTAGGTACTTTACTGAAAAAGTTCTAACACCGGATTTGAAATAAGAAGTCAATTTAAATTAATGTAATTTAAAAGATAAATAAATTGGTAATTTATATATTTATTGTATTTTTTTATATACATTATTATTCATTTAGGTATTTTAACGAAAAAAATTTTGAACTTGAGGAAAATAATTTTTATTTTATTTTATTTATCATTTAAATTAAATTATGCGTAGGTATTAGATAATAAAATAATGTACATATTTAGAGTAGTTATTATATTGTAATATTATATTAGTTATTATATTGTATATTTGTACGTTATATTTGTAGATTTTTATTAATCTTGATGTGCTGTTTTAGCCTGCTTTTAAAAGTATTTATAGATTTAGTTTCCTTTATCTTTGCTGGTAGGTCGTTATAAAGTTTCGCGCCATCGTAGAGAATGCATTTTCTTCCGTAGTTCGTCCTTGGCGAACGCAGAGCAAGGTCATCGGCATTCCTTAGTTTCATCCTTTGATGATGGCGTTTTTTCGTGAAACTAATTTGCACGTGTATATTTTTATTCATTATTTTTCTAATTAAAATGCATGTATTGTATCGATACGTTTCATTAATGTTCATGATGCCTGTTTCTGCGTAAAGTTGTTCTGTAGGCGTTAAAAAATCATATTGAAATAGAACTTTAATAAACGTATTTTGGGCTACTTTTATTAAATTAAGGTGGGTTTTTGCGGCTGATCCCCAAATTTGGATAAGATAATCAATATGGGGTTGAATGAGAGTATTATATATAGTATATTTTACATGTTTTGGATAACAACGGGTGTTTCTACTAAGTGCTCCAGTTAATGAAGTGATCTTGGTTTTAATTTTTTGAATGTGAGCTTTCCAGTTTAGATTTTTGTCTAGTATAAGGCCAAGGTACGTTTCGTTGTCAACTTTATTGATTATATCATTGTTTATTTTTAGAGGCTCATAGGTGGATATTTTTTTGTTTTTAGCTAAGAAAATTATATTGTTGGTTTTACTAGTGTTGATTGTTAAAAGATTTTTTTGAAACCATATATTGAGCATATTTAGATCGGCCTGAGCCTCCGCTATGATGTTATTAATTGAATTTCCAAAATAAAATAGACTGGTATCGTCAGCGTAGAGCGTAATATCCCCCTTTAGACCCAGTCTGCTGACGTCATTAATGTATATCAAAAATAACAACGGCCCCAGAATAGACCCTTGGGGGACGCCACAGAATACAGATTTTGGGTTGCTTTGGTATTCGCCTACTTTAACTACTTGCCTCCGGTTTGATAAGTATGATTTTAGTATATTAAACGCTGTTCCCTCAATTCCAATGTTATGTAATTTTTTCAATAGTATTTCGTGGCTGATAGTGTCAAAAGCTTATTTTAAATCTATGAAAACACCAAGAGCAAGTTGCTTTTTATCAATATTAATTTTAATTTTGGTTACAAGGTCTATTGTTGCCGAAAGTGTAATAGTAAGTAAATATAGTAGTAAGTATATTTAGGTCTAAAAATATATAATCAGTAACATTTATGTAATTGCGTAGTGGTGAATCTGAAGTTTGATCTAACGGAAATTATTAGTAGGTACCTACCTAAATTGATTGACTTTAAGTCCCAAGAAGTCAAGTAACATAACCTAGACGTTTTAAAACAAAAAAAAGATTTAAAGACACCTATCTGAAATAAGTTCTTACCTAAGTACAAAAATTTTTAATAGATATAATTTTGCAAATCTACAGAACTCTAACTATGAAAGATTCATTCATTCTTAGACGTTTTCTACGTAATCGTCTACGCCCACATATCAAAATATGGAATAAGATCCAGAAGTCATAACGCATATAATTTAATTTTATTACTCCCATTTGGTATCACTCAGCGAACTATGATTTATTGATATCGTTATAAAAGTATAATGATAGTGTTTGGTTGGTAAAGCAGCGCATGCAGGAATGTTGTCAATCGCGTTCTTAATATTGTATTTTTTGCTGCAAGTCGTGACAAATCTTACGATGCTTATCTAGTAACGTTAATAGTGTTAATATAACCGCATTGTTTTAATAAACAATCATCTAACTAATATAAGCGTAAATAAACATTCTGACCGCCTCCTAGAGCAGTAGGTACTCTGTCTGCGAAGTTCGAATCCTGGTAAGGGCATTTATTTATATGTCTATCACAATTATTTGTTCCTGAGTTATGGATGTTTTCCATACATTATTATATAACATTGTTTAGTATCCACAATTTAACTACTGGGATTAAGCAAATTTGTGTAAGATTGACTAAAGACCTCATACTTAGTGGTTTTTGGAGATTGTATCTGTAGGTGCATGTTAACCGAAATATTTTTACTGGTACTTAACAGTTTTGATTTTCTCATCGATATAGCCCTATAATTTATCAACTTACAACCAAACTTATTTTTTTTTATATAAAATGAATATTTTCATAATTCAGGGTATTTTTCCTTTAATAAAAATTGCAGACTGAATAGGAACTAATTATTTTATCATATATCCAAGTACTTCGCAAATCTAAAAGGGCCCGTTGGATCGATTATATACATTTGAAAGTAATACATAACCGTGAATAAGTACAACGTTTTACCAAGATTGCAAATTTTTGCAACGTTGACAGCCTAGAATAGGCGAATCGCCCGCGGCAAACCATTCGGAGCAATAAATCGTTTCTGTATCAATTCAAACATTTGTAATTATAGTGTAACATACAAGCCAATTAAAAATGAGACATAATGTAGCACGGAAGATATATGGCTTCTAAATAAATAAGTGGGTACAGATAAATAATTGTGGGTAGTGGCGTTAGTTGGGCGAGGTCGTGCATTGTACAGTTGTACACTTCTATTGAAATGTGTTTGGAGTTATATTGTTGTAATTATCTTACTAATATTATACATGTTAGAGTTTTTAATGTCCTAGGTATATGTTAGGATATTTATTACTCGTGCAGAGACGGCGGTTTGGAGAAAAAAATGGTAATTTATATCCGTAAAGTTTATTCCGGCTTTTTACCTCGGCTTTTATTATACTTACACTATTTTATATACTTACACTTGGAATACGACGTTAGATAGTTTTGTTTTGATGTTAGAATTAATACCATACAGTAGAAGGCAGGTGTGTATACGAGAATACGAGGGTAAAAGTGACTTACAAAACTTTAAAGTATGGTAAAGTTCTTGTTATTGTCATCATATTAATATGTCATTAACTACATAAGGTGTCATCTACTGGACATAGCGTGTTAAGAGTCCGGTAACGACTTGAAAACGAAAATCGCTAATAATGACATTATGCACATAAATTGCATATACTAAAATAGCTTGAAGTATTGTTATTGCAAAAAAGTACTTTAGGTCGATATATATTAATATTTAATACCTTAAAACTCTATTCTTACAGAGCTTGTTTAGGGAGGACGTTTAAACATGCATTTTTGTCGTATGATTTTTAATCATTATTTGTTACGGACCCTAATATGTTTTATACTATCTGAATAAATCATAAGGTAAAGTTTATTTTTGTATTTTTATATTTGTAAAATACTTTTATAACTTCCCAAAAGTATCACCTCAGGCGACTCATTTTCCAATGTATTTATATATTTTACGTACTTGTATAACTTAATTTTAATGAATAAAAACCTTACTCTTTTCACCTCTCCAAGCAAAAATCGCAAAACAGGTGTTAGATGGTGGGTGAATTATTTATAAATGAAACATAAAATTAAAAAAATCGTTGTATTTATTCCATTCAAAAAGAAACGATCTTTCATAATATGTATACAAAATTATAGAGGTTATGTTAGTTACTGCAAAATAGCATCAAAAAGTTGAGCGAATCGAAAAAAAAGTTTACCGGACTCTTAAGCACTATCACATTTACCTTAGCTATAAAAATATGTGAAGCTGATTTATAATTTTTAGTTATTAGGTACAGTGTCCAAAAATGTGGTCTACCACCCTACGGTTGAGGTTCGTTTGAACGTCATGAGACAACAAGGTCGTGCTTGTTTTAAACTCCGTTAGAAAAGTCAACCTTAGCGATCGTTAGATCTGCAAAAACTTTTGTCAAAACTGGTACACCACTTTCTTGGCCCAATGTACAATATTTATTGTAGTTACTATTTTAAGTTCTCAACTTTTATATTCCTTTTGCGTTGATGACTGTACGGCATTATTGTATTGCTCTTATTGATTTTGACGGACGACTTGGCTTTTTAATTTACGGTAGCACTTTGCCTTCGAGACTCTTCGAGTCGAGGGACAGATAATGGGTGCAATCGGTCAACGAGTTGTGTAATAGGAACGTTTGTTAAACAATAGTTTGCTAGTGATGGGCGGAATAGCTTTATTGAGGTTATAAGATATGTATTGAGGTTCAAAACATAATCTCAATAATCACCTATTAGAAACTCCTAATTCTATTAGAGCCGTTAACTTTAGGATTTTGTTATAGCTGCATACTGGACTTAGAATTGCTATTCTTTGTCTGTTTTTTAAATTAATATAAATTATATGAAACTGTTTATATAGGTAAGTATTCTTGATCCAACTTTACCTCAGTCTTAGTTTTCTTAACCTTTGGTAAGTGTTTTTTATTTTTAATTTTTATTATATAAGAAGTCTTTATTGGTACAAAATAGGTACATAAAAAAAACTTAAATAAACTATGTAAATACTACTTAAAATTAATTTACTTAAAAATACATAGTATTAGAAACTAAAAATCTATCTCTAAAATGGGCCCCTGTGGCATCGTGCCGAGGACGCTGGCAGCATTTCCTCGCTGAACGGCAAAACTTATGCATTGAGCGAGGAAGCTGCCTGCTCGTTTGTCCCCCGTGACTTCGACCAGCCGTTTAGCAACCTGGCGGTAAAGCTTTTGGGCTGCTGGACCCCACGGACCGAGAGTCTCGACGCCAAGGTAAGTTAAATATAAATAACCAAGTATAAATAAATAAGGATTGTATTATTGGCGATGACGCTTTACATCATGTGATACGAGTTATAATTTAAATCACAAAAAATAACGTCACGAAAAGCACAGATGTAAAAAGTACTTTTTTATTAACCGCTTACTTAACAAAAGCCACGAAACGTGTTAACGAAAAAATAATCATTTTACAGTGTTATTTTGCCTTTCATTGTTTTTATTTTACACGCTTCTTCACCAGAAAGTGTACCTGTCTCGCCTATCTCAGATAATGGAACCATACTGTTTGGAAACTCTCTATCTGTCACCGAAAATTGAGCGAGTTGTTGGACCAGTTGCACCTCATTCGTTGACTTGCACAACACTATTGTTTACTTTTGATCACATAACAAATGACTTAGTTATTGCTCATTTATTAATTAAAGCTGTACACAAATGACTGCTGTCTAATTATGATATTAGGTACTAAGCAGTGTTGTAATAAAAATGTCAAGGTGCTCAATTTGTGCGAGACCAAACAAGACTTTATCTTAAACGTGTTTCTTAAACTTACCTAGCCAGTCCTAAACTTTTTGATATGTTATTATCATTTAGATATTTATTTACGCTCTACATATTTAGCCGTATATACTGTTATAATTATCTTGCTGATAATTAAATAAATATTGCTTTAATTATTTCCGATGATAGGTGCAGCATACAAATCACGCAGTAAAATTACAATTTTTTAACCTCATCTGGGATTTAAGCCCACGATCTTTATCTTCGTCTTCGCACTAATTCGCCAGTCAGGTAATGAGCTCTTAACTATGAATTTTGTCCTAGAATAAATTCCTTTTATTCAATAAAGATAAGCATAAAGTTACAAATAACTAAGGTACGAGTACTTGTATGTAGGTATTTGCACTTATATAAAATCAAATTACTCGAGATAGTATCTTTCTATCCAGTTACAAAATAGATATTGTAAATAACAACATGCCTTGCCAGTTACGCGGTTCCAATTAAAAGAAAGGACGCACAGTATCAAACGCCAATCAATGGCCGTAGACCCGGTAATTATATCCACTGGGACCTATTGAATTCATTTGTTTACTAGTGGTCCGCCTCGAACTGAGAACTCGCGATTTCCTTGCAAACGATATGACCAATATAACAAGACTCTTATTATGATTTTTTCGCGCCTTCTAGCTCCATAACCCCCTTGGTCGATCCTACTCATAAAAAAACTCTCTAATTTTACGTATCTCCGCTACAACCCCAACTAATTACATGAAGATCAGAAGAACGTTAATAAATTTATCGCGGAACAACCGTAGACTTGCCGTGGGGTGTCCGGCCTTAGAATTGTCCCCCACCATATGGTGGTATAGTATTGTATTACAAGGGAGCACAATTACTTATTTCGGTCGAGGGTAGCGTGTTGAGGATTCCAACGCTCAGGATTCCACGTTAGAATCCGAAGGGAATGTACCGGGAGATGGGCAGCAGCATCTTCCGAAAGCCTAAACAACAATAAACAAAAAAAAGGCCAAGCGTGGCGCGTATGGCAACCCCCCCCCCCCCCCCCCCCTTAAAGGGGAGGCCTATGTTCAGCAGTGGACGTCTTATGGCTGAGATGATACGAGTAACAGTGTACCTACGAATAGCAGGTAATTTAAATTTAATTCTTATTTCTACGTAAAACTGGGTACCAAAATCGTTCACATCGCTTAATAAGTTGGCACAAAGTAATTGTCACAACGCGAGCGCGGGAGGCCAAAAAATTGCAATGTCCAGCGTAAAGTGACCCATATATACAACAAAACAAGCGTAGCGGATATGCGCGCCTATCTATACTGGTTCGTCTGAGCGTTAATTCTAAAGGTATATTCAACTAAGTAGGTTTTTTGTGACGCAATTATCACTGATCAATTTATGTACCACGACGTGTAATTCATACGGCTATAAATTTAAATAATGTCCTAAAAAGGAATTGTCCAGGTTACACGCTCGTCAATGTAGAAGGGCCAGCTTGCGAAGAAACATTCGAGAAGGTTAAGTAGGGAAAGTGTTCGAAGAAGTAAACAATTTCGTGTGTCACCAGTCAGATCTGGATTTTATTATTTATTTTTTATTTTACCGAATTCTTTCTTAACTCTTATTATTCTCTCTTATCTTTCTAAACTATTAATTTATTTTCTGAAAAAAAAACTACGTATTGTTTTTTATTTTTAAAGATTTGTATTGCTGTTTTTTTTAATGCCCCGCCGAGTCTCTTGTCAGTCGTAATTCTTTACGTATCAGAACCTGTGATGGTTTTTATCGTTTTAAGTGCCATATTGTGCCTAAAATTAAGAATATAGTAGTTTATGCAACTGTTACGTAATATGGGTCTGTGTCTTCTCTTACTCGTGTGATCTTATTATGAAACTCACTTCGTTCGTTTCATAAAACCACACTTGTGTTTTAAGGAGTTTTAAGGCATACACTGCTTTATCTACACTCATATTATAAACCCGAAATGATGATTGAATGACTGCCAGTGCACGGATTGCACTGCCATCGCCATGGCCAACTCGATTGTGCGTTCGCAGTTCGGTCGGGAGGCGCGTGCCGGCGGGCGGGGCCCACCCGGATTTTCATAATGATATCGAATTTTTGCTTATTATTTGATAATAATAACATCGTTACAGATAAGACATTTGTTCTAACTACTAACGAAACAATCTATTTTTATGGTGGTTATAACGTGCGGTTTTTGAACGCATCATGGAGGGTTTATGATATGGGTGTAGATAAAAATATTTATTGTCTTGTACCTTTTTTTAATGTTTAACTTCGGATTTTAAAAAGTAATATGTAAGTTTCATTTAACCCGTTACTGCATACGAAGCCATATAAATGGCAGTTATCATTTTAGACTCTATCGACAAGTTCTAATTTAAACAAATATTTAAGCGAACGGGCTAACGAATTTTTAGAAATTTATGACAGCTTACGAATTCTGAACACACAAAGTGACCAAGGTGTTATAAAAATGCTGGTGATCCGATGAAGGGTATCGTATTATGTAGGACAAATTAAGCAAAATAATTTGATGTAGAATTTTTCTTTTAAAAATTTCGTTCTTAATTATTTTATTGGGAAGCAAAAGGGCAATTTTGTATTTGTACAGTCAGCACAGTACAGTCAGTTTAGCTAAGCGGGTAGGGTTTTCAAAATGAGCTTCACACGGTTTTATTGTTAAAAGAATTGTAACGTGTGTAGATCATTGTGTACACCCTACCCGCTTAGCTACTTCTGCTGCTGACTGTACCTATTGTTATTCATTTATTTAATTTTATTTAACCTTTATTGCACAAAAAAATCGGGTTGTTCCGGTTCGCCGGGACATATCCCGCACGGAAAAAATAGCTTCCGGGATATTCTCAATTCAAGACATTATTATTTTCTTGAAAATATTTCCTCGTGTCAAGTATTTATTTCCTTGACCAAAAATATGATTCTTCGCTTAATATAACCACGTTTTCTTAAAATAGAAATACATAAATGTATTGTTTCAAGAGTATATTGAGTAAATAAGAGAGATTGTACTTTAATCAAACAAGTATTATCTTAGGTAAAAGAAAACTAGAAAATCTGTAAGAATATACCTATTCGTTTCGTTATATTAAAAAAATATATATATTACGTGCACTTCAGCTCGTTTGTGGTACGCGTGCCGCGGCCGCTGCTGAAGACCATCGAGAGCGCGGGCTTCTGGCCGAAGGGTATAGTGTTTCGGGGGTTCCGGGGGACGCTGCCAAATATTACACCAGAGCAGGTGGCACAACAGGAAACCGTCGTGTCACCAAAATAATAGTTTTAGTTTATAATGTAATATGTATGCTAGTCTTTAAGGTATTTATCTATGGGCCACTAGTTGCCTGAAAATAAACGTTTTTCATTTTTTTTCGTTAAAGGAAATAAATGCTTGCCACGAGGAAATATTTTCAACATAATAGAATAATGTCGTAGATTGAGAATATCCCGGAAGCTTTTTTTTCCGTGCGGTTTGAAGCATGCTGTCCTAGGCAAAGCAGGGCGCTGCCAATAGCAATTATAACGTGATATAGATATGGCTAGCTTGATCAGTTTCACAGGTAATATGAGTGCTATTTAATTTGAGGTGTAATGATCCAGTAGCAATTTCGTTAATTATTCAATGTTATTGATTCAAATGACTGCAATTATGATAATTGTAAACTACTACCGTCACTCATTAGCACATTAGGTTCATTGCTTCACGGGAAATCCTCACTACTACCGGTTTTAATTGTCGAACTATTACTGTTTAAATGTGTATTACTTCAGACAACTTGTTTGTGTCACTCATTAGCCATTAGGTTACTAATAACAAAAAAACTCATGCTATTAAACAAATATTTGCCATAAAACAATCTCATTAAGTTGCTGAGTAAGTTATTTAGTGAGGTACCTACTTCATTTTATTTTAAGCGTCTTGCATTTTTTAATAAGTTTTTGTCAAAAATATTAACGATATAAATAAAGGAAAAGTTGAAAAATCCACTGCCTCAGGCGAGACTGGAGGACTGCGACTCTGGGACTTTTAACGTCGTCTGTAGGTAAAAGTTAGTGGATAACTTTTGCAAGAAAAGGAAATGATTCTAAAAAACCCAAACACAATGAGCTTCCATTGATTTATCACAGAGTTATTTTACCACCTTCAATGTCCATCAATCATCAGAGCAGCTCCATGTCATCAGCTCATCATAATATTGCATTGTCACGCGATAACAAATGCGTGTAAAATTTTAGCTCAAACGGAAACTGGGACATTTCCTGGTAAATCTTGTAAGTTAAATTTGACCCACTGGTCAAGGGACAGGTAAAACTAAATTAAAGCTTATAAAAAAGTTACTTTTTAAATTCTATTCTTTTAACGTATCCGCCAGAATTTCCGATATCATTGTATCTTATCAATACTCACGTATATATACTTTGTGCCTCACAGCACGTAATGTGAAGGGTCAAATCATTTATCAGATAAAATCTCGTGGAGGCGTGAGTCTGTTTTATTTACTGGCGAGGATTCCTTAACAGCGATTCCATTTAGGTACTTACTATTAAAATAACTTCTGTGAACCAGTATAGTATGGCCTCCATCATCACAAAGATTTGTAAGGGTTTTTAGCTCATATTTAGGTACATGTTTTTGTTTGTTGTGCAGTGGGAAGAACGGTCTTGATGAAGTTGTTACTCATTTAGGTATTTAAATGAGCACTTAAGAGAACTTATGTGCGTGAATTGTGGGTAATGGAGTGTCATATATGTTGTAAATAATATTTTGGTGTCGCAAATAAGTTAATGACAAGAGAAATATTATTGTGAAATGTACTCGTTATTTTTGAACGAAAAACATTGAAGATTTACAGACTGTACCTACTATTACTTAATTGATCGTTTCCTTGTGCGTATTAAGGCACTTTCCACATCAAACAGTTATACTTAATTACTTATAGGTGGTAAAATAAGTAGGTTAATAAAAAGGGTTCTTATTAATTATACGGATTGCATCTATTTTTACGCCAAGTGGAATCTGTGGCTATGTTACAGATTTGTTGTATTTCAGTTTTGGTAATTAGATTTTCGCAGCCCTAGAGAAGGTACCTACGTAATAAGTAATAATTATTGCTTTATGGTCCCAGAGTATATATATAGTATCTGCCCGCAAAGAGTAGCGTCGTAGAATGTATTAGTTCCCATAAAAACCACGACACTACTTTTCCGGACAGACTCTAGCAGATATTTCCTCCATCTTGTATTGTTATTCTGTAGTTTTTCTGTCATTATCTGGGTGGAAATGTTGAATACACTAATAAATATTCGCATGAATCATTTAATGTTAATTTCAAGGGCTCCCGATTGAAGCCGGATAATACTCGCATAAAATTTTATTTATTATTTCACATTGATGATGATGACATCCGAAATCGCGAAATTACTTTGCAATATCCTATTTTAACCAGTTTTCTTACAAAGTGGTCTTACTTAAATAAAACGGCTACTTCCGCTTGCTTATTTAACTGTGGCATTTAGCTCTTGTGTGGCATTTCATCGATTTTTACTCTTATTCGTGACTTAAAAAAGATGGGGGAGGGATGACGTTCGAGCGCTTGTCTTTGAAAGACCAAAGAGTGAAAATAACCACAATAATTTGACAGATTTATTTTCCCTATTTTACCTAAATTCGGTGTCAATGGAAAAGTAATATAATATAAACAAACGCATTTACCTTAATTGCTTCGCAATCACGCACTATTAATAGTTAGGGAGGCGAATAGGGGAATTTTCTGCAATACTCGAGCGTGGCAGTTTAAGATATGAGAGATACCTTAGACCTAATAGAACAACCTTGTAAAGTATTTAGCTCTATATGTAGTGACGCGCGCCTAGGATAGACGATCAGATTAGTAAAAAAAAATGGATAGTCTGAAATACTCCAGCGCGTCAGTTTAAGATATTGGGGGTTGATTTTAGTGTTTAAAGACTAAATTTAACTAATCTGACGATAAGTCCTTGACGCCGCCGAGTTATAGGGTCGCGAACTTGTAAAAAAAAAACGTTAATCCGGCATTCTCGAGCGCGATTTTTTTAAATTTTGTTTTGAAGAATATAATATAAAACTTACTAAAAATACAAAATCTGCCGGTTTCCGCATGACCGGAAGTGTGGAGGAGCCATTTCGTCTTCCTACACAGATAGAAAAAATCTCTTCAACCAAAGAAACCTATTTGAATCAAGAGATATCCAGTTTCCCATATAAGGAAAAAATAAAATTCTTTATTTTAAGATATAAAATGTTTCAAAGTTTATTACTTAACCTAATAAATTCAATACTTTATCCGAGATATAAAAATCTTCTTTTTAAAATAGCTTAATATTCTCACGAAGGGCGTTTGAATTTTGTTTTTGTATTGTATTTTTTTTAAATTGAACTTTATGTGTCTTAGTGCAATACATAAAGAACTTAAGCCAAGAAACTTTGTTTCTTGGATGAAGACTCATAGTTTAAATTGAGAATTGAATTTCTCCACGGAAACAAGAAAACGCATTAGTTCAAGAGCATGTGTTACTTGATGTAAAATTTGATATTTTCACACCAAGATCTAAAATTTCTTGGCGTATGAAATCGATTACTTGAAACAAACAATAACATTTTCTAAGGCGGTTATCACACTGGCGCGGATCCGCATGCGGCACCGGTGCGCGAGTGAGATAGCGCTCTGCATGTGTATAGCGCTATCTCGCTCGCACACCGGCGCCGCATGCGGATCCGTCGTCAGTGTAATAATCGCCTTAGTGTCTCAGTGCACTACTTAAAAAGCTAGTAGCAGAAACTGTGTTTCTCGGGACTAATCCCAAGAAAGGAAGTTTAACTAAAAGCAGATAATACAAATATAAATTATGATTATTTATATACTCACAATTTATAATCGTATTAACTAGAGCTGAGATTGCTATTGTGAATCTCAAATAAGCCCGGGTAAAGCGCCGAGGGTCATGAAGTTACGTCGAACAGACGTTCGCGTGTTCTAACCTACACGCAGAGACATCTATTGATGCGCAGGGTAACTAACGTCCAAGACTTAAATGTTTCAAAGCAAAAATTATGTGCTTCTTCTTTGGAATAGCTGTGGCTCTTGATTGTAGGTTGAAAACATCAAAGCAAAAATTAATCTCTCTTGCCTAAAAACTTAAAAATCTCAAATCAAACTTTTGGCGCTACTTCTTTGAATTAGCTTTGGCTCTTAGCTGTAGATTGAAAACATCAAACCAAGAACTAATCGCTTTTGACGTAAACACATAAAACTCTTAAAGGAAAATTTTGGTGCTTTTTTGACGTAAATAATTATTATCTTAACTCAAATCATTACTATTCGCTTTAAAAATGGGTAAAGCTAAAGCTGAATAATTTTAATTCTTCTTTTAAAAATCATGATATTTTTAACTCAAGTCATGTTTATTGGTCTAAGGTATTTATTACTCTCTTTAAGAAACCGCGTGCAAGAGAGTTTTGCGTTTTGAATTAAGATATTATTTCTATCTGTGTAAGAACGCGTTACGGCATATAAGTCGCGAACGACACATTTTACAAAAAAAGTTTAAATAAACAAAAAAGGTAATTTTATTTTACACAAAAAAGGTGTCTTTACATTTTTGTCCAAAGTTAAACTTTTTGACTTGAAAGTTAAACCTTTTTCGGTCAGATTAAGAGAACCCACCAACATTTTTGTCAGATTAAAAAAATATGCTTTCAGGATACCGAGATAAACCTCCCCTATGAAAATCTGACGCGCTCGAGTATTTCAAAAGAACTTTTTTTTTTGCATTTTCAAAAATTCATCGTAACTTATCGTCACGCCGAAATCGTCAGTTTTTTTAAAGGGAGCTTCCTTGGGGCCTACTTAGCACCCCTTCCGAAAATCTGACGCTTTTTTTTTTGCATTTTTGACTACTTTATATGCCTACCCCCACCACGCAAACCGGCAGATTAGTATACCGTTGTTATCAGAGGCACTCGGGGCATACGTAGTATGAATATCTGACGCGCTCGAGAATGCCCAAGTAACTGTTTTTTTTAACATTTTTGAAAAACCGTACACGCCAAACCCACCGCTAAAATGGTTTTTGCCATACGAGCTTTTCTTTTCGAAATTATTTTATCTTTCGATTTTGATAGGTCTCGACGGCGCCGTTGAATTACGCCATTTAGCTACCTCGCCTCCCTAACTATAAAGAACAACCATGGTTTCTTTATCAGCTTATACACTTTAACTTGTTAGTTATATTCATTTTTAGCAAAAATAATTAATTACTTATATTTCAGTGGAGAAAAATTCTTTAATAATATTTCGTCATTTGTCAAATGCTTTTTTTCGCTAGAAATGCATCCATATTTGATTACCTTATTTTATTTTTCTACTAGCGACCCGCCCCGGCTTTGTACGTGTGCAATTATACATATAAACCTTCCTATTGAATCACTCTATCTATTAAATAAACCGTATCAAAATCCGTTGCGTAGTTTTAAAGATCTATACATAGGGACAGACAACAGGAAGCGACTTTGTTTTATACTATAAAGTGATTCACGTCGAATATATACCTACAGGAATTACAATACGATACAATATTCTTTATTGTCAATTATTGTTCACCAATAGTTAATAGAGAATACAAATAACAAGACAAAACAAATTTCTGTCGCATTTTTTTCTAATAAGTAATTGCACATTTTTTAATAAACTCCGTGCCTGAAGGCATAGAAGAGTATGCAAACTGTAGATAGAACTACATTGATTTATTATGTATTTTACTAGATGTGACATCTAGAACAAATTTTGTGCGCCATATTTGGCGGTTGACAGCTGTGACTAAATCAAAGATTAGTATAGATGATGATGTTCAGTGTTCACTACAACTTTTGGGACAAATAGATTATTACGGATGTCATCGGCTGTTACTCAATGATACACGATACATGTCTATGACCTGGCCTATAACCGCGAACCACTTCGTTCATCGAATCGTCTATTGGCATCACTCTCTTTCGTATATGCAAGAGCGATAGAGACGGGACCATCGTTTTGTCGATTTTCGAACTTCGCGGTAGGCCTTCGTTTCATAAGTATAATATTTGGTAGCGTCAAACTAGTTCCGTTCAGGTACGACTGCACAAAGGGCATTTGAACCTACCTATAGTTTTTTTTTATATAACCTGCCATATCCGACATACACAAACACAATACATTAGCGAAGTCGTGAGTTACAGTCAGAATGCATGACACGACGTGTGCGTTTCGGTGAGTCCAACCTCCAGAAGTGTCGTGAGGGACACGCCCAGCGCCCGTGACACGAAACTAGTCAAGTTGACGGCTCACGTGGTTTCTGGCCTATAACCGCGAACCACTTCGTTCATCGAATCGTCTATTGGCATCACTCTCTTTCGTATATGCAAGAGCGATAGAGACGTAACGTTTTGTCGAATTTGGAACTTCGCGGTAGGCCCTCTGGTACTTGTGAGTTGGATGTGTTAAGGCCTTGTTTTTATAGAACAACAACACACGTTTTTAGAACAACGAGATGCAGCAGTGACAATGCCAATGACATGTCACTCTATTTAGTTAAATTCTATGTATTTGCAAATCATATGTAGATAGAGGTAGTTAAGTCGGTCATGGTCACAGCGTGAGCCATAGTAATACGAGTAAGTAGGTATTCCATAAGTTAAAAAAAAAAGTTTTTTCCGACCTTGTCCGAAAAAAAAAAAGAATTATATTTATGTTTCAATTTACACTAAGTATCGTTGCTTACCCTTTTTTTAAGGATTTATTTTCAATTTATTACTAATAAATAAAAATTTATAAAGATCATTTAAAAAAAGTCATGATATGATAATAAAAGAAGAGTGCTGATCCCCGTCGCGAGTTCGAGTATCGCCCGAGATAATGGCATTTTACTTTATTTAAACAAGAAAAAAAAACTGTATCCCAACTACGGAAAAAACATATTGAAGTCGTTGAAAATGTAACCTTTGCTACCCGGGTATAATAATTAAAATCGGAGGAATCGTTTAGGTGGTACGGACGAATATACTCGTATGTTAAATGCAAGCATATGTAATGCTTAAATCATAACCCTTCATTTTTACTTCGCCGTAGTCGGGCAAAATATAGGAAAAACCGGATATATTAAGCATAAATTTAAACCAAGGATTGTGAAGTTGTTTTATTCTTAAAACTAGGAAATGTGAATAATAATTGATAACTCCAGAGTAGTGTCGCTCGAAGGCACACTTAGAATATTGAGTTGTCTGTAATTTGGCACTCGAGAACAGAAGCCTTGTCTGGTTTAATATACTTAATGTGGGTAGGTTTAGGCTAATTGAATGTTGGTGGTCGCTAGCCTGCGGTTTAAAAATGAGTTCTCAAACCGATTAAAATTGATTATTTTAATAGGTTGTTAATCATAGAGAGCAAGTAGGAACGCGGGTATGCTAAAACATATTTTTTCCTATTGTTTTATACTTGTATTGTCCAAAATGAATTTTATTTTATTTTAATTATCCTTGTATACCGGGCAAATTTGGGGGCCGTGATGTTGTTCTTCATTTTTGTACCACCAATATTGATAATGATGGTAATTATTTTTTTCATAAAATTTGGTCACCCTACTTGTGACGTCTGTTGTTTCCCATACAGCGAATCACGACCCAGAAATCATCCTGCATTTCAAGCGCCGACAACGTGCGTGTGACTCCACTGGAGTTGCAAGCACCCATAGATTGCGGAGGTCAATCAAATTCATCACCGTCGTAGTATAAATACTCGTAAATAATACTTTTGAATACTGGTTATTAGCATGAAAATAATTATCTAAAGTCGCGGAACATTCTTTACGTACAAATAACAACTGTAAGTTCATCTAACATGTCTTTCTATATCTGAGCGTTTCTGAAAAAACTTTTTAAATATTTTCTGTAAGATTTATGTATTTTCTACTCAGAATCACGAATTCTTTCGGTTTTAATAGGTTAAAAAAAATTCTAAGTTCTTTCCTAGTGTGTTACCATTTCCCCAAATATTTAAGTTGTTGACGGTAGGTAACACAAAGGAAAATCTCAAAATTGTATGGAATTTTTGGGACATTTTTTTTTCTTTTGGGATGGTATTCTAAGTAAATATATCATAAAATTTACAGAAAATTCTACAATTTCCAAAAGTGGCATTTTTTTAAGAAACGCTCAGCTGACTTACACGGTTACATTGATCAGTTTTGCATAGTGCAACATAAAAATCGTAGGTAACTCTTGTTATCTATTGCCGTACTAGGAAATACATGAGACAATTTGAATACAATACTCATAAAGACAATATCGTGGCTAGTGGAGCGCGCTCACAAATAATTATGACAATGTATAGTAAAATAAGTCATATGTCTATTGCCGCTTACGCTCTTTTTGACACCGCTCCAGTATAAAAACCAGGTTGTTTGACCTAAGTGCCAGTTGCGCTTAGATCACTAATTGCTGTCTAATTGTAATGTTTTGGTTAGCTGTTAGAGTCATTGCACACTACATCCGCGAGTTACTTAATTTAAAGTGCTATGTTAATTGTTTTATGCAATCTGTGGAATTTGGGTTTTTTGCGCAGTTTTATGTGGGTGGTTATCGGTAGTTGTCATGTCTAGTTAAAAAGTTGATTTGTTGTAATTAACATTATTTAATTGAGCGTCAAAAGGCTTTGCGCCCAAGACGGATATGATTTTAATAATTGTTTTTTACTTCACTTCCTAGTGTTATGTGCATGTCATAGATACATAGAATCTAACTACATAGCTTTGATGTGAAAATTAGCTCATAAAATATGTATATCTAAACCTAAACTGGACACATATTATTAATAAATGTCACAAATTTTACATCAGTATGATATTTTAAACATTAACCTTGTAAAACGAATATAGAAGGGACGTTTTAATTCAATTATTAATACGACCCATCCGGTATTTAAGTATATTTTTAAGTGCATTAAAAGCAGGTCCACTTGACCTCAAGCACCCGTTCATTATGTCACGTCAATACCCCAGACTTGAAACAATCAAGATCGTGAGCTCACGAAAATTTACCTGAATTAATAACAGCAATTACTAGCCATTCCTCTGGTTGTATTCTGTTTTTGTTGACCAAGTACAGGAAGGAGGAGTGGTTATGGCACCCTCAATTGTTTTTAACGCCTTACTTGGGTGTGAAATTTGTTAATTATCAATCAAGTAAACATTGGACCAAAATTGTAAATTGTGAATTTCTTATAATCATGGGTATAAACCGTAATTCCTCCCATGATCGAGTGGTATGGCAACCTCAACATTCACTGGACTTTTTAGCAAAGGCACTAGGACTTTGTCGCTTTTATGGAATTGTAATTTTTGTACTGATCCGGTGTAGTTATTTTACAACGACAAAGTACTTCAATGGCTAGTGAGTATTGAAACTGTAGTGATAACAATTAGCACCAAATAAAACTTGTTCATTCTTTTGAAGGCTGATTCAGTAAAAAACTACTACTTGTTGTTATCATTATCACATACTTATTTGCGTTTTTGTAATAGTCTTAAAAAATGTAGGAAGGCTTTATCTACTAGTGAGTGCTTTAAGAGATTATAATATTTTTACGATGCAATATTTTGTTGTTTTTTTTTTACATTTAAAACATAATAGATAGGACTCTGTGTATTAGGGGATATAGCGGGAAAATCGTAGGTAATAGGGGATATTACTGCAATATTCTGGCGCCAGAGTGCAGCACTAGCGCATTGGTAAACCATAGAGTTTTTAATACATACTAGGCCTTAAACAGTTTTTTTAGAAGTTTTCATAGATAATTTATAACGAATAAATATGTCATTTGCGCACCAAGGCGGCTTGTTTACAGAGGGCCTATCGTGAAACGAGAGAATCGAATTTTTAATATGTGCCTCTCTATCGCTCGAGTATAAAAGAGTGACAGAGAACCAGGTAACGAAATTTTTATTTTCGTGTTTCGCGGTAGGTCCTCTGGAAGTGCTAGTGCCGCCCCCTACGCAGAGTTTTGCGCAATATTCCCTATTCTAATAAATAGTTTAAAAAGTAACAATTTTTGGAGTTAACCTTTACCTACCTGAGAATGTCACCATTGTGTCAGGCCCTTTACACAGCGGCTTTGCACCATTCACAAATACAATAACATGATAATTACAAAGATTTACTACTCTAAACACAACTAATCCGATTTAGGGCTGGATTATATTCGTATAGATCACGATCACGATCTATAGATCATAGATACTTAGCGCGCGAAAGAAATGCTGACTACAATAGATAACCAGATTTATGTTTGCAGTTTGATAACGTTGTTTGGATCACGATAAGTTGAAGGAGAGATAAGTAATTATGAATTGCTATTTAATTTATTGCTGATTGAATTACGTTCAGACATCGATAAAGGCGCCACCCGAAAGCAAGCCAAAATATTGTAATTACCTATGGTATCACAGTAGGATTAGGTAAGTATTATATAATCTGCGACAGTACTAGAACAGTACTCGCCTATTAAGCTACTAGCTCTAAATCTTAGGCAGGTAATTATTTAAATAAGTACTATAATTTATCATTGTGTTTAGTTTTATCGCTAACTTATTACAAAAATCAGTAAAAAATAATCTGTAGATATTACAAAACCAACGGAAAATAACTGAGAATACAGACTTTGCTTTGGTTTTAAGACAGTAAGGACACTTAAGGACCCATATGATCTGTGTCTTTTAACCCCATGCAATAAATTAAGCTCGAAATGTGCTTTCAAAATATTTTTTTATTGCTGTGAGACGAAAGTATTGACCTAGATTAATTTTTAAATGATGCATTGGAAATTTACATAAATCTTAAGAAATCATTGAAATTCAGTACCGACCGTAGGAACTTCACCTAACTGAACAAGGTTACACGTTCCTATATTGTTTGTGTCACTTAAGCCGTTATACTGAAGCTCAAAATGAGCTTTAATATCAGAAGTAACCTCGCCCTTTTAAATTATAACATGACACAGTTCAGAAGGTAATAAAGCAGGATTAAATCATAAGTTAATCAGAAGAATGACGTATACGGCTATCAGCAGCATTGAGCTTATTACATTTTTGTTTGCATGCATAAATCGCTTGGAAATGCACCAGACAAATATAATCTTTTGTTACCGATAAGAATCTATTAGGTGAAATACCTAGCGGTTGGCACGTGTGCTGTGTTAAAAAATAGTTAATTTAAAATCTTAAATGTTTTTCGTCTTCAATAAAGAAGGTTCTGTAGCTGATTTACAACCACACAAATTTTCCATAAAAAAAAATCAATTATATAAAATTAAATATAACTTATTATACATTTAGGAAAATCCCCGACCTGAACTGATTTTGATAAAATATGTCTAGGATCACTCGCTACATAAAATATATTTATTCTTCAATTTACATTACAATGCACTTTTACGAACGTCAGAGAGAAAAAAAACTAGCACTTCTACTACATCACTCACTAGAAAACCTGCTCTCAAATAAAAACAGCATTTCAATCGGTTCAGCCCTTTTAGCGTTTGCTGCTTATATTTACATAATTTTAAACAAAAAAAGAACCGACTTCACTTAGGATCCGCTATATTCCAAGAGGACGTGGCCGAGTTGCTTTAAAAAATAGTGAAATCACTATAGGTGTGCCTATAATAGTTTAAGAGTTCCCTCGATTTCTCCAGGATCCCATCATCAGACCCCGACTTGGTGACAATGGGACCATCTAGGGATTATACCCGTTCGATTAAAAAAAAATTTGAAAATCGGTTCACGATTCACGGAGATATCGAGTAACATACATACAAAAAAATAAAAATGATAAAAAAATAAAAATTCAGGCGAATTGAGAATCTCCTCCTTTTTTGAAGTCGGTTAAAAACGAGGAATGTGTTAAACTGCTGTAAATAAGCGGCTGAAGATTAAACAGTTTTAGGGACCCCTAAAACAGTAAGTCGGTCGCGATTATCTTGATAAGCCAACGCATACCGCCGCAGTTACTAAAACAAAAGAACCGTTTACTGCAGTTACGTCACTGTTTCGTAAACCTATTCAAGGTCATTAACGGGCAATTTCATGTAATTTGCACTTGCAAATATCTTACTTACAAAGCCAAAAGGAAATACATCTTCCAACGAGTTCATTTGAATTTAAATCTTAATTTCATAACTATTGGGTCTATAAGTGTATGTGACTATTAATTTGACCCTCTTTCAGAATACGAGCGAAATGTTTTCTCCTCAATTTGCGAGTTATGGTTGAATTAACCGGTTCATTTTAAGAATATGGTTCCGGTTATTAGGTGGTAATTCGTTTTAGCTCTGGAAGCGGGTAATAGCTATGTTTTACACTGCAAGGCATGAATATTTTACAATCTAATTGGCAATTACTGTGTCTAATCAAGTTACTTTTGAATTAAGCGTGTTTTACACGAAATATCCTGTTTTTATAATGATTTACTACTTAAACAAAACAGGTAACGTAGATACGCATGTAGATAACAAGATACCTAAAGATTAGACAGATACCTAAAAAAGCAAGGTTTCGTTTTATAGGGCTTGATAAATATAATAAAATAAAAAATGCATTATAATCTGCGTTAGTCATTTTCATCGTAAAATTATAAAACATTTAATCTGGTACATATATACAGCGGTCGCCCTCACGTCTGTAGTTACTTCGCGCGACATTTTTCGGAGACCATCCTATCCATCTACAAACACTAAGGGTGGATTGCACCACGCATAATGAACGGACTCATCAACGTTGAATATGGCGACGGAGCTGTCATCCGATAGTAAACTGTCAATCTTTTCATACAAGATTTTTTTAACGATGACGTTGGTGCAACCGGCCCTAAGAGCGCTAAGTGGCATCAATAAACGCTGCTCAAATCTCTTGGAAGCTCGATGCAACACTGGTCTGGTGCGAGTAATGTCTTTTTGCAAACCAATAGAATCAATTAATTTGTTTATCGTCGCAACACATTCATCGCAACGCATTCTCGCTCATCTCTGGTGGAAACGCAGCCCACACGTACACACGAGCATGTTGTAGGCAGATATTGACTACAATCCATCACTGATATGTAATAAAGCATAGGATACACAAGCAGACCCACAATAGTGCTGTGGAAACGACTCGTGCAGCAGTTTTTGGGTCAGTTTTATTCAAGAATCGTATACCGGTATTCTTTCCATATAAATTAACCGGTATTCAAATTTCGGTATCTACTTATCTGTGTTGTTAATGAATATTTTTGTTTATTTTTCGAATAATCTGATAATTTATTACGTTTACCTAAATTACATTTTAGAATATCACTTAAGCATTGCGGAAATCGGGCGCTATTTATTATTATTTTTTGTATTACCGGTAACGTTGGTTCAAATTTTCACGAGTCATATTTTCGGTTCATCTTGTTCCCGAACTGACTGAAGACTCTTTACTTTACTATATTCTAACTAAACTGAATGTCCTTGATGAATCAAGTAGTTATTGAGTGTAAAGTACCTAATGTTATCTCGCGTCCGCTTAGTCCATTAGTCTTGTACTTGTAACTTGCTGCTAAAAGCACTTAAGGGAACGGAAATTTATAAGTAACATAACGATACGGATCTGAACTGACGAAAACCCTTTCAGTAAAAATCGACATCCGTTTCGGCTCGTAGAGTTGTTCCCATTTCAACGCTAGTTTGAAATATAATTTAAGACGTGTTTTTGTGTAATATTGGGCCCTGATAAGCCGACAGACTTTAATAAGGTAAGTAAGTTTCTCAGTATTTAGACAGAATCAAAAGCAAATAGGTACAATATTATATACCTAAATAATATTAAGTCAACCGGGGGTATTTACTATTGCGTCCGTACAAGTTTTCTAGAAATATTCATTAATTCATTAAATGTGCATTGATCTTTGATTTCGACCACGAGTAGGTACTTTACTAGTATAGTACGAGTTACTTGACCTATTATTCATAAAATTTTGTGAACTAAATTGTTAACGTTCTTTGTTCTTTCTAATACTTTGAACTAGTCTGTAAGAGATATGTATATTTGATTACAAAATGAAATAAAATAAAAAATAAGCAATAAGACAATTCATACAAATAATCAGCTACCATAGACAATTTTAAGCATCCGTAGACAAATTTAAGCGTTTTGTCTATGAATTGTCTTAATTCAGCTCAGGCACTACCTACACTACACAAAAGCATACATAATTTTTTTTGGGTAAGGGATTTTGGGTAGGTACAGTCGCCATCAAATATATCGGAGCGGCCATGGTACTCAAAATATCTGAACATGCACTTTATCGCCTTGACAATAGAGGGGCTGTTCCGATATTTGTGACCACCTTGGGCACTTCGATATATCTGATCGCGACTGTACACATAGGTGTGTATGTGTAGATACTAAGTTAAACACAGACGTTATTTCAATAAGTTTATCATCAATTTGTGACACGTACATTTTATATTTAATATTTATGTACAATGGCAAGGTTTGTCTTGGAGTATTAGTATTGAACTTACAACATTTTTAATAGCAATATGTAGAAGAATTGAAATAAATACTAACGCTAGAAGAATATAATACTTATGGTATAGGCAGAAAGTTACAATGTAAATGAATTAATATTTTTTATATAGTTTAGATACAACTATATAACAACAGTACTAACAATACAAACTTATATTAAAGTTATTACTTAGATACCTACAAAGTCACCGTAAACACAAAAAAAATAGTTTGAGCATTTTAAGTACTTTACAATATGATAACTAAATTAAAATATTTGCTATAACTTCAATCACACTAACTATTTATACAAATAATACAATACAATAGATTCAAAATATGCATTCACTCACATTTAGTTATTTTGGTGGGAAGTCAAGTGTCGTATACGCAGGTCTCGTTCTCGGTACGGGAGGCCTGCGCGGGCGCGGGTGCGTCTTGCCCCCCTCCACCGGCGCAGGGGCGCCTCCTTCACCCTCCTCAGGCAAGTACGGCGTGCGGGGACTCAGCACCAACGCCTTGTACGAAGAATGGGAGTCCGCTATACTTCTACCGTCCCCTTCGTCTCTTCGAGACATCTCTGAGAAGGGAGACACGGAACTCTTTTCCAACGTGCTCGGTCCCGCTAATTCTTCTTTCGGCTTTAATTCATATGCGTTCTCCTCTTTCCTCTTCGGTTCAACCTCTTTCTTAAACTTGTTCTGACGTTCAATTATTTCAGCAGTGGTTAAATCCGATCCCTGGACGTCTGTTTCTAAAGGTAGAGTTGAGAGCCAGGGCCTTGAGGAGTTGCTGTTGCACCATCGCTCTTCATTTTCACTCGTGTCTCCCAGAAGGCCAAGCTTTTCCAAGTTCTGCAGAAGCAGATTCTCACTAGAGCTAGCCGCCCTCATTTCTGTTTTTGAATCCTCGGCTAGCAAAAGTTCGGCTAGTGGAGGGGCGAGGCCTAACCCAATATTCCTTTCATGATATACCTCAGATATTGTAGGAGTCATTTCACCGCTCATATGTCGAACCTGAGCCATAGAGTCTCGACTGCTGGTGCCCATCTTAGGTCGCGGCACTCGCTTAGATGAAGACGGCTGACTCAATTCTCTCACTTGTTCAGTCTTGTCTTCTTCAGAAGTTCTTCTGGGTTGTGCTGCAGCTAAATCATAGAACGCATCTAGGTATCTCGCATGTGAGTGATCAGGTCGCCTCCTGAGGACAGTGTCGTGGCCCGAGCTTTCCCAGTCGGAATCGTCGGTTGAAGGTGGTCGTCGAGTGTACAGGGTCCTGATTTTGGTTTGATGTGCGAGCGCTAGAGAGACATCTCTTTGAGGGGCTGATGGAGCAGGTTGGGGTGCAGCCGGTGGTGATGGTGTGAAAGCCGCATCACTTTCACCCCTGTATCTAGGTGGCGGTGGCGCTGGCGGCGGAGCAGTTCTGCCATCGGGTTCGCCGCGTCCTACATCAGTGGAAGAAGATGTACCGCGAACGTACATTGTGAAGGCCCCACCACAGGATCCGAGGGGTAGCGGGGGAGGCGGCACTGATGATACGCTTTCTTCTGCAAAGTAATATTAATGTTTAAATTTTACCAAAACACATTTAGAAAACTCCATATATTCTTAAATTTCAACTTTCGTGAGACATACTAACACTGTAAAATATAACGGTACATATATTCTGATGT
The DNA here is from genome assembly GCA_911728535.1 of Pammene fasciana. Lineage (NCBI taxonomy): Eukaryota > Metazoa > Arthropoda > Insecta > Lepidoptera > Tortricidae > Pammene > Pammene fasciana. The sequence continues at coordinate 10,403,654 of OU452292.1, forward strand.
TTTATTATATTATTACTTATACTAAAAACTTACGGCGATGCTGCCTCGGTGGAGGTTCTCCATCAGAGTGCGGTTCCAAGTCTCCATCATCGATAGAGGCTAATGATTCCACACTCGAGCTGGACTCCAAACTTAAACTTCTTGGCGCTTCTTGGGTATCTGTTAAACAAAAAAATGCTTGGGTTTTTATTGAATAAAAAAAACAACAATACTGGACTCAGAGCATTACAATGGTACGAGTAGAAGACGTTTTTACCGATTACTAGTCAATGGACTTACCAAATAGAGCAAGCAACGCTTGCAGCACGAACTGTATATGCCGTCGGTTAGCCGCCTTCCCAGTCCGCAGCGTCACCTCATCCTGGCCCACTTCAGCAAGGTCGAAGCCCAAAGACGCCAGCAGTTCGTGACACCCATTCACTCGCCACAGTCTGACGTTAACAGCCACTTCGATGGTGTCACTGTCGGAGTTCTTCACCGAGAATTGGGAGATTACGGAACGTATTACTCCGATTATGTCATCGGCAACGTCTCCGTTTGAAATTAGTTTTGATAGCGCTTGTAATGTTGTTGGTGTCAGCCCTGAAAATACACAATAGTTAAACCGACTAGTACTCGTAGAATAAGCCATTTAGATAGATATTAAAATAATGTTGTGACAAACCTAATAATGCCTGAAGACTAGCAGAACATTGGGTAAGTCTTTCTTCCGGGTCACTTTGAGGGAAGAATACGCTGGATGGTATTCCATTTGCTGCTGGCTCAAACCTGATAAAAAGAAGAATTTTGAGATTTGGCATGTCGCGAAAAGTTTATGTTAAATGAATTCAGCTAACGACATACACTCATTTATTATTAATGACTGGCGGGAGTATGCACAAAGTTCAGACAAGTGGCGAAAAAGGGTCAGCCTTTGCCCAAATAAATGTGTCAAAATGTTAGCAAATTAATATGCAGAGAGAGAAGAGTAAACTCACCTAAAACCGACGCTCATCAACAGTTCTCTCCAGCCTGTGGCTGTGCCAGCTTTGTTCTCTATGCTTTTCTGCGTCGTGTACATCGCGTTCTTCTGGCCTCTCACTATCCTCTGTAGAGATTTCTCCACCAAGTGCAGGCATACTCGTAACGCATCCCTAAAATTAATGCTGATATTAGAGAGAGAATAAGTTATATTAAGTTAAGATAAACTCTTTTCAGAAATTGTAGCAAGCATAGAGCATGGCACTGTAGTGCCTATCAATAAGGTGTATGCCATTGGTCACTTTTATACTTTGCCGTGGACATCATTCCCGTGTATGGTCTCATTCTATAAGACAGGTTCATGCAGTCCGCCGGACGTGACCATATTTACCTGTAAGTGTGCCATAATATCGCGATGATAACGTTGATTCTCATCGTGAAGTATAAAAGCACAAACGATACGCCAATTTCGACGAGAAATAGAATGCTTTTCCAATGATTGAAGCCAAAGGAAAGTACAATGTAGACATAAATATCTATAGGCATTCTACACTCACCGGCACTTGTCAGGCGAGGCCAGCAGCTCGCACAGCGCCTGCCCCATCAGCGCCACCTTGTTGCTCAAGCGCACGTTGGCCCCGAGCAGCACCTGCCCGGCCCAGTGCGCGGGGTGTGCGAACAGCTTTGTATGCCGGACCGTTTGCATTGCGTCACCGAGGGCCCTGGAAACAAATATAGCAGATTGGTAAGCGCCTGTCAGGTCATGTCAATAGACTGGGAACACTCTTCTACTGGAAGAACGCTTCATTGCAATATTGGGTTGATGATGTTTGTCTATTGCATAACACGTTTAGCAATGTGTGTGCAGTGTTAGGTTGTCACCGCAGCACTAGAAAGCCATTAGTGTAGGTGAAGAAAGATTGTGGGTCGTGACACTCGTGACGTAAAGTCGTAAAAGTTCAGACGAACTGTTACATATCAAAAACTCACTTGACGACCCTGCTGCCCTGCTCGATACAGGATCTTGGTGGCGGTGTCATGCGGGTTCAGCAACAGTGTAAGCAGGATAACCTGTGCCCTAGCAGCTAGGAATGAGCGGCGTAGCGATGACACGCCTTCGCCAGCTAGTGTTACATCTTCGTTCTCAGTGCCGAGGAGAGCCATGCAGTGAGTGACAGAGACCACTATACTACCAAACAACTCACTTGGCGACCCTGCTGCCCTGTAGTAGCGCTGAGTATAAAGCCCGATACAGGATCTTGGTGGCGGTGTCTTGCGGGGCCGGCCACAGTGTGAGCAGGATAGCTTGCGCTCCGTCGGCTAGGAGTGAGCGGCGTAACGATGACACGCCTTCGCCAGCTAGTGCTACTTTTTCGTTTTCTGTGCCGAGGAGAGCCACGCAGTGAGTGACACAGACCACTATACTATCAAACAACTCACTTGGCGACCCTGCTGCCCTGCCGCAGCGCTGAGTATAAAGCCCGATACAGGATCTTAGTGGCGGTATCATGCGGTGCCGGCCACAGTGTGAGCAGGATAGCTTGCGCTCCGTCGGCTAGGAGTGACGAACGGCATAGCGATGATACGCCTTCGCCGGCTAGTGCTACGTCTTCGTTCTCAGTGCCGAGGAGAGCCACGTAATAAGTGACAGAGACCACTATACTATCAAACAACTCACTTGGCGACCCTGCTGCCCTGCAGTAACGCGGAGTATAAAGCCCGATACAGGATCTTGGTGGCGGTGTCTTGCGGGGCCGGCCACAGTGTGAGCAGGATAGCCTGTGCCCCGGCAGCTAGGAGTGAGCGGCATAGCGATGACACGCCTTCGCCAGCTAGTGCTACATCTTCGTTCTCTGTGCCGAGGAGAGCTGCGCTAGATGGAGCGCAAGATATGACCACCTGGTGAAAAAGTGTACAAAGGGTTATTTTAAGTCGTGTATTAAGATCATATATTATTTTCCAATAAAGTTTTCTTACACTAAAATGTGCTCCTTAAAACATATGTAGAGTCTGTGCGGAAAGAGAAGTGTCGTAGAAAACATTAGTCCGGCTATAAACGAAAACACGTGTCTTTTCGCGCACACTCTACCTTCCGATTGAAGTGATAACATTGTTAGTTAATTGTAATAAGATCTCTACTTAAGTATCTGAGATGCATACTTTGAATCAGTTCTTACCAGTCTGGCTGTGATCTTCATGCTCATTATTTCAGAGGCTGTCAGCATGAATTCAGATGTAGGTGGCAATTCCTCGTTACTTGGAGTCATATCAGCATCTATCAGAAAAATATCATCAATTTAATCCCGTTAAAACTAGTTCTTATGTAGAATTTAAATATTGAACAGATGTTGAAGGTTAGACATGTCGAAACTAAACCATTCAAAATTTAGAATATTGATGTCATTGACGTCACAATTCTCAGCACTGAAGTAATGATCGATGATGAAGATGCTGATTAATCTATCCGAAAGGTCCCTAAAAGTAGTTTCGCGGACAGAATCAGAAAAAAATGCCGTTGTTTTGAACTTTGTCATTCACGGCCCAATCGCGTTAACCTTATAACGGGTATAAGTAATATAATATCACATATAGCACTTTAGAAAATGTATAGCTTACTTTCTTCTTCATTTTCAGTTGACGTGTCGGCTGTTCCACTTGTATTTAACAGACGTTTGGCTTGGGAGTCAACCTAAGGTTAAGAAAATATATCGTAAATTAACACTGATCTTAGTAGTATTGGTACAGTCGCCATCAGATATAGCTGAGCGGCCAAGGTGGTCACAAATATCTGAACATCGCCTCTATTAATAAATAAATAATAATAATAAATATTAGGACAATTTTTGAGTACCTTGGCCGCTCCGATATATTTGATGGCGACTGTATATGCCTCTTTACTCCCAAATTTTTTATTTATTCTGAAGTGAAATATAATATTTTTGGTACTATTGAAACAAAAGACGTAATTTCTATAAGTGATTGTTGGTAACTGGACTCACCACTTCGCCAGGACTGAGCACGATAGCAGGTGTTTTCCAGCAAATGTGAGTGGCGAAATGTACGCACTCGGCTTGCGGCAGTTGTGCCAATACAGCTTCCTTTGATGCCTGTGAAGATAAAACAACACCATGTTTAATACATACTTGCACAAAGAGAGAGAAAGTCTACGAAAAAATTAAGAAATATATTATATAGAAAGACACGGAACTGTTACGAGGGAATAGAGCGGTAACCAAAGACCGTATAGGATAAGTATGTATGTATGTATGTAAACACTTTATTGTACATAAGTCCATGAGGAAGGGTTAAGAATTATCTTTACAACCCCGTTCCCTTTTATAGGGAACTAGTGACTATAGTATCCTCAAACCAAACGGACGACTGAGGTCATAGCGTCTCCTTCACTTTTGCTGCGGCTGTGCAAGTGTGAAAGAGAAGTTTTATGACCGCAGTCGTCCGTTTGGTTTGAGGATACTATAGTGACGAGTGACCATTACCTGGTAGTCAGTAAGGGCAGTGACCCGCAGCATATCGGCAACCAACTCGGCCTCCTTGAGTTGCGCGTGTACGCCGGTCCAGCGGCCTCCGCCCACGCGTGGGCCGCCTACTACCAGGCACCGCATGCCTGCTTCTACGTTGGCGTTTGAGGCTGTTGCACCTGTAAAAACAATAATTAATCGTATGTTTTGAGAAATCGAATAAAATTTGTGTACAAAATGGCCGCCGTTTTGAATGTTATCGGATATGGTCGGGTCACGTTCCTCGTCCATTTCCTTGACGCATACTGCTCGTGAAACGCAGCCAGTATTATACTGAGGTTTTGTGTGTTACCTCGCTGGTGAAGCCCTGGGGTGGTGGTAGCACAGGGGGCACAGACAAACACGCGTACAGTGAATCCATAGCGATTGTGGCTGTCACGAAAGTGTGATCTCGTAGTTGTCTCACTAGCTAATGTCAGTTATGTCATCTCGAATCGGTGCCCTGTGCGCCATCAACTACAAGCACTAATTCTAGCGTCGACGCCGTCGACCATGGTATACTCGATGTAGTATGGTTACCTCGCTCGTGCTGCCTGGCTCTGGGGCGGTGGTGCCGCAGAGGGCGCAGCGCGGGCGCTGCTAGCAGGGCGTAGCGCTCGCACAGCGGCTCGTCAGCACCGCGTAGTGCGCCCCACGGACACGCGTATAGCGCGCCCTCCACTACAAGAACTAGCTCTCGTCTGCCGCCACAGCCGCGCCGGCCGTGGGATGCTAGAAATATATATTTTATTATTTAAAATTATTAATTATCAAGGACCGGAATCCTTCATAGCAAAGATCAAACTGTCAGAGGGATTGACCAAGATGTTTTATCGACTTATCGATGTTACGGAATAATATCACATTAGGTATCCATTACCATCTTAAAAGATTATTCTGTAACATTTGACCTCTTTGATAAGCAACTTGCATCTCCATATTACCTAAAATAAATTATGTCAACGTCACATCTGTCATTTATGTCACTTGAGTTTTCATAATTAATTCCCGTGCCGTGTTACTAAAATGTTTAATCCTAAAAGAAAAACGATAAACAAATTGTTTGTGTGTATATCCAAAAGCCTGATTTCATTACTTTAGCTTTGATTCGTTAAGTGAAAAATATTTATCGATAAGTCGATAAAACATCGTGGTCAATCCCTCTGACAGTTTGATTTTTGCTATGAAGAATTCCGGTCCTTGTTAATTACCATCGTTGACGATCAAAAATATTCTATGCCATCGATCGCGGCGTTTTAGGCGATTATCACACTGGCGCCGCAACCGCATGCGGCGACGGTGTGCAAACGTGACGGCGCTATACGCACCGGCGCCGCATGCGGAAACTGTAGCAGTGTGATAGCACAGAGTAAATAATAGTACTATACAGAGAGACTCTGTAACGTCACGAATCATGTTATCCCTTCTTAACGCATGACAAGTTCTCTTTCGCAAACTCAATTTTTTTGACAGATTTACACTGAGTTGCACCCCCCTGATGATAGCCACCTTAGATGTGAGACAAAATATTGGTATGGATAGGATATATACCGTGATTATTATTGCATGATGCTGGCAAGAGATCTTCGAAGGGGGCCAGAAGCATCTGATACAGGGTGTTAAGGCAAGCTGGGCCTTGCCATGATGGCTGCTTCTTGCGGGACCCGTGGACACTGGATCTGAACAAATAATAAAAGCTTTTTATTAAGAAAATGGCTTGAATGACATATTTTAGCAAGCGGGTGACTTGTACTCTTTATGACAATTGATGCACATACTTGCCAGAAATATTTATAATATTCAGGCAACTAAAATAGAATTTAATGAAGTAGCCGATTCTCTTATTAGAGAGCGCTATAAAATTTTGCCTACCTCGTAGATCCTTGTAGACTGGCAACTGATCCGGCGACAGATCCGCCAACCGATCCGACACTGAAGAGCGAGCTTAGCGAATAGTTCGACGAGTTCAGGAGATGATTGCGAGCCACCTGAAAATATTTAAATTATTAAAAGTAGGTCCATGGGCAATTTGTAAAACAAACATTCAACTTATGATGGGTGCGGTTTTCGATGCGATATGACAGAATGAAGCGTCTGTTTCTTTCTGCTAAGTTTTATGAGTTCATCGTACGTACTGAATTTTAGATATGGAATATATTTAGGTTATCAATAAAGGACTTTGGTACTTTCTATCCTGATGCAGATGTATTCAAAAAGTTACTCAAGTGTGTATCTCAAGAGCTACATTATTAGACGGTAGAGCAAGCTCTTGAGTAAGGGAATTAGGAGGGCAATTACATAAAATATCCCCTTAGGTCGAAGAGTATCCGGGCCTTGCCTATATGGGCCTTCCGAATTAAATAAGATAAGATCATACAGGTTATCAAATCGCCGTAGCATATTTTTTCTCCTATGAATAGGAACAATTAAATACCACGATAATTTAGACGTAATGAATTCATTCATAAATTGGCCATGCAATTCTGAACCCGATAGTACAAAAAAGTGCCATAGAGAATACTTAGTTTATGCAAGCATTGGTTACCATTCTGGCAAGTCCACCCGCGGGCAACTCCTCAGGCTCCCATTGGTCGTCGTTGTCGTTCCTTCGCTCGGCCGATGTCTTCAGCCAGGCCGACCATTCCGTTATACACCTCTCGAGTTTACCGAGACCACCTGACAACACAAAAATGCTAGTTAAAATGTAAGATAACAATGAGCGATTACAGACAAACACTCACGCTTCTTAGATTAAAAATAATGCAATGCTTGTTTCTAGAAAAGTTGCAAAAGCGAAACTTCATCACTATGAAAGTAATTAAAATTGTGACGACGAACGAGTCATGCTTTCAGCTTTATTGAGTTTTTCTTTTTATAATATTTTGTAACACTACTCCTATATATAAAGTATAATCTTGAATGGACGGTGAGAAAACGCTAGTTTAAATCTGGCCTCGGACACTGGAGGACTCGTTCACTTTTTCTGAAGTAAGCATATGACATCTATGTCAGTTTATATGTAGTTAGTTAAATCAAAGTTATTGACTGTTACGTTTACATACAGAACCTTTTATTAGAAAGGGATTTCCGCTTTTATTATAAGTTATAAAACTTTTATGTGACGAGTTTCAGATCACCGCATTATTTCGTTAGGGATAAATATAACAATTTTATTTCCTACACCTTAATGATGATATCTTAATTGAGGTAACTTACCAGTGATATGCAAATCATCAGGACTTATATCGGGCAAACTGTTGTCGGTCTCTTCGGTTTCTTCGACCAGCGAAATTTGATGGAATCTTAGTATACCTGAAATCAAAGAAATTAGATAAGTACCGGTCTACCGTTAATTACTGGATAAGTACAGAATAATTGGCTACTGGAGCATTTCACAATTTAAATTATTAAGTGGTGAATGTGGTGATTGATTATTTCCTATTTAAACTGTTGCAAAGTCTATGATGTCAGATAAGGATCAAATAGTTGGAATTTCAAAGTATAATTAGAACTTTCGCTACAAATCAAAATAAACGAAACATGACTATGTATTTTAATTTTTTTTGACATATTTATGAAGAAAAAAACTTAATAGGTAGGTAAACGGAAAAGTGTCTGGATATCATTATTTGCTTTCATTAAGTTTATATTAACTACATTCATCATCATCATCATCCTCCTAACATTTGCGAAAAGCGACTGTAGTAACTAAATATCAAATGATATTTCGTAAATAAGTTCCGAAAACTCAGTGGTACGAGCCAGGGCGGGTTTGAACCCGAAACCTTCGGATTGAAAGTCTGACGTCTTACCGCCAGGACACCACCACATTATAAATTACATTACAGTGTGAATATAGGCACAGGTCTTGTCTTACCCTTGTGAGGCTGAAGCAGCCACGCGTAAAGCCGGCCGGCGGCTAGACTGTAGTACAACACTGGGGCCTTTTGCTTGTTCACCACCTCCAAGACTTGGTCAATGTTGGCCGGGCACCACGGCTCCGGGCTCTTGATGGCCTCTTCTGCTAGGCTTCTGAAGAATAAAGAAATAGATTTATGTCGTTGTGATCTTCGTAGGTTGTCGCGAGTTGGTGGCGTAAGTAACTCTTAGAAGGCTGGAGAATGGAGACCACACATCACATGTCACAGTCAATGGTCCTTGGATATAGGTAGCATTGATTCGGTTTTATTTTAACACGATCCTCTAATTTATTGGTTATTTATTTGTAAATATTCATTATTTAAATAACTGAAAGAAAGAAAGATATATCCGCCCTCGAAGTACGGGACTGGCGTGAAGTGGCGCAGAACAGGGCAGAGTGGCGTTCTCTTGTGTCAGAGGCCAAGATCCGTTTTGGGTCACTGAGCCAGTGAAGTAAGTAAGTAAGTATTTAAATAACTACTCAAACTAAAAGTCATTCATGTAAATAACTCATACAATAAAATTAGTTGCTGTTTTTGAGGTTTCAGACTCTGGCCAAACGTATCGCGACCGTTTAAATAATCTAAACTCTTTCAAGATCCTCAAGTCTCATCTCTGTGTTTCTCTGAGCTACTCCTCCACCTTCCCCCCTTACAGTAGCTAGAAAGAAGGTACAGTCAGCAGCAAAAGTAACTAAGCGTTGGAGGTGTTGAAAATGATTTTAGCACGACTTTATTGTAAATACAAAATGACCTTCGCATGCTAATGCGTTATCATATTATATAAAATCACCAAAAATTTACCTTTGCACAGCATGCAGATCCAAGTTATTGATGTTCAAGGAACTTTGTTTGTCCCCCGTAGTATCCAGCGCTCGGCAGCGACCGCGTTCCGCTACCACGAGAGCCTCAGAATGACGACCCAACTCTGTTGACAACATAACGAATCATTAACTAGTACGTTGCGAAATGACGGTCTACTTTTTGATTTCAACTCGTCCAATACATAATTATATTCCAGAGCCGGTTCACATTATTCCAGTAGTATTCCAGTGCTGGATTCGATTACTGGGCTAGAATGACTACTGGAAAACTCAAACTCAAAACGTTCTTTGCAAACATATTACAATACAGTAATACGAACCCTGTAAGGGCAGTGTGAATGCTACGTGGATTCTACTGACAACATTGTAGTTCTTATGATCTTTATGTTCTCATATAGCTCTTGACTAGGGATGTCAATTTCCAATTTGGTATCGAGTACGGGATCTTGCGAGTTTTGCGGGATTACCGAGTAGGTTTTGGTAGCAAAAACGTATAAAAATCTTAGTTATAATTCTAATAATCTATGATTTTTAGGGGATTAAAGAACATTTGGTAGCTCCTTTCGTTAAAGTGACTGGAAGAAGCTTGTGACTTGCAATTTCTTTATACCCACTTGAAGCACTTAAGATATGTCTAAAAAGTTAATAAAACGCTACGAACCCACAAGAACCCGCTGCAAAGCGTGCTGCGTGGAAGTGTATAGCGCGCTGGTCTTCTTGTTCCTATGCTTCTCGCTGCCAGACTCTAGGACCCTGAGGGCCGCGTGCAGCTGTTCTTTGGCTTCCTCCAGCTCGCCTGAAGCCCACAGTGCGAAGCCTAGTCTGTGACGGACTCTAGCCTAAAATAAAAAAAACAATATATTCAGTCTGATGGGTAATTTTCTTCATTTACCTAGAAACACAATAACTTTGTAAGTCGGTTAAAGTCTAACATGTCAACCAGAATGTAAAAACGAACCGATTCTATCCTTAGTAATTTGTGCCACTACTACTTAAAGTTCAAGAGTAAGGTCTACTTAAAAGTTATGTGACCACCTCAATCCTAATGCTGGTTTTGAGTCATAAGTTTAATAACTAAATAAAACTAAACACACGGTACCTATTCAATTATCAACGCTTTTATTACCTCCTCATCAACATCAGCTAAGCCTTCAGTCGCTGCTAGGGCTTGTCTCAAATAAGAGACAGCACTGCCGCACGCTCCCATGGCTAGATGAGCTCGTCCCAAATCTGCCAAAGCTTGAGCTCTACCTCGTGTATCTCCTGTGAAACATAGATAGCAAGTTGAAGCCATTGCAACAGGCCATTTGAGCAACAAAATTTACTAGCCGATTAAATAAGACCTTAAAGATATGGCAACAAGATTGATAATGACCTGCAGCAGTGGCGTGCCGCAGCCTAGACTCGTGCCAACGAGCTGCCTCAGCGTGAGCACCCATCGAAGCATGTGCTGCACCCAATCCGCCGCACGCACGAGCCTAAAAACAAACAGCATAACTCTGTATTTAAAGTATGCACTAATTCATAATACAATTATGTGTCTTTGCTGCGTGATAAGATAACTGATAAAACTGGCGTAGTCTCTTGTGCTAGTCTTTGGTTGGTTTCACCAAACCATTTGTCACTGTTAAAACGTTTGCTAAATTTTATTGCACCTATCGAAATTTTCATAGTACCCTGATGAGTACGTTAAAAGTGGTTGATGTAACTGGCCCTCAAAGTGTCAGTATTTTTCAATTAAAATACTTGTTGGTACTAGAGCTAGACATGATCCCAGGACTTGTAGACCAATGGAGGAGCACAGTCTCTAAGACCTTACAAAAAACCAAACAACCTTATGCCCAGTTGCACCAACCCCTCTGTTAACGTCATCGTCATCCTTAAAATTTACTTTGTATGAACATTTATTTTGACAATTCTCTACGATATAAGAGCTGCGCCAACATATTTCACATTTATCAATTCGTTCATGGTGAGCAATACAATCGGCCTTTATACTCGTATACGAGAGTTTTTTTTGAGAAAGCCTGGTACCTGCAGATGCGTAAGCCCCAGTCTATGAGCCAGCTCCAACTCAGCTCGGTGGTGGCGGACGGCAGCCGCATGGTCGTCCAGAGCATGTTGTGCCACGCCCAGAGAGTGGCATGCTTCGGCTTCCATTATTTGGTTGTTTAACTCCCTGTAACAGTAATAATATCTTGTAAGACCTTGGTCAGCGCTTGATATTATTGGAGGCCAAATTCTGGAACTAGGTACTGCTTGATCATGCGGCTACGGGGCTTAACCAGCTTAATTCGATCCAAGGAACAATCGTGTCAAGACAAAAGTGCAGACTGAAATGTCTTAGCGTCTCCAGTATACTTTTACCTAGATAGAAAGATCATGGGATCTTTTTATCTAGGTAAAAGTATGGTAGGTATGGTATTACCATATAATCGACTCTGGCCTGATAAATATAGGTGTATATTTAGGGGAAAGACAATCGGTAAGATCTCAGTATGTCATCACGTTGTTAACGTTGTTTGATTCACCGTGTTGGGAAATGCATATACTTACATATAATCTTTTAAGACTGTATTAGTCCAAAAAGAAGCTTGATTGCTTCTTTAGGTAACTAATGGAGGTATTTAATTACAATACTTAATTACTATATGTTAAAATACCGCAATAAAATGAACCAGTAAAATTCAAAGAATGAGAAAACTTACTTGGCAATGTTCTTCTGATGCTCCAAGCACGACACGGCCTGCTCCAGATTATTGAGCGCGATGTGCAACGCGCCTAATTCACCGTACGCTTGTGCTTTGGCCTCAGGCATTCCTAGCTCGTGCGATACCACTAGACGCTTTTCCAGGCAGACTAGGGCTTGTTGGAGATTACCGACGGATCTGGAATGGCAATGATTTTTTTGCTGCAGTGGAGTTCTAAATACCTATGAGAAAACTGATATGAGAATTTTAACTTCGGACGCTAAAGGAATCATGAGTCATCACATAATATCGCAAATCGTAGCAACCTTCATGCTTCCAAGTATGATTATCATTGTTTTCGATAGAAGATGTATGGGTGTAGCTTTATCCTTGAGAATTGACTATGAAAGGGTTTCCGATTTCCAATATCACTCCTTCTACAGTCGAGTAAAGGAACTGGTGTTATGTGGAGTCAAAAGAATATATTTATTATAATTATGATATTCTTATGTCATTCCAAACGGCTTACTTGTGACTAAGCCCCAGTCCTCGATACGCCCTCTCCTGTTCCCTTGAATTATCCAGCTTCAAGGCCGCAGTCAAGTGCTGCTCATGATACTTGGCGGCCTCGTCAGGGTCACCGAGCGCGTCGTAGCAGTCGCCGAGAGAGCCTAGCGCGCGCGCCTTGTCTAGGTGGCAGGTTGGGGTGTTCACTCGTTCTAGGATGGCTAGTTGCTGTTGGAAAAAAATCGATGTGCGGTATAGTTTGGATTCCGAGCTGAATTTTTCTAGTAATCTTTGTAGTAAATAATTTTATCTTCTATAGTAAAAGGTTCGCGCAAGCGTGGCATTGATGCCAAATCTTCTCTAACGTACAATAAAAGCAAATGTTCGTCACATCACATTCACCTTCAATGAACATGGTCTTTTCATCATAATTTACTAAGTGAAATCTACCTGTTCTAAATATCCAATTGCATCCTCATAATGCCCCATATTCAGCTTCGCAATACCCAAGTTGCCGTACGCTTGCGCTTCCAAAGCACAGTCCTGCAGCTCTTGTGCTCTCTCCAGCTGTTCTCTATAGCATCTGGCAGCATGTGAGTAGTGACCGAGGGCCATGTGGACAGCTCCTAAGTGGGAGTGGGCCCTGGCTTCTCCTGCCGAGTCGCCGGCTTCTTGGCGTAGAGTAAGTTCCTGTAGAATAAATATGAGTTTTTTTACCCTTTCCACCAAACATATTGAAAAGAACGAGAGTAACAAGGTGTAATATGCAGCAGAAGGAAATACTGACGACTAATTTAAAGTACAGTAAGGGATAAACAATCTAGTTTTTCGGTCTGCTCATACAGCAGAAATTACTACGTGAAATCTTAGCAAATGGAGACCATATATGTATCCACTCACTTGCTTGATATGTTTCAGTGGACCTTATTGTCTAAGTTATAAGGGTGACCACTGGTAAAGAAAGAGATAACTACCAAAATCAAGTAAGCGGTTAAACTAAATCGTCAAGAGTATGCTCGAAATACATTTAATAGAAGTTCTATTGAAGCATCAACTGTACTGTGACTGTACTGTACCTGTGTGTGATGTCCCAATGCTGCATCAAGCCTCCTTTGCAGCCTCCTGGCAAGCCCGAGAGCCCCACAAGCCGCCGCCTCCAAAGACCGATCCCGCGCCTGCCTCGCGAACCCTAGCTGCCTCTGATACATCTTAACAGCCTCTTCCACATCCCCCATCTTAATCAACACATCTCCAATGTTCCCCAAAGCTCTGAACTTCCCCTGCAGATGCTGGGTCATATGTGCGATGGCGAGGAAGTATTTTTGGCATTCTAACGCGGTTTCTAAGTTGCCTAGGGCGAGATGGGCTAAACCGAGATTGCAGTATGCTCTGCCCATGTTCATTTTGTCTTGAAGATCTTTGGCTAGTGAGAGGTCTTGGTCGTAATATCTGCAAGAATATAATAAGATGAATTAAAGGGGAACATACTTTAGTTCACATGGTATAAAAAAATGCTGACGTTGGTCGTACTTGTTTTGAAAAGAACTTCGACAAATATGAATCGGTTCCTGAAATGAATAACTCACCTAACGGCCTCCCTATAATTTCCCAGACAATAATGCGCATAGCCAAGAAAATGGCAGGCCTTGGCCTCCGCAGTGACGTCCCCCAGCTCCTGGGACAGCATCAGGTGCTGCTCGTAGTACGGGACGGCTTGAGCGAACTCTCCCCGTGAAGATAAACAGTTGCCGAGGTTTAGGAGCGCGCACGCTTCGCCGGCTGCGTCTTTTAGTTCACGGGCGATGCCTGAAATGGATAAAAAATTGTAAGCTCTTGTCAAACTGTCTGATTAAATAGATGATCTTAGGTTATGAACATCAAACATGTATTTACTAGACGTAGAGACGTCCATGCATCTACTTTCTAGTATAATTTTCCGGAGATGTTGTTGGTGGACCAAAGAGTGAAATATCTTATAAATAGGTACCCAGATTACTCAGTAGTAGTTTAGTACAAAAATTGTCTAGGCCGAGTTAGTACAGGGCTGGTTTAAAAGTTGAGGAACATGTAGTGGGCCCCTGCACACCTAGCACATGAGTGACGCGACAGTATCTCGTGCGCGAGATAAACTACCCGTCTCTTTTTAATTGATACAGTCAGAAAAGGACGGATAGACTATCTCGCGCGCGAGATACTGTCGCGTCACTCATGTGCTAGGCGTGCTGGTAAGAGAAACAGTCGTCATTAATAGATGAGGTAGTACTCTCGCAATGTGCTCTTACAATGCCATGCACATAGGGAAAGCCGCTGTCAAGAGTGACTAACCAAGGTAGAAAGGACTTACCTAAATGCGCTCTGTAATGGAACAAGGCCATGTCATGTGCTCCAAGGGCCTGATATGCCACAGCCAAGTTTCCATGAGTTGAAGCCTCGGAGCTCCTATCGTGGACCTCCTTGGATATCGTCAGCTCCTGTTTGTGGTACTTGATGGCTTGCTCATAGAAGCCAGCGGCTGAATAAGCGTTTCCTATGTTTCCGTAGGCACGGCCCATGCCTGCTTTATCCTGAGAAAATGAGAATTTTACGATTTAGATACATTAAACAAGGTGGAACCAGAAAAATCAGTATGCGCGCGCATTAGATGTTTCTTTGTAGGTACTTTTTTTTCATTAATTTATTGTATCGACATATCAAATTAAAGGCATATATGGCACTTAGTCATGTCGAAGGAATCGAAAACATTTTGTCATCTACTTCGTCACTCATCAGTCATCATTTAAAGAACGATACACAACTGGTCATTTTGAAAGGTCCCAGGCAAAGTGTTCTACTAGTTATTTTGTTCTTGACGGTATTCTCACCTGCAATTGTCGGGCTATTGACAAATGGGCCTGGTGCAGTTTCAGGGCAGCGTCATGTTCACCAAGTAGCTGGTATACAATGCCCAAGTTCGAACACGCTCGGCCTTCCCCGACCTGTGAAAAGTCATAATTATGGAAATTCTAAGTCTTGAATAATGGACCTAAGAACACAAATAAGGAGATGAGGAGCGAATAATTCAGCAAGCTTTGTTTTGCAAATGGAAGTCACCAGACGGTAGTCGTAGCTTTTGGCGTCCTGTGCACTTAATGTCGATGGAAAAAGCGAGCTTCAATCACTGAGCCGGAAGACAAAGGTGTTCAGAAACTGTAGGATGTCTTAGTAGTCTTAGTACTAAATATAGGTATGTATGTATCAGGGGCAACGCCTCCATAGAACGCGATTCCCGTCGGCTTGCCTAATTTTCAGGCACCTGAGCAGTTTTCCTACAGCTCATAAAGAAATTTAAATCAAATTAAGCTCCGGCTTGCCTATGAACATTTTTGACCCTCCTCCACTGGAGTGTTTACCTTATCTCTGGCGGCTAACGCTACATCTAACTGTCTTTCATGCCATTTCTTTGCTTGAGCGTAATCTCCTCCGCATCTGTAATGTAAATAAGTAGGTACTCAAGTTGTGGATTGATAGTTACCCACTGCATTATAAACCAGGTATTTAAGACCCTTTATATTATACATAAATACATATAACAATAAAAGGCAATAAGCAATAACTTATCTCCTTGGTTGGTTTAGTGATGCATGGGGTTTTTAAAAAAAGTTAGTTAGTCACGTATATACATATGTATATCGTGTGACACCCGTGAAATCGTATGCATCAATAGACTACAGTAACCCCTAAGGTAGACTGTACAGTCAACGCCTAAAATATGTGTACTTTTTTGAACCTTATTACAATGGAGTAAGGTGCAAAAGTGTATACATATTCATGGCGTCGACTGTACACTTATTGCAGCGGAATTGGTATAAAATGAGGGTACCTGGCAGCATGCCCTAATCCAGCGTAAGCTCTGGCCTCAATGGCTCTGTCGCCCAGGTTCTGAGCGATACGCAACACGTTCTCGTGGTAGGCGATCGCCTGAGCGAAGTTCCGTCTGTAGTGGTATGAGGAGCCCAGGTTCGAGTACGCCCTTGCTTCCTCGACCTGAGTGAATAAATGTTTTGATTAGATTTATGCAGCATATTGAAAATTTAGATTCAAGTTACAGTAAAATCGTATCAAAGGTTTTTTCACTTTACAGTTCCCGAACGACACTGAGATGTGACATTACTAGTTTAACTAAACGAACTCGGTACCTATAGATAATAGTATAAAAGAAACAGTATTCATTAGCCCTGGCCTCTACCAACCTCCATCATACTCCACCATAATCTACCAACAAGCATCACCTCGGCAGTCTAATCCCAGGAATTGGCATAGGCACTAGTTTTTACTAAAGCGACTGCCTTCCAACCCAGAGAGGGGAAACTAATTAGGCCTTATTGAGATTAGATTCGGATTTCTCGCGATGTTTTCCTTCACCGAAAAGCGACTGGTAAATTATCAAATGATATTTCGTAGGTACATAATTTCCGAAAAACTCAGTGGTACGAGCCGGCGATTGAACCCGAGACATTCGGGTTGAATATCTGACGTCTTACCGCCAGGCCACCAGCGCTCCCAAAAGTAAAACACAGAACTGTGTGATATTGGGCCAGCGATCATGTATTTGATCTTACCTGATCACCAAGTCCCCTAGCCAGCCTCCAATGCTGCGCATGGCAATCCACCGCCGACTCAAACTCTCCCATGGCCGGATAAACAGCTCGAACGTTCCCAACCTCCCTAGCTTCCTGCAACCGGTCTCCCATTGGCTTGACTAGTTGTACCCATTTGTGGCTAGCCTTAACATCATGTATTTGATCTTACCTGATCACCAAGTCTCCTAGCCAGCCTCAAATGCTGCGTGTGGCAATCCACCGCAGAATCAAACTCTCCCATGGCCAAATATACTGCGCCCACATTTCCGATCTCCCTAGCTTCCTGCAACCGGTCTCCCAT
The DNA here is from genome assembly GCA_911728535.1 of Pammene fasciana. Classification (NCBI taxonomy): domain Eukaryota; kingdom Metazoa; phylum Arthropoda; class Insecta; order Lepidoptera; family Tortricidae; genus Pammene; species Pammene fasciana. Next base: position 10,420,993 of record OU452292.1, read on the forward strand.
CTGCTTGACAAGCTGGACGCATTGCTTGTGGCTGGCCAGCGCGTTGGGGTAGTCGCCGATGGCAGTGTACACGTGGCCGAGAGACGTGAGGGCGGCGGCGGCGGCTTGCGTGTCCTGTAACAATTAAAAGTAGTTTCTAATGAGTTTTAGACAATAGGAATTAGGATTTAAAAGTGGAAATTTAAGTTCTAATCGGAGAGCCTAGGTCTCCATCTTTAAGCACTAAGAGTGCTACTTTAATCGATCCGTGGCTTGCTAGTGCGACGCGCGCTGCCGATTGCCAGCCGTAGTATGTATGTCTCACGAAAGCTTAAATGAAGGGTACACGGAAAGAACATGTCTAGTCCCTTTTTTCGTAAAATGAGATTTTTGTATCAAAATGTAGAACTTGCAATGACCTATTAACAACAACTTCTGTAACAGCTGGAATTTTTTACATAAATCCACTTTTTAATTCATAAAAACCATCTAGTTGCGAAAATAGTAAGGTTAATTGAATCGTTCCAAACTTTAAAACCGCTATAACTCAAAATGTTGTCAAAGTGACTAGACATGTTCTTTCCGTGTACCCTTCAAATTAAGTTCGAATTAAGTTTTTTGAGTTAGAAGTAAGGAATAACAATGTCAAAATAGACACAACTTTTGTTCTCTGGCGTGCAAGTTTTGATTTCCCCAGCACACAGCGAACAAATGGTATTGCACAATTCATATTAAGTGATATGTACCTACCTATTCAGGTGCCTGACAGTTTATTGCACGATCTTGACCGGTAGGTAGTTATGTAGGGTCAAACGTATATAAATATGATCAATAACCTTTAAAACCTATGGCATAACTATCAGAACAATTAAGTTGCTCAATACAGACGCCTTAAAGTTTGAAACCATTGGTCGTTTACAACATGCAGCTTGCGTAATCCATATTTAAGTAGGTAGGTATGTATTCGCGAATAAAATTGCTAAGCTGCCGCATTAAAACTTTAAAAAAAGATATATTTTGATTTAGATTTGACATTACTCGTAACGTGCCTCGCTTGTACACTGCCTTACAACGCATACGAGTGATTGCACAATGCAACGCTGGTCGCAGCACTCGCAGCGCCGAATGCGCCGCCGGTCGCTAGCCATTGAGTCCGTACACTAAGAGCCGTAATGTGATATGTAATAATTAGAACACTAGTTTGAATTAAATTGAATCAATGAGTTTTTCGAACCAATATCAAATCCCCTTAGAGTTGCAGGCGTCCATAGGCTACGGTAGCTGCATACCATCAGGCGGGTGGTCGTTCTAGTTTACCGCCGTCGTGGTATAAAAAAAATCAAGACTATATTCCTGAAAATTCGAATGTTGCTACAGTACCTTTAGCTTTTAAGCGGTGTAAGTATGCAGTACATCAGAAAAGAAATAAAAGCTATTAAGTGATACGTTTTTAGTACCAGAGCGGCTGCAAATCATCAGAACAAAGCGCTATAAGCTGAGGTTTACACTTTAATTGCCCTTTCATTATCAGATGAGCTGTTTCAATTTTCAATGGAAGCACAGACTAACCTCAGTTAAAACATTTTGTTCTGTTTTTAACAAGTACACATGTCGAAATGACGGAAAGGGACTGGACTTCCACCGATGAATAGTTGCCAGAAGACCGAATCTAGAAATTGTTAATTAGTGTCGCAAACTAGAGGGGTTTCGTTGCTCTCGTTATTGTGTCACATTTTCCGTGGCCAGCTCTTAGTCTATAAAGGCCACTTACTTGATCGTTTTTAATGACGTCGTCTAAGTCCGTAAACTATACGTTTAGCTCTAGACTGATGGACCAATAGATCCATCGATGTACGCTGTCTTCATCGACGTCGGAATGTCTCGATCGCCCCTAATAAGTCCAGCCTTCATAAAATACTGGACAATAACTTTTTATAGACTTAACCCGCGAATGCTCGCTATCATAAATTCTCGAAGGACGTTTATACCTCAGTCAAGGACCATTTATTTACCTGGACTGACAATGTATATACAAAATCGGGTTTCCGTAATATAGGCTAATGCACTAGCGCAGCTAGCGCTACCTATCTATCGCGTCTCTAACTAGGCCAATTTCAGTTTCATACATTTTGGTCCACGATTCGATGTTGTATAATATATTGTCGAAATAACTTTCGTTCAAGAGATGGCGCTGCGGCACGCGATACCCGCGTGCGTGCACGTGTGCGTGCTATACAGCCTGAATTTTGAAGGAACGCGAATTTGGATACATCAGTCCAGGTATTAAATGGTCTTTGACCCCTGTGCCTGTTCGAAGTGCCTGAGATTCCCAATTTTATTAGCATAAGAGGATATATTTGCGATGGTATTAATTCAATGCAGACTAATTTTATATGACTATTATAACGGGCGATTTTATGGTCTTCATTATGTTTATGATGTTGTTGTTATATGTTTTTCTCGCAATGAACTGTCGGATATTCTGACCTTTCTCGTGATATACCAGGGGATTTACATACATGAACATTTTGGACAAACTTATGCCTGAGGTTTTGGAGGTAGTAAATGAAGTAAGTTTTTAAGATGTGGTGCTGGAGAAGGATGCTCCGTATCCCCTGGACAGCATTTCGGACTAACGTAATTAAATTGCGAGAACTTAAAATCTACTCGCATCATTTGGGTGTCAACGCAGAGTCCTAGAATACTTCGGTCACGTCGCAAGGAAAGATGGTGGAAACCTGGAGCAGCTCATCGTGACCAGCAAAGTAGATGGAAAAATACCTCATGGACGCAGCTCTATACGTTGGTCTGGTCAGATGCGCACCGCCCTTGACTCTACTTTTCACAACGCGTTCCATACACTGACAAAAATAAATCGGGAAGCGTACTGAGATCACGGTAAAGTTTACTGATTATTCAGTGTTCGGTGCATTGCACCTTTACACGCGTATCCGCTTCGTGCGGCCGCCTCAGCAATAATAGAATTGACCAATAATTGGAAACAACCTAAATTCAGTATACTCTTGAGATCCATCGCGACCGGGTGCATTCGATAACTAACATTGCATAAACATTTAACATTAATTCAACATTCTTTAACATAGTTTTACAACATTTATAGAACTTAATATTTTGTAATAAACATTTTCTCTACTTTTCTTTGGACTTTTAACATCTAAGCGAACCCGCACTCGCACATTCAGTAACCTTTATCGTTTCAAAAACACTTTACTCGAAACATATCCTTGGAAACACAGCTTAATACCTGCCTTAAGTAATTTTATGCCAATACCCCGGTAGAAGTTTAGTCCCAAAAAGTAGAATGTCTAACATGAAAAATATCCCATTTGCTATTCCAAACATAATCACTTTATTTTAAACATGCAAACAAATACTGAATATTTATAATCTGTCCACGGCCACAGGAAAGGGTTAAAAACAGACCATGAAAATTCCTCTCAGCCATTTAAATGCTAACTGCATACAAGGCTGATTCATAGTAATTATATATGAAACCCACCCTCGAGTAAACCCACCTAGCCTCTTTTTATTCCATGTCATCGTCGTGGGAAATCGTATAAAAGAACCTTAATGTAGGTATTTAGAGGTCGTCAAAACGAATGAATAAAGATCTGATGTAATAAGAAAGTTGGGGATTATTTGATTTGTCTAAATGAAAGGGGCAACGTTAAGAGTCCGGTAACGATTTGAAAACGAAAATCGCTAATAATGACATTATTTATGCATATGAATTGCATTTGGTAAGATAGCTTGAAATCTTGTTATTGCAAAAAAGTACTTTAGTTCGATATATATTAATATTCAATACCTTAAAACTCAATTCTTACAGAGCTTGTTTAGTGAGGACGTTGATTCATGCAATTCTTTCGTATGATTTTTAATTATTATTTGTTATGGACCCTAATATGTTTTGTACTATCTGAATAAAGCATGAAGTGAAGTTTGTTTTTGTATTTTTATATTTGTAAAATACTTTAATATCTTCCCTAAAATATCACCTAAACTTCGGTACTTTTTAGCAAAATTGCTCTAGCAAAACATACTCTCCCTTAAAAAATATATATGTAAATTAAAAAAACTGTTACATTTATTCCTCAGGCGACTCATTTTCCAATGTATTTATATATTTTCTGTACTTGTATAACATAATTTTGATCAATAAAAACCTTACTCATGTCACCTCTCCAAGCAAAAATCGCGAAACTGGTGTTAGATTAGGGTGAATTATTTATAAATGAGGCATAAAAAAAAATTGTATTGATTCCATCCAAAAAGAAACGATCTTTCATACTTAATATCTATACACAATTATAGAGGTTACGTTAGTTACTGCAAAATAGCATCAAAAAGTTGTGCGAATTCGAAAAAAAAGTTTACCGGACTCTTAAGATAGCACTTTTTTAAGTTGATTCGCATTTTGCACTTTACGAATAAGTACTGGTTAATACTAACTTTTGTATTTAATCCATGATTTTGGTATTTTCAAATTGCACGTTGTCAATATCACTCACATATAGGTACTAATCGAATCATCTGTGTATGAATGTATACGTAATAGGTATATTTAGGTACGTAGATTAATTTGGAAGGCGGCTAAACATTTAGCTTATTTCTCCCGAGGCACAAAACAGATGGATTGTAACTTCATTTTTAGGGTTCCGTAGTCAACTAGGACATCTATCTGTCCGTCCGCCGGTTTTTCAAAATCGACTCAGTCTGTGCAAAAACAAAACACGCGCATAAGCACAATCATCGTCGTAGCCGGTTAAAAATATCTATGACAGGCAGATTACCTAACTCAAGTTACTTTGACAACAACTGACGACAAATAAATATCCCGAGCCCGAAGAAAACAAATAAAAGAATCGAAAGCAAATAAAAGCATAGAATGCGGCGCATCCTTTCACTGAGGAAGTTAGAGGACAAGAGAAAAAAATATCCGACGACACACCGCCAATAGGGGCTTTGTCTCGACGAAATGCGCTAGGGATTGAACATTCAGTTTATCGATATCGATAATTTGTCAGTTTGTAAGATTTTTCAAAAAGAGTGTTAGTACAAGTTTTTAACGATCAGCACAGCACATGTGGCACACCTAAACTCGTATTTAAAATCACGTGGAAATAATGTAAACAAACTTGACTTTTCTTAAATATATTATAAATAACAAGTTTTAGTTTTAAATACCGTTACTATCAAATAATTGTCATGTAATTTTTTTTCCGTGTGATTTAAAACGCCAGTTTAGAGTTACAGAGTCATATCATACGGTGACCGCTTACTATTATGTGGGCTGAATTGTATACTTGTGAGAGTGATTTGGCACCAACGGGTTATATGTAAATTTATATGCATTTCGATTTCCACATATGTACCTAATTATTATTAAGTCAGTGAATCATTAAAGCTATAGGTACATACTTTAAATGAAATAAAATGAATAGCTAATACAGAATTGGGAGAATTATGTCAGTAATTAAAATAATTCATGAATTTACACACCAATTAAGTTGATGTTTATGATCTAAGTTAGGGTAAGCTTCAATTCAACCTCGCCAACGCATTCGTATCCCAACCCACAGTCAATTAGAAGTAACACTGCAGTACACCTATATTTTATTACCTTTAGCTTACTCCTTTCCTCGCAAACTGTGATTATGATTAAGAAGTAATTAGGAAGAAGTAAACAACTTTGTTATATTATACATTATGCAATCTGTTTTAAATATCTACAATTACTTTTACATTACCCGGGTAATGTAATCTTAAAGTAACATGCTTTAACCACGCCATATCAACGCAATAACAGGTCCTAAAATATCGACATCGATAGTGCTAAAGTACAGCATTAGCAATCGGACTGGCAACAATCTAACTAATTAAGTATGTGCAACATGATACGATAACGTGGTGATTTACATACCAACTCGCTTTCCAGCTTGGCTTGCGTTGCCCGTCGCTTACTTGCACCGAGGTGCTTCAGGCGGCCCAGGATGAAATAAGAATAATTTTGAATACGTAGAGTTTAATGCCTAAACTACGACATTGGGCCTTTGGCTGACGGGACGAGTGACGACTATATTCATTCATTCATTTTTTATTCATCAACCAACGTGGGTCATTCATTATAAATAGGTACATAAAATAATTAAAATAACAATTCAAATAACATAATAACTTAATTACAATTAAATATTAAAAATACTAAACACATTAATTGACATTAAAATTGATCTAACAGTCCTAATATTAATAATAAGTCCTAATATTAATAATAAGTATATAGGTGAGAATGTACTATAGGTGAGAATGAAAGGTTTGAACGTGGTATGTATCTTGGTTGCACTTATATCCACCGGTTATATACCGCTGCAGGAAATCGCGTCATACTTCTGGCTGCCGTCATATTTCTGACAAAATGTATGGGATTTGACATTGACCGTCAGTACGCAGCTATGTTAGAAGGCGCTAATGATATTGCGATCTCGTTCCATCGCATAGCTGCGTCCCTATGCTGGACCATCATGTAGAGCAGCCACAACACTATTCTGTGGGACACTTGGAGAAGAAAAATGGTAGGTAGTTTATTTTAGATAGTAGATAAGTATTGACCTGATCTAGTGGGTTAGGCAGAGATGAAGGTTTAAAAAAAATACAACAGAGCAGCCTAACTAACTCCGACAACCAAGAACAGAGCTCTTTGTGTTGGCACAAATACAAATAGACCCGCTCCTAGATAAGCTGGGAAGAGGGCCCAAAAAGAAAACACATGCTATGTTTTAATGGTAAACCGGCTTTGCCAACTTTCTTTAGTGGTTCTTTTGAAGAACTTGGCAAGTAATGAGAATAGTGCATGATGGTTATCACGAGAACTGCCATACCAGACACGGCGTCTGACACGGTGTCCCATTGTGTGCTACTTGCGGCCTGACTTGCAACGTTCACTGACCAATAATATCACTTATCTCGTTGTAGTACGGTTTACTATTAGTATGTCGGCAATGGTAAATACGAGAATGAGACGTACGTTTATCAACCTTTTATGTTTGCTGTTTTGTTGTAGGACAGCTTTTGAGTAAGTTCGTGTATGAGCTATCATGGAAATTAAACGCATTCATTCTGTAACGTAAGGTGCGGGGAGACAGCCGCATTCCTACTTAAAAATGATTTTATTTATTAATTTAGCAAAAATTAGGAAGGACTAAATGTCGTGTCGTTAGAAGCCAACCTCGCTAATTCTGGGTGGAGTTTGCAGCGATAAAATGTGTTAACAACGCTATAAAACGTACCTGATCTTTTTTTATAAAAAAATTCTTACTGTCCACACTTTATTTTTGCAAAGTCTATGCAAAATTAGCGTAACCTGACTATAAGCATCATTTGTGCGGAAGCTGTTAACTTGAAAAGCTGCTGTTAAAATTAGACTGCACAGTAATTTTATCATTAAAAAAACCGACCAAGAGCATGTCGGGCCATGCTCAGTGTAGGGTTCCGTAAACTGAGACCATTCATTCGAAAGTTCGTTTCTTACGGGAAATTTGGCGGCGCTTACGTCATTTTTACTTGCGTCCTTTCACTATGGGTTTTTGAGTGATAACTCAAAAACGGCTCAACCGATTTATTTCAATATAGTTTTCATTGAAGGTAACTCATTAGGCCTCAGTTTCATGAATTTTTTCAAAATTTTAGGACCCACGATTCAAAAGTTAGATGGGGGGGGGGGGGGGGGGGCGCCCTGTTTTAAACTTTCGGAGCTATTATTTCCGAAAGTATTATTTTTATCCAAAAACTGGTTTATAAGACCCTAATTCTTTTTAAAAGACCTATCCAACGATACCCCACATACACACAACTTGGTTGGAACGAAAAAAAAATTCGCCCCCCACTTCACGCGTACGGGAGGTACCCTAACAAAATATATTTTTCGCGTTTTTATTCTACCGTTTTGTCGGCTTGGTTAATGCACATAATATATTCAAACCAAATTTCAGCTTTCTAGTGCTAACGGTCACTGAGCTAGACCGCGAACGGACGGGCGGACGGACGGACAGACGGACATGGCGAAACTATAAGGGTTCCGTTTTTGCCATTTTGGCTACGGAACCCTAACAAGATAAATATCTTGGCACATGCATATCAAATCCGTATTCAAAAGCTCGAGTTCAATAAAGCAATAAAAATATTATTCTAATGCGAGAAACATCACAGTAACATTATAACTCAGCGCTATTGCCATAATATTTCGCTAATAGCGATTGCTCCCACCGCTTTCACAATGATATTCTAAAGCCACTTTTAGTACCTCTGTAAAAGGGTTAGGTATAGGTATCAACTTATAATTTTCAATTTCTTCGATGTACCTATGCACAGTTAGGGTTGGCAATCTTCAAATGGAGAAGGCAACTGTCAAAGGTTTGGCCTGATAGCGCCAGAATATTGGTTGGACTGGATCATCTCGTATTGAGGTCAGAAAAATAAATAAGTTAATTATTAGGTACCTACTTCACGGCTCACGCCAATAGCAGATGCTGCACTCTATTCACGCACACACACTGTGCGTTGTAGGGTTGGCCACTTTTTGGCATACACCTTATTTGGCAATAAATTCATGTCATTATCACTTCGCATCAATATATTATATAAATATGTATGTCCACTCTAAGGAAAACTTGATAACTGGAAGACGTATACATGAATACATGTATTATTTATGTGGTAAAATGAAAATCAATGTTCGAAAATTTAGCTACGACTTAATTTTATGGCTCCGTATCTACCTAGTTAAGGAAAAAATTAATGTCGAGTCGCTGTCGTATCAGGTTGTCAAGGAGAAGGCAAAGGACAGACATACATGGACATTCCACCGACAAGAGCCCAGCTCTTAAGTAATTGATGATGATGATGATCTACCTAGCCATCGAATTCGAAGAACGATTATTGATTATAAGTTACGACTAAGTCACGCGGTGTTCTTTGTAAAAAGTACATTCCTCAAAAATTCATACCCTCGATCAATCATTTCCTTTATGGACATTTTATCGTTTCCATAATAATCCAATCTTAGGTACCTACCTACCATTAGGATGGCTATTAACAAAGTAAAACTCCCAGTCTATTTTTACGCATGGCGGTTAAAGGATACATTACACAGTATATCTAGATAAAAGCACGATAAAAGCTGAATAAAAGCGACCACCGGTAACCCTGCGTGCAATCGGATAGGTGCGTTAATATGCCCTTTTAATCTTTGACGAGCGACTCGAATGCGCAGGCGCGTGATTCCAATCGGACTGGACAATGCGCGCGAGTAGATCGCCCAAGTGAACCAGTGTAAGAGCGCTACTTAATTTGGAGTAGCTACAGCAATGGTTTAGAACGCTACTCTTGTGATTTGTCTGAGAAAGTATAAGTAATTATAGTTGGATGCTTTAAGATATGAAGAACTCTTAAGACATCTTTAAAATCAGACATCTTTAAAATCTTTGCAGTATCAGTAATTAAACAAATCGCAATCTTTGGTTCTGTTCTGAATAGACTGAAATACAACATTAGACTGAAATTTTCATAAAAATATGGTTTCTTTCAAGCGTTTTAGTGGCAGTACGAAAAAAGAAAGAGAGTTTATTTTTAGATATATTTCGGCGATGGTGATGGCCGGACACTGCACTGTATCAGGAGGATTGTAAAAACTGGAGGGGGGGGGGGGGGGAGGCCTTTGCCCAGCAGTGGGACATTACAGGGTCATGTGCTATTGAGACAAAAGCGTATTGAGTCAAAACATTCTTAATTCCAATAATTTTAACGTGTTTCTTGACAGTGGTTTAAGCAACGAATCCGACTCGCTAGCAACACGAACTCGTACCACCTGCCTCGCGTTATGCTAGGCACGCACTAATGAACCTAGCTAAGCTCACATGTTACTGTCAAATTATTCCCGGTACACAGGAATTCTAGGCGGGACAAACAGTGCGTTTTATAAGAGAGATTAAAATACAGGCTGTCCCAAGAAGTAGGTATAGACTGAAGCTGGGAGGTAGAGGACCTAGAGGGCTATCTGAATCACCCCGATGTATGTTCCGCGATTATTCGTATTTTCGGAGTTATGACTTTTTTTAAATTTTGCACCTATCGCCGAGTACGATGAAATTTTTATTTATGGTGACGTGAATTATTGCGGTTGATGCTTGATTTTTTTTGTGTGCTAAGCTGATAGATAGGCCAATTCAGTATGATAACGTTTACTATCGTTAGATCTTAGAATGGAATAAATAAATAAAAAATGCCAAGAAAGATAAAATTACCCAGCATGTTCACAACTAGGGTTTCTGGTTTCTCGACCTTTTTTATTTCTCGAAGCACGGGAATTCTCGACCACGATTTCTCGAGTTTCTCGAGTATCTCGAGAAATTTTAGAAGGTCTTTTCCGACCACGGAACCATGGTGTTCCGGACCTTTGGAAGGCGTATGCGGAGCCAAAGCCAACGCGCAAAGGCTTTTTAGATAATTTAATGAAAAGTGAGGGATACACTAAAAGGATGCTGCCCTTGCCCGTGTCATGGGACGCACGCAGAGACAGCGCCCGCCATGGTGTAAGGACTATTCAGTTAATGGAGTCTAAAATGTACTAGGCTATTGGGTGAATAGTATGGGCTAATTACTGGGCTATTGGGTGAAGAACTGGACGCCTACTTAATAAAACGGTATCCAATTTTAGACGATTTATATTTATTTCCAGACGGCGACTCGCCCTCCGCAAGATGGGATCCCATAAAAAGCGACATCAAAGATGGCTCAAGGGCAACACCGGTGCGGGGCTGGGGGTAGAGAGGTGTCACTAGACTTTAAACATATAATATAGCCAACTCGCCACTTAGGTTTCCACATCTACCCTCGAGATTCCAGCTCTAGCGACCCCACTCTGGACTGGACAGCCGGTCCTACAGTCCCACTCATCCGACAGGTTAAGCACAGAGCACAGACAGCATAAGCTAGACGCATTAAGTGTCAAACACGTGTTTTTTTACTTATCGCTCTTGCGATTTATTTCTCGAATTCTCGAGGCATTGCGGTTTTTTTTCCCGTCTCGACGAAGGAGAAATTTCTCGAGATTTCTCGCCTCGAGAATTATCGAGCAGAAACCCTATTCACAACTTCAAGGGCCCTTAAAAATTAAAAGCACATAATAGTTGTGAACATACTACTACGAAACTACGCGGAACATACATGGGGGTGATTCAGATAGCCCTCTAGGTCCCCTACCTCCCAGCTTCAGTATATTACTAGTTCTTGGGACACCCTGTATACATGTTTGCAGTGTTTTGCGTTGAATGGATGCCTATTTCGAAAAAAGTTTCAAGTCAATTAAATTTATAGAACTTGATGGAATTTTCTGTTCAAACAAGAGCCTAGCTCTTAAATATATGATGATTAATTGATAGAAGATGTCAATTGACATTTCAATATACTACTCGTGGCTGTTTAGGGTATGCAATACCGGTATTGCTTGTATGGGCTAATACCGGAATACCGGGATTACACATACAAATAATACCAGTATTGAATGCCCTATCTGTATCGCTACAAAAAGTAGCAAATGCACGATCTCCCTTAGTAGGCCAAAAGTACATACAGTTACAGTCAGGAGCAAAAGTGTACTGCCATTTCGCTGAAAGTCCTTTCGCCTAAATAATTTCTTTCCCCAAACAACTTATCGCATAACGTTTAGTTAGCATACCAATGTTTACCAAATAAATGTTTCGTCTTATTTGGCCGAATTTTCATTTAACATATGCTTGATTGCATGATTCTGCTAAATGAAACTATGGGAAAAATAGTTTGGGAAGTGATAATTTTCAGCCATAACCAAGCAAACCAGTGGGGAAACAGTTCAAAATTATCTCTTCATGACCGTACAGGATTCCTTATAGTTAAAACTACAAAACCATGTCAAGATAATTTTGACCGTATCGCCCGTTTAGCTGATTCTGCTGTTGACTTACTGACTGACTGTTGGCTTAATCCCATTCGTCCTTTGGTTCGTCTATTTGCTGCCTGTATGTCACTCGAAAATTAAGAGTCAGTACTTATTGGAATTGCGATATTCGCGGTAGCTTTCCTGGAGAACCAGTTACAGAAAACGCCATAAAGAAAGCGTCATTTTAGAGCATTTGAATTTAAGCTACATTGAAGTTGGCACTAATCGCTTTTGATAATAAAGCCCATTTTACGGATATACCTAACATTGTTGTTATAAAATAAACATCGGAGTCAATAACTCGCTGATTATCTTTATGTCATTAAAATAATTCGCCGGCTATAAAAGTTTTAATGTCAGTTTTTATGGCAAAAATCGTTTTTTGCTCCTCTGACAACGGCTTTTTAAAGTTACTACTTATAGCGATATTGCAAAGTAAAAACGTTTTCAACCGACTTCAAGATCTCGAAGAAGGAGGTTCTCAACTCGTCGGGATCTTTGTTTTTTTTTTCAACCGACTTCAAGATTTCGAAGGAGGAGGTTTTCAATTCGTCGGTAATTTTGTTTTTTTTTTTACGAATATTCACCGATTATTCGAAGACGGCTGGACCGATTTGGAAAAATCTTTTTTTGTTTGAAAGAATATACTTCAAAGTTGGTCCTTTTGTCATCAGGTCCGGATCTGATGATGGGATCTTGGAGAAATCGAGGGAATTTTTCAACTATTATAGGCACACCTATAGTGATTTCAGTATTTTTTACAGCTATTTACTCGGGCATTTCCTCTTGGAAAAGTGGATCCTAACCTAAGTGAAGTCGGTTCTTTTTTTTTTTTTTATTATTATGATTCAGCGACAGCGACTATCTTATATTTCTAGATACTCAAACCAAAAGGCAGCAATATTTGAAGTACCTTAATGTCAAAACCAAGATTCTGAAGATTGGACGATATCCAGGATATACTCGTATTTAGTTAAGTGAAATAAGAAAAGCTGGAACCGCAAGGATGACGACGGTGACAATCATATAGAACTGTGACGACAATGACGTTTCTCATTGTTTCACATAAATTTGACGTTTAATGCTGGTTCTCCACACTTATTCCCTTGGAAAGTCGCAATCGGTGTAGTGTTAGCGTGGCTTGACTATATAAAGATTGAACAGCTGTCAAGCATCCTCCGATTGGTTAAAGTTCCCGGCGGTTCAAGTAATTATTGTTATTCTCCGATTACGGCGGATTCCTGAATGTTGGCAACATTTCGCGGTTATTTGCGCCGGCGCGGTTTTTTGTCCAGCGCCATCGGCTTGGAACGTGTTAAATAAATATTTCTGTGCGATTGTTTGTAACTGGGCAGTAATTTCAATCGATTACCAAGTCTCGGCCGAACCAGTCGAAGTATTCAGTCGTTGACCGGTACAGTAGGTAACCTACTATGTATTCGTACACAGTACACAGGCAGTTGCTAAAACTTTGTTGTAGGTGTATTATGAATAGGTAGGCATTGCTGTACATGCTTGCCTAAATTCTAAATCATGCTATCTAGGTATTATTATTTTTTTCCAGTGATAATCAAATGACTCATTATTTAGAATGGGCAAACTGGACATAAATTAGTTTCATTTCCAATTAAGAACTACAATCAAAACGAACCAAAAAGTTATCAAGATCCAATTACGTTCCAACATTAATCAAGGCTAGAAAACTGCGAAAAGTTGAAGAAGTTTTGGCAAAAATACAAGTGGCTCTAACAACCTATCATGATTTACATTTATCGCGCGCGACGTGACTGCAATCAATATAATCTTGACTGCATACTTCGAGTCGGGCTTGAAGTAAATATGGAGTCGGCTCGACGTGAATTTTTGAAATATAATTACTTGTTTGTCCATTGTAAGGACAGTCAAGTCAGAGGGCAGCCGCAGGGCTGCCAATAGGTGTAAGCGCTCGGTAAACGTCGGCTGGTAAGAATAAGTCCTGGAATTGTTTCATGGGTTTTGATTGTTTGCCGTACCTATAAAATAAAATAAAATAAGGAATGTTATGCCTTGCCCGTAATTGTTTCGTGGCTACTTTCATAAATTACTCCTTGCCAACTTTATTGAGATTTATACTTTGGAGAATATATTTAGAAACGGAAAGCGACAATGACAGTAAATAAGTTGTTCGTACTGCAGAGATTATCCACCACGATTCAACGCGGTAACGCAGCTAGCGTGATGGACACCTTAGCGTCGACAGCAGCTCATTCGACTTGTCCATACCTCAACCTTTTAATGTAGTATGAACTTCACATAAGAAAGTCACAACTTATATGTCATGATTCACTTCGAGATTCGTTTTCGCATTGTTTCCCGAGTCACATTTGTTTGTGAAAAGAAGCAATACGATTTCGTGAAATATGGTTATAATTATATTATGTGTCTCTAACATTAAAATCTACCTTTTCTGTGTGGCGCTGTCAATGGATCTGCAATTTTTCGGGAGTTCGTGCGTAAGTTAATTTAATTGTAAAAAAAACCACTAAATATTTCAAATAAATAAGTGGTTGTACCTCGTAAAATGTTGAATAGGCAATCAGGTTTAGACTCAAATTGTTGTAAATCGTCTTGAAAATTGTCAAAGCAACATTATTAACAAAACATATAATTTGTAAGTTAAAAAGGAAAGCATATAATAAATCCAGAACTAGATCACATTTTGTGATTTTAGAAAATGTTAATGTTTAATTTCATGTGCCTACTATACATCTTGTCTTATTCCATGTCTGCTTTAATTTCTTTATGAAGTGGTAAACAAATTTCAATTTTAAAACAGCATTCACTCACACAATGCTTTTTACACAAGTTTCTTTGCTCTCATAAATGTTACAAAGTTGCTTCTTCGTGGGGAGCGTTACCCTTCAGAGGAAGTAGGTAATAAGAGTGTATAGTTTTATGTAGTTTACTTCCTTTTCTATGGGGGGTAAAATGGAGTTCATAAATAAACTGGCCAGTATATGTCGTAATTAAGCAAACTGTTGTAAATATGGTCTATAAAGCCTGTTCTATTAACGACTGAGTTAGGTATGTAGTAGTGTCGTTCCTGGGGATCCATTAATGTCAGAGCTTCCGACTATTCCAATCTTGTATCTTCGACGTCACAATCGAATTACTATTCCGCTTTTTTGCGAAGTAGGTATAGTATAGGTATAGGAATGTGGATGCAATGTTTCCCCTATAGCTAGCTTTATAATTTTTATTTTGTATAAGCCAAGAACCAGGCTCGGGCTGAAAAACAGCGCTGTGTAACCGACGAAGCTCGCAGCAAATACTGAGCTTCGACCGAGCCTATTGTCGCGAATTTACTTTAAAGTACCTAATTTAGTTTTTAGGTCGATTTTTGTTGTTTTTTTTCCTTTCCCTTCTAGTGTATTGTTTTTCTGTTTACTTCTAGTGTATACCTCTCTGTATTTTTTTATGTTCTTCACGGGGGCGAGAAGTGGCTCACGGAGAGCCGTTTTGCTGCATTGATCATAGCAAATGGAAATCCGTGATCTCTGCCTACCCCATTTGGGGTATAGGCGTGATTGTATGTATTTTTAACCGACTTCAATTCAATTGAGGAAGGAGGTTCTGCATTCGGTTTGGTGTTTTTTTTTTAATGTATGTTCACCGATTACTCCGAGACCCGTGGTCCGATTTGAGTAATTCTTTTTTTGTTTGAAAGGATCTACATCCAAGGTGGTCCCATATTAATATGGTGCTGTTCTGATGATGGGATTCATGAGGAATTGAGGGAAATCCTCATTTTTTAAAGGCACATGTATGGAGATTTGGGTGTTTTCTAAAGTAACTCAAGCATTTTCTCACGAAAACCACCATTTCGATGCAGTGGACCTGATGATGATAATTGTTTTGATGATAACGATGAAGATTTTTTATGCAGGATGTTCAGCGATTACTCCGAGACCCGTGGTCCAATTTAGATAATTATTTTTTTATTTGAAAGGAACTACCTTGAAGATGGTCTCACATTTAGCTGGTGCTGTTCTGATGATGGATCCATTAGCAATAGCAATTGAGGGAACTCCTCAATTTTTAAAGGCACGTGTATAGTGATTTGGGTGTTTTCTTAAGCTACTCAAGCATTTTCTCACGAAAACCGCCAATTTGATGGAGTGGTCCTGATGATGATGATTGGTTTCGTGATAATGATGAAGATTTTTTTATGTAGGATGTTAAGCGATTACTCCGAGACCCGTGGTCCGATTTGAACAATTCCTTTTTTTGTTTGATAGGAACTACCTCGAAGATGGTCCCACATTAATCTGGTGCTGTTCTGATGATGGGATCCGTGAGGAATTGAGAGAACTCCTCAATTTTTAAAGGCACATGTATGTTGATTTGGGTGTTTTCTTAAGCAACTCGATCATTCCCTCTTGAAAACCACCAATTTGATAGAGAGGACCTAATGATGAAGTCCACATATGATACGTGGACCTTTCCTTAGATAGAATGGGTGTATTATGAACTTTTTTATTTATCTTTACCGATTATCCCGAGACTTGTTGTCCGATTTTGATAAATATATAATCACAAAAAATGGCAAAATAAAAACTTTTTACAAAAAACAGATTAACCGACTTCAAAAAGGATAAAATGAATCATTATATTATTTATATGCGTTACCAACTGATATGTTTGAAGTCGGTGCCAAGCCACAAATTACAAAACCGGTCAAATCAGCTTCAAGTGTGAACATCACAAAACATCGATACTAATAATACCAAGGTCAATGCGATTTCATGTGTTACATTTTCATGTCTAAACTACTATCTCTATTTTGATGAAATGCGACAACGATATATATATTCTGATACACGTCTGCTTTGTTAATAATCAGAAAAAGGCGGCAAATAGAAAAAAAAATGTAGACGCGTAAGATTGACCTTCCATAAAATGTTTGAATATCGTGCCTTTTTTACTGACACGGCGTGTGTACTGGGTATATGTGAGTATAGAAAAATTTAGCAATTGAATTCCTTCGGATTAAACCTTAGATGAAGAAGGATAAATAATTCAAACCGAACCACGGGCTTCGTTCGACGATAGTCCCAACAATGTGTTAACAAACAAACATAGGACGCATGATTATACTTTCTGTACCTACTTTTGCCTAACAGTTAACGCATGGTAAAAATAACAATTCACTGAACACATCGCCTCGTTCGTAATAACTCTTCCAAATTTGGATTAGCACCGACTTCAAACATCAGTTGGTAACGCATATAAATAATATAATGATTCATTTTATCCTTTTTGAAGTCGGTTAATCTTTTTTTTGTAAAAAGTTTTTATTTATGTCTATTTTTTGCGACGATAAATGCATCATCTAGGTACCTACCTGTGTGGCGTTGTATTAGTCTGAAGGAAAAACTAAATAAATAAGTAACCATGCTGAAAGTGCCTAAAATGTGAACATAAACATAAGAATAGGACTGACAATAGCGACAATGTCACTAATTCTCGTTCTTTCAAATTCAGGCTTTTCGCTTGTATTTCTCTGAATCTGTATCAGAATAAAATACCAGTCTTATCGCTAAAAACCGATCCTTCTGAACCTTCTGAGGCCAATTCTATAAAGCTACAAATTACAATTTACAAGCGGAAGTCTCTTTCTATAACATAGGGTTAGAAAGAGAGTTCCGTTTGTAAATTGTAACTTGTAGCTTTATAAAACGGGCCACTGGTTTTGAACATCAAACGGGCTGTGCCCTTGTTATTTAGCAGCGTGTAAAATAATGCATCAAACTCGAGGCCAGCACATTGAATTCTACAAGAGTGTCTAATAGGGAATATTACGCAAAACTCTGCGTAGGGGGCGGCACTAGCACAACAAGAGGGCCTACCCCGAAACACGAAAATAAAAGTTTCGTTACCTGATGGTTCTCTGTCACTCTTACATATTAGAGCGATAGAGAGGCAGAAGTCAAAATTTCGATTCTTTCGTTTCACGATTAGGCCCTCTGTAAACAAACCGCCTTGGTACACAAATGACATATTTATTCGTTATAAATTATCTATGAAAACTTATAAAAAACTGTTTAAGGCCTAGTATATATTAAGAACTCTATGGTTTACCGGTGTGCTAGTGCTGCACTCTGGTGGCAGAACATTGCAGTAATATCCAGCGCCGGCCCGAGCCCTCGATCGGGGTAGAGCGAAATCGGGTTTTGGCGCCCTTCGTTGAAGCTTTTTACCCAAAGCGTTAGAGAAATAGGATAAAGTCATAAATGAACTTTTAAGCTATTACCCCCACTTTAATATTTTTTTATGTATGTTATAATTATAACCAATTTAAACAAGTTTTTAATATGATTTGGCATAATATAATCTAGTTTAGAATAAGCTATTAGAACTGTACAGTATTCTTATAAGAATGTTTGTGCCAAAATAGGCCAATTCGCCCAGAATATGAACAAAGTGCCCTGATTATGAACGGTTTGATTCAAAAGATGAACCAGTATAAAAGCAAAATCAAGTACCCAAAAACGAATGATTTGACGCACAAGCAAAATTAGGAAATGCCGGTTGATTTAGCTTTGTGCAATAATTGAAGTAAATAAAGGTATTTCAACTGTTTCAATTTAAAATGGTTTCAACTTTTTCGAATTTAATAAACACTGAATTTAGTTAGATCAAGCTTTCAACACGATGTTCATGATTATAAGTTGTAAAAAAAAACATGCAAAATTCATGTTTTGGAATGCAGACTAAAAGATCAACTAGAAAATTCTCGTTGTTGTTAGGTGAACAGTCCAGTTTCCACATTAAGGGGCTACTTTGAAAAATTATAGGTTTTTTCAAACGCTCTAGTGATTAAACGGGAAAACGGACTGAATTTATTTTCGTATATATATTATTAGACTATATACTCTTGTTTTTGGCACAAGCCGAAACACGATTGCTGAAAGTTGCCTCGATAGAAAAATTACCGAAGTTGGGTCCTTTTTCCCATTATTTTTCTTAGCTTACGTAAACTATAAGAGATTAAGCAATATAACTAAGTAAAAAATATGGTATTCTGATTTATCTAAAAAGTCACAGAAGCAAAATTAGACAAAACTTTATAGATTCGCTTATTTATCGTAGTTTAGTCAAAAAGTCTGATCCTTAAGAGCGCTGCATCTCTTTCTTTTGTGCACGGGAGCCATAAACGTGTCTCTAACGAATGGGCGTGGCTTGTCCGAATCGAGGAACGGCCTTAAAATAAACCCCGTGATAATATCACATTGGTATAAAAAAGTTTTTTTCATCCTTTAGTCATAAAAAAGGTACAAAACCGGCCAAGTGTGAGTCGGACTCGCGCATGAAGGGTTCCGTACCATTATTTATGAAAACCAGCCGTAGCTACTATGATATTATCAAATAAATTATTATCGCAAGGTCGTATCTGCCTAAGTACGTTGTTTTTGGAGATAACTCTAAAACGCCTAAACCGATAATGTTCAAAATAATTTTCTTTGAAAGAATATTTAAAGGTGCATCTTCTGGATTTTTTTCATAATTTTTGGACTTGCGGTTCAACGACTTACGGTTACGACACAATTTTTTAGACTTTCGGAGCGATTATTTCTGAAAGTATCCATTTCATCAAAAAATGCTCAAAGAAACCTCAATGTGATTAAAGACCTATCGATTGATGTATATCATGTTGATATTTGGTAAAAAAAAAACTTTTTTGACAATTACTTGCATGTATGGAGTGCCCCCCCTTAAAAATATTTTTTTCAGAAAATTCACTACGTAACTAAGTAGCCGCACACAATACACTTTATGTAAAATATTAATAATGATACGTCTTATAGTTTCCGAGTAAAATGGCTGTGACATACGGACGGACAGACAGACAGACATGACGAATTGACGGTTCCGTTTTTTGCCATTTAGCTACGGAACCCTAAAAAGCAAATTAAGACATAAATGGTGTATCTTTTTATGAGAATTTATAAAAGTATTTGAAAATACTAACCCAGGCCAGAAAGTTCAATGCCACTTGAACAATAAATATTTCATAAAATAAGTTAAAATATGCTTTTCAAAATCAAGTAAGTTTCAATTTTATAAATTTATACTCAATTATATCGATTTTGAACCACAATTCGTAATAACATTTCCATTACAAAGGGCAATTTTGGCAATAGATTTGGCGAGCTCTCACGACCTCAAACTTGTATTTATTATTTTAGAAGTTTAAATAGTACAAGAAAGTGATGCAGTTTTATTAAAAAAAAGAAAACAATATTAAGGCCAAATGTTCATCTTCTAGGGGTCATTCATCTTTATATTTGTTTTGCCTTCTTTACGTTTTCGGCGCCTTTATCAGCCTTTGTTTCCCGCCTGTCAAGATCAAAAGCAACGATTTAAAAAATAGATAATTAATGTAACCTTAATAAACCCAATCGCTTAGAAAAATATAAAGAACGTATCTTTTTGGCGCCTTTATTCGCGCCCTTCATGATTAAAAGTAGCAAGTCACGCCTGATAAAACAAGTTGAAATAACAAAAATACCAATAAAATATATACCAAAAGGTAAAGGTACTATCCGCCGTCGCGCCACTCCACTCCAAACGTACATATTTTGCGCCTGCGCCATATTTGCTTTAAAACTTTTTTTTCTCTTTGGCCATTTTGGCGCCCCCTTGCCATCCGGCGCCTAGAGCGCCCGCTCCACTCGCTCTACCCTAGGTCCGGCCCTGGTAATATCCCCTATTGAAGATTATTTCGTTGTCTGTGGCATGTCGCCGAGTCTCTAGTTAGCTACAATGTTGCACACCGGTTTACGGGGTTGGCGTGTGTTCGTTGCAGAAATAAACGGATCTATAAAACTATTACCGGGAACTATAGGGTTAATGGAGTATTTAGTACTTTGATACACTGTGTGAAAAATAAACAGGAATTAAATTAAAATTATATCTTGGATAATGAAAACGAGCATCCGTTTTAAATGCGCTAATATTAAGCACGTATCTAACCACTGCTCTGTTTTTTTTGTTGATCTTCTTTCTTATCTTATCTTATTTCATGAGACTTTCTTTGACTACTTAAGGTGTATGGATTTTACATGTGAAAAGATGGTTTCATTTAATTGATTGCAGGGCGCCTTTTGCCCGTGTATCTTTATCATCATAAGTTTTGATACCAAAAATATTGCAAGCACAGCTCGCACTGAAGTATTTTTTGTAAAGGTGAGTTAGATCGGCGATAACCGTCAATCATTTTACCACTACTTTTACTACATATTCGTAAACAGTAACCCGCTTATTCATAAACGTATTGCAAACCTCATTTAACTAAATCATCTTTTGTCCTTATCTGTCACATTGACAGTTGTGTTTGTTAAAAACAGACAAAATACATTTTAACTAAATGAGGTTTGAAACACGTTTATGAATAAGCGGGTAAGTATGTATTTTATTTTTAATACAACGTGCCAATCTAGATTCTAGGCATTTGGACATATGTGCATGCCATGGATTAAACAGCTGCCAGGCTTATTAAATTGTCTAAGGAAATTCCATTGAACGTCGTTACGTATGTAGAGTGAGTAGCAGAAGCAGCTATGCAACCGATTAAAAATAATTTTGATACGATTTTATTGTCAAGGGATTAAAAACAGGTATGATTATTTTAAGCTCTTCGTCCGCTTAGCTACTTATGCTGCCAACTGTACTCCATCTATGTACACTGCTCACAAGTTACAATGTTATTTATATTTAAACTTTAGTGCACATCAAAAAGCAGTACCTACTATCAAAGCTCACAATACCACTAATATAGATATTGGTTATAGATCACATACCTAATAGACAAATCAGGTGCCAAAGTGGACCGAGGTCACATTACTCTGGATCCTACTCGACTCTTTCTCGCTTATCCAATGAGTACACGCAGCGCCGGCCCGAGCCCTCGATCGGGGTAGAGCGAAATCGGGTTTTGGCGCCCTTCGTTGAAGCTTTTTACCCAAAGCGTTAGAGAAATAGGATAAAGTCATAAATGAACTTTTAAGCTATTACCCCCACTTTAATATTTTTTTATGTATGTTATAATTATAACCAATTTAAACAAGTTTTTAATATGATTTGGCATAATATAATCTAGTTTAGAATAAGCTATTAGAACTGTACAGTATTCTTATAAGAATGTTTGTGCCAAAATAGGCCAATTCGCCCAGAATATGAACAAAGTGCCCTGATTATGAACGGTTTGATTCAAAAGATGAACCAGTATAAAAGCAAAATCAAGTACCCAAAAACGAATGATTTGACGCACAAGCAAAATTAGGAAATGCCGGTTGATTTAGCTTTGTGCAATAATTGAAGTAAATAAAGGTATTTCAACTGTTTCAATTTAAAATGGTTTCAACTTTTTCGAATTTAATAAACACTGAATTTAGTTAGATCAAGCTTTCAACACGATGTTCATGATTATAAGTTGTAAAAAAAAACATGCAAAATTCATGTTTTGGAATGCAGACTAAAAGATCAACTAGTAAATTCTCGTTGTTGTTAGGTGAACAGTCCAGTTTCCACATTAAGGGGCTACTTTGAAAAATTATAGGTTTTTTCAAACGCTCTAGTGATTAAACGGGAAAACGGACTGAATTTATTTTCGTATATATATTATTAGACTATATACTCTTGTTTTTGGCACAAGCCGAAACACGATTGCTGAAAGTTGCCTCGATAGAAAAATTACCGAAGTTGGGTCCTTTTTCCCATTATTTTTCTTAGCTTACGTAAACTATAAGAGATTAAGCAATATAACTAAGTAAAAAATATGGTATTCTGATTTATCTAAAAAGTCACAGAAGCAAAATTAGACAAAACTTTATAGATTCGCTTATTTATCGTAGTTTAGTCAAAAAGTCTGATCCTTAAGAGCGCTGCATCTCTTTCTTTTGTGCACGGGAGCCATAAACGTGTCTCTAACGAATGGGCGTGGCTTGTCCGAATCGAGGAACGGCCTTAAAATAAACCCCGTGATAATATCACATTGGTATAAAAAAGTTTTTTTCATCCTTTAGTCATAAAAAAGGTACAAAACCGGCCAAGTGTGAGTCGGACTCGCGCATGAAGGGTTCCGTACCATTATTTATGAAAACCAGCCGTAGCTACTATGATATTATCAAATAAATTATTATCGCAAGGTCGTATCTGCCTAAGTACGTTGTTTTTGGAGATAACTCTAAAACGCCTAAACCGATAATGTTCAAAATAATTTTCTTTGAAAGAATATTTAAAGGTGCATCTTCTGGATTTTTTTCATAATTTTTGGACTTGCGGTTCAACGACTTACGGTTACGACACAATTTTTTAGACTTTCGGAGCGATTATTTCTGAAAGTATCCATTTCATCAAAAAATGCTCAAAGAAACCTCAATGTGATTAAAGACCTATCGATTGATGTATATCATGTTGATATTTGGTAAAAAAAAAACTTTTTTGACAATTACTTGCATGTATGGAGTGCCCCCCCTTAAAAATATTTTTTTCAGAAAATTCACTACGTAACTAAGTAGCCGCACACAATACACTTTATGTAAAATATTAATAATGATACGTCTTATAGTTTCCGAGTAAAATGGCTGTGACATACGGACGGACAGACAGACAGACATGACGAATTGACGGTTCCGTTTTTTGCCATTTAGCTACGGAACCCTAAAAAGCAAATTAAGACATAAATGGTGTATCTTTTTATGAGAATTTATAAAAGTATTTGAAAATACTAACCCAGGCCAGAAAGTTCAATGCCACTTGAACAATAAATATTTCATAAAATAAGTTAAAATATGCTTTTCAAAATCAAGTAAGTTTCAATTTTATAAATTTATACTCAATTATATCGATTTTGAACCACAATTCGTAATAACATTTCCATTACAAAGGGCAATTTTGGCAATAGATTTGGCGAGCTCTCACGACCTCAAACTTGTATTTATTATTTTAGAAGTTTAAATAGTACAAGAAAGTGATGCAGTTTTATTAAAAAAAAGAAAACAATATTAAGGCCAAATGTTCATCTTCTAGGGGTCATTCATCTTTATATTTGTTTTGCCTTCTTTACGTTTTCGGCGCCTTTATCAGCCTTTGTTTCCCGCCTGTCAAGATCAAAAGCAACGATTTAAAAAATAGATAATTAATGTAACCTTAATAAACCCAATCGCTTAGAAAAATATAAAGAACGTATCTTTTTGGCGCCTTTATTCGCGCCCTTCATGATTAAAAGTAGCAAGTCACGCCTGATAAAACAAGTTGAAATAACAAAAATACCAATAAAATATATACCAAAAGGTAAAGGTACTATCCGCCGTCGCGCCACTCCACTCCAAACGTACATATTTTGCGCCTGCGCCATATTTGCTTTAAAACTTTTTTTTCTCTTTGGCCATTTTGGCGCCCCCTTGCCATCCGGCGCCTAGAGCGCCCGCTCCACTCGCTCTACCCTAGGTCCGGCCCTGAGTACACGCCATTATCATACGCCGTGTGCGGCAGCCTCAAAGGCTAATAACATGCAGAGCTCATGCTCATCGCTTGTTAATATGTGCCGTGCATTATTTAGCGTTATTCGCGGGTCAAAGAACAACATTAACCATGAATTAGCATTTGAATATGTTGACGACGTGTTTATACTTTACCGCGGCGATTTGCAAAATTGAAAGTGAACAAGGATTTTGCCGTCTTGGTTTAAATAGTTTAGGTTTACGAAATAGCTATAGATTCTATGTATGTTAATTATAATTGCATTGATTAGAAGCGGCATTCAGATTGCAACAATCTGTTATCTAAATATATAAAAGAAGAAACTGACTGACTGACTGACTGACTGACTGACTGACTGACATATCAACGCACAGCCTAAACCGATGGGTCTAGAGTTTCCAAATTTGGCACGTAGGTCCCTTATAAGGTCTAGGGGTGCACTAAGAAAGGATTTTTCAAAATTCACCCCGTAAAGGGGTGAAATGGGGGTCCAAAGTTTGTATGGGGAAACAAGATTAGTTAGACTATTTTATTTGAAACTTCACCAGAGTATTCCTAACAATAAATGAGTAAACACGTGTTTCAGCTTTTTTGAAAATTCAACTCCTTAAAGGGGGAAATGGGGGTGAAAATGTCTGAAAATCAATATGGGTATCGTTTCTATGGTTTATCGGGTCGCTGATTACGAAAACAACAACCATTTTATTATATAACGTGGCAGGTGTAAAATATCATCCCCCAGGGGGTGAAATGGGGGTCCAAAGTTTGTATAGGGAAACAAGATTAGTTAGACTGTTTTATTTGAAACTTCACAGGAGTATTTCGAATAATAAATGAGTAAACACGTGTTTCAGGTTTTTTTGAAAATTCAACCCCATAAAGGTGGAAATGGGGGTGAAAAAGCCTGAAAATCAATATGAGTATCGTTCCTATGGTATATCGGGTCGCTGATTACGAAAACAACAACCATTTTATTATACAACGTGGCAGGTGTAAAATATCATCCCCCAGGGGGTGAAATGGGGGTCCAAAGTTTGTATAGGGAAACAAGATTAGTTAGACTATTTTATTTGAAACTTCACCGGAGTATTTCTAACAATAAATGAGTAAACACGTGTTTCAGCTTTTTTGAAAATTCAACTCCTTAAAGGGGGAAATGGGGGTGAAAAAGTCTGAAAATCAATAAGGGTATCGTTTCTATGGTTTATCGGGTCGCTGATTACGAAAACAACAACCATTTTATTATATAACGTGGCAGGTGTAAAATATCATCCCCCAGGGGGTGAAATGGGGGTCCAAAGTTTGTATAGGGAAACAAGATTAGTTAGACTGTTTTATTTGAAACTTCACAGGAGTATTCCTAATAATAAATGAGTAAACACGTGTTTCAGGTTTTTTGAAAATTCAACCACATAAAGGGGGAAATGGGGGTGACAAAGTCTGAAAATCAACATGGGTATCGTTTCTATGGTTTATCGGGTCGCTGATTACGAAAAAAACAATGATTTTATGATACAACGTGGCGGGCGTGAAATATCATCCCCCTGTTCGGGTGCAATAGGGTTGAAATGACTAAATATCAATATGGGAGTCGATTTATGGTATTTTGGAACGTTAATTAAGTACGAAAAAGGCATCAATTTCGAAATTTTGGTATAGAAATAATTTTAATTCCGGGAAAGGACATAGAGTAGTTTCTATACCGAAAATCAGCCCTTAAGGGGGTGAAAAGGGGATTAGAAGGTTGTATAGAGAATTTTTAACCGTTGAACCGGTTTAAATGAAACATGATATAATAGATAGTTTGACGCCGGGAAACGACTAAGGGTTATTTTCATTGAAAAATTAACCCGTAAAGGGGTGAAAAGAGGGTTGGTAGTTTGTATAGGATTTTTTCACAGCTGAACCGATTTAGATGAAACTTGGTATACAGATAGTTTGAGGCCCGGGGAGGAACAAAAATAGTTTTTTTCGCGAAAACTACCCTTAAAGGTAAAAAAGTTAAGGGTGAAACGGGGGTTGCAGGTTTGTATAGGGAATTTTAAACCGTCGAACTGATTTAGACGAAAATTGGTATATAGTAAGTGTGAATCCCTGCAAATGACTAAGGATTGTTTTCATTCCGAAAATCATCCCTTGAAGGAGTGAAAAAGGGGTTGGAATTTTGATTAGGAAATTTTTAACACCTGGACCGATTTAGATGAAACTTAATGCTTATTAGCATACAGATAGTTTGAGTCCCGAGAAGGAACATAAAATAGTTTTTATCTCAAAAATCAGCCCTAAAGGTTAAGGGTGAAACGGGGGTTGCAAGTTTGCATGGGGAATTTTTAAACGTGAACGATTTAGATGAAACTTTGTATAGAGATAATTTAAGTCCCGAGAACGGACTTAAAAAAAAATATTTCGAAAATTAACTCTAAGGGAATGAAATGGCGTTGGAGGTTTGAATGGGGAATTTTTAACAGCTGAACCGATTTTGATAAATCTTAGTATAGAGAGTCCCGGGAAGCGAAAAGGATGTTTTTAGGGTTTCGTACCAAAATGGTAGAAAAGGAACCCTTATGGTGCGACTTTGTTTGTCAGTGTCAGTCAGTGACCCAAAGGCAGGCATGTAACGCCAATTTATGAATTTTAAACGTGAAGGGCGGGGGGGGGGGGGTCAAAAAACAAATAACTTTATCAAATAAAAGGGCTTAATGTGAGGATCTCTAATTAGTATAATTTTAACATACATAACTTTGACGTTATTAAAAAAAAAGGTGTAAATTAATCAATATCGGAAACTGTTTGACAGAAAAATTTGCAAAAATTACAGATATAATATTTATTTACGTATAAATTACAGGAAAACTAATAAGAGTGCAGTCAAGCACCAGTCCGACTTAAGACAAAGAAAATCGGGGTACGAGTCCGATTCGCACTCAGCCGCCCTATAAATTCTCATGAAATCATGTTGAAAGCGTCTTTTTTCAAAAATGTAATAATAAAGTTGTTCGTACGAAACCTTTGAGGCGCAAGTAAGACCCGTACTTGCCTGTTTTTTTTTAATTTCCTAAAATCATTACTTAAAGGGGTGAAATGGGTGTTAAAAGTTTGTATGGGGCATTTTTAAATGTTGAACCGATGTAGATGAAACTTGGTATGGAGATAGTTTGGGTCCCGGAAAGGGGCAAAATTGTATTTATCCCAAAAAACAACGCTTACGGGGGTGCATAGCAAAGGGGTTTGAAGTTTTATAGAGAATTATTTTCAGTTGAACCGATTTAGATTAAATAAATATGTTGTTGTATAGAGATGGTTTGAGTCTAAAACGACATAGGATAATTTTATCCCGAAAATCAACCCTTTAAGAGGTGAAAAGGGGGTTGAAAGTTTATATGGGGAATTGATAACCGCTGAACCTATTTAGATGATTTGGTATAGAGATAGTTTGAGTTCTCGGGATGGATACATAGTAGTTATCCCAGAAGTCATTCCCTAAGAGGGTAAAAAGGGGGGTCAATTACTAATTCTACGCAAAGGAAGTCGCGGGGAAAAACTTTTATTCAAGAGTAGAAATCTGCATTAATCATAATGTACGCGGGCGAAGCCGCGGGCAACTGCTAGTTGACTTGATATTTATTTAAATCTACTTATTATTCAATTGTTTGGGCACCGAATTCAAACATATTAGTTATAGTTCATCTTTTTTGAAGTCGTTTTTTTAAAATTTTATTGATAAGCGAGGCGCTTTTTTATTACTATCGAAATATAATATGTTTTGACTTATTTGTCTTTAGTTACTAGGTAAGTTAGATATCGTTATAGCCTAGATCAAAATCAAGTTTTACTTTATTCTCCATCCGGCGGTTTTCAAAGACATTTGAATCCGACATATAAACTTGCAAGAGGGCCGCGATATCTCCCATTGAAATTACCATAAGAACCTGGACATATTATAAGCATATTGGAACTTGTTGAGCGCCACAGACGACTACTCATGGACCGGAGTCATAATACGGATATTATGACACTTTATTAACGGTCACTAGGTATACAGATATAAGCAATCGGTACAAAACCGGTCTTAGCATACCCGGAGCAAAGCTGTTCCAGAACTTAGTTAGCTCAGTTTTCGTGTATGAATCCTACCCAAGCTCCACTCTATGTAACTAAAAGTAGTCTGTTTTTTAGAAATACATAATGAATCGGTATGCACATTCAGGGTTGTTATTTAGGTTGTGTGTTTGTGCATTACCTACAAAAGAATGGTAGGTACCATTTATCTTCAACATATTTAACCGAGCATTGGTTTTGGCAAACGTTAGGTGACAAACCAAAGATGGTCCTTAATTAGGTTTTAGCTCAATAATAGGCGCTGTTACATTCGTAATTTTGTGTTGGTGTTATTTTAATTTAAATGTATTTTTTTTATGTTACATTGTTTTGATAAAGTAATCTTTGGTTAAAAATCAATTGGCGATAACGATAACTTCTTAAGTTATAGCGACTTTCTACAGTGTTGTAGAATGCAGCTCATCTCATACTAATCGTAAACGGTGAATATTTAATGCTTTAAATGTTTTTGAAAGCAAAAAAACTACTTAATTAAGTTCAGTGTGGTGGGCTCTTCTACTAGGGTGTATTGAGGTAATTCCGAAACGCAGATTATTAAGAAAGTCATTCAAATATCACTCGTATCCTATTGTAATAAGAGCAAGAGAGAATTACCCGCTACTTTTTTACAATCGAAATTACCCCAATAAACCTTACTGCGTAGTGCGTACTGTGTCGGGGGAGTCCCTAGATGTAATTAGGTACATATTACAATACGAGTATTCATATAAGTTTGTACCTACTTATATTAAAACAAAAATATTAATATATTTAAGTAAGTATATGTATAAGACTTTATGACTAAATTTTAGTAAGTTATGGATGTTGAAAATCTTAAATGAAATATTTATAAATTATATTAAATGCAAAGATTTGTAAACTGACTATATAAAAGTCACAATGTAGATACATAATTTTTTTTGCCTTATGAATTGATATGCTAAAACTCGAAAAAGTTTAAGCAGGTAGATAAATCAAAATATCTATTAATTTCCACGTTATGGAACTAAAACAAACATAGTCAGATTTAATAACGTGTAATTTTAATTAAAAATCTGCTTTACAATTTCCTCATAGAGTCGTCCGGCGGACGATTTATCATGCGTGGTTAAACCATTAAGATCTCCCGTGTTTTGACATAGGACGTACATCGATGTTCGGTTTTACCCCATATCTCTCTTTGCCATTGCTTTCAAATGTGTACAGTATTTAGTTATAGCACAAGGTGGATTTTTAAGTGATAGAGACAGGAAAGATAAGACATTTGGAAAGTTAGTGCTCGAGTTAACACACAGTTTCTTAGGTTTCCTAGCGGGGATTAGTAAATAATAAAGACTACTTATATAGTCCCACTTCAGTAATTAGCATAGCTCAGGTAGATATATATTTATCTCGCTAGCGGCACTGTAACTAGAGGTAGAATTATTTTATTCCTATTTTCGACACCTTCTGGTTTTGGCATATGCCACACGTACATGTTTTAACATTATCATGTTTGGACCATATTGAAAACGTACAGAAACAATAATTTGTGGAAACAATAAGCTAAAAATAATACATAATTCCATCTGTCGTCATACCCTTATATTTATATATTTATTTAAACTTTATTGCACATAAAATATACAAATGGCGGACTTAATGCCTTAAAGCATTCTCTACCAGTCAACCACTGGACCAAAAAGAGATACAATTATTTTATACACTTATAGATGACAATTATTTTCTTAAACGAAGTTGAAAGTGTTAAACGGCTTATTAATGTCAGATTACCATAAATGACACAATCTCTCTTGAATAACGTAATAACGTGGATACTATACATATTGCATAGTTATTTGCTAGTCTTTAAATCTCACTGGTCAATCGTGCTAGGATGCAAAGTAGCGATTATAGTCATCATTATACCAGTAATAGCCTAGCAGGCTAAACAGATGGCCGGAGTTAGTGAAAACGGATAATTGTATGCGGTAACTTGATAACTATTGGAATGCTAAACGGTTTGACGTAAAACTACTTTGTCAGTACTAGGTCTAGAATGGCATAGATTCATTGAAATAGATGGAGACGGCATCTTCTCTTGTAGCAGGTGATTTGAACACGCTGCTAGTTTAGATATCTATGTAATGGCAGATGGACGGTGACGAACAGATATAAGTATTATCAGTAATCCCATCGATACATACATAACCAAAGTAAGAAAAACAAATTATAACAGCATAATATAAACCTAAAACTTCCTTTTACCTGTAGCCGTCAGCCCTTAGGGGCTACTTTGAAAAATTATAGGTTCTTTCAAACGCTCTATCGACTAAACGGGAAAAGGGACTGAATTTATTTTCGAATATATATTATTAGACTATATACTCTAGTTTATGGCAAAAGCCGAAACACGATTGCTGAAAGTTGCCTCGATAGAAAAAAAATCCGAAGTTGGGTCCTTTTTCCCCTTATTTTTCTTAGCTTACGTAAACTATAAGAGATTAAGCAATATAACTAAGTTAAAAATATGGTATTCTGGTTTATCTAAAAAGCCACAGAAACAAAATTAGACAAAACTTTATACATTCGCTTATTTATCGTAGTTTAGCCAAAAAGTCTGACCCTTAAGAGCGCTGCTTCTATTTCTTTCGTGCACGGGAGCCATAAACGTGTCACTTACGGATGGGCGTGGCTTGTCCGAATCGAGGAACGGCCTTAAGGTGACGGGATACGCAAACACGTATAATCGAGGCGTTTTGGTGCAAGTTTTGTGATGAAATCAAAGCACTTGGGAGCGTGGGTGTGGCAAAATTGAAGGGACATATAGTCAGGTTTAATGTTAGATTAATGGTTTTCTCCTGTATATCATAATTGGTATATACAGGGGTATAAATTGGCGGATTTTTTAAACCAGTTTGTGACAGTGTGTGAAAAAAAAACTGGTTAAAAAAATCCACCCAATTTAATTTTAATTTAATTTCACTATTTAATTTAATTTGGGATAGCTACTAGATCCCATGCTGCTACGCGAACATGATCTTAGAAGACCTTTCCAAACTTTTAATTTAATGTTATTACCATTTTTTTTCGAAATTTGTACAGTCCAACTAAGTTTTCAATAAATCTAAACTAACCTTGCATTTCATCGCCAAGACAAGTTGATATCGGTGAGCCGTCAAGGCATCCTTATAAGAGCCCTGGCTAAAGTAAGCCGCGCCAAGATTCCCGTGTGCTCTGCATTCCCCAGCAGTGTCGCCAAGTGATTTAGCGACGGCCAAGTCCTGCTGCATATAGTTGATAGCTGCGTCGAGCTGGTTCAGGGCCCAGTGGGCGGATGACAGGGCGCTGAACACGGAGCCCCTGTGGAGAGTAACGTAATTATTAATATTCACGAACGGGAAGAGTAATGAGGACATTGTGTGTAGACCCTCCGGAGCGTGTGTTAAAGGAATGTGATTTTATTGTTACTAATTTGAGTCTATATTAAAATGTAAAACCTCCTAACTGGTTTCAAAATCAGCGATACAAATAAAATATTATAGGGTTGAGACAAAATCTTAATAGGCCAAAACTGTAACAAATATATAGAGGTGAAGAAACACAGTAAGTATATAACGACAGCTTAATAAAATTGAATAAAAACATTGACATCCTATTTAAGTACCTAGTCGTACGTAAGAAGAGGCTCTTATAATTTGAAAATCTACGTGTCAA
Organism: Pammene fasciana; assembly: GCA_911728535.1. Classification (NCBI taxonomy): domain Eukaryota; kingdom Metazoa; phylum Arthropoda; class Insecta; order Lepidoptera; family Tortricidae; genus Pammene; species Pammene fasciana. The sequence goes on from OU452292.1 coordinate 10,453,286, forward strand.
CCTATTAGTTTATCTACTATCTCTCAGATATTACTGTTTAGTATACAATGGTTTATATCACTAGAATACTAGAAAATTGACACATTCATATCGAAGGTCACTGACACCAGGGAGCCCCTTAAGAACCCTTAGTGTAATCCATTCACTAACGTAACGTAACGATTGCGTTTGCGTTAGGTCTTCATTTGTTTGGACTTTTTAACACAGCACACCAACACCAAGCGGAACGTATCGAAAACTAAACGACCGAGTATATCTATGAGGTATCTCTACTCGGTGATAGTTGATTAGTTTTATTTTTATTTTTATTTAATTTTTATTTTATATCAATAGGTACAATAACATAATATAGGTAAACAGCATTATAAAATATTTCTTACATAAACAACTTGTACATTACTTATATTACTACTAGCAGTTGCCCGCGGCTTCGCCCGCGTACATTATGATTAATGCAGATTTCTACTCTTGAATAAAAGTTTTTCCCCGCGACTTCCTTTGCGTAGAATTAGTAATTGACCCCCCTTTTTACCCTCTTAGGGAATGACTTCTGGGATAACTACTATGTATCCATCCCGAGAACTCAAACTATCTCTATACCAAATCATCTAAATAGGTGCAGCGGTTATCAATTCCCCATATAAACTTTCAACCCCCTTTTCTCCTCTTAAAGAGTTGATTTTCGGGATAAAATTATCCTATGTCGTTTTCCGAGACTCAAACCATCTCTATACAACCAGCAACTGATAATAAATATGGACGGCGAGCTTCAAACAAACCGTCAGCCTGAAACTGGGAAACAACTCGATATACGCATGCTCACTACACTACCAATCAAAAGACGTCAAAATATTAGTCTGTTTTCAATTACAACAATTACTTAAAATACGATTGGTCTGTGTCAAAATAATTTGCTGTTATTCGTCGTAGCACTGACACTTGAAAATGACAAGACAGCGGTGTCATTGGAAACGCATTATCAGTGAACGATTTCATAAAATAAAGAACAATCTTCGAATGTATCTTTTTTGTTTATAGGTTTGAATTTTATTTTTAAGGAAATAAGCTGATACTAACGTTATCGTGTTTTACTGCAGCGTTAAATGATGTTATCACAGAGTGCGTCTCTATCATACCTTAATAACTGAAAAGCGTGCACACGCAGTGAGTATTATTATAGAACGAGCGGAGCGTCGGAAGTGAGTTCTTACAAACAGCTTCTGGCTCCTGGGACGTCTCTGCATTTCGATGACTTTCTGATTTTGAGATATCGATCGACGATTGAAAGACTGAATTTGAGTAACGTTTTCTTGATCTTTATGAAATTTGTTGGGGTTATAGTAGGGATACATATATGTAGTTTGAGAGTTCGTATATGAGCTATATTTTTTTTCATACAAAGTAAAAACTATTTTTCTTGTACACCAATCAATCCAATCAATCCAACCAATCAACACCATCCAATAAAGCAACAGATGATTTTGATGTTTTTGTACATTGCTTGCTCAAACAAGTTGGAACTGTGAATTATTTTACAAATCCAGTTATTTTTAAAAGATCTGATTCAGTTTTATAAGCAAAATCGATTCTTGCCTGTTGGATTGAATAGCGATAGCGGTACTATTTTTATACAAATGAGCCGGTATATAATTTCGGTATTCCGGCTACTAATTGATATTTTAGGATATTTTTTGGTTAATCATAATTTATTACGTTTACCTAAATTACATTTCAGAATATCACGTCAACAATGCAAATGTCGGCTATTTTGATTTTAAATAATACCGACAACGATCCCTGCTCCGAAGCAATTGTATATTAATTGTAAATTATTCGGTAAAAGAAATTTATAATAATGTGGTTTCTGCTTTACTTACGTATGATAAGTGATGTCGTCTTTTTTATTATTTTTACCAGATTAACTCTGGCACCATTTTACGGCGCAAGAAGGCATTTTTAATTATTTATTAGATTTTTTTCATAAACGTCACTACTACCGTGTCATAGGACCGCCATTTGTTAACTAACGGGCCTCGTGGCAGAGTTTGCAAGCACCGCCCCTCGCGGCAGACTTTTTGTGGGGTCATTTTGCAGCTCGAGTTCATAGTCTAGGTATATTACCAGTCGCTGTATACAACAACATATTTATTTCATCTAAATCGGTTCAACTGAAAATAATTCTCTATAAAACTTCAAACCCCTTTGCTATGCACCCCAGTAAGCGTTGTTTTTCGGGATAAATACAATTTTGCCCCTTTCCGGGACCCAAACTATCTCCATACCAAGTTTCATCTACATAGGTTCAACATTTAAAAATTTTAGGAAATTAAAAAAAAAACAGGCAAGTACGGGTCTTACTTGCGCCTCAAAGGTTTCGTACGAACAACTTTATTATTACATTTTTGAAAAAAGACGCTTTCAACATGATGTCATGAGAATTTATAGGGCGGCTGAGTGCGAATCGGACTCGTACCCCGCTTTTCTTTGTCTTAAGTCGGACTGGTGCTTGACTGCACTCTTATCAGTTTTCCTGTAATTCATACGTAAATAACTATTATATCTGTAATTTTTGCAAATTTTTCTGTCGAACAGTTTCCGATATTGATTAATTTACACCTTTTTTTAATAACTTCAAAGTTATGTATGTTAAAATTATACTAATTAGAGATCCTCACATTAAGCCCTTTTATTTGATAAAGTTATTTGTTTTTTGACCCCCGTTTCACCCTTAACTTTTATACCTTTAAAGGTAGTTTTCGCGAAAAAAACTATTTTTTGTTCCTCCCCGGGCCTAAAACTATCTGTATACCAAGTTTCATCTAAATCGGTTCAGCTGTGAATAAATCCTATACTAACTACCAACCCTCTTTTCACCCCTTTACGGGTTAATTTTTCAATGAAAATAACCCTTAGTCGTTTCCCGGCGTCAAACTATCTATTATATCATGTTTCATTGCAATCGGTTCAACGGTTAAAAATTCTCTATACAACCTTCTAATCCCCTTTTCACCCCCTTAAGGGCTGATTTTCGGTATAGAAACTACCCTATGTCCTTTTCCGGAATTAAAAATATTTCTAAACCAAAATTTCGAAATTGATGCCATTTTCGTACTTAATTAACGTCCCACAATACCATAAATCGACTCCCATATTGATATTTAGTCATTTCAACCCTATTGCACCCGAACAGGGGGATGATATTTCACGCCCGCCACGTTGTATCATAAAATCATTGTTTTTTTCGTAATCAGCGACCCGATAAACCATAGAAACGATACCCATGTTGATTTTCAGACTTTGTCACCCCCATTTCCCCCTTTATGGGGTTGAATTTTCAAAAAACCTGAAACACGTGTTTGCTCATTTATTATTAGGAATACTCCTGTGAAGTTTCAAATAAAACAGTCTAACTAATCTTGTTTCCCTATACAAACTTTGGACCCCCATGTCACCCCCTGGGGGATGATATTTTACACCTGCCACGTTATATAATAAAATGGTTGTTGTTTTCGTAATCAGCGACCCGATAAACCATAGAAACGATACCCATATTGATTTTCAGACTTTTTCACCCCCATTTCCCCCTTTAAGGAGTTGAATTTTCAAAAAAGCTGAAACACGTGTTTACTCATTTATTGTTAGAAATACTCCGGTGAAGTTTCAAATAAAATACTCTCACTAATCTTGTTTCCCTATACAAACTCTGAACCCCCATTTCACCCCCTGGGGGATGATATTTTACACCTGCCACGTTGTATAATAAAATGGTTGTTGTTTTCGTAATCAGCGACCCGATAAACCATAGAAACGATACCCATATTGATTTTCAGACTTTTTCACCCCCATTTCCCCCTTTAAGGAGTTGAATTTTCAAAAAATCTGAAACACGTGTTTACTCATTTATTATTAGAAATACTCCTGTAAAGTTTCAAATAAAACAGTCTAACTAATCTTGTTTCCCTATACAAACTTTGGACCCCCATTTCACCCCCTGGGGGATGATATTTTACACCTGCCACGTTATGTAATAAAATGGTTGTTGTTTTCGTAATCAGCGACCCGATAAACCATAGAAACGATACCCATATTGATTTTCAGACTTTTTCATCCCCATTTCCCCCTTTAAGGAGTTGAATTTTCAAAAAAGCTGAAACACATGTTTACTCATTTATTGTTAGAAATACTTCGGTGAAGTTTCAAATAAAATACTCTAACTAATCTTGTTTCCCCATACAAACTTTAGACCCCCATTTCACCCCCTTACGGGGTGAATTTAGAAAAATCCTTTCTTAGTGCACCCCTAAACCTTATAAGGGACCTACGTGCCAAATTTGGTAACTCTAGACCCATCGGTTTAGGCTGTGCGTTGATATGTCAGTCAGTCAGTCAGTCAGTCAGTCAGTTTCTTCTTTTATATATTTAGATTGCAATTGTACACAACATTTTAGTGGAATAATTATTAAGCTAAAGCAAGTTTGACTTTAATATCTTCTACTTTAAAAATAGAATCTCTACCTCTATTTTCGATATCTTCTGCTGATAGTTCTGCTTGGTGTTCTGTGTTAAAAATCCCATACCAAATGAAGACCTAACGCAAACCCAATTGTTACGTTACGTTAGTGAAAAGTATAATCAAGATAGTATTCCGTGCCTAAAAGCGTATCATAGCCGTATTGATAATAACCGGCTATAAACCGAACAAACACGGTTGTGCATCATCCGGTCCGAGGATAACTCATGCGAAAGCTATTAAAATAATCCGAGATAAATATTTTAATTTGTGCCCCGGCTGTAGCCCATTCAACGAAGATTTCGATCATAACGCCAAAAGAGACGTAAAAAATAAAATAAAAAATGTATAGGTATCAGAATTACAGAAGAAACGAAAAGTTATGTCATACTTTCGATCGACTATTTAAGTTTCGATAGGTATTATCCATTATTAATGACCTGTGAGATCCGGTCACCTATTAGGGTGCCATACGATGATAAGACAATTTTTAGCAACAATTTTAATTTAAGTACATATATAAAATAGCACGATCATAACAATAGCTATCGTCAGATTTGTTCTGGTCACCACGAGCGTAAGGTTAAATAAAAAAACGCGAAATAGTCCCTTGAACTGTCATATAATCATCAATGGATAAATCCACGTAAAGGCGGCCACCGACTATCAGTCCGCCTGCAGTCCGCCTGATGATCTCGGCCTGTCAGATAGAACAAAAGTTTGCCGGCTCCGAACAACAGGCTGATATCGTCAGGCGGACCGCAGGCGGACTTATAGTCGGTGGCCGCCCTAAGAGCGTAACGTCAGTTACGAATTATTCGCTCACTTTTCATGGCGCAATTTCAAGTGAAAACATATCTTAATTCTTATCTATAGAGATAAATAATTCACACGTTCACACTTGCGTCAGAAATAAATAAACAATCAATGAAATCGTAACTAGCGTTACAGTTCCATGGAATTGCACAATATTTATCGCAGCAACCGAAACCCATTTATCTTCAGGCAATTTTAAAACCACCATCCTCATTGATCAGACTAAGGTAAATATTTTAATTTGTGAACACACTAATGAATCACTGGGCCCATGTAATTTGACATCACACTTCACACCTCGATCAGATCGATCACACATTTCGGGATCTTATCTCGACTCTAACTTACCTTTAAATATCGGGATAGTGGAATTTTACTGAGGATTTTTTTTATTAATTACCGCCACACAAGAAGCTGGTGACTTTAATTAAGTCGCTTAACTTCAAACTCGGATAAATCCACCTTATGCGATTTTGGTACTAAGAAAAGATAATAGCAGAGACTGTAGAGATAAAGACGGCCACAGCCTATGAGCTTTTTGAAGCTCAAGTCAATTGCGCCCTCTGAAAGACGCCTAAAGATAACGAAAATGTAAGAGGAAATGTCACCTGCACGGCTACTCCACTTAGTAGCAAATAGCGTACTAGTAGTACACTAGTAGCTACTAGGTAGAGTAGCAGTGCAAGTGAAATTTCCTCTTACATTTTTGGTATCTTTAGGCGGCTTTCGGACAGACTCACAGAGGGCGCAATCGACTTGAGCTTCAAAAAGTTTTCAGGCTGTGGCCGTCTATATCTCTATAGTCTCTGGTAATAGGTTAGATATTTGCAGAGAGAGTCGAATGGATTTATCCGAGTTTGAAGTTAAGCACCATAATTAAGAGTGTGTCTTTAATAATAAGAAGAGGGGTCATCAGTCCAGTAGTTTCTACAAGAGCGGGTATAGAAATGGACTGAGAAAGAGATATAATCTTAATTCTTAGCATAAAGCTTTGGCATCTGCTAAGTTCCTTTAATTGGCTATTTTCCCAACGACTCAAATCGGCTACTCGTTACGGAACGTCAAAACGATTTGTATGTAAAGTTTTTATCTAAGACCTGTGATGTCACGAAATATTATGCAAATGCACCTCCTCTAGGAATAAAAGTTTTTGGCGATTTGGTAATCATTTATACTAATTAATTAATTAATTTAAGAGCAGGCTCCATAAGGGTGAGAGGTACCAGAAGACACATCAGAGCCTCCGAATGCGAAGACGGAGCAGGAATTCTGCACTGACCTGACTGATTACAATTTTATTACCTAAATTGAGACATCAATAATTACCTAAAATGGTATCGAAGTTATCGAGCGCATATTTGTAAGAATTCGTACGTTTAGTATTGAAAACAAAATGACGAGTTGATTGATGATGTGAGAATTTAGTTGATTTAACCACAATACCTAATAAAATATGTAAATGTTACAGTTTCAGTTTGTAAGAGAGGTTTTCACGTAAAATCAAACATCCTTAAAAGCGGCAAATATTCCCTTGCATGCCTTTAGAAACTTTTTCTCCTTTTCCCATCTACACATCACTACGCGTGAATACCTATACATGCCTTAACGCAAGCAATTTATTACCCCTAAAATCTATTTCCATCCCAATCCACAGGTCCATCAACGTTCTAGGAGATAGGAATCTAAAATAAATGTCCCATTTATCGTGAGTGGGCTGCGGCTCATAATGACCTATTTTAATCCTTATTGCAGCGAGATAAAACACAGGACTGGTCAATTGAGGTGTAGTGGTGTTAGTACTGAATACTTGAATAGGGATGTCCCGAGTAGCTCCGATCCATCAACTTGAGATAGCATCTAAAAGTGAGGTGAGGTGTGGGTTTCGACGCCGGGGACAGGGCTAGCATTATGTCGTATACTCATCTATATTATAAAGTCATCATCATCATCATCTCAGCAATAAGACGTCCACTGCTGAACATAGGCCTCCCCCTTTTGGGGGGGTCTGCCATACGCGCCACGCTCGGCAGGCGGGTTGGCGCGCGCAGTTATTTTTTGTTTATTGTTCTTTAGGCTTTCGGAAGATCTGCCCATCTCCCGGTATAGTCCCTTAGCAGACTCCTACTGCAAACACGGGACGATATGGTGGGGGACAATTCTAAGGCCGGGCACCCCACGGCGTATTATAAAGTATATCCTGTTTATTCCTTGAAATTTTTAGTGTTCAAATATTATTATGCATGATTGAAAAGTAACGGGTTCAAATTCAGGCTGGCACGAAAATGTATGAATAAATTTTCCTTAGTCACCTCATAACTTACTTGTATGACTTGTATGTTGTGAGTATGTACTCCCTGAACCGCTTCACAAAGAGCCGTTTTGCTGCATTGATCGTAGCAAATGGAAATTCGTGATCTCTTCTTGCTTCTTTTGGGATGTAGGCGTGATTGTATGTTGTTGTTCTTGTATGAGTATGTACTTGTGAGTAAACTTGTATACAAATAAAGATCTAAATTCCTCTTTTATTATAGATCAAACGACATGTGCCTTTAGTGCCTTCAACCCTTAAAACAATTCTAACGCAATCTACTGACGTCGTGACGGACTCTGCGTCTCCAAATGACTAGATCGTGTACTTATACTATTTATTAGTCGCTAGTCGAAGTTCTTGGACTAACCACTAGTGTATGGATAGCAATCACACCTCACAGGGTCGTGCTACTAAGTGGACATTGTCTACTTGGACCCAGTTCCCGAAGTAAATGAACGGGATTAAGGGTTATTGAGTTCGTGACTCGTGTTACGTATATATTTTTTCAAGAAGTTTCCGTTAGATCGATTGGATCACATAACGTTTATACGTACTATTCTTAAGCTAGAACTCTTGTCACCCAAAAAAGAATACTCAGGTTTTTGCAAGCTTTTATTAAACTTGTTGTTGTTGATCTCGCTCAAATCGCGATCAATCAATCTCGATCGCTGATGTAGAGCCCGACTGGGGAAGTACCTCCAGACCTCCACCTTAAAGAAAACCACAGCCAAATAGCACTAGACCCTACTCATAGTGTTGTGTTCCTGCTGTTGTCAAAGAGCTCAAAGAGGGCCCAGTGTGTTGACTACGAGGGACCCTCTTGTTCCTTTAGCCGTCAATACAGTGAATCCTACTTTTTGTAAAGGGTTGGCAACGCGCATGTGAAACCTCTGAAGTTGCAGGCGTCCATAGGCTACGGTAGCTGCTTACCACCAGGTGGACCGTATGCTTGTTTATAGCAGTATAAAAAAAAAAGTTTTTGAGGGCCATTTGTAAAAATGTCATTTTGACAGTTGCTTTCCGCATCAGTCAGCGACTATACTGGCAGCCAATGACACATCAGTACGAGAGCATCACTATACTATACTGAATCCCTATCAGAGACTTTATGACTCCATTAAACCACCGTTAGCTGAATAAGTGTCCCACGGCGTGAGTTAGCGCATTCACACGACCGTAATAACATCGACTCTAGTTGACTATGATATTGTATAAGAGCTGCAGAGCTCTTCAACTTAGGGGTCGCTATTATAGCTAAGTCCGCAGGTCGAGAAAGATTGCAAAGTTAAAAAAAAACTGGTCCTCAATACTTGTCAAATTAAGGGGAAATGAAAAACGAAACAATAAGAGTGTTTTTTCGTTGTCGTCAATAAGGATGATGAGTTGATGACTAATGATGACACATATTCAATTATGCAATTTAGTTGATAGGATGCGAAATGATCAATCAATATATTCTAATTAAGTAAGAATCAAAAAATCTATTGAAATAGTTCAATGATACGAGTATCTTCTTCTTCTACCTAGCGTTATACTGGCTATTGCCAGGGTCCGCTTTCCTGCTCGCTTTCCTCCAGGCTCCACTTTGCACGATCCTGGGCGTCTTCTTTCATTCAATGATACGAGTATCAGTCTTCAAAATTTAAACAATTTACGATTTTATTTAAGTACGAAATCGACAAAACTTTGATACTATTCGATTTCTCACATTTTACTCTACTTTAACGACCCCTCTGTGAATCTATCTGTATGAAGCAATGGCAAACTCATACATAATATATCCAAACAAATAATGTTCTATGTTTCTCATTGGTTTATTACTAAATTCTAAATAGGAACAACCAATAAAACGTGCTTCCTAGCCCATGTGAATTATGCAAAAGTGAAAGACACCATAGATATTCATTTTAACGTTAGTTCAGAGGTTGATTAAGTATTAAAATAACCAAGCATACTGTAAATCCGATGTGGCATTATAACATTTATAACTGGCCATTAAAGTGTTAGTACTAGGAAATGACTAAATTTACAGTAAGACCTAGTTAAATGGGACCTTAGGAATAAACTATCAAATGGATCAATGAGTTGTCTAGGTCATGATCCCTATGCTATAAATGAGCACTGTTATTGGAACTAAGAAGCTTTTAGAACTTCAATTACTTGTGCATGATTAAGGAATGCGAACGGTAAATATTTAGTGTAAGAATTACCGGTAATTTTAATGTTTATTATCAGAAATGTTAGGTTAAAATATAAAAAAGTACCTACCCGCTAAATATGGAAGAATCAGAAAAAAAACGGACTATGTGGTATAGTTACTATAGGTAATGATTGGTACAGAGTACAGATATCGTAAATAATGACAGCGTAATCATTTAATAACAGTGGATATCTTCAGGAAAAGTACCAGGTATCTAATTACCGTACCAGAACAGTACATTACAGCCCGATATCCAATAAATAACACTTTCGTCCATAAATCAAACCTTCAAATTCCGCCAAAGATATCCGTTCCATTTAAGAACGTACATATTATAAATTATCCCACTGTCATTCGATATATGTCGCGGTTTAAGGGAAAAGCGTTCTTAATGACGCAGTCGCTTATGTCGAGTAGAATAACATTCGTATGTCGATTTTTGTTTAAAATGATACCTTCCTTTAGTTGGCGTTTAAGCCTTTGTTAATGATGATCTAATACAAATTTGCGCGCTTCGCGACTTAAGCGCCTATCCTCTTTAGACATCTTTGATTGGAAGCAATACATTTCGTAAAGCCACAAACGCCATTCGTGGTAGTTGTAGTTTTATCTCGTGTTGTCAAGTATGGATAGCGATTAAAAATGTTACATTTAACGAATGCAGTTTCTTGGGGAGCGTTAAATCATCCAATTTGGCCATGGCAAGAGGAAGTGTGAAAGGCGATTAATAATGATGTTTAGTAATGGTTACTTATCTTTGGAATGCTGACAGCAGGCAGCATTGGTTTAGATTTGCTTCGTGACTTGATATAAGTCGCTACTTATGTGGTAAGTGTTTTTAGTAATGCTTAATGAGTTTGGGCACTATATTGTATATTGTAGAAATGAGTGCTCAATTATGCAACACTTAATTAAAAATACTTTATCGTTAGCAAAGTATGAATACTAACATAGTTTTAAATAAAATACTAACTCAAAATGTGGATCATGTTGTCTGTAATAAATAAATAATAATAATAATATATTGGACTATAAAACTGCTTTGTGCTTTGTGTCTAGCAACCAACCAATATAATAGATAGACATTTATTTCTATTATATTGGTATAGTATACCTAATACCGTCAAATGGGGTGACTTTAAAATAAGGAACTGATTTTTTACCTCCAGTCTTCTGGTAATATGTTGGAAATTTATGTGATTCATTAGTAGATCAAGAAAATTATAAATTATGCTGCTTTATGAGAATTTATTTATGAGTTTTACGACTGTTTGAAAATGTATCAAAGTATTTAGCCCCAAAATTTTTTAAGTCAAGAAACTCAAGCGACCCCTAATCACCAAAAGCTTAATCACCACTGCCATAGTTCGTTGTTTGATTAATGTGTAAAGTTTTGGAACATCTTTTGCTCGCTTTATATCTCCGACCGTCTACAAAATTATGTCTCCCATGTACCTAATGTCCACATTACATACATAATATATGTGCAATCTTACCGTAGTTTCAGCGAACAGGAGCCGATCCTCAGCGCTGCTTCAAGCACAGTGACAGCGGCCTGGTACTGCCCAGCTGCCAGAAGTTCTTGTCCCACCACCTGTCAACAATTAATCCTGTCAGTTGGTACTAATAATAAACTACACTTAGGACCGGTTGCACCATACACAATTAACGAACTGATTAAGTACTTTTAAATATGGCGGCACAGCTGTCCTCCCATAGAGAACTGTTGAACTTTTCATACAAGAACTCCATAGATGACGATGACGTTAAGGCGATTATCACACTGACGACGGATCCGCATGCGGCGCCGGTGCGCGAGAGAGATAGCGCTCTGCATGTGTATAGCGCTGTCTCGCTCGCACACCGGCACCGCATGCGAATCCGCACCAGTGTGATAACCGCCTAACACACGGTGTGGTGCAACCGACTTTGTTGTTGTACAGGTGTAAGCAAGGGTCAATACCTATTGCTAGAATTTATATGGAGAATATCGTTTTTTCGTCTCCGATTTTCCAAAAATTTCTATCCGTGCAACGCTGATGTCCGAGCGGTAATGCGTGCTACGTTTAATGGATGCTAAGTAACGTGGGTTCAAACCCTGACTCGTACCACTGAGTTTATCGGAACTCTTGTACTAAACATTAGTTGATATTACAAGCTACTTTTCGATGAAGTCTTCTTCTTCTTCAGGTACAATATCCTCTACGGATGTCGGCTACCAACTCTTCTCGATTCGCAGTCTTTCTGCCCAGTGAGGCAGTGGTAAATCCCGTCCAACTCTTGAGGTTGTCCATCCATGTGGTTCTTCTTTTCCCTCTACCCCTTTTTCCTTCGATTTTACCTTCTATTATTCTTTTAACAATACCTATATCAAGGTTAGGATGAAGTACCTATATCAAAGTTAGGAGGCTAGAAGTCGTGGTTTTCCTTTTAGGTTGGAATGACAGATAGAGTTAGCTTATTAACTAAATAGTATAGGTAGGGCCTACATCTATTCTTTCTAATAGGTGGGCGGATTTGGCAGAAGGCTGAGACAAATCCTTGCTAGATAATGATGATAACGAATATTGTTATAAATACACAATCATGCAAATAATCGTCTTAGTAAATGCAAATATCGACCGCAAAAACGCGAAAAAAAAAAGAAAATATCCGTCTCAAAACCGCTTCGATAGTTTTTGTGTATCACATCAGTATCAAGGATGTCGTTATGTGATAAAAAACAGTAATAATATAATTACGTATAATAAGTAGCAGGCTAGCAAATTCATTCGACCTCAACGAAGTTGGAGGAGGAAATATCAACAATGTAATGAAATAACTAAAATTACTCTCAGGATTATGTGAGTTTCGCATGATTCACTTTAAATCGGCTGTTTCGGTAGCCTCACTTCTCGTTTTTATATCATTACTGGCCACAGTACAATAAACTAATACTTCCAAATGCGAAATTGAGTATCACGGGTCCCTATAAAAAGCGGGACGAATTTATAAAGACTCATATGTTCCATTATACCCGCACTAAAACATTTACTAACGATTTGAGGTTATCTTCGTATAAAGTAATAAACACTCAGACATTTAGGAACACCCACATAGCCTTTATTTTATGGCCTCCAGATTTATATGAAAATGTAAGAAAAATATAAAATTGATCACACGCTGATAAGAGGTCGCGGAATTTGTATTTATAAGTAAGAAACTGCTCCGATAAGCTCAGGGGCCATAAATGTGAGAATAAAATCGAAACATTAATGGACCGTAAGCCAGGAACAGCTTTCATGACCAATCGCGTCCAAGTTATTGCCAGGACCCGATGACTATAGAAATTTGCCTGGCTCGGGGTCTTTTAACACGAGGATAGGGTGGCATTTAAATGAAAATAAAAACATGTTGCTTATTAATTTATATTAATGTTTAAGGTAGTTATACTGTCCTAGATTAATGAAAATTATAAAATGAATCTGACCCTGTTTTATTTAGTTCACTTCTGTTCAGATAAGATAACGAAGATTCTAAAATTTTAGTTAATACTAACCTACGATTATAATAATATATACCTACAATACCTGTCGCCAAGTGAAATTCGACAATCCTGCAATTTTCTTTGACTAGCAGTGAATATACATTTCTTTGATTACTGGAAACCCAATTCTGACTTTGTGGGATTTGTATAAAAATACCTTCTCGTAGGTAATATTTAAGAAGATCTGGGGGGTGATTTTTGAGATTCGAGTTCTCGAAAGTGACATTTACGACTCAGAATAAAACGATAAAATTATGTTTTATAAATAACAGCGATAGGAATTTGAAATCATGAGTATTTAAACTATTAATTTCATGCGAAAAAATTGGCGGTAAGCTTTTGTGTGGGATTATTTTCGAGCTTAAACTTTTTGAATTCGGGCGCTCGAAAGTCAAAAATTGGCCCCCTGTTAGGTTAGGTGACTCTATTTTTGTTAGTTTGCATCTACCTTTTGAATTTTTAGTGTGAAATCTAATAAAACATGCACCAAATGCTACAAATTTTCAATTATTTAAATATCATAATGTTCTTCGTAATCCGCAAAACACTATTAGCAGTAGGTAGCTTTATGTATCAGTAGCGGCCATTTTGTGGCAGTAGGCCGCCATTTCGAGCATCCACGTACCGCTGCCGATCAACTGTCGTGCAGATTGTATGTAAATTCAACGCGCCGTATTTATGGCGCTCTGATCACTCAGCCCCATTGTCTGCGAGTTAAATGCGCCGAAAAATGCTCAGATGTCGCCGGACTCACATGCGGAATGTATGCAAATGTTCTCTGTATGGGGTGGTTAAAGCCAAACTTATCGGGAATCGGCTTCATTGGCTTCTTTTTGGTTTAATTAACGATGTTGAACGTAACTAGTTGCTTTAGCTTCAAGCATTGCATCAAGTGAAAACACGTTCTTAAATGCAAATAGATAATAACTGACGTGTTTGTAAGATCAGTGACACCGGAATGATTAGGGTTTATTTAACAGTGGTTTGTGTTAGGTAAGAATATATTATATAATAATAGCAAAGCTAACAAGACAACTAAAAGACTAAGAGACATTCTGTCCGATCTCATGTTAGAACGTTCATTGATTGACACTAACAAAGGGCATCGTTGTATTAAACGGCATGGGACTCAAATCATGCGAACAAGACCCGCTGCATAAGAAACTGCCTTTGTAAACGAAGGGTTTTAAATAAAGTGAGTGACAACGATATTTCCGGAGATATCCTCGGTAATGGCGGGCATTATTTCGGGATCGGTCGCGTATCAGATGCCATTTAAACAGGACGATGGACAGCTTAAATAAGTTAAATTCGATTCGACAGAAACCTCACGATTCTCACAGTATTGTATTAAACTTTAGTGGCTACTTACGATACCTTATTTGGTTAAAAAAGTGGCGAGTAGTGAACAAAAATTGCACGTGTTGAATTGTTGTATTTTGTAAATGTCGAGTACGTGGCGTTATTGAGTGGTAAAAATAACTGTGTTTAATAGGCACCTATTATTCGATATCCATTTTCTCACATCAAGTTATTAAATAGTACATTTCGAGGCTAGTGCGGAAAGAATGACATTTACGCACGTGTATCGAACGATGTTTTTTAATACAGTTGCGATAAAATGATAACATGGACAATTTGTTACTTTGAGGTTATTTTAGTAGGTACAAATATCCGAACACTCTCGCGCGGTGCGGTGCGGCGCGGTGATGGTGATACAAAACCCGCACTATAAACACTGCAAGAAAAGCTCTTTTTTGAGTAACGGTGTTAAAAAAATCATCATAATCGTTGTCAACTGATTAAAGTTTGAGGACAGTGGAAGATCTTTTGTAATTTTTGTAAACCACGAATATTGAATAGAAAGTCAGGTTATTTTCATGAACTATTGTTGTAGTTTATCTGGTTGAATATAGCTACTTAAATTTGATGCAGCATATCTGCAGGTGATTTTTTTAACAGTCATTTTTCGAATTACGTCTAACGTATGTTAGAAGTGAACCTATCCAGAAGTTAGACAGATAAAATCCTTACCGATATGAGGACGAACGGGCTCTGATCGAGCTTCATCGCTTCCAACTGCCTGAAGGTGGGTTCAAGAGTAGCCCGCAAGGGGGACTTGAGGGAAGCCTCGACCAGTGCAGCCAGGAGTTGCCGGGACGCCGGCTCCACGCCCAAGCCTGAGCTGAAGGCGGCCAGGGCTTCGCCGTGACGCCCCAGGCATTGAAGAGCCACGCCTGTGAACAATCAAATTTTAAGCTCATTTGTTTAAAGATTTAAGTCCAAAGTCAATCTTGTTTTGCCAAATACATAATGGTTTGGTTATTGTAAAAAATATCTAAACGCATACCCGTAGATTTTGAAAAAACTATGGGCAGTTGGGACCATTTGTTAGGTTTGTATTTTCACTTTGCATGAACTTGGCAGCACTATCGACTTTAATACTAATCAAGCGGGCTAGCATATCTTACTTTGTCGCCTGTCACTTCACACTTCGAGTCGTGCTTGAAGTATGGAGAGTCGAGCAACAACTTAAGATGTGCTAGCCGTGCAAGATCGGGTACTAGCTTTTTTCTATATTCAAAATTTTAACTCAAAAATTCAGAATATTATAGTTTCTACAACTGCCAAATGCAGTTAAATGTAGAAACTATTCAACCGATTATTAGTAGCTTTTGAATTCACCCATTT
This sequence comes from Pammene fasciana, assembly GCA_911728535.1. Lineage (NCBI taxonomy): Eukaryota > Metazoa > Arthropoda > Insecta > Lepidoptera > Tortricidae > Pammene > Pammene fasciana. Next base: position 10,469,340 of record OU452292.1, read on the forward strand.
TGTGAAGTGGCAGAGATGCTGATTTAAAATTATATTAGTACAATAATTATGCTATTATTAAGTATGCTAATGAAAAAATAAAACATCGCTTGATAAATTACATTTAGAAGGAATAACAGCGCTGTTTATCAAATCTAAAACAAATTGCAATCGTAAAAATTCAAATTACGATAATCGTTTTTTTATTGCGGCCAGTACTTAGCGAGAAGTACCTAAATCAAACTCTCCAAAGATATATAAGCGACCGTAATGAGCTTATACAACATTTTGCATCATAAATATATAGAAAGTTGAGTGCGTCGGCGTAATTCAGGGCATTAAAACTATATCACATAAAACAAATGGAGTACCAATTAGTAGAGACTAATAAATTATAAGAACTGGTGGTAGCATTATACCAACTTGCGGTTCACAATATTATATGATCATACTATAAGTATACTAAGTTTATTTGTAGCTCGCTTAGATGCCTGCCTAATACCACAGCGGGATCTTTCTTAAATTCTTTCTAAGAGCCACAGTTTTAAGCAGAAATCAAAGCTAATGCATATAAGGGCTCTAAGTACTCGTAATACGACACTCAATCCTCGCGGACAGGTTGCTTTGAAACGTAAATAATAGTGTATATTGATAGATGTTCTTATTTATGCTTGCCTCTGACTCGAGTATGATATCATTTCGCCTTACCGTAATACGCGAAGTGAAAGCGTCGGCAAAACAATAGAAAAGAAACCGAATAAATCACACAGTCGCACGCAATGTCAACTTACGATGTATATGTAATCACACGCACCGTTAATTTGTGATTTAACATGATGGCATTAGTCGGTAAACATACGAATACGGAGCGAAACGCTTGAGGTGGCACGGTAATTGAAAATTGGTGGCGCGATGAAATATTATACTCTTACCAGGGGTGCAGAGTTCGGCCAGAGGTTACACCAGCCATTTGTGTAAGAACGTGACTGTTTGCAAAACGCATTTTATTTGAGTCTGTGGAGCTGGGAACTGATTTAAATATAGAAAATACAAAATACTTACAGGCTACATAAGTGCGTGGTGGAATAACTAAAAGCAATTCTTTAACTTTTCAATCACACAGTAGCTTTCACTGTTTGCCATATTTGAAAGTTATCTTAATGAAATGAAATGAAAAGAAGCACCTGTCCAAGTGTTCGTATAGTTATAACATAAATTAAGTAATATAAAAATCTTACCCTGTCGGTAGTAGGCTTTGGGCCAGTTAGGGCACAATTCTCTGGCTTTAGTGGCATCTTGTAATGCCGCTGCGAACTGCCCTTGCTTCAGTCGCGCTGCAGACCTGCGAACATAAATTAATGGGTATTAAAGCCTGATCAGTAATGGTTCATCCTGTTTTGGCATATTTTTTTATTTTATAATTCTGTCTTGTATAACCAATATACAGTTGAAGGAGATCAGGTCCCTGTTGCCATAAAGTATATGGTTGGTCGGATCCAATGTGAGGGCATTAGCGTACAAAGTCTCCGGACAAGCACGCACCGTTCTGGGTATCTGTTGGCTCTATCTATACAGTTGAAGGAAAACAGTTACCTGTCGCTATAAAGTATGTGGTTGGCCGGATCCAAGGTGAGGGCATCAGTGTACAAAGCCACGGCAGTCGCGAAGTCCACGGTGTGGCAAGCGCGCGGCACTGGACGCGCGTACCTTCTAGATGCCTGTTGCGTATCTATGCAGTTAAAGTAGAACAGTTACCTGTTGCTGTAAAGTATATGGTTGGCCGGATCCAAGGTGAGGGCATCAGTGTACAAAGCCACGGCGGTGGCGAAGTCCCCGGACTGGCACGCGGCGTTTGACGCGCGGACCTTCTCGACGAACAGCGCCCGCGACGCCGCGCCCAGGGACGCTGAGCCCGTTGGCTCGATCTATAAAAAAAAATCTTTGTTCAGAAAAACATACTTATAATAAGAAGTCATCGACATATAATTCTTCTAAGTAATTTATTTATTTATTTAACAACAAAATCATTACAGTCGGCATTACAGTATGCACCAATGCGCCGAGTAACTAAATATATTAAAAGTATACTAATAGCAACATTTACATAATAAGACTAACGACATTCCACTGATTATGAACAATAAGTAGTAAAACAATGTTATATATGTGAAGCGAAAATAGGTAAGTGGACCTGAGGTTTCTAAATGGAGTCAATTATACCAGTTTAATAAAACATACTACGTATTACAATTAACGATATTAAAAAATACAAGAAACAACAAGTACAGGTAAAATTGAAGGTATGATTATTGAATCCAGGGTACCTTTTTGTGGGCTTGATTAATCTATGTAAATTTTAGCTAGATATTTGTTACAACAATCCATTATCAAAATCTGAATTAAAAGAAGGTTCGCTCAGAAAGGAGCACTTTATTATATCACACAGATATAGGTACAGGTACATAAAAACGATTATAGAAGGGAAAATAGCAAAATAAAGAGGCCGAGGAAGACCAAGACGTGCATTTCTAGACCAAGCCAAAGAAAAAGTCAACATTATGACGTATCAAGAGCTAAAAACATGGCGATTACTCCGCCGACAAGAGCACAGCTACAGCGAGTCAGAGGCTCTTAAAATTATGATGATCATAGGTACAGGAAAGTTAGGGAGCATAGCAACGCACCGAGGAGGCGAGGAGAAGTTTCCAAAGTTACGTAATTTTCCATACGGAATGTTCTCAGAACTAAAATTTTACGAACAATCAAAAATATTAAGAAAGTCGCTGGACACCGCCGTTAACAATTTTTATTTTAGCTGACTATCACATTTACGAGTTTATAAAAATTATACTAATAATTCAGTTTTGATAATTCCCATATATATGTTCTCATTGGAAATTTAATTTGAATTCTCGTGTTAGTTTCCGGAAATTTCCGAGAATGTTACTGAATTTTTAAAAATGTCAGATAATATTAAAATTAAAAATTAATATTATTTTTTGCTATCAATGCTTTCGGTCATACCCATGAAACAGCGCTTTTTTATATGCATCCATACCAGTTTTTGAATACCTTTAGAGGTCAACCCAACCTCTTGGACCCTTTTATGGCAACCGAAAATACAAAAGAACATGCAGTAATACACTTGTAAAGAATGGCGCATTAATCGCGTAATCGCTGCACCGGCGCGGGTAGCCAGCGAGTTCAAATTCGATTTCGCATCATTCAAATTAATCGACTCATACGAATCGTGACCACACTTTTAAATTACTCTTATGTTCCTGGTACTAAATCTCGATTTTTTTTCTCACTCAATAAGTAATAAAGATGGGCTTTTAATTAATTAGAACTGAGCTCTATCGCTTTTTTTTTAGAAAGTTATACTCGTATCACTAGCGAAAGTAAGCTTCAATTAAAATTACACTGTTGAAAGTGCGATGTATTGGTTAAACTTTATGAAAAGAAACGAAATGTAAAAAAATTGCATAATAAATAAGCAAAATATTCAAAAGCCGGCGATATTCAAAAGTCAATAAATAATACAAAAAGACAGATGACAACCTGCTACTGTATTTTCTAAACCCCATCGTTTTTTAGAGGCAAACTTTGGAGGGTTCACCACCTGTGATATCTAGTCGAGCGCATCTCTGAGTATTTTTTTCTCACGAACTGCATTCTCGGCCCCCACCATTGAAAATTCAAATGATCCAACTTTCATCCTTGCACGATTTACATTGTTGCGTCATGACACATCACGCACGGGTGAACTTGAACTTGGCACGTAATGTATTGTACGTCACGAGTTGTGTGTGTTCGGATTTTGTTTTGGTTGCGGGTTAGCTGAATAAAGGTGGGCTGACCCGTTGAAAGCGCTTACCTCTGACCCTCGTGTTTTAAAGGTAAGACGAGCTCAAAAAATTGATTTGACGTTGGCAGGTGACTTGTGTTACTATATTGTGTTTTTATTACTATTAGGTACTTGCTTAGTTTAACAATGTTTTAAATGCCAACGGTTTTTTGCAGTTTAATTACAGAGGGCTGAAGGATTGGTCCATGGTCCACCCGAATTTAAAAAAATGATGGACAATCTTTCTTTATTCACTTTTATTTAAAAATTCGTTTAAAACAGGCGCCTGATAACCGGCACGGCCGACATATTGGGTAATTATTTTTCTTGAAACGACCTTTCATTTATCTTGAGGCCTTACTTTTAAAAATAAGGACCGCCCAGAGTCACTTAGTAAACGTCAAATGGGCAGTTTTTAAATTCAAACAACGGAAGCTAATTAAGAGTGTTTTTTGTATAAAAAGTACCTACCTAGTTTCTTAGCCTTAGGTTCTTGTAACAAATAGAGACCCATTCATGGAAGTTATGACAACTTTAAAGTTTGATCCTGTTTAATAATAATAAATCAATATTTTATTTATTTATTTGAAATACTGCTCCTAAATGTTATCCATTGCAGTTAGGTTTGTTAGTGAACTGCTGTGTTTGTTTGTCTTTGACTTTGTATTTATTTTTGTAGTTTAAATTTAAAGATAATAATATGGTTTATTATTTTATACCTAATTTGATTTAAATTTAAGTTAGACCTTACTGTACCTAATCTGTAGGTATTGTATTGTAACGACATGTATTTAAATTATAAATTTGATCATTATTTGCTTAAGCAATTATTTATTTTAATTGTTTTCTAATTTGTATATTTTAATTTTTGATAGTCATGTGTTTTTTACGACATCCACGGAAATAATATTTTGATGTATTAAGGCATATAGCCTTAATACATGTTTATGAAACTTTTATAAAATGCAAATGACAAATAAACTTTCCTCCATATCAAAAAATCACGTATTCCATTCAAAACGCTTCACATAACTTCCAGCTCTAAATCATAAATTCAATGGATCTTCCCAGAAAATGTTTAAAATTCTGTCCGCGCTATTCACATGTGTAGCACTTTATGATCTCTGTCGGGATGCCCACTGTCAGAGACTAGTCAATAATAACAACTGATAATGTATTGAAATTTTACCCGTGATAATACTGGTTAGAACCGGTGGTAGTTTTTTTCTCTGTCTGTCGTTCATAAGTGCATTGTAATGTGTCTGAATTTTTAGATATTTTCCCTTTTTTTATCTATATTTTTTTAAATTTTTTTTGACTAAACGGTTGTTTGATACTTATAACGCTTATAATACAAACTTGAAATAACCTCCAAAGTTATTAGCGAGACTTTGTTCGGCAGCGTTTACGTCACATTAGATGGATTAGATCGGTTTTATATAGCCTCAGTCCGCATGGAAGTTGTTAAAAACTTTTAACCCCCTTTTCACCCCCTTAGAGGTTATTCCAAAATATATTTCTTACTAGAACTCCATTAGCTACATGACATAAAGAATTTAGCCATCAAACTTTTGCTCTTTGAATGACTTGAGATGGAATAGTTTAAGAGCTCATGAAACGCATCGCTGCGCTATAGACAACAATGACGACGAAAGTGCCATTGGTATCAGATTGTGTGAACATGTTCAGTCTTTATTATTTACTAGTTTCTGGTAGAGCCAGGGAATTAAATAGTGTGGGCACAGTACTTGAATATTTATGAATGTTTTCTTCACCCTCGTATTATTGTTGTTTGAGGATCTATTCAACATATTTTAATGAGTTCGAGATATGGAATTTGTGGTTAACAAAGAAGAAAATGGCAGCTTCATTACAATAGCAGCTTTTTAATTTCCTGTAATCAGCTACATGACTATTGTATTTTATTAATTAAGTCAATCTAATAATTAGCTTGCAGGAAGGCGGAAAGAGTTCAACGACTAGTCTAAAAATTGTGTTGATAATAGATTCTCAGTCAATCGGATTTATCAAACAATTTACAAAATGAAATGTAAAATTTACGGTCTAAATTCAAAATTCAGTCTGAGTCGCTTTAAATTCAGCTAATGGTTGTTGGACCGTAAACTAATCCTTTACAGAAGATCTAATCGCAACATTTTAATTTAACCCGTTTTTGCCAGCCTGTTTAAAATCCACTTAGTGGGACAGAAACGAAAGATATCCATTTCGGACTTAAAAATTGGAGGGCCGATCCGAAAAAAATGGCGTCGTCGGAGCCTTTGTCTATTTTTTATAATCTTAGCACAATTACGTGATTCTTTACCTGTGGAGGTATAAAATAAAACAATTAGTGTGTGTGGGTGCCGATGCCGAGACAAATCATGTTATAATTTGGTTAGGGACCGGATTTGGGTAATTTTTGAGGTTTTACAAAAGTCGGCGTTGGACGACATGCGTTTTATGGGAATCAATGTCCGTGCGTTCCGTTTGATCCGATTTGACACGGCTAAGGCTAATTAAAAAAATAATGACGAGCGCACGAAAATCTCGCTTCGTTTGTTTTGTTTAGTGTTTGTTGAGCGACTACAAAAACTGAGCCGACGTGTGTTTATTTAAGTACGTGGATAAGAAGAGAATTCATCAAGATTAAACCATGAAATTAAAAGCTTTATAAAGATTCAAGATTCAAAGAAAAATAAAATAATAAAGTGGAGCTAGTAGGTACCTACTTGGACCAAAAAGTGAGACCGAAAGAGAGCTCAAAGTAAGGGGTTGCATCTCCTTTTTACTATGGAAGTAATGTCGTCATCAGACATAATGTCAACATCAACATAACAACAAGTTAAAATATCGATGCGAGTAAATTTTGCAAAAAAAGTGCGAGTGTTACATTGTCCCCTACTTTATGTTGTTTATTGGATTTTCAACCGACTTCAAGATTTCGAAGGAGGAGGTTCTCAATTCGTCGGGATCTTTGTTTTTTTATGTATGTTCACCGATTATTCGAAGATGGCTCGACCGATTTGGAAAATTCTTTTTTGTTCACACTTCTAATTTGTCTACAGGTGTAACAAAATACGTTGCAAAAAACCTTGATTAAGTCTACTTCTCGAACACGCATAATTACGTAAATGCAAGAACGGCGGGTTTTATAGCAATAAAGAACAATCATCATAGATCTCCTGGTGGAAACCAGCAAATATAACACAGTTATTTATATATATGTAAGTGTATGTATGTGTAAGTATGTTTAAGAAGATATTTTTATTTTGTTATACCTATGTGTAAATTATTTAATGTGTATGTTTATTTTGGTTTTATTTGTATGATATAAATATTTTGCTATACGATGTGTATGATAAATAAGAATTTCGTCATGTTTTTCAACACCTACTGACATTAATAAATTAACCAATCTCCGCTACCTTAAGGTTGTCTGGAAGAAATCGCTAAGTTTTATATATACCTTAAGTTTTTGTAACTTTTTCTGTCAAAATTCATGTATCGAGGTGTACAATAAAGAGTATTTTATTTATTTATTTAAATATCAAAATTATAAATTATAAATATAATTCTGCAATATAACTTGTTCCCTCTCACGGGTGTCCCGCCCGTCAAGCAACTAATTATTTTAATGTTTGTCCTCGCTAAATACTGCTTCCAAACGAATTGTTTTTACATTGCCACTCATTATGCATAAAAAACTCCGTGCAAACTTCCGTGCATCTGTTCCCATTGCCCGTAGCCGTGGGTCCCATCACGATTCTCATACTTATTTATATAACACGGACGAATTGAAAAGACACCTTAAACATCCCGGGAAAGGTATTTGTCTGTATATACAGTTTGTTTAGGTTGTAGTTGCAAAATGGCACACGAAAGCGGTGGATTCCAGACATTCCCGGACAATTACGAATTCGTGAGTGACCTCTGACCCTGTCGGGTGTCCCTGGACGGGGAGTTGACTTGACCTCTGGTCTGGGGTAAATGGCCAACTTGGGGAAAACGCCTGGTAATATCAGGAATTACCTAGAATTTATAACAAGAGAGAGATTATAGGTTTGGGTATTTGAAAAGGCAAATAAATATTTAATTGGGTTGATGCTTCAAAATTGTAAAGAAGGTGAAAGAATTGTGCGTTGGCAGAAGAGATACTTACTTAGATACTTAGCGTTTAAATATTTCTTACGTTTTAGATGAGTTTCACTTTAGTTGTCAACCATTTTAGCAGACATTTCACATAATCTGTTTTCACCAGAACGTTTTGTTAAAACTAAGACATAAAGTCATCGCCCTGCGGTAAGCTCAGAAAAAAATAAGTAGGCATACTATATTATCAGCAGAACAGCAGCAAAGTTATTTGTTATGAAACAAGCCGCTCTGATGCACCTGTCACGCCATCACGAAAGAATGCTAGGAGCGTGGCCTAATCTATACTCAATAGAATCATTACCTCCCAAAGGAATTTGATCCATCATAGTTCGCCGTACATAGAAATTCCACTGCCCACTCAGCGAGAACGTTTTGTCTTATATAAACCAGTGTAAGAGTTTTATCGTGATCCGTACTAGAGTCTGTCCGGAAAGAATAGTGTCGTAGAATTTATGAACTCCGAACTCCCATATACATCACGACACTTCTCTTTTTTCGGACAAACTGTAACCTTCATTATATCCTGAAGCCTTTGCCCCGTTTTTGAGTGAATCCCTTCATATTTACCTATTCTGTGCTACTGACATGTAGATAAAAGATAGCACGTAGCTTGATGACTCTTTCCTTCTCATCATAGAATTTTTTGTGTAAAAAATTTTCAGTAGAGAATGAGATTAATTTTAGCATTTATAATAACATCCCTGGCATGCAAGGTTCCCGAAGAACTTACACCTTTTTTCATATCACATAGGTTCATCTTTCTAGACCGGTCTGCCAGGAATGCCTACCCACCCCACATCGCGCACGCGTTCGTGACGATCAATTTCGCGAGCAATCAGCCGCCATGATGATTTTGCTGTCAAAGTGACAGCTCGCCAAGTATGATGTTAGTTACAGTTGGATCCGTTACGCGGCAGCGTGCAGTTTTGCAGCGTAATTAGCTTTTTAAAGGAATTCGCAGGCTGACCAGATAGTTTTAAAGTAGGAATTTTAAAAAGTTGTTGGCTGTTGTTATGTGTTAACTTACACAATTTATTTTCGTAACAGTATTATTTCACACCAAAACATTACGTTGCTAGGTATAATATATATACTCGTATCGTTAACTACCATCGTGATGTTAACTTTAATTTACTGTTATCATCAGCACTTTATTCATACACACTCAAGTCTAAAGAAAAGTTATTATGAAACCTATATCGTGTGTGGCCACACAAAAACTAAAAAAAATAAAACGTAGGTAGACGTAGTTTATTCGAACAAGCAATGTATTGCAAAATTTATTCGTTGATTACGTCTAGGGTGACAAGACTGACAAGCAATGTCAATTAGATGGATTTTAACTTTTTTAACGTACATTGAATACTATTTAGTTTGTATGGGAAAGAGACAATCTAAACACTACATAGGTATTTTTTAATGTTGTCAAACAAAAATTTTATTTATTGAGGAGTAGAATCTACGTTTTAATTTTTTACTCGTGTACTTACAGCGAGTATTATATAAGACTCTATGCTTTATAAACCTCTTATAATAAACTCACATCACAAGAACCTGAAACACGACTCAAAACTTCTTCTTCGAACTCAAAATTGTGATTGCGTATGGCTTTGACTTGCAAAATCTAGGATGCATTCTAACCCTTTACTGAAAAACAATGAGATACGAGTATTTCCGTTGCTCGTTTAATTATTTTTATTGCTATTCTTGGAACAGTCGGACCCGGCCGCGAACATTACCGCGGATTAAAAAAAAAGTTTTTTACTTTTTAACGCCCGCCTGTAGGGGCGGGGTAGACAGGTTGAACTTTACAAGACCAACAGGGCTGTTTAAGGCTTTAGCATATTAAAAACGCAACTAAAGAGCGCTATTGTGGTTTAAACTCGAAAAACTGGGGTAAACAAATATTGGAGGTATTTTATGAAAAGTCGGCAATGACTACTTTGTTCAATTTTGGTGCTTAGATGTAGCTATTATAATGTAGGCAAGGGAACGTCAGACTTGACGCACTTGGTCTAAAAACTATTTATTCTACTCGACGACTGTAATGCTTGAATTGAGACATTGTAGACGGAACTACTAGCGCATACTTTTCGAACAAGCGCATATTTTAGTATCCTCGACTAATCTAAAATGGATTTTCATGCAATATTTTAGCACTCCGCCGCCACCGTCAGCCGGGCGCCGGCACAATCACCGGGAGATTGAAGTTACTCATTTTTATAGTGGCAGCAGATTGTAACGCATTCGTCGAACTCAATTCTTGCCGACTTGCCAATTTTGAGTACTCGTAGAAAAAGTATGTAGTGAAATAATAGTTAAGCTTTTCAATCTCGTACCTTAATTAGTACACACGGTACTCGACTAAAAGCTTGCTATATAAGCTTGTATAAGATACTAATATTTCAAGTCATACTATATTAGACGTGTGCGCCGCCATAAAAATCCGCGCTCCGTGATGGTTCATATAAAAAAATATTTAAGGGTAATTTTCTAGTACACCACAGGCTTGTTTTCTTCACGGAAATCGCATTTATGTTCATGTTTTTCATAATTGTGATAAATTAAGATCCTTTTTTGACTCGCAGTAAGTCCAAACATCCACTTCAGCATTAAGGATCAATCCTGACACCGAAAACACTCTTGTACTCTGACTAATTTTATTGGTAATACAATTCTGGTTTTCGTGTTGGTGACAGTATTTTAGTTAGGTAGGGAGGTAACCGGTTAAAACCTCCACAAGATCCATCCACGCCGTTCTATCTTGAGCAACCGTCTTGGCCTGTCTCCAGCTCAGTCCTATGAGTCGCAGCTCAGTCTCTACGCTCCTCCGCCACGTGTGTACGGGGCGTCCGCTGGCTCGCATTCTATCTTGAGGCCGCCGCTCAAAAGCGATACAAGCATTGTTCAATGCATCTCTTCGAAGGCTATGTCCGATCTACTTCTGTAGCGCTACTTCCCGCGCGATAGGAGACTGACGACCCATACTCCACAAATCCTCATTTCTTATAGTCTTCGACCAGAAGATGCGGAGGATTGACCAAAGGGACTTATTGACAAACACTTGTAGCTTGTGTGTCAGCCCCTTTGTCACTCTCCAGGTTTCGCAGCCGAAGAGCAGCACGGACTTGACAATGGATTCGAAGAGGGAGATTTTAATGCGCCAAGTAAGCACGTTTGGCATCTCAAATAAGCTTGAGTTGAGCTAATTCAACTTTTGCCTTCTAATCTTCTTAAACTCTCAATGTCTTCGTCTGCACCTCCTCGACATGTTATTGTACTTCCGAGATACACAAATTTAGAATTCTGATTCCAATCGATCGTTTTTGAGCAACAAAGGTTCCGTGCAATCTAACTTTACTCGTATGTCAACAGTTTTACGTCGGTTGATTTGCAGGTCCATCACATCTTCTTCCTCTTGAAGGCTCTCGAGATTAGCTTTAAGATGGACTGGAGATGGCAAAATCAGCACGATGTCATCGGCGTAATCAAAAGTCCCAGTTAATGTCTTTTGGTGTTGCGATCACTTTTCTCATCACATCATGGACAAGAATTACGAATAACAGCGGTGATGCCGGTGATAGGAGGCATCCTTGCTTTACACCGGCAGTTATCTTTATAGGCGTTCCCTTTACCTTTTCATGGATCACCCTGCACCCTGCCTGTACTCCCTTTGTACAAGGAGCGACTATTGCAGATGACGCACTTGGGTTGTTCTGTGATAGGCTGGACCACAGCGCGCTCCACTTCACGGTGTCGAAGGTTTTTTTTTTCAAAGTCTACAAATGCCATAGGACACACTGTTCAATGAGGATGCGTACGGTTTTGGTGTGGTCTGTGCAGGAGTGACCTGGGTGGAAGCCTGCTTGCTCGTCTCTCCCGTAAGAGAAATAATTAGCCAAACCCTAACTATTTCAATCTGTAAATGTTTTTATAGTTTAATTCATCAATACACCGAATACACGACGTTAAAATGTTCCTTGATCAGACATTGGAGTGGGCAATTTTTTTCCGAATCCTGAAATTTTGACTAACGGCGTGGATTTTGAAATCCGCGGCGGCGGCGGCGGCGTGGGTCTCACGGCGCGGCTACGCCACGCCGGCGCGGCGCACACGTCTGTACTATATCACTATAAGTATTAGCAGAGACTATAGAGATATAGACGACCACAGCCTAAGAACTTTTTGAAGCTCATGTCGATTGCGCCATCTATGTCAAAGCCACCTAAACATACCGAAAATGTAAGAAAAATATCACCTGCACTGCTACTCCACCTAGTAACAAATAGCGTACTAGTAGTACACTAGTAGCTACTAGGTGGAGTTGCAGTGCAGGTGATATTTTTCTTACATTTTCGGTATCTTTAGGTGGCTTTGACATAGATGGAAGAAGTTCTTAGGCTGTGGCGGTCTTTGTCTCTATAGCCTCTGCTAATATTTCAAGTCATACTATATCACTATAATAAACTGAACAAGCCACCTGGTTTTATTGTTTAAATATGTTATTTCAAATAGCATAAAGTGGACAATTCACGAATTTCACGATCTACAATGTAAGACTACCGTCAATACGGATCACTAAAGACAAACAAATGAAAAACGTCGAAAATTACATTATTACTTGAGTCCGAGCGATGTAATCGGTCGGGCGTAAAGTTTATAATAACAAAATCGCGATGCTAAGATTATCCCTTACACGCCAGAGACGAATTAAGATGTTATGTTCTGTTTTTTCCGATGTAGTCGGAATAACGTAACGTTGTGTTACTTGTAGGTCTTATCTTATTTTATTGGATTCGGGGGCCTATATGGATACACTTCGTCCCATTGGAATCTTTTGTGTAATTGCTTACAATTCAGGTAATCTGTTAGCAAAAAACAACACTGTTTGGGCCCACGCCCAATAAGCCCGGTTCGCAGTTTTTAATTTAACTATGTTTAAGTATAAAATAAATTTTTTGGTTGGCCAGAATTGACTATTCCTAATTCAATATCGGCATTGGCCTATAACGTATTAGAAAAACAGGCTTATAGTTCGTTATAGTTATTCCTTGTTTTTACAGTGATAATAATATTATATGAAATATCTAGGCCTAATGATATTAAAACCAAAGTTTATGCGTACAAATGCAAATATACAAATAAGATTCTTTTAAATCGTTATACGCAGAGTGTGGTCTGATTTTGTATTTAAAAATGCTAAAGTTGTATTAATTCCAGTCATTTAATTTATACCAAAATTTGACAGTGACTTTTATATCGTCGTAAAATTAATGCGTTTTGTTTTGATGTATGAAAATGCCAGCTTAAATCATCAATTCCGATGGCATACTGTTACTTTACGATGTTTCCAGCTATTTAAAATTAAATTAATATTCTATGGCATATGGCTAACATAGCTATAAAATATTTTAACTGGTCATTAAATGTAAACGGCATTTATGTTGTGTACGAGTGGCATTCTAATGTGCCAGGCGATACAATTACAAAACCACAGTTAATTTGATATCAATACGTTCTTCAAGATACATAAATATCTAAATGGGCATTTAAAAAGTCGCAAACGCGAATATAGTAGCACTGGAATTGTAGACGTTACAGCTAGGTTATGGACCCGGCTATGTTCTTATTAAACAACGCCCAATGACAGGTATATATGGGCACTGCGAATGTCATACTCGCTAAGTAATAAAAATATAGTAAACCTTGTTGTTATTTCATGAAACGTTCCAAAAATATAGTATTTTCGTCTTTTTTGCATATTTTCAACAGTACACCAAGCCAAAATATAGTACGATACTATATATTATATTATAGTACGGGTGGCAACCCTATCGCTAAGTGTGGTAGGGCACAGCTCAGCAAATGTCATCTCGTTCAAATCTGGAGCAGAGCCCGACTGAAGAAGTACCTCCACCTTACAGGAAACTACAGTCAAATAGCACTAGACCCTACTCATAGTGCTGTGTTCCTGTTAGAGATTGCAACCCGGGTTTTTTAGAATGAAAATACCCGGGTGATACCCAAAAACCCGGGTTTTTTCACACTAAAAAAACCCGGGTTGCATTCCCTAGTTCCTGCCAGTGAATAAGTTAGAGACGATGGGGTAGTTTTTGTCACTTTAGCCGTCAACACTGCGAATCTTTATGTTCAAGGGTCGGTATGTCAGTTGTAATAAGAATCTACAACCGCAGAGTGCATCTCTGCCCCGACAGGGTATACAGGGTGGTTTAATTACTTATTAGACGCACAAGAATGCGCAGACGCAAGCTCGGGCGCGGCCGATGTTATCCTGAAATTAGCCGCCGACCAAATTAGCTGCGGCCGCAGTACACAGATAATCAGTAGTAGGGTACGTGTGCTCTCGGTACTCGTTTTTCTATCTGTTACGGCTAGGGCGCGTTTGCTGCGACAGTAGATTCAGAAGTATAAATATTTCTTAGACACTTATCGACTTTACAATCGGTATTCTCGTTTAAGCAAAACCAAGCATAATAGGCACTTGCCAGGCTCACCACCTAGATACTTACCTATATCAGGGCATAATGATGGGCCTTGATTTTAATTATCAGGGTAGGTACCTTATTCTGCTAGTACTTATACTAGTAGTCCACCTCGAGCTGAGACCTCGCTATTTACTTACGAACGAGCTGAGCAACATAACAAGATCCTTATTAAGTTTTTTTTCGCCTTATAGCTCCACAAACCCTTGACCGATCCTACTCATAAACGAACTCTCAAATTCTATGAATTTTTGCTACAATCCCAACAAGTTTCATAAAAATCAGAAAAGCGTTAAGTACTAATGCTATCGCGGAATAAACTCTCAAAATCATAAAGCCATCGAAATGCCGAGACGTTCCAGTAGCCAGGTGACAGTAGTGACCGAAGTTGCTTGTAATGTAAGAACTTCGCTGCGCTTACGCTCCGCTCCTTTGACAAGTAGGTACTATGAATATTAGTATAGACTCTAAGCGTTGGTACTACGGTCTTACCTATCTCACCTCGGACTACTCATACATTGTCTTTCTGTACTTCTAATATTTACTGTGATCGGTTACATGATGAACTTAATGGTGGCTTTCAACCAGTTTTCAACTTTATTTTCAAGCCAAGAGAAGTGTATTACGTTTATGCTTCACCTTAAAGGCGATAGGTCTTAAGTGTGTATGGGATTAATACGATTGTACCTCACTTATACTTTAGCAAAATGGCTGATGG
Organism: Pammene fasciana; assembly: GCA_911728535.1. Classification (NCBI taxonomy): domain Eukaryota; kingdom Metazoa; phylum Arthropoda; class Insecta; order Lepidoptera; family Tortricidae; genus Pammene; species Pammene fasciana. The sequence continues at coordinate 10,484,539 of OU452292.1, forward strand.
ACTTGATACAAGATAGGGGCGGTGTAAATACGTTTTTCTAAAGTATGGAGAATTAAAAGGGTGTGGTGATCTGAAATGTATTGTAGCGCCAATTAAAAATTGCTAAATATGAAAGAAATATGCTGAAAACCGTTGCAGAAATTGCTTTTCAATCTTAAAATAAATTAGTGGCAACATCATTTTGAACACCGTGCTCGGTTTGCTTCTTCTGCTGATGACTGTACCTACAATCAACCACAATAATATGTTTCATAATGCAACCCGCTAAATACTTATGCGAGTGTTATGGGTGGCTCTAAATTCTAATCCCCTTATTCATAAATGGCCACTAAAGTTAAGAGATCGCTAATAACCGTTTGTCCCTTTCCCCCATATTGGTTGGACGGAAAGGGACAAACGATTATCAGAGGCCTCTTAACTTTAGTGGCCGTTTATGAATAAGGGGGTAAGATACTAACATAATGTTCATATATCGCCCGGTGAAAGGCAGAACCGACTTTTTGGATTTAATTTTATTAACAGAAAGTTCGTTTTGCGTTTGACCCTAAAGACAGAAACGACTTTTTGGATTTAAGTTTCTCAGCAGATAGTTGGGTTTGCTTTTAACTCGATGATATAATGTACACATCTTTGTCCAAGATATTATTGTACGTGACAATACCAGATATTAATTAATCGGGGCCGCTTATAAGTGAGTTTAGGCACTGGTCCCACCAAGAGCGAGTGAGCGAGTAAAGTCAAGCGAGTAGCATTACATTGCGGTTTGTCGAAATATAGAGTGATCGATCGACTTTTCAAGGCCCGCGATGTAATGCTACTCGCTTTAATTTACTCGCTTATTCGTCGGCGGTGGGACGAGTGCCTTATACTCGTATTTACCTACAAGTCCATTGAAAAGCGATCGAAGTCAACCACACAATCTTTGCATCTCCACAGGATGCTCAAACCGCAATGGTTCTCGAATCGTTCCACTTTTATTTCTACCTATTGTTTTATACAGGGTGGTTAAGTTGAAGCCAAATAAATCGCTGTGTGTGAAATCAAATATTTACTGTCTGTCTGTGACTGATTATAATCAGTTTATAAAATTACTAAAAATATTCAACTTTCTGTGTTTTTACTATGTCTGTTACAAATAAGCATACAATATATGCTTGCCAAAATATATTGTATGCTTGCCAAAATGTATTGTTTCCTGTAATAAGAGCAATAAATTAAGATGTAGATTCTACTCCTTAAACGATAAAACTTTTGTTCAACAACTTATTTTATAGATTAGTCTATTTTTCATACAAACTAAATACTTAAGTGTTTTCAATGTTCATTAAAATCCATCTAATTGACATTGCTTGTCAGTCTAGTCCCCCTACAGACATCAATTTCGGCAAACATTGCGTGTACAGTCAGCAGAAAAATTGGATAAGCGGTCGAGGTGTTCAAAATGACCAACACGCGCTCTTATTCTCTTAAGAGTCGCTGAACAAACGTTGTCTAGTTTGAGGAGTAAAATATGTGTTTTAATTTTTGGAAGATGTGTCGGTACTTGTCGGTGCCAGATAAAGATCGCGCAATGGCCAAAAAAAGCGAGACGAGTGAGATAGCTTACAGGCGGACCTTTGTTTCTTTCTATTAGGGTGACCGCATTCATTTTAAAAGTTATTAAAAAGAAAGACCCGATATATAACACCTTAAAGGCCTAAAATTTAAGACTAGACTTAAAAACTGAGGCATAGTAAATAGTTCTAGTACCACTCCATATACTTATACACATTAAAATATAATTGCACCATCCGGCATCGAACCCCTTTTGTCGGCGTTTGGCCGCCGACCACAACCACAATCCGCCGGATCACTGAGTTTCTGTTATTCTCTTTATGGGTTTCTTATGAAATGTGGCAATGGTTTGCTTACGTTTTGTTCTTGCCCGCAAAACTGCTTGTGTGCAATTTACCTACATAATGGTCGGGATACATGCACGGAAAAAAAAGATTCCGGGATATTCTCAATCCAAGACATTATTATTTTCTTGAAAATATTTTCTCGTGACAAGTATTTATTTCCTTTACCAAAAATATCATTCTTCGCTTAATAAAACCACGTTTTCTTAAAATAGAAATACAAAAATGTATTGTTTCAAGAGTATATTGATTAAATAAGAGAGATTGTACTTTAATCAAACAAGTATTATGTTAGGTAAAAGAAAACTAGAAAATCTGTAAGAATATATTCGCTTCGTTATATTTAAAACTTTAATTTATTTTCGTTAAAGGAAATAAATGCTTGTCACGAGGAAATATTTTCAACATAATTGACTGAGAAGCCGAGCGTAGCGAGGCGACGAACGTCTCCGTTTTCACTGGTACGACGATTTGGCAGATTGATGTGTGTGTATTGGTTGGTTGGTTGGTCAGTGTCGGTCTAGAGGTCGCATTTTTCATCCGATTTCGATGAAACTTGGCATGAACGTTCCTTGATTTATTTGCCAAAAATTGTCGAGCCATTTTTTTGATTGGGGGGAAAATGAGGGGGAAAGGGGGAAAGTTTGCTCTCGCGTCATTTATGTTCTCCGAAGTCTACGGTTCACGGAACCACTAGTATAATAATGTCTTAGATTGTGAATATCCCGGAAGCTTTTTTTTCCGTGTGGGGTATTTCATTGTTTTCGGAGGTCACAGAAAAGTACAGAGGTACCCAACTATCAAATTATGTTGTAATAAAGTGACCAACACGTTTATACTAATACGACTATATTTCGTGCCGCTGACTTTTTTACGACATAATTTGCTAGTTGAGATATTACATAGCCTAGCCTTGTCGTAATTGGCCCTAGGGCCCTACCATAGATAAATAAGTAAGCTTACTTAGTTCTCTCTCGCCTTGCATATGAAAGTGGAGGCCCTAAGTTAAGGGGATTTATTTGTGTTAATATTATAGAGTATTCGATGTATCTAAGTACGTATTTTTAAATTTATTATTTTTAAGTAGTTAACTAGTATATGCCTAACAGCCTTGGTTTAATACGACAAGCCTTGGTTTAAAAAAACTAATGTTAACATAGACTGGTAGCGAATAGCCTGTCTCATATCATATATCTCCGATATTTATAACTGAGATTTGTACAAATTTTACAACATGTTTCCATTAACGTATCGTATTTATTATCAGTATCAAAGCGATTGAATTTGTCTTAAAATATTTCGATGTTATTGAATACCGGTAACTATTCTCAAAGGTGGCGCGACCACGGGGGAAAGGAGTTCTCAGTATCAGTGCAAAAGTGGATCGAACCTAGTGTAGATTTTTTTAATCCTACCTACTCACAATCATCAATCTTTTCTAATTTTCACAGAATAAAAAAACTGCTAAGTACTGTCGCTATCAAATGTATCGGAGCGGCCAGGGTACTCAAAAATATCTGAACATGCACTTTAACGCCCTGAATACGACTAAATAGCTAGAGGCGTTGTTCAAATATTTGTGACCACCTTGTCCACTCCGATATATCTGATGGCAACTGTACAACAAGTAGGTATAAGGTCCATCCACAGTGCGATGTAGAGATCTCAAGATACGAAACTATATGTATAATAATAGGAGAGATACTACTTAATACTGGATGTCCTGAGCCCTCGACTCGTTGCTGTTTGGTATTCAATTGGAATGTCATTCCAAAAAGTTACCGCTATCCAAACAAATTGCTCTATTAAATTTTATCTCCTACAAAATAGTTTAGAAACCCCAAAACAGGCTAAATAGTAGTTTTATTCTTAAGTAAAGAAAGTATATTGCTACTATTAATTTATATTTGCCAACCAGCCAATTAATTACAGTCAATAATTCCGTTTGATTTATTATAATTATCATAATTAACGGATAACGGATGGAAAGCACTAATCACGATTAAAAACGTGTTTCGCAGCGATTTAGAGCATAGACAAGACAAATATAAAGACTGCTTATGCGCATACAAAGTATATTTTAGTTGGTTGAATGGAATCTACCTAAAAACGCCAAAAAGGCGATGCTGCCCGTTTTCTCCGAATAAAGAGACCTCAGGATTCATTCAATGGAAAGAACCTATTTAAAATTTGTGAATCGTGAATTGTAAGTAAATAATACAGTGTTTTCGTCTGTAGGGTGCAAAACTACTCTGTTTTTTGAAAAGTGAGGTCCCCCGACACAAGTATCCTTATACCTCCATAAAGTCGTGTTGGTAAGATTTTTTAAGATGTTCAGTATGAACTCTTTTAATAGCACCATGGAAAACGAACTAAATTATAAGTCTGACGCTGCGGCAGTGAAGTTGATCAGTTTTAGTTCTTAACTCGTCTCTGATGAAGACATATCTTTGAGTGAAGATTCCAGAATGCGGACGTGAACAATTTGTCTGCAAACGTTTTGATAACGGCGGCATTTCTAATTTCACGTTAAGTGCTAACAGTTGCAGAATGTAATACAGGAGTCCGTTACTATAGAGACGTCCTACTGTGCGGATCACTATGACAGATCCGCAAGTACCATCCGTGTCGTAGTATCAGATGATCAAAATTATCATAACATGGCTTTTAGAAAATAATAAGAACTTGCTAGCCTCGGAAAATGTGACATAATTTTGAGAGCATTGAAACTTTACTCAGTTTGCTGTACTATACTTTTGTTAGATCCGGGCATCTGGCAGCTATTCGTCGGGGGGAATGATATTGGTGCTTGTTGATTTGTTATGCTTTAGTACAGTCAGCAGCAGAGGTAGCTTAGCGGATCAGATATTCGAAATAATCTTGACACGCTCTTAGTGTAAGGCCTGAGTGGACGCTCGTGGCGGGGCGTGCAGCGGGGCGGGCGAGCGTCCATACACTTTGTGCAGCGTCGACTCAGGACACCAGTACGAGTGTCCTTTGTTTGACATGCACGCCGCCCGCCCCGCCCCGCTGCACGCCCCGCCACGAGCGTCCACTCAGGCCTTACACTTAGGCGGTTATCACACTGGCGACGGATCCGCATGCGGCGCCGGTGCGCGAGCGAGATAGCGCTATACACATACAGAGCGCTGTCTCGCTCGCGCACCGGCGCCGCATGCGGATCCGCAGCAGTGTGATAACCGCCTTACTGTCTTTACAATAAACTTGTGCTAAGATCATTTTGAACACCTCACCCGCTTAGCTTCTGCTGCTGACTGTACTGCAGTCTATCCTAGCCAAGTGAGCCAGGTGGTGAAAATTATTTGAATTTACTTTTAGAGAATAAGAGCCAGGTGGCCATTTTTAACACCTCGCTTGCTTATTTATTTATTTATCGTATGGCTACACGTCACTGCATATAGATAGGCATTTCACCTTTCTCCTACATTGTGAAGTAAATCCAGTGAGTGCTGCGAGGTCCAGATGGGACAGTGCAGCTGCCAAGTTTGTTACTCTTTTAGCACCATCCAGGGATCACGTGTAGGGTTGTCTAAGGTGTTTTGTACGGACGCAGAGTAACAGTAAGCTATGGCTATATACAGGCACCGATAGTAGGTACCTAATATCTACTTTAACGTACTCTAGATTGTTATTGTATTGTATTGACAATTAGTGTTTACATATATTTTAATGTATGCTATTCAGATGTGTCCGCAGACAAATCCGTGTCCAATTCACGCCATACATGGACGGATCTGTCCGCCGGGCATATCCGCCGAACAAATCTGGCGGACACATCTGTGCGTGTAGGTATAAACTAAAACTAAAACTGCGCAAATGTGTTCTTCTCTGCCGCTAACTGTACATATCGATCCACATGAGACATGATTAACACGATCGATAATTACAATAATCACTCAATTAATTGGAAATTATCTCATTACGCTTTTTGCGGTGTTGTAGCCGAGTGCATGTACAGCTCGTAAAGGTCGTGCACACTAGAAGGTGTATTCAACTCGCATCAATGGTACTATTATTAGGGTATACACACTTGGTTAAATATTCGTGATGCGTTTTTTTCTTATTCCATTGTAAAATGAATATTTGCACAAAGGAGGTAAATTTTTCTTTTTTCAGTGTTTAGCACAGATATTTGTACCAGAGTTATCGATGTTTAAAATTTACTTAATAGTACCTATATACTTAATAGTTATTAATGTTATTTATTTAACCACTTGTATTTAAGTGTACTATACATTGTATAGGTACATATCGGCGTCTAGTACCCACAACGCTAGTGTTATTGAGCTTATATAGTTACTGTGAGTCTATTCTGTTTGTGTAAGATTGTCCCAAATTATTATTTATTACTTAAGTATTTCAAATATACACTCGTTATGACCGCCGTTTCGAAATACCGAATAGCATAAGGGCAGTAAGTACGCATGGCGTGCATAATAATCTACATTTCTATTTGAATTCCTTATACAGAAGGATTTATTTGAGCACCCAAATGCCTCGTTGACTTAATGAGCACTATTCCCACGTTCTTGTGGCATGTTTTTTTTTATTCAGACGTTGTAGGTCGTCCGTCTGTCACGAGATTTTTAAAATAGTAAAAGCATAAAAATAATGCTACTAAATACATAATTTTTAGGGTTCCGTAGTCAAATTGGCAAAAGCGGAACCCTTATATTTTCTTCATGTCCGTTTGTCCGTCTGTATGTCACAGCCATTTTTCTCGGAAGGTATAAGACGTGTCTTTATCAGATATTAACATAAGGTGTGTTTTGTGTCCCGCTATTTAGTTTTGTAGTGAAAATGCTGAATATAATATAATATGACCAGCCTTTGACCGAACCGAGTGAGCGAAGCGAGCATGTTGTTAAATTGATAGTGGAACAAGAAAATATTTTTTTATCTATAAACCCTCCATGATGCGTTCAAAAACCGCACGTTATAACCACCATAAAAATAGATTGTTTCATAAATAGTTAGAACAAATGTCTTATCTGTAACGATGTTATTATTATCAAATAATAATCAAAAATTCAATTTCCGCGGGCCCCACCCGCCGGCATGCCCCTCCCGACCGCCGGCACGATCGAGTTGGCCATGGCGATGGCGGTGCAATCCGTGCAATGGCAGTCATTCAATCATCATTTCGGGTTTACAATATGTGTGTAGATAAAGCAGTGTATGCAACTGTACGTAATTAGGCCTTAAAACACTCGTGTGATCTTATTATGAAACTCACTTCGTTCGTTTCATAAAACCACACTCGTGTTTTAAGGGCCCTTATCACGTAACAGTTACATAAACTGCTATTATTCTTCTTTTAATTATAATATGAGGGGGCCGTTATTTAATATAAGAAGGGTCACGCTTTCAAAGTAACTAGTATAAATATGCTAAGTATAAATACTTATAGGTATGCTCTGAAATTTCTGAAGCTGACCTTACAAGTAGGGCTGCCATCTCTAAATTCTCCGAACCCGGACAATAATTAAAAAAACCCGGACATTTGGCGTAAATCGCATTTTTTCCCCGGACGTGTCCAAATCAATAATGGCACTAAATAATTAAATTCAATGGGCTGGTCACATAAAAAGCGTCCGGGTTTTCCCCGGACACTTATTAAAAACTTCCCCGGACGCACCCCGGACGGCCTCCAAACTAGGACAAATCCAGGGAAACCCGGACGGATGGCAGCCTTACTTACAAGCGTTGAGAATGCGATACATTATACACGGTCACTACCCGTGTTTCAGGCAGTCAACAGTGGACCACTTGAAATACGACATATTGTGCGCGACTAACAACCACGGAACACTTAACTTTTACAACCTGTACACTGTGGAAACCAAGGACCATATGTTACCAGGACTTACATTGTTTATACAAATAAATATTACACTCGTCCTACAATGGGGAAGGTAACTGTCGGTTTGGCTAGACGGCGCCAGCATAGTTATATCTGTCACTAGTATTGTAAAATGCTGCACACGAAGAAAACGAAATATAAACGACTGTAACCCGGTTTTCTCATACAAAATAAAACCGGTCGCATTCTCTAACTGCAGCATTGGTGACGCGATAGTTCGTTTGCTCAAATTACGGGAACACGATTTTGTATAGATATCAGTCCAGGTATTTTATGGTCCTTGGTTGTAACGGTCACAATAAGTTCAGTTCAGACTTAAAATTACAGTAGGGAAATACATTACGATGTAAGCATGTAATGTGTAATAAATGAAGCAAGAAAATAACGCAATTGTATTGACAATTGTTATAATTTTATAACATTGTGTTATTAAAGTGAAACTTTTATTCCATCACCTCGAATTTTAAAGTCTCTCTTCTGCGCGACATGCGTTACATATGTAACGCTGATCCTCGTTTATTTTATTGTGCTACGGAAATAGTTTTACTTTATGTAGCTTGTATTTTATATAATTTATTTTAATTGTAGGGATGTGTATTGATAATTGGTGTTTTATCCGTTTATACAGTACGTTACGAATAAACGTTTAGATTTAGGCTATTTTTTTATTTTGAAAACTAATTGTTTTAATTTTTTGACTACATGCGCGGTCACTTTACAATATAATGCTTCCGCCAACTATCGATACACGAGAAACATTAACTATGTGTGTAGGGTTCCTGCTCACGTCTCCTGAATCATTCTGTATGCTAACTTGTTATTACTGCACATCACGTCGACTCCCGCGCAGGTGTGCTATTCTCAAAGGACTCAAAGTCATGGCAATGACGATTTAAAAAACTTTTTATGCAAGTAGTAAAAACGGCCACCTAGTACGTGGCCATATTTGGACGACAGTATCTTTATGAGACTAGTATAACAATTAGCTTTAACACAGCTCAGTACGAGTGAATGGAGTCATATCTATATTTTATGTTAATTGGTAGCTAAAAGCTACATGTTAATAGTAATTACACTAATTACTTAACAAAATACTTTGCATAAAAACTTTATGTCCCCATTTAAATATCTTAGTTTATTCATTGACTCATACGTAACGTACCTGAGTAATATTAACCGGTTAAATCTTGTTTTTCTGCAGACTTAACTATGTACGTTTCAAGATAATTTTAATTAAGATATGGAGCAAAAAATTTTTTTTTGTTTGAATGAGAATATTTCACAGTATAAGCGGCCGCAGCGGCGGAAAGCGCCGAAATTTCAGTACGTAATAATAAATATAAAAGTCTCGGTTAGAGTCGGTAGAGAGTACCATTTTGTACCTTTTGGATTGGAAACTCTAGGTCCATGGGGTCCAAGCGCACACAAGTTTTTTGCAGAAATCGCGAAGCGTCTGGTTGACGTAACTGGTGACCGAAGAGCTGACGGTTTCCTCGCACAATGTACTTATCAGCAACGCGATACAACGAGGAAATGCCGCCAGCATCCTGGGTACAATGCCGCAAGGGCCTAGTTTAGATTTGAGCTAGTTATTAATTCAGTTTAATATTTGTACTGTAGTGCCTCTGTATATTTAATTATGTAAATAAATGTATATTTCCTTCACAGTTGGTCCCATTGTAACCAGGTCAGGATCTAATAATGGGGTTCTGGAAAATTCGAGGAACCTCTTCAAATATTATAGGCACACATATATTTGCTTTTGGAAAGGTGGCGTACTGAAGTCGGTTCTTTTTTGTCCAAAATGGATATACCATCAGTACCACCACTGATCACAAGGGATTTTCCTGGTACCTACTAACGTTGCATGAACTTGGAACGTGCTAACGATTCCTCACCGCACTAGAAAATCCCGTGTAACTCCAGCCTAAGTACCGCACGGTACAATCATAGACTCCAACTAACCATAGGTAATTACCGTACCCGGCAGCGCCACCGCGCACACTTACAAGCAGCAACTACATTTGAACATATAATCGATAATAAACTTTAGTTGTATGAGCAGAATGTAGACAATCGAATGAGTTGTTTAACGTAGTTACGACATTTTTATTTACCGCTGCAGTATGATACCGCAACCGCATTTACTTCACCACTGTCATTTGTCTTTAATAAACTTCAAAAATAATCCCATGAGAGATTCATCTGTGTCTGTGTTTAATGTCTTTGATGGGATTCAATTACGCGGTTTTATTTAAAGGGCTGGATCATTTTAAGGTTGTCGAGCACGATACCTACCCTCTCAAGTCGAAGAGTATTCTTCATAAGAAAGTGCATACTGTAGCGCAGCCTTACATCGGCACAAACAGCATCGCTTCGCCTCGGCATAAGCAAGCAAGCAGCGCGTTCTGCGCGTAAGCAACTCGCAGTTATCATACTTACATAGAGCCGCCTCTCCCCCGCCACCGATTTTTATTTATTTATGAGGAAGACGTAATAGCAACAACACATTCAATATCCAAGTAAAAGGTTTAAAAACAATTTATAAGTACAATACAGTGACTTAAAGTATTTATTCTACTCACGTCCGCCTAAATAGGAAACAATAAGCTCTAAAACATAGACTACCCTCCCATAGACTCTGTAATGATGCAGCGGTTGCCATGCGAATAAGGTCATCGTTTTTAACACAGTGTGTGGTAACCACACACAAGCACTCTTACAAGTAAATCTGTGTCTTTGTACTTATTATAAACAATCTTAGGGGATCATTGTTACGCTGCGTCTGTAGGAAATACCTCAGACAACCCTATACGTGATCTCTGGGCCTGAAAGAGTAACAAATTTGGCAGCTGCACTGTCCCATCTGAACCTCGCAGCACTCACTGGACTTCTTTACGCTTTGCCACTAGTACAGTCAGCATCAGAGATATGTGACCCCCCTAGGTGTAAAACTGGAACTCTCGTTCGACACGAGAATCGGCATTTACCACACTGTCATTTAATTCTTTCAAAAATGAAATATCTCAAATGTGCTTGTCAGCTAAGCTGGGATCTATCCTGGGGCCTCGGCTCACACTCATTCGCTTCACTCATACATTAGTCCGGCTTTTTTCCGCTGGGCTATCGTAACACTTGGACTACACAACAAAAATATGAACCAGTTCTTAGCAGGCCAACCGGCAATAGAGAACTATAAAAAAATCTATAAAAATGGACTTTATTGTCAATGGCGCTTACGCCGCATCGGGTTGCGCAGCGTTGCATTTTCATTGGAGCATCGCTGATAATGGCGTAAGCGCCATCGACATCGAGGTCCCTTAACATAGATATTCTGTTCGAACTATTATATCTATACCCGTCCCTGTTTTGCAAGCTTGTCTTGGATCATATTAGTAATGTCTTTGGTTTATCAATATTTTCCTACCCTCATTTTATTTCCACAGACGACTAACAACGACTTTTACCAATTACATTTTAAGGTTTAATTTACTGGAGTAAATGCGTCTAGTTATTTTGTGGAGAAAATTTGTTTGAGGGTAAGTCATAATTTGCGTGTGCGAATCATACCTGTGTCGCAACGCAATTACGATCTCTCGACTTCTTAAATCCTTTTGCATTTCAAGCAATTGAATAACTGTCCCCGTCCGTTTTTTTGTGTTTCAATGACAATATGGTTCGATAAAATTGTGATTCTTTGGGAAGAGAACAAAAATATTAAACAAATACCACGAGTACTGAATATAACGGTAAGTTTGTAACCTGTGACTCCATTGAGACATTTATTTTTTAGTAAAAACAGTAAAATGTTATCAATAAGTTAAGCCACCAGATTTTGTTGTGAGGATTTACTGTCGTGTGTTTACCTATATATGGGATAAGATAGAAAAATATATTTAACGGAAAAGTCTTTTAATCGGCAGCTTTTTTTATGCGAAGTAATAGGTATAGTCTTAGAGCCATGTTTATTTTTAAAGCTATTTGAATTTTTTAAGTTTTATCATAAACGAGCAAATTTAATACGTATTTTTACTTCCAGAGAAATACGATTCGCAGATGGGTGAGAATCGTTATATCGTATTTACTGACGAGAAATATTTTAAGTCAGACAAAGATGGAAGAAAAATATTGTGGCGCAGAAGTGGAGAGCGATTTGACCCCAAAAATATGCTAGACCTTAGAACAAGCGGAAGGATATCATTAGGTGAGTAAATTATATTAAGTATACAATTTTCATTACCTGCACTTTAAAAAAAAGCTGTGATTTCAGTTTTACGTTTTCAAGTTATCGTATGCTCATGAGATTTTTTTTTAGCGTATTGGGGCTGGATGTCATCTATGGGGCCCGAGCAGCTCGTTGAAGTTGGAGGCCGAATGAACAGCGAGGGATACCTCGAAGTGTTACGTGACGTCATGTTGCCTTCCGTTCGCGTCGCCTATCCCGAAGGACAAATTTATTTAGTGCAAGACATAAATCATTGGTGCAAGACAATAGTGCAGTGCATCGTTCCCGTATAGTGAAAGAGTGGTTAGCCTTACAAACAGACATCACTGTATTAGATTGGCCTTCTAAAAGCCCTGACCTCAATTCTATTGAGAATTTATGGTGCTTTGGGACCCTACACAAGTCAAATCAAGACAAAACTTAGACGAAGAAGTTTATAGAAAGTGGGAATTGATGAGGAACATGGTTTCAAGCATGAAAAGCCGGCTAAAACAGGTGGAAGATAAAAATGGTTATCCTCTACGTTATTTGTAAAAATTGTGTAAAAAATGGTGCTGTTGGTATTTCTCCATTATTGGGCAAATATTTACTCCATGCAAGTTTTAAAATAATGAGTAGGTATAATGACGCTATTGTATAAGTAGTGTCTAACAAATTATATTGTTTTTTTGCAAATAACAAGATAGTGCCTAGACAAGTAGGCTTTTAAAAGTGGTAACTGGTTAATTTCTACCTTAAAAACCATACATATTGTTAGCCATTTAATGGGAGCTGTTTGAATTCGACCCAATTAGTGGAGAAATACCCTATGCTTACTAAGTTTGTGGTAAGGTTGCATTGCATTGGTAACGTGCTAAGAGATGAATAATTGTTATCTTTGATAACATGTTGTTTCTCTTTGCAACGTTAAATAGCTGGTTTAGATTACGTATTACATATTGATAATGGCATACAGACTGGTATGGCGAGGGGCGGTCTAACCTATACTCATTTTTTTAATTGTTTTTTGAATAGCCCATTTTATACTTAAAAGCCTCTTCCCGCAATTTCCACAACTCCCACCGCTGTGTCCCGCCATCTCTGTCTAAAGTAAAACTGAAAAATTATGTTTATGCAATAAGAATATTAATTTATAATCAAAGAAAAGGGAAACTATACACTTCACTTTTAACCGAGTAGTTTGGTATTGCTTATAAAAAAAGTTATGACCCAACTTGTTTTTACTAGAGCTCCCGCTACACGTGTAACACGCGGAAACGAATACCCGTGTACTTAAGACCGGCGGTGCTAAGGAACCGGTTTACACGAACCCGCCAAGATTCCGAAACGTGTCCGGGAAACGTTTCCAGGAGACGTTTCTCAGACACGTTTCCCCGGTTACACGGGTACTTAATACCGGCCCGAACGGTTCCGAAGCTCCGAAGCAGTTAGAGCTGATTCAAATAAGGTTTACTATTGAATGCTCTAATTGTGAACTGCATTATTATGCACCACACACTTGAGCGAAATTCAGCGCGGAATTCAGGCAAAAAAGCTGAATGCCGCTCAAATGTGTGGCGCTCATTATTATATGAGGTTGAATGGATTCGTATCATATAGATTTACTTTAAAATAAAAATTCTTTACCCAACTCCACAAAAACCATAATTGTTTTGGAGTCCTTTATTGGTATGTAATAAAGGACTCCAAAACAATTATGGCAAACAAACAACAAGGATAATTATTATTATATAATTATATTGAATATTTACGTATGTTAAATAAAATAATATTAAAATTAATTACCATGCATTATTATATAACGAAGTTCACAGTCTTACTAATTACGGCGAAAATGTTGTTGTAATTAGTACCATAGTGCACACATTTAAAGTCTAAATTCAAACAACATTTTCGCCGTAATTAGTACGATCGTGAACTTGGGTATCGATATTACAGGTAGGATTAGGTTAGGACGCGTCCAACTGAACAAAAATATGTGAACACGTCCTTATACCCATACGAATAAGGTTGTGTTCACATATTAACGGATATTAATGGACTCGACTGTACATTGCCGGAAAGGAGGCAAATAATTGCCTCCCGACTTTCTTATTAAAAATTTACACAGTGATAACAGCAAATCAATATAAAATATATATTATACACTGATGTAGGTAATGTAAAAGTACCTATCTGAATTCATAGCTGTAGAGACATAATGCAATAACTAGGTATTAATTATAATATTGATATTCTCTTATTTTTATCTCTTTCTTTGTTTAACCGAGCATAAAGAACACGCGCGACGGCTCCTACAAAAATAGTAACTAGGTACGAATTTAAGTGAACGATAATATGACTTATTGGGATAAGCTTAGATCATAAAATGGGAAATCCTTTATTTTTACTTGAATGACTTTCACGCTAACGTCCCGGCGGTCCAGGTAATAAAATTAAATGTGTCATTTTATGACATATTTTGTGCGCTATTTTGACCAAAACGTTTTGTTTTCAAATCTTAAATGTAATAATAGTAATAAAGCTTAAAATAGGTAGATACCTATTTTAAGCTTTATGTCGATGTTATAAAGTCAACACGTCTGTAAAAAAACGTTAAAAACATTAAAATTACCACAAATGTAATAGTTTTGCTGTGGTAATTTAAGAGCACCCTCTACAATACAACTAGAATAATTAAAAATAAATATTCCTAAGAATTTTTCGAATTTTCCTAAGCATCTTGTTATTTTAAAACCCGCAATCAAAGAGGTATATTATAGAGGTATGCCCGGGCTTAAAACTAGGTAATTATCATTGAATTAAAAATAATAGAAGACGGAAATAACCAAAATATCACCATATTTAAATATGATATGAGGATTCTGGTTATTAAAAAAGTTTTGTTTAATAAATTCAACACGTCTAATAAATGTTTAACTACATAATACATATCAAACTAATACAAAATTAATTTGATAGCTAAGTTTTATTTACGATGTTAAACTTCAATGTTTTTGCTCTAGTTAGTGATCTATTTGTGCAAAATTTACCTGCTATTCTATTACCATCATAAAAAGGCACACCCACAGTAACCATTTATTAAATTTCTACTATACGGACCTCACAATAAGATTCAAAATCACCAAACTCCCCAAATGTATCATATATTCATTCGTACCGTTTGAACGACTCGATTCGTTCGACTCTTACCGCCAAGGACGTTTCCAGATCCGCGTGTATTTAAGACACGGTTTTTTCGACTACACGTTTAACCGTGGACACGGATCTTAATTACACGTTTCTTAATTACACGTGCGAAACGGGCCAGAAAACCGTGTAGCGTGTTATTCGGACACGGGTATTCGAAACGGTTACACGAGACCCGGAAACGACCGCGAGCCCTAGTTTTTACGGTTCTACTCAATGAAGTAAAATGTAGGTATAATCTAAAGTAAACAACCAAAGTGTAATGCCTTATAAAGTTTAACAGCATGCAGACCACCAATACCACAATTTTAAACAGTAAGAGTTAATCTAAAGGTATTTTACTTGTTAACTAGAAGTTTCACTGATGTATAATTGACTACACATTATCATTATAATTTAACAAGTAAATATTTAGCTGTAAAATATATAGTAATCAGTTTACAGAATACGCATAATATATCTACTGTCATATATATATATATATATATATTACCCCCATTATTCAGTTAGTAAACAATATTTAATATAATAGTATTTAAATACCTACTTAGTTAATAAAAAGTTACCAGTGACTATGGAATTTTCATTATTAGTCCTTAAAAAAAGATTTTAACTTCTATTTTAATTAAACTTACTATATTAAATAGGAAGTTAATAAATTATTAATAAAAAAGAAGAAGTATAAAAATACAAAAAGCATCCTCTACGTAGATTCGAACCGCGAACCTAGTGTTTACTAGTCTGTTACACTATCCATCACGCTGCACGGACGCTTGTGAAGTTAACGAAATTATTGTTCTAGTTAAAAATTGTTTAAAAGGGTAATTTTAATGTTACCGAGTTAATAACTGAGTAGGTAATAAGGAATAACAAAACGTATAAAATAAATATTTGTGGTAATGTAAAAAAATATTAAAACTAGGATTATAAAAAAAAGTTAAAAAAAAAGCAAAAAGTGTGATTCTTATGCTGGGGTTCGAACTAGCGACCACATTTGTCTATTGCTGGAGGGGGGTCATATATCTCTGACGCTGACTGTACTGCCTCAGAGAAGAAATGCCTATCTATATCCAGTGGCATGTAGCCATAAGATAAAAAAAACATTGTGTGGTTTTATGAAACCACGATGCAAGTGAAACTTTACTATGTTAGCATGCCGCTTAGAAATTGGTGCCCAATTGGTTTGTCATGCTAGACGTACAGAGCTGGAATGACTTGCCAAAGGTAATTCATTAAATATAATCGAAATATGTTTTTAAAAATTAGAAAAAATATAGATTTGTATACCGCACCCTCGGCATAGGGGACTGTCTGTAACACCTATGTTAAATAAATGTTTGTTGAATGGTCCATGACCTGTTATTACACTAGTTACCATCCTTAAACGGGTTTTACCGAGACGGAGAAGTGTTTTGGTGAGTCTACTGTTAATGCTAGGCATGGCGTGTTTAGCCTGTCTGCATCCCTCTTGACTTTGCCAAAGTGTTTTATGTAGCCTCCCAGTTCGTTCCAGCAGCGTCGAGCGTACCTTGCTAAAGGGCGTCAGAAGAATAGGCTCCGGGCCAATCGCCCCCGCACTTGACCCTTGCCTGGCCAACTCATCCGCTGCGTCGTTTCCTCGGGATCCACTGTGACCTTTGATCCATTGACGGGTGATCCTGTTTTTTGACATACCTCCATTAGTCGTTCGTGACACTCATGTAATAATCCAGATGTAATGATGTGGCTTCCTAGTGCCATCAGTACAGCCCTACTGTCGGAGAGTATACGGCTGGAGGCTCCTGTTACCTTCCTTGCAGTAATGGCCGCGGCCGCATTGATGATGCCCATGCACTCAGCTTGAAATACTGAGTTGTGGGCGCCTAAGCCTCACCTTACTATAAACGAGAATCAGAGTTACATCTTATAACGCGCGACATGCAGAAGAGAGGATTTAAAATTTAAGGCGATGGAATAAAAGTTTCACTTTAAAATAAGATACACAATCTTATTTATTTATTTCAGAAGTTACACTTGCTAAAACAGGTATGTTAAACTTAACACAGTACGTACCGAAAGATAATGTTTACCCTAAAAACTTAATTTTCAGTTTGGTTGTTTGCTAAGAGCTGACGTGTCGCAAAAGGACTTAAGTAATCGAAAATCGCGCAAGAACTTACATTCTAAATTGGTACGGAATTAGAGATTTTGAATTTAGTGACACAACGTACAATGCCTTATTTTTATGAATAAATATATCCTTCTGTGGTATGAAATATATGCAACACGAATATTTGACTACGGTTAAAAGGCCTTAAATCTGGTACTTTTTAATAAAGTTTAAATAAATAAATATATGTACAAATATGTACGCAATGTGTGTCGGCACCATGCTCTATCTAGTGGGTCTATCTATGCTCTGAAACTACCCCTGACAATTGTTAGAGGTCTCAACGCCATTAGGGTCCGCGATAACATCTACCATTATTCTATTTCCCTCCAATCATACAAGAGTACTATTACCATTAAATATTCTGTTTTTGGTGGTGAGTAAGGCGCTGTGTACACTGCAGCGTTACATAATATTAGGGTCTAACAAGGGAAGTCACTTTCACAATAGTATTTTGAATTTGGGAGTACACACTGAGTCGGAGTAAGAGAATATTCTGATACAAAGGTGGAAAGCATGACCTTTACTTCAGGAGTCGCGGTGTTATCGGGGCTGGGACGAGTGAAAAACACTTCTTAAGACAAGCTACTTCTTAAAGGGCCCACCCACTATCAGTCGGCCTGACGATATTGGCCTGTCAGTTGTTCGGAACTGTCAAATTTTTGTTCTAACTGACAGGCCGATATCGTGAGGCAGACTGATAGTCGGTGGGCCCCCTTAAGCTGGCCACCAACTATCAGTCCGCCTGCAGTCCGCCTGACGATCTCGGCCTGCCAGTTAGAACAAACATTTGCCGGCTCCGAACAACTGACAGGCCAATATTGTCAGGTAGACTGCAGGCGGATTGATAGTTGGTAGCCGGCTTAACTCATGAATTTTTGTATGGGCCTTACCAAAAGATGATGCTTTTATAGTACCTATTATTTTTTATATAATGAAACTGACCGGCGATTGACTCTAGTGACGATGGAAAGTGAAGGCAGCTTAAAATTTAGTTCACCGGTTTAGTAATAGCCTAATATATTCACTCTTACTTTAAACAGACTAAGATCGGGTGGTACAGTCGCCATTAATTACATCGGAGCGGTCAGGGTACTCAAAATTATCTGAACATGCACTTAATCGCCTTTACAAATAAAGGCGTAGTTCAGATACTTATGACCACCTTGGCCGCTCCGATATATTTGATGGCAAACACCCATACGAGTAGATTACGAGCGTTAGAGCAGTAAGTTTCGCTACAAAGAACGACGAACAGGCATTTCCACGAGTGTAGTTCCGAGCAGATGAGATGCAAGTACTACGTCTACCAGTGGCGGTGGTTCAAAAATTTTACTAGGTAAGTCGGTGCTGAGTTTGGCTTAAATTTTTTCATGGGCTGTGAAAAACTGCCCACACGGAAAAAAAAGCTTCCGGGATATTCTCAATCCAAGACATTATTATTTTCTTGAAAATATTTCCTCGTGACAAGCATTTATTTCCTTTACCAAAAATATGATTCTTCGCTTAATGAAACCACGTTTTCTTAAAATAGAAATACAAAAATGTATTGTTTCAAGAGTATATTGAGTAAATAAGAGAGATTGTACTTTAATCAAACAAGTATTATCTCAGCTAAAAGAAAACTAGAAAATCTGTAAGAATATATTCGCTTCGTTATATTTAAAACTTTAATTTATTTTCGTTAAAGGAAATAAATGCTTGTCACGAGGAAATATTTTCAACATAATATAATAATGTCTTAGATCATAACTTTATGCTTAGATTGAGAATATCCCGGAAGCTTTTTTTTCCGTGCAGGCGCGTGAAACTTAAGCAAGCCGATAGGAATCGTGTTCTATGGATGCGCCGCCACTGATTGATATGATAAACGTTACTATAAAGCGTTGTTTGTATGCACGCATCCTAAAGAGGTCGAACCGAACAATGCAGCCGCGCCCACTCTATCCGTCACATCTACGGCTAACAGCGCTTGAATTACATTAATTTGTATCCTTTATGGCGGAAATTTACAAGTCATTCGAGTGGTACAAAACCCAAGCGATAACAACGCTTAGATACCTACTAAAGGTTATCGTCGGACAAACACCAGCTCCATAACCACTTGATCGATCCTGCTCATATACGAACTTACAAATTCTATGTATCTCTGCTACAGCCCCAAGAAATTTTATAAAGATCAGAAAAACGTTACTAAAGTTATCGTCGGACAAACTATCGAAATCAAAAAGCCATCCAAATGCCGAGACTTCCCAGTACCTAGCCAGGTGACAGTTCGGTTCGGTCTGGAGTTGTTTGTGAGAACTCACTTCGCTTACGCTCCGCGAGTTCGATAATTACTAATGAGGGTTTCCGGAAATCCAGGTGACGCCACTATGACGAAAAATATAAAAATATCCACAAAACAAAAAAAGTGATTCAACATGATTGGATTATGACAGCTGGACCTCTCGCCATGGTGCTGCCCCCTGGTGAAAAAATCGATTCAGGAAACCTTCATTATTTTAAATTAGGAATACAAATGAGTGATTTCAGGATCAGGTGCGTTACCGCAAAGTTCGAAAATCGACAAAACGATGGCCCCGTCTCTATCGCTCTTGCTAATACGAAAGAGAGTGATGCAAATAGACGATTCGATGAACGAAGTGCTTCGCGGTTATAGGCCTGAATCGGAGTCAGGGTTGGATCAGAGTCCTGTCTCACTTGAGGCAGTGGATTTTTCTACTTGTCCTTTATTTCTAAACAATGTGAAGTATTTTCAAGGCAAAAAAAAAGTGCTGGTAGCCTTGCGGTAAGACGTCCGACTTTCAATCCGGAGGTCTCGGGTTCAAACCCCGACTCGTACCACTGAGTTTTTCGGAACTTATGTACGGAATATCATTTGATATTTACCAGTCGCTTTTCGGTGAAGGAAAACATCGTAAGGAAACCGGACCTAATCCCAAAAAGGCCTAGTTTCCCCTCTGGGTTGGAAGGTATGATGGCAGTCGCTTTCGTAAAAACTAGTGTCTATGCCAATTCATGGGATTAGGTTGTCAAGCGGACCCCAAGCCGGGATAAACGCTAGGAAGAAGAAGAAGAAGTGAAGTATTTTCAAGGGAACATTTTCTCAACTATCACCTTAATTTGCCAGTGTCTAGATAACTACGTGCCGGCGTTACTACATTTGTTCCTAAGCACGTACATAAACGGTCTTAGAGAGATGTTCAACAGATGTCACAGCGCTCGAAAGAAAACAGTATTAAACCACAAGGATTTGAAGCGGTTTACTTCCTTTTTCTTTTAAGAAAAGCCTTAATTAGAAAAGTAACGTATGGCTAATGACAGCGCCGTGGGCATTCCTGACTCTCACGCGATTATAGCAATTATGTCGCCACTTTATTTATCTGCTTTAGAAATCATCCTGGGTTTGCTAATGAGTCTTTCACACTGTTTTTAAATAAGCCATCAGATATATCGGAGCGGCCTTTATTGCTTGGGTGATAAAGGTGCTTGGTCAGATATTTTTGAGTAGGTACCGTGGCCGCTCCGATATATTTTATGGCGACTGTACAAAACAAACCTTGATTGGGACTAAAATAAATATGTGTAAAATAGTCCACAAATATTCATTAGTCGGTATTTATTTAATGTTTTTTTTAAATATTTAAGTAAATACCACTTTTCAATTCGCATATTATATGCACATGTCAAATCAAATGTCCTACTTAGAAAGATACAATTTTCCATGGAAAACCCAAAATTTAATAAAAAGCGACATTAGAAGTATTTTGTAAACTAACTGCACATCTGTACAATAGTAACGAGGAGAGTGTAAAAGGACCTTTAGATTAAACCTCTATTAATAATAATTTACCTTTGAACGGATCCTTCACAACATTAATACGAACATATCATGAACCGATCTCTGCGATCATGAGTTATGGTTTCCGTATAACATTGCTCATTAGTGCACGAAATCAACTACTGAGCCGTAGACTACATTCAATAGACTCCTTTTAATGAAGCATTTACGAAGTCTCGTAATTTCTGCACACATGTAATTTTGATGCTACAATCAGTGATTCATTTATTTAAACTTCATTGCACAAAAGATATGCACAATCGTTCTGGCTAGGGCTGCCATCTCTAAATTCGCCGAACCCGAACAATAATTAAAAACAACCCGGACATTTGGCGTAAATCGCATTTTTTCCCCGGACGTGCCCAAATCAATAATGGCCCTAAATAATTAAATTCAATGGGTTGTTTCCTCACATAAAAGTATCCGGGTTTTCCCCGGACACTTATTGAAAACCCCACCGGACCGGACGCACCCCGGACGGCCTCCAAACTAGGACAAATCCGGGGAAACCCGGACGGATGACAGCCCTAGTTCTGGCAAAACAGATAAGTAAGCAGGTAAGTGATGTATTTTTTTACTAGAACATTATTAGGCTGCGAGTCCACCAGAGATTAGTGGGCACGTGTTGCGCAGAATGTGTTTGTTACGAACCAATTGAATCACTTCATTTACCTATCATCGCACAGGGCAGCTCTAGGGGGGTTGATTCTTAACAAACACATTCCGCGCAACGAATCCTCGCTAGGGTTGCCACCTTTTTTGAGAGAAATATAGTATTTTCCAAACCTACATCAAAAAAATATAATACACTTTGTTGTTACCTCATGAAACGTTCCAAAAATATAGTATTTTCGTGTTTTTTGCATATTTTCAACAGTACACCAAGCCAAAATATAGTACGATACTATATATTATAGTACGGGTGGCAACCCTAATCCTCGCTCATGTCTGTTGGAAACGCAGCCTAAGGCACTGGTCCCACCGCGAGCTAGTAAGCTATGAGCTATCGGCTATAAACACGAACAAAAGATAAGCACTCCCGTGTAAATAAAAGAGACACGGCGATATTTATAGCTCACCGCTGGGCGAGTAACTATAAATATCGCCGTGTCTCTTTTATTTACACGGGAGTACTTATCTTTTGTTCGTGTTTATAGCCGATAGCTCATAGCTTACTAGCTCGCGGTGGGACCAGTGCCTAAAGCTAAGAACACTCTTGGAACTCCCAAGGCGCAAGTCCGACTCGCGCTTGGCCGGTTCTTAATAATAACATGAATAACCCTACACAGATATAAATAATATCTTAATTCAAAACGCAAAACTCTCTTGCACGCGGTTTCTTAAAGAGAGTAATAAATAGCTTAGACCAATAAACATGACTTGAGTAGAAAATATCATGATTTTTAAAAGAAGAATTAAAATTATTTAGCTTTATCTTTACCCATTTTTAAAGCGAATAGTAATGATTTGAGTTAAGATAATAATTATATTAATTATTTACGTAAAAAAAGCACCAAAATTTTCCTTTAAGACTTTTATGTGTTTACGTAAGAGCGATTAGTTCCTATAGGGCTTCGCCAAAACAAACACCAGTAAGAGCATTTGTAACTACTAAAATAAGTATATGTACGTACAATGGTCCTATCCATTACACGAAGATCAAGTTGAACTAGTGAGAAGTCTTTGTTGTGTCCTTAAGGTACAAGCACAGACTACACAGACACCTCATCATTAAGCTTTTACATGGAGCACGGGGTCACCACACATAAGCGCAATTTTATTCGTAAATTTCTACGATTCGAACAGCATATCTCAATAGTATTCTATACCAATTTGTAGTATAACAATCCAGGTTCACCCCTGTAACTTGATTTTTGTGGATGTTTTTAATTCACATGAGTAATGATGAAAAACGTTAACTCAACCGAAATAAGCGGTCGCGCTCTCATACAAAATTAGTACGGGTGCACCTATGTGTGGTGACCTCGAGTTGTACTTATGATCTATCTAGTGGTTGAGGTTATCTGTGGGTACAAGGTACCTAACTGGTGAAAGATCAAAACAAATTGTAAACGAGTAATAAACATTAGACAAACCTCAGAGAAGTCCCTCTGCGACATTGTGTCCGTCTACATTCTTCTCTTCACAATCTGAAACAAAAAAGTATGTTTTTATACTCGTCGACTCTTCTTCTTCTTCCTAGCGTTTATCCCGGCTTGGGGTCCGCTTGACAACCTAATCCCATGAATTGGCATAGACACTAGTTTTTACGAAAGCGACTGCCATCAGACCTTCCAACCCAGAGGGGAAACTAGGCCTATTTGTGATGAGGTCCGGTTTCCTTACGATGTTTTCCTTCACCGAAAAGCGACTGGTAAATATCAAATGATATTCCGTACATAAGTTCCGAAAAACTCAGTGGTACGAGCCGGGGTTTGAACCCGAGACCTCCGGATTGAAAGTCGGACGTCTTACCGCAAGGCTACCAGCGCTTTTAAGTTATTTTTATACTCGTCGACTGTAATACTTAAATTGAGATTGTGTAGATGAAACTACTAGCGCATACTTTTCGATAGAGCTTTTATGGTCGTTTATTGTGTCATCGCTAGCGATGGTAGAAAGGATTGTCATACAATATTGTAGCACTGTTGCCGCTGCCCTCCCTGCGCCGCCGCGGTCGCCAGGGGAGACTGGCACAATCCGCCAAGAGATTGAAGTTACTAAATTGTATAGAGGCAGCAGGTTTTTCATCGAACTCAATTCTTACCGGTTGCCTATATTGAGCACTCGTAAAAAAAGTATTGTATACAATAGTGACATAATTAAGTTTTTTTAATCTCGTACCTTATTACGGTATTCGATTGAAAAGCTCGTAATTAAGTCACGATTGTATAAAATACTATTTGTAAAAATCGAAATTGTTCTGCGAATGCGCTGACAGAAATTTACCTTCAAAAAGTCTTTATTAAAAACCCCAAGCATTCTTGGAAATGGCTTGATATAACTCAGTACTTAACGTAAAGTGCGTATCGATTTCCCCGGCTCCTTGTGTAGGAGTATTAAGTTTATAATTATGACCAAAGCATGGCTTTAATGTGCAATTTTGTTGAAAGCAGACCCCGTTTGATTACCCATCTTCAAGCTATATTTTACCTTAACTGTCTAACTTCAAGGTTGTTTATTGATTGTGTAGGAAAGAGGATTTCAGTTGGCTGATTTTTGATCTTGAACCGATATTCAACCTTATCAATATAGATTTGAGGTTGTTTATTGGGTGTGTAAGAGGATATCGGTTGCCGGTGGTTAGTTAGATCTGATGCCACTTAAGTATCCGCTGATGGTTGTCAAACTTGCTATAAGATATCTCTGTAACACTAGCAGTATACAGGGTGGATAAAGATTATACAGCATTTATACCTACAGCATAAATATGGGCATAGAGTAACTTATATAGTAGATCAGCACAACCTTAGAACTTTTTGAAGCTCAAGTCAGTTGTGCCGTCTGTCCGAAAGTCCCCTAAAGATACCGAAAATTTAAGAGGAAATGTCACTTTAGGGGACTTTCTGACAGAGGGCGCAACTGACTTGGGCTTCAAAAAGTTCTTAGACTATGGCCGTCTATTATATATTTAAGTCTATGATACGGGCTTATACGGTCTACCATCTAGTGGACTAATTTGACAACTTATATAGGTAGTGACATTAGCACTTCACATAAATAAATAGGGTTCTGTCCTGTCGTAGGAGCAAGCTCTATGGGACTACAAAGTATAAGATGGAGTAAAGCAAATATTCGCTATAATTGCAGCCACTCAGAACTACATCGTAAATGTCAGATGAATGTATTTAGGAATTTATGGTAGCGGCAGAAAACAGCCATGTTACTGCTTTGAATGTACTTGGCATAAATATTAGGTATAGTCCGATCATTGAAGTCATATTGTCAGTCAGAATTTACAATTTTTATTTCGCAAAGGGCCCGGCCGGGTATCCACTTTTTTTCGCAGGCCGGATTGTATGGAATTTAACTATTCTTCGGCCTATTGGCTGCCGTTGCTGTTAGGTAAGGTTGGCTGCGCTGCGTCAAGTAAATCATTTTTTTTCTATGATAGAGGAATTCAAACAACATATTCTCCATAGCATAGTCTAATACATAAGTATGCACCTCAGTGGCGACGGATCAGTTTTTTGCTTAAGCAAGCCGGGGCTTAATTTGGATTAAAATTTTGTCTGCATCGTCACTGGTTTACTACGGAGTAATAATCCTGAGTTCTTTGATTAGTTTTTTAACGCAATATAAATTTAATAGCTTTTATTGTATTACTAGTAGTACACTAGTCGTTACTAGGTGGCGCTGATTTTACCTCATGCATTTTGGCTCTGTTTAGGCCGCTCTGAACTAGATGGCGCTAAACACTTGGAGCCTTAAAAAGTTCTTAGACTATGTCTACTAATATATCTTTAAGTCTATGGAAATACTTTAGGAAATCGACACTCTTCAGCACGTCTTTATGGCTGTTCTTGTAATCCGTATTTATGCACTACGGGGGCGTTTTATCACTTTTATTCAGCCATTTCGCTGGGCTATATACTATAGAGGATTTAGAATTACTTCCTACTTGTAAAATATGAGCAGCTGGCTGTAGCAGTGCTTCTTAACCTTTCAGTGATAAGATACCTTTAGGCGAAAAAAAAATGTTGCTAGGGTTTGTCCGGAAAGAAAAGTGTTGTGGTTTATATGGGAGCTTATACATTCTACGACACGTCATACAGTAAGCCAAGTCCAGAAAATTTGTATGATATTGTTATTATTATTATGTCGTATGGCTTTATTCCTGAATAACAATTACACTTAATTTACTTTACAATTTACACAGAAATTAAATATTTACAATTTAATATCTAAGTTGAGTAGCCACTCCCTTGCATCCGGTGTGAGTGCCAGCAAGTCCTGCATGCTTCCGGCAAATCGCCTTCTAGGACATTTCCCTATTATGTGAGGGATTGTTTGAGTTGGCTCCCCGCAGTCACAGGCTGGTGTATGATATTGTTTAAATATGGTCAGTCACACTGTCAAAATCCTCTACGTTCAATGTAGGCACCTTAGTACCCAATACATTCTGACGTTCACAAGTGCATTGTAATGTGCCTAAATTGAAGAATAAATATTTTTTATCTTTTAAAGCTGAAGAATCTACCATACTTAAGTATATAATTTTTTTACTGAATTTATTTCTTGTTCATTTTAGAATCACAAAAATGTTAACCAAATGGATAGTCGTAGTTCCAACGTATAAACAAAAACAGACGAAACTCACATAAAGGCAAGAATGCCATCAATAATTTTAAACGATACCTAGCGGCATATACAATGGGTACTGTAATTTGCTTCGCTTTTTCTAACTACACCAAAAAACATTACTTCCAACTATACACCGTATCACAACTCAATAAGATTCAAACTTACATCCATGAAAAGTTGAATTAGTAAGAAACAAAAACGCGTATGCCTCGGAGCTATTCTTTTAAACAGTAGCCAGGTGGTTCAAATCCTAACCGAGTGTGATTACGTGCACGTCAAGTGGCGTGCTTGGAGTCATCAAAATAATTTAAGATCAAGTACAGTTGGCAGCAGAACAGCTAAGGCGTGGTGTTTCAAATGTGGTTGACACTTTATGTTTAAGACAACGAGAGCATAGAATGTAATCATAGAATGCTTACTCCTTACAAGTTGTTATTAGCCTGACAGCTTGACATTATGAAGACTAGATAACTAAGGCGATTATCACACTGGCGACGGATCTGCATGCGGCGCCGGTGCGCGAGCGAGATAGCGCTCTGCATGTGTGTAGCGTGCTCTGTATGTGTAGGGACCAGAGGAGCGCACCGGGGGTGTGATTAGGGTGCTCGTTGTAAAACTTGGTAGGTATATAAGCCTCCTTAGACGTCTAGCCTTCGTAATGTTGAGTTTTCTGGCTTACTTCTCTATTACGAGAGCTTGTTAAGATCATATATTGAAGTCCGCTTAGCTACTTCTGCAGCTGACTGTACCGTGGTTACTGGTAAATGCACTGCTAGCTATTTTAAGTCCAGACGAATCCCGCAAGGATGTAAAATAGGGGTCGATATTTTCAGCTTCACGAATAGTTTTTCTACTATTTGTTTTTTTTAATGTTACGATTCCTTGGAATTTGGGCTATCTGCCTAACAAGTAAAATATGGGATATTTTTTAAGCTCCGATTTTGCATATTTGGACGAACAACTTAACTAATTTCAATGTAATTGAAAGTTTTATTTAAATTTACAATTTAGTCTGTGGGCTCTATCCGCGAGTAAACTAAAGTGACTGCCTTGATTTCGTGAATTAAAATAAAAATTAAAAATTATTTATTGTTAATTTGTTATTCAGTAAACATCAAAACATAACTGAAGCATCTGTCGGATCCCAAACTAGGCTGGGCCTGTATCTTGGGACCCTGGAGTGCTATAAATGTGACACAACATTGATACATCAGGTGAGACAATATAATCTTAAAGACCTAACCTAGCCTATGTGTGAAAGGGTCTTTATACATTCACGATAAGCAGTCACGACCGCTACAGTTCGAAAAGAAACACTGCGCGTGACCAGGGGCTTTAGTAGTATTCCGCACGATCTAACATATCTGCCAAGTTGCCATTTTTCTAAGATCTACAGCGTGGCTAAAAAATAAGCGTGGCTAAAAAATAACTGAAATCCTCTTGACTGTAAGGTTTTGGGACCCAACCGACCCTCCCTAGATAGATTTGGAACCTCCCAAATTGATTTTTGGAAGGGTCGAAAAGTTTTTGATATTACGCGATACGGTGTGTAAAGCCCTGGGGGTCAACGCCCGCTCTGACAGATTCATTCATAAAATGTTGCAGAGTGAAGTTGGCAACAAACATGGCGCTATGAAATATTGAGGTTATTTTAATAAGATATCTTTCATTTTTGTTGTAAGAATTACAATGTTTTGAAGAAAAACTTAACAGAGTTTACCAAATGGAATAGTCATCAGATGACACGGGGTAAAAATTAGTACTGAATGAAGAAAGAAAGAAAACTTACGACAGTGTCGGCCGGCATATCCTTTGTTTTCACTAAATCGTCACGAATTCACATACGTTTACACTCGGCACCAAACTACAGAGTAAATAACTTACAATACACATTAATTTACCATTACCATCGTTGTTTAAAACGCAAAAAAAACACTACAACTTACGACAGTGTCGGCCGGCATATCCTTTGTTATCACTAAATCGTCACGAATTCACATACGTTTACACTCGGCACCAAACGACAGATTAAATAACCTACAATACACATTAATTTAACAATTCTATCGTTGTTTAAAACGCAAGAAAACACTACAATCTGCTTTCAAAACAATACTAAAACCATAAACTACCTAGACAACGAAAGTTCGAGGGTTGGGGGAGGGGGGCGAGAAACGTCAACGTCACGTTCGGATACTTGCACGATAAACAATAGGTACAGGTTAACTCATGTCTGGGTCCTGTTTCATAAACTCGTATGCAAATTAAAAACTTTTGCGGTACGATACTTCTCGGGCCCAATCTCTCGGATAGATTTAGGGAGTAGAGGGAAAGGCAGGGTAAACGAGAAATCGGACCCGGGGAACGTGATGCGATTATTTATCGGTGACGTTCGTTTGTAATCCAATTGCATGCGAGATTCTCCTCAGCTTTAAACCTCACGGGCCCGGTTTGTCGTACTTAGATAGTGGAGGACCTGGCAGGGTAGGTAGGTACACGATGGACCTAAGGTCTAATACCTACCTGTGAAAGTAGTAGTCTGAGGGATCAAATGAGAATAAAAAAGAAAGGTTTTTCTTTGTCTAGTACTGCATTTTGGTAATAAAATTATTTTAACACAATATTTTATTTAATCACCACAAAGAATCTTAAATCTAAACTAAAACTACACAAAAAATGTTCTGTAGGTAGGGAATAAGATTGTGTTGGATATTTTTTTGGCCTCTGTTATGTGAGATGTTTATTTCTGGTGACAAGTAGGTACAAACGTTTATGCCAGCATGAGGTGGTATTAATAATCATCCACGCGAAGGCCACCAGATGTTGTCTTGTCCATCACCGCAGCACATGTAGTGCTGGAGTGTCAGGAGTTAATCGCATGGTCGCGTTTCATAAATATTTAGGCCTGTCCAGACCGAATGAGCCACCTGGTGAGGAAATTGACGCGCCAAGCAACTCGGCCATTTGTTCGACTGGGCACGTCTAATACACTAGCCGAGCTGGTTCGCGCGGCAATTTCCTCACGAGGCGGCTCGTTCAGTGTGAACCCACCTAATTAATGGCTTGCAACCTGCAAGTAAACACGCTACTCGCCTCTCTTTGTGTCAGAAAGAGAGGCAAACAGCGACTACAGGTTAAAAGCTTTTGTGAAACGCGACCCTGATCTGAACCGGACGACGTCCGGTCAGATAAGGCAATATGCAGCAGCACATGCAGATGGGAGCAGGGGAAATGATTACTACAACTAATAGATCACTTCTATCGAATTAGGCGGATCCACACGGAAGCGAGGAAATCGCCGCGCGTAGCAGTTCGGCCAGTGTATCTGCCTCAGCCGAGGAAATCGCACGCACGGCCGCAATGGCTTGGACGAGGCACGTCTACACTAGCCGAGCTACCTCGCGCAACAATTTAGGCACAAAAATACATAATAGGGATAAAATACAACCAAAACAAATCTTTCATATTAAATAACAAGGTGTATGCCTAATTAAGCCTAGGTTTACCTGCATAGAATAGGGAATATTACGCAAAACTCTGAGTAGGGGGCAGCACTAGCACAAACAGAGGGTCTCCGCGAAACACGAAAATAAAAATTTCGTTACCTGGTTCTCTGTCACTATTGATAGAGGGGCAGATGTCAAAATTTCGATTCTCTCTTTTCACGATAGGCCTTCTGCAAACAAACCGCCTTGGTGTACAAATGACATATTTATTGCTTATAAACAATGGTCGGCGGGGGTGAGCTGTTTTCATAGTAATTTGACGTATGTCGTGTCAAATTAATATGAAAACAGCTCACCCCCGCCGACCATTGCTTATAAATTATGTATGAAAATTTGTAAAAATCTGTTTAAGGCCTAATAAGGCATGTACTAAGAGTTCTATGGTTTACCGCTGTGCTAGTGCTGCACTCTGGCGGCAGAACATTGCAGTAATATCCCCATATTGCTAAGTAATAAAACATAAATTGAAGTGTAAGCGTTATCAATAGTGTACAAGATAGATGCAGCGAAATTTATTTATTTTAACCGACTTCAAACAAAAAAGGAGGAGGTTCTCAATTCGACTGATTTTTTTTTTTGCAATCTCTATTCCCCTTTGGCGGGTACGTCGTTACGTTTACGTCAAAATACGATAGGAAAGCATTATTCTCTTCGTCTGTACTCAATGTACAATGGAGAAACAACTTTCACACTGTATTAAATAAGTGATTAACGTATGCTTACGTTTAAAGACGACAGTGAACCGAAAAAATTTTTTAAAACAAGCGTTGAAAGTTTAAAATATTTTCTTCAGTCCACTGTCTACATGCCTAGTTATCTTATTTATAGGTATCTTATTTTATTGTAATTTAATTTTTTACGCATAACAAATACCTTGATTGACAAATAAAGTGCAATTTTACTAAATATTTTGTATGTGAACGTAAACATGTTTGTATGCGTTATCTTATTCAGCATAGAATCCTTTCGAATACAACTGACTTTAACTAATAGTAACATCGTAGATTAATAGGTAGTATTATTTTAGCTTAAAACTATTATCGGTCCATTGTGGCTCGCATATCGTAAATCTTCGCACTTCTCTGGAATGAATTCATCTTTCCGCGCCTCTCTGCTTGGGCTGACCGCGAGTACACCTATGGATAATAGAGACAATACACTATCATAATAATTCAAATAATTTTATCTGCGTTTACGACATTTTTTTTTCTCATTAGAGCTCCATAACTCTGTGATAAAGGAATCAATAAAAAATGCCTAACATATTATTATTATTATTTGTGTGTCCTTTCCATATCTCGGGACCATGGGGTCCCGGACTTTTGGTAGGCCTGCGTGGGGCCGAAGCCAACAGCGCAGAGGCCCTTTAAGACAATTTAATCAAAGCAAGGGATACACGTGGCGGATACCATCCCCGAGCGCACAATATGATACATTCGGAGATGGTCCCCGCCAGGTGCAAAGACTATTGTAGTGCAGCACTTTTGTGCTGCGATGGGAACTAAGGTCATAAGGCTATTGGTTTGAATGTTGGATGGACTGGATACTGGGTTATGGGAGGAGACTAGCGGACAACTGCTGTGACAATCAGTCTCAAAATTGTAAAAGGCAGGCGGTGACTCGCCAACTCATTGAGTGGGCCCCGCAATGGCCGCACGCACGGTGCGACAACGGCGCAACACTTGAGAGTGGCTGTAAGGTTGTCGAGAGGTGAGTCTGCGGTAGCCAGTTCCCGGTGTTCCGTTCAGCAGGCCGCCGGCGTTATGACATTTTACACTTCCAACCTGGAGCATAGGCCCCGCTCTTGCGAATCCACTCTGGCCGGCCAGTTAAGGCAAGCACAGAGGCGAGGGCCAGATGGAAAGGGCACTCTGGAATAGGGGTCCGCGGTGTCGCCACTCACCGTCAGCTCGCCTCAAGCTGCCCCCGCGGGTTTTTTTTTTTTTTAATACACTAGCGGCTCTTAGAGCTGATGCAATATTAATAAATCTCTTCTTTTTGTACTTGCATGCTACTTTTAATAAAACTATGTTTGACGCTACGGTATAGTACGAGCAGCAGTACCCACCTTTAGGTATCATTCATGTAGACATTTGACAACGTAAGTATGAATACTTCTTCATAGCTGAGGCGCGCGTTCGTGCAGGTACAGGTACACCATTGCTGTCTGCAAAATTAAAGTCATAGTTCAGTATCATCATCTTAAGAGTCGCCAGGACGCTCGCGTGAACTCGCGTCCCCATACAAACGTAGTTTTGCTCTCATTTTAAAACGACATGCTTTTGAACCACGAAATTTGGCATGGGCATTCTAGCAGTACAGATCTATGTCGGTAATTCGTTTTCGTTGCTAGAAATTGTAATATAAAGAAAACATAGCAAAAATAAGTTTTGTATGTAAATCTGTATCTGGCTGTATTTTCTTTGTATTACAATTTTTAGCAACGAAAACAAATTACCGACATAGATCTGTACTACTAGAATGCCCATGCCAAATTTCGTGGTTCTAAAGCATGTCGTTTTAAAATGAGAGCAAAACTACGTTTGTATGGGAACGCGAGCGTCCTGGCGACTCTTAATTCAGAACAAGATCGCGGGTTCGGGTGTGTGTACAAAATAATCAAATACAACACTAAAGTCTAAAGTACCTACGTCGCCAGACACCCCCGACTAGTTTGGTGGAAATTCCTTTCACTAGTTTTTTAGTGTCTGACGATGGTGGTCCAAAAGTTTACCGCAGATACTTAATCGGATTTTGAAAATGCGTATTTGCGGGACTTGCCAATTCGCGCCTCGTCTGTGGCTGTTCCTGGTTTCCTGAGAGAGAACTCGACGTGGGATGGGACCAGCGTAACAGGGCCATGTTATTTATTATTGTAACCCCCCCTCCTTTATTTGTTATTTGGAAAGTTTTAGATTATTTCGTCTCGGAATCATGAGCTCTTTCCGACTGACTAGGCTCTAAAGGTGTCCAAAATTTTCATACATTTTTTGTTACTTCCATTCCGTTACCGACATAAGAAGTCTATGGAAAAATGGTAGGTAAC
Organism: Pammene fasciana; assembly: GCA_911728535.1. Classification (NCBI taxonomy): domain Eukaryota; kingdom Metazoa; phylum Arthropoda; class Insecta; order Lepidoptera; family Tortricidae; genus Pammene; species Pammene fasciana. Next base: position 10,517,584 of record OU452292.1, read on the forward strand.
GGAATGGACTTGGGACACATTATTTATCCTGATAAAATCGAAAGAGCTTGTGATTCTGAGTCAAAATCACATAAAATTTTCCTATATGAAAAAAGTGGAATGTACAACTTTAACAAAATGGTCCATCAGCGTATGTTACATCCCACGCTATCGGAGGCCGCCCTAGAAACCAAAGTAGAGAAGTATTGTAGGATTTATGAGCACAACACTTCTCTTTATCGGTATGGAGGCGGTACCGAGTTTAGTTATTTGCATGCAAATTGTTAAGTAATTGTGTTTGACGCGTAAAGGCGTCACTGTGATTACCTTACATCATCACGCCGCAATAACTGACGTAAGTATGACGACCTCTTCAGATTCTTGGCGCTCGTGCAGGCTCGGTCCGGATTCTGCAAAATAACAAGTAATATAACAATTCAGTTAAATATGCCTAGACCGTCAAAAATCAAATTCGGCATGCATGAATATCATTTGATTCATGGGACCGATAAAACTTGACGAGTATACCGTTACATGTACCACATATTATTAATAGATTAAGCTAATTACAATTAGTGACACTAGGCTTGAATTCGACCAGGACATTGACTGCTAAAATATGCTCTAATGAACTGATAATACCCTTAACATTTTTAGTAAACCAATCTCTTACAACAAGTACGTTTCCAGATGCCTTAAAAACCGCAGTTATCAGACCAATTCCGAAAGCAAAAAACGTAACTGACCCTGATCAATATCGTCCTATTGCAATGTTGTCCACATTTTCAAAAATCTTTGAATCAGTCATGGTTAAGCGATTATCAGACTTTTGTGATAAATACAACATATTCGATGACAGCCAATTTGGTTTTAGAAAACAAAGAGGAACAATCCTTACCGTCCATAAGTTTATTCATGCAGTTATAAAAATAATAGATAATAACAACCCGGCTTTTGGATTAATGCTAGATATGAGTAAAGCATACGATAGAGTTAAACATGACATTTTACTAAACAAATTGTACGGAATAGGCATACGCGGAGCTGCTCATGACTGGTTCAAGTCGTATTTAAATGATAGAGTCCAATTAGTTGAACTAGAATATTATGATAAAAATAGTAAAATCTTAAAGAAAATACATTCCGAAAGTAAGCACATTAAATGTTCAATTCCACAGGGCAGTGTATTAGGCTGTATCCTATTTTTAATTTACATCAACGACTTACCGAAAATAATAAACACGAACAATATCAAATGTTTCCTCTATGCCGATGACCTTTCCATTGTATTCTCAAGTCAAAATAACGAAGAATTTGTAAATTGCATGAATACTATTCTTAATAACATTTTGAAATGGCTACAGGACCATAATTTACAATTAAATTTAAAAAAGACTAATTTAATACAGTTTCGACCCTACCAAAGACCTCCAATAGAAATTAATTACTCATACTTACGTAACAAATTTCAGGAAACTAGTAATTGTAATCTCCTTGGTGTTACTGTTGACGAAAACTTAAACTGGAAGTCACATATTGATAAAATTTGTATTAAAATTTCACGATTTACCTATGTCTTAAGAAATATTAAAAAAAGTACTGATTTTAAAACAGCAGTTAGCGCCTACTATGCATTTACCCAATCTAGTCTCCAATATGGAATCGTTTCGTGGGGCAATAGTACGGACATAACGCGTTTATTTTTAATGCAAAAAGATTGTATAAGAATACTTACAAATACTAAATTTTATGAATCTTGCAAACCTCACTTTAAAAACTTAAAAATTCTAACTTTACCCTGTTTGTATATTCTGGAAACTTGTAAATTTTTACGAAAGAACCCGGCTCTATATACCAAAGCTAAAGACAGACACATGTGTACCATGAATCTCAGACATAAGGATAAAATAGCAATACCCTCAAGCAATTTAGAAATAAGTAACCAAAGCCCTCACGTAATGAGTATAAGAATTTTTAACCACCTTCCAAAGGAAATAAGCGAGGAGCAAAAATACACTAAATTTGTTAATAAGTTGAAAACATACCTCATAGAACACTGTTTTTATTCTTTGCAAGAATTTTTCGACGCAAATAAGTTTCATTCATACCTATCTTTACATTATACCTAGCCTTAAAATTATTAAGTGAAAAAGAAACTTATAATTGTTATTTTACTGTGCTAGATTTTAAGATTTAATTTGCAATACCCTTATACGGTATCATGTTTAACTGTGAAAATACATTGTAAGACCTGTACACTAACATGAATGCAATAAAGTTCTATTCTATTCTATTCTAATAAGTGCTTACATTTCTCTCCCTTCATTCTTATGACTGCATTTGCTCAGCGTCAGCAAACTCCGGCATATCTTTAGACTTCAGCTGCACTGGGTCGGGTTGTCGGTCCAGAGATAAGGAACGGTCTTGAATCAGGCGCAATTATGATACCTGTAAAATGTAATAACTATGTACATCATTGTAATTTGCTACATTATCAATTAATTATTAATTCTTTTTATTAACAAACAAATGTTATAATATTGTCTACGGTTGCCGCGATAGTTATTCATGAAATAAAACAACTTTTAACGGATTATATCGCGTATACTGAGTATAATTACATCCCGACGTTTCGGTTGACTACCCGTGACCACGAACGCTGTAAAGTGTTCGAAACGTCGGGATGTAATTAAACTCAGTATACGCGATATAATCCGTTAAAAAGTTGTTTTATTTTTAAACAAATGTTAATTTACAAAATAAGAATCAAAATATTGATAGTAATTTTTTTTCTTCAACTTAAGTCTCACAAGATTTCTAAATGCATGGCACATTTAAAGCCGGGTATTCATTAGGCAACATCTGTTAATAAACTGTTTATGAATTTGATCATCAAGTGTTTCGTCTTGCTCTCCACCTAGAGTGGAGAACACAGCAACATGTTTATGCACCAATATTTAATCATCCTTGTTTATAAAGCCGGGTATTCATTAGGCAACTTTTGTTAATAAACACTGTTTAATGACTGTTCATAAACAGTGTTGCACGATGTTTCATCATCTCTGTAAACATGTTTATAAACAAGGATGATGAAATATTGTTGCATAAACATGTTGCTGTGTTCTCCACTCTAGGTGGAGAGCAAGAAACAGTGTTTACGGTAAACTTGTTGCAAAACATGATGATCAAATTCATAAACAGTTTATTAACAAATGTTGCCTAATTAATACCCGGCTTAAATATGTTTACAGAGATGATGAAACATTGTGCAACACTGTTTATAAACAGTTATTAAACTAAATTAAAAACAGTTATTAAAATGTTGCCTAAAGGATGGTTCATGAATTTCATGATGTTCCGGACCGTCTCCGGCACGACACTTCCGACACTTCACTTTGTATACAGAACATCACATGACCTCCGAGGATCACGTGACGCTGACTGTAACTAAGTTATCAGGATTTTTTTTATTAACTGTCTATTGTAAGTGGATTAATTTCACCAATTGAACCAGGAGCAAGTATGATTCCTGTAAAATGTATGACTATGTAAGTACTAATGTGCCACAGTTTAAATTTGTTTATTTATTCTTTTTATTTATAAAATCAAAATAGGTATTGATGGTGCAAAAAAAATTTTTTTCAGCAATTTATTCTCACTTACAAGATTGCTAAAAGTATGGTATTTTTTAAAGATTTATCATTTTCTTTGAACTGACATGGAATAGTGATTTTAGACATCGGCTTAACGTTAACTTACGCCTTTACAAAATTCGGACGATAATGTTACTAACCTTAATTTCACTTACTTACGTGACTAATGCAAATCCATTCGGTGAAAACAACCACAAAAAATCAAACCAAAGCAAAAATATTACACTTTCTTCCTCCTCGTGGCTGAGGGTCGCGATCACATGAAGTTGTCGCTTTAATAATAACCAAGGCTCTCCAAGCTGCACGATCTTCTACTGTACGGATGATAAGCTCTTGTATGGAACCTTGGTAGGTTCACTATCTGAACCCAACGGGGCGGTGGGTGTCTAGGTACTTCCCCGTCCTCCATCCACGTTGCTAACGAAGACGCGTTTTCCCAAGTTGTCTGGCTTCCGTTTGAATACGTGTCCGAAGAACTGAAAGATTCGCTGGTAGCAGATATTTGATAAGAGGACACTGGACTTTTAATTGCGCGAGGATTGAGGCTCTAGTGCGGCGCGCTGTCCACGGAATTGGTAACATCTTACACCAGCGCAGCACCGCATTTCAAATGCGTCAATTACACACAACTACGTTGTAAATACACACAACTCAGTTTTCCAATATCGGCATCGATATGACATCGATCTTCAATCGTGATGGTTCTTTTCGTTTCACGCAGTATTGCCAGTATTTTAAAATATCATACTGAAAAATGGGTACTTTTTATTTAATGTTTTTACACTTACTCAATTAATTTAAACAAGAACTTCAATTTTATCAGTGCTATATTGTTATCAAAAAATCTGTGCTCTAATATTTCGTAAAATAAATACCCAACGTTGGGTCAAAACACACCTAGCGGAATTAAGCAATTTCATAGACAAAATGCTTAAATTTGTCTATGGTAGCTTAAAGCTGTCTATGGTAGCTGATTTTTTTGTATTGGGGCCATAGACAATTTTCCGCTACCGTAGACAAATTTAAGCATTTTGTCTATGAACTGGCTTAATTCCGCGAGGAATTCCGCTAGGTGTGTTTTGACCCGTAAAGTGATACCGTTGAGGGCTATAGTGCTAGCGGTACGCCTAAAACCGCTGCAAATGGTGTTAAAAGCATGAAAATTGGAACGATTGATCTTTGGGCCATATTAATCAATTTGACCCGTAGCCCCAAAAAAAAATACCGAGAGGAGTTATGACGTCATCTTTTTTTTTGTTCTGGAACCTATCGTGTGTGGTATCAAATGAAAGCGCGTTTTGAGTGTAACGCATGCTTAAACACAGTCACATTTTAGTCACTTGTTTTAAGTTATAACAAAAATCTTTTTCAAAACAAATGAAGTTTGGGCTCCTTCAGATAGGATACACCACGATTAAAATCAGTTAACAACTGTCAGATGAATTTTATTTTAAATATCTACCTTAACATAAGCAAATCAAAGTCCATATTCAACCAACACAACACAAATTAAGTGCAACTCGTTATTGACTTTATCATTATAACAACACGACAGAAATTCGTATGCATAAAATACATCTGTCAATCGTTAACTGATTTTAATCGAGGTGTACCCTCGAATAATTTTTATGCCACACTAGGCCATAAAGTGGCTTTTTCCGCACGCTGCGCGTACTGAAAAAGACGCTTTCTGGCCAAGTGTAGACATAAAATGATGTACACAACCCGGGAGGTAATAAAGAAAGCCCTTGATCACATATTTACGTCCCTCGCTTGCAGCTCGGGCCGCAAACTTCTGCAATCTCGGTCTTTCTTTGTTTTACCACCCTAGTTGTGTAATGTACTATTTGTCAAGTTTAGACCACCCTGACTTAAGTTCAAAACACCCTGAATTAGTTAAGTACTTTTTTTTTTGTTTTTTTTTTTTTTGATATCTTTTCTATGAAATAGTCTATTTCTTAAAATGGCCTCAAAATCTTATGCGCCCACCAGAATGGCCTTAAATTAAAATTGGGATTTGGTTTGTTGACTGGGTCCTTTAACTACTGTCAAAATTTGAAGCGTCCGGCTCGTTGATAAATTTAGGCCAAAAAATTGCATTTTCAAGTTGACGCCATTCCTACTTGTGGCCATTTAAGACCTTTTAGAGACGGAGCTATATGGAAGAAAACTGGTAATTCTTTTGATAAATTTCTTGTATGCTCGGCTCCAGCACTACTACATCCAACGCTATATGGAAGAAAACCGGTAAGTTTTTTGATAAATTTACAGGAGGTTTTACCTTTTTAAAATAATATTTCATACAATAAACTTTACGGTAAAACTATTTTCGCAAACATGCAATGAAATATTTTCTTTATTTCTTATTCAATTAACTTTTATCCGTGTACTGAAGCTAATTGAGAGAGCACGATAAAAATGAACTTTTCCGAAAAAATACGATGGAAAACAACCCCCTTGGAAAATGGATTCTAAGTGAAGTCGGTTCTTGTTTTGTTTAAAATTATTACGATCCAGCTTTCTCACTCATTTGTTTGCCTCAAAATAAAGGATAAATTACAATTACAATCACATATGAAAATTTGCCTCAAATAATTAACGAGTAAAGGCGGCACATTTTAGTTGAATTTTCAGCCGTTTTCTATTTGTCACTTTAGTTGGCCAATCGGAGTGCAGTGAATTTTACTGGAGGGTCCAGCCTTTCGATTTTTTTTCAGTCGGTTTTGATCGATGCTCTCTGGTGCTGTTGTTATCGTTTGCTTTTTGGTGTTTGATTAGTTTTCCGAGTTTTGAAAATTTGATTGGGTTACGTTGCGTGTTAGGACTTTTTGTTTGGTGCATTTTGATTGTGAAGAGTGTGAAATAAAGTAGTTAAAGGCTTGTGAGGTGATTTTGAATTTAGTTTGAAAGAGTATTAGGTCATTTAAGTAGCTTAGGTTTAGAATAGGTTTAGTGCTTCGTTAGTAGGTAGTGTAGCTTAGTTGTAGAATAGGTTTGTTAGGATTTAGGATAGGATAGCATTTGAAAAAATGCCACGGTTCACTGATGACCAGCGCCAACGTATGGTGCAGTACTATGAGGAGGCAGGAAATTGCGCAGCAGGGGCGAGACGCATTTATGAGGAGAGACTTGGGCCCCCAGTACCAGCCTTCGGGACTATTATGAACGCGGTATACAATCGTCGAGAAAGGGAACAAGGAACTTTAATTTTGCAGACAGCAATAGTGTACCTGTTCCTGCACGAACGCGCGCCTCAGCTTTGAAGAAGTATTCATACTTACGTTGTCAAATGTCTACATGAATGATACCTAAAGGTGGGTACTGCTGCTCGTACTATACCGTAGCGTCAAACATAGTTTTATTAAAAGTAGCATGCGAGTACAAAAAGAAGAGATTTATTAATATGGTAGGCAATTTTTATTGATTCCTTTATCACAGAGCTATGGAGCTCTAATAAGATAAAAAAAGATGTCGTAAACGCAGATAAAATTATTTGTATTATTATGTTATGATAGTGTATTGTCTCTATTATCCATAGGTGTACTCGCGGTCAGCCCAAGCAGAGGCGCGGAAAGATGAATTCATTCCAGAGAAGTGCGAAGATTTACGATATGCGAGCCAAAATGGACCGATAATAGTTTTAAGCTAAAATAATACTACCTATTAATCTACAATGTCACTATTAGTTGAAGTCCGTTGTATTCGAAAGGATTCAATGCTGAATAAGATAACGCATACAAACATGTTTACGTTCACATACAAAATATTTAGTAAAATTGCACTTTATTTGGCAATCAAGGTATTTGTTATGCGTAAAAAATTAAATAACAATAAAATAAGATACCTATAAATAAGATAACTAGTCATGTAGACAGTGGACTGAAGAAAATATTTTAAACTGTTTCAACGCTTGTTTTAATTTTTTTTTCGGTTCACTGCCGTCTTTAAACGTAAGCGTATCGTTAATCACTTATTTAACACAGTGTGAAAGTTGTTTCTCCATTTTACCTTGAGTACAGACGAAGAGAATAATGCTTTCCTATCATCGTATTATGACGGAAACGTAACGACGTACCCCCCGCCAAAGGGGAATTGAGAATGCAAAATAAATAAATTCGCAATGGGAGATATTACTGCAATGTTCTGCCGCCAGAGTGCAGCACTAGCACATCGGTAAACCATAGAGCTCTTAGTACATGCCTTATTAGGCCTTAAACAGATTTTTACAAATTTTCATACATAATATGTATGCCTATCGTGAAACGAGAGAATCGAAATTTTGACATCTGCCTCTCTATCAATAGTGACAGAGAACCAGGTAACGAAATTTTTATTTTCGTGTTTCGCGGAGACCCTCTGTTTGTGCTAGTGCTGCCCCCTACTCAGAGTTTTGCGTAATATTCCCTATTCTATGCAGGTAAACCTAGGCTTAATTAGGCATACACCTTGTCATTTAATATGAAAGATTTGTTTTGGTTGTATTTTATCCCTATTATGTATTTTTGTGCCTAAATTGTTGCGCGAGGTAGCTCGGCTAGTGTAGACGTGCCTCGTCCAAGCCATTGCGGCCGTGCGTGCGATTTCCTCGGCTGAGGCAGATACACTGGCCGAACTGCTACGCGCGGCGATTTCCTCGCTTCCGTGTGGATCCGCCTAATTCGATAGAAGTGATCTATTAGTTGTAGTAATCATTTCCCCTGCTCCCATCTGCATGTGCTGCTGCATATTGCCTTATCTGACCGGACGTCGTCCGGTTCAGATCAGGGTCGCGTTTCACAAAAGCTTTTAACCTGTAGTCGCTGTTTGCCTCTCTTTCTGACACAAAGAGAGGCGAGTAGCGTGTTTACTTGCAGGTTGCAAGCCATTAATTAGGTGGGTTCACACTGAACGAGCCGCCTCGTGAGGAAATTGCCGCGCGAACCAGCTCGGCTAGTGTATTAGACGTGCCCAGTCGAACAAATGGCCGAGTTGCTTGGCGCGTCAATTTCCTCACCAGGTGGCTCATTCGGTCTGGACAGGCCTAAATATTTATGAAACGCGACCATGCGATTAACTCCTGACACTCCAGCACTACATGTGCTGCGGTGATGGACAAGACAACATCTGGTGGCCTTCGCGTGGATGATTATTAATACCACCTCATGCTGGCATAAACGTTTGTACCTACTTGTCACCAGAAATAAACATCTCACATAACAGAGGCCAAAAAATATCCAACACAATCTTATTCCCTACCTACAGAACATGTGGATTTTTTGTGTAGTTTTAGTTTAGATTTAAGATTCTTTGTTGTGATTAAATAAAATATTGTGTTAAAATAATTTTATTACCAAAATGCAGTATTAGACAAAGAAAAACCTTTCTTTTTTATTCTCAAGGCTACTACTTCCACAGGTAGGTATTAGACCTTAGGTATATCGTGTACCTACCTACCCTGCCAGGTCCTCCACTCTCTAAGTCCGACAAACCGGGCCCGAGAGGTTTAAAGCTGAGGAGAATCTCGCTCGCAATTGGTTTATTAGGCCTTGGGTTTTCTGACCACCGATCGAATCCGATGTTTTGTATGGCGTCGGTCGCCGGCCGCCGGCGACGGGTGGTCAGAAAACCCAAGGCGTAACAAACGAACGTCACCGATAAATAATCGCATCACGTTCCCCCGGGTCCGATTTCTCGTTTACCCTGCCTTTCCCTCTACTCCATAAAGTGTCCCTAAATCTATCCGAGAGATTGGGCCCGAGAAGTATCGTACCGCAAAAGTTTTTAATTTGCATACGAGTTTATGAAACAGGGCCCAGCCATGAGTTAAAACTTTTATTAAAAACGCCTGTGTCAGGGCTGTGTTTGCGACTTAGCCTCAAATTACAGAATTACACAAATAATAGTATTTCTAATAATTACACCATTTAACAATGTAAAATTTAACCAGATTAAGCTTTAAAATTTCTTCCTCGTGAAACCTGTATTGTTTATTGTGCAAGTATCCGATCGTGACCTTGACTTTCGTTGTCTAGTCTAGGTAGTTTATGGTTTCAATACTGTTTTGAAAGCAGATTGTAGTGTTTTCTTGCGTTTTAAATAACGATGGAATTGTTAAATTAATGTGTATTGTAGGTTATTTAATCTGTCGTTTGGTGCCGAGTGTAAACGTATGTGAATTCGTGACGATTTAGTGATAACAAAGGATATGCCGGCCGACACTGTCGTAAGTTGTAGTGTTTTTTTTGCGTTTTAAACAACGATGGTAATGGTAAATTAATGTGTATTGTAAGTTATTTACTCTGTAGTTTGGTGCCGAGTGTAAACGTATGTGAATTCGTGACGATTTAGTGAAAACAAAGGATATGCCGGCCGACACTGTCGTAAGTTTTCTTTCTTTCTTCATTCAGTACTAATTTTTACCCCGTGTCATCTGATGACTATTCCATTTGGTAAACTCTGTTAAGTTTTTCTTCAAAACATTGTAATTCTTACAACAAAAATGAAAGATATCTTATTAAAATAACCTCAATATTTCATAGCGCCATGTTTGTTGCCAACTTCACTCTGCAACATTTTATGAATGAATCTGTCAGAGCGGGCGTTGACCCCCAGGGCTTTACACACCGTATCGCGTAATATCAAAAACTTTTCGACCCTTCCAAAAATCAATTTGGGAGGTTCCAAATCTATCTAGGGAGGGTCGGTTGGGTCCCAAAACCTTACAGTCAAGAGGATTTCAGTTATTTTTTAGCCACGCTGTATATTCAAAGTTCAAAAGTAATGTAAACAATAGAGTAAAATTGGAAAAAAGTAGTATTTCCTATGTTCTATAATAAAATAGGATGTGATACTTTATTTACAAAAAAATATAGACAAATTAGAAGAAAATGCATTTCTTCTACCTTACTGACTTTTAGACTTTGCACAATATTTGTTTTGTGATTGTCAGGTTAATATGATTAAAGTTATTCTGAATAAGCGTCGGTTGCGCCACGTACATTAACGGACTCATCAACGTTAAAAATGGCTACGGAGCTGTCATCTCATAGAAAACTGTCAAAGTTGTCATACAAGTTTTTTTTAACGATGACGTTGACGATAGCAGGTGATTTGGTGCAGCCGGCCCTAAGTAGGTACATACAATACAATCGGATTCCCTTCGATGTTGGCAGTAGCCCAGCAACAAAAGCGTCGCGTGCGCCGCCCGAGGGCACCACGCGCTACTTGCTACTCGAAGAATGTTTGGTACGATTATACACACGAGGGGCCGATTTGAACGACTTCAGTTTTTTTTCTTACAAGAAAGGAATAGTTTTTACACCACCGCGGTTGTAAACAAGCATACAAGCAGCCTTATGTTTATGTTGTTGTTGAGTTTTAAAATAACTAGTAGTCCGCCTCGAACTGAGAACTCGCGATTTACTTGCAAACGAGTTGACCAATATAACAAGACCCCAAGGAGGATTTTTTTCTCCTTCTAGCTCCATAACCACTTGATGGATCCCGCTCATATACGAACTTACAAATTTTATGAACCTCTGCTACAGCCCCAAGAAATTTCATAAAGATCAGAAAAACGTTACTAAAGTTATCGTCAGACATACTATCGAAATCAAAATGCCAAGACGTCCCAGTAGCCAGGTGACAGTTCAGTTCGGTTTGGAGTTGTTCGTAAGAACTCACTTCGCTTACGCTCCGCGAGTTCGATTAAATATAAAACCTTTCTACCCCGTTTTCACCCCTTTAGCTTCAAAATATTTGACGAAAATATGGTGTATTTCGAGGTTCTTGCTTAACATGCAACTTGAGCTGATGGCTGAGCGCGGCGGTTATCACAGCACGCGGAAATCGCAGCAGTAAATTACAGCGTTTTCCATCGCTGGTTCAATTATAATACGAATTTATGGCAGAAAAATTACTAAATTAATAAAAAAACATAATACCTAAGAAAATTGTCTGTTACCTATCATATAAATACACGTTTTACGAATTACCTACACTTTTTTTATATTTGATAAATTCGTAACACAACACAAATGAATCGGTGGTTGTGAACACTTGTGAACATTTGAGAAATTTACCTCTAATGTACCAATATAACGCGATGTAATCCAGCTGTCAAATTCGAGGCATAATCATTGAGTAACAGGAGATGACATCCCTAAGAATATTTTCGTCCCAAAAGTTGTAGTTAACGCTACAAGTCTACCGCGTGTTTATTTGATATTACCTCAAATGGAAGTCAGACGCAAGTTTTGAAATTATAAATCGATATTGTAATAAATATTGAGTTAACTCTTTAACATACAGCAATTGATTTTTTAAATTTCTTCGGTATGCAATGTATTGCACATACACTTAATCACCTATTGGACACATCATGACATTTGGGCAAAGTAATTATGTAGGTAGCGATACATTGCGTGCTGAAATATTTTATATGGAAAAATAAATGTCGTAAAATTTTAATAAAATATTTGGAAGTATAATACACGTAATACTAATCTTTGATTCAGTCACAGCTGTAAACCGCCAAACATGGCGCACAAAATTTGTTCTAAATGTCACATCTAGTCGAATACATAATAAATCAATGGGCATGACGCATGTTTTGTTCCTCGATTGTAGGTACATATCTTTTAAAAGCTTTCGTAAACGTACTCCATCAATGACTGTCAATCTGTGTACATACACAGTCAGGTACGGTCACCTACCTGTGACGGCAAACACTCTGCTCTGCTAAGTCGGGTAAGTCGAAAAGATCATTTTTAAATGCTTTTGTTTAACTTTTGCGATCTTTACCATTGATTGTTTGGGGATTTAAATTGATAATTTCGTGCTAAAATAGAAGTAACTACCTACATATTAAGCTAATCTCTTTTTTACTTTACTTTTAACTTTACTTACTTTACTTGTAAGCGATGAAAAATAAAGTCAAATTTATTTAAAATTTGTAGATATTTATGTTTAGTGTTAACTTAAGTTGAATTAATAAATGGATTTAGATTTTGTATTTGTGTTTATACAGTCGACGTCAAATATATGTTTACACTTTTGAACCTTATTACAAAGGGGAAGGTGCTAAATTGTATCGTATCTTTGATGTTGACGGTACCAAGGAAAATCATCAGAGACGCGTAACGCGTTGATGTCGTTTATCTATACCAAAACCCAAAGCTTAGCTGTCGTTAAAGATTTCACACATTACTGGTACCTGTCGGTCAATATCTAGTAGTCCGCCTCGAACTGAGAACTCGCGATTTACTTGCAAACGAGTTGATCAATGTAACAAGACCCCAAGGAGGCTTTTTTTCTCCTTCTAGCTCCGTAACCACTTGATCGATCCTGCTCATATACGAACTTACAAATTTAATGTATCTCTGCTACAGCCCCAAGAAATTTCATAAAGATCAGAAAAACGTTACTAAAGTTATCGTCGGACAAACTATGTAAATCAAAAAGCCATCCAAATGCCGAGACGTCCCAGTAGCCAGGTGACAGTTCGGTCTGGAGTTGTTTGTAAGAACTCACTTCGCTTACGCTCCGCGAGTTCGATAATTATTTTAAAGAAGCCTCATAAGCTTTCTAGGTGATCTGTTAAATAATTTTCCTAAATGCAATACAGCTCTAATCAACATCGGCGATTTATTTCAATCGGCGATTATGAAAATACTTAACATTGAATTAACTAGTAGTTCGCCCCGAACTGTAAACTCGCGAATCTTGTGTTTCGCCATAAATGTGCAATAGTAGAATTACTACAAAGACCAAAAATAGGTATCGGGTATTTTTTATTAATCATCACGGTGAAACTAAACGTCCATATTAAATTGTGCGGTTGATGCGCAAAATTTTATCGCGACGAAATCGCTTCAGATTTGACAGTTTTTGTCTCATCTAAATTTAAATCCACCTCTCACATGCCTCTCACTCTGATGCTTTGACAAGTCGTTCTCATCTGTGGGCACCTATATGCGTCTATGGTAACTCTCTCTAACTAATGTCAGTATGCTGATGGCCCTAGCAGCCAAAGCTCTAATAAATTAAAAAAAAAGTCAGTTGTCAAAATATTTACACCAAAATCAAAATATAATTGAAAATATTTTTGAAATCAATTTTATGTTGCTAATTGTTATGAAACAGTAAGCAGTTAATAAGGATTTGACGAGAGTGTTAATCAATACCTTTCGTTTGATACCAAACTCAACCATACTTGCTCGTAAAAGTAGCAAATAAGATAACCAATGTAACAGGACCCCCTTACAAAACCTTTTTAGGCCTTCTAATTTCAGAACCCCCGTCTCAATCCAGCTCATATACGAACTCGCAAATTTTGTTGGTCTCTGCTACAGCCCCAACAAATTTCATAAAGATCGGAAAATCGTTACTAAAGTTACCGTCGGACAAACTATCTAAATCAAAAAGCCATCCAAATGCCGAGACGTCCCAGTAGCCAGGTGACAGTTGTTGTTTGTAAGAACGATCTTCGCTTACGCTCCGCTCGTTCGAAAATAAAGTCTGAGGTTTATTTCGAGTTTATTCATTGTAAGTTTGATTTTAGTTTTGGTGATCAACAGAATTTGATCACCAAAACACAGGATCAGGATTTCAGCGTATTCAGATCTAGTTCAAGGTTCTAGTGACATGACAAATTTATTTTATTTTATTTCGTAGGAAAACTTAAGCCCATCACAGACGGAGCTATAATATATGACATTCCACGAGAAAAGGTACCATATGGCGGTTGGGGCTTACGCTATTTCTAACGACGCTGCAATACTAATGTGATGCTTCGCAACGTAAGCGCCAACTGCCATAAGGTACTCGTGGGACGTCACATATATATTAATATACCGTTAGATACCGAGATATATATTATCGTATAGCTCGGCACCCCACACGGGAAAAATATCAAAAGAGAGAAAGATATATCGGTAGTACGTCACGCCAGAGAAGGAAGGCAATATACCTAAAATATATCGAAATATATCGTAATATATCGAGCTATAATATATATTATAGCTCCGTGTGGGGACTCTGTCAAATAGTACGTAAAATATATCGTAAGATACCGAGCGTTAATATATATCATATTCATAGCTCCGTCTGTGACGGGCTTTACAGTGATGTAGAAACAGTGAGCCAATTAAAAGTTTCCACAGATAGAAGGGAGATCATACACCCTGTATACTTTGTAGATATCAAAACGGTAACAAATCAAGATTATAAAGTTAGAATAACACTTTTGAAGTGAATGCATCCTTAATAAAGCTTACAACTGGATGCGCGAGTTAGATAATAATTAGATATACTTAAAGCAAAACAACTTTCTAGACCGCTGCTTTCCACTTTACTTCGTCACCTCGGTATTTACGATACCGCCCCTTTCATCGTACAGTCAATGCCATATATATGTATACACATCTGCCCTTTACTCCATTGTAATAAGGTTCAAAGTGTATAGGTACATATTTTAGGAGTTGACTGTACAAATTACTGTCTACAGGGGAGCGATTTTTGAGATTCGATTCGAGCGGTCGAATCTGATATTTAAAACTCTGTATAAAACAATGAAACTGTGTTTTAAAAATAATATCGATAGGAAATAAAATCATGATTATTTAAACTATTAATTTAATGTGAAAATTATAGCGACAAAGTTTTGTGTGAGATTATTTTCGAGGTTAAATTTCTTGAATTCTAGCGCTTGAATCTCAAAAATCGCCCCCCAGATCTGAAAAAGCTACATAAATTACATTGCATAAATAGTGTACAATAAAGTGCCTTTAGATCTTTTGCCGTAACATTACCTATGTTTGCGATTATGGGGATATTATTCTGAAAATATGGCTACTCTCCGAATAATTCCAGACAAATTACGGTTCGAAATATCCGGATTGCAAGCCCTAAACGTCCTTTGTGAGAAAATAAATTTGAAACAAAAAAAAACGAATGTTTTAGTGTCTCTTAAGAGTCGCCAGGACGCTCGCGTGAACTCGCGTCCCCATACAAACGTAGTTCAGCTCTCATTTTAAAACAACATGCTTTGGAACCACGAAATTTGGCATGGGCATTCTAGTAGTACAGATCTAGGTCGGTAATTAGTTTTCGTTGCGAAAAATTTTAATACAAAGAAAATATAGCAAAAATAAATTTTGTATGTAAATCTGTATCTGGCTGTATTTTCTTTCTATTACAATTGTCAGCAACGAAAACGAATTACCGACCTAGATCTGTACTACTAGAATGCCTATGCCAAATTTCGTGGTTCTAAAGCATGTCGTTTTAAAATGAGAGCTCAACTACGTTTGTATGTTAACGCGAGCGTCCTGGCGACTCTTAAGAATTTTTAGATTGACCCAGTGTTATCCTGATGCCGGTAACTCTCGATTAACATAAGTTTTTTATCACTATTATGGCTCCTCTACATGATGGGCCATCATACGGATGCAGCTATGCATTAGAGAGAGTTAAACGATATTGCGATCTCGCTCCGTCGTATAGCTGCGTCCCTATGATGGCCCATCACGTAGAGCAGCCATTACATATGTAGATTCAATAGAACAGACGGGATTTTTTGAAATTTAACGTCTAAGGGATTGAAAAGGGGGTTCAAAGTTTTATTAACTTCTACGGTGATTAAATAGGTAAATGAGGTAGTAAAATATATCTAAATTATTTGTATACTTTGATTTATTACCTACCCATATATTCATAAAGATATAATATACGTATGAATGTTTGATTTTGTCTCTATACAATATTAAAATAGTTTCAATTACGACTACGTAGGTTATACTCATATTATATGATTACAAATTATATGATTTTTATGGAACTTTTATTTGCTTTCGAAAACAAAGGTATACTTACTTATAGAATTATACCCATACAAAATAGAATTAATAATTTTAAACTTTATATGAGAAGTAACTTTAATGTCAATGTCATTAGTTAGGTGTTACTATTTACGAGTAGTAGTAAGTAGTAATGTTTCCTCAATACAGTCGCCATTAAATATATCGGAGCGGCCACGGTACTCAAAAATATGTGAACAGTCACTTTATTGCCTTCACAATAGAAGCGTTGTTTAGATAGTTGTGACCACCTTGGCCGCTCCAATATATCTGATGGCGACTGTACTACCCGTACCATACAAATAGATAGAGCTGTAAAATAGAAAACTTCCTATGATTTCCTCACAATAGTTGTTATACGGGTATTTTCTTATAGGAAAACATGACTGGTATAGGCTCACACATGCAATATAACTGTACCACAAGTTTATAACCAAGCTTAAAGCCATCTTACCATAGATTTAGACCAATTATAAACCCATTTCTCGCGGAACACGGTTATTACACGCAGACAAACAAAAAATATCAATCGTACACTTTACATATACACCGGGGGACGCATATTTTCGTTAGCACTTGCATTTTTAGAACAATTTCCACGCTCACTTGTTTGTGCACTGTACGGAAAACAAATGAAGTTCGGTTTGTGATTTGTTTTTGTTCGTTGGGTTTTCGATTTGGTTTTGGAACGCGTCGGTGGAGGCTGTGTGCGCGTGCGCCGCGTATAATGGACTGACTGCCGGCGCGCGGTGTTGCTAGGGTGGGGGAGTTTTCCCGAAAATAGAGCCTTTACCAGTTGCTGCATTGTAGAAGTGTTTGAATTTATTGTTTCGGTTTTACATATGAATCTAGAATGAAATAAATGATAAATGCAAATTATTATAAATTAAAATTTACTAAAAAATATATGATTATGAAATTGATAAATACATACCTATGTATTAAGTAGTGATTGATAATATATTCATAACTTGCTGCCGCAAAAATCTTTAAAAATGACCTTAGAAGTACGTAGATATACATTTGTTATGTTTAATAATTTGTTGCTGCTTAAGGAACTAGTTAGTGAAATTATCCCAAAAATGATTTTTTGTTTTTGTTTTGATAGACTATAAATTAATAAATTCCCGATTAGTTTCTAGCTGTTCAAGTTTCTTTTGCGATCTGTAGGTACTCTTCTACTGTTGCTATCACGATTAAAAAAACATGGCATATTATTCTTATAGTACCTACAAGTTATATAGGTTAGTTGCGTTACTAAAAAAACGTTAGTTGTTGCCGCCATGATCATTCTCGATTGGCAAATAGTTTTTTGACTCCAAGTACTACGCTAACGGAACCCTAAAAAATAACAGAACAATTTACCCACAAACCAGGTAAAACTCCCTCCACCTAGCAACACCACGCAACCCGCCATATTGCCTTCAGAGCGAGACATATTGTGTTGCCCTCTCGCTCGCCCGGGCGGAATGTGACCCGCTATCACCTTGAAGGCCGCCTTGCGGACGCCTCAATGAAAATAAGAGCTTTAAGCTTCGAGAGGTTATAACCAACCAGTGCTTAGATATAGCTAAAGGGAGCTGCTAGAAGAAATATAAGTTTTAGGGGGTTTTAACTACTTTATATACTATATACCTACCTTCTTCTAAAATAACCTATGTTTTCACTATCAAATTTTATGGAATGGTTCAATTTCACTAGACTAGACATCTCAATGGGTCAATATCCGTAAGGGTAAGATAAGATAAGATGACAAACTCTTACGAGAACTGGTTATACATAATTATAGCTATACCTCAGTGGCGGCAAAAAATTTCTTAGTCAATCTGGAGCTTAATTTAGCTTTCTTCATGAGCTGTAGAAAAATTATTCAGGTGCCTGAAAATTAGACAAGCCGACGGGAATCGTGTTCTATGGACCCGCCGCCACTGCTATACATATTACAGTCAGCAGCAGAAGTAGCTAAGCGGGTAGGGTGTCCAAAATGACTTACACAAGCTCTTGTTCCCTTAAGAGTCCGGTAAAATTTTTTTTCGATTTCACGCAACTTTTTGATGCTATTTTGCAGTAACTACCATAACCTCTATAATTTTGTATACATATTATGAAAGATCGTTTCTTTTTGAATGGAATAAATACAACGAATTTCTAATTTTATGCTTCATTTATAAATAATTGACCCTAATCTAACACCAGTTTCGCTATTTTTGCTTGGAGAGGTAAAAAGAGTAAGGTTTTTATTGATAAAAATTAAGTTATACAAGTACGTAAAATATATAAATACATTGGAAAATGAGTCGCCTGAGGAATAAATGTAACATTTTTTTTCATTTTCATATTTATTTTTTAAGGGAGAGTATCTTTTGCTAAGGCAATTTAACTAAAAATTGCCGAAGTTTAAGTGATATTTTTGGGAAGATATTAAAGTATTTTACAAAAATAAAAATACAAAAGTAAACTTCACTTTATGCTTTATTATGATTGTACAAAACATATTAGAGTCCATAACAAATAATCATTAAAAATCATACGACAAAATTGCATGAATCAACGTCCTCACTAAACAAGCTCTGTAAGAATTGAGTTTTAAGGTATTAAATATTAATATATGTCGACCTAAAGTACTTTTTTGCAATAACAAGTCTTCAAGCTATCTTACCAAATGCAATTCATATGCATAATGTCATTATTAGCGATTTTCGTTTTCAAATCGTTACCGGACTCTTAACAATGAAGTCGTGTCTAGCTCATTTTGAACACCCTACCCGTTTAGCTACTTTTGCTGCTGACTGTACCTATGATTTTACTAACAATTATTTAGTTTTGCCGAATAGTTAAATTCTTCTAAAGATCTAAATGTATTAATATAAGGGTCCCACATAAGATAGGTAACAAACTATTACAAGAACTGGTTACACGTAGTTATAACTATCCTGTGATTATGTGGTATGGAGCCACTAAGCTAAGCAGAATATTACATATTTAATTATTTACATAAAAAAGCTCTATAGAGACTATTATCACTGCATGCGGCTGTACTCACTTGTGTTTAGTCACTACTCTTAGTGCTTGAGAATGGAGACCTAAGCTCTCCGAAACATGTCGCGCGTAGTGACTAAACACAAGTGAGTACAGCCGCATGCAGTGATAATAGTGTTAATATGTCTCACGAAAGTTTAATTCAATAAGCTCTATCGAGGTTTCTAGTTATACAACTTTTTCATTACTTACTATGTAATCAGCTGCTGTAGCGTTGGGTTGGATGTCTGGAACTCACTGTCACGGCTAAATTGTAAGAGTGTCCCCTGTAGTCAACACGCTGCAACCTCGATCCATCAATAAATCGAAATCCATCAAAAAATCCATCAAAAAATCGAATAAAAAAATGTAAAGCGGCATTCTGTTGAAAAACAAACCTTATACATAGTATAATGGTAAAGACATCAACGCGCCCACAAATATCAGACCTCAGTAAAATTCTAAATAAATTAGCTGTGTGACAGTCAGACAGACAGAAAGACAGAGTCACATCATAAGGTATAATTACTATTATGATCTGCAACCCTAAAAAGGAGTGAACGGGTTAGTTTCACGAGCGTTTCAACCGCCGGTTCACTGAAAAAATGAAACCGCTAGAAATAAATAAGTTTTTGCTATTTACAACCGAGTGACTCGCTTCGCATGGAACCTGCAAAGTTCGATGCTAAAATCAAAGAAGTCAACTTGGCTAACGTGGTATTTAAAACTATAGGTATCATTTTTGTTGAAAATAAATGAGGGAATCAGGTGAGGGTTATATTTACTAGAACACTTATTTGGATTCAAATTAGTGCTTGGTTAAAATAACCTTAACGTTTAGCAATAATTGTTTGTTTGTCATTAACAAAGCTTTATTCCGTGTTTTAAATATGTCTTAGTTATGCAACTAAAAATATCTTAACCGAGCCAAATTGGTACTTTGCTAACACAATTTTTTTTCCGTGTTCAAGTGTGTTACGAATTTATGACATAAAACCTTGAATCTATGCGCTTAGCTTAGCATCAGGTGGGCTGTATGTATGTTTGCCGCCGACGTGTGGTATTAAATAATTGTAAACAAAAAAGAACCGACTTCACTTAGACTCCACATTTCCAGAAGCAAATGCCCCAGCAAGCGTTAAAAATATTTAATCCCTATAGCTGTGCCTATAGTATTTGAAGAGTTCCCTCGATTCCTCCAGGATCCTGGAGGACCTGGTGACAATGGGACCAACTGTGAAGGGTCTACTTCAAACAAAAACTAATTTTCCAAATCGGTCCAGCCGTCTTCAAATAATCAGTGAACATACATAAACAATATATAGCAAAAAAAAACAAAGATCCCGACGAATTGAGCACCTATCCTTCTTCGAAATCTTGAAGTCTGTTGGAAAATACGCTAATTTTTTCTCAAAGCCATTTTAGGTTAGTCGGAT
The DNA here is from genome assembly GCA_911728535.1 of Pammene fasciana. Taxonomy (NCBI): domain Eukaryota; kingdom Metazoa; phylum Arthropoda; class Insecta; order Lepidoptera; family Tortricidae; genus Pammene; species Pammene fasciana. The sequence continues at coordinate 10,538,506 of OU452292.1, forward strand.
GCCATTCATTTATAACTTAAGACATTAGGGGGAGGGGGGTTGGCCATATCATATGGCCATGTCTTATCTTCTTGAAGAAAAAATCTTACTTATTACGAGAGCAAGATTTTTTTTATGCACTTAGGTGATGGAGGGTTGAAAAAGTAGCAAAAAAATTCTCTCGTAATAAATGAACGCATTATGTTTCCTGCATAGATTTCTGCTGTATATAGCCCGAAAAGTAATTACAGAACAGCATAACTGGACCAACGGGTCAGTCGACAACAACTCATTAAGGAAATAAGTAGCCCGTTCGACCCTCGGGCGGGAGGCGGTCGCTAGATTACCTACCTGACCTGGTACCGTGAACCATTTCGTTAGATCGTTTGTCTATTTCAGTAGTAGGTAAGGTAGAATTCATAAATCCGCGGACCGATTTGACAGCTCTTTTCATACATTTGACAATCGCTTTGTATGCCAGGAGCTGTCAAATCAGTCCGTGGAATTGTGGATTTTACCTTAGGTAGCAGTGTAGTCAAAAACTTATTAAAGTGAAACTTTTATTCCATCGCCTCGAATTTTAAAGTCTCTCTTCTGCGCGACATGCGTTACAAAAGTAACGCTGATTCTCGTTTATAGTAGGTGAGGCTTATTTCATAAGCAATAAGGTTCATGTCATGTTGGCAGTTAACCACGGTATACAAATCTATATTTCGCGTCTTAGCGTAACTGCAGCGCTGGCACTGTGGTATGGCATGAGACTTACGAACGAATGGGCGAGGGTTCAAACCCCATGGGACGAATTATTTTTTCTATAGAGACATATTTCGATTATACATATTTAATGAATTACATTTGGCAAGTCATTCCAGCTCTGTACGTCTAGCGCATGACAAACCAATTGGGCACCAACGGCCTCCATAGCCCAGTTGGTAGTGACCCTGCCTACGAAGCTTGAGGTCCCGGGTTCGAATCCTGGTAAGGGCATTTATTTGTGTGCTAATCTCAAATATTTGTTCCTGAGTTATGGATTTTTTCTATGTATATAAGTATGTATTTATCTATCTAAGTATGTATATCGTCGCCAAGCACCCATAGTACAAGCTTTGCTTAGTTTGGGGTTAGGTTGATTTGTGTAAGATTGTCCCCAAATATTTATTTATTTATTTTATTATTTATTAATTTCTAAGCGCCATGCTAACATAGTAAAGTTTCACTTGCATCGTGGTTTCATAAAACCACACAATGTTTTTTTTGTTTTGCTATGGTCGGGATCACTTATAAAACCTCACGTAGCCTGCTAGGATTTCTGCTGTATCTAGCCCGAAGAGTAATTACAGAACAGCGTAACTGGGCCAGCCGGTCAGTCGACTCTTTTGCATTATACACGGGAAAACTTGACCGGTGCTGTTGTGACCCGGAATGTCTAGGGGTTAGGGCGTCTGCCACGAATGCAGCAGACGCTGGTTCGATTGCAGCCCTGGGCAACGGAGGCCTTAGTTACTCTCCTTTCTAAACTATTTTTGATACCACGGCGGCGGTGGCAAACAAGCATATGTGGCACCGCAACTCCAGAGGTGTCACATGCGCGTTGCCGATCCTTTCTAAAAAAAGAGAATTCATTGCGCACTGACTGCACTGTGTGTTTATTGCACAAAACAAGTATCCTTTGTACTAACTGTGCTTTTTATGGGTCATAACCAAAAAAAACAGTGTACAAAGATGAACTTAAGGAATCTCTTGCAGATAACCTTTATGTGACAGAGAAATCGTAATAATTATATGTTATTTTCCTCTTGTTCTGTACCCTCAGTAGCCTATTTGGTGTGGTGTGGTGTGGTTTGATAGTGACCCCGCATAAAAAGCTGGAGGTCCTGAGTTCAAATCCCGGTAATGGCATTTATTTGTGTGTTCAACTCGAATACTTGTAACTAAGTTATGAATGTTTTATTATGTACTTACTTACCTGAAGATAAGAGAAGTTTTACATAGTATTTACTTTTAATTACCTGCCTTTTGGCACATCAGGCACATTCTTTGACATTTGGCACTTGAGCTTGACATGAGCATAGATGGGATCGGACGGATCGGATATCGGATACATATCGTACACATGATCGTACACGCAACGAAAGAATATATGTGTTTTGTAGTTACATCATAAGTTAGTTACATATAGATATCATTTTATTAATCCGAAGTAATGTTTACATACAGTACAGTAAAAATGTTGTAAAGAAAAGCGGTGGTAACGTGCCCAGACTTCATCCTACGAATCAAATTTCCCGCTCAGGGGGTATCTTAAGGCGTTTTATTTCTAAATGAATTTTTATAGCAGCATCGATCGCCTTATTGATAACGGACAATGATGTACCTTTGACTTGAAAATATCACGCATATTTGACAGTAAGTCACGACACTAAATGGAGCAACAGATAGTTGACTTTACATATGTTGAAATATGGTTCATTATCGGATGCAGTCCTTGCAAATGTCAAACAAAAAGCCAAGGATCATTTTTGCTTGTATTTTAAAACAAAATATAGAAGGCAGCAATCCTTAGCCCTTCGGGTGGCAGGGCTGATATGTCAAAAAGTTGTCAAGTGCCGCCGCCATTTTGCGCGAAATTACCGTAAGTGTCAGGGGGTCTAATGGGTGATCAATGAGAATTTGGCGGGTGGTACAAATTTGTCGATTTTTGCAATTTTTTGTATGGAAGTAACACATAAAACTTATGGTCCGGATATTAGTATTGATAAGGCTATAAAATTGGTAGAAACAATTATGTTTTCGATACGTGTGCAATTTGTCAGTACTCATTTAACCTAGACCGAGCAAAAGTTTTCCAGATTCCTGTAAAGAACAGACTAGAAATAGAAAATAAAACCAAAATTTTAGAGAAAAACTATTCTATTTCCAGTGTTATACGTGTTTTTACAATAAAAAGTAATAAAATGATACCCCTTGCATGTTACTTTTATACATTACAAGCATTTAAAAGTTGCACCAGAAATCAGTCTCGTAAAACGTTAGTCGAAAAATTAGTAATCTTTCAAAGTTTTTTTTTGTTAATATTTATTGAGTAAGCGTTTCCAATTATCATTTATTTTGCAGAATAACTCTTGAAATATTTATTCACATCGATTTAAGAAATAAAACTTCCTATTTCTAGAGACATTATGTCAAATAATATGGCACTCACAGGCTAACGTATAAAGATGAGGTAACGTTACCTAAACTGTACAAATCGAACGAGATATTAAAGTCAACAACCACTTCCTATACTTCGGGTACTATAGTACCCACAGGCCCGGACTACCGCTATAGGCCAACAAGGCCCGGGCCTAGGGGCCCTGGCAGGCTAGGGGCCCCCAGTCCCACCCCAAAATCCTGGACTTGACCTTATAAAAAAAGTCAACCATATCAAACATCAAAGTTTTGAAACTAAGTATATTAGGTACTTATTTTTACATGTTATCTATTACTTAGGTATTTATAAGTTGTTGGTTTTGTCAATCTTCGTTAGTTGAAAAGTCAGGAAAGTTCTTTTAAGATTATTTTCGCGTTGCATCTCGGGATTTGGTAGCAGCCCTCACTGAACCGTTAAAAAATCCACCCTTGAGTTACGATAAACTACCTAGTTTAGAAATGGAATCATACAGCGAACTTTCTTCTGGGCAAAAGGAACAAAGACGTCATGATAGTCAATTGCATGCTCAATACTTGGAAGAATAATAAGTAAGGAAGCGTAATCACTAATCACCGCTTAAAACCTGCACCAAAACAGCGGCGCCAAAGGGGCAGGAGCTAATTAATCATCATGGTGCCTAATGTCACGTCAAATGTTTTGAAATTGTCATTTTATGAAAATATAATTATTATCAGTTTTATCTAGGCATGAAATTTCGATTATATTGCCAATAATGCCAATCGATCTTAGGTCAGGTAGGGACCAAGTTTCTTACAGACCAAGCCAGGTTAGTGTGGTTGGGATACTATAAAGTACTACAAATGGAAAGCGCAATCCATACGCTTACCTACTAGTAGGTACAGTCGACGTGAAAGATATGTTTACACTTTTGCACCTTATCACAAAGGAATAAAAGACTCAAAAGTGTACCTTTGATGTCGATTGTACTATGGAAAAATAAACTTTAATTTTTTTTACGGTTTCGTAGAAACCAGGAACCGTCTGTCTGTCTGTGGCTTTGCGCAGTGACGGTGGGCACTAGAAAACTAAAATTTGGTATGGTGGTTTTAATCACGCCAACAAAGAGGTAAAACAAAAGCTGAAAAATATATTATTTTTAGGGTACCATTTGGATATGTCTTTCAAAAATAATAAGGGTCTTTCAAAACATTTTAATCATTAATCTAGATAATAATTTCGTAAATAATAGCTCCGATGATATAAAAAAGTACGTCCCTCCCTAACTTTAACTTTTAAACAGTGAAAAATTTGGGAAAATTAATGGAAGTACCTATATAAGGAAACTATATTGAATAAAATCGGTTGAGCCGTTTTCAACCGCCTTCAAGATTTCGAAGGAGGAGGTTCTCAATTCGTCGGGATCTTTGCTTGTTTTTTCCTTTTTTTTATGTATGTCCACCGATTATTCGAAGACGGCTGGGTCGAATTGGAAAATTCTTTTATTGTTTGATAGAGTATACTTAACAATTGGTCCCATTGTCATCAGGTCCGGATCTGATAATGGGATCTTGGAGAAATCAAGGGAACTCTTCAACTATTATAAACTCACCTATAGTGATTATAGTATTTTTTACAGCAACTCGGGCATTTCCACTTGGAAAGCGGATCCTAAGTGAAGTCGGTTCTTTTTTGATTAAAATTATTGAGTTATAACTTAATAAATTGTGTGAAAATTCTTTGAATAAACGCTTTTGATACTGAATAGATCAAATCGATTGACAAAAAAGTTGAAAGCGACGTGTTTGTCCACGACTGTAATTTTTTCCAAATTCAGCAAATGTCAATTAAAATGTTAGGTAGTATCTGGCTATCACGGGATCTGATAAAATCCAAATGCGTAATTATGATGTTTATTATAAAAATAAGGTTGACTGATTTTTTTAGTAATTTAATTTGCTAAATAAAAAATATTTGTATTCAATATGGGGGAGGGGGCCCCCAAACGCCTAGGGCCTAGGGGCCCTGGCGCTCTTAGTCCGGGCCTGAGTACCCAACCTCAATTAACCATCGCTTCACCGGTGTTACAGGCTAAAATATCCATGATTCTATTCTACGCGCTTTTTGGCGGTTGAAATCAGGCGGTCACGCATTATTGTTATTAATAGCCTATAGTGTGTAAAAAAATCGTGAACGTTGATTGGTCTCTGTACTCTTAATATAAGTAGAACCTGGACTAAAAATATTGACTTTACCACAAATCTTTTTTTGTTTTAAAGTTATATTAATATTACCAAAAACCTAACTAATAGACAATATCTACATCTTTAAATCACCATTTAAACAATATCTCCTCCTTTCACTTGATATTGCGCCTGTAATGCAGTTGTTTCGAGCATAACTACGAAACATTTTTGTATGGAGGTAGTATAAGATTGCGAGTTTTTCTGTTAACCAATTTTTTTTCGGTGCCAAATTGTAAAATCTACCCTGATAAACGTTAAAATAGCAACAGTTTTAAAAATATGTACCACAAAAAAACCTAACAGTGCCTAAGGTTATTTTGATTAATTAACGGATAAGGCAAGAGGTACACTTGCTTGATTGTACTTTGCCATCTAAATGTACATAATCTAGATGCATTGAAACGTCTATTTGTAATTCCCTAGTGACCACACCAACTGAAGCTACCAAGCTTCAGTAAGCATCTGTCCTAAACTATGTCATCTATATTCATCGTGGGTACTGTAATGACCAAATCTCAAAAATGATCCAACCTGTATTTAAAAAAAGGTAATCCTTCAAATATTAATGAGAATTTGGTGAAATAAATACACCTAACATTAGTTTTATGCAATAACAGGCGCTTCAAATATTAATACATAAGTAGAAACGTCACTTTTCCATGCCGGCCTAGAAGAGAGGTTAATAATGTTTTAGCATCAGTTTAAAACTAGCCAGAGAAGCATCAGAATTGGGCGATTCACACCATATGGTGCCTTGGTTCTCCGACTCTCTGAGAAAGGTCAAAATGATTTGCTCTGACATTTGGAAAGAACATTTTGATGAACGTTGCAAAGAAAAGGGCGTGTGGTACAAAACAATACAATGTGAACCTCTTCATATACCTTGGTTTACGAACTGTAATTTAAGTAGGGAGTTAATCAAGATAGGTTTAAGATTGCGTTCTGGACATATCCCGTCGAAAAAGTTTGCTTACTTGATGAAAAAACAACCAAACCCCAATTGCGAAGTTTGTGGTTCTGTTGAAGATGTATTACATATTTTGACCGAATGTGCACGGAATGAATATGATAGAAAACAATTGCTAACTACCCTCCAGATAAACAGATTAGATATAGCGGCATTCCAGAGCATCTTAGCTGCTCCATCCTCAGAAGAGGCTAAAAATATTTATTTATATGTTTCAGATTTTTTTAAACGATATATTACTGTATCATAATTATAAGTCATAGTAAATATGTATTGAAGTAAGCTACGATGGGGCTGGCATAATCAGGTTTGATTGAAGCCTCTAAATAATAAATGAAAAAAAAAAAAAAAGTTTAAAACTAGGTCTTCTTATAAATACACTAAAAACTTGTGGGCACTCGCCGCGCACTGACCACGTCTCCTGTATGACGAACTTTGTGTAGAGTTTGCGTGAATACTATAATACGTACACGGGTGCGACCTTAAAGAAAAAGAAAGAGAACTTTTACAAAGAAAAGGATAAGAACGTTTATTAGCCGTTTTATTCATACATATGAGTAGAAAAGATATACATTTGTGAGCTCCGAATACTCGCTCTATCGTGGGCATGTTAGTGCCCAAGGTGAAGCGACGTCCAAATAGTGTCGGGTACTGTAATACCCAGGGTGAAGGAGACGTACCACGCCATAAATCGGCTGGTACAGCGATTGGATAGCCAGAATTCGTATCCATAGCCATACTTTATTACAACAAAATGGCTAATACCATCGCGACCTTGAACTTTGAGATTGAAAATTTTACTTTTAAATGAAATAATATTGAGTTTACATTAAAAATATGTTTCACTTTCGTGAACGATTAGTTAACCAAGCGATGTTAGTTTTAATTTAGGTTAGTAGTGTTATATATGGCAAAATATACGTCCGATTCCTCAGAACCAAAGTCGTTCATAACCAGCGACTGGTAATATACCTAGACTATGAACTCGAGCTGCAAAATGACCCCACAAAAAGTCTGCCGCGAGGGGCGGTGCTTGCAAACTCTGCCACGAGGCCCGTTAGTTAACAATTGGCGGTCCTATGACACGGTAGTAGTGACGTTTATGAAAAAAATCTAATAAATAATTAAAAATGCCTTCTTGCGCCGTAAAATGGTGCCAGAGTTGATCTGGTAAAAATAATAAAAAAGGCGACATCACTTATCATACGTAAGTAAAGCCGAAACCACATTATTATAAATTTCTTTTACCGAATAATTTTATATGGGGATGGTGCTATGCCCACTTTTGAACAACCATTGAAATGTCTTATGATTATGTAGTATACAATTGCTTCGGAGCAGGGATCGTTGTCGGTATTATTTAAAATCAAAATAGCCGACATTTGCATATATATATAATATACGTCACCACATACCTAGCGGTTTTCCTCGCGGAATTACCGGAAGTAGCGGAAATTCATAGACAAAATGCTTAATTTGTCTATGGTAGCGGAAATTTGTCTATGGCTTCCATACAAAAAATCTGCTACCATTGACAAATTTCCGCTACCATAGACAAATTTCCGCTACTTCCGGTAATTCCGCGAGGAAAACCGCTAGGTGTGTGGCGACCCTTATACAGAAAAACTAAATACAGATACTAAATACAAACGCGGTTGTTTTTAAAGCTTTTTTTAAAACGCCTCTTCGTTGCTAGGCAACTGTCAATTGCTTTACATTTGTGATTTGATTTATGTTCTAGTTCTAGTTCTAGAGAGGTTCTAATTCCGCCTTTACAACTTATAAGATCATAAGAAGCTGAAAGAAAAATAGACTGCATAGTCCTAGATATAAAGTCGTTTTTTACTATAATCATTCCTTTGATTTCTCGATTTTTAAGTAGGACAAATGTCAATGTCTCATTTTAAAATCAAACTGACCGGTGACCGCAGTATTCAATTAAGTTTATTTCATTTAGATTTACTGCACATCTGATGTCTCATGACCCAATTGCGAGTCGCAATTACACCCACGACGTATAATCATGCGATTAAAGTGACTTGACTCATTTGGAGAAGGCCTCGGAATCGTTACAGGAGTAAATTACCAAGGAGGTCAGTAAGAGTTATACTTATTGATCTTACAAAGGCATTAAATGAGTCATTTTGTAAAAGAGGGGCTACATTAATGCCAGTGCTTCTCAGACAATGTTATTGTGAGGTGTTATATCATCTTGAGTAGAAATGTAAGTACTGTTTATATTTTACTTCTATTTGTATGTAACTGTTGCTCTTCACATAATTTAACGTTTCTTTATAATTTTCATTTATAAATGTACCTTCATTTGTTTAACTACACTTGGCTGTGTAGTTTAGAATATCTAAGAAAAATATTAACTTACATAGTTTTGTTAAATTAGTTAGTGCAGATATTATTTGTGTTCTACTTAAAAGATTGATGAGAATTGTTGTTAAAGTCAGTTTTAATTCATCTCTGCATCGGTTATGACTACCTTAAAGAATAGATCTTTGTGACCGATGACTAAGTACTCAATAAACATTTTGATTGAATTTTCACACATGAGATTAACAGGCTTTACTAAACTTGAGAGTTATGGTCTTCCTAGACGTTTATTGTAGTTACTCATCTGTTCCTCACTGTATTTAAGGTGATATCTGTACTGAAAAATGTTATACCATTGAGGAAAGTGTTGAAGAGTAATCTTTTGATTTTTCTTGAGCTGCGGCTTTAACCTTTGCGAGGCCCCGGGCGGCCCTTGTCAAAATCTGCTCTGGTAGGCCCTTGTAAAATTTGATCATGTTATTGCGAGGTCCTTGCAAGCATGAGGCCCCGGGTGACTGCCCCATTAGCCACCCCCTAAGGCCACCTTTGTTCTTGAGAATGATACAAAGTCAAGTTTTGTTTTGACACTGCAAATTTTTAAGTCAATCCATGGCATCATAGATCAAACAATATATTTTTAAAAGTACAGAAATACCTACTTCACTGGCTCCTTACCCAAACTGACGTCTGACATAACAGAACGCCACTTAGCGCTATTATGTGCCACTTTATGCCAGTCAAACGTAAAATTTCATATGGTACATTTTTAAGAGTCACTCTCCCATTCTTCAGATCATGTCTCGACGGGCCTGGCAGCAACAAGCCCTAGCGGCCCAGCGGCGCGACAACGAGCTCCGCCGGGCCGAGGAGCTGCAGAAGGTAGCCAGCTACTTTGAGAACAACACCAACCGATCTCGCCACCATGAGCAGTGGACAACTGAGGGGTATTATGAGAAGGCAAAGAAGGAAGCGGAGCTGTTTAGCTCGAATAAGCTTAAAGCTATGTAAGTTCAATTGATGTTTGCGCAGGGAAAAAGGTCCCACTTGGTCTATATGGAGTTATTAGTACTTCATTTAACTAGACAATATGCAAGTTATGGAATCAGGCGTTACTTGCGGAAGTCCATATTATCAACTACAATAATATTGCTTTGCTGTTCTTCGGTATTCTGGTTTATACTGCTGAATAGCAAAGTAATATTATTGCAGTTGATAGAGAATATGCTCTCTATTAGTGAACGAATGATGTCTCTTTGTGTACCGACTAAATGGGACTAAGTCGTTAAACTCATCCACATATTTTGTTTAAGATATAGACACAGTACTTAATCGAACGAGCGGAGCGTAAGCGAAGCGAATTCTTACAAACAACCTCTGTCGACTGGGACATCTCGGCATTTTGATGGCCATTTTATTTTTTAATTTTGAGAGTTTGTTCGACAATAACTTTAGTATCATTTTCCTCATCTTTATGAAATTTTTTGGGGTTGTGGACTTAAAGCGAAAAAAATCTTCATATGGGTCTTTTTATATTGTTCAACTCGTTTGCAAGTAAATCGCGAGTTCTCAGTTCGAGGCAGACTACTAGTTAAATCTTAGGATTTTATAAGGTCAGATTTTTTACAAAATAAACACAGTATCTGCTATAAGTGTAAAGAACTATTTGCTATGGCTAACTTTAGTTGGTGTTGTCTTGTCCAAATACGAATTTTTATTCAGCTGTAAAGGTTACACAATATCCTTAATAGTCTAGTTCCATTTTTCAAAAAATCCATGTCGAGAAGCAAACGATATTACTTTTGGGCAACCGGGCTTTTTACCTGATTTAGACCCTGCTGTATCCGAATCGCCGGTTGCCTTCAAAGAAAATTTGTCCGGAAGTGAGATATTCAAGATGGCGGCCAAAAAAATTACCCATTTATTACTTTTTCTTAAATAACTCGTAAACCGTGTCCCCTACCAAAATATGTTCTTTTACTTAAATAATTCACATAAAATTCTCTATAAAAAAGGTTCTATACAGTTTTTTGCTGGGATCAAAGTTTAAAGAGATATCGAGGGTATAAGATAGACCTTAAATATATAGACTAATTACCCCTTTCCCGCGACTTCGTCTGCGTGGGATTAACATTCGCTATAATACATTTATGAAACACCTTAGTGAAATCTTGTAGCAAATATAAATTTAACGTACATACTTTTTTACGTCTACAGTGAGCAACAATTCGATACAAAGTTTCACCCCCCTTTTCACCCTTTCAAAAGATGATTTCTGAGATAAAAACTATTTCATGTCCTTTTCCATAACTCAAACTATCATCATGCCAAATTTAAACTAAATCGGTTCAGCGGTTTAAGCGTGAAGAGATAACAGACACACTAACTGTTAAAAGATAAATTATATTTTAAATACTCTGGTTGAGGCTGCTAGGGGTTGTGTGGTATCATTTCCGTATAAAACAGACATGCACAATTCATTTTTGATAGAAAAAAAATATAAATCTATATTTAAAAAAAAGTTCTGCGAAGAGGGAAAACTCTCAAATCACATCAGAGGGGATTTTGACGTGAACGTCCAAAAATTTTACGGACCTCCAACAGTAAAAAATATTCATCGTGGGGCACTCTATCCATGGTCAAAAATTTAAAACTTTTTCTCAATGCGCACAATTTTTTCATACTAATATTATAAATGCAAAAGTGTGTCTGTTACCTCTTCACGCTTAAACCGCTGAACCGATTTAGATGAAATTTGGTATGATGATAGTTTGAGTTATGGAAAAGGACATAAAATAGTTTTTATCCCTGAAATCATCTTTTGAAGGGGTGAAAAGGGGGGTGAAACTTTGTATGCAATTGTTGCTCACTGTAGACGTAAAAAAGTATATACGTTAAATTTATATTTGCTATAAGCAGACAAAGTCGCGGGAAAAAGCTAATTAGTCTATATGTTTAATGGCTGTCTTATACCCTCGATATCTCATTAAAATTTGATCCCAGCAAAAAACTGTATAGAACCTTTTTAATAGAAAATTTTATGTGGATTACTTAAGTAGAAGAACATTTTTTGGTAGGCGTCACGGTTTACGATTTATTTAAGAAACAGTAAAAAATGGGTATTTTTTTGGCCGCCATCTTGAATATCTCACTTCCGGTCAAATTTTCTTTGAAGGCAACCGGCAATTCGGATACAGCTAAGTCTAAACCAGGTAAAAAGCCCGGTTGCCCAAAAGTAATATCGTTTGCCTGTCGCATCGAAAAGGAGAGCGATTTTGAAATTTTGTGCCCTGTCTATAAAAGCAAGTTTACCTACTTTAGTTATCAATGTTCAGTCGCCATCAAACATATCGGAACAGCTACGGTACTCAAAAATATCTGAACAAGCACTTTGTCGCCCGGACAATAGAGGCGTTGTTCAGATATTTATGACCACCTTGGCTGATCGGAAACTCTGATTGCGACTGTTCATTAATTATTGTTTAAAGACCAATATTGTTTATGTTCATAGTTGGTCAGAATCTGAACTGTAAAGCCTAACAAGTTCCTTTTTAGCCCTCGCCATGTTGCGGATTTTCGATGGAACTAATTTATTATTAAATACTTACATAAAAATACCTGCGACAGAAAAAGGATGAGGGATTCAATAGTATTCCATTAAACAATGTTGTGAAATTAGTTGTTGACATGACGTGTCCTGATATTCATAGTGCGGTTGTAATAAACTAGTTAGTTTGGTACTAAATATGTATATTAATGATTAAATTATTATTTTTTTCCATTCAAGGCGTCTGTAGTGCTACAATCAAAAATATTTATAAAAATAGACAACTTCGACAAATGTGCCATTAGGCACAAAATTCATGAATTCTATGCTGTGCGAAAGCAAGTACGAACTGTAAAAACTCTGCTTACCAAATTGACAAAAATCTTGGTTTTACCGGTAGTAGGGACTTGCGATTGCTATTGCACAGCGTGGGGTTCAAATATAAAAAGTACCTACCTACAATTCACAAGTACATAATATATATCTCTCTCGCTCTTGCACGATGCCAATACACACTGTCCCGACTATTCATGACATACATTTATTGTTGCTATATGTAAGCTGTTTGTAGCGACACTATATCAGGGCTAAAAAGGAACTTGTCAGGCTTTACTTTAGCAAAAGCTTTTGCCCAGCAGTGGGGCAATCTAAGCCTATTGAATGAAATGAATGACATATTTCTTTTATGTTTCCAGACAACTTGAGGAAAGAAGGAAGAAGTTAGAACTCATGCTGTTTCAAGAGAACATGCAGCTCCAGCAAGAAATGAAGGCTTTAGCTGCAAAACCCAAGCTGTATAAGAACGGGTAGGTTGTGTTTAGCATATAATTTTTTTTTAAATAGTCATGTAGGGCCAAGTATTATGTTATGGCCACAGAATAAACAGACACCTCATCATTAAGCTTTTACAGGGAGCACGAGGTCACTACACATAAGCGCGATTTTATTCATAAATTTTTACGATTCGACCAACACATCTCAATAGTATTCTACACCAATTTGTAGTATAACAATCTAGGTTCACCCCTGTAACTTGATTTTCGTGGACATTTTTAATTCACATGAGTAATGATCATAAACGTTAACTCAACTGAAATAAGCGGTCGCGCTCTCATACAAAATTAGTACGGAAGCACCTATGTGTGGTGACCTCGAGTTGTACTTATGATCTATCTAGTGGTTGAGGTTATCTGTGGTTATGGCTCTAATTTTGCGACTAAAAAAAGTACGTGTTTAGTTACCTATGTTGAAAGCTTTACTGAATAAAACTTTTAAACAATGTAATATTATGTTTTTTAATAATTGTCTAACCTAACCTTACTTTTGATACAATTATTACTTGTTTTTTTAAGGTCATATCTTAACGACGTGCCAACATCAACCCTTAAGGAGATTAACCAAGGCATCATGGATAAAGAGGAACAACTACGGAGACACGAGGCAGAACTGCGTCTACATCACGCGTGGCGTCTGCGGCAGCCGGAATTACGTGCTGCCACGGCGTACGTCGCCAACGGGAGGCTCAAGTCCGCTTGGTATGTAACAAATCAACCAGGGCAGCATGTATAAAGAGGAACAACTACAGACACGAAGCAGAACTGCGTCTACATCACGCGTGGCGTCTGCGGCAGCCGGAATTACGTGCTGCCACGGCGTACGTCGCCAACGGGAGGCTCAAGTCCGCTTGGTATGTAACAAATCAACAAGGGCAGCATGTATAAAGAGGAACAACTACGGACACGAAGCAGAACTGCGTCTACATCACGCGTGGCGTCTGCGGCAGCCGGAATTATGTGCTGCCACGGCGTACGTCACCAACGGGAGGCTCAATTCCGCTTGGTATGTATAAAATCTACCAGGGGCCCGTTTCTCAAAAGCTTGTAACTTGTAATACAAGCGGAAGTCCCTTTCTAGCAAAAGATGTCGAAAAGTGAGATCCGCTTGTATTACAAGTTACAAGCTTTCGAGAAACGGGCCCCAGGGCTTCATAGAAGAAGAATAACTACAAACACGAAGCACTGCTTCTACATCACGCGTGGCGTCTCCAACAACCGGAATTACGTACTGCCACGGCGTTTGTCGCCAACGGGAGGCTCAAATCCGCTTGGTATGTAACAAATCGACCAGGGATGTTAATTTCAACTTCATACCTCCACGCGTTCCTGAGAAAAGGGTATAGATAGACTGACGGACAACCAAATGGTCCAATAAGGGTTCCGTTTTTCCATTCGAGGTGCGGAACCCAAAAAGTAATCTTATGATAACTATGCTAACAGTTTTCCTTCCAGGACGCAACAAATAGTTGAGAAGGAGATAGCAAGGAAGAAAGAGGAAGAGGAGACTCTTAAAGTGCTGCAGGAAAGAGACGAGGCGTTGCGCAAGCAGATAGAAAAGGAGGAGGAGAGACTTAAGGAAAAAGAGATGCAGATGAGGGTAGGAGGAATATACTTACATAAAGAAATAAATATTAGGACAATCTTACACAAATAAGCCTAGTCCCACGGCACAGTAAGCTCAATAAGGCTTGTGTTGTGTGTACTAGGTGACGATATATATAATAGATAGATATAGATAAATACTTAAATACATAGAAGAAATCCATAACTCAGGAACAAATATCTGCGATAAACACACCAAATATATGCCCTGACCAGGATTCGAACCCGGGACCTCCTGCTTCATAGGCAGGGTCACTACCGACTAGGCAATTATATAGATGTCATATAAAAGGCAAAAAGTAACCTAGGCTTCCGGTGCCCAAGGCTGGGATCGACCCAGCGTCTTCTGCATTCGCGGCAGACGTCTTAACAAACTTCAAGCACCGGTCGAATTTTTCCCGTGTATATCCAATATTTGTAAATACTAGGGCGCATTTTGGCCAATCATCTAAAGAACATTATGAGTCATTACCTCCAATCAGATCTCATAGGAGTTCATTGAATGCGAGAGAGATCGCGCTGCTGTCAGTACAACTGCAGAACAAATCATAATATTTATTAAAATAATTTGATTTGTTCTTCAGTTGAGGGTAGAAATACTTACTTAATTAGTTAGTTTCATTTGGCCGAATTTCATTTCCCAACTTAACATAATCCAACCTAACCTAACCCAACCTAGCAGGTAATTTTCATTTCCCAACTATGGGGTTAGGAAATGAAATGGTTGCGAAATAATTATTTGGTAAAAGTTGTTCGGCCAAATGAAACTTCTGCGAAAAGTTGGTTGGCAAATGAATTTCGGCAATGCAATTTTCGGCGAAAAGGTAGGATACCCTTCTAAGATATATCAAATTAAGCTCGACTTACACAAAGAGACCTATATATTTAGTTAAAATAAAAAATAAAACAACTATTTATAAATGTTTTTTTATCAGGAGCTCCGCGGCAGCTTAGAAGGTCAAATCGCCGAGCTAAGCGAGAAAGAGACAGTCGTCAAACGCCTACAGAAAGAAGAGGAGAAAGAACTCATGATACTGGACGAACTCAAATTTATCTCGACCGAGCGAGACAGAGAGCACGCTCGGCTCGTGGCAGAGAGAGACGCGACTATAGTCAATATGGGTTTACATAAGTATAAGTTGAAGAAGAAGGTTATATCGGTTTTGCAGGAGATTGATTTGGATTTGCAGATGATGGAAAAGTTGAAGAAGGCTGTTTTGAAAGTGAGTATCTCTGTTTCAACTAAGTATATATGTCGGCGGCCGATCGTAAAATCAGGCATATCGTGAAACGCGAAAATCATTAACTCGTTCCCTGAGTCGACGGGCGCTACGCGGGGCACCATTTCTGGGCAGTTTGCCCTTAGGGCATCTGAAGCAACCTAACGAACCTAACCTGCCTATACATTGGTTTAATGTGACTATCGTTAAAACATTACACAGGAACATTACGATCTGCCTGATTTTACGATCGGCCGGCGAGATATACAAAACAATGCTAAGAATCGTGAAGTAGTGCAAAATCATCTTTCTACCGTTTTCCCCGCTTTGTTGTACGGCTCAATGGAGCCTGGGGTCTGCTCGGTAACCGGTGTCGAGCCGGGGTTCGAACCTGCGAACTTCCAATTGAAAGTCCCACGCCTAACCGCTAGGCAGCATGGGCCCCTGAAACTGCCGTCGCAAGGACGGCCAGGAGCAATATTATTATTTATTATTATAATATTCATGATCGCTGAGCAACAATAGGATACAAACCGTAGGTAATAATACAAAAAAAAACTGTTAAACTGTTGCATTGTAATTTTCAGGAGATAGAATCCAGTGAAGACAGGAAATCAAGTTACAAGCGTATTCTGGACGCAGCACTACTAGAGTTACAAGAGTATCGCGAGAGAGAGCGACAGAGACAGAAGAACATCGACGCCATGTACGACGGCGAGGCGAGGCAGCTCAGCGAGAAACAAGACAAGGTGAGACAAGTATACACGAGTATCGTGAGCTAGAGAGAGATGGAACATAGACGGTGAGGCGAGACAGCTAAGCGAGAAACAAGACGAGGTGAGACAAGTATACACGAGTATCGTGAGGTAGAGAGAGATGGAACATAGACGGTGAGGCGAGACAGCTAAGCGAGAAACAAGCCGAGGTGAGACAAGTATACACGAGTATCGTGAGCTAGAGAGAGATGGAACAACGACGGCGAGGCGAGGCAGCTCAGCGAGAGACAGACAAGAAGAGACAAGTATACATGAGTATCATAAGCTAGAGAGAGATAGAATATCGAAGGCGAGGTGAGACAGCCCAGCGAGAAACAAGACAAGTTAAGACAAGTATACACCAATAACTCGAGCGACAGAGAGACAGAACACCGAAGGCGAGGCAAGGCAGCTGAGCGTGAGATAAGACAAGGTGAGACAAGTATGTATACACCAAGAACTCGAGCGAGAGAGAGACAGAACACCGACGCCGAGGCGAGACAGCTCAGCGAGAAACAAGACAAGACGAGACAAGTATACACCAAGAACTCGAGCGAGAGAGCGATAGAACACCGACGGCGAGGCGAGACAGCTCAGACAGACGAAGGTAAGACGAGTATACACGAGTATCGAAAGTAATTACGTACCTACGAGTATAATAAAAAGAGTAACTTTAGTAAGGTTTTTCTGATCTTGATAAAATTTGTTGGGCTTGTAGCAGAGATAAGATGCGTTGGGATAAGATAGAAAGGTATTTTTTAGGGGTAAGATAAAAAGTAGTCTGTTAATGCTCGGGCGTATGGACGATTTTTTGTCTTACCCCTAAAAAAATACCTTTCTATCTTACCCCAACGCACCTTACATATAACTTGAGAGTTTGTATATGACCTGGATCGATCAAGCTAGAAGGCAAAGAACGATCTTCATAAAGGTCTGGTTATATTGGTCAACTCGTTCGCAAGTTAATCGCGAGTTCTTAGTTCGAGACGGGCTACTAGTATAACTGTTGTGCATTACAGCTATGGGCTAAAGAGCGCGAAGCCCGCGCCCTGCTCATGACCGATGTCCTCACAACTCTTCGAAGACAGGTCGAGGAGAAGGTGGAAGCCAGCAGGATGCAGCAGCGAGCCAACGTGAGGGAGAGGGAAGAACTCCTGGGACAGATGGAGAGCTTCCATCACGAGGTCAAGGCTAGGGAGAGAGACGCTCAGGTAGGCTGTAAAATAATACCGTACAATATAATACCAGAGAGTATTATATTTAACACATTTATTGCCAAGAACCTGCCTCGTGGGCGTTCGTAAACTTTGCTCAGACGCCAGACAACTCGCTGGGCGGGTTGTTTTGTACGTAGCTATAGAAGCCGGTTTCTGAAGTAGGACGTCATTTTTCGTCTGGCAGTTAATCTTTTGAACGCCAAGCATCGGACGGAAAAATGGTGCCCTCAGCGCCAGTTATATTTTGGACGTGATATCACGTCCTGGCGCTGACGGCACGACTTTCCGTGCGCGTGATATGACAGCTTTGGCGGTCAAAGGGTTAAGTCCCGTTTTCGTCAAAATAATGTGTGAATAGGTTAAATCTAAGTATGACAAATTTCATCCGATTTTTAATCCATCTTTGCGTGAATATTTACTAGTATTTTGGTCCTGCTTCAAATAAAGCCGTGACTCGCTAAAACTTTATTTGTAAACTACTTATTTCAGTTGAAAAACGCGGCATATTCAACGATATCAGCGCTCCAATCCCAGCTGAAAGGTCTAAGCGTACAGAAGCAGAAGTTAGAAGAAGCGGCCGAGAAGGAGGCAGAACTTCGCGAAGCGAGCGCCAACGAGAGGAAACTCAGGGTGGAGATAGCTAGGATTAACAGGGACAGGACTGAACAGGCCTGGGCGTGAGGTAGATTTATCGATAACTTTTAGCCATTTAACTTATAATTATACGAGTGCTTACAAAGAATCTTGGCTGAAGATATTCTTTTTGCCGTGCAGCATTCGTTTTCTTCGGTAAAAGGCGTCGGTTGTATTAGACCACTTTTTTGGAGTCATATTTGTGTGCTGATTTTTTCGTGCTGAATTTATTTTGCTTGTATTACATGACCTCAATTATTTCTGCTAAAACTCTTGAAACAAACTTCTAAATTACTGACTTACATCTAGAAATAAGCGAAGCGATAATAAGAAAATAAATAAGACTGAAAAACATATAACTTCCGTGAGACTCAGACATATTAAATAAATAAAAACGGGTAACTCACGTCTTTTAAGTCGAATATTGCTCGACATGTTTCGCTCCGTAACGAGGAGCTTATTTTTGAACAATATACGCTTCAATCCTATTTCAAAACAGAAGTGAAAAGAAGTAGCCGAGAAGGAAGTAGAACTACGCGAAATAAGCGCCAATGAGGGGAATCTCAGGGTGGAGATAGCTAGGATTAACAGGGACAGGACTGAACAGGCCTCGGCGTGAGGTAAACTATAGGATTGTGTCCAATAATACATAATTAGTCCGTCAGTTATAAATATAAAACCTACAATGATCATATCGGGCCATGTTCAATATAGGATTTCATTATTCAAAATACACTCACTCTAAATCGCGCTTTTAAGGGTTTTTTTGCGGCCACTTAACGTATCTAAGTGAGAAAGGGTAACTTTATGCGATAATACAAAAACGGCTCAACCGATAAAAATCACCCCTACTAGAAAGTAGGGGTACACATACGCAGGAGTGTATAGTACCCTGTGTTTTTAGGCTTTGTTTTAAAACTTTGTAGGCGTGATAAAGCTAACTAAGCAGAGTTAAAGCTAACGTACAGACAAATAGATTAACTTATTGAAAAAAGAAAAAATACTTATACTTTTGATAATTTGACGGACTAATTACAGTCATATTTATTTACCCAGGATATCGCCATTACGGTACTGAGCCCTAAAATTAGGACTTTAAAGAGCCTATGTTGTAATTGAAGTGTGTGTGTGTGTCTTTTAATGTGTGTTGACGAGTGTGTTTAAATGTGTGTATAACAAAGTGCCTTCGTATTTTTGTATTGCCTTAGCGTTTGTGCCTTTCAAGTCGATAGAGTAATTCAATGAGTAGATTGTAAACTGAAATCTTAAAAGGGATAGTCGTGGTAATGGTGAAGAAAATCCAGTGAGTGCGAGGTTCAGATGGGACAGTGCAGCTGCCAAGTTTGTTACTCTTTTAGGTGGTTGTTACTAAGGTGTTTCCTACGGACGCAGAGTAACATTGATCCCCGTAGCCAGATTAAGCCAAGGGATGCCATTAGTTAATTTACAAAAAAAATACAAAAAAAAAAAAGTAATTTATGTTTTTCCTTATCTGTCAATTTGATAGTTGTGTTTGTTATTTATTTATTTGTTAGCCTGTAGTGTCCCACTGCTGGGCAAAGGCCTCCCTCTCTTTCTTCCACGTGTCTCTGTCTATGGCAATATCAGCCCAATCGCGACGAAAGACGTCAAGATCGTCCCGCCATCTCCGCCTAGGTTTGCCACGCCGCCGTTTCCTGTTGGGTGCCCACTTAGTCGTTCTCTTGGCCCACAGTACTTCTGGCATACGGTAAACGTGTCCCGCCCAGTCCCACTTAAGCTTTGCGGCTGTCAAGGCTACGTCGGCTACCTTGGTCTTGGAGCGCAAGATGGAGTTTCTAATTCGGTCGGTCAGCTTGACGCCAAGAATACTGCGCTCCATGGCTCTCTGGCAAACCTCGAGAGAGTGCTTTTGAATATTGGTCAAAGACCAAGTCTGCGCGCCGTAGGTGAGGATCGGAAGAATGCACATGTCCATGAGTTTTCTTTTAAGTGTTATAGGAAGGTCACCCTTCATGTATTCCTTCATGGACCAAAAGCTCTTCCAGGCATTTTGGGTACGTCTTGCGACCTCCTTGTCTTGTCGTGCCTGGAAAGAGACTATTTGGCCCAAGTAAATATACTCATGGACATATTCTATTCTTCCGCCGTCGACTTGAATCCTACGTTTGACGCTATTAGTCATGAGCTTGGTCTTCGACATATTCATTTGCAGTCCGATCTCAAGGTTTGCTGTGCTTAGTTGCTCGAGCATACTTTCAAGTTCTGTAGCCGATGCTGAGAAAAGGACGATGTCATCGGCGAAGCGAAGGTTTGTCAACCGACTGCCGCCGATTTCAACGCCCTTCTCACGTGTTTGTTAAAACAGATAATAATAAATTGACTGATTGATATTTGATTATGAAAAAAAGGGGTGGGGGGGATATAGATATAGTGACATCCTGAGTGATAAAATAAAACGAAGTGATGCGATATTTGGCATATTTAGCTGTCATTTCATTATGTATTTCAGCTGACTATTCAGTTGGAACCTTAGAGCATTCAACCCGGGAGTATCCATGTTGTCATTTTCTGTACAAAAAAGTCTGCCGATTTATGCGGGGGAGGGGAACGTGAAATGATTGGCTATTCGTACACAACGTACAAAATTAAATAGCCATGTCAGATAAACGTCAGTCCATACAATAAATATGACCACTGGTTATATGTTTTCGGCAGAGGGGTAGGTACGCCTGTCAATGGCCACTCCGGTTGTTGAATGCTTTAAGGTTGGAACAAAGAATTTATGGTATTTTTGAGCAACTTGAATAGCAGAGATGTTTTTGTGCGCGAGTAGACTAAAAACAGTTTACACTTGCGCCAAGCTACCATGAAAAACATGATATAAATATATAATAAGCTTATTTTTGTAATCGATATTAATGTTACTGTGATACATTCCAATGAAGTCGTAAAATAATGAAATAAAAAAAATTACATACATACAACATAAATAATAACATAACCAAAATATATTTAATAGAATGTTCCTTAACTTTGTACTTGTACCAAACTGTAATTGTCAATAATTTTTGTGTGATAAATATAAACTTTTTTCATAAATAACGTGTTTTACTAAAAATCAAGCAATGCCTTAATTTTTAACAAAGTTTAGTTATTTTACTTACATCCAGTGGTCTCCGAGTAAACGGGTAGTTTTTGAAATTTTCAATGACTTGTAAATTAAGAGCTATGTGTTAATACACCAATATAACTAGCATATCTGCCTCAAAGCCACATTCAAAACTAAGAATGCGAATATACTTAAATGAACTTATTGCGTTAACCTGGCGCTACTCAAATTGAAATAAGCTACATCTACTGTCATAATTAAGAACTAACGTAACACACTTTCTACTCAAGCGACATCTGTGAATTTATACCAGAACTAGGTGAGCCACCACTGTGACTTGCCAATCGTAGCTCGTTGACTAAACCATCCGTCTACCTACCCTGTCGGCAGATGTCGCCAGCAGTTTGATTTCAAGCGTATTTGTGCAGTCGCCATCAAATATATCGAAGCGGCCAAGGTAGTCACAAATATCTAAAGAACGCCTCTATTGTCAAAGCGATGTTTGGAAGCGAGTTTTGCATGTTCAGATATTTTTGAGTACCCTGGCCTCTCCGATATATTTGAGGGCGACTGTACTTTGTACTATTTATTAACGTATCCTATCGGTAGATGTCGCTATCAGTTTTATTTCAAGCGTATTTGTGCAGTCGCCATCAAATATATCGGAGCGGCCAAGGTAGTCACAAATATCTAAACAACGCCTCTATTGTCAAAGCGATGTTTGGAAGCGAGTTTTGCATATGTTTAGATATTTTTGAGTACGATATATTTGATGCGATTGTACTTTGTACTATTTATTAACGTATCGGAATAATCTAAAAACCATCCGATCTTATGATAAAGATTGACATCACAATAATATTTTGTTTATAATTTTTTTGACACGTAGTTTCATAACAAAAAAACGGCAGTTATTGTTTTAAGTAGCAAAGCGATCATTTTAAGGATCTTTGAAAGAACTTGGTGGCCAGTAAGTATAGATCTCATTTCTTTTACCATCAACAACTTTGCCTACGATGCTCAACTTTGCCTGGCTTGAAAAGCATGGTTTTCTTCGCCAAACATATTATGTTATGTATTTGTAAAGTTAGTTAACGGTACTTTATAGCGAACCGTTTACGAACTTATAGGTATATCATTGATTCACATTTATGTTTTTGATTTTTGATATGATCCCAAATCCCATTATTTTTTGTAAGGAAATTAAAATATTGACACATTTTACCATTTTAACCTTTTGACCTTATCCACATTTTAGCCTTTTGAATGAATGAATGAATGAATGAATAAATGCTTTATTGCACACCTCAAAAATTACAACACAGTAGAAAAATATATAATTAACAAAAAAGAGGCAAACAACAGGCGGTCTTATCGCTAAAAAGCGATCTCTTCCGGACAACCTTGGGGCAACCTTTTCACCACTTAATATAATTTTACCCTTTTAACCTTTTTCGCTTGCCTAAACTTAACATTTCACTTTACATTACAATAAAAAAAAGTACAGAAATATAATTATTTTCCTATTTCATATAAAATAAATAAAATAATAAATAAATTATAAATAAAAAATATATATAAAAAATATATTTATGTTTATTTATTTTTAAATTATAAATAAATAAATAATAAATAAATAAATATACTTAAAGTATGAAAATTATTGCCGTGGGGTGCCCGACCTTAGAATTGTCCCCCATCATATCGTCCCGCGGTTGCAGTAGGAGTCTGCTAAGGGAATTTACCGGGAGATGGGCAGCAGCATCTTCCGAAAGCCTAAACAACAATAACCAAAAAAAAACTGCGCGCGCCAACCCGCCTGCCAAGCGTGGCGCGTATGGCAAACCCCCCTTAAAGGGGAGGCCTATGTTCAGCAGTGGACGTCTTATGGCTGAGATGATGATGATGAAAAATATTTATATAAATTTACTGTTTTTAGACTTTTCCTGTTGATTATATATGATTGCCTACCTGGATGCCAAATTTCAACTTTCTAGGTCAACTGCAAGTAGTCAAAAGTTATGATGAGTCAGTGAAAAAGTCAGTCAGTCAGTGGTAAAATATATCTATACGAGCTCAGAGCTCACAGCGGACGCCAGGGATTGGCTATTAAACTTACACATAGATTTATAACTTAAGAGTTTTTGTACACAATTATGTTACAACGAGGATGTATAATAAAAATAAAGCCAGACGATGATAATAAAAGTGATTATCAGAGGTCAATATCTCGTGAACGGTCAGAGATTATTAGCGAAATTCAGGATTCAATCATTAGTAGATAGCCTTACAAGGCAAAGTTGGAAGGATGAAGGTTAAGTAGGTAAGTTTCAAGTTCTTGGGGGGGTTAAAAGTGGTCCCAAATGGTTCGTGTAAATATTTCCACGGCTAATACTGTATGTATCGCCTCTAAATTTGAAAGTATTTTCGTTTTAGCTACACCAGAAACTGAAAACTTATTAGGGCGTACATTCACGCGCATTATAATTCGAGCGCGACGAACTTATAAAAAAAAATGTTGTTCGTTTCTGAATGTTCGCATAAAAAGAATCTCAATATAATTCTGAGCTAAGATAGGATTTTGGCAGCAATGAGGTTAATTTCTTTTAGTTGCATTGTTTAGGTAGGTACAGTCACCGGCAAAACTATGTGAAACGCTTTTATGGCCCTACAAATAAGAGCGTGTCACATATTTTTGCAGCCTTCGTGTAGGAAGATACTATTGCCGGTGACTGTAGGTACGTAATACCTATTTTTTCTGCTAACACGCGCGAAATTCTCAGTGCTTAAAAATGGAGTCCTAAGCTCCGAAACATGTCCCATATAAAGTATTTGAACAACGGTTACTTTACGGTTTAAGAGATCTTAGTAATACTTGGTAAGAAATTAAGTAATACTTGGTAAGTAATCTGTGTAAATAGGTATACAGGATATTTGGTAGCTATAGCTATGAGCAGAGCTTTTAAGCTTTCTCAATTTTTGTACATGTTAGCATCTAAGGCGCTTAAAAATGGCTTTATTTGGTTCAATACACATTTGACTAGCAGGAATAAAACATTTTGTTTACACACTGATGATCATGATGGTTATTGGGGCACTATTATCACGTAACTATCAAATTTGAGATATTTTCGGAAATTATCAATGAAAAAACAAGCAAATTCGCCTAAGATGTGCACGCAAAATGTTGAAAAACTTCTCGTCTATCATCCTCTTGAAGCTTTTCCCCTTGCTACAATAAGCTACCAAGCACCCGGTATTTTAAAATGACAGTGGCGGTGGGTAAAACTTTTTCTTATTATTTCTTAAAAGGAGATTAATTTGATAAAAATTTCTTCATGAGCTGTAGGAAAACTGCTCAAATGTCTGAAAATTAGGCAAGCCGGCGGGAATCGTAGTCGATAGACGAGCCGTCACTGGTAAATGAATAACCTGAAAGAAATTAGGTATCTTAACTTCATTTACAAGCTCAAACTTTCCTATTGAGCTCGAAAAGAATCCAACGATTTGAATGGTAAGTAGGTAGAATCTTTCGGGTTAAAGCACGCGGTGTGTAAAAGTCCGCAGTGCCTATTAGGTACCTACTCCGACAGTGATGGAAAGGCTGAAGTGCGTGTTTGCGAAATTTAAAGGTAAGTTCACGGAAAAAAAAGCTTCCGGGATATTCTCAATCTAAGACATTATTTTATTTATGTTGAAAATATTTCCTCGTGACAAGCATTTATTTCCTTTATCGAAAATAAAATAAAGTTTTAAATATAACGAAGCGAATATATTCTTACAGATTGTCTAGTTTTCTTTTACCTAAGATGGCTAAGATAATACTTGTTTGATTAAGGTACCTACAATCTCTCTTATTTACTCAATATACCTACTCTTGAAACAATACATTTTTTTATGTTTTTTTTTCTATTTTTTTATACATTTTTGTTTTTCTATTTTAAGAAAACGTGTTTTTTTAAGCGAAGAATCATATTGTTGGTAAAGGAGATAAATACTTGTCACGAGGAAATATTTCCAAGATAATAATAATGTCTTGGATTGAGAATATCCCGGAAGCTTTTTTTCCTTGTAGGTATTTAACTTAAGGTCCCTTTGTCGGTGCCACGAACAGCGTGGATTTACAGTAAGTGCAGGTCCAAGTAAGTCGCCGAGTAAGTAAAAAGCTTTTTTTATAGCTCTGAGGGAATAGTGTGTGTAAAATGTAAATTTGCCATTCCCATGGGTTGTGCGGGTTCAGCGGCGGAGTCTGCGGAAAAATTGAAGCACGCAAAGTACGCCGCTTTAGAATCCGCGTATGACTTTGTGCCGGTAGCCATTGAGACCGCTGGACCCAGGGGTGCAGAGGCGCTCAGTTTCTTCAGGGAGTTGGGGCGTCGTTTGCGAGAGGGGCTGCGATCCACGCTCGGGGTCGTACTTGATTCAGCAGGTCTCCATTGCTGTTCAGCGGGGAAATGCGGCAGGAATAATGGGGACCTTTGAGCCGGGTGCGATTCAGAATGGGCTGTGCTAAAAAATATACTTTTTAATTTAACTTTCTTTTTTCTGTTTTTTTGTTAAATTTTTTAAGTTGTGTGTTTTTTTTAGTATAGTTTGTGGTGCATTGTAAACGATTTTTAGATTAAGTTTAGTGGTAATTTTAAGTTGATTTTATATGAATTGATTTGACATGTTTTTAATGGAATAAATGTAAATTGATGGACTTAGCCCAGAGAGTTTGCTAATGCTACGCTAAATAAAAAGTAAGCTTTTAAATACTTATGCAGCGTATTTTACTAAATTCTTAAAACTCATTAACTATGTCTACAAACATTTTCGCGTACTTTTACCCAAGCGAGTCCTTATTTTTTCCCATATGTCGGGGTACCTAAGGGCTAAGAGTAGAATAGTGACCATACAACTTTTATCGTATATAAATATTACATACAACTTTATTAATTTCCGATACAAATATAATTTTGTATTCTATAATTTTATCATAGACTAGGTAGATTACGTTTTTTTTTCTGTTGTATATATTTCTTCCGATTTCTCTTGGTTGTTAGGTTAAGTTATATGTTAAGTTACGATTATTGTAATATTCAACACAATATGTATTGTATGGAATAAACGAATGAATGAATGAATGAATTCAAATAATTGAAATACATATATCAGATACCGTATGAAAAATACTTGAAAATTCTTAATAAGTTCAATGTTACGGTCACGTCTAAAAATATGTAGACATTTAAGTATCTTTCAAAGGCAATGTATTTTTGAAATTTTGATATCGTTTGTTTTTTCATCGTAATTAAGACGAAAACGGTAGTATAATATGTTGCTTAGGCGACGCATCAAGTCCCTGGATTTGTGTACTTGACGTAAGTTTAAAAAGAAAATGCAAATGAGAGTAATATAGAAGCTCGATGGTGATAGCCATGGGCTTTTATGACGCGTAATGCAATGTCCGTACCCTCCTAATTAAGTTACACATAATACGTGTATACCTAGCTTTGGATATAGGTATATTTATCAGACCTGCGAAGGAAAAGTTTTAACAAATCACGTTGAATTGAATACCTATTTATCTAGGTACCTAGTATCTATTTTTAGTGGATACCTAACTACATATATTACACATATTTGTGTAGCATTTTTTTGTGTATAAAAAGTATACTCATTCACGACTGAAAGCTTTTTGGAAAAAAAAAATTCAACAGCATTTTCTATTTTTTAATACATCAAAAAAAATATTATCAGTATTTCTAAAGGAAAAATAGTTTATAATTATGTAGCTTAAATTCGGGTCAATACTTAGGTATCTCTCGATTTCAATGATCCTGCACCAATTACAAGTTTCGGTTTGATCCCAAAGTTTTAATGTAGAGGATAGGTACCTTAAGACATTAATTCCGCTTCTGCTACAGTTTTTATTAGTGCAATAAATTTTAAATTATATTAATAAATAAGACATACACTTACTTGACTTATAAAAAAATCTTAGTTTGTAAGTATATTTAACGACATAATGTTATTTAAAATAGATAGAGATCGATATAGGTAAGCCTGGCCTGGTAAATGAGTTTTCGTCCACATATGTCAGTTTTCCTTCCACATTTATTTATACATTTATAATATTTATATTCAAGCTATACCCAAAATAAAAGCCTAAAATAAAATATAATCTTCGAAAAAATTACCTAATTATAAAAAAATATAATTGGTGACCTTAAATCTTTTTCTCATATATTTGTATCAGTTTAATCAAGAGGACGGCAGCATGGGGTAGTTACAGTTCAAAATGACTAATAAATTAACTTCAAAGTCATAAAAGTTGAAGCTAGCCCTTAGGTTGTAAGTACTACCTCCAAACAATTACTAGTTAACCCACTTCACCCTAATGCCCCACACAATAAGGTATTCAAGTATTTATTAGCGATCTGAAGAAAACTATAAAATATCTATTAAAGGTAACGCTAGACTGGAATTTTCATAGCAAGCGCACCAGACAGTATTTTACTCAGGACTATCTACGTACGATATTTATTTATTATGACACCGGGCTGTAATCACAGCTTGCGAAGGGCGGAAGGCCCAAAAAGAAATCCCTTCACGCGGAGGCGGGAGCCCTACATATAAAGATCCCTCACGCCCCCAGCATCCTTCCAACACCAAATAAAAGACCAGCACCTAGAGACGCAACCGAAAAATCCAGGCTCTATAATTATGTTCAGCTCCCAACCGAGTACCGGCAAGCCAATTTAAATTTACTGCGAACGCCGCACGTGTACCACAAAATGAAATCCTACTACCGCACAGAAACACGCACGAAACAAAACCTAGAAAGAAAAAAAAACACCGACGGCGCCACCCCTTCGATGCTAGTGGCTGCTTCCTCGAACCACGCCTGTTTCTGAACGCTACCCTGTCCGTCTCCCTCCTGCCTACTAGCTAAAGCATTCTGCCTCTCGTTTTGTCTCGCGGTGTCGTTCGAAAGCTTAGCGTTTTTAGTTAGTACGCGTTGAGAGTTAGCGCGCGTAGGAGCGTTGTCGCCGCGCTTGTCGTCGCGGGGTGTCAAGTGAAGTGCCGTGTAGAGGTGCCGAAGTGGCGGGATTCCTTGCCGCGGGTCGGGGGGCCCATGCCCCCTTTCACCAGCACCACATTGGTAAAAGTTAGTGTCCTGTGTCTATGTCAAATAAAAAAAAAGTGTACTGTGTTGTGGTTGCGATAAAAGGTTTTTTTTAAGTTTTATCGATATGTGCCTAATATGACTATAAAAAAGGTTTAGTTAAGTCACTCACAACACCATTTGATTTAAATACTTTTTGTATAAAGTACTTAAATATAATAATCTGTTGATTTTTTGTATAAAATACCGATATAACATTGAACTAGTAACGAATTTTAAAACACACTTCAATGTCAAAACAAGAAAAATAAAAATATACACATAGGAATTACGCAATATTCTGACGTAGGTGAGCGTATGACATGAACATCATTGAAAACAACAAAAAATGCGCGAAAATTTACAACTCGTTTTACCTCTACGTACTTATGCCCTCCGGTATTGTTTTTTTACGGTAAACAATTCAAAGAACATTAACATTCACGGATTTATGAAAACAATGTTGTTTATGTTAGGTTCATATTTAGGCCTACAGGTTCGCACGCAAGACCTGACACCGACAAATTTTGCCGAACTTTGGGGTTATAAGAAATATAATAGAGACAAACTTATAACCAAGTTAATAAGTGGAAAAATACAGATAAATAGTTTACTTTATAATTAAAATATTTTAACTAGTGTTTTTTTTAAAGATTTATAAAAAAAACTGCTATGTTGAGTCTACTTCCTTTGAGGTAAAATTTTGAACTATTGTCAAATAAAATGAGGAAAATCTAATTGTGGCTCTGTTAATAATGGCTAGATAGTGGATGAGGAAAAAAACAATCTGAGAGCTGTAAAATTTTACTAATGATTTACTAATGTTAGTAATATTATTAATATTTTGTACTATTTTGTTTTCCTCCGTGTAGTCTTTATTGTTGACAATTTTAGCACTGTTACATACCTACTTGCATTGTTTATAACTTAACTCTATCTATCCTCTTCCAAAAAAAAATCCAAGTAGCCATCAAAGATATTGGAGCGGCCAAGGTACTCAAAAATATCTGAACATGCACTTTATCGGCTTGACAATAGAGGAATTATTCAGATATTTGTGACCATCTTGACCGTCCCGATATAGATGGCATATCTGATGGCGACTGTATCAACATAAACATACCTATTATATGGATCAGAAGGACTTATTTACCACCGTTATAATATAAAAAATATTAATTATTAAATAATTTACCACATTAAACAAAAACTGTTTTGCCTGTCATTGAAAATTACAAGTAATAAAATCTACCTACTAGCAACCAATGGTAAAAGAAAAAAAACTACCAGGACTGTAAGATAAATCTGTAATTTAATTATAGGATAGGTAAGTACTATGTAATGCCGGCCGTCGGCCCATAACCTACCGAGAGTGCAATAATCAGTATGTCTATCTATACTTTTTAATTACTAATACAAAAAAGTATTTACATATAACATATCATATATATCACATAAATCAACTTCCAACACTAAGTCGCAAGGTTAATAAACGGAATTAATTCGAATTTCGGTACTTAAACTTTAAGAAATAGGATTATAAAATATAAAAACATCATCGAATATTTTATCCGTGCATAAATACAGTATATAATACCTATTACATAATAATATACTAGTAAGCAATAAAAAAACGAAATAAGTTGTCGTTGATGTCTTTTCCTCAATGTTTTTTTGCTAAGTATACAATAGTAGTATAGCAATTGTTCATATTTGAACAAATTTTTCATTGAAAAAACAAAAAATTATCATTGAAAATTCAAGTTTAAATGGTTAATAAAATAAGTAAAAACTAAATCATATACACAAAGGTATGTATAGATACTAGTAGAGTAGGTACTCATGTTAAAATAACTTAATATTAAAATACGAGTTCCTCTGTCGGTTTTTCAGAAAGTTACCTCTACTCGTTTCAATCGCTGAACTGGTTCAACCGAAATTAGGTATGGAAATAGTTTGAATCATGGGTAATGATATATGATAATTTTGATCATGGAAATCATCTCTTAAGGGGGTGAATAGAGGGGAGTAATTTACTAAGCGCGTTAATTGATGAAGAAGCTATTACAAAATAATGATAAATAAATAAATAAAAATCATTTATTTCAGACATACGTCCATCAGGGTTATTTGCATATAAAAACAAGGCTTAATAAATATTATTAGTAAATTTAAAACAAACACTAATTTACAATTACACAAACTTACACGCTAAATAGATAAAATAAAACACAAACATTAATCCATGCCCCTTGTAAATTGTGTTTAAAATACCTAAGTCTGCGAATCTAACATAGGCGATTTTTATCGCTTATCAATGTGGATAAGATGTGCTTCATTTTCGTTACTCAGTAATGAGGGTTTCTTTCTATAACCGATTTTTTCCACCAGGTGGCAGTACCTACTGTGGCGAGAGGTCTAGCTGTCATAATCCACCAATTATGTTTTTTTTGTTGACTTGCTGTCGAAAATACCTCTCGTCACAGTGCCGCCACCTGGTGAAAAATCGATTGTAAAAACAAACCCTCATTACCTACACAAGTTAAGTACAAAGTTGGATGATAGTTGGTCACACTTAGTTGTCAAACTTGACACTTGTCTTATCCACAGCGATAAACGCAATGATAATTGACGTGGTTAACCATATTGTCACAACTTTGAAAAAAACTTGTATCTTGGTCTGTCACTCAAAAGAAAAATGTGGCAACTATGAATGCGATGCTTATAGAGTTACTGCGTTTCAACTTAGATAAGACGTGTGAGATACGATTTTTTTTTCGAAGTAGCGATTTATTTATTTATCGTATGGCTACACTTCACTGGATATAGAGAGGCATTTCTTCTTTGAGGTGGTAATAGTCGCAGCACTCACTGGAATTTCTTCACCATCTACTTTCCCACACCTAAAGTAGTGATGATATAAATATACGGAAGGCGTAGACAAACCACGTTTATAGCATAACATCACTTCATTTAAAATTCCTACATATTTGTACACCTATTTATTTTAATTAAAACGAACGTGCTTTGTCACTTTTTGCTGATAATTACAAATATAACATGGTTAGTTTCAAGAGTGTAAAAACTATTAATGTGTGGAAAAATATAACGTTGGTCTTATGGAGCTACGGTCTTACTACCTATTTCTGTATTTTTTTTTGTTATAATAATATTCCTTGCATCATAAAAGCCGGGGGTAGGCTGTTATTAACTTTGCCGTCGCAGTACTCGCAGTTTATTATAAATATTGCAGTAAGACAGGAATGGCCTCGACGCTTTCAGATATAAAATGCAGTTTTTATGAAGACAAGCTAGCATTACCGATACCATGGCATCTTGGGATTTAAGGGCGCCAATGACCTTCGATCTGAACCCCTTAGTTTTCTAATGAGTTTAGCTTATTATATTATCACGATTACGATTACGGCCTTAATCAATATCTTCGAGATATTTGACATCAAAAAAACTTTTTCATGTCAAATATCTCATTCAAAAAAAAATTTTGGCCAAAAAAGTGGTTTTCTGGTCATAACTTTTGTGTTAATTAGTTTAATTAAAACTAAAATCTCTCATCAGTTTTTTACCGATGTCAAAGAGGAACCCTAATATGTAGATTTTTTATATTTAAGATTCTTCATAGCATTCAAATACCGAAAAGAGTGTCTTATTAGACGATGTTTAAAAAAACATTAAAAATTATTTACTTATTTCAAAATCCGGCTCTACAGAACGGAGATAAAAAATTAAAGAAACGATAGCCGATTGCCTTATAATTCTAACCGTAGTGCAAATGTAGAAATGCTAAAAACTGGTAAAAAAAATTCTAAAAAAAAACTTGAGGAGTCCCTTAAGGAAAACTGACAATGTTAAAAAAAAAGTATAATTGAAAGCCATTTTCCTCTTTTTTTAGATTCGCGTAATAATATTTCTCATTCATTTTACTTACATACCTACTTAATGCTTTTTATACTACATGCTTATTAGGTAAGTAAATCATATCATACATGCATTGGGCTTAGTCATACCTACACTTTTAAATTTTTTAATAAATAATATTAAGCTCATAATTAGTAATTCCGTAATTTTATGTAAACCAAAAATAAAAGAGTAACCATCCGTGACGATTATTTACCACAGAACCGCAAACTTTTAATAGAAGTAGGTATTGTATTAGTCAATGTAAACCTACTTTAACCCCCTTCCCTTATTAATTAAACTTTAGTGTCTGTTCGACTGTGTTTCTTTCTAACAACCACCTATGTCTAAATGTAGGATAGGGACAAACAAACGTTTATCATCTGTATTTTGAACCGACAAAATAAATTATTCATTTTATAAAGAGTCCGTGAGTTTTAAGAAGAACCTTCGGGAATCGGCGATGACACACGAAGCTAATATTGCTGTTCTGTTTTTTCATGTGTCACTGCCGATTGATACATTTGATACCCGACGTCTCTTTCTAAAACCCGAAGGTTCTTCTTAGAGCTCACGGACTGTACATACCTACTCGTAGGTAATAATAGGCACTAGTATTAGTCACCGCTAGGTGCCATCACGTTTTAAACTAATATGTTGTTATCAAACGTGTAATTAGTTTAGTTAATTAATGCTATTACATATTAATCATAATACACGTAATTAAATATAACTGTTTAGTTTTAGGTACGTATGTAAGTTACCTGTTATGTCGAATTAAGCAAATATAAATTAATTAGTAATATTTTCAGAAAAGGTTAGAATAATTGTAGATCCATTTTAGAATTTAATTAGGTAGGTATCTACATAGGTACGTATTGATAAAATACAACTGTTAATAAGTACTACATTTAGTTCTTCCTTTATGTTTCTTTACAACTTCGTAGTTAGGTAGGTTAAAATAACTGTTAAAAAATACAAAAAACAGTCTCATTGTGTGTGGCACGCAACTAATATTTTACGGTAAAAAGAAAAAAAATACAATAACATAAAAGAGAAATCATAGTAGAATTTTACTTAAACACGTAAGTAATCTACTTAAGTAGTAACGGCCCAACTTTATTGGCCTCAAATTCCCTTAAAGGTTCAATAATCGGCTGGATCATTGACTTGCTTTTTTATCCTTTTGTTTCTTTACTATTGTTTTTTTTTTGCTGTCACGATATAAATAAAGTCTTTTTCTTATAGTCTAAAGTCTTAAGTTGTCCCGAAGGATTTTTTATTTTATGACAAATGTACAGTCACGGCAATAGTATCTTCCTACACGAAGGCCGCGAAAATATGTGACACGCTCTTATGGCCCTAATACAAATAAGAGCGTGTCACATATTTTTGCGGCTTTCATGTAAGTACGAAGATACTATTACTGGTGAATGAACTTACCTAAACCTTATGCACCTGATATATGGTAATCCTTTCCATATAAAGTTGAAAGTCCCTCAACATGTTTCAAATCATTCCGCGGCCCTTTTTCAAAGAACGCCCGCAACCACGAAGTGTATATTACTTATATATTCCCGACAATGTGCCAGTACACAATAGTACATTGTACCAATGTACCATAAACACCTGTTTGTGGTGAGATAATGAGTACGCTCCATGTCAATAATATGTACACACTTCTGAACCTTATTCTATAAAAATAGCGATAAAAACGTTTACATATTTTTGACGTCGAAGTGGAGATCTCATTAGACCGCCCGGATCCTTGCAAAGTAAAATCGTTTTAGTGGTTTTGGCGTAATTGGAAAACAAACATACATCGGTTTTTAGTGTTTTGCGTGTAAGCGTGCGGTGGGTAATTTAATTATAGATTAAAGCTGGGTGAGACGTGTACCTACTATGCAGGTGAAAATATATGTATACTCGAGGACAATGAAAAAGGGACAATCCATCTAAATAAAAAAGTGCATACAAGATAAACCGTTTCCTTGAATGTAGTGGCGCCCCCTACTTTGTCACTGCCAAGCTGGTGCAAACTTGTCAAGTCTGTGGTGGTGTGGTCATCACCATGAATTCATTATTATTTATCTAAGAACCCGGCTATTGTCAGTGAAATAACCACCACTGCAATTGTTTTAATCTCCAGATACACTGTTAATATTTTCTTTACTATAAATTAACGTATTCCTTAAGACTTAAAAAAATGTGAAGTTGGCCTTCCGCGGCGTCTATTCCTTTGATTTGTCTTTCTGATATTTCGTCTTTCGACGTCGTGACATTTCAGGTGCCCTAAAATATTGTCTTCTGCTTTACATCGTCTTCATTATAATTCTCTTTTTACGACTAAATTTAAAACCACTCGATCTTTGCTTTGTCCAACAGTTGACATCAATATCTGAGTTATTCTATATCGAAGCGGCCAAGTTGTATTTAAGTAGCTATTATAGTACGAGTGATTTAAGTCTTATCCACAACGATAAAAAAGGTAATGAATTATGTCTGAGTTGTGTAATATAGTAAGTCATTCATTCTTTCATTTAATAATCGACCACATTTTTGTGGAATTCTTGACAGATCAGATTGACAAGCTAATAATATAACGCTTATCGCGCATGATATGACATGATAAAGCTAACACATCACTGTTTGACATCGTGCGAGAGATATATGTCGTGTCACTCGTGTCACCATATCTCGCCTGCAAAGTAGTAAAGACACTTAAGCTAACGGATTTTAAGACAACGCTTTGTATTCGTGCCCCGTTGGTTCTAACAGTCGTAAGTTCTAAGCTGATTGCCAAAGTTGTTTTTTAAAAAGGAAGATATCCTTTTAGTATCATTCAAAACCTAAAAGCTTTCGAAAACTAAGCATATTTTGGCTTTTTCCATAAATAATAATAGAAGTTAAGTTACATCCGCTAAGTAAATCTGAGATTATAACATTATCCTCCCATGAATAGGCCTTTTCCTTTATCCTATTTGTGTAAGTTACGAATTACGATCTTGCAAATACTTTTCTTTGATTTTTTTTTACCAAAAAAGTATTTTGGGTTTTATTTACCTCCGTCATTGACAATCGTCCAACTACGCGAATATAATACGGCATTTCATTCGTGCTTTTCCGTGACGTGTCGATTTTTGTTTTGACAAGTTCTAAGCCACGGGTACAGGTACTAATCTAGTGTAAATCAGCCATTCATTACTGTCATTAGAGTAGCGATCTGTAATTTAAGTGCCATGTTACGTCTCCACTAACTTCCACTTTTGTGTCAAAATAAGTGGACATATGAAGGGTACACGGAAAGAACATGTCTAGTCACTTTGACAACATTTTGAGTTATAGCGGTTTTAAAGTTTGGAACGATTCAATTAACCATACTATTTTCGTAACTAGATGGTTTTTATGAATTTGAAAGTGGATTTATGTTAATAATTCCAGCTGTTACAGAAGTTGTTGTTAATAGTTCATTGGAAGCTCTACATTTTAATACAAAAATCTCATTTTACGAAAAAAGGGACTAGACATCAGTCGCGGCGGGTCAAAAAAATTCTTAGGTAAGCCGGTGCTGCATTAGGCTCCAAATTTCTTGATGAGCTGTAGGAAAACTGCTCAACTGCCTGAAACTTAGGCAAGCCGATGGAAATCGTGTTCTATGGACGCGCCGCCACTGCTAGACATGTTCTTTCCGTGTACCGTACCCTTCATATTATGCCAAAGACGTACACGACATGGCCTGTCACTTTCAATTGTCGTATACCTATATTATATTTCGTTTTTTTTAGATTAGAAATTCAGTAAACATAAAAACAGAAGTTGCCAACCTTTTCTAACCTGTTCTGTTTGAATGTTCAATTTAAACACACTGCAAGCACACCAACAAACGATTAGTTAACATGATGAAGAGTTCACATTTGTAAATAAATAATGACAATTTGCAGATTATAATCCATAACAGCAATAAAAACACAATTTCGTTTTAATTATCACGTTAGAGACACATGACAATTGAAAAACTGACAGTGACACACGCATACGTTATAAATCGAAAACTATATGTTTCGAACCTCTTTTTCTCCAGGTTTTTTATTGTGCAACATTCACTAAAACATTAACTATGATAAGAATAAATTATTTCGTAATAATGACTACTATTACAATACTGTAAAATAATTAATATTATTCAATTTAACATTTACAAATACCTACGCATGCCTTTATTATAAATACAAATATATTTAAATATTTTTTATTGGCCGCATTGACACTTTGACACTTGTGACATGTATCATGCCGTATCGTGCCTGATAAAGAACCCTGTACATGCGCCTTTCAACTTTTTTCTAATCTAAAAAAAACGAGGTATAGAAGCGGCTAATGGTCACTTTCATACTTTTCTGTCGACAGCAAACTATTGTCACGGTATTCTGGTGCGGTCACATGTATGGTCTCATTCTATGAGACAGATGCGCCCAGTCCACCGGACGTGGCCATACATGTGAACGCACCAGAATATCGTGACGGTAATTTGCCGTCCACGTCAAAGTATAAAAGCGGCCAATGTCTTCAAATGTGTGAACACTCAAACGCCGCCGAAATAGAGGCTTTTCTGACTCGATATATCGGATGGCAAGAGTGACATATGAACTATTATAAAATTTGAACCTATGAAAAGGTCACAGCGCGTATAGTTTTTTAACTCCCGATCATAAACTTGTTCGTCCATTCTACAACAATCAAACAAAACTTTTACACCTCGCGTCGGTATTTAAAGATCCTTCGAATACGCTCCGTTCTGGCCACAAACTGACATTTATTGGTTAAATTTATGAAGGTCTCAACGACGGTTTATGTTTAATATTCCATATTCAAATCTGAGTGTCCGATTGGTCGCGCGCCATTTCAGATCTACCATCCTATTTTAAACAGGCTTAAGCGTCATTAAATTGGAGTGTTTTTAAGCTTATTTAAATTAGCAAGGTAAAGATGCGCCTGAGACGTTATGAAAAAATTTACCGCTGTCGTGCTGTTTAGCCTTTTGGCTGGATAATAATAATAAGCTGACATTGCTATCTCTGTTAAGGGGCTTAACGAGCAAAGATGGTTTTAGAAATATGTTCGTCACGTAGTTAAGTCTTTGAATTTAATTTTATCTTAATGCCGAGGGGTTTTGGATTGGATTGGATCTGGATAACACAGGATTTTGATTAGTTCTTCAGCAGCTTGTTTTATTTTTATTTGGCATGTTTAATTATCGTCACAGGGCGAAATTCATATTTTTAACAGCGCAAATCTTGTGAAATTGCAAGTTAAATAAAAAATGTACTTCATTTTTTATAATACTTACATATAATTCATAATTCGCTGTGTGCATGATTGTGGCGCCATCTCTTGGGCAGGTGGTCAATCTCTTTTTTTCCTTTTTTATAAATAGTTTGTATTCCTTGCTTATATGAAATGTCACTGGCTGATTCACTATTTTGACAGCAGACAGGGGATTCGCAGTTTCATTTCTTGTCACATTGAGCACTGCGATCGTTCTCGTTACCCCCACCATGCACTTCGCACATAGCGAATACCCTGATTGGGTGATGAAGCCGAATTGGCTTCCTGATTTGTAGGTAATAAGCGCGATTTTTTTTTCTCTTATATCGTTTCTTTCTGTATTATAAATTAAACCCTACACGGAGACAAAAAAATTACTAGAAATAAGTAAAAAATAGTCATTCCCAGGACAAGTAAACGTTTACTAAAAACAAGGAAACTTTTGCTAAAAACAAGTACACGTTTACTAAAAACAAGTAAACTTTACTAAAAACAGGGAAGCGTCTAGTTGTTTTTAGTAAACGTTTACTTGTTTTTAGTAAATTGTTTACTTGTCCTGGGAATGACTATTTTTTACTTGTTTCTAGTAAAATTTTCTCTCCGTGTATATAATATAAGGGTAGAAATAGACTGCAAACCAACTGCTAAGTAGTACCTACCTATGAGAAGTGCCGATTATGCAAAGGTACTACTTTACAATCAATGGTGGATAATGGAAATGGGGGAAACGTCCATAGAATTGGTTTCTTACCTACTGACTTTCGAGATACTTATTCAAGTAAAATTCAAGTATTTAAAAAAAGAAGCTCATAAAGAAGACATCGCCAAATTAGCTTTAGCTAGCCGACACATATTTTTTTAAATAACCTATCTAAAGTAAAAATGATTGAGTACATACATAAATACAATCGGTACAGTACATAGGTACCAGGTAATGGCAAAATGCTAATAAAACTTTATTCGCCAACTTTATCGATCGTAAAAGAAAATCCTATTATGTTTCTAGTGTTCAATGTTGTTGTTCCTACTTCCTAGCGAGTGCTTAGGTCTCCAAACAACCAGTATAAGAATGACCAGCACGATTAGCACAAGACTGATGCGACAGTATCTCGCGCGCGAAATAGACTACCCGTCTCTACGGATATACTATCTCGCGCGTGAGATACTGAAGCGTCACTTTTGTGCTAACGGGGCTGAAGATTGTACTGACGCTACAGTTAGAAACAGAACTAGCTAAGCGGGTGAGCTGTCAAAATAATCTAGACATGATTTTATTGTTAAGTAAATGATGATCATTTGGAAAACGTCTCCTGACTGTATAATTGCAGATTCAATTTTTGTCCCAACGAAGCCAAGTTAGCTTCGCTGTGCCAATATAATATTTTTGACGTACCTACCGCCACCAACTTGGTCGGACTCTACGCTTGCAATTCTACGACTCGTGGAACGATCTATTGAAAATTGCGATTGGTATGTTACTTATATTATAAACTATTCTCGCTTGATTACAAAGGTTCAATAGGGGTGCGATAACAGTACTACTGGACTACTTACAAGTTTGTAATAGGTACTTTACTTGCTATTTTGTGCTTACTTGACATCATGCTCATGACATATTTTGTGAGCCACATCTATGTGCCTACAGATGGCCATTAAATACCGTTAACAGCATTTATGTAGAT
This sequence comes from Pammene fasciana, assembly GCA_911728535.1. Taxonomy (NCBI): domain Eukaryota; kingdom Metazoa; phylum Arthropoda; class Insecta; order Lepidoptera; family Tortricidae; genus Pammene; species Pammene fasciana. Next base: position 10,578,138 of record OU452292.1, read on the forward strand.
GATCTGTTGCTTACCTATTCCGCTGCCTTAATGACCCGAAATAGATATTTACCTCCGACGTCAATTCAATTGTCAATTTAAAATGAAAAATAGGACAAATTTTAGTTTTGAGGATATTACCTAAATTTGTCAGTGATGGGAAATTATAAATGAAGAATGAAACAAATGGAGAACGCTCAAAACCTTTTAGGAACTTAGGACATTTGGATGTATAGCTTCTAAGTGTAACGCAAGAGATCCGTTAAAGTGAAGTTTAAACTTTGACACGGCAGTAAAAATATACATAAATAAACGCCGGACAATAGAAGCCGCACTAACAGTGAAGAGTTAGGTCGCAGCTCGTCATTAAACATAAAACTATGTTTACAATAGAAGTATCCTTTCTAACCAACCAGACGTGTTTCTTACTTTTAATGTTAGGCGCACTAAAGAAAAAACACATCGGATCGGGTTTAACCAACGTACATTTTTAGTGTTAGGACTCTACGACAAAAGCTTAGCAGAGACTATTTTTAAAGGATAAACGTAAAATGATACCTAAACCCTAATAAAAAGACCAAGGTTTCCTTTAAGTTTAATAAATAATCATAATTGATACTTACCTAATTTACCTCATTGATACAAAGGTTGCAGAACACAGAGACAAACATTAGTCAACTTCGTGGATCTTGGACTCGCATACACACCCCGTCTCGGAAATTGAATTTTATAAAAATGAAAATAAATTAGAGAAATATTTCAAGTCAGCATAATTTAATTATTAATGGAACCAAATGCCCCATGGAAATAAGACTCTAGTGGTCCTTTCTTAACCTTTCACTGATAAAAGAGTTAAGAGACCACTTGATAAAATTTATTATTTGCTACGGACTACCGAGGTTACCAACTGCTGGTTGGAAGTAAATATTATATGAATCAAATTAATATAGGATTGTTCAGTGCATAAATTCGCTGACCACTTAAGGTACTTCCAAAGACCACCAGTGGACCTCAAACCATCGGTTAAAAACCAATGATGGTGTTCATAACTTCTAGGACCAAAACATTTTGATTTTCTGTTTTTATAACCAAAAATGTATGTGAAACTCTTTTTTACAGGACGTGGCGAAGCAGGCGGCGCGATGTCGTGTGCCGGCTGCGAGAAGCCGATCCTGGACAAGTTCCTGCTGCACGTGCTCGAGCGCGCGTGGCACGCGGCGTGCGTGCGCTGCGCCGATTGCCGCGCGCCGCTCGCCGACAAGTGCTACTCCAGGGACAACAAGCTGTTCTGTCGGAATGACTTCTTCAGGTAGGATCCTGACCCCTACAAGTTTGATATCCCTGTACACGGAGTAACTACATCTGTCTAATATTGAATGATCCGCTAGAATCTAGATTACTCCACCCCTTGCTAAGTAGAAAACCGCAGGCACAAGAATACTGCTACAAGTAGCGTCTGTACTCATGTGTTCTTCTTAGTGATTAGAAAAGATATCCGGGATATCAACAGAGATACTCGTGGTATAACAACCTGTTGATTACATAACCAATTAAGGATTACCAAATCAAAATAAAAGACACGCAGGTGTTTTGGTTGCTGCCCGACTGCAAACTTTTTTTTAATTCATTGCGTTCCCAATGTTCCCATCTAGGTATACTACTATTACTACTGCTTAGGACCAGGGTTCACTTTTCCTATTTTCTTTTTAATTCGTTTTGTAACGTCTGCGACATTCAAAGCATTAGGTACTGGCATTAACAAAGTGTTTTTCATAAACCGATCTTCATAACTACAGCAAGGCAAAACTGTGAGAATAGCAGACGGTGGTAAACGTTTCCGACCACCCCTAGACAAAAACTGCCCACTAAATTGTTTAAAATTGTTAAATCGTAGGGTTTGGCGGCAAAATTGTCAGTAAAAAAGTAATTTCATCGTAGGTCAGGTAACAGCGGAAAAAGGTTCACTTACCACTTCCGCCGCCTTGATGGTTTAATTTCGTATGTTTTTCGTAATTTGATGAGTTCATTCGGCGACATTTCGGCCTGTAAGTGATGTCATTTCCGTTTGTTTGACACTGTACTATTAAATTTATGGGTTTGTTTTTTAAACAGGTAACTTCTTTATAAACGCGCAAGAATATAAATGACAGTAAAAAATATATATTTATCGTTTTATCAGAATTGTCTGGATATCGGATGAGTTAATCTGAGTCAAATATATTTCACGATATAAAAGTCAGTATTTACGCGTTTAGCGTTGACAAACTCTGTTATGGTCTGCCAAAGATTACGGCCTTAAAACATGCACGGGGCAACCAGCATATTCAATTTATTGTCCCCTACGCTCAGCCGTCACGATTTATCCTTTGCTTGGAGTCTCTTAAAATAATTACCCATCAAAGACCGAAAGAGTCTGCCCGCGGGCTATTGCAAACTTAACTTCGTTCAGCGCATAAAACATTCAGCCAGACATGAGATGCCATTAAAAAATTAAAAATACAACAGAGCAATCCAAAGACGAAATGAAATCATTTTTTAAGACGAGCATTTTATTGTTGGGAATTTATTATAATCCGGCCAACCAGCATTGGTTAGAAAAAGGCGCGAAATTTAAAATGTGTAAGGGTTATAAGTTTTAATCAACTTGTTTGGTTTTCCTGCATTTTCTTAGTGACAAGACCATTTCCCAGACGATGGCGTTTGTTCAATTTTCAAAATATCTTCTAACTAAAAACAGATAGTAAAAATCCGAAAATAACATGGCGGGTTACCAGCCTACAAGTTTATGTTTTATTCATATGGCCTCCATCGTTTATGCAAATGGAGCTTGTAATAATTCAAAGTGATGATAAAACAATAAAAAACATTGGCGTCAAAGTTGCATTCGCAGTATGTTTTGTTGATATGCTTACGAGTAAACCACAAGAGGCACCATCCGTTTTGTGACTTAGTAAAAAGCAGTTTTTTTCTGTTTTTAATTTTTTGAAATTTCTTTTATATATAAGATGTTATTTTATATTAAATATTTATTATGAACAGCAAGTACCTACTGTTTAAGTTACAAAATGTTTTTATCCTACCTGTTTATAAATAAGTATAAAACTGCTAGGTACTTTTTAATGATTTTATTAAGTGCCGTGCTTATCCATGCTAATATAAGTATAGCTGGATATTACAAAAACTTAGACGGACATCTTCTGATTCTAATATCATATGGAAATATCACCATACGGTGTTAAAATAATGAGGCGTTTCTTATTTCAGTTTAAGACCTTTTAATAATTTATCTAATTAAATTAGACAAGGGAATAAAACCTCTACAAAGCTGACTTTTTGCGACGAAATGAAGTAATGTGTAAGAAATACCTATGCCTGTATTTTTATGTAGGTAATACAGGAAATAATCGCTTATCTAATATTAAGGAATGTTGGTTACAAGAATATAAAACGTTCTGTTTTTGATGAAAAAGCGCCATTACCTATAGTCCCGCCTGCCAATCGACAATAACTGACTATTTTAGTAATTGACCTTTCTACCAACAATTAATTCGGAACTTAGTTGCTATTTACATACAAGTTGGTTAGGATCGATCGACCAATGGCGACCATTCCAGTGTTATTAGCGATCATTTAAATGTTGAGCTTTGACTATTTAGTGCAGTTCGTATGCTTATGGCTCACAAACTATGAGTATTATGGTAGCAGGTTCTAAAATAGCAATTTGAATTTGTTTCGACAGTTTATTCTTGTTTAAAAATGAAACATGGCCATGGATGGCTAGGTAGCCAGGCGCAGGTGCGTACGACTTGCGCGGACGAGCGAGTAAGAGCGAGAGGTTTGGTGCTGAAAATTGATTCTCGGGAGTTTAATAATAGGTAAACGTTTTATTAAAGTAAGAGTGATCCAAACAAAATAATGTCGTATAGACAAGAGTCTGATACAAAATTTTATTATTTACATAATTTCATTTAGATTTTATGCACATGTAAATAACGCTCGTTTTCATTTACAGGCGATACGGAACGAAATGTAGTGGTTGCGGCCACGGCATATCACCGTCTGACCTGGTCCGAAAAGCCAGAGAAAAGGTCTTCCATCTCAACTGTTTCACCTGCCTCGTCTGCAGAAAGCAGCTGTCGACAGGCGAGGAACTATACGTCCTCGACGACAACAAATTTATTTGTAAGGAAGACTATCTGGCTGGAAAAACACCGACTACGCAGCATTGTAAGTCTTTTTGTTTTTAAAAATTTAACGTTCTAATTTTAAAGTGAGGGTTACCATTCCACAATAAACATTAGAGGTTAGGAAATCAAGTTAATTACTGACCACTGTCACATGCCTGTGATTGCTAACATACCTTTTCGTGTCCTATTACAAATTTGCAATAGGATTTCTAACAATCGATTCCAACACATTTTGAAATTGAACCGATTCTTATTTGCAGATTGGATAGCAAACGTTATTTACGTAACCTATACATCGACATACACGATCACGTTTGCAATTAACTCAATGTTGGCATACTTGTTAAAAAATAAATGAGGTCTTTTATTGTCCCCGACTCGATTCGGACCCAATCGGTATCGAATAATTACATTTCTAAAACACGACCACGTCCCCTTCAATTTTCGAACGTGACATGTGAGAATTGCATTCTCAGTTTAAAATGCGTTTTTTATTGTTTAAGAACGTATCGTGGCAACAATAAAACTCTCGTAGCACCCATTTCGAAATCGGATTTTTCGATCAATACGAACCGTAACCGAAACCAAATGAAAAAAGAATCGAAAAAAGACCAAGGCGTCGGACAAAAAGCCAACCGCATTACACATTAGCCACGTCTCCACGCGGTAGTGCCGTAGACATCTTTTTTTTCTTTTTATAAACAGCTTTGTCGATGGCAACACCTTGACGTGAGTTAGAAAAAAGTGACGGATTGTAGACAAGAAAATCGTGACCCGTAGTGGCCGTAGTACAGAATACTTACAGTGACAGTACAAATATTTTGATTTGGGGATATCAATCCCCTTTTAAATAAAAGTTTAAATAAGGCCAAAGGAACTTTTTTTTATTTAGTAACTCGGGGGCTTTGAACAACTGTGGATTAAGCCGCCTGGCTCGTTTACATACCGGTATTTCTGGTTTCGATGCTAATTACTATGTACATAAAATAAATATATGCTATACATGTGCTACTGAGTCTTTAATATCGGTCTGTGGGGACATTAAACTGGTAATCGCTTGATAAAATATGGCTGTTCTAGTTATTTAAAAGCTAGTAGTTTGAGTTGTTGATATGAGTTGAAATTTATAGACAAGTACCCGATATTTCAGTGTTAATGGACTATTCGAACCGCCTAAGTCTATTTTGAAACAAATAACTTAAAGTGGTCTGGTACTTGTTCTTGTAGTAAAATGAGTTGTAACTTGAAATAGGTACGTGGCTTAAGTTACTTAATTACATAGTTTGAAATGTAATAAAACGTAGATCAAATACTGCTGCCGCTGGTTATTCACAACAGTCTTAAGATCGACTACCTTTGATTTGTATTTTATTTAAATATTAGCAGCACATACTTTTGTCGTGTTAATTCCAGCTAGTGTCCGAAAATTAAAAAAGAAAACATACATATTTTAAAAATATACACTGGGTTCTTGAGGTGCCCAGTATTCATAACAGAAAGGTATCTCAAAAAGCTGGCATTTGCGTCCTCTGGTCTGAACATGAAGTAGCTCTCCTCTAGACTAGACCAAAGATATTGAAATCTATGGAGTTTGCATTTCCTTTACTAGGTTGACAAAGATGGTTTGATTAACCGGCTCTCTTTGCTGAGTAGTTCCCTTGAAAATAGAACAATAGCTGCTTTTAAGCGACGGAAAATCGACACGTAAAGCTCTTAAAAGATGCACAGTTAAGCGATTTTACAGATACTAACTCCGATTTTGCCCTAACATTAAGTGGCGCCAGTGTCGACTTAGTCACGCTTACAATAGTACAATATTTGTAGAGAGAGAGAGAGAGATAGAGACAGAGTTGCAGTTACAATTTATAAAGCGTCCAAGCTAATACAGTGCGGTTAACTAGTCGTGGCAGTTGGGTAATGCTGCATATACATTGAAGCTGGTATAAAGTTAACTGACAGGTGCATTCCACGGAAAAGTCCACCATTGTCCAGTATTAATGCAAATTTTCTAAAAATTTGAAATTCCCATTTTCTGTTACTAAATAATCAATTTATTCAGTTCAATTCAATTCAACAATCTCTTATTCTGAATATATATTCCATTTGATTAGTAAAACACAAAAACAAATACAAATAAAAATCTTATATTACTTTTCTTATATTATTATGGTCACAATTATAATCATCCAATTAAAATTACAAAGATAATTCTAATAACAGAGATAAACATGTGTTATTACGGGAAAGCTCGTGGAATGCCCCAACAGAATACAATGATATTGCATTGTGGAGTCGATTGAGTAGCATTGTGCATCATAACAAAATAAAAATCCTCTATCAAGTAGTTTTATTACGTGACTATCAATTCTTATACAAGCTTTTTGCAAGCTGTATGAGTAAAAACTGTTGACATTGTGTTAACAATTTATTGGTTGGACGCTGTCGTATTCCGTATAAAAACAAATGAATTATGCAAGTATGTAGAGATATTACATATATTTTTTATATTTTATAGGCAAAAGTGAAAAAACATCTCTTTTTATTTGCCACGTCTAGCTGGCTGTACTATAGCTTCATGACTATTTGACGTCAAAACAAACTACACTAAACATAAAGAGTTACGACAGTAATTTATTTTAGGACGTTGGAGAAAATGTCACATTATCGTTGACTTGGTTATTGGCCACTAATACTTGTGGATTGTAAATTTTAAAGTGCCTAGTTTAGCATGAAATGTCTAGCTGGAGTTTACTTAAAACTGTCCTATTAGACAAAAATACTTAATCGTGAATTCAAAAATACTACGTTATTTAAATATCAAGGAGTTTTGATTGAATTTGACGATAGAATGGATTTTTGAAAATGCAAAGGGATGAAAATGCAGTTAAAAATCTTATCAATCTCGCTTAGCTTACTAAGAAGAATTTACTTATTTTATAAAATATTCCGACTCTAATAACTCTACTTATTAACACATAATACTTTATATAGCTAAAACTTCCTAAAACTCTCGGTGCAAATGTTTCATCAAAATAGGTTTTTTTGTCATTGGAAAAAGTATGAGGAAATCCGAACCCATCGAAGGTCTTTTATGTCTTTTTTATGGCAACATTGCTTTTATTTCCAACTTCCCTATTCTGTCCTAAAAAACTTGTAACGTAACCTTACCTATCACGTTTTGAACCTTCATGGAGATTACATAGATAGGCTACAGTAGTAGTGCCAGGGGGGTACAACTCAAAGTAAATCTGTCAAAAATTTGAGTTTGACACGACGTATCCGATACGTTTGCATAAGTGCGAAAAAGAACTTGTCATGCGTTAAGAAGGGACAACATGATTAGTGACGTTACGTGACATTACAGAGGTCTCTCTGTTATACTATTATTTACTCTGTGGTAGTGCGTTGAAAATATTCATTGGCCGGAGCTTAGAGTATGGCCTCTACAATCGGCGCAATTTTGGCACAAAACTCGCGCGCGATTTCGAGACAATGCCGTCTAGGTAGGTGCAACGAAATCAATCGATGAATCAAAATCCGCAATGTAAAAATCGTAGGTGACTAATCGCTTACGCTTGTAGATGCCTTTAGATAGGTAGTCAATTTTATTCTCCCTCGTACTTATGGTACAGTCGCCATCAAATATATCGGAGCGGCCGGGGTACAAAAAATATCTGAACATGCACTTTATCGCCTTGATAATAGAGGCGTTGTTCAGATATTTGTGACCATCTTGGCCGCTCCGATATATCTGATGGCGACTGTACAGAGACAAGCGACAAAAACCTAACCATATAGGTTGTCATTTTATCGCCTATCGCGTCATGTATCACTTTTGCACTTACATACTTGTCAGAACGTGTAAGCTATGGTGACAGGCGATAAAATCCCGTCCATATTGGGCTAGAAGATTTTTACGCGCATTATTAAAACTTAAATCGAGCGAACAGAATCGCACTTTTCATTTTTCTAACGGTCCTTCATAATCAACAAAAGTAAACAGTCAAACTAGCCATACGATGGGGTTGGTTGTACGCCAAACATGTGTTCGCCCACGGCGTTGCGCTATTTGCTCGGGGTAATTGTGTTTAGATATTGTTAGAGTGGAATAATGCTGGCAAATAAACTTGCTTCCACGCTCAATCGGGTTGGCAAGTGATTTAAAAAAAAATTAAAGTAATGTTTTAGATATGAGATGCTGCGTCCAGTTCGATTAAGGAGTAGTCAGCATATACCTTGTTCTGAGTGTAGGTGGGTAAAGTTGTGCTTAGTAAAACTACTGAATTATCAATGTATTTATTAGGATAGGCAAGTCAATGGTTGGAATGCCTTAAGGTGTTAAGTCCGCCATTTGTACTTATTTGTTTAAATTGTGCAATAAAGTTAAAATAAATAAATAATAAGTCATACCTAAGCGCCAAGTGTTACTAAATGTGTTCATAGTTTAATGATTATATTTTCAGTCGTATATTTCAATAATTTATAAAACGCATCTAATACCCTTGAAAACAAAAGCATAGGCATTCCTACTGACTTGAATGGGTTAAATAAAAAAAATGGTTTGATGAGGCACTTTTATCAATGTCTACCGCAAAAATTGCACATTTTTTATATTAAGTTTTCGTCTTATACAAGGTACATAAGAAATAATTAGAATCGTCTCCACGAAAGCATTTGGATGAAGGATTTTTGGCTATTTTATTTAACCTATTTTTTTCTAAATACTTCTAAACCGCATACGAAAAACACCTAAATCTAGAGGGGAGTGTTATCTCTGCCCGGCCCCCACGCAGTCGCAACGATACGTATCTATGACATACAAGCACCTCTACAAATTAAAAAGTCAACAACAATGTATCATCTTTATACAACTTACGTCCTTTCGCTTTTAGCCAACTATATCGCATCTTCAAACTCACCTAGAATCAAAAAGTAGTAACTTTATATCTGTTTTATATGAACATAATGCGTTTTGTAGTTAGTCGTGTTGTCTTTCGCTGGTTGGGCTAAACCGGGCTTGGGACGGATTAGACTTATGCGATTATTGATATCGTTCTCCCAAATGGAATATCGTTTGAGATTATGCTAGGTAAACATGTTTCTAATAGTTTATAATACGTACAGTCAGCAGCTGAAGAAGCTAAGCGGGCGGGGTATTTTAGTCTAACATGATTTCATTACCAAAAAATAAGTAAGTAAAAAAAAGAAAAAAAAGAAGTAAGAAGAAAAAGCCTTTACTATTCTTAAATGTAAAAAAAATATACATACAGGTTGTTTTTTTCAATAACTATACATATTGTAAGAGGTGATTAGGTAAGTTATCCTGAACAACTACTTATTTCTATTGGACCAACCCCAAAATCCCGAAAAAATAATTGCTCATTTAGAGGTTATTACGCTAACCCGTTCAGTTCTCTGCCAAAGCCTTACATATCTCCAAAAATCTCATTTCATATTCCAGTTCATTTTATATTTTGTTCATTTCATAATCTGATTTCTCAGTTTGCCCAAATATTTGGCTGAATGAGCCAAATAACCGTTGCACCAAATAAAAAACACACTAGTGTCTATCCAGCCAGTGCTGAAACATTTGGCAGAAAGACGGAATTTACTGCCTCAAGATTGAAAAAAAAAACGGTATCTGGCTTAAACAGCCACTCAAAGATTTGGCTGAGAGTCCGAATTCGTTGCCACAAGTTTGAAAATAAAAATCTTTCCTAACCAGCCAGTTACCCTCTCGAGAGGGTAAATCTCTGCTACGCTCGGATAATTCTATTTCCACGTGTATCGGACGCGTGCTGCTCGCGATATCGCTTATCAATCAAATGCACGCATTGATGACGGTCGAGTTTTCCTCGGCCTTTGTGTGGGAGCTACCCCACAGTATTTTATGGAAGTTGTATAAATTTATAGCTACCAGTTTCTGGTTTGGTGATAGCGTTTCTAGAAATACTTATGTGAAATTCGGACCGTTTGTGGTTATATGAATATTATTGTTTTAGAATTTTCATAGAAAAGCTTAGGCACCTATCTACTTCGAGATTAAAACGTATGGAAAAACAAATTGAAACTACTTTCAAGAAAATCACCCTGAGAAAAAAAAGAAATGGCAATGTTAACCTTGTTCTTCAACTGATCAGAGGAGATGCAAACTACTAAGTTATTAATCTCTTTGTATGCTTTTATTAAGTGACAATTTTTTATTGAATGGGTATTTTTTTAGATAAACAAAGCAAATAACTGTGGGAAAAAACTGAATTGCTATATTTAATATAGATTTTACGATTACACAATCTATTCATCGCTCAATAAATCTCTTTGGTTTCCTTTTGCAAATCGGATTTGAATAGGTACGAAATCATAATTAAAGTAGACATTGACAAGTTTTTCCGCGATAAAACTGTGAAGTACGTGTGAAGCCACTGATTGGCAAACAAATGGTGGCATTGCATGCAACTTTGTAAATCACACAACATTGTTTTATACGTTTGCACAGACTAACTAAAAAACGATCACTTATCCGAGACTACAGTCGGACGCCAGTGAAATTGCCGACGGCTTAGGCAACATAAAAAATAACAGATCGGCATTAATGCAATATTAATAACATAACTGCTTACGTTGCCCTCATCCCACAATAGGGTTGCACCCTCGCAAATATCCCGTGTTTGTGCAGCAACCGATACTGGCAACCCCGGAAATGTTGTTGTTTTAAATGGCTACGCTTTGGCGCGCTCCGTTTATGCCAGTAATCATAGACAATTTAGATGCTTATTTTTTAAGCGTAATTTTAGACCGGTTACGAATCGCGCCCAACCGTTTTGTGTAACCAATAATTATTTAAAATGTAGGTATAATTTCGTCGATGCTTCTGATCGTATCTAATAATATTTTGGACTATTAAGAGAACATAACGCAGAATCAAAATTGCTCATTGTTTTTTTAATAGGCATAAACGCCATGAACTGCCGCGCAAAATTTGTAAACAAAACATCAGAAGTCCGTATCGGACTACGTTTACGCAGTAATTTGACACTTATCAGCCAGTAATAAGAGCGAAGGTAGTTTGAAGATATAAGTATGTACAGTCACGTAGAGACGAATAGCGTGGAATGGAGGAGACCGATAGAATCCCATTTCACCGGGAGGGGGGAGGCGGCCATTTTCGCGACCCTGCAAACGACGGCACGATCGACTTTATACGGGCCGTCCTATTTTCAAATCCCTTGAATATATTCCGTCATTTACGGGTGGAAGATCGAGAGATCGGGAGATTTAGTACGTACTGAACCTTCAGGAGGGGTTAGATGTAAGTTTACACTTTCTTATGCCCAGCTCGTTTCGTGAATTTGAGCTAGGTGTTACGTTATAAGAAGTAAATCACATAGAGCATTTTATGACAGGATGCATATTTAGATTTGTTCTTCGAATAACGTTTTGAAGATTTTGAATTTAACAAACAGTTTAGGTCGGACGAACTACTGGGTGGGGTAGGGGAAGACAGGGTGGATTCGTACACTGGGAGCCTTCGTACAGTGGTCATATCTCGGCTATCCAACACGCTGAAGCGTTCATATTTGTATACAACACGGCTACTTACATGCATAGGCTACCTTCCAAAAGTAATGGCAGTGCGGTACAAGATTTCGCCAGAAAGAGCTGATATGTGTTTTCGCCACTCGCAAGTAATTTTGAGTTCTCCTTTGAAAGCGTTTGTTTCCAAAAAGTCTGGATGGACGTAGAAAAAATGCTTTAGTATTGTTTGTAAATATATGCTAAATTTTGTTATTTAAACAATACTTTTGGGATTATGTTAACGATATTTTTTTTATTTTGATATTTTTCTGGTCCGTTGGATTGGGGTACCTTCGTACACTAAAAACGTATGTAATTTCATACTGTACGAATGCACCCCATGTAAGTTAAAATCAAGAATAACATAATTGCAAAAACAGGTCAGTAAGATATGTTTAAAAAGTGATTGAAACTGGCGAAATAGCTGGTAAAATCATGAATCCCGGGGAGAAACGAAATGTGTACGGAGCTACCCCGCGTGGTGGGGTGCATTCGTACAGTTCCCATTTTTTGGAAAAATCGTTATAGCTTGGCCAAGTTGCTTTATATCAAACCAGAAATGCGCTTTTATTATAGGCAGATAAATGGACAATAACATAGCATTCGTTTCATTGTAAAATATCTGTTACATTTTGTTTTACAAGGCTCCGAAAAAAAAGTGTACGAAGCCTCCCCATCTTCCCCTACCTAAGTAAAACACATGTACGCAATTACATACTGTTTTTCTTTCCCTGGATAAAATAAACTACGTTTATATTTCCCCACTTGGCCTTATCACAGTCATTAAACTTGTATAGGTACTTCCTTGAACAATGTTACGTGAAACAGTAAAAATTTGCAACAGCAAAAATTGCAATAAAATATAGGTAATTGCTGCTACTATTCGGCACAATCAACATTCTTCTAGAGAAATCATTAATACCAGCAGCTATTCGCGGTGTTTTACCCACTTTTTCTTAATTACCTAACGCCTCGGCCATCCTGCTGTCATTAATTTTTATTCACCATTAAAACGATCGATAGGTAGCTCGTAAACCCGCGGCAGTAAACGTTTATGCCTGGGTTTATGACGTTTTAATGTAGCGTTTTTGAAAGCTCGGACTCGCGGGTTTCTAGTTTATATACCCGCAGAATAGAATTATAGGTAGTAAAATATGACGCGCGGGTCGCTGCAAAAATGCCATGAATATGTGTAGTTATACCTGTACAAGAGTACAAGCTCGGGTCTTACTGAGTTTTTATAACTTTTGTTCAGATTGAAGATAAGTTACGTAAATTTCGCACGCTCGCACTTAAAAGTTTATACATTTTACGGTACTTTTTGGTACACGCCGTTCGATGTAAGCATAAAGTAAGTACAAGCTGGCTACAATGAAATGAATTGCTTCTGGAACAGCGTGCATGACAGAATAGAGATAGCTGTCAGACGAACGGTATTTTCACCGATTACCTTTACTTAGAGCGGACAAATAAAAACATCGAAAAAACTAATCGGTCAACGATTTACAGCATCGGGAGCGCGCCCCGAGGGCAAATTATCGATAATCGACCGACTAACCAAATAGCCGGTGTCGATACAAGTTATCGACAGTAATCGTTATAATCGCTAGTGCCGCGCGATTGTTGCCGGTCGCCATTACGGGACGTGCGCGGCGTTTCAACGAGCCCCCATCTTCTCTGACCCATCATTGTCTATGCCCAATCACTTTTTTCCGCACCAAGAAGGTGTACGAGGGAGCTCCACAAAAGCTGGTGACCTCAACAGCTTTTTGTACACGCTTATTATTGAAATTATTATTTATTAACTGTAATTGGCGGCGACGTTTTGAGGGTTAAGTTCGGCGTTTAGCGTAATTTGGACGATTCGACTTTTTGGAGGGTTTATTAGTGGATAATTATTAGTTGAGCGGAGGTCGTATAGTATGGGACTTTGTGATTACACTCATAAAAATAATGTTTAATACCGTCGAACTGCGCATAACCACTACTTGTACACTAATGTACGTAAATCTACGTAGGTACCTGTCTCTACTTTTAGATTTACACAGATATAATTTACTCGCCGCTTTATCTACCTACACTGCCTCGGTTTGCATATCATGACAGGTAGGGTATGCAATACCGATTTACCCAATATCGGATTCCGGTATTAGCCATACAAAAAACACCGGTATTGCATGCCCTAATGACAGCATCAACGATATTATGGCGGTTTGAACTGGCAACACTAGTGTTTCCCTTTCAGTGGTCGCGAAAGGCAGTTCTTTTTTCAAATTATTATTTTTCCTCGCCGTGTATTGTTTGTAGGTAAAAGGCGTGAAATTGAAGGGCGCCCTCGAGCGTGAGTGTGTTGAACTTTCAGCTCGTGTTGGGAATGTTCTGAAGAGTCGTTGCACTCCCAAGTTTTGTTTACACCTTAGCCTATTTTATTTTTGAGGCGTTAAAAAGTTATAACATTAAATTTAAAAAAGGCTATTTAAAACAATTTTCCTTTAAAGTTTTTCCTTCTTTCTTGTCATTGCTTTGGTCTCCATTTGTGCGATTGCAAATCATAAACCAAAACACGATATTTTTAGAGCCGATTTCCAACTATCCGGGAAAGTTCGAAACATGATGCAAATTTTTACCTGAACCGCAATGAACAAACAAACATGTGTGGGTCTTTATTTAAATATGTACACAATAAAACTACAGAAACAATAAACCTATATATAAAACTAAAATAAACTTATAAATAAAAGATGCTCCCCAAGTCGCCTTCGTGGGTTATGGTACCCAGAAGGCTGGCAGCGTTACCTCTTTGGATGGCCAGGCTTATCTTTTGGCCGAACATGTGTTAATCTAGACATCGTAAAATCAGTTATTTGTGTGGCTATTCGTTCGTTACTTCGATTATTGAAGATAATTTTATTAGATATTATATTTTTCAGTGGTTACTTGGTGGAATTCAATACTTTGTGAGTTTTTTTTGTGTACAACAACAGTTTAAGTGATAATTTCAGAAGAATGTGTGATAATTTATTTGAGAAATGTTTGTGTAAATGATAAGACAAATAAGGACGAATTCAGTAAATCACTAACGACTTTCAGATTTCAATTGATTGGGACCCAGATTGAGTTACTGTGGTCGGACAACTACTACATAACATATGAGGGCTATGCGTTAGAGGGAGCTAACGATATCGCGATCTCGTTTCGTTGTATAGCTGCGTCCCTATGATGGCCCATCATGTAAGTACAGGAGCCATGATATGAACCAAAATTGACAAACGATTTTTCCAAGACTACCTATTATCAAAAACAACAATGACATTGAAACAAGAAAAACAATCAGAATTCCTCATCCCTTATATTCCCGGGGCGAAGTTCTGAAACTGTCATCGGAGACCCCGAGCCCTTATACCTACCTACCCAACCCTACCCGGGGGGAGCCGGTAGGGTAGATAAGGAAATATTATTTCCCGAGAACTCGTCTGTACCGTGTAGATTGGAAATGGAATAGCTATTTTAAAAGCTTTGATATTTCGCGAAGTCTTCGTTGAAATTAAGACATCTTTCTTTTACGAAGTTACGAATTTTCATTTATATGATTAATTGAAAGATATTTAAATACACTTTATTATACTTATAATAGTAACTATGTTTAACTAAGAAATGATTATCAATATTTTACATTTTACATAATTGTTTAAAAACAATTTAAAATTTTGCGGTTCGTACCAATCGTACTTAGGTACTTACAGCGTAACAGTGTACTTCCTTTTCTTTTACAGGATTGTAATTTCTTATACAGGATGTAACAAAAATACTGGTGTAAATTACAACGTATAGGTATATACCATACAAAAAAAGTATTTTCGCGTCAACAAAATTTTTCTCCTACTTTTTCTTACGATACCAATTTTAAAAGCATCAATCACCAGCCTTTTTTTTTACAAAGTGTATTTTGACCTATTATCGTATTTACTATTTTGATATATCAACAAATAATTCATAAATGTTAAAAAAAAAAAAAATAGTAAAACAACCTGTAAAATAACCACTGTGGTAGTAAAATGACCTCCTTATCCAGCTTAGGTCCAGAGTATCCAAAAATAAAAGTAAACAAACAAATAAAAAATAAAACCCCAAACAAGGGACGTTAAACCTAGAACATAACTCGTAATCAGACTCCTCATTAGAAGTCGGTGGATTAGGATTTATGTTTTCACCTAAAATAGATTTATGGTCCAAAATCACCTTTTAAAAAAAATGTTCATTTATCCTTTGCCTGATTAATTCAGCCGTGAGTCAGGCGAGCCTGAGGCCGCAGCGCCAAAGGCCCCTGCCAGCGGGGGGGCCTTCGGTAATTGGGCCCCCTACGTCCCCAGTGTTAAAGGACCAATGCTGGCGTTATTTATCGATACTAGAGGTTTTCGTGTGTAATGATCTTTCGTTAATTGATGTTTTGGTTTTTGGCTGCTACAGGTTCCCATGGAAGCCCGTAGAATGATGTCAAACATTCTCTTGCTTGTTGTCCCTATTGCTAACGCAATAGGTACCATTTTCCTGTGTACTTTTCATTTGAATATGCTTTATCTGTTGCCCTAAAATCTAGATAAAA
This sequence comes from Pammene fasciana, assembly GCA_911728535.1. Classification (NCBI taxonomy): domain Eukaryota; kingdom Metazoa; phylum Arthropoda; class Insecta; order Lepidoptera; family Tortricidae; genus Pammene; species Pammene fasciana. Next base: position 10,594,482 of record OU452292.1, read on the forward strand.
GTTCGAGGATACTCATATCCGGATTAGTTGTGATCTATCACCTCAATACATTTTGTTTTAAAATTAAAAACATATCATAACGTATAAAATTAAAAACATAAAATAAAGAGTTTATTGCTCAAATTAAGGATACAATGTACCTCTACACAAGTTACAAACAGAAAAGTGGAGTGGAGGTATAAACAATTGGCGGTCTTATCGCTAAAAAGCGATCTCTTCCAGACAACCTTTAAGAAGCGGAAACCTTTGTAAATGAACAAACGTCACTTTAACTTGGTTCTGAGTGTCAAGGAACTATAAACTACGAGACAATATGGTGAAAATATAGAGCAAGTGACATTAGTAACAGATGATAGTGAGATCTATGTAAATGTAAAAATTGTACCGTTCATCGTTAAGGAAATATTACTTTTCATTTTGCAAGTCCAGTGAGAGCTAAGATTCCTTTGCAAACTAAACAAAGCATTGCTTACTTTCGGTAGTAAAATTTCTTCACGCGCCTTCCCGTCTGCCAACAGAATAAAAAAGCCTCCGTATTTTATGAACGCACAACAAACATTCTCAGAATCACAACAATCGTTAAGCACACGACATCCGACACTCAATCCAACGGCTGTTCAGCCAAAACGGGCCCATTCATACACAAAACATATGCTAACAACCCGACCGTGGCATTATTCAACTTAACCTTAACACTTTAATAGCCTGAATCGGGAATCAAACCCGCGATGCCTCATTTCATTTGCTTCCTTACACTTCCCATTCAAAACTCGCCTCTATAATCAGTCAGCGAGAATTAAAAATCGTTTAAAGATGCTGTGAAACTTAATTAGTTGACGTGAAACGCAAACATCTTATGTAATTGCGGTAAACAAACAATTTTAGACTCAATCTAGGTTCGGTAAGGTCACAAATAATTTGGGTGGGCGGAATGTGAAAATTTTCTGCAGAAGTTTTTACGGCAGTCAGTAAAACCTGAGTTAACCGGAGCAGGTAATTCCTAGAGCGCCGTTCAGTTTTTAATCGATGTTTCGTATCGGTTAGTCGCTGACAACCAAGCAACAAAAGTATGGATGGTAGAAAGTAAGGATGACAATCTCTATGTTACAAAAGTGTCCGTCAAAAAGCGTTGAATTGGTGGCGCCACAATAGCTATAGAATATATGGTAGCGCACATGAACCGCACTTCGATCCGTCAATAACTGTTAGGTGCTATAGCTCTACTACCGCCACTCGGAGAGATTTGGAACTATTATTTGCTGTTTACAGCTGGGCACTTTTTAGACCGTTCCCCCATAAGAGATACTTATCCTCCTCCTTCTTATAGCATCCATTAACAAAAGGTTGACTTTCGCAATGCAGCCAGTGCTGCCACATTCAAAAAATGTTTTCCGAATCAACTCTTGTTACAAGTCAGTATTGAGGGCACTCCCGACCGACCAAATTTTACATAGAATACGTGGTGTGTTTTACATGTTGCGTTGGCAATAATGGCTGTTTTCCTAATATGTAACAATATACTGCAAGGCTAGGTACCTGTTTAAAAAATTCAGAACTACTTATTAAATTTAGAAATGCCTTCAAGGTTGTCGAAACTCGTGAACGTTCTCGGTTCTCAAGCTACCGATCCAGACCTCCCCGTTTTTATAGTTTTCAAATTTTTACTGCCTCCAGTAAATCATTATTTTCTGCGAACCGCCCAGTCCTCGCGAATCTGACACAGGAATGTAATCCAGTGATGATGTTCATTTGTGCTTTAATCGCGTTTCGCCGAATTGAGATTAACGTCTCGCCAACTGCCCCATCACAGATAGACGCTTGTTTTGGCCCGGCGTTTTTCAACCGTGTATGTAAATAAAAGGGAACAATAAAAACGCCGCGATAATATTAATAACACCGATAAAAAATAAAAAAGCATATTCAAAAATGGAACGCGGGAACGAAACATGTATAGACAATAATGGAAAGGAACAAAGAGGTAAAAAAACGGGAAGAAACCTGTCGACGCCATGTTGTGTGGCGCTCGGCCTTCACGCCTCGGCCGCCGAAGATTATCTTTTGAAAAAAGAACCGAACGGCAGGCGCTCGGATAACTGAACAAAGGTCTTATACGCGTGTTCATTTCATGGATTTATCGCCTTTCATTGCTACTGATTAAGGATTACATTCGGGCGTAGAGGCGCCTACTTGATTTGTTTTCCGTCGGCGTCGTGAAAGAGCATCGTCACCGCGCCTGCGCCTCTCTGATGACCTGTCAATTCCGTCGTGTACGTCGGCCGTCGAACAAAAAAGTGACATTAGAGTGGCCATCTATTATTTTGACTTTATGTGGGGAGATGGAGCTGAGATTGATCGTGTTTGGCCCGGCCTTTTTAATTATATCGCATTCACTTGTTGAATGAGTTCTACTGTTCGGTAGAAGCAGCTAGTTAATGTCTTGTATGCTGTACATTGTATCTGTGTAGACACAATTTCTTTTGCAAGAAGTTTATCTCGGGATCAAATATTTTTTATATATTTTTTGCATGATTAAAAAAATGCAAATACACCTGCATAAGCACTGCGCCTCTAATTAAATACCTTGGTATAGTAATCTTTTTTAATGTCCAATTTGTAGGACAAAATCTCTAGTAAGATTCGAACATCTTAAAAAAATTACTACCTACCATATATAATGTTGTTAAAACTTACGATATATACTCGTAAACACAGAGAACTTAACATATCGATTTTTAAACTATTTAATTTACCTACATTAAGTATAAAGGCGACTGGGTGGGTGGATTTCCTTAATGGGTGAGTGAGAGTATATAGCTACCAGATTCCATACATCTAAAATTATGTTTTCCATTCCTTTGCGAAGTTAAGCTTTCGTAAAACTCCGATATTGTAAAGGTGGGTAAAATAAAGAATTTTATAGAATTCTACTGAAACGTAAGTTATAGCTTTTAATGCTTATTCTCTAAGAATAGACAACACATAGTAACTAACGTAACTAGTCACATCTCCTATCCTCACCTCAAATGATTGTTCTTCCTACAGCCTCCAGTATATTATAAGCTTCTTGGCGCATACGTCAGTTTCTGCGCATGGTAATCCTGCGCGAGCGCACATCAGCGCGCGATTCGCGCCGTGTGTCACGGCGCGCGCGTCTCCGCGCTCATTGTGCGATTTCGTACGCCCGTAAATGCTTCATTACTCCCGGTTATTATGTGACAACCCGTTGTGCGTTTTATGATATTATTTAAGCTCCTTAGGAGCTCGATTTTGAATAGGGATGTTGACATATGTCGAAATAATAGTTACAAAAAAACTACTTACTTAAATTAATGGAATATGAGCGATCTGTCATAATAAAATGGAAATAAAACTAATATTGAAACGGACAAACAAATAAGACCTCAACATTACAAACGTTTTTACGGGCTCTGGCTATTACAAAATTTAAAATTTTATGTTGAATTTTTAATATATAGCAGACAAATTAGGTGGCTATAGCCGGTGAAAAATTGGGTGCAGTCTGATATCTGTGGGTGCAGTATAGTTATTTATTTGGGTGCAATGAGATAGGTTTGACTGAATAGAACATTAAAAATTTATTCAGAGTTTGCTGATTTTCACACATGTTCATATGAACGTGTACACATATTTTTGGCCAAAAATCACACCAATACTGGGTGTTGCAATAACTAGCCATATTGTGCAAGGTGATTTGGTACTTAACTTTGATACATGTATATAGTGATCTAAGGAGCTTTGCAAGAACTTGGATACCTACAAGCCGATAAACAAAACAAAAAATTTTATGAGCTCGGCTGTGCTAAGCCAGGCTGGCAAAGTGGACAGGTAAACATAGTAGGTATCAAAATTTTCCCAACTTTCACATAATCACGCACACATAAATAAATAAAGCCACCGCACACGCACGAGCGGCGCGGGCGCAATCTCGGAGGGTCACGATCTGCGGTCACGGCGCGCTCCCATCGCTGTTGCTCAGGAACGTTCCAGATTTAAAAATATGCTCTTGACTTGATATTTATACAGTTTTGTATGGCCATTACTCACCGCCGCCGCTCAATGGCCATACAAAAATCTAATCGATCTGAGAGGTACCAAAACCATCTAGGGACGATTGGTAGCTCCCCAAAACATAACAGCCAACGGGAATTTAGTTCTTTGGCTTTGGCTACCCTGTATATTATAGCATTGTTCTGTCATCTCATCATTGAAATGTAAGGTCTTCAAAATTATTCAATAGAGTAATTTCGTGGCACTTTTCACGTTTTCTTTATTTTTTCAATATATTTCGTTTGTGTATGTGTCTGCGAATAAACTAACTCTATTTTATTATTTTCTTCCAACTAAAGGAATGAGCATGCATTTTAGGATACGAGTGTTAGTGCAATTAACATTTATTTAACTGTAGAAGAGCAATAAACCAAATTTTATTTATTTTTATCTGGTTCGTTCTTTATTTTGTTTGTATTTGTTTTTACTTTCTTTCTTTCTATTCTTCTCTATTTTCTTCTTCCCATCTCGCATAACATTGCTAAAATTTTATAAAAACCCAGTGGATCATTGTCACTCAAGTCAAATTAACATCAAGCCAAGTAAGATTTTGGAAGTTTGAATGGGCCTCTACATACCTATATTGGCTGTGTGCAATTGTGCATGAGTGTGGCGCCATCTCTTGAGCAGGGGGTGAAAGGGTTTTTTCTTTTTTATTAATGGCATATACTCCTTGCTTATATGAAATGTTACTGGCTGATTCACTATTTTGACAGTTAACCCCACGGGTGATGTCAAATATTATGAAATGTGATATTGACAAAAGCCCAATTTCTTGTTACATTGTGCGCTGCGATCGTTCACGTTACCGCCACCATGCACTTCGCACATAGCCAATACCGGTGTCGCCTAGAATTGATAGCGCGGACGTTTTGAACTTGCTGCACTTTTTGAGTTCATACATACAATACTATTTTTATATTTATCATCTCTAAATTTTGTACTTTCAAATACCTTTTCTAGTTAATTCATCTATGATTTGTGGTTTGTGTAGCTTTGTATCTTTTATCTGAACGCATTTATCGATCAAGCGTAAAATTTTCGGAAAACAAGCTTAATCATAGGATGGTGATAAAAATACGTAGAAAACTTGTGATTATCGATTAAAACATCCGATACGATTTTATTCAGTAGTCGAAGTAGGTGAGGTGTCAAAATGATCTTCACGATTCTTTTTTTTTAATAAAGTCGTGTCGAGATAAATCTGACGACCTCATCCGCGTCACTACTTGTTTCTGACTGTACGTGTAGCTTTAAATTAACACTAAAACATACTGTTAAACTAGGTATGTATATTATTTCTAAGAATCTGTATTCTTAAAGACTTTACAGTAGTACCAGTCAAGGTTTAAAATTTTACTGTGATTTTTGGCCAAAAATATGTGTACACGTCCATATTATTATCATGTGTCAAAATCAACAAACTCTGAACAAAATTTTAATGTTCTATTCAATCAACAACCGATTCGTCAAACCCATCTCGTTTACACCCAAATAAATAATTATCCTGCACCCAATTTTTCACTGGCGATGTATGTATGGCCACCTAATTTGTCTGCTTTCGTGCCATTGTGGAGGTTAGAATGTTGGATCATTCTGTCTATGGTTAGACAACTATTGTCAAAGTGTGATGTGGACCACTGGGGTCTGTGAGTTCTAAGGATGCGCCAAAAAATTAGCATAATGCAACAGGTAAATCTGGATCGATTCCATGGGTAGCTCAATTGGATATGATTTTATTGTTATTTCACAACAACTTTTCATTTTGTTGACAAGAAAATTAAAGTTTTGGGAAGGAAATGTGAATTTTCTTCTAAATTCCCTGGCTTTAACGTACATCGATAAAAACTTTGTTGCGAAACAGGCTTCTTTGACCCAATTAAAGTTAGTTGCCGAAAAACTGAAAATGTTCGTAAGTTCTGTGAACTGGCAAGCATGGCAAGTATTGGTATCGTGACAAAGGTACTTATATGAAATGTCAGGCTCTCTCTAAAGAAATAGTACCTAACAACATATATGCGTGCTGTCGTAAAAAAAGGTTGAGAATCACAGAGCTAGATCTTTTTGTCTATGGTCAGATCAACATGGCGTCTCTAATGGCGGTTAGACGCTGACATATTGCCGTTCGACTGTTGAATAAGTGTTATTTATGTTGTTTTCTTTGTTTAAGGCATTTGTATGGAATTAAGAAGCCGGTGCTTGCCAGGTCACTTGGCTGACCCGCCGTAGTATATCATTATGGTGTTATTGAATAAATAATGTTGTGTCAATGCTTGTAGTTGTGAAGATTTAATATGAGCGCTGTGATTGTAGGTTCGTTGTCTGATATGATATAACACCTAAGCTAAAACTATTAGATAAATCCTTTGATTATTAAACCAACCGGATGCGAGACGCACTCTCATTGCTATCGGAAAAAGTTTGCCGTTTTTTGCGGGGGAGGGGAACGTCAAATGTTTGCGAAACGTCAAAATAGCCACGTCAAACAAACGTCAGTCCATACAATGAGTACGACCACTGGTCATACTCATTCGGCAGAGGGGAACGCCTGTCAATGGCTACTCCGCTTGGTTTAAAGCTCTAAGGATAAATCAGTGTACCTAGACACTTTTGACCACCGTGTTTAGATGATTGTTTTGAAACCGATTGTCAAAAAAGGGGAAGGTTGTTTTGACTGTACATCAAAATATATGTGAGCGGCCAAAGTACTCAAAAATATCTGAAGGTGCACTTTATTGCTTTAATAATTCAGATATTTGTGACCACCTTGGCCCCTCCCATATATCTGATGGCGACTCTACTTACCTGTACGTGTAAGTACCTTTATGGTTAAGTTAGACTCCAGTATTCTTTGCTCAAGAATTATTATTGTTTAGAATTAAACTGTTTGTTACTGACTCTTTACTATTTAAAAGCTTGAACGCTCCGAATGGTCTCATATTGATTTCGATTGCTATTCGCTAGCCAACCCTAAACTTACCATTCTAATAGATATTTACATATTCTATAGTAATATCGCTTCAAGTTGAAGGCATATCATATACCGGGTGTACAATCCAAATGGGCCAGTATGGAGAAGTCGGAAACTATGAGAGATAGCGAGATCTGTTCTTAGGAACCATGACGTCGATTTTAGATTTAATAATTACATTCAAACTTTTTTATTAACTCTCATTCATAACCGGGAATCGAACCTGGTCAAATGGCTACCATTTTGAACATTTACTGAAATAAAATAATTATCTTATTGGTGGGTTTTTCTTTCAATTATTTAAAGAAGATTCCATTAGTGTTGTGCTTCTTGCGACTTGCAGAATTTATACACATTGATTTTGACCAGGTTCGATTCCCGGTTATGTATGAGAGTTAATAAAAAAGTTTGAATGTAATTATTATTAAATGTGAAATCGACGTCATGGTTCCTAAGAACAGATCTCGCTATCTCTCATAGTTTCCGACTTCTCCATACTGGCCCATTTGGATTGTACACCCGGTATCTCTACCTATGTGCTACACCATTTTGTTACAAAAAACGACTGTATCCTTATTCTTTGCTCCCAAAATAGCCTTTTGTGCTTTTTTCCATACAAAATATAACAGCTACCTCAACTCACATACATACATAACCTCAAAATACAAGTCACGAATCAGACGATTGCAAAGTTGCAAGTCATGCCGACTGCATTTTGTGGTAGCAAAAAGTCGGCTTGTGAGCTGGCTCTGGGGTTGTGGGGAGGTTAATTAACTGTTCGATGATTAGTTTTTATTAAATATTAAACATGTTTTAAGTTTATTATCTACTTAAGTCGATCTAAGGACCGTGGAGGTGACTTTAGGAAATTTTGGAGCTACTTTAATAGATTTAAACTTTGAAGCTGGTTTTATCAGCTATAATTTTATTTTTCTTGATATTCTTAATATTTAGCATCAAAGGACCCCGCAGCAAACATAGGGAAAAAGTGGTTTCAGTTAAATCTCACGAAATTTTAGTATGACGTTAATCTGGCTCTCCTGATATTTTTTTTGTATGGGCACAACTCTCTCAGAAGTATACTTTCAGAAATAATCAATGTAATTGTTTTATACAAAATACGTGTTTGTTAACAATTTTTAAGTAATTCCTCCTTTTTGTCCTGTTTTGCATGTCGTTCGTAACATAGATAACTGATAACCATACCTGGGATAACTCGGGGCATCTATACGAAAGTGATGTAGCAAAATATTTTATCGTCAAAAAATATATCGATGCTAATGACAACATCTACATTTTATTCTACATATATATATATATTACATATTTACTCGTCATTTTTAAATAAAACAATTAAAACATACATTTAAATGTTTATTTTAAAATAGTTCTCGTGAAAAACTGTATTTTTCTTGGCAATATTTTGATGACTATCGGATTTAACGTGACGCGTGATATTATATTTTTTCGGGAGAAAACTGACATTGCATTTAGTGCAAAATAATTTTGACTCACGTAGTTGTATGTCAGGATATTCACTAATCCATGAGTTAATATAATATTCGCGTGGGCGTGGATGTTTCTTGGGTGGCATGATTAAATTGGACTTCGTAAAAACCGTATTCTTACTCTAGGACATGAATGGTACTGACAGTAAATTGTCATTTTGATTGAAATGACATCCGCATACTTTTATTATCTTAAGAGGCTCGATATCAGATATGACATCGAACCTCTTTATAGTAAGTAGGTAATCGAGAATGTTCAATGAGCTCATGTATTAATTTAATTATATCGACATCTTTTTTAATCGATATCAAATCTCTAGAACTTGCCCCGAGTTATCCCAGGTATGCTGATAACATGCGATGTCAACGTGACAGAAATATTTATCTTTGACCATTACGTTATTATAAGCACATGACTTAAAATATGCAAAAAAACTTGTAGCAGATGATGGCAGCAAGAAATCATTGCTACCGGATGAATTATGACTGACTGTTATAATATAATTCATACTATTGGGACGAATCAAAAAATACACGGGCTTAGACAAGCGTACTGCTGCGTACATGACTGACAGTTGTTGGTGGCTGCACCTTAATTGACTTCTTAACGTGAGTAACTGTCAATGCATGTCATAACAATATATCGATTTTAGAAAACATATGTATTTCGCGTAAATAGAAAATTGATTATTTCTGAAAGTATACTTCTGAGAGAGTTGTGCCCATACAAAAAAATTATGAAGAGAGCCAAATTAACATCATACGAAAATTTCATGAGATTTAACTGAAACCACTTTTTCCGTATGATTGCTGCGGGGTCCTTTATATTGTAGATACTCATATGTCTTATAAAGAAAAAGATATACTTATCTCGTGTTTTAATTTTTTTTAATATCCTGCGCATTTTATAAGCCACCCCGTTTTACGGTAAGATATAACTTATCTTAGGAAGTAACATAAAAATAATAGAAACCATTTAAAAGTTGTATTGTAATTGTTATCTTTTGTTTATTGAAGAATATATATTGTGATTTACTAATATCACGACGATGCAGCAAACAATATCTAAGTCACTAAACAACTTATCTATGCTAAAAATATTAGACTATAAAATAAACCATAGACTCTCGAGGTCCTAGAAAATATAATTACCCGTGTTTAGTACAGACAACAGCAGAAGTAGCGAAGCGGGTGAGGTGTTCAATATGATCTTGACACGACGTTATTGTCAACAGAATAAGAGCGTGTGAATTTTATTTTGAACAACACACTCGCTTAGCTACTTCTGCTACTGACTGCACATTGTGGCCTTGATTTTTTTAATTACCTTCGGAAATATTTATTTTTTCTTCCAACACCGATTTTATTTTTAAGTTTTTAAATCTCGCATTTGTCTTGCAAAATATACATAGGTACTTTTAAGACATTCTTTAAATTAAAATTGCGATCAAAACTCTTGAATGCTCGATGGCTGTTCCTGAAAAAAAAATCACAAGCCCAAAACATCGTCTGCCGTCCTATACACTACTTTTACATACACCGATGTTTCGCACGCACGCTCACCGCGCACATCGATAAAAGAGGGCGTGCCCGTCGCCACCGCTTTCACCAATCACAACCCACCGCTCCACGTGTGCGTACAAAACCCGTGTATGTGTGTCCGGATAAAGTCATAGTGTGCGTGACTTCACGTCTATATGAGCACCGGGTATACGAAGCGGCTACTGACTTCACAAAGGTTCCCATATCTTTTATGTTCTAAGATAAGGATCTTTCGGTTTCTTATTTTACTTTTAAGATGGTGGTCTCGAATTAACGGTCGGCCCCATAAACACGCAATAACAAACTTTAATATGCTTGTAATACAAAATAATCACTGATTTTTATTACTTTTTCAGTGCTAATAGGTTGTTAGAGATGCTGAGATAGTGGTAATATTTTGGTGGAATTATTCATGAATCGCGTTGATTGAATTGTTAATAGCTCCTAAGTGTCCATTAGCATTTTCTTGGACCTTATAATAGTAGAGATTGTTTAAATGTCGGAAAACATGCGATTAACTAAATGTTAAGCTTTTATTTGATTCATTTGCAATAAAATTTCAATACTCGTTGACTACGGACCACCCACTACCTTGTAGTAATTTATAAGTAGGTAGATACATAGCTAACTAGTTTGACACTTAAAGGTTTAAGTTCATATAATGCAGGTGATTTGTAATATTTTTTTTAATAATCACTTTAGCTAATAGAGTACCTGCTAATCTGTGCTTTAGATATAATATAAACTACCTATAGATGTATTCAAAATCATCCACTTTTCAACAGCTGGAACAAATATTTTAATGAACCCTATAAAATGGGACGATACCTACTTCATTACCTTTTGGAATTTTCCTCTTCTACTTATATGGCCAATCAAACCAAGAAAGTTTAACAGTAATTAATTTTCATACTATAAATGGTAAATACAGTCACTTGTAATATTATCTTGTAATGTAGGGGCACAAATATGTTATATTATACGCTTTATAATGGCTCTAATACAAATAAGATTGAGTCAGACTCATTAGTTTCAGGCCACTGTAGGAACTCATGTTACCTCCTACATCTGAAGTAGGTATGTACTTACAAGTATCTAAATACGACAAACTTGAAACAGCTATCCATTTCAAAAATCAACCGTGGAGAACTCTGGAGCATGACAGGAAACGAACCTGAGACCTTCGGATTGCCGGTCCGAAGCGCTTCCATATTACCACACGGACCCAGTTCAACGCGGCGAATTTTATCATATATAACGGTGATCGAGTCACATCTATATACGAACAATTTTATTAAAGGAACACATGAAACGCAAATACGTATTAATCCAGAATAAAGAAGCCACAAACATCGTTTTGAACCCAGATCAAAGTCTCGTTCCGTTCCACGTCTGAATTGAAAATTCAACGACAATAAAAGAACCGTTTTCCCGCCAAAATTCGATTAGGGACTACAGTCGGGACAAAGGAAGTCGTTTATTTGGGGGCGGTTTAAAATTGATTTTAAAATTGGGGCGTGCGTTCGCTGGTGCCAACTGCCAATGCATGAAATATCGTTCGATTTTCGAATTCTGGAGATTTTATTATGTGCCACTGGTTTTCGGATATCTAAAGAAATCCTTGGAAATAAATCTGAGATCAGCGTGAGGGTGGAGGTCGTGGTTCTGTTAGATTAATGTTTTAGTCGAACAAGGAAATTCTATAGTTTTACATTTCTTTGGAATGACCAATATATATTTATTCGATAAAAAAGCTTTATAAATATGAACACGTTTATTGAGAAAGCATTTCTTAATATCACAAAAAAATAGAATAAATCACTGTCTCGCCCGATCCCGAAACAAGATTAAGTATTCATTTATTTCTAAACATTAGTATCTCTGCTTAATACAAAATAAAACGCTAGAAAAACCATTTCATTTTACGCAATAAAAATTAAAAAATAAAACTCGTCACTCAATGTTTGCAAATACTCCGTCTATTTATCTACCACACCGATCTTCCTCTTGAGCTAAGTGTAGTGTTTACCGACTGTGGAACAGAGGGTTAGGAGGGCCCTCGGAGGGCCCTCGGACGCGGACGCTTGCCCTCGAGGGCCTCGGTAAACTTGGCTGTGAGAAAAACGGGCGATCAAGTTTAGATGATGTTTACTAGTCATTATAGTGTTATGATATTGATTGTTCGGTATGAAAGGATGTACTTACAAGCCATTAATGTTAAAAATATCAAAAATACGTATAATACAATTTATCGGAATTTTTGATTTACGGCATTCTGAGTTGGTGAAGCTGTAGTATAAAGATAATATAATATTTAAGAAATGGATATTGGCTTAAATATCATCCGCCGTGTTGAACCGGGACCGTGTGGTGTTACATACGAGTATATGAAGGGTACAGTTGCCATCAGATATATCGGAGCGGCCAAGGTGGTCACAAATATCTGAACGACGCCTCTATTGACTAGGCGATAAAGTGCATGTTCAGATATTTTTGAGTACCCTGGCCGCTCCGATATATTTGATGGCGACTGTACACGGAAAGAACATGTCTAGTCACTTTGACAACATTTTGAGTTATAGCGTTTTTAAAGTTTGTAACGATTCAATTAATCATACTATTTTCGTAACTAGATGGTTTTTATGAATTAAAAAGTGGATTAATCTCAAAAATTCCAGCTGTTACAGAAGTTGTTGGTAATAGTTCATTGCAAGCTCTACATTTTGATACAAAAATCTCATTTTACGAAAAAAGGGACTAGACATGTTCTTTCCATGTACCCTTCATATGGAAGCGCGTCGGACCGGCAATCCGGAGGTCTCAAGTTCGTTTACTGTCATGCTCCAGAGTTCTCCACGGTTGATTTTTCAAACCCATAAGACTAATTAATCTCCAAATCTCCACTGTGTTAGCAATATGTACTTTTTACATAAATAAATATAAAAACTTAACATTTCGGTACACGAATATACGCGTGCCAGCTTTATAATTCAAATTGCATAATTATAAGTAGTTAAATATAATTTATTATTTTATTATGTAATCCAAATAGGCGACGATTTTCATGCAATTACCTGCAATTGAAATTCAAATTACGAACTCAATTTTTCGTTTAAACTTTTCACGGTCACCTACTCGTATATTCCACTACCATTCACTCACGCCTAAAAATATTGTATTTAAATTGTGTATAAATAATTTAGACGTACACTTATTTTCAATTCAATAAGCTTTGGCAGCCATATTTACCACAAGTCAATCGGCTGTGGTTTATGATAATTATGATCAATGCCAGGATCATTCTTTGAAATAAAATTATTTAAAGTAATTTACCCTGATACTGATATCATAGGTACCTCTATAAGTATTTTTATTTTATTATTTATTATTATAACACAGTACAAAAATTAAATTTAAGGCAGTCTCCTGCAAAACTGTTTTCACAGTTTGTCTGCAGGTAAACAGTCAGCCACAGATATAATTAGAATACAATATTCTTGGAAAAATACCATAAAATGTAATTTTATAAGAGTAAATATGAATAACGAATACTAGCATAATGATATGAATAACGAATACTAGCATAATGATAAGGGCCGAGTGGGATGTTTAATTCTGTATATAAAAAAACAAATTGTATTAATTTTCAAGGGCCTTTATTACCACAAATCAATCGCTTGTGGTTTTACATGACATCATGACCTATATCAAAACCATTGCTTTTTTAAATCATAGTTACCCTGCTTCTGACATTAGCCGTAAGCAGTCAGCCACGAATATGAATAACGGACTAGCATATTAATCTTGGGCTGACTTGCGTGTTTCGCGCAAGTCATCGGGGGGAAACAGGCCAAATTAGCCGGCGCGATAAAAAGATTTCCGAAAACATAATGACGTTACGCTACGAAGTTCCTAACCTCTTGACTTTTTTTAATGCTTTTGTTTGTAATGTTCGAAATACAGGTACTTACTTACTTATTACTAGTACCTATCTCGGCAACTGACTAAGGGCCGGTTGCACCAAACTGTCTGTGAACGTAAACGTAATCGTAAAAAAAATCTTGTATGAAAAGTTTGACAGTTTTCTATGGGATGACAGCTCCGTCGCCATATTTTACGTTAGTGAGTCTGTTAATTGTGCGTGGTGCAACTCACCCTAAATATTGCTCAAACTTTCCTGATGTTTTCTTTGTTTATTATTAAAAACAGAAGTGAACTGATGCAAAACGAACAAAAAAGCTGTTAGTTCCAGTTTAAAAATTACTGGTACTTACTAATGTAAGATTTTTTATATGCCCCAATCCCAACGTTAGGTACTAGGAGAAGATTCCTTCCATACGAGTTTATTATAATTATATTTACCATTAGTAAATAGAAAGGACTCTTGAATTAGATACCAATGAACCTTTTATGAAATAGGAAACTTAATTGAAAGTAGTTAAAACATAGTCTGTATAACCTTTCTACTTAACTCAATGAAAACCAACTAAAATTAGGAAAAAGCTTAATTTTGGTTCGGCTTGTCTTCTTCACTATAAAATAACTTGGCCAAAGTTCATAACTTAACTTACATTACTGGCTGAAAGCTAACCTTAACCACCCTAACTCCATTTAAAAACCTTCGAACTATATTCCAAATTCAAATTTGAATAAATAAATTGTCGGGGCTCGTAGGGTTGTCAGTTGTTCGCATATCGGCGAACGGACAAGCTCATCCCGCCGTGTCAGATGTTATTGCTGAATGTAGCCTCGGGCGGTGCCAGTATGGCCAGAAAAAAAATATAACATATGTAGTCTCGTGAATTTTGATTAGTTTTCCAAATGTTAGGTAGCTATAGTAAGGTTTTATTACAGGTGCCTGAGGTAATTTTTATTTTAAGTAAGGAAAGTACTCGTACCTGTAAATAAATGCGTGTGAAAGATTAGCTCCGACGTTTTTCTTCCATTTCCTGAACATATTTAGTAAAAGTCGATACGGTCAGTTATGACCAGGTCAAAGTAAGATACTTAGGCAATAGCTACAAAAATATTGTCTCTGTTTAAGTAATAGAATGATCACGTGACAATGTCAAATATTTTTGAGACCGAACAGTATTGTCATATTATTTTTGAGTTACAGAAATATTTATCAGGTTATGTTTAACGTAAAGTTCCACTTAAAAACGATAGGTTTAAATTATAAACATGATATAAAATATAGTCTGACTATTCAAAACGTCACTGGAAAAATGCGCGATATTAAAAATTATTTTTGGTAGGTTGGCCAAACGTTGTAATGAATAATGATAGGTATAGCTAATAGACACTAGACAGCCAGCTCACCAGCTGTGCTCTCCCGGGCCGCTAATATTTTATATCGCACGACCCGAGTGTTTGTCGAGGGTAAACGGTTTTCGCGCCCCTACTACGTGTGTAGCTTCGAGTAAGGCTGGTGCTTAAAATAACTATACTTAGCAAGAAAAAGCTTTCATTTTGTACCGTTTGGCAGTATGACCAGGGTCTTGGCAACTTAGTTGATTTAAAAATTAACAATATAATAAAATGTTTTTTATTAATTGTTACTTGTTATAAGTAGTTGTTATGCTCAGGTCGGTTTTTCTTCAGAATATATACTTGTTTTGCAGTATTATAGAGTCTGGCAAAATAATGGGCCAAAAGGAAAAACGCGCAATAAACATACTCTTCTACGCACTTATTTAAAATTCGCCGCCTTTATCTACAAAAAAATTGGTTTTGGGCAAAAATTATAATCTTTACTTGTTAAACATAGCAACTTTTGATGTATCTATATTTTTTGTGCGTTATATAAAATCGTATAAATCATCGATCGATTTTGAAAGTCATATTATACGTATTTACAGGTTACTTTGACGTTTCAAAACATTTTATTTCGCGTATTTTTATTTTTCCATCTTCCTATAAGTAGGGGCCACCAACATCACTACAAAACCTTATCAAGAAAGAGCGTATTCTGCACATTATTCCTGTCAGTTGTATCCTTTTTCGCCCGAGCGAAGCGAGATAGGTAAGTAATTGTTTTTGCGGCTAATTCCTCCCCATCCTTGGGGTGCAGAAATTGCATTTTTATTTAGTTTAGAGGGAGAACGATTACTTTTTGATAGGTTCAATCCAATTGTAAAAGGGTTCTGGTTATGAGAGTTGGGCTGGGCTTATGATTGGAAAATAATGTCGTTAATTTATTTAATATTCTAATGGACGATGATAACTTCATACTCCTTGGTGTTTATATAGTTTTGGGATGTTACTCCTTTATGCCTAATTGGAAATACATGTAATATTAAAAATGTTGTTTAAAACGATTTCGGAGCGGTTATTATCCTTCAGATCACTTATTAGAGTAGAGACTGATCCTATAGAGAAACAACAAAAATCACCTTTAGTTACATTTTTTATCTGTGGAATTCTTTAAACCTGTAGGTATATATAGTTTGGCCAGAGTTTGTTCCACTTCAAGCATAGACAGGGAGAATCATACTGTCTTTTTCTAATGCTAGTACTCTCACTACTAAAAAAGGGATGGGTATAGCATGTTACTCTGACTGTTACTGCGCTTTTGGTTTGCCAGACTATAGTAAGATTTTTTAATATGTCCAAATTGTAGGTAAAAATCTCTAGTAAGATTCGGACATCTTAAAAAATTACTACCATACTTAGGTAAAAAAAAAAAGATAAAAGATAAAAGATAAAAGATATTTATACCTACCCTATCCTACCTACCCTATAACTAGAATATGAAAAATACGAATTTTTCTGTTTCTTTATTTACTGTAATTAGTAAATGTGTTTAGTTTGTGTTTCGTTTTCAATTTTAAAATGTTCAAAGTGCCGTATTATTTAATAATTTTATTGTTTTTTATTTCCTAATTTTGTTCCTACTCGTAATAAATATTACTGTTACATATTATTGAACTAGGAGCCTGTCCGCCTCGGTTTCGTTTTCTGTGCGCTACAAAGTTCACTTGTATACAGTAAACAAACTCATATTCTACTCCTACCTATCATACATACCTGTAGATTTTAAAATGAAGTTCAAACCTCACATGTTAATCGAAATGCCAACAACAGCACCGCCTTTGTCACCGCAAACTACATGGACATGAACATATTGTTCAATGCTGCGGTTAAATTAGAAAATAATATAGGTATCGCAAGCATGTCCGCGTTTTTATCGTATATCGACGTGTTAAAATAGTCATATCGTGACATCTTGTTGATGCCAAAAGTGACATCATCCATATTTTCTCAACCATACGCATTAGATGTGAAATCCTTATAGGTGTTACCTACACTATAAGTTATATATACATATGTAACATATTTCCGTAGTCTTAGATAATATTATACATAGCTCTTAATTCAGATGTCTTTGATACGTGATGACTCATAGTCAGTTCTACGGAATTGCTTTAGCGAAACTCCAGATTAATTAGCAGACGGAGCATCAAAAATAGTAAGAAAAATGGAGCTACTTTGATATTCCAAGTGTCTATGAACCTTAGTAAATGTTCTCGAAGGCTGTACTACTGAAATAGTAGAAGAGCCCATGACACTGAACCTAGTTCGATATGTCTCCCGGATGATATATATATAATTAGACGCGTTTTTAATAGCAGAACACGAAATGCCTATGCTGCAATGCAAAAAGATGGGCGGCATATTAAAAAAAATTTTTTGAAAAATTAAAAAAAAATCGGTCTCTAGTACGATAAATCTCCCAGGTTTCCTTTGTTCCTCGAAGCAGAGGAGAGTTAGGGCTATACGATAATGCGGTGCTGCAAGCCCCCATGACAGGCCTTGTCAGTTGCTGCAGCATTATAAGGGATCGATTTTTTTAGGTATCTAGTACGATCGATCTCCTCTAGAAACCAACGCTCATCTGAAAGATCATTACTTTCTGTGTAAGAAAAATCACTGCTGCATTTCCCAAAAATGGGTGAAGGTGGTTGCTGCAGCGATTGAAGGTCGCCCTCCGAGCAGTTCCATACGGCGTTACAATTCAACCGATTTTATTCAATATAGTTTTCATTAAAAGTACTTATCAGGCCTCACTTCCATGACTTTTTTCAATTTTTTTGGACCCACGGTTCCAAAGTTAGATGGGGGAACGCTCTTTTTTTAACTTTCAGAGCGATTATTTAAGAAACTATTAGTTTTATCTAAAAACTGTTAATGAAAGCCTATATTGATTTTAAAAGACCTATCTAAAGATACCCTTTACGATAGGGTTAGAACGAGAAAAAAAAATCACACCCCACTTCATGTGTAAGGGAGGTACCCTAATAAAAAATATTTTTCCAGTTTTTATTATCCCACTTTTTTGGCGTGATTAATGCACACACTCATACGAAATTTCAGCTTTATAGTGCTAATGGTCACTGAGCTAGACCGCGGCCAGACGGACCGACGGACAGACTACGGAACCCTAAAAAGCGCTGGTAGCCTGGCGGTAAGACGTCTAGCTGACTTTCAATCTGGAGTTCTTGGGTTGAAACCCCGGCTACCACTACCACTGAGTTTTCCAGAACATGGAGAAATAATAAGCCTTATAGAGTGCTCACTCCATACAACTGGCGTGAATACCAAGGGTTTACAACGGGTGCCCTAATCACACCTCCTGCCCGCTTCTCCCTCGACCCCTTAGTCGTCTACCTTCAAAATGTCAAGCTTGCGGGCTAATAACCAGTTGTATGGAGTGAGCACTCTATAAGGCTTATTATTTCTCTATGTTCTGGAAAACTCAGTGGTAGTGGTAGCCGGGGTTTCAACCCAAGAACTCCAGATTGAAAGTCAGCTAGACGTCTTACCGCCAGGCTACCAGCGCTTTTTAGGGTTCCGTAGTCTGTCCGTCGGTCCGTCTGGCCGCGGTCTAGCTCAGTGACCATTAGCACTATAAAGCTGAAATTTCGTATGAGTGTGTGCATTAATCACGCCAAAAAAGTGGGATAATAAAAACTGGAAAAATATTTTTTATTAGGGTACCTCCCTTACACATGAAGTGGGGTGTGATTTTTTTTTCTCGTTCTAACCCTATCGTGTAGGGTATCTTTGGATAGGTCTTTTAAAATCAATATAGGCTTTCATTAACAGTTTTTAGATAAAACTAATAGTTTCTTAAATAATCGCTCTGAAAGTTAAAAAAAGAGCGTTCCCCCATCTAACTTTGGAACCGTGGGTCCAAAAAAATTGAAAAAAGTCATGGAAGTGAGGCCTGATAAGTACTTTTAATGAAAACTATATTGAATAAAATCGGTTGAATTGTAACGCCGTATGGAACTGCTCGGACGGCGACCTTCAATCGCTGCAGCAACCACCTTCACCCATTTTTGGGAAATGCAGCAGTGGTTTTTCTTACACAGAAAGTAATGATCTTTCAGATGAGCGTTGGTTTCTAGAGGAGATCGATCGTACTAGATACCTAAAAAAATCGATCCCTTATAATGCTGCAGCAACTGACAAGGCCTGTCATGGGGGCTTGCAGCACCGCATTATCGTATAGCCCTAACTCTCCTCTGCTTCGAGGAACAAAGGAAACCTGGGAGATTTATCGTACTAGAGACCGATATTATATTAATTTTTCAAATTTTTTTTTTTAATATGCCGCCCATCTTTTTGCATTGCAGCATAGGCATTTCGTGTTCTGCTATTAAAAACGCGTCTAATTATATATATATCATCCGGGAGACTTATCGAACTAGGTTCAGTGTCATGGGCTCTTCTACTAAAAAGGCATGTCGTTGATCGAGTTTTACAGACGCTCCGTCACTGTGAATTAGTCTCATTATTAACTGTAACAAAAACTTAAGAAGCTTTTTCATTGTTCCAGCGGACTCTCTCCTAGGCTCAGGTTCTGATGATGAAGAGGAGGACGAATCCCGCGCAGCGAACAACTCCAGCAGTCCCGCGCATGCGCCGCACCCGGCGCTGCATTCTGAGCTGTCGCATAATGGGGATGCGAAGCCCCATGAGGACTCAGAGGACCAGGTGGGTACTATGAGTGTTGATAGCATGAAATTGGGATGAATGTGTTGCGTCACTTTTGTTCTGACAAACGTAAAAGTCAAAATGACAGACAAGGACAAACTTTAAGTATAAAGTACAGTGGTTTTGCGCACGTGCCTCACCACTGCATTCTGAGCTGTCGCATAATGGTGATGCGTGGCCTCATGCGGACTCAGAGGACTATGTGATGGGTACTATAAGTATGAGTGTTGATAGCTGCGATTGATAGTTGACTTGCGATTGATAGTTCGTTCTGACAAACGTAGGAATCTTAATAACTGACAAGGACAAACTTTAACTATGACGTGCAGTAGTCCCGCGCATGCGCCGCACCCGGCGCTGCATTCTGAGCTGTCGCATAATGGGGATGCGAAGCCCCATGAGGACTCAGAGGACCACCTGGTCCTAGCTATCAACACTCATAGTACCCAGGTGGGGCAATGGAATTGGGAGATGTGTCTCGTTCTGACAAACGTAAAAGTCAAAATAGCAGACAAAGGACGTATCGCGCAGCGATCAACTTCAGCGTTGGCATGACCCGGGGGACTAGTTGGATACTATCAGAGTTACTGGCATGGTCTTGATGAAATGTGTCTCGTTCTGACTAACGTACCAAAAGGTTAAAATTGCTGATAAGGATAAACGTTTACTGAGAAGAAAGAACACTCAGCGATGGTGATGCGAACCCCTCGACGACTACGAGGACCAGATTGTTATACATATAAATGTTGCTAGCTTGAATATTAGCATTTAACATTTGTGTTTGAGAAGGCACTAATATTTACATGACAAAGCGATCTCAACCCTAAGCATAAATGAGTATGTTTACAGGTTACACTTAGCCTATCTTGTACTAGTCATATTATAATGCTAAAATTATTTAAAAAAAACACTGCATTTTGTTGGTCATATCTCATCGGTAAACCTATTCCCTATTAAATATCATAATTGTTTATAAGTTTCTTGTATAGTATGCTGCTGTCTACTTATAAATGAAGCTATTTGTCTAAAATAAAATCCCAAGTTAATCCTCCACAATCTCTCCCAAACCTCCCCAGCACCCGACCACATAGTCGCATTCAGTTGTTCCTCTACTCCCAGGGCTCCCTGGATGGCGACCCAGAAACCAGGGATTCGCAGGCCGAGAACAAGTCCCCGGACGACGGGAACGGGGGCTCGAAGAGACGGGGCCCCAGAACGACGATCAAGGCGAAGCAGCTGGAGATCCTGAAGTCTGCGTTCTCGCAAACGCCGAAACCGACGAGGCATATTAGAGAGCAGTTGGCTAAGGAGACGGGGCTTCCGATGAGGGTCATACAGGTCAGTGTTTATTATTATATTAGAAATATCCGGTCAAAAGTAAAGTAAACGATCTACTGTTCGAGGTGCTAATGCCCAATTGCCCAATAGTTAATGACGATAGGTTAGGGGCGATTGGAACAGTGATATGTACTAGGAGGTCTATGGAAACAAGCCTAAAATTATCTAAATATGGTATAACTTTTTATCGTTTCATTTCATTTTATGTTATCTTGGTGCTTTGCCTGCTAGAAGATAGGTTTTATGCAAGGGCCAAGTGTCCTGAGTACCTCAACCATAAAACTAAACTTTATTACGTTGTACCCCAAACCCTGCATGAAATAAACTTTAAATCAAACCGTACCTTAGAACTGTAACAAATGGCGAGCGATTCGTCACGGCATTCGCAAATTGAATATCTTAGGACATGACAAATATCCTTATTAACGAACGCACCCGACTCGCAGGCAGTTTTGCTTTGAACGCAACTTTATTTACGGCGGCGTTTGTCGAATGTCTCATTTTGAAATTGGAATTTTCTTAATGGATTTAACTGTCATTTTTTACATATAGATTAGGTAAATTTGAGAGGAGTATCTAAATTAAATACTGGACAAAATATTTTTTTTTACATAATATATTTAGAGTAAAATAATATGAACACAAAATTATAAGTGAAAAGAGTTAAAAATTTAATATTACTCCAACTTAAACATAAATAACATACTATAAACTATAAAATTGGTAAGTAAACCTTTAAATTCCACCATATTGTGGGGAAAACTTTCCCAAAGTTGATCAAAATATCGAAAACACATGGAAGCCGATTCACCACGGCAACAGATGTCTGGCGAGATCCGTCTGTCCGTCACGCTTTTTGCTCCTTCCTCTTTGTTTCAGTTTTTGTCGAAGGGGAAAAAATTGGTTTTTACTCGTGTTTGTAAACGTAGGCGGTAAGCGACAGAACTTGAGTAATTAATTTCGTTGAGACTGATGAGACGAGAAAATCTCGAGTACAGAAACAAAAAGGAGATATTGGCAAAGCTTTCACATCTTTTGTTGATGAAAAGTTACTGCCATATAGATTTTTTTTCTCTTTACTTTGGTACAAACAGTCATTAAAAAAAATTACATAATAATATATGGCGTTACATTGGGTGTTACAGTAATTAAAGTTACAGTAATTATTGTTCAAATTTTGTTGCAACGGACCTGAATTTTTAAACTTTTCTATGGACCGGCCAACAGGGAAGTGACATATGTGATTTAAAGCATAATATGAATGATATATTAGGATGTGGCAAATAAGTACTACCCAGTTGGTCCAGTTAGATAATGAAGGACTCATTTGATAATCATAATCAAATGTTTTATTCGAAGTAAACTTTCATAATCAATTAATCATAATCAAAAGTTTTATTTGTAGTTAATCATATGTGCATTCTATGATTTTTACAGTCTGAGACCGAGATGAGGAATTAAATCTCATACAAAATTTCGAAGAAATCAGAAAGGGTTTTGTGAATAAGTAAAACTCGATTCCTATTTAACCAGCAGTGGCTTGCCATTTTTTTTGTCACCTGAGCTTTTTTTTACAGCTCGTGAAGAAATTTCAAGCCAAATTAAGCTTCGGCTTGCCTAAGAAAATTTTAGAGCCGTCGCTACTGGTAACCAGTGATCCTTAGTTAAACTTTTGCCATGAAACATTCATGACTTTTTGGAATTTTTAACGATATTATATTCTGTAACATGACAGATTGCTATTTGAAAGTAGGTAATATTTTATTATTGAAAATTAATTGCAAACACGAATAAGTAAAATATGAAAATATCAACATAAAAGTTAAAAACGAAAGCTAGTACTCATAAAGCAAACTAGAATAAACACAATCATGAAACTACAAATAAAAAAGTTTATTGTAACCGATACCAACACTTAGCACCCACAAACCAAAGACAAATATTGTTCATCCAATAATGTCAAGTATGTTAAGTGGATTCATAAACAACTTTTTTCTTTTTTTGCCACCATCCGTCAAGTCTCGCCAGATCGCGCGTGTCAAATGCTTCTGCCACCACATGTGGGTCTAGAAAAACCATAAATATATTTTTTGTATCAAGCAATAATAAACCTTATCTCGTGTATAATAAGAATGTTGTTACATGTAATATGTTAGTGGTTTTGCTATAACTGTATAAGTTTTTCTGGCGTAATCCGGTGTTAACTGGTGGGTACCGGTTCAACACGTTTGAAGGTGCCGCGTATCGAGGTGGGAATCGATTCGGTATAGGTATTTAGTTGTCGTTGACAAATTTAGGCTTCCTTTGCTGTGCCGCGTGAGGCTTATGTTTATTACGAACTACGGTGCCGTAGAAATATCCGAACACCTCAGATGTACATACTTACAAACTTACTTAATATATTAGTTCAGCAATTAACTTGGCCAATGTTTGCATAAATAGAGCTCTAGAAAAATACTGGTGATCCGTTTAAGGGCATAATAGGTATCGTATTGCGAGTAAAAAATAGCATAAGCATTTTTTTTGGACGCGGATTTTTTTTTGTTTTGGGCTCCTTGTGCCATACAAATGCATTAGAATACGATACCAATTATGCCCTTAAATGGATCACCACTATTTTTGTAACATCCTGTTTTTCTAAGTACATTTAGGGTACATTTTGGGAAATAAATCTTATAGCACCACACTACTACAATGATAAAATACATTTACCGTTACCGGTAGTAAACAAAACTAATCTAATCTTACGTCACAAACATAAACAGAAGCTGAAAATAAAACTATTACTTCCAAACGAAGCAGGAAGATGTCAAAATAGCAACACGATGCGCCGTCACCCGACCGCGAAGCGACAAAAAGTCTAAGATATTTTAATAAGTTCATATATCGTAATTTCTCCGGCGTGACGGCCCTGTCGACGAGCTGCGATCCCTTATTGGCTCATATTTTAATTTGACGGCTCGCGATGTTAGTGACAGGACAGGGCTGTCACACATAGAAATTTCGTTGCAGTTTTCTTTTTGTGGATCTTTTTTTCTTATTGTTTGTCGTTCTTAGAAGCTTTTAACATGACTTCTAGGTATTTTGTCTAGAATCAATAGTTTAATTTTGACTTTGTTGACAATAAGTAGGTATCTGGCACTATAACATAAAAATAAAAGAAAACAAATTTAGTTTTCAACTTTCAATATTTCTATCAAGGTGACTATAAATGATTTAAAAATAACTTCCAAGCATTAATGGACATACAACAACTTCGGTACTTTATTTAAAAGCGATCAATCAAAGACGCGGGAACCATTTCACGTCATTTGTCATTTCCTTCCAAACTCCCTCAAGGGTAACCACCTGTTTGGTACAATGGGGTAATAAGTTAATGCGGTAAAGTGAGAGTCGCACTCGCGCACCGAGAGTTCCGTAGTTTGAGGATATATTTGTATATTTATCAATCATTTTAACGGCGTGACGTAGAGTGTCATCGACGTACATAGTTACATTTTACAAATTACCATTACTCCAACAGTACATATTAATACACGTTAATTTTTTTAATATTGCTGATGGTCAGGCAGGCAGACGTACCGTGTGCTTCTATAAAGGTTCCGTTATTTATTTTTAAGAAACGAAACGGTACCCTAAAAGTAGGGTGATAAAAATATATATTAACCGTTAATGAATTCATAACGATTATTTTACGTCGTAGAGTGTCATCAGCGTAGTTACAATTTACAAATTACCTTATTACCCATGGAATATTCAGGGCTCGTTCTAAATTTGCATATTTTATAAAGTGCGTAGACATCCATCAAACTTAATTAGAAGATAGTTGTTATAAGTAAGTGGCGAATTAGTGTCGATTTAATTATGATAATGAAGGGATACTTAATTTTTATTTTTTTATTTACATAGTTCTATATTTTATTGATTGACAATGGCATTCATTATTTGGGAGCCTTAAAAAAGTCATCTAATAACCAATTATTAAATTAAATTAACTAAATTCTTTAATAATTAAAAGTTGTGAAATGTAGAACTCTGAGAACTTTTTACGTAATATTTACAGATAAAGGTTAACCAAATATGTGACATACAAATTACTTAACTACATACTCAAGTAATTTTATCGCTAAAATCTCAGCGTAAAAAAGACAAAAAGCAACACAATATAATTGTAATGTATGTAATTCACTTCATAGTATGTTATCACTTTATATGACTGCGTCGTTTTTAACCATTAAATTTTAAAATCTATGACAATGTTAAATTAAACTCATACAACAAAAATACTGGTGATCCGTTTAAGGTCATAATTGGTATCGCATTGCAATTAAGAAAAAGTAGAAGAAAAATTTTATGAGCGCGAAAAAAATTATCGGTATAGGGCGTGTGGTTTATCAGTTGGCCAACCTTCCATACAAACCAATTTTTAGGGTTCCGTAGCCAAAATGGCAAAAACAGGGCGTCCCCCCCCATCTAACTTTAGAACCGTGGCTCCAAAAATTTTGAAAAAAATCATGAAAGTGAGGCCTAATAAGTACCTTCAATGAAAACTATATTGAATTAAATCGGTTGGGCCGTTTTTGAGTTATCACTCGAAAACCCATAGTGAAAGGACGTAAGTTAAAATGACCCAAGCGCCGCCAAATTTCTCGTAAGAAAAGACCTTTTGAATTAATGAATTGTAACATGCCGGCAACTACGGAACCCTACACTGAGCATGGCCCGACATGCTCTTGGCCGGTTTTTTTTTCATAATTAGAATATGATACCAAAGGGATCACCAGTATTTTTGTTACACCCTGTATATTGACAAATTTTTGTTGCCACGATAAAGGCATACATAAGTGCAACAAGAAAATTCACCCATTAAGGCAGTGTTGTGGCATACCGCATAACATAATAACCGTATCTAACTGTAAAAATAATGCTTCAAACTACCAAAAACAAACCTTCTTAGGAAGCTCATGTCACCACTTGATTGATGCTCCATAAAAACTCGACACATTATGTCACAGCCTCTGATTAATGTGTCGTGTGTGGCTGCCCTAATGCTCTATGGTTGAAGCCTATGGCCGTTAATCTAAGGGAAATACCAGCTTAATCGCTGCTAGACGTGATGCCGTTGAAAATGATTGACTCCTAGCCTCTGTCATCCTGGTCTGGTACCCATTTTTGTAATAGTTGTCAAGGCATATTTGTATCTGAGCATCTAGGTTGTATGTAGTTATTGCACAGTACCTACTGTATAGACAACAACATTTACCAAAAAAAAGCTCATGTCACCACTTGATTGATGCTCCATAAAAACTCGACACATTATGTCACAGCCTCTGATTAATATGTCGTGTGTGGCTGCTTTAATGCTCTATGGTTGAAGCCTATGGCCGTTAATCTAAGGGAAAGACCAGCTTAATCGCTGCTAGACGTGATGCCGTTGAAAATGATTGACTCCTAGCCTCTGTCATCCTGGTCTGGTACCCATTTTTGTAATAGTTGTCAAGGCATATTTGTATCGGAGCATCTAGGTCGTATGTAGTTATTGCACAGTACCTACTGTATCTAACAGTATAAACAACATTTACCAAAAATAAAGCTCATGTCACCACTTGATTGATGCTCCATAAAAACTCGACACATTATGTCACAGCCTCTGATTAATGTATCGTGTGTGGCTGCCTTAATGCTCTATGGTTCAAGTCTATGGCCGATTATCTACGGGAAATACCACTTTAATCGCTGCTAGACGAGATACCGTTGAAAAAGATCGACTCCTAGTTTATCTGTCATCCTAGTAGGTACTACACTCAACGGCAATTAAAGTAGGTTACCTTGTATGGAAATGTATATAGGTACGAAAAGACCTGGTTTTCATTGTCCTTGAATATATATTTAATACTTAGCGTCATGACTTCTTATTTTATTTGTTTATAAATGACATAAGTACCGTGAGATGGGACAAAGGCGGCCATCTCAGGAATATAAATAGCTATTTGGTAAAGAAAACCATGTTTTTCAAGCCAGGCAAAGTTGTGTAACGTAGGCAAAGTTGTAGCAGCTGACGGTATATTTATAATTATCTTTATTATATAAGTAACTATAATCCACTCAATATTTTTAGATTCAAGTAACAGATTAATAAAGAAAAAGTACACATAAATACATTTAAAAAGATATTGAAGTTTACCAATTCGGCTGACTTCGCGTTCACAATACTGTGTAACTGTTCATGAGATACAGCCTGGTGACAGACGGACAGGCGGACAGATGGACAGACAGACAGACAGACAGACAGCGGAGCCTTAGTAATAGGTTTTAACTTTTGGGTACGGAACCCTAAAAATGTTAGGAAAGTTTACAATGACCACCGCAAAGCTTAAAAAGCAAAAATCCCTTCATTATTAAAACCCGTTGAAACACGAAACTTTGAAATGGCCGGCAATTCAAGTCTTAAATGGATCGAATCTTGCGCAGAATGTCAGAAAAATGACAATAATGATATCTTATGATAATCGTAAGGGTATCAGTTTATATTTAATATGCGATTTCCAGTTGCATTCAAGTCTAAAAATGCTAACTTGATTTGATATTACGT
Organism: Pammene fasciana; assembly: GCA_911728535.1. Classification (NCBI taxonomy): domain Eukaryota; kingdom Metazoa; phylum Arthropoda; class Insecta; order Lepidoptera; family Tortricidae; genus Pammene; species Pammene fasciana. The sequence goes on from OU452292.1 coordinate 10,622,503, forward strand.
ATTATTTCAATTATCGCTCTTACCTACTGTAAATTACGCTCCGCCGTTTCACATCCTTAAGGGATGAATTTTGTGATTACAAACTATTCTAACATACATACTTACTTTCACGTTAATAATATAAGTAGATAGGTACCTATAGCTTACCATCTTGTTCTTATTTTTTGCGTGTTTGACATTGGAAAACTAGTTTGAATGTAGAATTTATTGCACGCCAGATTTTTTGAATGAGTAATTTTTATATGAATGAGTTTTCTGTCGTCTGCTACGGCTCTTATGCAGCGGGACAGCACTGCGAGTGATGTCAAATTTATATCAAATCATGAACAGATTTTTTTATTCGAATAAGGCTCCAGTCACATTAAATATGATTACGTTTCATATTTAACATCGTTCAAATGTCAACGCTCTTGTAATTTTGCCAATTAAAGTTTAATTTAGTAACTTGTTTTTAAATATACGAATAATATTTTCGATGCGTAGTTATAATGAAATCAATGAAATGGCTACCTGTTTCTATTATTTTTGCATTTATATTAGGTTTTTATATTGAAACATACTATAAAAAAATCTTATAAAGTGTCTATAAACTAAATTATTGCCTAAAAGGTAAAGTTTAGTACGTATTAATCGAATGAGCGGAGCGTAAGCGAAGCGAGTTCTTACTAAACTATACTCGCTACTGGAACGTCTCGGCAATTCGATGGCTTTTCGATTTTGTAAATTTATTCGACTATAACTTTAGTGGAGCGCTGGTAGCCTTGCGGTAAGACGTCCGACTTTCAATCCGGAGGTCTCGGGTTCAAACCCCGGCTCGTACCACTGAGTTTTTCGGAACTTATGTACCGAATATCATTTGATATTTACCAGTCGCTTTTCGGTGAAGGAAAACATCGTAAGGAAACCGGATCTAATCCCAAACAGGCCTAGTTTCCCCTCTGGGTTGGAAGGTCAGATGGCAGTCGCTTTCGTAAAAATTAGTGTCTACGCCAATTCACGGGATTAGGTTGTCAAGCGGACCCCAAACCGGGATAAACGCTAGGATGAAGATGAAGAAGAAAGATTCGACTATAACTTTAGTAGCTTTTTCTGATCTTTATGAAATTCGTTGGAATTGGAGCAGAGATACATATAATTTAAGAGTTTGTAAATGACACTAATATGAGAAAGATCTATCAAGAGGTTTTGGAGCTAGAAGGGTTGAAAAAATCATTAAAAGGGTCTTGTTATATTGGTCAACTCGTTTGCAAAGAAATCGCGAGTTCTCAGTCCGAGACGGACTACTAGTTTACACTGCAACAACAAATTACAAAATTATAAATAATGAATCACAGTTTCTCAATTCGACATTCCTTTTAAACTTAGTGTACAAAACGATGTATAAGAACAATTTTCTAATGTGTCAATGTGTGTGTGTAATGTGTTGTGTAATGTGTGTGTGTGTGTGTGTTGTCAGTTTTCTAATGTGTAACAATCTCAACCCGTTAAATCCGTCAAATGAGGGAAGTTGAGGGAACCATTCATGGGATGGAAGTCAGAATGAGATGGCTGTATGTCATGTTTTAACTCCGCCGGCACACTTTGAACTGTCCGAAATACTATAACTCCCGGGAGTTACGAGGCGAGGCATAAAGGCTTTACCGCACTAGTGTCATACAGTATCTTAACTTTGACGGAAATGCTCTTAAATCTGAGGTCGAAGGCGCTAGTCGATACAGACGGTACGCTTTACAATCGGTTTCCTGAATCGATTTTTTCACCAGATGGAAGCACCATGGCGAGAGGTCCAGCTATTATAATTTATAATCCACTAATCATGTTTAATCACATTTTTTATTGGTGGATTTTGACAGCTGCTGTCAACAAGATCTCTCTTCACAGTGCCGCCACCCGGATTTCAGGAAACCCTCATTAAGTATAATACCATAAAAATTTGCGTGACCTGCCAAGGAATTACGAGTAGATTAGCATTCCTTGACAAAACCTAAAAATAAAAGTAAAGCGATTTTCTGAACCGTTAAGATTTTTTCTTAGGCACTTATCACGTAATAATTACGGTAAATCTTTCATTGCTCTGTGATAATAGGCAGCGTAAAATATTCGAACTTAGAGTTCCTATACAGTCCGTGAGCTTTACGAAGAACCTTCGGGAATCGGCGATGACACACGAAGATAATATTGCTGTTCAGCTTTTTCACGTGTCACTGTTGTTTGATACCCTAAACTCCGAAACCCGAGAACCCGAAGGTTCTTTTTAGAGCTCACGGACTGTACTTACAGTGCCACCAAAAAGAGTAGAAATTAAAAAGTGGCAACATCGTAGTGTCGTCCCGTTTTTTTTAGATTGATTTGAAAGGGACACTACGATGTTGCCACTTTTTAATTTCTACTCTTTTTGGTGGCACTGTACAGCTGCAAACACGCCTATTCATGATTTCATGAAGTCAAAGTACTGTCAGCTATACTGGTACTGTGACTCAAGTCGGCCAGCCGACGTTTTACGGCAAATTGTCCCGTACACAACTACACAGGCCCGGCTAATTCGTCGATTGTCCTATAAAACGTCCTTTGCAGAGGACAGCCAGGTCCCACACAATTTATCTTTAAGTGGGACTTTAAAGAAAATGGAAGAAAATCCAATTAGGTTTTATAGTTTTGTTTCTAATTATACAGGTTGCCAAAAAAGAACTAAATTCCCGTTGGTTGTGTTATGTATCGATCTGAGAGGTTCCAAAACCATCTAGGGAGGATTGGTAGTGTCCTAAAACCTTACAGCCAACGGGAAATTAGTTCTTTTTTGGTCACTCTGTATATGAACACTATGTATTTACCCTTATAAGATACCCATAAAGAACTAGACACGCTTGCCTTTGAAGTTTTGCTTTCAAGTTCCGAAACTGCAGCCCTAATATGTATTAACTAAGACAAGTTATTTGCACAGCTGTTTTATTTCAAATTAATTAAATTTTATTTTTTAACTTTGGTACTAAATACAAATGTACAGTCAACATCAATAGTATCTTCCTACACGAAAGCCGCAAAAATATGTGACACGCTCCTATGGCTCTACAAATAAGAGCGTGTCACATATTTTTGCGGCCTTCGTGTAGGAAGATACTATTGATGCAGACTGTATAAGTCAGTCGCACGGAGAAAACCATAATAACTTCTCACTAATGGTTCCAGCTAACTAAATAATAGTTATTTAAAAATAATATATTATTTAATTAGTGAAAACTGTATTGCTAATATAATATATTCCCAATATTCCCATCCTTAGACGCCTTATAGCTTTAAACCAAGCGGAGTAGCCATTGACAGGCGTTCTCCTCTGCCAAATGAGTATGACCAGTGGTCATACTCATTGTATGCACTGACGTTTATTTGACGTGGCTATTTTGACGTTTCGCATACATTTGACGTTCCCCTCCCCCGCAAAAAACGGCAGACTTTTTCCGATAGAAATGAGAGCGCGTCTCGCATCCGGTTGGTTTAATAATCAAAATTAGACGCACTACCACATAAGCTCTTTTACTTGCATAATCGCACAGTGGTGTCGTCGGCATAGCAAACGGACAAACAAAATTGTAACGACTTTTTTAACCTCCGATTCCGCCGGCTTTTTTAAAATCGTAATCGCACCGTTGGAATTCATGCCGTAACGATCTCGCCTGCAACTTTAAGACTGTGTCGACTATTCTTAATTTTTGCGTGCATGTGCAACGCGAGTTCTCATGCTAACCAGTTTAATGTGACCTCAAGACACGTACTTAGAGTAAAGTTGTAAGGACTTAAGTATTTTGAGTCTAAATAAGAAAAACTTTACGCGACTTTTAAAATACTTTACATATTTTTGAGCAGTGATTCAACTATGTTTGGAGAGTGATATTATACCCGAGATTTTTTAGTTATTTGGACAAGACTTTTTCGTTAATTCTGAAGATTCAAGATACAATCTGAATGTAGTACAGTCGCCATCAGATATATCGGAGCGGCCTAGTTGGTCACAAATATCTGAACAACGCCTCTATTCATTGTCCAGGCGATAAAGTTCATGTTTAGATATTTTTGAGTACCGTGGCCGCTCCGATATATTTGATGGCGTCTGTGCCTGTATTAAATAGAGGACATAATGCACAAATTGTCGCTACTGAGATACGTAAATTATTCAAACAATGAAATGTATGCATCGTTACACGCGTCTTGCACTTTGAGTACAGTCCCAAATGGTAAATACTTTCAAATATAATGACGAAAACAGTTCAACTTGTATGGAGTTTTCTATAAGAAGTACACTTTTTCTACACTTTGTGCACTTTTTATAGGTTACAAAAGTACTTACTTACATTAATTTATCTATACGTCTGAGAAAAGCGCATTTAGATAATTCATTGGTTTTAATAAAGTTTTGATTCACCCGCACTCGGTAAACAGCGGAACCACACCGCCGTTACAGTCAAACGTGCACTTTACTTATCTAAAAACGGGACATTATTACAAACTGCGTGTACGTTATCGCAATAAATTTGTAATTTTAATCGTTATTATCAAAACAAGGGAGCGGGTTAACAATAAAATAGTGAGTTTATCGTCGTATTCGCGTCGGTTTCTCGTAAAAATGCGCGACGTACGGCAGTTTGCAAAAAGAAAACATAATATGGCACTGTTTGTAGCTACCATTCTACTGCGATTACGAATGATTTCTATTACGACAAGAAACACTGAAGATATACGCAGCGCACATGATCTTTCTCTCTTTTTTAAAGTTATTTCGTATTAATTTTAGAGGTATCTGTAAATCCTGATGAATGGGACATTTTGTACCTACGCCATTGCAAAACATGATCTCTTGTACTGATTTAAACTCACACGATTTTCATTTCACTCATTATTTTGACAAAAACGGGACATAATCGCGTACACTTACTTTTCCCATTTTTGTCAAAATAATAACATAATTTCTTGCTATATTTTTCTAGCAACTGGTGACAAATAACCCTTTCCTTCTAATGAAGTTACAATCTAACAGATTAAAATTGTTACCGACTGCCTTTTATTTTGTTATCTTCTGCAAGTATATAGATTTTTTTGTCTATTTGATTTGACATATCCAAAGTAATTTGGCGCGTTAGTCCTAATTTTTTGACTTAAAAAAGAAACGTTTACAGTTCGTCGGTGTCTCCACTTTTCAAAAGTGATGGTCACTAACTGATTAAGTAAGGCAATTCGTCTTAAGCATAAGATTCATCTAGCCGCCTGTTCCGCCCCGCCGCGTCAGAAACCGAACGGACTATCGTGGATTTTTTGTGAAGCCGTCTATCACTTTTGTTTGATTTTCTTGAGACAGTTTCCGTAAAAACTTGGTTTTGAGTAAGTAAATAAAACACCGTGACACATTGTCTTTATAGAATAAAAATATAAAAAACCTCGAAACATCAGGTGTCATCAACACAATTCCGTAGAAATATTTCAATTCAGAAATTTAATAACTTCGTAGAGTTTTTTTGATTTGAATTGATGTTGATTGTTAGGTTTTGGAAATACTGGATCAAACTTTTATTGTTCTAAATACAAAGGTACCGGCATAACTTGTAATTCATAATTCATTTTTGCTCTTACACTACCATGTAAGATTCATTTATCACTGAACAATGTTCAAGACAGAAGCACCTTACATTTCCCTTGACCGAACAGGTGCGGTCCCACAAAGACGCGCGACGAAAGCCATAAAACTATTAATTATGACAGAAAGCCGTGTCATACAAAGAGTATTATGCGAAAATTATGAAAAAACTCAAGAGCGGCGCCACATATCTTTTTGTCTACTCAAACCTCCTGCGGGTGGACAAAAGCCGGCGCACACTGGGACAAAGAAACACCCCGCGCGGACAAAAAATTACATCATTTATTTTATTGGTTCGGGTGAGAATGTGGCACATTAATATTGCGTAGGGCTTAATGTTCGATCGCCCTAGGCCAGTCGTCAGTCATTTGCCGGCTTAGAAATGTTACCTGTGCAATATGTTTTCGTGATGTATGAGGCCAGATTGTCGTTGCGCTGTTCTTGATTACATCCAGAAAGTAATTATGTTGCGGTAGTAAATTATAATTATCTATTTTATGCTATGCTTTGTAGCTGCTTCTAAGCAGATGTAATCATAATATACAACATGTCAACATGTTTTGTTACACGGGTAGTTTTAATAGCTTGTATGTTCAACTTATCTTATTAAAAAAATCTGTTAAGTTGATTTTGATGACATACTTAACTACATTTATATACCTCTCAATACCAGGAGCAGTAATCGTGTCGATATTATTTTCTGTGTCTAACTTAGAGCAAAGTAAATGTATCATTAATCATAACTGCCCTATACTTTGGTCATTTATCACGTCGCAGTTGGTACTTTCTAGCTGGTGTAATAGTAAATTAATACACGTATTTGTGGGCACACTACAGCTGTTGCATTGGTTTTAAGCTGAGTAAGTTGTATTATTTGTAAAAGATTGAGTGTGTAGATTTAAAAAAATCCCTTTATTTATCTTAATTACAAGTGAATCCTAAATTTATAGCAAAATTATGTTTGATTAACGGTTCGGTAACTGTGTAGTGTATTAGAAAATTCATAGCATCAAATCTCCTGTCTCTGTCTGTTATCTCCAAATTGCTATTTCAATTAAAAACAAACTTGTCTTAATCAATTAGAATTGTTTTCGCATAATAGTAGTCAACTCAAACATAACATGCATTGCCCATAAATTTGAAGCTCATATCCACTGTGCGACGAAGTTAAACATATTTAAAATTAGTGTTCCAATTTCAAGCGTTTTTTTTTTGAAGTTCATTGACCGTTATAGCGATTTTAGCGCATTTATTGGTCGAGATAGGCACGTAACGTTTACGCTTTACCGAGCTAGTGACGTGACAATATCGGTGTCGATACGCTCGACTTACTTTTATCGATTTTTATTTATTTTAAAAGTCTTTTTTGGTAACCTAGGGTGATGGAACGAAAAGTGTGAGATTTGTTGGTTGGAATATTAAATTCAATAAGTACCTACTTTCGTTCGGTATTTTTTTGTGGGAATGTTCATGCTTTCACTACTGTTTTAAGTCATGCTGTTAAAAATCTTCCTTGCCATTGTTTATGTTGACTGTTCTAAGCTAAAGTAGGGCAAAAATATTAGCAATTGCTGTATGGACACTAGACTATGTGTATTTTCATTTTGATTATTATAGTCTTAATGAGGTGCCTATTTATTAACATGCGATGTTTTATTAAAATACAAAAGTTCTTAAAACACAGTCATACATTCGTAAATATATATGTAACATAAGGACAGTATAGCATATTAATGTAAAAAAAATAGTTTAGTACCTATCAGTTAAGGGAGGCTTCACCAGTTGCGTTAGGTATCATAGATTAAACTTATGATTCGGTAGGCGACATGCAAAAATACTAAAAAAGGCTAAGAAGTAGAGTAAGTACTTAACTAAAGAACTTTTCTTATACCATTCGGACATCTTAACCTTTTCGACGCCATGAAAGATGTCAATGTAGCGTCGAAAAGGTTAAAAATCCAACTGTTCAAAGTTGCGAATATGCGGAATAGCATTAGGAAGTGCGCTGAGGTCGCCGTGACGTCACGACGCGGAATCGGCCTCGGCGCCCGAGCGTGGCGAGGGGGAGGAGAGGTGGTACTTTCTCAGAGAAGATACGATTGCTGAGTCAATAACGTCACGTAAATCTGATTCCTCTGTATTTTTAATTTAAACTATATCTGTCGATATTTCATTTTCTAATACTGTCTTTTTCAATGGCTAGTACCTACTATCCACATCAAAAATGGCCTAATAATGTTTTTTTTCTTTTGCTGCTACTGTATTATTCGCTGTGACTAACATGACTGACAGCTACTTTATAAAAAAAGCACCTTACTTTTAACAATGACTAGAGTCTGTCCAGAAAGTGTCGAGGTTTATATGGGAGCTCATAAATTCTACGACACTATTCTTTCCGGACAGACTAATTAAATATTATATTCACCTATTCAATCCTTAAATTATTTTTCGCCTTTTTTTAGAATGACCAGGCTATATAGATAGATAGCTGGTAGTTAAAATCAACTCAAATTCAAAAAGAAAAAAAAACGTTTTTTAATGATCCGAAGCACATTCCGTCAATCATTTCCAGCCTGCGCGTTGTGGTAGATTTATTTAATTTTAAAAAGTTAAAACGACTCCAATGTTGCCAGTGCTAAATTTACCGTGTCTGTGTCAGTGATTCCAATTTGTGTGTCGTCTTAGTTTATTTTAAGTTAATTAGGTACTCCACACGATGTTACCGGTGATTTAACCAACTTTATTGAATATGTAGAAGGGCTATGGTTTTGTTGTAGCCGTATATAATATTGCGATAGGTACTTAACATTATTTTAGTTCTGTAGAATAAAGGTCATATTAGGACAAAAATGTATTCGACCGTCTTTAAAATTATCTGAGGAAATTTTCATTTATTAAATAATCTAAATGTCACTTAATTCTTTCCTAAAATGTCCTACGTACATACGACAAAGACGAAAAATTTAGCAAATTTTCTACCTTTTTTTTACATTTGCACTAAAAAATTGTAATAAAACAGCCACAAACCAAGGACACCGTTATCTTAGTAGTTAATAAGTAGCACAACACTAAAACGAACAAACATTAAAGGTGGCCATTTTGAATAAGCACTATGCTTTATGGCCCTTATCAGTTGATAACCGAACGTTCTATTTATGAATGGCGGCCGCTGATTGGCTGTCGGGTTATGTAACCTTATCAGGTTGGCAGCCGTGTGGAATAGGGTTTGGGATGGTTTGATTGGAAAATAGAAATATGTTCGGCACTCGTAGAATTATTGAAGCGTTGAGTAACTAAGTGGGCGGAATATGGATGAGGTTTTTCCACTTCAACTTTACGCTGTTGGTGAAAATTTTCTTGCATAGATCATTGATTTAATATGTAGGTAGAACCTACTAGATGTGACATCTAAAACAAATTTTGTGCGTCGTGCTTGGCGGTTGACAGCTATGGCTAAATCAAAGAGAAAGATGTCATCTCCTGTTACTCAATGGGATGGGTCATGTAGGGTGTAAGTAGGTACGTACCTATGTATTACAGCGTAGCCTCAAAATGACTGAGCCGATGAAGTGCAATGAGGTGTGAACAGATTTGAGTTTATTGTAAAATATTAAGCGGCATGTGGATTCGCACTGTTATAAAGGAAACTATCTAAATTTTCTTATTCTCTTATACTCAAAAATTTATAAACAATTTCCAAGGTGTTTCAGCACAAATCCTTGAAATACCTTAAAATATAGGTACAGCTACTATTTCATAATAATCGTTTAAAATGATTTTGCGCTCTTACTGGCCATGAAAATCTAAAAGTGGGTTAATTCATTGAGCTTTGGAACACGCCATGGCGCGCGATTTTATCTAGCTATCGGTTAATTTTATGTTTAAGAATTGTTTTCTATGATTTAATGCTTGTAAAGATAAAAATCTAGCGATGGTTATTATTTTTGCTAAAGGGTTTTATGTAGCCATAAAAAACGTTTTTGCAGGATAAATCTTGTAGACGTCATTACATGTCAATTTTTATACATTGCGTCATTTGACGGCAATATGTGGGAGTTGCATGTAATTCTGACGTTGAAATCGCGTCATACCTATATGCACCATTATTCTCTGCAGTTTTTAAACGATCACAATCCAATCTGCGATTTCTATAATTAAATCATAGAAATTAGAGTTATCTGATATATTAAACTGAATTTGAACGTACTAGACGGATTACACAAATGAGAATTCAGCTATTATAGACAAAAACTTGCTTGAAGGCGGAGAAATCCAACTTTCGGCTGAATTTTGTCCATACAAAAAACCAGTCATCATAGACAAATATCCGTTTTCTGGCTGACTTTTACCGCTGTGTTTTGCTCCTTAAAATACCGAACTACCGTGCTAGCCCTACAAGTTTACAAACAACCTAAGCCGTGTTGTACAATTTCGCGAAGGAACAATTTCGTTAAAACCGCTTTAAGCGCTACGCCAATTGAACACAGATGGCGCGTGGTGCGCGGAGTGTGGTCGTCTTCTTGGCGACGTACTTACGATTCGTTTTTTGAAATTTATGCGTTCGCTTTATAATTTATGGGCTGTTTTGTATTCCTGATTGAAGGAAGGTGTTTGAGGTAATTAGGAGACATTTTAGAAATTATCTCCATTTGTTCTGACGTCATGCTCCGCTTAGTATCCGAAGAATAATTTGTTTCATGCAAAATTACTACCTACCTCTATTTAAAGCGAACCTGAACATCTAATAAAAATACACCTTGAACCAATTTAATATTGTATTTTGCAAAATTTATAGATATGGTATGGGGTCAAACAAAAAAACGTTGAAAAATAGAAACACTTGATACATAAAAATCGAGCAGAGATACGCGCTAGGGTGCCCAAAATTCGCGTCCCATATGGTGCGTGATACAATAAAGTTTATGGCGGAACGAATGAAAAAAGAACCGAGACAACTGTTTGGTGGTGCATGTACTTATCAGATCATAAAGGCGTATTAGTAACTCTATTCAATTGTAGTTAAGCCGTTTTAGTTCCGTGTGGCGGTATAGGTGTGTAGATAGGTGTACCGCAGCGGGATACAGACCGCCCGTTGGGACGGCATGGCCTGTTCTTGGGTCTGCTTTGTTTTCCTTTGGTCAACGCTTAATCTAGAAGCATATTGACTGAGTATAATGACCATTCTGGCTGGCATTTGCAGCCGTGTTGATAGACAAACGATGCTGTGTACTCGTGACTGTCTAGCTATCTATATTTTAGTAACAAAGTAATTCAAAAAAGTATGTTAGATTATTTTGACCGATAACACGGCTTAATCTAGTTATTGATCAATTATATAAATATATGTATGTAGTAATGGCTTGAGATTACCTGCTCAATAATTCGTCTTATTAAGAGTCGCCAGGACGCTCGCGTGAACTCGCGTTCCCATACAAACGTAGTCCAGCTCTCATTTTAAAACGACATGCTTTTGAACCACGAAATTTGGTATGGGCATTCTAGTAGTACAGATCTAGGTCGGACATTCATTTTCGTTGCTAAAAATTGTAACACGAAGAAAATATAGTAAAAATAAGTTTTGTATGTAAATCTGTAACTGGCTGTATTTTCTTTGTATTACAACTTTAGCAACAATTTTAGCAACGAAAACGAATATTCGACCTATATCTGTACTACTAGAATGCCCATATCAAATTTCGTGGTTCTAAAGCTTGTCGATTTCGTCGCGAGCGTCCTGGCGACTCATAAATTTAAAAAGTTAGGTTCTATTGAACTATCTACGGTGGGAGTGTGTTAAGTAAATATCAAGTTGCTATGAGAAAAATATACCTACGTACATATATGTCTTCAATAACATTACATCTCATTATACAAAAAGGTTGCATGAAGCTTCCCATTCAGATTGTAGGCTCATTAGCGCTAGGGGGCGCATGTGTTATTTATATACAAAGAACAATGTTGAGATTAATCTTCTGCACCTCACCACTAGACGGGCGTTCTATGATGTGAAGTATCGGCCTGTTCTTGAGCCGATGATGTATTGAATCTGGATACAGTATTGGGTAGCGTTAGCTACATTCAAACGAGTAAAGGATCATCATCATCTCAGCCATAAGACGTCCACTGCTAAACATAGGCCTCCCCTTTAAGGGGGGGTTTGCCATACCGGCCACGCTTGGCAGGCGGGTTGGCGCGCGCAGTTTTTTTTGTTTATTGTTGTTCAGGCTTTCGGAAGATGCTGCTGCCCATCTCCCGGTATATTCACTTAGCAGACTCCTACTGCAACACGTGGGGGACAATTCTAAGGCCGGGCACCCCACGGCAAAGAAAGGAATAAAGGATGAAGTGGACGAAGTGGACGAACCATACCAAATGCGTTTATTACAGAAAACGGACTTAGTATTTCGAGGCTAGGTATCTATTCGATTATAAGTGTTGGCGACTGGCTGATTTGCCACCTTTTTATACTCTTTGGCATACCTAGTTTAAATTCTTTGAAGTTGTCATGCTTCAGTCTGCCTTTAGTTGTAAAACGTGCAGTGTATAGTAATTTTAAATATTTGGTATAAATATTACTTGTTTCCATCAAAGATCCACACATCCATAAAGTCCTCTACATACTAGCTATCAATAAGCTTAAATATGCTTTATCTTTATTTACATCAATAAAATTATTGTTTATCGTGATGGTTGACTGGTAGAGAAGCCTTTAGGCATGAAGTCCGCCATACGTACTTTATATTTGTATTCTGCAATAATGTTTAAAGGTATAAATAAATAAATAAATTATTGTTACTACATATTACAACTTCGCGAGCGTCTTTTTAACATGACTTGGTCATTTCATTTATGATTTTTTTTCTACTTAATAAAGTTGCATGGTAAGCCCTACATAATATAAAAAAAACTTTTTTTTTTTTCAAATGATTTGAAAATAAAATTTATTTTTATGCGCTTATAATGGCGTATTTAACACCAATTGATGTATTGAAACGACCTTAATTACCTTGTATTTGTTTCACCGCCACCATAGTTATATAGGTCCTAAGTTATATTAGTTATATATAATATGCAGGACTCACCGACTTTTCATTACGAGTAATGATAGAAGTTTATGTTATGTATATATTTAAACCGCATAAATAATAAAATTGAAGCCGACTGAAGTCTTGAAGTACCCTTAACTTTCTATAATAACTCATTTAATTTTATTACACCACTACCATAATGTTGTGTATTAAATACAGGTAAATAATAAATATATCTAATAAACCCTTAGACACATTGGCATTTCAATGAATAAAACACTCTTTAGACTTTTATGTTCCTACTTAAACTTGCAAAACTATTAAACTTGATGCCAGCTGATGAGTTGCTATTCACTTTATTTTCCTTTAATTGTTTTTTTTCTGCGTTTTTTCCACACTCTAAACCGTGCGTAAAATGAAATTAAAGATGAATAAAACGTAGTATCTAATAATATACTTGTTAGTAATAGGCACTATTTCACCACTACTTCGTCATTGTTATTAAAAAAAGGTGCAGCCTATTTGTACACTTAAAAAAAGCTTCATCGCTTGTAAAATTTTAAATGTCGTGAATGGCAAACACTGTGAAAACTAGTAGGTACATACATATTTTCGGCACCAATATATACGTAGAATGGTGTGAAAGAGATTTTAATTATCTTGCTAATTTTAAATATTTACAGGCCGGCACTGTCCACTGGTAACCTCGGTCTCAAGTGATAACAACAATTATAGTTTTCTTCAAAAACATTTCCCTGTGAATCATAAAAACCGCTAGCGGCGAAATTTATTAGCGCAGCTTTAATAACAGTTGAAAAACAATGGTGGCGAGGCGCCTGATCACTATACAAATAATTACTAGCTAACTTTGAAGTAACGGAGACTAAGCGCATTTACAATAAGTTTTCAAAACAAGCCTGTGACAGGCAGACCCAATTTAATAAGTTTTTTTTTTGCCAAATCGTAATTAGCGGTTATCTGCAACGCCTAAAACTTGAAAGCCTAGGAAGTAGTTTAAAAAAAGTGATCGTAACGAATGATTTCATTGTTTAAAATGTCATGAAATGGTTTAAAATGGAGTGTGAATAAATTTAATGCCACTCTGGTTAAGTAGTACTGAGATGACAAAAATAAATAAGTAATTGTCATTTAGCGGTTAATAAAAATTATAGTTTTAGCGGCAATGTTTTTCTGCAAACTCTCATCTTTATTTAACAAGTCATAAAAAAATGTAAACACCAAAGCACTAAGACCTTAAACAGTCTATTATTTTTGAGTATTGCCATGTAATATTGAGTTTTTACGATTTTGTCGGCATTACGATGGCCCCTCATGGAGTTGACGTATGAAATATAGTGTTTAACACCACTCTGCGTGTTCTTCGGCGCCCCGCTGGGAGACGTTCCCGCGCGGCGCAGACGCATCGTCACACTACGTATTCCCGTTTATAGGGTTTATGCTTTTGTAATTCACATTTATTTAATTTAGGACAGTCTTACAATGTTGTAGCATATTGTCACCCTACTTTTTTGGGAAATTAGTATGTAGTTAACTAGTTATAGAAAGTTTATTGACCTTGGTTAGGTCATATGGGTATTTGATTTAATGAACCGGCATCGAGTTCCGTTTATATTTTCTCACGGTTATTTGAACCGAAATTTTGGCCAGTGTTTTTATAACCGCAATGGTGGCAAACAAGTGCCTCGCCCATGTGAAACGCAAACGGTAACCCGTTTTTATGTTGTTCATTTTTTCTCTTAATTAATCAAGCATGTCGATGCAAATTACAATTAGGTAAATAATTTTTTCTTTGTAATTTTAAATTATTTTAGTCTTTTACTTTTGTTTTCTTTATGATTTTAATAACTTCAAAATCTACCAATATGTTCGAGGTTTAGGTTTAGTCCCAGTAAAATTTATATTATTTAGCATCTACATTTTTTATACTAATTTAAAAGTCGTGCCTTACTAATGATATTATTGCAGTTATGCAAAAAAATAGTCTATGAGTAGATACGGCCTTTTCCAAAAAACAGCCTATTTTAAATAATTTCATCCCAAATTGAGCATAAACGAAATCTAATAAAAAAAAACTTAAATACACCTAAAATACTACCTGTATCAATACCGGATGTCCGCCATAAAACTTAATGGCCGCACAATAAATGTTTACAAATTTTTTGATACCTACTTTTTTCCATTGGTCTATCAAAGCGATTAAGTAATAAAACTAATAGCTACGGACATAATAACGGAACAGGTCAATTTCATAGAGTCAAGGCTGCCGTGTCGACTACTGGTAGAATGTAGAAGTGGCACTGTGGCGCGGATTATATGTAGCTTTTGTATTTGTGACTAGAATTGGGTTCATATTTTGACTCATGCAACAAGGCTCATGTGACGTAAAGATATCATTGACCAATCTATATAACATTTGAATCTCCGAATAGGACTTCATAAAATGCGGTAAATACTTCTTAAATTCTTTCTTTATCACAAAACAACGTAACAGTATATTAAAATACAAAACTTACTTGTATTTTCCTTTGTTTTTTGTAGTTGTTCCATGTTATACATGCAAGTCAATAAATTTTGGGCTTAATCGATTTAGCTATAAACTTATAATTTATAACGTGTGCAATGAGGTAGATGCGTAAAGTTTGTAAGAAATCGGGCCCAACGCAAATTTAATATTACATCTATATTTTCGTTGGACACTTTCTGATGGAAAATAAATTAAATAGTAAAATATGTATTTGTTTTTCTTACAACAAAATGTTCGATAAAAACGAAAATTTACCTAATACGCGCAAAATTCACAAAATGTTCGTACGTACCTACCTACGTTGACGACGAATTTCTTAGACAGATAAATTGTAGATATGCGTTGTATTCAGTATTTATTTGTTTTAAGACAATACAAACTTTTAGTGTACCTATTTTAGAATTGTTTTTGTATCGCGTTAGTGTTCTCTACTTATTATATCGATGAAGGGCGCGGCTCGATCAAAGCTGCAAGCGCAGCGGGGTCTAGCGGTGAGCTTCTAGAATAAACGGGCTTTTGTTTGAAAAATATTGCCTTTTTATATTCCTGATGTGAGTGATAAGGATTGCCACACGCATTTTGCAAAAGAATTTCATAATGCCAAATGGGTTCATTGGATATATCTACCAACTTATTAAAAGCATACTTAGGGACTAGGGAGGTGATTAAGAAGACGCTTTCGTAAGACTCACTGACTAGACTTCAAAACTATAATTATTTTTGAAAAATAAGTTACAATTATGAAAAACCTGTAGGTACTAAAGGACTATAAAAATATGGATACTAAGGGCAAAGTAGAAGGAGAAAACAAGGAAGGAAGACGCAACTATCGGATAGGGAATATTAATTGCCAAGAAGAGAATAGTGCCACAAAACAGAAAAAAGTTTTATTTTTTTCAGTGGATTGTGCCTGCCTGTCTTGTACTGCAGTGGACGTCAAAAATATGTTTACACTTTTGCACCTTATTACAATGAAGTAAGGTGTAAAGGTGTATACATATCTTTGACGTCGACTGTACTAAGTGGCGTTGGCAACGTGCGTGTAACACCTTTGGATTGTAGGCATCAAAGTAGCTCCTTACCATTAGGCGAGCCGTATGCGTGTTAGCCACTGTCGTGGTATAAAAACGAAGTCGGTTAAAAACGATCGTGTACAGTTCACGGCGCGTTAAAGTCGCGTGTGCGCATAATCAGTAAACACTGGAACGGGAGGCGTATTCAGATTTTTAAAATATTACCAATACCATAATATCAACCCCATGCGAGCACCAATCAGCGAAATGCTAAAATTAGATAACGCCTTCGCCACGAAAAATGTGCTCCGACCGATATCTATTTTTCCGTGGCCTTTAAAGAAAGGATGGATGAGCTATTACATAATATCCGTACGTCGGATCCGATTTAGGAAAGGATGGCAAAACCATATAATAGCAGAAAAAATAGGCCGACTCTTAGTAAGACTGGTCGGAGTGCCGAAATTGGATCTCTCTTTTGACGACTCTTTTTTGCGAACCAGTGTTTTCTCCTAAAAACTCCTCATCATATTATAGTTATACACATTTCTATTAGTACGCTGTCATAGTGTAGATTTTCTTCACACCTTCATTGGCTGCATTCCTCTCCCTATAATCCATGATTACAAACGGTATTACTATCGTATTTTTCAAATCTGAAAGTCTCCCTGACCACATTAATCCGGAGTAGAACACATCGTGTCGTGTCGGCAACCATTACTGTCATAGAACATTTTTGCGCGACATGTTTTAGATTTTCGACTATTTTTAGAGCGAATAAAGGCACGATTATGCGGTAAGAGTTGGATTTCGATAGACTTCATGTAAACATGATCGTATTTATAAAAAACTGTTTACTCTTCATCTTTTAAATCAAGGACGACATACACCATTGCCCATCTTTTCATTTTCACTGATTACAATACTTAAATACTTGCCAATTAAAATCTAAATTACCTCGTAGATTTTTTAGCATTGTAATTGAAACTAAAATCGTATTAAGATGAAATAAGACTGACATTGCTCTACAAAAAACGAGCTTGCAATAATTACTTAGGTATCAAGTAGGTAAGTCTAAATTAATCTGTTTAGCTCATTTACCCAATTTATTTGTACAAATGAGTATTTAAGATAAACATTCTCGTTAGCTACGGGTATTACGATGGCTCAGATTGCCAATTGTCGTAAAAAGTTTTTTTGGTTTAGTACGTACTTAATCAAAATGGTTTATCATGTGATAGCTAGTAATCATCCAAGGTCAAATAAAATACGGCAAGCGGACTAAAAAGTTATGTTACAGAATACAATATCAAAATAAATTGCAGATTTCTTAAACAAATAGATAAGTCAGTTCAATATAAATACAATTTGCTGTCAATAAAATCTAAACCGCAATTTTCTGCGGTCAAAATAACAATTCAATATCAAAACCTGCCTTCGGCATCGGAGTGCCTC
The DNA here is from genome assembly GCA_911728535.1 of Pammene fasciana. NCBI lineage: Eukaryota > Metazoa > Arthropoda > Insecta > Lepidoptera > Tortricidae > Pammene > Pammene fasciana. The sequence goes on from OU452292.1 coordinate 10,640,167, forward strand.
TTTATTCTTTCTAAGGTTGCCAATATGCCAATGTTGCCAATCTTTAAACTTTATGGGATAGAGGCAAATAGAAATACAGCAATGAAACAAGCAAAAACAAACAATGCATTTGTTACAAAAACTATTCAAAACGGGGTATTTACCGCCTATGTTTGTTTTTTCGAGTTCCCGATATTTCGGCACAGTTGCATGCGCCCTTATCACGGAAAAAAAACAAATCGTATATAATGCATTTGTTCTTTAATGCAGAAAGTTTAGGCACATATTTACGTTTTATTAGGATTTAATATCGACCTAAAAAAGTAGGTATAGAGCGTAAGGCTTTGAGTTTTCGGTTATCTGATAAATACTCGAAGCTTTTCAAGGTTCATTCTTACTTTCATAAAGCATTGTTAGTGTACAATTCAAAGTTCTTGAGCCCCTATAAACGTTACTTACCTCTATTGTCGCAATTTGTAGAAATCTATCAATTTAGGATCGTGTTTAAATAAAATACTTTAAGGAACTATTTCCATCATCATGCAACTATAATATAGTTAAATTATAACAAAACTAACTTAACCTTTCTTCCACAGGTGTGGTTCCAAAACAAGCGATCAAAAGAGCGTCGCCTAAAGCAACTTACCTCCATGGGGCGTGGACCATTCTTCGGCTCCTCCCGCAAAATGCGAGGGTTCCCCATGAACCTGTCACCAGGAGGGCTAGATGAGGGGCCTCCAGGGTTCCCGTACTTCGCGACGGCGGACGGGAAGTTTGAGTTCGGGTACGGACCCCCATTCCATCACGACGCGCCGTTCTTCCATCCGCCACCGGCCATGCCGTTTAATCAGCCAGGTTGGTAGACTTTTCGATATTTTAACTTTAACTTTTAGTATATTTTAAATTTTAATATGAGTAGAATAGTTGGTACTTATTGTGTCTATGTTTGGTTCAATTCAGTGTTAACTCTACCCGTGTAAATAAGTCTTTATATTAATCATAAGTACTTATTTTCGAAATAGAGTGTTTGTTTCAAAAACAATAGAGCTTATTATCACAACATACCAACACTTACAGTTTACAGTAGAGCTACAGAGTTAATAATACTTATAATACTAGTAGAACTAAATGTAAATAATCTACCTAATCTAGAATCTAGATGAATAGATTCGGGTTTTGTATAAAATGTATACTAGCAATTTCTCACCTGAAATATTTCGTGCATATTTTCTTTTTATAGCATTGAGTTACAGTAACAGGAGATGGCATCCCTAAGATTTTTTTGTCCCAAATGTTGTGTGAAAATCACTACAAGTCTATAAATCAATGTTTTATAGACCCTTTAGGCAAATGCCTACCTTATTTTACAAACTTAAGTGTAAAACCACCACATAATCGCATTATATGTACCAGGCGCTTAGTAACGTGAGCAGGTCGTTTCGCAGGCGGTATGGAGTCCATGCCCGGCGACTTCCCCGAGCAGTTCCCGCCGCCGGACCACCTGGTCCTCCCACGACCCTCCTCCCCCGAGTTCACCTTCGGAGACGCGCCGCCCCCCCTCCATCCCGAGGGTCTGGTCTGGTAGCTGAAGCCGGAGCCGCGGGACTACCACGACTGATGCGGCTCGGCGGGCTACAAAGTGGACTTTAACAGTGTCATTCAATAACGCTGTGATTCGAATTTCGAATTTTTTAACGGTCATAGACAATGTGTGCGTTTCGTTCGCGCTCTGTGAATAAGTGTACAGAAATGGAGTTTTATAATATTGATAGTAATTTATTAAGTTATAAAATAATTTATTTACAGCTGCTTAAGATAAGCTTATTTTGGTTCCTATTTTAAGATAGACGTGGCAATTTATCATAATTATTTCCTGTATGTATTTATTTTTATTTTAGTTTAGTGTAAATGGGGTCTTAGTTAGAGGGTGACCACAAACGAGAGTACAGGAGGACATTTCCGATACAAATGTAAGGTTATGTAAATATAAAATAAGTTGTACATAGATTATTGCTGGACAAGTCTGTACGATATTAAATTTATGTACTAAGTGGTAGTTCTTTGATAATAAGTTCCGGTGGACTATAATTCCTTTTATCCTGCTTATCTTAAATGGGTATTTAACTATTTACAATTTCCTACACATTTATTATTTAAGAAAAGTTGCATTTCTTTTAAGCGAATTTAACTATCTCGTTTTTTACACAATTTCCCTTTTCAAAGATTAGAATATTTTGTGGAATTATATCGCTAGGTGCAAATTTTAGAAAACAAGGATTTTAATCAGATTGTACGGCGATTTTTTACCTGAATCCTTATCGATGAGACATAAAACATTACTTTGTATTTTATATAAATATTACCTGGTTTGTTATATGACACTATAGTATGGTATAATCATTTTTTAACTCATGGTGACGCTTGGCGCTTTATTACTGAATTGATATCGTGAAATATATGACTTGTTCACTTGGCTCGTGTAATCCTGCTTTAACCAAATCGCACTGCGCTCGTATTCCGTTTCAGCCACTTTAAAACAAAGAGCCTTTTTCTAGATTTTTATATAGTGTCATATTTCAAACCAATGCGTTCGTTTACAATCAAGGGATCATAAACACACAGTAAACCTACTTCAAAGTTAGTTTGCGATTGAGGAATGTTTTTATACATTTTAATTTCTACCTTATTGTCATAATCACAAAGTACCTACATATTACAAGAATCACACTATTTGGTGCCGTTTTTTAAATGTAGACTTTATTTTGTTTGCTTTAAGGTATACAAACATCTGTCAAGTCCAAACTTACTTTGAACGTATTGTAAATCTCTTTATGTTTCGAGACACGAGTTTGCAACATTTTATTTCAAAATGTAATTAGTGTAAATATGTCGGTGTTTAATAAATCACGTTGTCGTGAACCACTAATGTATATAAATTGCCTTCAGCGCCGTTTAAAATTAATTTACATTGACTTATGTAAACATGAGTAAATTGATTCATGAGTGTCATTTGCTAGTAATATATGAGCTATTTTATTTTACATTTCAACATATTTTAAACATGAAACTAGAGCAAATAATAAATAATGAGAAATGTGTAAAGGGATGAATTATTAAGTTAATTTTGTAATCTACTGATTGACAGTCAGTTATGACATACTCCGTTTATACAATTACAGTTGAGTAAGTCGTGGACGTGCAGTGTAAATGCGGCATAATTGTAGTCCAATATTAAATACCAATATGCAAAAAAAAGTGTCATGACAATGAAAGCAATATTGATCTAACCACCTCATTCTGGAAAACTCAGTTTTGGTGTACTTGTCATTTGCCTGCATGAATTTTTTCTTCTATATTTCAGTCCCTTTAATTTTGGACCAGATAGTTTTCAAAATAAATGTGTAGGTAATCAACTAATCACTTTAAAAAAAGTAATATGTGGACTCGTGGCTCGGAACATAAGGAATGTTGTATGTACGTTAGCTTAAGTGTTAATATTCGGTACATACTGTTATCTATCTGTATTAGTGCATAACAAAAGTACATAATGGAATTGTCTGTAAGAATAAAATCTATTTGAAAATATTACTTTATTGTTTTTTTCGATGAATCTTACCTGCATTACTTTCATATGGAATAAATCAGAAAATTGGCAAGCGGATGGGCAAAAGTTCTATGAACCCCCAGTCGCTGACAAGAATTAACTGTAATTCCCGTACATATATGTCTGTGAAATTTGCGCAAATATAAAGACGAGAACAAGTATACATGAATATAAAATTATGAGACAATCTTACAAAAATCGTCAGCTTATTGAGCTTAATAAGGCTTGATAATAGATATAAATAAATACTTAAATATACAGAAAACATGCATTAGGTACTGCCCTCGATTCGAACCCGGGACTTCCTGCTTCATAGGCAAGTAAACTTTGATTTATAATTAAATTAAAAAAATATAACGTTTCGTGTCTTTGTACGTTCTTTTTTTAAAGAAATGCCACTGATATAATGTAATAATGTGAGCCGTGGGGTGCCCGGCCTTAGAATTGTCCCCCACCATATCGTCCCGTGGTTGCAGTAGGAGTCTGCTAAGGGAATATACCGGGAGATGGGCAGCAGCATCTTCCGAAAGCCTACAAACAATAAACAAAAAAACTGCGCGCGCCAACCCGCCTGCCAAGCGTGGCGCGTATGGCAAACCCCCCCTTAATGATAAGTTCCATTACGGCTCCGAAACGTGGTCTTTCACTATTGGCCTCATCACAAAGTTCAAAGTCGCTCAACGAGCTATGGAGAGGGCTATGCTCGGAGTTTCTCTACGTGATCGAATCAGAAATGAGGAGATCCGTAGACGAACTAAAGTTACTGACATAGCCCACAGGATTAGCAAGCTGAAGTGGCAATGGGCAGGCCACATTGCACGCACAGCAGATGGCCGATGGGGTCGAAAAGTGCTCGAGTGGAGACCACGGACTAGCAAGCGCAGCGTAGGACGTCCACCCACAAGATGGACAGACGACCTTATAAAGGTCGCCGGAAGACGCTGGATGCAAGTCGCTTCCGACCGATACTTATGGAGGTCTAAAGGGGAGGCCTATGTTCAGCAGTGGACGTCTTATGGCTGAGATGATGATGATGATGATGATAATGTAATAATGGTAATTTTAATCCTAAGATGTAAAAAAGTAATTTCAGTTGCCCTTATTCAGAGAAATAAAAGCGAAAAGTAAGCGAGTGAGGTTATGTTTTTGGAATCTAATTATGAATCATAGTATAAGGCAAGGTCACTATCGACTAGTCTAGGAGGCCGTTAAAATAAAAGAATATTTCGGCAAATAGGACAAACTGTGGTGTTGCTGACATTGATAACAATAATTATTATTTTGATAATTGACGAGAGATGCTAATAACAACGTGGCTGATAAGTTTGCTAACCAAGTAAACACTGGCTTTGGCAACAGTCACTTATACTAGCGCATATCCCCTAACCTTAGGGCCACGAAACTAGGGAATGCAAACCGGTTATTTTTGTATGAAAATAACCGGTTAACCGGTTAATAACCGGTTATTTTCATACAAAAAATAACCGGTTTGCATTCCCTACACGAAACCCAAGTTTCGAGCGTCAACGTTTGACGCTCGTTCAATGCATAGCGGAAGCATCGGCCGACGCTGAACATCTGCCGGTATCTGGCGACATCAATAAATTGACACTTGATACAGCATTGTTGCAGCCATTATTAAATATTCAACCTATGTCTCATACGTCATAACCTTTTGATACAATGGTAAACTGTAGAAACAAAAAAATAAAACCATTTTAAGATATACTGCAGTCGATTCCACTCTCGATGCTGAACAACCAGTTTTCAGGTTTTCAGTCCATAAAGTAACACGTTGTATACGCACGAGAATATAGTTATATTGTCACAAGAGTTAACCGGTTTTTAGATGGTCGAAAATGCACATGTAACATGGAGCTGTAGGCGTCCATAGGCTACGGTAACCGCTTACCATCAGGCAGACTATATGCTTATACACTCAGAGGGATATCGCTCGACGCTCCCGCAGATCGCCATTTATGGCATAAAACAGATGTATTGGCGGGAGCGACGGGCGATTTTTTCGTGGCTCTCGGGTAAGATGGCAGTAGCGAGGCGTCGTAAAGGAAAATTGTAAAATGGCCGACTGCCAACACCCGACGGTTCGCACGCGCCCGTCACGTTCTATGGCTTCCTGGGAATGGCTACGGTAGACACCGCACTCTGAAACATTTACAAAATTTATTATGAAGGTTACCTTACATGTAATAATAAGCGATGGCAGTAGCGAGCGTCGCAAAGGAAAATTGTAAATCTGCCGACAGCGGGCACCCGGCGGTTCGAATGCGCTCGTCACGTTCTATGGCTTCCTGGGAATGGCTACGATAGACACCACCCTATGAAGCGTATTATACTTACGAGTATACGTACATACATACACACGTGTATATACGTAGGAGTATACGGTTACTACATTGTCACAAGAGTGAGCGCAAATGCACATGTAACATGGAGTTGTAGGCGTCCATAGGCTACGCGTTTGTTTATATACACTCATATATTGGGTAAAACAGATGTATTGGCGGGAGCGACGACCGTTTTTTTCATGGCCCTCATGTAAGCGATGGCAATAGCGAGGCGTCGTAAAGGAAAATTGTAAATTGGCCGAGGGCGAACACGCGGCGGTTCGCACGCGCCCATCACGTTCTGTGGCTTCCTGGGAATACCTTCGATAGACACCGCAGTTTGGATCGTAATTTGCTGTATTTATAAAGAAAACCATAATAATTACCATGCAAGTATGTACGAAAAAGTGTCGAAACCCCTTACCGTATATTGAGAAAATTACCGTATCCGGAACAACATGCAACAAACACTGTTATGAAGCATATAAGTATGGTTGCAATAGTCACATTTGCAAAAAGAAAATCCCATCTAATGGAGAATTGCTTTGTTTTCCTTGGAATAGCTGCGTGTTTGCTTTTTCGATGGGCGAATTTGTGACGTGTGTTAAGAATGTTAAGGGAACAATGGATGTAAGACTAATTTCGTTAAGAAATCGCAAAGAATATTTTACCTACATATTATGGAAGCTTTGGCAGCCTGGTGGTAAGACGTCCTACTTTCAGTCAGGTGGTCTCGGGTTCAAACCCCGGCTCGTAGTACAGCTACCTACCACTGAGTTTTTCGAACACTTTGATCTTTATCAGTCGCTTTTCAGTGAAGGAAAATGTTGTGAGGAAACCGAACCTAATCCCAACAATGTCTAGTTTCCCCTCTGGGTCGGAAGGACAGATTCGATAATTAAAGGCATTAGATTGCCAAGCAGAGCCTAGTGTCAATTGAGCCGTAGCAAAAGCCGGAACGCACGCTAGGATGTTGAGACTCACGATTTTGAGTGTTCGCAAATAATTATGGATTTTTATTGTGTACAATTATTTTCTTGCATTTCGTTTTGAGAAAGTAATAAAAATCGCATCCTAGATTCGCAATTACCTATGCTAAATATTAAAGAAATACATATGGATGGTAGAAGGTAAGCATAACAATCTCTATGTTACAAAAGTGTCCATCAAAAGGCGTTGAATTGGTGGCGCCACAATAGCTAATATAGAATATACGGTAGCGCACAACGCACATGCAGCGCACTTCACTCCGTCAATAACTGCTATGGTGCTATTGCTATCAGTGGTGGCGCGTCCATAGAACACGATTCCCGTCGGCTTGCCTAAGTTTCAGGCGCCTGAGCAGTTTTCCTACAGTTCATTGAGAAATTATAAGCCAAATTCAGCAGCGGCTTGCATAAGAAAAAAATTCACCTACAGCCACTGATGGCTATACTAGCGCCAGTCGAAGAGGTTTGTAACTATTATTTGCTGGTTATAGCTGAACACTTCTTGCAACGGTCTCGTATAAGAGTAGAGATACTTATCCTTATACCATCCATAGAAATACATTGCAACTAACGTCAAATCAAAATCACATGAACAAAGTTCGAATGCCGACCTCGCCGATACGATGGCTGTGACCAATCGTGATTGATTGGATTCCTCAGCTGCTGTACTACACACACCCGATTTGTACACTTTCTACTCAAACCACTTGCTTTTACGCTTCAACGCTTGCAAGGTACAATTTGATTCAATTAGGTATGAACATAAGACGAGAAATATAAGACATAAGAAAATTGCATAATGTGACTGAATACATATTTAAATAAATTCAGTCACTATACGCTGTGTGCATGAGTGTGGCGCCATCTCTTGAGCAGGGGGTTAAAGAGGTGTTTTCTTTTTTATTAATGGCATATACACCTTGTTTATATGAAATGTCTTTGGCTGATTCACTATTTTGACAGTTGACCCTATAGGTGATGTCAAATATTTTGAAATGTGATACTGACAAGAGCCCAATTTCTTTGTGCACTCCGATCGTTCACGTTACCCCCACCATGCACTTCGTACATACCGAATCGTATGTTCTCCTGTCACAGTTAATCACTTTACAGTTGTACAGTCGCCATCAAAATGTATTGGAGCGGCCAAGGTACTCAAAAATATCTGACCATGCACTATATCGCCTCGACAATAGAGGCGTAGTTCAGATATTTGTAAAAACTTTGGCTGCTACGATATATCTTTAATAGACCTCAGCTCAGGACCGGGCAAATTGGCGTGCTCTTGTACAGGGGCGGATCCAGGGAGGGCAACAAGGGCAATTGCCCCCCTCCCCCCCCCCCCCTGACACGCAAGTTTTGCATACTATGGGGGCGGACCGCAAGAGTTTTTGTGAAGGAAGTGCCCCCCCCTGAACAAAATCCTGGATCCAGGTCTGCTCTTGTATCGGAAGCCAGGACTCATTTTGGGTCGTTGCGCCAAATAGTAAGTAAGTAAGTAATAATAATTATAGTAGAGATAATTATAATAGTAACGAATAACGTTCTAGTAGTACACTAGTCGTTACTATTTGGCGCTGATTTTATCTCATACATATTGGCTCTGTTTAGGTGGCTCTGAACTAGATGGCGCTAAATACTCGGAGCCTCAAAAAGTTCTTAGGCTATGGCCGTCTACTATATATTTAAGTCTATGGTTATACGTAGGACAAAACTTACATACACACACACAACACATAGAGTCTGTCCGGAAAGAAAAGTGTCGTGGTTTATATAGAAGCTCATACATTTTACGACACATTTCTTTCCGGACAGACTCTAGTTAGTCATCAATGGATAGGGCTTTAAAATGTAAAAGGAACAATTAGAATATACTCTAATTAAAAATAATACTAGTAGTCTGCATCGAACTGAGAACTCGCGATTTACTTGCAAGCGAGTTGACCAATATAACAAGACCCCAAGGAGGATTTCTTTACTCCTTCTAGCTCCATAACCACTTGATCGATTCTGCTCATATACGAACTTACAAATTTTATGTATCTCTGCTACAGCCCCAAGAAATTTCATAAAGATCAGAAAAACGTTACTAAAGTTATCGTCGGACAAAATATCGAAATCAAAAAGCCATCCAAATGCCGAGACGTCCCAGTAGCCAGGAGACAGTTGGGTCTGGAGTTGTTTGTAAGAACTCACTTCGCTTACGCTCCGCGAGTTCGATAAATTAAAACTAGGCCTAAAAACAATAATTATCTCCTAAATCGCTACTAATAGGTAGTGTGCCCAGAAGGCTGGCCGCATTGCCGCGTTGTATAGCAATGGCAATGCTTATTCGCTGAGCAAAATACTGGCCAAACACTTTGTTTTCGGTACTGTTCGTTTAGTAGGAAAAAGACTCAATTGGTTGATAGATACCCATCAAAAGGGATTATTTAAATAAAAAACATTTATTTACATAACTAAATATACAGAGGTACTACAGTACAAATACTAAACTAAATTAATAACTAGCTCAAATCTAAACTAGGCCCTTGCGGCATTGTACCAAGGATGCTGGCGGCATTTCCTCGTTGTATCGCAATGCTGATACGCTGTGCGAGGAAACCGCCAGCTCTTCGGTCACCAATTTAAATTAATTATTAGAATACACCTAACATCTCCTTATAATGATTTGGAAAATACCACAAATTGGAAACAGATGTCCATTTCATCATGCTATTTCGCAAGCAAGGTTTCAGCAGTCGCCTACTAGTCGTAAGTTAGGTTAATTTAATTAATATTTTAAAATGTTAAATTTAATATTTAATTTAATTTAATTAATTAATTTTGTTTCGTGTTAATTTAATTGAATTAATTTATTTTATCTAATTGTATTTTATTGTATTTGATTGTAATGTAATTTTGAATGGGTTGATAGCTGAATAAATAAAAATTTAATTTTATTTATTTATTTATTATTTATTACAATGAAAAAAAATGAACTGTGAAAGAACTCTGGACATCATGGGATTCGAACCCACCTCCTTCGGATTACCGGTCCGACGTGCTCTCAGTTTACACCAGGCGTTCATCACAGCGAATTTTATCAATGCAATCCACTACTACTAGCGACATCTGTACCTACCTAGAACATAATTGTTAAATTGCTTTTAATTACTTAAAAATTCGTGACCCTTCAAATTTACACATTTTCCTAATCACACCCATTCAAATAAATAGATTAAACACACTCTCACTCAAATTACGGAAACCTAATTCCACCCCAGACGTGTAAACACAAATAAATACAAGAATTCCACTCGATATGTCCATTAATTAGTACAATTGTTGTAGAAATGTGGGGGAAATGTCGACCAGTTATGTTTATAGAGTAGTCAATACCCCCCGCGGGGTATTGACTACTCTATAAACAAAATATTTATTTTTAATCCAATCAGTTACACAGCATAAAAACTAAGGCACTGCGAACTATAAATAATCATATAAAATTAATTACTTACTACTTCGTTTTAGGCGACGAATTTGATTTAGGCGACGTAACTACGTGGCTCCGTTGCGTCGTCAGATCTGGATAAGATGGATATATTGAACATGTAATTGGTAAAAATTGACAATTTTTGGCACATTTATGCCTGGTACCTGGGGGCCGATTTTTGACAGCCGGACAATCGAATTCAAAAAATTCAAGCTCGAAAATAATCGCACACAAAAGTTTGTAGCCAATTTTTTCGCATGGAATTAATAGTTTAAATAATCATTATTATAAATTTCTATAGCTTTTATTTTTAAAAAATAATTTCATCGTTTTATTCAGAGTTTTAAACGTCACTTTCGAGTGCTCGAATCTCAAAAATCACCCCCCTGTCCTCCCGCAGATCTTGATATGAACATTTAAATCTGTAGTTAGAAGTTAAGTAATTGTGTATAAACTAATTTTACCTATTTGTTGTGCGCCAGCGTTTTTTGGAGGTGTAATAAAACGTACCTACCTTACCATAAAATTAAATAAGGGTAGGTAAGGAAGTAAATTACAAAACGTAAACATTTCCTTGACGTCGACTGTACAAGAACGCCAAGTCCGTGCAAACAGCGCAGTCAGACTATAAACGCTCACATAACGGATAACATAGTTGTCATTTTATCGCTTATCGCGTCATGCGACAATTTCGCACTTACATACATGTTGGGACGTGACAGCTATGGTGAGAGACGACAAAAACCCAACCACACAGGTGTGTGTATCCGCTCTAGACAGTTCTCCACACGTGTTCCAAGTGACATTTGCGTGCGTGCACCCCATTGGTCAATCGCGTGTGATCTTCGCCCGATGCCGCGATGCTCAGACATGAGTCACTTATAAATAAATAGTTCTAGCCCGTTATAAATAATGCCTATAATTTATACCTAACAAGAATCTCCATACGAGGCTGACACCCGAGCGTTCGTTGCAATGTCAGTTCTGGGGCCTATTTCTCGAATGGTATGAGACTAATATTATTAGCATGTTGTCATGGAAACCCATAAGATGAACAGTTCATAGACTACCAATTTTAGTCTAATACCATATGGGAAATAGATCCTAAGTACAGATTATTATTTCAAACGTAGCTACAGCTAAAGCCCTTGTTACACCTACTGAGTAGAGTGGCGAGTCAGTACTCTCGACCGAGTACTCGCAAGGTCTAAACACATCGCCGAGTACTCAGCCGAGCCATTTTACTCTCTCGGATGAGTGGTATTTTGCTGTCTCGCCACTATACTCGTTAGGTGTAACCAGGCCTTTAAAGCTCGCAATGAAATGAAATATTACTACAAGTACTGTTACGTCTGTAAATATGTGTATGTGTGTATATATGTGTCATTAAAACAAAGCCATTTTAACGCACATAAAAATGTTTATTTACGAAAATAGTATGGTTAATTTAATCATTCCCAACTTTAAAAGCGTGATAAGTGATAACACTGATAAATAACTCAAAAAGTTGTCAAAATGACTAAGCTGTCATTCATGCTTCCGTGTTGTATACAGTGTGTGGCCTGTAACACGAGCAAAAACGTAGATTGTACTCTTCATTACAATTCATACCTATCTAAAGTAATCCTGATGGCCATAACTGAACAAAACCTAGACTTGAGCATGGGTAGTTGTTAAGATTTGGTTCTGGTCCCTTGCAGTCTGAAATAAATTGATTCTTTTTATTACCAATGGAAGTGATAGCAGGGTGTCAACTATAGGACATTAGCATGGGATGGGTGGGATAACAGTTCAAGTACTTTTAAACTAAACTTCATATTTATACTTAGTTTTCAGGCGTTCACACAGGCGCTTAGCTTAAATTAGGAATTCCATTACAGTAGTACATAGTAGGATTACTTATCTATCAATCTAGATATAAATACTGAACAAGTTAAAGAAGTTTATGTATAATAATGTGGTTAAAACTGATTTCACCCTTGCGAGTTCATATTCTATGATGTCGTACGACTCTCCCCTGTGGCAGAACGTCACGTATAGCGGTTTATCGCGTGCTCCCGTGACGTTCTCGTGATGTTCCCAATTTCGAAATGTGTGCTATTCTGTGGCGAATCCAATTATTGAAAGGTTATGTTTCGAACGCACCTGTCGATGTCTACTCAATTATAAAGTTTTGGGTGTTTATACTTATTATGTATGATATGCATTCGCTACAGGTGAATCTAACGTGTTGTTGTAACCTCGTAATTTTTAGGACACTATATTTATTTAATTTATTGATTTTTTGCACTGTCCCATCTGGACCTCGCAGCACTCACTGGATTTTCTTCACCATCTACTAAACTTTCTCACTAATATTACCACGTGAGAGAAGAAATACCTATGTATATCCAGTGACGTGTAGCCATACGATAAATAAATAAATAGATTTTTTTATTATTTAAACTCACAATATTTTCACTCATTATTTAAACAATAAATAATATTATATTTAGATAGAATTTTCAGCTTCTGGAACAAAGTCAAATTTTAACTAGAAAATTATCCTTAATCAACATTAAAATCTGGTCCCATATAACCAAGAGTATGAAACTTGGCTTTACTTATATTATAGCAAAGACATATAGAGTTCTCTGCTTATAGGGAAAGGTATATATAATTATGCTTATTTTTTTTATAGTTTTATAAACAAAAAAACGAAATGATTGACGTGTGCATTTTAAAAATAAAACTCATTCATACCTCGATTTTAAACAAATATTTTGCTTTAAACCTATATTAATCTATAACTCCCTCGATTTATCTCCCGCTTCAGTAACGTGAAATATTTAGCACAATTTATAAGCAAGTGTAATGAAAAGAATATTGTTTTATGACTCCTTAGTGTAATTATTCTATTCCGTGTTATTAGCCCTAACACAATTACAAAACCACACAAATCAAACCATGATCGTCGCTGCATAGATAATATTTACAAATCAACAAACTCACTATCTAATCAACACCTAACTTATACAAAATACTACAATCAAATAAACATTCTATTATCACCTTAAGTACCTTTGAAATAAAGTCTAAGTTGACTGCATATCTGTTGCTTGTTTTTCAAGAAAACATTGATATCCGAAAAAAGAAAAATGAATGTTATTCTACAAAGGTTAGAGTTATTTTTTTAATAAAATGAGTCAGTTAAAATTTTGCCTCTATAGAGACTACCCTAATGATAGTGAAGCACGGAAGTGTGGTTACACATGGGGTTTGATTTGAGCACACAAAAAGTTTATTAAGGAATTATGGCCACTGTTATGAAGTTTTAGAACTGATGTTTTAGAAACTAGTAGTTACAGGCCAACCCTTAGGTGTTTTCCAACCCTTATCTAGCTATATTAAACAAGATGATTATAGTATGTTAAGTAATATTTTTTTTTTATAATCTGACAGCTCCAGGACAACCATTCATGTCCGAGGTGTTTAGGCAGGTCATAGTCACATTGAACTGAGTAATTTATTTCGTGAAATTGTTTTTTTTTTGGCTGTAACAACAAGTCAACAGATGATGTCGACTTTTCTAAGGGAGGCAAAAATCCCAGAAGAGGAGGTTCCATAGAAATTGTTGTTCAGCAGCTATAGCTAAAGTTATATTTTTAACTGAGAGGAGTAATTTGATAGCAAACAACATTGCAAGCTCCTGCTTTACAATTGGGCATTTTTATGTCAAGACCTAGGACATACCTTAATTGTAATTCATATCCGTTTTCGCTTTTTAATTATGAACAAAATACAAAATGAATAGGATTATAAAAATATTATTTTTTAAGTCTTGGATTTAGAAATTGACAGAGACGAATGCAAATTCCCGCTGTGGGCGTGGTCACCGTCGGCTAAAAATTATTCTTTTATTCTTTAGTTTTACTAAAAACTTGTCTTCTGAGAACGCCTGGGATTAATTACCTGAGAATTATTAATACGATATTATTATTACAAATGTACTGAAAGGTCGTATACACTAATTTCAGCCTGCAACATTGTTTGCATGAAATACCTACATTACAGGTAGAGTCGATGTTATAGTGTAACATCTTTGACTTTGACTGTACACATTCTGCATCCATCCATATACATTTTTATCACAAGTGACGAACAAATCAAGTAATTTTTAATAATTACACATTCACGAAGATTTTTTTTGTCACATTTACGAAGAAATAAAAAAAATTGTGAGATTTCTTCCTTTTGAATTAAATCGAACAGTCTACAAACGGAATTTCAATCGATGGCCATGCCATGACTCTTGAAGGGGCATTCCGATTAGTCAAGATCCATATGTGGCGTTCTGAAGTAAATTGTTCATCATTGTCGGTTGTTCATAGAGTTTATATCTGAATGATTTTTTATGGCAGCATCGCCTTATTGACAATGATGTACCTTTTACGTGAAAATAACACAAACATAGTCGTGAATATCATAAAAATCTAAATAGCGACTACTTTGGTAGTAGCCAGAGCCACTGCCCTTAGCTACCGAACCCCTCCGCGGAACCCCGAACCCAACTGGCTAACTCATTAATATTTTCACTCGAAATATATTAATCACAGCGCGCCCCGCCCCCTTGCGGCTAAAGACCAAATAATTTTCTGCTACAACATTGTAGAAAAAAAAACTATAATTAATTTTACTGTGGCATTTTTGGAGGCGGTTCGCTTTTTATTGTTTTTTGGGGAACAGGTGAAACAGGATGAAATATCGCAACTATTATGAATGTAGATTTTATTCTTGTGTTGTCAGTGTCTTCATTATAATTGTTATTGTATATTTTTAGCACTATTGTTCACTCTAGTAGGGTACCTACGATTTGAGATAAAATAAAATTGCAAAAATCATGATGATGTCTCTTTGCGAGCAGTAAATATTTATCTTAAAAAATGTTTTAATCTTAATATTAAAAGTTAAACAACAATTATGAACCTTCTAACGTTTTAACCCGGTTTTTCTCCACGGTTCAAGGCGCCTGGGGTCCTCTTGGTAACCTATTCCCAATAATTGACATAGGCACTAAATAGTTTTTAGAAATGCGGCTGCACTCTGGACTTTCCATCCTGATGGGAAACTAAACCCCATTCGAAAGATCTATTCCAGAAACATAAAACTTACCTAGCATTTTTTATATTACAATTCGTATTTTCGTTTTATTGTACTCGTATCCAGATGGTAGAAAAACTGATAGAGGCAACAATCTAAAATCATAACATAACCCCACCTGTTAGCTTTGCCGTAGTCGCGTAAGAATGTCCAAGAATGAATGCATAAATTGAAGTGCCTATACAATGTTCTTCAATTGGCTAACCGAATCGAATGCTATAGCCGATTTGCCGCTCAATTCACACATTCAATTTTCATTGTGTTGCTGGTGAATTGGTGTGTGTAGTGTGCGCTTTATTTAAAGTTTACGGTTGTTCCCGATTTACCAGCACGTGTATGAAGGTCGTGTTTGCCGTTAACCGCTGTGGATAAAGGGCTAATTCCATTTCTAACTCCAGGAAGCGACTGCATGTATCGGGTTCAGAATTGCATGACCAATTTATCAATGAATTCATTTATAAATTGGATTTGCAATTCTGAACCCGATGGTACGTACAAACATAGGTACCTACCTACCGTAAATTCCCTAGCAAACCCAAAACAGTGTGTAAAAGTATATGCAATCAATGCAATTGTGTGCAATCGCCACTGATATTGAAATCAAATGGGAAATATTTGTCTCCGAGATACTTTCGATAAAATACTTTGTATAACTTTCTGTGACGTCCTATATATAGACACAATTTTGACTTACCTATATTTATCATATGATAAACACTATAAGAAAGACAGGCTAGATGTATAATTCAATACAAACGCTCGTCAGCTAATAGCCTTACAAAAATACGTGCATGTGACACCACAGTTTACTTGATTGATATGATCATAAGGGGGCAAATTACTGCCATAAATAACTGAATAGCTGACGCGATCCACTCTGGATATGGTCATAATATATGTCAGGCCATATTTTGACACTTAAATAAGTATGGTTCATGTATTTCTCAGGGTTTGTCTTCTTCAATTTGCATAAAATAGCATAGGTTTCGTTTTTAGCCGGATTGCAAAAAATATATCCGTAGAATTTTATAGGGTTCTTTAAAACAACCGATTTCGTTAAATTATTGTTTATAATTGACATTTAACAAATATATTTACGTAGATATTTAAGTGGTATTGTCATATAATGTAGACACCTACCGGAGACGAGATAGCCGTATGATAAAGACTTTTAAATTAATTGAGATTATAACCATAGAGACAGATCCCTATTTTTTACATTTTGTAAGTGATAGCTACCGTTCTATCATCGAAACCCGTTCCAGCGTAGTAGGTTTATGTACTGTTCGAAAATAATGAAAATTGTAGACATGTGATTTAAAAATAGAAATAAAAAAATTGAACCTAAATCCATTTGTACCGAAGCTAGTTTCGTCAAATGAGAAGTACTTACCACAACCAACTCTAGTCACCCAAACAACTCTACAAGAATAAAATTTAAATATAAAATGATGTAAACGTCAAGTTGACATCAGTTAAGATGATTAAGTCCTGTGACAAAATGGCGCGATGATTAAACGTACGTGTCACACTCCCCGATACGGCAAGACATTTTCAATGTAATTAGCTCAAAGTGTAGTGTAGTCGAGTTATAAATTAACGCGACAAGCAAACTGTTATTAAGTAGTCTGTCAGTACCTACCTACAATACCTACATATATTATAGGGTGTAACAAAACTACTGGTGATCCGTTTAAAGGCATTGCGAGTAAGGAAAACTAGGAGAAAAAATTATATATAAATATAAAATATTTGCCCCAATCCCAGCTGGCCAACCCATACAAAATACAACTCCATACAAAATTTATAAATAAAAAATCACAATATATTTTTTTAAAATACATACCATTATTATCATAAAATCTATCTCTAAAATGGGCCCCTGTGGCATCGTGCCGAGGACGCTAATATTTTTTTGCCTTACTTTTTCATGATTAAAATACGATACCAATTATGCCCTTAAAAGGATCACCAGTATTTTTGTTACACTTTGTATAAGTTGAAAAGTTTTGTTAATTGAGATTCGAAAATATATCTCTAGTGTGCCTGCTACTTTAGTGAGTTTTTCAGCTAACCTAACTAGGGCATGCAACCGGTAAATATTTATTATTGGGCATTAGGGGGCAATGCCCTACCTTAAATTAGCACTGCCCTATCTTAACTGCAATTCTCCCTACGGCCCTGAGGATATACCTCAGACAACCCTACACGTGATCCCTGGATGATGCTAAAAGAGTAACAAATTTGGCAGCTGCACTGTCCCATCTGGACCTCGCAGCACTCACTGGACTTTCTTCATCATCTGCTTTGCCACTACTACTGCCCCAAAGAAGAAATCCCTATCTATATCCATTGACATTATGTTAGCCATACGATAAAAAAGCTAAAAAATCTAGTAATAAAGAATATAAAAAGGAAATTGAAAGGTTCTATAATCAATTATATTGCATTCCATAAGAATTCTCAGATTCACAGATGTAAAGGCGTTTTCACACTGACCGCGAGCAAGAGCCTCCGCTCCCAGATAATGATAGTGCTCGCGGACGCTACGTAGTGCCCGCGGCTACGCGATATCGAGGACTGCGAACGTTATAATATATAGATACTTTTAATTTGATTACATTCGATTCGGTTAAAGACATTCATGATGTACACAGCATATTCAAACATACAAACGAACACATATTTAAGATGGTACTAGTACAACACCAAGAAACGAATTCTGCTCAGCATAATGTTATCTTAGAAGCCAGCGCTGGTCTTCCACACGGCCCATTATACGAGTATCAGTCGGTTAAACTACTTATCGAACGAGCGGGAGCGTAAGCGAAGCGAGTTCTTACAAATAACTTCTGACTACTGGGACGTTTCGGCATTTCGATGGCTTTTTGACTTTGAGAGTTTGTTTGAAAATAACTTAAGTAGCGTTTTCTTGATGTTTATGAAAGTTGGTGAGGATGTAGCAGAGATACATATAATTTGAGAGTTCGTATATGAGAAGGATCAATCAAGGGGTTATGGAGTTAAAAGGCGCGAAAATATCATGACATGGGTCTTGTTATATTGGTCAGCTTGTTTACATCTAAATCACGAGTTCTCAGTGCGACGCGGACTCCTATTAGTAGAGTCATGATGACAAAAAATTTAAGTATCGCATTAGCATTCTGGAGCACACATGAGTGCGATCTGGGCATATTAATATTGAATGTCATATTAGATTTTAATGTTTCTTACTTAGACTTCGGGATCAGGAAATAAATAATTAGTAGGAAAGTAGTAATTTTTGATACCTCTCAATTCACCAGGAGCAGATGTAAAGGCGTGTTCACACTGCCCGCGAGCGAGGGCGGCCGCTTCCAGATAATAACAGTCGTAGAGTTTACGGAGTTGTTGGTAGCCCGCGGCAGATCACGATATCTCCACTTTAGTGTTGAAAATGATGATGAAAAACTTGTTGACGACAAAGTGTGTACTTTTTATTTTATCGTGTACGTTTCATGACTTTAGACTTTACTTAGTCCCCAGTGTGTCGAAAGTTGCGTCTATTAGGAAATTGGCTATTCTGGTTAAAAAAATATGAAGCTTTATTTTCTTGTAAGAATATTAAATTTTAAAACTGACTCACCTTTATATGGATACTTACACATGAATAATATTAAAGTAGAGAATATTCGTCGTTTATTCACATACCTAAATGAATGTTCTATGTAAATTTAGGTAAATGCCTAATATTTCATTAGAAATAACCTCCAATATACTCTTGCTTTTATCATATATTATATATTTTGAGCATCATAAACACAGCCAAAACCTGTAGTAACCAACTTAAAAAACCTTCCCACAAATAAATTCAACAATAGCAAACTTGTTTCAAAAATATGTAAAATGCCGCAAGAAATAGCCGCTATATAAATTAGAATGAATAGCGACGAAACTCACGAAACCATGCCCCGAGCGGAGGCGGGCGGCTACCTTATAAACAGCGCTTTTGAGTAGTTACTTCGTAGACCTCGTATCTGACATTACTATTTTTCAAAATTAAACCTTATCATTTGTGCCTCAAGGATGATACTTAGACAAGGTGGTTTATAAATGCAAGGATTATAAAATTATTTGTGATCGGTAATCGTAGAGCGCCTCCGGCGGTGTGGACGCACCTTTATGTAAATCGCATCATCATCTTAATTTTTTACTGTAATTAATATAAATCATTGTTTTAACTTTATTGGGACGCATGAGTTAATTATTTTCATGTTTTGAAGTTTATTTTTGTTCTTGTAGTGTATATTATGAAGTTTTCAAATAGGTATAGGAGTGGTCTTCGACATTTCAATGACAAATTAGAAGTACACTAATGTGTGTCACTAACAAAGTAACAAACTGCCAAGTTTTGGCAATTTCGTTATATCACAACCGGAACACTGGGGCGTTTTCACTAATTAGGAACAAAATAGGGTATATTTTCTGTGCCTAACACTTTTGTGTCCCATAAAATCACTAGTAGTACCTACTCATCACACAAACGAAAGTAGGAACTTAACAAAAAAAATCGGAATCCCAACATCACTTGACATTGGTTGTAACCATTCATATAATATTTACCAGTAAATCGGTATTTATCGTACTAAATGTTTAACGGTTGTATTCTTTATCAGCTACAGAGGTACCAGGACCCCATAGGTAGACCCAATATGCAGGGAAAGTCAAAGCTAGGTCTTAGCAGCTGCAGCTGACTGGTCCCGGAAAAAAGTCATACGCAATTTCATTTTGCTTACTTTTGGGCCATATTGTCTTTTTTCTGTTACAGATTTAATTATTTGTTGAAATTAACTTTCTAATAACCAATTTGTCACACTCCATTTTGGCAACATGGTTGTATTGTCTACGTATTTTTTTGTCAAGTTGTTGCCCCATACGTAATGCGTAACTTATGTTTTGTGTTGAGCTTTTGATTGGACTATACTTGGGAGGTTTTACGGTACCTAGGTATATAGGTACCATAGGGTACAATCAGCAGCAGAAGAAAACTACAGGGTGTTAGAACTGAGCTTAACTAATGGTTGTTTAATAGGGTGACCAGATGTCCCGTATTTTACGGGTTGTCCCGTATTTCAAGGACAAATTTTTCACTGTCCCGTAATTTGGCGAAACCAATACGGGACAGCCCGGAAAGTACATTGCCCCTGTCCTGTATTTTAACCTCGAATCCCGTATTTTCAACGCAGTTGTCCCGTAAAACTAGAAATCAGATCTGGTCACCCTATTGTTTACTATGGATAGGTTATACTCCAATAATGAGCACAAAAATACTTTCAAATTTATTTAGTAACCTATTATTAGCAATGATTCTGCTATGTGTATCTATACTTAAATATTGAATCATTGACAATAATTGACTGGAAGGACTGAGCTGGAAGGAAGCTAGAAGGGTCGCTGAGGATAGGAAGCCATCAAAGGCATGGCGCCAGTTAGTGAAGACCCTCTGCACCTCTAGGACGACAACAACAACATTTAGATCGATAGTCCTCGTGATTCTGAATAACCTGGTGATCATAGTAGGAATAACACAAAATTTAGGTTTTTTTTTTAAAGAAATGATACACTTTTCGTGTAAATGCCCCAATACCAAAGTCGAAAGAAATATGTGAGCGCAACGCAGCGCACTTTTACTAAAATATATGTCTTTCAATCCGCCCCTACAGCATCACGTACGGAACCGCCTCTACATTTCCATAGACACTATTTTTTCTCCGCCTTTCTTTCCCACACCAGAACCGCTCAGTCATCCCACTTTTATTCTTTTTTTATGTGAAATAAAATTTAATCATGCTTTAATCTACTGTTTCAATGGTTCGTTTTTTTGGCCAGCTATGTGACTTCTGAGCTCCGCCTTCAATGTGTACAAAAAGGTAGAAAGTAGGTATGTATATAGCCTTGGGTTCACGTCTCAGGTCAAATAACTCCAGTGCAGATAGTTTGGTTACCGAGAAAGGACATAAGACAGTTTTTATCAAGGAAATCATTCCGTTTTATACCATGATGGAGGCAAACTTACGGAACGCCGAATAGTAAGCAGCTGCCGTAGCCTATGGACGCCTGCAATTCCAAAGGGGTATCATGCTCGTTGTCGACCCTTTCATATGAAAGAAGATTCACTGTGTTGATGACTAAAAGGACAATGGGGTCCCCTGTCGTCAACACACTGCATATTATCTTTGAAATATCTGGCAACCTTACTTACCGGCAGGAGCATAGATAGAACCTAATAGGTAGTGCTATTAGCTAGGGATATACGCACAGATCTGCCCGCCGGATTTGTCTGACGGATATGCCCCGCGGACACATCCGTCCATGTATGGCGCGAATTGGACACGGATTTGTCTGCGGACACATCTGAATAGCGTCATACATGGACGGATCTGTCCGCCGGGCATATCCCCCGGACAAATTCGGCGGGCAGATCTGTGCGTGTATCCCCAGCTATTTAGCTATAGTATTCTGTAAGGTGGAGGCATCTTTGCAGTGCCGATATCTCTCTTTTGGACGTAGTTTAAGGCGATATCAGGGTGATGACATGATGGCATGATGTTATTTAAAAAAAAAAACATTATAATCTCCACTTCAAGTTGGTGGAGCATTTACAAGGCTTGCCACCAAAACCACAATATCCTTCATATGTGCCTATAGCACACAGGAACTCCACTCCATGAGAAAGCCTACCGCCATAAGAAATTTCAAATTTAATAACAGCCTTCTAGAAGCACCTTCCGCAGTCCATCTAATGAGAAAACGTAAAAACCATATGTCTGCCTCTAAGGAAGCCCGCCTACTCCCCTAAACCACTCCAAAACGTCTTATAGCTGAATAAAAGGAAAGTTGTTCACTTCTTTTTGCTTGTGACCGGTAGGCTGCAGTAATTATAAGTTAGTCTGAGCTACGCCCTCTTGGGAACAGCCTGAGATTGTGGCTCAATAATAAATAAACAATGTAGAGAGTTTATAAATTATTCCGTGGAATTTATAGTTTTATAGGTGTTTTTGCAGCTGCGTACGTTGTGGCGAAATTGCTACTGCTGAAGTAATTTGTAGGGATATTAGGTATGTTCTACGACTACTCATACAAATTTTGCACACAAATATAAACTTTCCTCGGCCTCCATAGTGACGGAACCCTTTTGCAAAGCGAAATATTTGAAGGAGCCCCAAAATTATAAAATTAATTATATGTCTTCTTCTTCTTCTTCTTCCTAGCGTTTATCCCGGCTTCGGGTCCGCTTGACAACCTAATCCCATGAATTGATGGCATAGACACTAGTTTTTACGAAAGCGTCTGCCATCAGACCTTCCAACCCAGAGGGGAAACTAGGCCTTTTTGGGATTAGGTCCGGTTTCCTTACGATGTTTTTCCTTCACCGAAAAGCGAGTGGTAAATATCAAATGATATTCCGTACATAAGTTCCGAAAAACTCTGTGGTACGAGCCGGGGTTTGAACCCGAGACCTCCGGATTGAAAGTCGGACGTCTTACCGCAAGGCTACCATATAAAATAAATTATATGTGCTATGTAGATAGAAGAGCTGGTTTACGATTTTTTTTATTAATATTAAAAGTATTCTCACGGAGCCCTAGGGCTCCGCGGAGCACACTTTCAGAATGGCTTAGTGTCTATGCCTATTGCCTACGAACCAGGAGGTCACGGGTTCGAATCCTAGTCAGTAAGTAAGTACATTTATTTGAGTACACGCTAGGCTAGGAGACCGTTACACTTTAGAACTTATGATGATGATTTAAATATAGTGACCATGATCACAAAACGACAACGAAACCTCTCCAAAATCATTTATTTTCAAGTACATACTACCAGTACTAAGTTAAAAACTAATCTCAGATATAGATGTGCGATAACCACAGAGCCAGCGCAAGGAGCTGCCGCTACCCCACAATTAGCTGGAACGGCGCCGCCCACGGACCATAGACATTCTTGCTTTTTTTTAATGTACGTGGACTAAATTGGAGGTAATATTGAACGTGACTGTTTAGGAGTTAATTGAAAAGAAGTAGTTCTGTGTGATTGTGTTCGCATACGATATTTCATGTACCTTCTGCAACAAGTAGAGATTCAGTTTTTTTAATGGAAGCTTTGTTTGTTAATTCAATTGCATCTATCGCGCTTGTATTGGGCCAAATTCAGTACGGATCAAACACATATGTATCTATGTTCACATGTAGGTATAAGGGTACGTATTCGTGGAGACGCGACGAGATTTATACAGGGCGTTTCCTGTAATATGAGCAATAAATTAAAACGTAGATTCTACTCCTCAAATAACAAAACTTTTGTTCAACAACATTTTTAAAATATGTATTTTGTAGATTGCCTCTTTTTCATAAAAAACTAAATAGTATTTTCAATGTACGTTAAAATCCGTCTATTTGACATTGCTTGTCACCCTACAGATATAATCAATTTCGGAATACATTGCGGGTTCATAATAACTTTAAAGTGTCATAAAAATCAAACCATATTATGGTTACCATAAGTTATTTTTAAAAGTCGCTGAACAAACATTGTCTGATTTGAGGAGTAGAATCTACGTTTTAATTTATTGCTCCTATTACAGGAAACACCCGGTATAAAATCAATATCATTTTATGTATTTACAGTGACCGAGAGGCAACCGGATGGGTCGCGGTATTTAAGCGCCCTACGTGTTGTGGAATCACCCTGTGTATCGTACAGAACATAAAGATGAGCTTAATCATGGTGGTCATTCTTTTTTATCAGAAATATTGATAATAATTTCCAGATGATAAGTAGAAAAAGAACATTCTTGCATACAATTCGGTCATCCTACTCAATGTAACGTCTTGTCCTTTCCCATACAGCGTATGTCAGAAGACTCAGAAGTCAAAGGGTGACCATGATTTACTTAATTTGGTATTAATTTACCTGAAAAATAAAAAAATTTAATGTATTTTATTTTAAGAAAACACTACCATACAATAATGTTTATCAGTCACAGAGTCAGAAAAAGTGGTCCCGGAAAACGATCCAAAAATCCCGCTGTATTCACAACCCTTCCAAACACACTGTTCACACGCAATCTAAACAAAACAATAACGACTTCCGAACCTTTCAAAACAAAACCCAAGTTAATCCGAGCTAAAACTAATCAAGTATCCGAACGGGCTAAGAAAAGGTCAAAAAACAAATGAATGGGGGCGTCTTGCGCGGGCGCATATAAATCATCTGACACCAAACGCCGGACAAGGTTTTAATAAACATGGACCTATCTCGGCGTCCATTCAAGATTTTTTTTTCTTTTTTAATTACGAGGTCGTGTGAAGGGTTTTTCAGTAATCAATGGGTAGCAGAGCCTAACCATTTAACCGGTCTATAAGGGGGTGGGTGCATAAGAAATATTATAAAGTAAATAATGAATTAGGGAGGGAAATAATTACAGTGTCCCACAACTAGGGTATGGAATCCGTATCCAAAATATATGATGAAAGGAAAGTAGTAGTAGTAGTAGTAAAACACTTTATTGCACTAAAACATTGTACACTAAACATAAATGAAACATATATGTAATTTGTACAAAGGCGATCATATCCTATAAGGGATCTCTTCCAGTTAACCTTAGAGTAACTGAGAAATGTGAAAATACATAATCTGCAAACGAGGCCAACGGTTTCTATGGTAATGGTCTTCAATTATTAGGGTCCATTTTCTGATCCTTCTAGACAATCATTGATGTTAGAGATTTAAAAAGTCCAATCACTAAAACACATAAAAAGCTTTCCTATAATACAAAATCTTTCCAGCCGGGTAAAGGCACATGTAATGGACCCATTAGTTGACGGCGCGTCATACAGAACCATATAAAAGTCAGTCTCCCTTCTTAATGACCTCCTTGGTACAGCAATTAGTCCGTCTGACTGACAACCTACGCTTCAAGAAAACCATTTCGCGTTGCATTTCTTGTTCTTTTTTTATAGGTCATTCGTCAAATCCTTTTATATTGAAAAAGGGACTATGTTTCTTAGGCATTTAAGTTTGAAAAGACCTTGTTAAAGCTTTTTGACTAAAATTGTAAGGTGCGTCCAGAGTGCCCGAATACGTCGTTAAAAGTTAAAACGTCGCTCGTGCGATGCCTCACGCCAGCTTCTGGCGCGCTTGTTGGCTGAGTTGCGGTAAATTAGGCGCGTAATCTAGAGGTAACATCTTTTATATCACGTCAGTGGCAAACTTGGTAAACGGCCACCGTAATCTATGGACCTGCCTGCAACTCCAAATTGTGCAATCAATCTTTGAAGAACCCCATATTGTAATCTATCGAGAAAACCCTGTTATCAGCACTGTTAGCACAGGAGTCCAGCGACAGTAGTATCTCGCGGGTGAGATAGACATCTTTCAATACCTGATGAATAAGTAAGAAAGTGACTCGCTTGCGAGATACTGTCGCTGCTCACTTGTGTTATCCGTGCAGCTCATTCCACAGTCGGTCGAGAGTGCTCGCGGGAGAACATGCAGGCGAACAGCACACGACACGAGTCGCACATTCGGGCAGTCTGGACGCACATTAATGTTACGAGCAAAACGCGTAAATTTTGCGTCGTTTACTGATGATTTAATGATTTTTAATCATCAAAATGGCCCGTAAACCATCAAAGATATCGAAATAAAGTATGCGAGTTATGGATAAGGAGTATAAGGACTCATTGTAGTACTGAAACCTTCGAGGTTTTCAGTTAGAAAATTCTTAACCATTTCGAAAGTTAAACTTAAACTTTTATCTAGAAAAGGTACCTAAAAATACTTTTGGCATCTTATCTCGTCTTCTATGCTCCAACACAATTTTTCTGATTGTCTGAGTTAAAATGATTCTATTTGTATTTCTTACCGAAAGTACCGAAACCACAATTTGGAAAGTAATGAGAATGAGTATTGAGTAATGATTAATTACGTCACAATATATAGTCGTGGACGCAACAATAAAAAAACACTCCCGGCAAATTTCGTGCCTTCGCCTCACTAACTGCCCATTATTCTTAAAAAAAATAAGTTTCATTGTCAACGTGATGGTTCCCCCTAGTATTTGCGGAGAGCTGCGGTCAGCCACAACAGACACGGCCGACGCGCAGGCAGCGAGATATTAAAGCGCGCGCGCAATGCGTGTGAGTCGATTTAGGAAACTGTCTGGTACAGTGGGCCAAGAAAGTGGTCTACCAGTTATGACAAAAGTTTCTGCGAGATCTAACGATCGCTAAAGGATGACTTTTCTAACGGAGTTTAAAACATGCACGACCTTGTTGTCTCATGACGTTCAAACGAACCTCCACGGGTTCGGGGAACGGGTGGTAGACCACATTTTGGCAGACTGTGCCGTCATTGTCATCGTTGAGATTTTCTTGTATGAAAAAATTTACAGTTTTCTAAGTGATGACTGCTGTGGCGCCTAGTCAGTCCGAAAAGAAGTGTCGTAGAATGTATGAACACCCATATAGACTTTTCACTTTTCTTTCCGGACAAACTCTACGTATTTTTTACAGCCTGCGTCTCGCAAGTGCTGGCTCTCAGAATGACGCCCAAGTTCATATCCCATAAAATAGTGCGGTGACATTTTTCGTAGTCTGCGGTCATCTGGCTGTTTGTGTTTACGATCAGTGCCCATGTCAGTCCGTGGACGGGTTGAAGTCATGGAAGTAAATAAAATTTGTGGCCGTATTTTCAGCCGGTCTGACTGGTTTGGATGGTAGATTTAACTCTATAGAATAGAGATATTTAAGAAAATACTTGTGATATAAATAAATTATAACTACCTATCAAACAAAAAATACTCTTGAAGAGCAAGTATATCTACAGTTTATGTATTTATAATTCTAAATAAGAAACAAAAAGTAGAGTAGGTAATAGTTTCAGTATGGTCACTTTAACTTACCAAAAATTTATAAAATGCGCGTTCATCTATTATTCTTTACCTGATGTTGTACCAAAATGTTTCAAATATTGCGAAAGTTTTTACATGTACTTCTGAATTATATCATCCAGAAATAGGTACTTCCAAAATTTCTGATCCAGTCTAATCAAAATTACCCAACATCGTTTTTTTCAAAATTTTCGAATTTTCTGATGACTTTCCCAACTTTTTGGAAATTGCATCTTAAGCGTTATACGGTGGCGCCTAGCGATAACTGTTTCAATTTTAATAAACATCCCTTTATTCATGTCACGCGTCTGTTGTGACGTCACAGGTGCGTAGCCGCAGGTCCACTGCCGAATTTATTTTTCCAGATGATTGTTCACTCTACAACCAATCAATAATAAACCTAACCACCTTAATATAAAGATTGATTTTTGAAAAACACTGCATTTCTTTGTTTTTAAAAATTAACAGTCGTAACATGGAATTTTGATAAAACCGGTTTTAGACGTTATTATTAATGAGATAAAGTTTATTTTACCTTGAGGTTAGAATCTATTGTTTCGGTCGGTAAAGTATAATGACATAATGGGTAGCAGGTTCGATCCTGCGCAATTACCTGGCACACGATCGATTACCATGATCGATCCGGGGTTAGAGCGAGCGGTTTGCTGGCAATTTTACAACTTTTTTCTATAATTTTACAAATAATGCGGTTGAGATACGTCATCGATAGGCAGCTGCCTGATGGCAGATATATTTTCAATTTAGTTTTAATTTTGTTTAAACATGATAAAGAGTTTGCTAAAGAAATTACGAGATAAGAGCTCAATAAGTTGTTGCGGTTTTTGCAATTGCATGGTTACGATTACGATATGCTAAACTTGCCTGTCACAAATATTGGTTAAGTATAAATACCTATGCCTATCATCCATTTATATCTTAGTATTTTTTAGCCAATGTTACGAGAGAGCCTTACAGGAATGAACTAGACGTCAGACTTTCAATCCGTAGGTCTCGGGTTCAATTTAAACACCGGTTCATATCAGCGTGTTGTTTATCTACCAGTCGCTTTTCGGTGAAGGACAAAGGAAACATCGTGAGGAAACCGGACCTAATCCCTACAAGACCTAGTTTTCCCTCTAGGTTGTAAGGTCAGATGGTAGTAGTTTTCGCAAAAACTAGTGCCTATGCCAATAGCTCCATAGAGCCGTGGCAAAAAAGTCGGGAGCGGGATACATGCTAGAAGGATGAAATAGTAGGTAGACAGAGTAAGATAATAGTTTATTAGCTTTCATACTAGGCAAAGCCTTTTTTTTATACCACAAGAGTGGCAAACACGCATACGGCCCTCCTTAGGGTAAGCAGCTACCGTAGCCTATGGACGCTGCAACTCCAGAGGGGTCACATGTGCGTTGCCGACCCTTTACAAAAAGTTGTCACTGTGTTTACAAAAAGTTGGCTAAAGGAACAAGAAGAAGAGGGCTCATCGTCAACACACTGGGTCCTCTTTGAGCTCTTTGGCAACCGTACTCACCAGCAGGAAAACAACATTATGATGGATCTAGTGCTATCCTATTTGGCTGTGGTTTTCAGTAAGGTGGAGGTACTTCCCCAGTCGGGCTCTGCTCCAGATTTGAACGAGATGACATTCGCTGTGCTGTGCCCTACCACACATAGCGAGATGACAATCGAGCCATACCTCTCTTTTGGACGTAAGTAGTTTAAGTACATACCGGGGTCCAAAAAGCCTGTAGGTATGGTGTTTTTGATTGACAACTTCAAAATGCTAAAAATTCGACCCTGTGTGTTTCAACCCCTACATAGCACGTAAACAATAGTAGCTACGATATTGTTTCAAAACGTAAGTTCGTAGCGAATCGAACGCTTTGTAAAAATTTAACAAAACACGATCGCTTAGCCCCAACACTTTTCTTAACAACTCAATAATTTGGTCGAAACGCAAAAAGGATAAGAACGACATTAAACCACAGTATACTGGTTACACCAATCAACGGAGTAGTTTTTTTTTAATAAATGACTTTCTCCCTTTGCACATGAGCAATGGGAATTCTGCCAATGACAAGTTGACAATAAATATAGGCAACGTTGTTCGGTTTTAGCCTTGCTCTTTGCAAGGGTGATAGCTGCTCCTTACAAACAACACGTGGCGGCCATGCCAGGACAACTGTCCATTGAACTATAGAGAGTTTACACGCGTTTTGAGACTAATTCTTCATTAGCTACACACTTTTATTAGATCACCGCACAATAAGCTGAACATACATACACACTGAACTACTTAAATAAGCAAAAAATAAAAAATTATTTTCAAGACGTCCAAACTACCCTGCGATACGAACAGAAGTCCAACGGAGTAGTTGACCTTGTCAATATGTATTCCGTGTTTCAATTAGTAGTTTAAAAAGATTACATAACCTAAGATGCTCTGAAATACACTGCCTAGACTACATAACTTAAGATGCATCTGAAATACACTGGCTTCGCATTTTACACTGAGGAGTTATAATGCACTGTGTTTTTTATGAAAGATATATAGGCTAGGAAAGTATAAATAAAACCAGGACACAATTTGCTGATAATGATTAGATTTAACTACTCGGCAATGTATCCATATATAAAATTCTGTATAGAAAACTGATGGTTGTAGTTGCTTATTTCTGAAAACAGTGTCGTGTAAAATCATCGACCAGTGGGACTGATGTTGTGGAAAACGCCTGCAATCGATTTTCATAGACCTTTATCTGGGAGATAGGAAAATATGTGGATTGGTAGGCCTTAGCGAATATATGACGATGCAAAAAGAGATTGTTAATAGCAAAACGACCGCCTGTTGTTTGCCTTAAGTTTATGAAGTGTGGAGTTAGAGATATGCCGTTCTCAAGAACGTTACCTGTTGACTATGGGAAATATTCTCGAGCAAGAACGTTTCCCATACAAAACTGGAAACGTTCTCGAGTATTCTCGGGAACGGCACAACTCTAAGTGTGGTATAAAGCAAACAAGTAAGAAATATACCCCCTTGATTGGGGTAAAAAGGATGAAAACACATCGACATGACCACAGCCCTAATCCACCGTCTTCGGATCGGTCGCCGCCACGGTTGGACAATTTTGTAAATTGTGCACCGATTAGCGACCGATTACGACCATTACCCACGGACACCCGGTCCGCCCGATTAAAATAATCGGTAACCGATAAAATAGGCGCGATTATCGATTTTTTTCCGACCATAGGTGAGGCTAATTTTTATTGTTTTGACTGAAATTGCACCGATTAACTAACCGTTTCTAGATAATTTTCAAAGATCTTGACGTAATTCTTCTACAAAAGACTGTTAGGTAGGTATTTAATATTTCATTATCATTAAAATAATAACGGCCCCCACCAACTAGATGGTCTGACCAACTTAAAGAAACCTCAGGCAAACTCCTTGAAGCGGTGAGGGCTACGAGAGATCGAGACCGATGCAGACATATCACCAGAGCTGCTTAAAGGTGATATCAGATGGTTCACTCGAATGAACGTTCACTGGAATGAATGCTTAATTCTTCTTTCATTCCATGTTCACACGCAAAGACAAAAATGAATATTCACTTGTTATTTCATTCACTATGTCGGGTTGTGCGTCTCGGAATAAGTTTAGTTTGCGATTACTTAATTAAATAATTAACGAAAAGGCAAGAAAAAAAGCGTAGAAGGTGGTGGGTGAGACCTTGGATTGCAAAGAAGAATAGATATTTATGCCACACCTGGCCATAATATATATATATATTGCTGCGCGTACGGAAAAAGACGCTTTCTGGCCAAGTGCAGGCATAAAATGATGTACACAACACGGGAGGTAATAAAGAAAGCCCTCGATCGAATATTTACGATCTCGGCAAACTTCTGCGATCTCGGCCTTTCTTTGTTTTACCAATTATGCTACAAGTGCAGAAAGCAATTAATTTCCGAACGAGTGGCGGTGTGAAAGCGGCCAGTTGTGCAGAAAAGTACTATGGAAATCCTTTGCGGCAAGTGTGCGGCAAAGAATCGCTTTCTGTACACGACTTTACTCTGAAAAAGAGCACTTTCCGAGTTCATGCATTGTAAATATATTTGGAGCCTCAGATACATTGCTGAGAGAATTATTCTGTCTTTATACTTACTCGTCTAGTTTGCGGTTCCAAAGACACTGGTAATTTTTGAAATTCTCTAAAACAACAAAGTATTCTGATCGTTTCACTTGAACACCATTTTGATGCGGTTATATTTGTTATATTCGTCTTGATACTACTCACAGGATTCGAGAAAATGGGGAACCAAAGTCACTTTGCCAAAGTAAACGTTCACTTTGGCAAAGTGAACGTTCATTCCGTGTTCAGACCAGGGACCGGAAAACCCCTCTTTAGGCTTAACCCTATCATTTCGGTAACCCAATCAATTTGGTAACCTCATGATACGGTTACCGTATCATAAGGTTACCGAATCCTAATGGTAACAGGTATTGAAGCGGTAACCGTAACCTCTAACCAGGGACCGGAAAACCCCTCTTTAGGCTTAACCCTATCATTTCGGTAACCCAATCAATTTGGTAACCTCATGATACGGTTACCGTATCATGAGGTTACCGAATCATAGTGGTAACAGGTATTGAAGCGGTAACCGTAACCTCTAACACGGTTAACCTCAAAACCCCATCGCGATAGGGTTTTTGTTAAGGGTTTTCATTGGGTTATTGTAACCTGGGTTGTTTTTTCTTTACTACATTTGAATACTATTGAAAGCAAATGTCGAGATTTAGCATTTAATGAAACTAGCTAACTATCCGTATAGAGCTGTTATCGTAGTAGTCGCGTTGCTCAAGCATGAAAATATAATAAAGTAAAAATAAAATAAAATAAAATAAATGAAAATATCATAAGAATGAAAAAAAATGTAAATTTTAAAGTAAAATAAAAATAAAATAAAATAAAAATAAAATAAAAATAAAATAAAAATAAAATAAAAATAAAATAAAAATAAAATAAAAATAAAATAAAAATAAAATAAAAATAAAATAAAAATAAAATAAAAATAAAATAAAAATAAAATAAAAATAAAATAAAAATAAAATAAAAATAAAATAAAAATAAAATAAAAATAAAATAAAAATAAAATAAAAATAAAATAAAAATAAAATAAAAATAAAATAAAAATAAAATAAAAATAAAATAAAAATAAAATAAAAATAAAATAAAAATAAAATCAAAATAAAATCAAAATAAAATCAAAATAAAATCATAATAAAATCAAAATAAAATCAAAATAAAATCAAAATAAAATCAAAATAAAATCAAAATAAAATCAAAATAAAATCAAAATAAAATCAAAATAAAATAAAAATAAAATAAAAGTAAAATAAAAATAAAATCAAAATAAAATCGAAATAAAATCAAAATAAAATCAAAATAAAATCAAAAAGTTGTTTCTATTGCATGTCATTGAATATATTTTATTATTTCTAAGATAGTTTAGTTTAGTATTAAGATTGTGACTTATTATCATTGACAATTATTCAATATTGATGTTTTTATTATATTATATTTTATTTTATTTTTTTATTTTATTCTACTTTAATCCTTTTTTTATATTGTATTTTACTATAGGTATTTTATTATGTTTTTCAATTTGTATTCTATTTTTTTTTTTTTTTTTATTTATTCTATTTTTATTCTATTTTCATTCTATTTTCATTCTATTTTTATTCTATTTTCATTTTATTTTTATTCTATTTTTATTCTTTTTTTATTCTATTTTTATTCTATTTTTATCCTATTTTTATTCTATTTTTGTTCTATTTTTATTCAATTTTTATTCTATTTTTATTCTATTTTTATTCTATTTTTATTCTATTTTTATTTTATTTTTATTTTAATAAAAAAAAATATATATTCATAATTTATTGTACACATACATGTATATACTTGATAATTACAACAATACATTTTAATTCATATGCACATTATGCACGAATGCCACGAATCCGTATCCGTAATTTCTCCAAAGTTAGTATAGTAATAATGTAACTAAACGAAATGCAGCCGCGCTCCAATTTCAACCTAAAGTACAAATATTGTTAAAGATGAACACAATAAACGACGCGCGACGTTTCCGGCAAAACCTGTTTGTTTGTACTGGGAGCTTAGTTGACCAGCCCCGTGCTCAAAGCCACTACAGCAATTTAATAATGAGCCTAATCAGAGTGTTCGTAAAGATTACATTCGTTTGAGCTGCCTCAATACCCTATGATTCGGTAACCGAATTGATTGGGTTTTTAATGCGGTTAGTGTTACCTTAGGTTAACCTGATCGATACGGTAACCGTATCAATACGGTTACCTCATCATAAGGTTACCGTTATATGAGGGTTTTTAAAACAACCTCAAAAATAACCCTATGAAATACCCAGGTTATGGTAACCGGTTCCGGTCCCTGCCTCTAACACGGTTAACCTCAAAACCCCATCGCGATAGGGTTTTTGTTAAGGGTTTTCATTGGGTTATTGTAACCTGGGTTGTTTTTTCTTTACTACATTTGAATACTATTGAAAGCAAATGTTGAGATTTAACATTTAATGAAACTAGCTAACTACCCGTATAGAGCTGTTATCGTAGTAGTCGCGTTGCTGAAGCATGAAAGTAAAATAAAATAAAAATAAATAAATAAATGAAAATAATATAAGAATAAAAAAATATAGTAAATTTTAAAGTGAAATAAAAATAAAATAAAATAAAATAGAATACAAATAAAATGAAAATGTAATAAAAATAAAATCATATTAGAATAAAAATAGAATAAAAATAGAATAAAAATAGAATAAAAATAGAATAAAAATATAATAAAAATAGAATGAAAATAAAATAAGAATAGAATAAAAATAGAATAAAAATAGAATAAAAATAGAATAAAAATAAAATAAAAATGGATAAAAATAGTATAAAAATGGAATAAAAATAGAATAAAAATAGAATAAAAATAGAATAAAAATAGAATAAAAATAGAATAAAAATAGAATAAAAATAAAATAAAAATAGAATAAAATAAAAATAGAATAAAAATAGAATAAAAATAGAATGAAGATAGAATGAAGATAGAATGAAATTAGAATAAAAATAAAATGAAAATAGAATAAAAATAGAATAAAAATAGAATAACTTAGAATAAAAATAGACTAAAAATAGAATAAAAATAAAATAAAAATCGAATAAAAATAAAATAAGAATAGAATAAAAATAGAATGAAATTAGAATAAAAATAAAATAAAAATAGAATAAATAAAGAAAAAAATAATTAAATTAAATATTTAATTTTTATTTTATTTTGTTTTTTTTATTTTATTTTTAATCTATTTTATTTTTATTTATTATACTCTATTTTTATCTTATTTTATTTTTATTTTATTTTTTGTATTATTTCTTATTTTAATTTATTTTTATTCGTATTTAATTTTTATTTAATTTTTATTTAATTATTATTTTATTTTTATTTTTTTATTTATTTATTTTATTCTATTTTTATTCTATTTTATTTCATTTTTATTTTTTTATTATTTTTTTTATTCTATTTTTATTTTGTTTTTATATTTTTTTTCTTTTTTTTTTAATAAAAAAATATATATTCATATTTTATTGAACACATATACATACTTGATAATTAAAACAATAGATTGTAATTCATATGCACGAATACCACGCATCCGTATCCGTAATTTCTCCAAAGTTAGTCTATACATATAATAAAGGTGAAGAGGGTCAAAAATCTGTACATTGGAGATATTAGCAAAAAAATGAGTTAGTAGCTCTTAGAATCGATAACAGAACACGTTTCGGCGATTTTTAGAATTTTTGTCTGTTTGTCTGTTTGTCTGTTTGGATGGGGAGAGTTGGCGTCAAAACGCCTGAACCGATTTCGATAAAAACTTCACTAGCAGGTTCTACAGACCTCTGGTCAGGACATAGGCTATAAAAAATACGAACTTTCTGGATTTAAGGGGGTTTAAGGGGGATTTAAACTTTGTATGGGAAATGCCTTTATATGGTAAATAAATACTTATGCATTTGTATTTCAACTATATATTTTTTAAACCACGGCGATGGCAAACAATCATACGACCCGCCTGATGGTAAGCACTTAGGGTAGCCAATGGACACCTGTAAATCCAGAGGTTTTATGTGCGCGTTGCCTCCCTATAAGAATCTTTTTTTATTTACACTATATTGCACGAAATACAAAACTGTGAGACCAAACGGCGGACATCATACCAAATGGTATTTTCCACCAGTCAACCATTGGGTCTATACAACAGACATGTACAAAAGGTGCAAGAATAAAAGTTAAATTAACTAACTATAAAAAAACAAACGGAACATAGTGAAACACGGAAATCGAAAAGTACCGGCACACCCTACCGAAAAAGAGTTTAGATAGAGTTCACCGCGTGATGGGCGTCAAAGAGAGGGGGCGCAAAAAGAAAAAAAGACACCACACTATAGCTAAATATACCGAAAATTGTTACGTTGAACATTTGAGATGGGAGAAGAAGAGTTTTGATAGAGTTCACTACGTGACGGGCGGTAAAGAACGGGGGGCTGGGGGAGCGGAGCCCCCCGCAATCAAAATAAACGGCAATATTGCAAATTATACCAAAAACTGCTACGTTGAACATTTGAGATGGGAGAAAAAGAGTTTTGATAGAGTTTACTACGTGAGGGGCCCCAAAGAAAGGGGGGCTCGGGGGGCGGAGCCCCCCGCATAAAGAAAAAACACACCGTACTATTGCTTATTATACCAAAAATTGTTACGTCAAACATTTGAGATGGGAGAAAAAGAGTTTTGATAGAGTTTGCCGCGTGACGGTCCGCAAAGAAAGGGGGCCTCGGGGGGCGGAGCCCCCCGCATAAAGAAAAAACATACTGTACTATTGCTTATTATACCAAAAATTGTTACGTCAAACATTTGAGATGGGAGAAAAAGAGTTTTGATAGAGTTTGCCGCGTGACGGGCCGCAAAGAAAGGGGGGCTCGGGGAGCGGAGCCCCCCGCATAAAGAAAAAACACACTGTACTATTGCTTATTATACCAAAAATTGTTACGTCAAACATTTGAGATGGGAGAAAAAGAATTGATAGAGTTTTCCGCGTGATGGGCCGCAAAGAAAGGGGGCTCGGGGGGCGGAGCCCCCGCATAAAGAAAAAACACACTGTACTATTGCTTATTATACCAAAAATTGTTACGTCGAACAGTTGAGATGGGAGAAAAAGAGTTTGATAGAGTTTACTACGTGATGGGCCGCAAATAAAGGGGGGCTCGGGGGGCGGAGCCCCCCGCATAAAGAAAAAACACACTGTACTATTGCTTATTATACCAAAAATTGTTACGACGAACATTTGAGATGGGAGAAAAAGAGTTTTGATAGAGTTTACTACGTGATGGGCTGCAAAGAAAGGGGGGTTCGGGGGGCGGAGCCCCCCGCATAAAGAAAAAACACACCGTACTATTGCTTATTATACCAAAAATTGTTACGTCGAACATTTGAGATGGGGGAAAAAGAGTTTTGATAGAGTTTATTACGTGACGGGCCGTAAAGAAAGGGGGGCTCGGGGGGCGGAGCCCCCCGCATAAAGAAAAAACACACCGTACTATTGCTTATTATACCAAAAATTGTTACGTCGAACATTTGAGATGGGGGGAAAAAGAGTTTTGATAGAGTTTAGTACGTGACGGGCCGCAAAGAAAGGGGGGCTCGGGGGGCGGAGCCCCCAGCATAAAGAAAAAACACACCGTACTATTGCTTATTATACCAAAAATTGTTACGTCGAACATTTGAGATGGGGGAAAAAGAGTTTTGATAGAGTTTACTACGTGACGGGCCGCAAAGAAAGGGGAGCTCGGGCGGCGGAGCCCCCCGTATAAAGAAAAAACACACCGCACTATTGCTTATTATACCGTAATTGTTACGTCGAACATTTGAGATGGGGGAAAAAGAGTTTTGATAGAGTTTACTACGTGACGGGCCGCAAAGAATGGGGGGCTCGGGGGGCGGAGCCCCCCGCATAAAGAAAAAACACACCGTACTATTGCTTATTATACCAAAAATTGTTACGTTGAACATTTGAAATGAGAGAAAAAGAGTTTTGATAGAGTTAACCACGTTATGGGCGGCAAAAAGTAGGGGGCTCAGGGGGCTCCTCCCCCCGCATACAGAAGAAACACACCGTACTATTGCTTATTATACCAAAAATTGTTAGGTTAGACATTTGAGATTGGAGAAAAAGAGTTTTGATAAAGATTACCATGTGATGGGCGGGATAGAAAGGGGGGCCAAGAAAGAAAAAACACACCGCAATATTGCTTATCATACCAAAAATTTCTAGGTTGGACATTTGAGATGGGAGAAGAAGAGTTTTGAGAGAGTTTACTACGTGATGGGCGGTAAAGAACGGGGGGCAAATAAAATACTGCAAATTATACCAAAAACTGATACGTTGAACATTTGAGATGGGAGAAAAAGAGTTTTGATAGTTTACCACGTGATGGGCTGTAAAGAAAGGGGCGCTCGGGGGGCAGAGCCCCCCGCATAAACAAAAAACACACTGTACTATTGCTAATTATACCAAAAATTGTTACGGTGAATATTTGAAATGGGAGAAGAAGAGTTTTGCTAGAGTTAATCACGTGATGGGCGGCAAAAAACGGGGGCTCGGGGGGCGGAGCTCCCCGCATAAACAAAAAACACACTGTACTATTGCTAATTTGCCATGGCTGACACAGTCAAATCTCAGACGCTTTCAGTCGATCTTTTGGGATCGAAGTTATATGCAAGAAGTCAATTTTAGCTAAACTGCTAAGCATACTGTATGAAATATGACATGTAGAAAGCGTTTAGCAATGGACTGTTGAGGGTAACGAAAAGTGACAGAACAGAACCTACTGCAACGCACGCGAGCGAAGCCGCGCGGGTACAGCTAGTATAGTAATAATGTAAAAACAAAATAACCAAACGAAATGCAGCCGCGCTCCAATTTCAACCTAAAAGTACAAATATTGTTAAAGCTCGATGAACACAAGAAATGACTCGCGACGTTTCCGGCAAAACCTGTTTGTTTGTACTGGGAGCTTAGTTGACCAGTCCCGTGCCCAAAGCCACTACAGCAATCTAATAATGAGCCTAATCTGACTGTTCGTAAAGATTACATTCGTTTAAGCTGCCTCAATACCCTATTATTCGGTAACCGAATTGATTGGGTTTTTAAAGCGGTTAGTGTTACCTTAGGTTTACCTGATCGATACGGTAACCGTATCAATACGGTTACCTCATCATAAGGTTACCGTTATATCAGGGTTTTTAAAACAACCTCAAAAATAACCCTATGAAATACCCAGGTTATGGTAACCGGTTCCGGTCCCTGGTTCAGACTGATCATTTTTGGTTCATTCGGAGTGCGAATGAAAGGTGCCGAATGAAAATATCCAACAGTGTTGGATATTTTCATTAATGAATTCATTTTTCATTTTTGTTTCATTTTGTGTTCAGACGTGTCACTTGGAGTGAAAGATGCTAAATGAAACACGAAAATGAACATTAAATGAACCGTCTGATATCACCTTAACCAATTGGTCACGATCCTCAGTAATGAGGGACCGACATGAAGAGAGAGAGAGAAAGATCATTAAAATTCTACAAAATAATAGTTAACCTACCTAGAACACACACACACACAGGAAAACTAATGTTGCTCTATTAGTAGGTATTTCATTTATACGCCAAGTACAGCAATTTGGAGCCAGTGTATGAGTTCGTCCCGATAGCCGTAGAGACCGGTGGGCCCTGGTGTGCCGAGGCCAAAGCGTTTGTTGCGGCCCTATCCTGACGTCTAAGAGACCGCGGAGCCGATCCCCGCTCTGTTGAGTACTTAGCGCGAAGAATATCCCTAGCCATACAGCGTGGTAACTCCGCCAGCATACTGGGGACCTTTGCTCCGGGCACTCTCCGAAACGAGTTTAGTTTTTAATTTAGTTTAGTTGGTTTGACGCTGGTGCCGTGGGAAAAAGGGAAGTGCCTGCTATGGGACGCAACGTGCGTAAGTACCTTTGCCGCCTCGCACCTCGGACACACAATGCGGACGGCTGGTGCAGCCGCCGAGCTAGCCGCCATAAACAAAAGGCAAAAATACTCGGCGCTAAGTAACTATCTTTTTGTTCCGCTCGCCGTCGAAACGTCGGGTGTGTGGTGCGAGGAGGCTAAGGTGTTCCTTAGGGAGGTGGGGCGCCGCCTAAGAGATAGGGGCCTAGACCCCCGCTCCGGGTCGTTCCTGGTGCAACGGCTATCCATCGCCGTTCAACGCGGCAACGCAGCGAGCGTGATGGGTACCTTTGCGCCGGGGACGACACGGGGTGGGCTTTTTGATTAAACTTTTATAGTTGTTATACCTCCATATTTAATTTTAGATTTATTTAGTTTTAAAATAGTTTATTTTTAAGTTAGTTTACATAAGTTTATTTAAGTTTATTTAGTGAAATAAATATTTTATGTTTATACAAAAACAAAAAAAAAAAAAATTTGTTTATATTTTTTTCATATGCTACTTAAGTATAATTCATGCTTTTTTATTTATTATATTTAATCATATTCAGAAATTACCTTAAGACTTCACATTTCTCTTAATCTCGCGATCACATTGCACTTTTTTCGATGGATCAGTCCGAGTTCCGACCGATTATATTAATCGTCAGTCGATAAAACAGAGTTTTTTGCCGACGGCCATAGTTGAGGCAATTTTTATTGTTTTGACCGGAATTA
The DNA here is from genome assembly GCA_911728535.1 of Pammene fasciana. NCBI lineage: Eukaryota > Metazoa > Arthropoda > Insecta > Lepidoptera > Tortricidae > Pammene > Pammene fasciana. Next base: position 10,680,463 of record OU452292.1, read on the forward strand.
CACCGATTATAGTGCTCTCCCTTATGGGAATATAGTTCAGAGCTGGATACGGTTACCTTCTTTTAGTATGTTGTTGGGTACGACACCAGGACCCTAAAACTGCCGAGAGACGGGGACGTCGATGAATGTCTCTCGAGTAATGACGTCATAAAAATGGCTGCCGCTTCGTTACGAAAAGTGTAAATTTCATCCAAACTGTGCATTGCACCTATACGTGTGTAGTATCAAATGAAAGAAGATTAAATGTGCTATATTGTTGTAATACATTATATACTACTGTATATTACAGTTTGACAGCTATAAACGAAAACCCAAAATCAGGCTAAAAAATAATTCGGATATTTGCATTTTACAACAAAATTATAAGTCCAACTTTAAAGCCGAGTACTACAATAACAAAACAGGCTATTTAAGCTATACATTGGTATAAAAATTATTAAAATCTGGTAATAATTGTGGCAGCTATGTTAAAAAACATGTCGGCACTGCCGAGTTATTTCCTTTTTAACAGAATATCCGCAGAAGCTTCGAGTATATTGTTGGTCAAATAATTTGGAGCCCCTAAATGTCAGAAAAATATCTCTATAGTGACTGAGGTCCAAATAATGACGTCATGAACGTGACCGCTACCGAAATTTGTAAAACATAAATTAAAGCTATACCATGACACATACACACATGCGTGTAGCATCGATCGAAAGCTTATTAAATTTACTACAATACATACATATATTATTTGTGAAAATAATGTATAGTTTAGGAGTTGTTGACAAAATAAAATATTCTTTTAGGAAAATAAAATGTATATGTTAATTCTGTGGCCAAATAAAATACAATACACTAATGTTTTGTATAGCATTAAAAACACCAATTATTCAGCTTTAAAACACAGTTTGAATTTATAAAATTTGATAAGAACTATAAAAGTTGTGCTTACAACTCTAAAGCACACTAACTATTTTACCTACAATGCACTCATACTATGAGAAGCTTGGGCCTAATTATTGACTAGTTTTTTCTAAATTTTGTAAGGATTTAGGGTTTCTTGTCATTAAAGTAAATAAAAAAATCGGCCAAGTGCGAGTTGACTCGCGCTCATAGGGTTCCATACATCACACAATTTTAACAATTTGTATTTTTAAGACCAACTTACGCTTGACCGCAGACTTATTAGTGTTTTTTTCTGTAATGTACAGGTAAAGAACTATATTACGTATTTTTTTCTAAAATTTAGGTTCGTCGGTTTCCGGGGGACGGAGAGCAATGGAAAATTTTCGCCTTATTTCTTAAATAACTTCAAAACTATTAAAATTTAAATTATAAAAGTTATTTATTTGTAGTTTTCACATCAAATCCTTTCATTTGATATATAACAAGGTATAGTTTGTAAGTAATTTAAGAAATAAGGCAAAAAATTTCCATTGCTCTCTGTCCCCCGGAAACCGACGAACCTACATTACAGAAAAAAACACTAATAAGTCTGCGGTCAAGCGTAAGTTGGTCTTAAAAATACAAATTGTTAAAATTGTGTGATGTATATGGAACCCTCGGAGTGCGAGTCAACTCGCACTTGGCTGATTTTTTTATTTACTTTAATGACAAGGAACCCTAAATCCTTACAAAATTTAGAAGAAACTAGTCAATAATTAGGCCCAAGCTTCTCATAGTATGAGTGCATTGTAGGTAAAATAGTTAGTGTGCTTTAGAGTTGTAAGCACAACTTTTATAGTTCTTATCAAATTTTATAAATTCAAACTGTGTTTTAAAGCTGAATAGTTGGTGTTTTTAATGCTATGCAAAACATTAGTGTATTGTATTTTATTTGGCCACAGAATTAATATATACATTTTATTTTCCTAAAAGAATATTTTATTTTGTCAACAACTCCTAAACTATACATTATTTTCACAAATAATATATGTATGTATCGTAGTAAATTCAATAAGCTTTCGATCGATGCTACACACATGTGTGTATGTGTCATGGTATAGCTTTAATTTATGTTTTACAAATTTCGGTAGCGGTCACGTTCATGACGTCATTATTTGGACCTCAGTCACTATAGAAATATTTTTCCAATATTTAGGGGCTCCAAATTATTTGACCAACAATATACTCAAAGCTTCTGCGGATATTCTGTAAATTGTGAAAATTGTTATTTTTTCACTCTAAGGAAATAACTCGGCAGTGCCGACATGTTTTTTAACATAGCTGCCACAATTATTACCAGATTTTAATAATTTTTATAGCAATGTATAGCTTAAATAGCCTGTTTTGTTATTGTAGTACTCGGCTTTAAAGTTGGACTTATAATTTTGTTGTAAAATGCAAATATCCGAATTATTTTTTAGCCTGATTTTGGGTTTTCGTTTATAGCTGTCAAACTGTAATATACAGTAGTATATAATGTATTACAACAATATAGCACATTTAATCTTCTTTCGTTTGATACTACACACGTATAGGTGCAATGCACAGTTTGGATGAAATTTATACTTTTCGCAACAAAGCGGCAGCCATTTTGATGACGTCATTACACGGGAAACATTCATCGACGTCCCCGTCTCTCGGCAGTTTTGGGGTCCTAGTGTCGTGCCCAATAACATACTAAAAGTTGGTAACCGTATCCAGATCTGAACTATCACTTAGGCCCTCTCCCATAACGGAGGGAACTATTAGGGGAGTGCCCTTCCTAGAAAAAATATAAAATTTCTTAACTTTCATTTTTGTAGATACTACGGCTACGTAATAGTGCGTCTACAATTTTTTATATTCTACTATATTTAGGTATAAAATGCCCCATGTTCGTTACTTTAAAGTGTAGGAGGTCATTGTTTTCCAAATCGCCAGAACAACATATTGAAAAGTTCGTTTTGAACCAGATCGCCATCTGTGCAACGCTGCGCTCGCCAGGGGGCCTTTTCTGCATTAGAAACAACTGTAGCGAACACTAGATTACACGATGGGGGCCTAATAGGACCCCGCGGTTTTAAATTTGACAAAAATAATAGCCGGGAGGAGTTTCGAACTTCGAACGTGTTTGGTTGTGGCACTGAGTAACACAACTGTCACGTTTGAGAAGTCACGCTTCTTGATTCTTTAAAGCCTCTATAGAAATCTATTATCACTACACGCGGCTGTGCTCACTTGTTTTTAGTCACTACGCGCGACATGTTTCGGAGAGCTTAGGTCACATGGGTTACACTTCTCTTTTCGGACAGACTATACACTGTATTTAACTAGTAGTCCGCCTCGAACTGAGAACTCGCGATTTCCTTGCAAACGAGACGACCAATATAACAAGACCCATAATGATGTTTTTTTCGCGCCTCCTAGCTCCATGACCCCTGATCGATCCTGTTCATATACGAGCTCTCAAATTATATGTATCACTGCTACAACCCCATCAAATTTCATGAAGATCAGAAATACGCTACTAAAGTTATTGTCGAACAAACTCTCAAAATCAAAACATGCAACTACCATAAGACTGGAAATTCAACCCCGAAGGAGATGAGAAGGGGGTTGAAAATGTAACGATTTCACAACGACGTCGAACGAAGTCGCGGATTGAGTCTAGTTTTACAAGACGTGTATTTACGCCAACTTCAAAGAAGCCTAGACAGCCACAGGGTAGTGAGGTAAGGCAGGGTTATTCTGTAATCGTTCGACAAACCACAGCGGGGGGTGGGAAGGGGGTGCTCGCTCAACCCTGAAATGAGTTCGGAGCAGGGTATGGCCTCAGTGATGGAGGAAATCATAACAACAAATCTAGAAACCAACAATGAGACAAATTATGTAGCTAGGTACTTAACTAGTAGTCCACCTCGAACGAGAACTCGCGATTTACTTGCAAACGAGTTGACCAATATAACAAGACCCTTCGGTGGATTTTTATTCTCCTTCTAGCTCCATAACCACTTGATCGATCCTGCTCATATACGAACTTACAAATTTTATGTATCCCTGCTACAGCCAAAAGAAATTTCATAAACATCAGAAAAACGTTACTAAAGTAATCGTCCGACAAACTATCGAAATCAAAAAGCCATCCAAATGCCGAGACGTCCCAGTAGCCAGGTGACAGTTCGGTCTGGAGTTGTTTGTAAGTCTGAATAATGGTCAAAGAAACCATGTTGGGAAGCAATCTGTAATAAGATGCAATAATATAACTTTTGCATAAATAATCGCAACGTTATCTTATCAGATACTACACCTACAGTCGACGTCAAAAATAAGTTTACACTTTTGCACCTTACTCCTTTGTAATAAGTACACAGATGTCACAGATAGAAAAGATATTTTAATTTAAGACTGAAAACTCTCTCAAACACTGTTTTTCAAATAGAATAATATAATTCTTCATCTAATATAAATGTCTTAAGCTAAAGGGATATTACTTTTTCAAAGAAGAATCAAAATGTTTCAGTCTCAACTTTATATACATTAGGTGCAAATCGGACAGATTTGAGTTAAATAAGTATTTATTTGAAACAAAATATTGTACAGTTTTAGTATGAATATGCTAGTTCTTAAAAAACGTATTTGTTTCAAGTAACCTATATCAAAGCAAAAAGTATTCCCATTTCAAAAGAAGAGTCATCAAAATTTATCTACATGATTTCTAAGTTTTTAAGATTAAACTATTATTTCTTGGTTTGATATATATATTCTACAGTCAAGATATAAGAAGTTCAAATAAATTATTACATGGTTTTACGTCAAGATTTAGTTAATTCTTGGCTTGATTTTAATAGTTCTTGGTTTGATGCTTATAATCTCCATTCGAAATTCAATAGCTCTTAAATAAAAATTAACACGCGCTTACATCAAGATTTATTACATTCTTGGTTTCATGTCCCAAATTCTTGATTTAATGTCTACAATCTCCACTCGAGAATCAACAAGTTTAATAGCAAATCAAATTTATGTGACCCTGCTAAGAGACTTTTGTTGTTTGTTTCACAAATTTTATTACCCAGTAGATGTCGCTAGCAGCGCGCTACAGCAAACGTACATCGCGGTGTTAAGATTTTTCCTCGTTTGGTTAGGTCCGCCGCCTGTCATTCGTGTTTGTAGATTCGATACAAAGTTTTGTATCGAATCTTAGGGATAGAGTAATCTCTAGTTATAGCCCACTGCATCCTCTCGGGGAACTACGTGCTATAATTAAACATTATACCATAGACTTAAATGCTATGGCCGTCTACTATATAGTAGACGGCCATAGTCTAAGAACTTTTTGAGGCTCCAAATATTTAGCGCCATCTAGTTCAGAGCCAAATATGCATGAGATAAAATCAGCGCCACCTAGTAACGAGTAACGGACTAGTAGTACACTAGTCGTTGTAGGTGGCGCTGATTTTATCTCATGCATATTGGCTCTGTTTAGGTCGCTCTGAACTAGATGGCGCTAAATACTTGGAGCCTCAAAAAGTATTGTATTCACACCCGACGCAGTTTACTCAATACAAATGTAATATCATTTCAAGAAATAGTATATTTTGAAAGAACTAAGAGAAATTATATCCAAGAAGTAAGTGTATTTGGTTTAAGATACTTAGTTTTTCACCCCAAGAAACATTAACTTTTACTTCAAGCATGTGACTCTTTACCTAATACCGTCTTTTTAAAATGAAAAATTAATGTATTTGGTGTAAGTACTTCCTTGTTTCACCCCAAGAAATATTAACTCTTACTTTAAGTATGCACAACTCTTAACCAAAAACCGCCATAACTCTGAATACAAGCATTTTTCTTAATAACAACCAAGAAAGATTATTCTTGTTGTTAAGAATTAGCTGATTTGCTTCTGAGTAACAATGATCACTGAGCAAAACGGTTACGCTCTTGGAATAAATGATGTATTTTTTTCAATAAGATTGTGTTACTAATCACGTAAAGATATAAAATGTTTAGTGTAAGTAATAAACTTTGAAACATTTTATATCTTAAAGCAAGGATTTTTATTTTTTCCTTATATGGGAAACTGGATATCTCTTGATTCAAATAGGTTTCTTTGGCTGAAGAGATTTTTTCTATCTGTGTACACTTTGTTTGTGTTTGACCGTAGGTACACTTATTGTCAAGCTGCTAAAATTTGTAAGTTTTAGTAATTTCCTTCATCTCTGTACTAAATTGTTGCTAGATAAAGAAATTCTTTTTTTAATATTTCTTCATGAATTTTAGTGTTAGGTGAGTGAATATTGTGATATTTGGGAATCAAAACTTTGTTTGAAATGCAGAAATGCTGGTATTTTCCCATAGTTCATAGAACCCTAATTCCTATCGGCTAGCCCGATTTCTGACATGGGAAAAGGAAAGCCAAATTAGCGTTGGCTTACCTACAAATAATTTTGACCCGGCGCCACTAGCATTTTGTGCACAAACGATTATGTAGTCATAAGAATTACTATTATTACTAGTAGAGTTCCATGGAACTTAAGAGAGTCAGAACTCACTCTATACTCTATCACTGGCGCCCCACGCGTCCCGCCTAAGGACGTCTCGCCCTGTTTAAATTTGGACAGGCTTTGACGTGACGGTGGCACGCCACGCTCCCCCGGGATCACCTGCCCCGTGTCACGTGCTGAGCCGAGTCTTGGAACTAGTGTCACGTGACAACGGGTAACACTATATACAGGAGACCTTGACCGTGCAAACCGCCAGATATATCTGGCAGACATGTCCGAAGGATCCGTCAATGTGTGGTGGGAATCGGGCACGGATATGTCATTTGGACAGAACTGAATAGCGCCATACATTGACAGATTTCAAATGCAAACATGGACAAGACAGATCCGCGGATAAATCCCGTGTGTATATGGTAAGCTATCATAATTAAGGCTTGCAATCCGGATATTTCGAACAGTAATTTGTATGGGTTTATCCGGATAGTAGCCATATTATCCAGGTAATTGCAAGCCCTAATCCTAATATCACCTCGTAAGTTTGGTTGACAAATACTATAGCAATAGCTTTGTCAACCAAAATGTTTTGTACATGAGCATGAGATCTACCAGCATCTGTTTCTAAAAACTAAAAAGACTTAAGTTGGCATATTCAGCGCTTTGTTTCGTCATACATAAAAAATTCCTAATCAAATAACCCGAAGCAAATAATAATCTAATGCCAAATGAACCCTAACCATGCATCCAATATAATGTGGCAATTTAAACGATCGCTATCACCGGAAGTTATTCGCAGGAAGCATGGGCGGCGCAGGCGCATCGTCGAAACGGACCAATTATATTTTTTTAGATAAAATTAATAAGTTTTCGTTGGGAGACCGCAGGCTTTTTGTTTACACCTTTCGGTTACAGGGAAAAGTACACACAGTATATACACGGTGGGCTCGAGTAACCCGAAAGATCTTAACCCAATCTTAACCACTTACATATTTCTGAGACCAAAAGAAGGAAAAAACATTATGGTGTCAATTTCGGCAAAAAAAATTTTTTTTTTTATTTTTTTATAATTTTTGCACCTGATAATAAATGTAAATGTATATTTTTATCGCAAAATTTAGTTTCTGAAAAGTGTTCCTTGTCACTTTGATATCCGTCAATATGCCAAATAGTGGCAAGAACGCCATCAAAAAGGCGTTTTGTGCTGAGTTATAATAAAAAATGATATTTTTTTAATTGGCATTAACTCTGAAAGTAGGCGTTACTCGTATTCCAGAAAAGTTGAAAAGACATTTAGTATCTAAATATGATCAGTAACCACTACGTTAAAATCTTTCTAGTTATTAGGAGTTCAGCTTTTTAAATTTAATGTTTCTGTCTATTGGGACTATTTCGCCAGTATGTGAAAACGGATTTCTTTTGTCATGTGTCAAATGCTTTTTTGCCCAGAGAATCAGCCATTATATTCAGCTATTACCGTCCTTACCGTGTTTCAATTTTCTATTGACACCAACGCTACTTAGTAATTAATAATAAATTTTGGTTGTTTTCGTGAAGTATTTAGGATTTATTTCTAACTAAATTATAATTAGTTAACTAATATTATTTTGTAAGTAAGTATTTATTATAATTTTGGAACACAACGTTTTGGTGACCTACTTTATTTCACAAAATGACCTGACCATAATCCTTAGGGTAAAAAACGACTAAAATAAGCATTTTTTGCGACCCGTGTGTCGAAATACGACTGGCCACTTACACTACACTTGTTTAAAAGCTGTGACTAAATGTCACCAGTAGATACACTTGCGTGCATAATTGCGCACGTGCTTCCAACATTACACGCGACATTGACGACGAATAACATTATTATGTTGGTATTTATAACCATAATAATGTTGTCTTGTCCCCTCGTTTTTTTTTTCATGTGATAACAGCCGTTTGAAAATAGATGTACTTATGTTTAAGTAAGTCATAATGAAAGCCGCCGTTCAGTAGAATTTAGGTATTAGAGAAAAAATATAGGTAAGTATAAGTAAACTCTTGTAGCTTGAAATTACCTATAAAAAAGCTTTCAAAAAGGATATATTCGCTGTGTGCATGATTGTGGCGCCATCTCTTGGGCAGGTGGTCAATCTCTTTTTTTCCTTTTTTATAAATAGGTTGTATTCCTTGCTTATATGAAATGTCACTGACTGATTCACTATTTTGACAGCAGACAGGGGATTTGCAGTTTCATTTCTTGTCACATTGAGCACTGCGATCGTTCTCGTTGCCTCCACCATGCACTTCGCACATACCGAATACCTATCTACAGAACACACCAAAACTGAAGCGATAAAAAAGTCCATTGACGCATGTAGGTACTTATCTCTCGTCGCGCTTCTTGAAGAACTAATACGCATTCTTGTATCTTTAAGATTTAATGTATTACCATTACTGTTTTGAAAAAATAAGTCCCGCCGAGTTTCTTGCCGGTAATAACTAATACTTCTCGGGTCAGAGGTGTAGGGTTAGAACCGGTGGTAGTTTCTTTTTTTCTCTCTGACGTTCATAAGTGCATTTGTAATGGGCCTAAATTGAAGAATAAATATCCTTTATCTTTTTTTTACCAGGAAGCGAGAAATGTTATACGTGCTGAGTGGTATTTCAGTTCTTGCCACCCGGCTGAAAAAAGACTCTTGTATTCTTAACAACGAGAGTGACAAAAATAGAGTGATTGCGAGCAAAGATATATAAAAAAAAAACAAAAATCATAACAAAATCTTAGAATATAACTTAACTTATGGAACGAGCGGAGTGTAAGCTATATTGGTGAGTTGTTACAGACAACTTCAGATACAACGAAACTGTCAGCTGGCTACCTAGACGTCTCTGCATTTCGATGGCTTTTAATTTTGAGTAGTTATTCGCCGTGATAACTTTAGTAACGTATAATTTTAATAACGACAACTTATTTCTATGAATTTTGTTGGGGTTGTAGCAAAGACCTATATAATTTGAGAGTTCGTATATGAGCAAGATTGATCAAGGGGATAACCCCATAAGGAGCTCCATAACGATCTAAAAGGAGCGAAACAATCATTAGAAGGGTCTTGTTATATTGGTCTACTCGTTTGCAATAAAATCGCGAGTTGTCAGTTCGAGGCGGACTAGAGTTTTTCCGGAAAGAAAAGTATCGTAGTTTATATGGATGGAAGCTCATACATTCTACGACACTGTTCTTTCCGGACAGACTCTACTAGCCTTAAATAAAATAACTTTGCTTGACACTGGCATATTTGAGCAAAATGATTTGCCAGTCCACCAAATTAAAAATGTTATCAACAGATGATGACTTGACGTTGACGTATCATATCTCTTGGATAATTACTAATTAGCTAAACTTGATCTTGAACTTACTGTGCTGTTGCAGTATCAATTGATAAGGGTAACTGCGAACATCACAAGTCGGTGTTATCAATATGTATTTGCAATTAATATTAACTATTACACTAGTTGGAAGTGGTCATGGATATCAATTAAAACAAGTGTTTGTGCTATCAAGACATAATATAAGAACGCCGTTCTTCAATATGGATTTGCTGAGTCCAAAAAAGTGGCCCACATGGAATTTGCCGGCTGAAACTTTGACGCCGAAGGGCCGTCGTCTCGAACACTCAATGGGAAAGTATTTTGCAGATTGGATGGTTAAAGAGAAATTATTTGATAACACGAGTAACTGTCCCAAAGACCAAGTGTTCGTGCTTGCTAATACAAAATCTAGAACAAAAGAAACTGCGATATCGTTCACTAAAGGTGCCTTTGGGGACTACGTGACTGTTTATTTCAAAAATACTACCGAAAACGATCCAATCTTTCAAGCAAACGTTAAAAATTCTTCATTAGAATTTAAAGAAGCAGTGCTATTTGAAATGAAGAAGAAATTCAATAGTCTCAATTTGAAAAAAGCGTTCTTGGAGTTAAATAGAATAATGGATTTTAGTAATTCTTCATATTGTAAAATAGAAAAGATTTGCGATTTGAGTGAAGCGAGAAATGAATTTTTCATAGAAGTAAATAAGTGGCCCGACGTTTTGGGTGCTTTGAGAATTGGTTGGTGTACTGTTGACTATTTTTTAATGGAATACTACGATGGAATGGCGCCAGAAAATGTTGCTTGGGGAGAAATACAAACTGTAAAGCAATGGAAGACTTTAATAACTATATTAAAAGGTTATCATGAGTTGCGTTTCGAAACAAATATTTTAGGCAAACATGTAGCCTCAAACCTTGTAGAGTATTTATCTGATATATTTCAAAATGGCGAGAAGAAATTTTACCTACTAGTTGGGCACGATGCCAACATAAGCGGGCTGACTTGTTCTTTAAGATTCAAAGACTACATTTTACATGATCAACTAGAAAAAACTCCTATTGGCGGGAAGCTTGTATTTCAAAAATGGTACGACGAAGAAAAGGATCAGGATTTACTAAGAGTTGACTACGTGTATCAGTCCACTACACAAATAAGACATGGCGTTGAAGTTAGCTTCCAAAATCCGCCGCAGTGGCAGACCCTTGAAATTGAAAATTGTGCTGTAGATCAAAATGGCTTCTGTCCTTGGAACGATTTTATAAACATACTAAGCACTGTGTAAGATGCATATCTTTAAATTATATTTATTTTAATTGAATAAAATTATAATGAAGTAAATTAAACTTGTGAATGAGCCTACTCCTAGTTTCCTACTATGCGAGCTACCAGTGGCAGCTTGTCCATAGAACACGATTTCCGTCGGCTTGCTTAATTTTCCTGCTGAGCAGTTTTCCTACAGCTCATGAAGAAATTTTAAGCTAAATTAAGCTGCGGCTTGCCTAAGAAAAATGTTGACCCACCGCCACTGCGAGCTACCTACCTATCGTTTAGCTTTAAAGTTTTTCATTGAAAGATGAGGTTTAACCAGGCCTATGAAACTCGCCCGCGCGAGCTCGATAAATACCTACGCGCCGCTCGCCGCCCGATCACCGCCGGCGGGACAAACGAGCTAGCGATCGGGCGGCTGCGGGGCCGCGTGGGAGGTGCGGGGTGCGCGTCGAAGGTCGCTCCATTGTATTTTTGCGTAGGTACTTAAAGCGGTAGGTATTTACTTTTTCTATGAGAGATTCATATCTGTTCGTAAGAACTATTATATAATCTGTGGTTTAACTTCCTCATCAATAATCTGATATAATATTAGGAGGATGATGATAAATAGTTATCGACCGAAATGGACACGCATTTACGTAAAATGAGGTATTTCACGGTGCCCCGACCCCTCTTTTGTGAGGCGCAAAAATGTCACACCCGTATTGCACTATTAGGCTCGGGCGATCTGGGCATTCACCATGTAATGATTTGAATTGTTGCGCATTTTTCACCTCAACAGCTCGAACAAGTGTACTTTATATTTTAGGAACAGAAGATGAAAGGAAGAGGGGATTATTAGATGATTTTTTCCAACTGATGCCATATAGGTACATACAAGCTGTAACAAAAATGCTGGTGATCCATTTAAGGAAGTAATTATTGGTACCTATCGTATTCTAATTACGAAAAACTAAGAAAAAAAATATCTTATCAAAAAATTTATTTGTTTTGTACGGAGGGCTTCAAAAAAATTTTTTTTCATAATTGCAATCGCTTTAACGGATCACCAGTATTTTTGTTACACCCTGTATACATACGTGGCATAATTCAAAGGCTCGGACGATCGGTATGTTCGAGTAATGATCGGTGGCACGTGGGTTTTACATTCTGTACCTGAGCAGCTAAAAAAGCGTAATTTGCTACTTGAAAACGGTGTGTAAAACCGAAAAAAAATTGACACATTTTTTTTTCATCTCAGCAGCTCAAGAAAAGTGCTGCTAATAGAAGCGCATTTTGCGCACTGCACGCAGTAAAGATTTCAATTAGGATTACGTACTTACCAAGAAATACAAGAATAAAAATTTAATATTTTGCGTCGATTAACTATCCAACCAAAAATCATTGCTTGATACAGGAACTTTTATGCTAACTGGCTTAACAGATATTGATAGAGAGTACCTATTTCTCGTAAAAATCATTCAAAAACTACATTGCTTTACAAAAAAAAACTATACAAAGGAAACCGCAGGAAAGTAAACCCTAGATAACTTAGGTATCAGAGCTCGCCTAGATCTTTCGAATCGTTTTCCCACAGCGCAATCACTCGTGGCCGTCCATATCCAATTTTATCCGATTTTTAATCAAGCTACCGCGACGGCGCGGCCAATATCTCAAATTATAGTGTTCGCAGATTATGCCGGGAGTTAGCTACGTGCCGGCTAGCGACGGGGCCAGACTATATACAAACAGATCTTTCAATGAATTGTATATTTGTGGATAAAACCAAATGCGTGGAAATAACCTTGGTTGTATTTATTTAATTTTAAATAAACCAAAAATAAAGGGATGTCTCTTCTCTCCTAAAATATATGTATTAAAAAAACACAATAAATTATAAATATTTTACGAAGACGCGATATCGATAGATATGTTTAATATAGGTACCTAGTAATATATTTGTTAGATAAGTAGATAGATAGTTTATTAATCAAAAAGTAAAGTATACATGAAGTTATACAAAGCCCTGCAAAATTGTTTCCACAGTTTGTCTGCAGGTGAGATAGTTAATTACATATTTAATCTGTTGCACATAAAATAAGTATCTACCTACTAAAGTTCGTATCGTTCGTCTACTATGGAATAAATAAAACTTCCTTGAAATTAGTACCTATAATTTTCCATTGCCTAGGAAAAAATTAAAAAATTAATAGAGTTTAATATTCCCGTCTTTTAGATATCAGGTTTTTAATTCAAACAACAATTTTTTTCTCCGTGCATAATCATCCCAATGAAATTGTTTTCTTTGAGCCGACTGGACAACGTGTACTTGTCTGTGGCCCGTCATAGTCTTGTTTCCAGCCCAGCTGTAGCCATACCCACACCGGCACAGATCCCACACCGATTTACATGGTCCGCCGTCAAATTGCTGCGTTTCGCGGCAACTCGCGCGCAACCGCGCAACTATATGTATTCTCTATGGTATTACGGTCTAATGGAATTGAAATTACAAAATACAATGATGTCAAATGTTTTGTAATGTGGTAAAAATCCAAATGGTTCCTTAATACTACTCACTTGTCTTGGAAGTCGACAAGTAAGTATATATGTGTAGAGGTTTTGACATACCCAAAGGTTTTTTAGACGATTGCACTTGCTAAATATATTTAATATATGTTAAAACGGCCTTAATATGTTAAATTATTGACGGTCCCAGAGTCGGCAAACTGTTCTTGCCGTATTGTAGGGTAATAATGTACTTGACATTAAGTTTATTATATTATTTATTGAATGTTTCATCGAGTTATTATCCATTTGAATACTTATGCCTAATCGCCTATATGAAATTCATGATTTACAATGGGAACAATACTACACCTCTAACATATGTAAATACCATTAAATTGTAATCCAGCTATAGTAGCAATACCTACGAGTATTTTAAATATGGACTAGGCATATTAACTATCATATTATTTATTTATACCTACTTAAATAAAAATTACATAGTTCCATCAATATCATGCGGATTGCATTATCCGTATATTTGAGGTTTCTTGTTTCCACACAATATTTTTATTTAGTGAAAAACGAACAATAAATATCAAATGATATATTTCGTAATTAATGAGTTCACATTACAGGAGTATTAAAACACTTTAGGTACACTACTAGATCTAAACCAAGGCCTCTACATCATTCCTCTCCCTTGGAAAAAATGACATTCACGGGTCAGCGGTTGATTGATGCCGCTGGGCAAGAACACGACATGGGATGACATGATGCTAATTATAGGTTATTCTGCGTTATTTATGAAGCTTAGTCATGATATTAGTTTACTTGGATATGCCTAAGCTAAGGTACAAATAGACAAGTGTTTATAGTTCTCGCAACTTACTTACTACACTTGCTATTAAGCAAATAGTTTATGATTAATATGTATAACATACCGTGCCGTGGGGTGCCCGGCCTTAGAATTGTCCCCCACCATATCATCCTGTGGTTGCAGTAGGAGTCTGCTAAGGGAATATACCGGGAGATGGGCAGCAGCATCTTCCGAAAGCCTAAACAACAATAAACAAAATAAACTGCGCGCGCCAACCCGCCTGCCAAGCGTGGCGCGTATGGCAAACCCCCGCTTTAAGGGGAGGCCTAATATGTTCAGCAGTGGACTTCTTATGGCTGAGATGATGATGATGATGATGTATAACATACTGAATATTTTAAACTTAACAGTTAGGGAAATCACACATTTTGTGAATTAATAGTTTTAATCCCATCAAAAATATAAATGTGAATGAATGTCAAGTTCGTAAACGGTTTTGTCCTAATAAAAGAAATGAAATCTAATTGGTAGGTAAACAGGTTCTTTCCAAGCTCCTTATATCCCTATTTCTGTCAACGTTTTTCAATTGTTTAAAATAATTATTTTTGCTAATTAATAGTGTGAGTTTAGTAAAAATTTGGATACCTCCAGGACACATGAAAATATAAGCAACTGCTCGAGTTCCTCCATTTTGTTTATTACAGTTGCTCAAAAAAGTGCTTAGTAGTAGTTTATAGTGCGGGAAGTTGGATTTCTCGCACTAGCGCTTTTTACTTTTCCAGCCAATCACAGCTCATGATCAACGCGTCGCACCGCATCACCGCGTGAGTGTTCGGGTATGTATATAGTACTATAACCTCAAAGTGACTAATTTACCATTTTATAATTTTATTATAAAACGTCGTTCGATACACGGACGGAATGTCTTTCTTCACTCGTCCCGAGTTTTGCAATATGTCTCGGTACTCGTGGAATAATGACATCCTTTCCGACCTAGTATCGAAATGTACTATTATACTGGACATAAATTTTATATATGTTCTCACATTAACACAGCTTATCAAGTAAGTATGTCTGCGATCTAAGCCTCTTAGCTGTTACAATCGCATTGTGCAAAGTGTTACAGCGGCTAATACGGTGAAAGGGGTCGCGACTATGGACGACGTTTGTACCTAAACGGACCAGTCTCTGAGAGCCCATGTCGATTTATAAAAGTATACAAGAATGTTATGTCGACTATAAATAACAGTCTGAAATAGGGGAGAATGAGTAGGTATATTGCGACCAAGAATCTAATAGAAATCCGAAGACGAAGCTGAGACGAAGCAATTACAGAATGTTTTGAATTGCATTGCACTTAATAAAAAAAAGTTTTAAGGCAATAAAATAAGGTGTATTAAAAAGTCCACAACTACAATAGGTACCTAAGGAATAAGTAAGTCATTATTGTAACTGCTAAGTTAACATGGATACGAGTAGCAACATTATATATGTGTGGTATAGGCCAAGTGTGATATAAAAAAATATCGGATAATGTCAGATTTGACCCTACTCACCCCATTTTACGGTACAAGGGCAAATTAAATTCCGAAAAATGATTCATCACATTTTATCTAACTTGTCATTTAGCTCTTTATCCAGTATCATAATTATAGCTTACTATCCTCTAAATGACGTTTACCCAATATGTTTATTCGTATTGGACCGTTAGAAACAAGTCCATCAAAGTAAGTAGGAAACGGTAAAAAAATGCTTCTATCACCTATTTCCTCTACAAATTCATAATCTTTGACTATAAGTGATCGATAGATCCGTTCGTGAAAGCCCCAGCGCACGTGACCAGCGCGTGGCGCCTCACCAACCCGTAGACTCTATTTATTATAACTATAACAGTGATTTTAGCTTGGCATAGTTGGAAAAGGCGGATTTCCACATGACATTAGCCTGATTGATCTGAGTTGTAAATAATGTGCTTATTAGTAAGCTCGTTTGTGTGAAACGGTAGCACAGTCGTTAGAAACTGTTTGCCACCGGCTTCGCCTATTTTAATAATCGTTTTCTTAATTTAGGTACTGATAAGAAACTATGCTAAAGTTTGTCCGGAGATGTTTACAGTTCTTACATAGACCATGATGGATAGAGAGAATCATTATACTGTCCTTTTTTATCCAAGTACTGTACCCTAAAATATATAATGAGTACAACTTAGGTAAGTAGGTACTCCTGAAGACGGCTCTTAAGGAGAGCAGATATTGGGGATCAGAACGGAATGGAAAATTATTTACTATTTATGTAACGTGAAATAAATATAAAAAGAAACAATTTAATATTGAGCTGTGAAAATACATCTTGCATGAAATATAATTTTGATACTAATGTGTCATTAGACTCATTGTATTATTTGTTCACCTACAAGTATGTAGTACCAACCGACAAGTGCTACAGCTTTGCCTACGATGCACAACTTTGCCTGGCTTGAAAAACATGGTTTTCTTCATCAAAAAGCTATTAATATCTTATTCCTGAGATGAAAGAAAGGTGGGCATCTCAGGAATAATATACGAGTATTAATAGCTGTTTGGTGAAGAAAACCATGTTTTTCAAGCCAGGCAAAGTTGTGCATCGTAGGAAAAGTTGTAGCAGTGCCAATACTACAATTTAAGTTCTTGCCTTAAAAAAACATCACATGATACATCTATGTATTGTAAAGTAAAGGATGTATAATAATATATCATCACATCATCATACAAATTGCATAATTATTTCTAATTTTCTGCCCACGTTAATAGGTAACTGTATAATGGGTGTGGGTCTTGTGGTGTCAAGTCAGCTTTTATTTAGCTAGCAAAACAACGGCTTAGCCGCCGGTGCCCGGCCGCCTGTTCTACGATTTGTTGGTGGTGGCCCAATTTGATAGACGTCGAGTAAAGGCATATTTTTTTACGCTTAATTTTACTTAATTTATTAACACATAAATACTTATATATTCAATCTATTACAGATTATAACGAGCCAAGCATTACTATGATTGGCTTTGTTTACAATACTTGGTACAAAAAAAATATATTAGTCGTTTCGCCGCAAGAGTCTGCCACAAGCACAGACAAGCCACAACTCGTCACTCATCATTCTACCGGTATTAAACTTAAAGTAGTAATCATCTAGTAATTCATATGTAACAGTTTTACGAGTATGTATGCGTATAAGCTTCTTCAAGCAATACTAGTAAAAAAATACCTTTGGTCGCTTTTATAAATACTTTATAGTGACGTGCCACGGCACGGTAAAAGTCTATGGTTTCATTCATAAATCGACCAAAAGCTTCTTAGGCTTAGACTTTTCACTATTTATGAATGAAACCATAGCCTTTTATGGTGATGTGGACGTCCACGGAAAGGTATAAAAGCGACCACTCTGTTAAAAAATCTGCCGTGGCTCGCCACTCGTACACGATATAAAGTTGGCTACTTATAGTAATAAAATCCAAATGCTTCTGGTAGTCTTTCTAAAAAAAGCTTATTAATTTATACATAAATCGAGACATTACTACCAAACTTATTTTTTTTCTAGAAGGATCCGCTAATGCTCGTGTCTCACGCGCATGTAATGGCGGCTACAGTTGCGTGAAATGTAAATTTTTGCTATTCATTGCGGGCGCCGTTTTTGCTCGAGGGGTGGCCCTTTAGTTGCAAAGGGGCAGTTAGTACTGTCGCGCACGAAACTGTAGGGTGTGCTCCCGGTACTCTTTTAACAATAATATAGAATGATTTTTTTATGTGGATGTAATTAAACTAAGTAGGTCTGAACAATTTTTTCTACGGGACTAACCCCGAAATCCCAAAAAATTTACCTCTCCTTACAAAATATCAACATTTGATCGACCAAAATGTATGAAACAGCATTTATTTCGTGGTTCAGGTGTTGGTCCTATGGATGATGTTCAGAATGGCCTACCTAATACCTCGAACAATATCCATGCCTATACTCGTAATTTTTTTTCAAAACGCGCGTTGCATGTATTTCAATAAATTACAAAAATGCGTAAAAACATTGCTAAAATATCGGCTTTCAGAACCTGAAACATAAGTACTATGCAAGCGCAAGTAAGTATACGGACAAAATATAAAATTATGACGTTTGTGTAGGCGTGATCGGGCTCTGTTTACCTTTTATCTGTGACTGTACAAACGATTGCAAGCAGTGCGCATCCCCGGCATTCCGAGCGCGTCTGTACAAATTGCGAGCCCGAGCCGAGGGCTGGAGAGGATCGCCTCGGGCCCTAAGTCCGCCTGTCGCTATTTTTGGAGGGTTAATTAAGTTTTGGCGATTATTTTTGCTTTGCGGTGACTATGGGCTATTTCATGTCGCGAAAAGATTAGAACCTAAGAGTATAAGTCTCCAGCTCGCCCAGGTAGAAGAACTTTACATAGTTTTTCGTGTCTGGAGGATCTTTTTTCAGTGTAGGATATTTACGTTTATAGAATCCTTAGAACTTGCGCATTTGTCCAGCTGTTTTTAGCGTGACTCAAAAAGGGCCCGAGTTCAATCACAAAAACAAAATAGCCCCGGAAAATAGTAGCTATACGATTTTGAGAGCGAGAGATCTAAATCATCGCAGTTAAGTATCCGTGCTTCTGGAAACTGGCAACTGTTCAGTGGAGAACTCGACTTTCTGAAAAACATTCAATCGCGTTTCCGACCCTTTAGTAATACACCAATATTCACAATGTTAATAGGTTTCTTAAGAGACAAAAATATTCTCACTTAAGTACGCTCTCTTTTACTAAAAGTTCTTACAAACAACTTCTGGCTCTGGGACGTCTCGGCATTTAGATATCTTTCTGATTTTGAGAGTTTGTTCGACAATAACTTTAGTAACGTTTTTTTGATCTTTATGAAATTTGTAGGGCTTGTAGCAGAGATACATAAAATTTAAGAGTTCGATTATGAGCTGAATCGATCATGTCATGGAGCTAGAGGTCGCGAAAAAATCATCATATGGGTCTTGTTATATTGGTCTCGTTTAATAAATCGCGAGCGAGGACTACTAGTTATGGTGAAATCAGCTACTTTCTTTGATTCGCATTTCCCATACACACCGCCACGCGCCCTGTTTCGGCACGCCGTGTTTATTACCACGTAATCAAAACCATTTTTCGCATCACTACCCTCGCCACTACACACCAATAACCACCCTAAACCTATGTGTCATAAGGTTTGTTTTAGGGTGAATCATTCTTCAAAATAAAGCACGAGAGTTGTAAAGTAAACTAGACGTTAAAATGTAGAACTTAGGGGTTCTTTTTTGGTTGCATTTTTATTCATAATCCGGAAAGATTTTTCCGGAATACCAGAAGTTTAATTTATGCAATATTAGATTTTATTACAAAGGAATAAGGCGGTTGATATGTGTATTGCTAATGCATAAACGATATCCGTTTATAAGCATAAAATAGCTAAATAGGATTGTATATGGGTGTGTAAAATTGTATTTTAATGTATTGATGGGGCGTGTTGCGCGGGCGCGTGTCTGTAGTTAGTTCCCGTGAACATTGCGATTATTTCGGAACCATAGACTAAATTACATTAGATTTGTTGACCCTAAGTCTGTATGGATTTGCAATTTAATAAAATAAATATTATGGGACGATGTTAGGTACACAAATCGATCTAGCCCTACAGAAAGCTCAATAAGGCTTGTGTTGTGGGTACAGTTTCCATCAAATATATCGGAGCGGCCAGGGTACTCATGAATATCTGAACATGCACTTTATCACCTTGACAATAGAGGCGTTGTTCAGATATGGTGATATAAGTAGGTACCGTAAAACGGGGTAAATAGGTCCAATGTTCACTTTCAACTAGAATTTTAACCATCTTCCGTAAGTCAAAGAGTATTTTATAGTACTACATAAAGATGTATGGTAAGCTCTTTTAGATGGTGAGTAGCCTTAGATTCCCGACTTATTGCCATATTTTGATATATTTAACAAAAACCCGGTCGGATTCCAATTTACCCCTGACGGGGTAAATAGGTTCGAAAGTGAGGTTAATTGGAATTTTCACTAGGGTTGTCACTCAATCTATTCAAAGATATAGATATATAGATAGGTACCATCATAATCACCATCATCATCATCAGGTGATTTTTAAACTAGTCTAAAAAAATCATTACAATAGGTACTAAATTAAAAATGCTTCGTGAGACCATATTTTTATTGAATTAAATATTTTTAATTTTGACAACCCTATTAGGTAATGCCAATTTCCCCCATTAACAAACCAAATAATCCCCACGTTGTTCCAATTATACCTGTTGACGTGCCAATTTCCCCCTTCACCGTTCCTATTATCCCAAAATTAACCTAAAAACAAGTGGTTATAGAAAAACTAAGATTTGTAATGAAATATTAAAATTATTTACTTACTTTTTTATTTATCTAAACCACAATACACTATTATGATTGATATTGCACAAATTTTAACACTTTTCACAATATTACTTACCTAAAACTTGAAGTTAAAACGCACTATGCACACGTGTTGACGACTACCCTAACTTTAAATGTGTTTTTCTTACTGAAACGGCATTGGCTGATTTAAATGCTTAGTGTAGTCAGTAGCAAAAAATACCATGTTCATTCAGAAATTAATAAGTTCACCTCCTGTCTGGTTGTAATGGAACTAACAGACCAGTTTAGAAAAGCAGACTTTTATTCCAATTTACCCCGCGATTCCTATTTTCCCCGTTTTACGTATACTATAAAAAAAGATAAATACTTTAATAGGTACGGATACGTATAGGAGTTTTGTATACGACATAACATTTTTAGCCTAAAATAAGAAGCTACATTGAAAGTCTATCGGGACGTCCAACAGTACCCGATTTCCACCGGCTTCCCTAGATTTACTGATATTTGAGTATTATTTTACAACTCCGCTATTCAGACTCTGCTACGAATATTGTAAAATCTAAAAATTTAATAAAAGTTTTTTTAAGTGTATATTTATTGTTAGTAGTTAATAACCAGGGTTACTTTCAAAAAAAAAATGTGGTTACCTACTTTTAGACAGATCAAAATAAAATTAGCGCCCAAATTGCTAAATTTTATTTTATTTCTAACACCCAACATTTACAGATAAAGCGATTTCTTATGCACACAGAAAACCGATTTCCGATCTCAAATCGAATCAAGTAATCGAATCGATCTTTTCAAGTTATCAAACACTTTAAATAGAATTACTCTTTCTTCCGGCGACAAAAACGAATTGGATCGGGTTTTACATTATCCCAGACACGATTCTATATGACGTTGATCATCGTATTTCTGTTGCAGTCCGATCAATAAGTCCGGCAATTATTGTGCTCTTCTTGAATTGCCACGAAATTTACCTAATTTAAGTACCGTGAAGTGCTACAACTTTACCTACGATGCACAACTTTGCCTGGCTTGAAAACATGGTTTTCTTCACCAAACAGCTATTTATTTCTTATTCCTGAGATGGCCGCCTTTCTTCCATACCGTTATAGTCAGTTTAAAACTTTCAAAATATTTTCAAGATTTCTAAATGTGGTGGTGGACGTTACTCAAGAATTCATGAAATATGTAACTAAGGTACGTATTTAAAAATATAAATATTACATGACAGTATCAGATAACGGGTATTTTGCATATAATATGTCTGTGAAATGAAATTTGGTTTATTTCTACCTTTTACTACACAAACCCTCATATTAAAACGTGCAATAGTTAGTTAAAACTTGGAAAAATACTTAACAGATATACAATATATACGCAATAGTACGTGCAAAATAAATAAAAAGTCAAATACTTAGAACTTACCTAGAAGGAGAAATCCTCGAAAGATTGAGATTAAGTACTAAAGTTTGGTTACAACTAAACGTTGCATGTTTACCGACTTGCGTACCTTAATAATACTCAAACTAAGATTAATCTTTATTTTAAAAAGACTCTATAGACGGGTAGTCTGTACTCGAATGTCGAAAGCAATCCGTTACTGTCGACCGCTGCCATCCATCCTGAGCTCCTACAAAATAATTACAAACACTAAAACTACAAAAAACCTTCCCAAATTAGTTCCCGATGACAGTCAAAAAATATGTGTATATTTTTTTGGTGTATATGTTATAAAAAAGGCGGTCGAAGCGCCGGGGACAACGCGCGGCTCTTTTTGACCCAGCGGGGCGCTTGGACCCCGTGGCACTAAATTTCCGAGTGGCATATTTATTCTTCGAAGACCCTGAGATTATTTTCTACTAGATTTTTATGATAATCGCGTACTAACGAATAACTATTAATGTGATGTGGTTGACAAGTTTTTTCGGGTCATTAGGTGTCGTTAACACGTTCCCGACGCGTTTTAGTTTGAGATACAATCTCGCTTTTAGTTTTAGTAATAACAGTATAATTTAATCCAAAACCTTTTTTTACTTTACAAAACTTTTTAACATGTTAATAATTTAGAGGAACAAATTGTTATCGGGTTTTGTGCAAAGACCTCATGTATACAAAATTGACTGAATAGTTTTTTTTTTAATTTATGAATATATTAAATATGCCTAGTACATTTTAGAAATGAACCTACCTATTACTGGTTCACAATTTAACGTTATTTTATGTTAGAGACGCAATTTTGTTTCCATCGTAAATCCAGTCATGACTTTAATATAGGCAATGCCAGTAAAATTATAGTAAAATTGATTATATATTGCTAAATGGATAATAAACGAAGTATAATTTACTTGCCAGTGTAATTAATTATCAGTTCATTAAACGTTAATTTAAGCTTAAAAGAGTATTTAAACTTAGAACATAATTATAGCTTGTATAAAATAAAACTCTCGAAACCTGAATTTATCAAATAGCTGTGTTTGTTCGAATAATTTCAAAATTTTAAAACCAATATAATTTTAATATTTTATATTAGTTAATAAAAGGATTACCTTCATTGTCGCTCGGTCAGTGTGAATGATATTCACATTTGTTTCATGTCATCATACTATAATATAAGGCCTCTACAAACATAAACGGCTAGTCAACTACTATTTTTAATACATTGCGGTTTTTGATCCATCGATTAATTTCGTTGCACCTACCTAGACGGCGATGTCTCGAAATCGCGCGCGAGTTTTGTGTCAAAACTGCGCCGATTGTATAGCCCAATACCTAAGTCGGTACATACTCGTAGACGTTCGACGATACCTACATATAAGTTACATAATTCTATTAGTCATAAGACAAATGCTCGCGTGGGGTCAAGCGACAGAGCGCCAGCATTAATCATACACGGACGGACGGACGGACGGACGGCAATTATTGATGCTGCAGACAAACTGATAACAAATTGGTTTAAACTAAATGAGGTGTATTACTATTACGGTAGGTACATAAGTTTTTACTTTAGAAGACATAAGAAACGATACCACTGTTCCATGTTCTTCACGGGGTCATGCATTTAAGAACAAATATTTTTATGCCACCTTTTTCTTGCCTAATAGGAGGGATCAAATTGGCTCTTTACAGTTCAAGACATTCAGTCACATACCTACCATTTTATACGTTTGTGACTACTTTGCTATCTTGACATAAATTACCTATTCCTAAATGCGTTATTTCGCAATTGTATCATTTTCTAACGAATACTTAAAACAAAACCGTTGAGATATATTTCAATTTGAACTATTTCGGAATATTTATATATATTTTCAATTTCAATCTCCACGTTTGGATTGACAATTCTTCATAATTATTATATAGGCATATCAATCCTTGAAAATATTGATTTTCTCGACTCGATCGACTATGTCGTCATGATCGATTCAGTTTCAATAGGGTGCCCACAAAATTACCACAAAACGTGGTCAAAAATAAAATAATGGGATGCTTCACTTAATAGCCACAAGTTCGTGAACCACCGTCTGCGGTGAGCAAAGGTTTCCATGAGAAAAAAATATCCCATAAATTTAGTAATTTATATCCCACTGGACGGGTTATCCCAACACATGAGGAGTTTTTTAAAAGGTTTTATAACTATAAATTAATCTGCTCGAAATGAGACTTTGTGCCTTTAAAATGAGGTCCATTCTCCAAGTTTACGTAAGAGATGGATATACGTACTTTTAAAAGGTCAGTTGTGGTCGCGAGGCCTTTATGTAGACCGCTTCCTACCCATTAAAAGAGTCTAGATAATAAACGTCGCGGTAAACTAAACTGAATGTCTTTTGAAAGCCTAGTTCGCCGCTTTACGATTCGTAGACACGGAGGTAAAGCGGTAAGAAACAAACGCTTTGAACGTTCAGGCGAAAACGGTTTTTTGCAGTTTCCATACAAGGTGATCCGATTCCATTGTCCTAGAGTATATTTTACCCCCACTAAGTAAATTATGGACTAAAAAGATGTCATTAGTTAATACCCCTGTAACAAAAAAAATTGGTGATCCGTTTAAGGGTATTATTGATATCGTATTCCGACTTAGAAAAAGTAGGAGAAAATAATATTGGCCGCGAATTTTTTTTTGTTGGGCCGAGCCGGCCAACCAAAAGTTGCGCTTGCACACGACATAAAAAAATCAAATACCTACGGCTTTTCGTGAACAAAAGATTTCCCTCGTCATGATTGTTCCTTAGGTCCCAAGGATGGATTTGAGAAATGGAGCCACCAAGATTTTTGATGTAGGTACATTTTTAGGGAGAGGGGGGGTACACCTTTTAATCTGACATTACATTTGTAATAAATGAACAAATAATAGGGGCTCTCTTAGTCATTTTTTATTTTTTCACGATTCATAGTAATTTTTAAGTCATGATTTTTTTTTTTTTGAAATAAGAAATTTTGAATGAAGTAATTTTTTTTTACATGTTTTTCTTAGGAACGGTGTCAAAATGATACCTTAAATGAATTCGGCATCCCCGACTCATATGAAAACGATACCAAACTTTGCCTAGTAGCAATCATGACTAGGGAAATCACTTGTTCACGAATAGCCGTATTTTTATGGCTACAGCCGCAACTAATATCCATATACAACCAAGTCTTTTTTGTCGCGTGTTTTTTTCTTAGTTTTTCATAATTAGAATACGATACCAATGCCCTTAAAAGGATCACCAGAATTTTTGTTACACTTTTATATGTGTCGCAATTAGTTCAAATTATGTATCTTCGCGCTTATGTACCCGCCTGCCAAGCGTGGTGGGTATGGCAAACCCCCCCTTTAATGATGTCCAAAGGGGAAGCCTATGTTCAGCAGTGGACGTCTTATGGCTGAGATGATGATGATGATGTATCTTCGAGGTGATGGGTATAAGTAGAGTAGGTTTTCTTCACCAAACAGCTATCATCTTATTCTTGAGATGAGAGATAGGCGGCCATCTCCGAAATAAGATATAAATAGTTGTTTGGTTAACGAAAATATCCAAGCCAGGCAAAGTTGTGCATCGTAGGCAAAGTTGTAGAAAGAAAGAAAGAAAGAAAGAAAGAAAATACATTTATTTACGTCACAACAGTTAAATAGATACAAGAAATATTTGAAAAACAGACGATAAAAAGGACCCCCACTCAGCGTAATGCTACGGCAAGCCGCGGCGCTGATTTTCAGTGGGGACCTAACTTATAGCTAACTTATGACTAACGAGTGACGACACAACTACAGACACAAAAAAAAATTGACATTGAAACTAAAATAAAATCAAACAGGCAACACAGAAAGAGAGAGAAAAACTAAAACTAATAAGATGCTGCCGCTAGGCGTTAAAATTGTGCGCTAATAAACATCATTTGACATTTTAATTTGAAATCGTTAATAGTACGTGTAGTACGTGAAGGTGCCTATAATCTATCAAAGTACAAGTTTTATGATTTTTATTCGCCTTTAAGTACTCTGTATAAACTTCTACTTAAGTACTCTGTATAAAAAAGTTATTCCTGAACGTATAAATGAAGTAAATACTTAAACAATAGGATAATGAAGCCCCGAAGTGTTGTATAATAGATTTAAATATTCATACTGCTAATAGGGGACTGTTTGAGTCTATTACCCTCAACAAGTCCCTGTCGATGAAAATGCCTCATTTTCATAATCTACTTATCTACTTGAATTACCTACACGGAAAAAAAAGCTTCCGGGATATTCTCAATCTAAGACATTATTATATTATGTTGAAAATATTTCCTCGTGACAAGCATTTATTTTCTTTAATGAAAATAAATTAAAGTTTTAAATATAACGAAGCGAATATATTCTTACAGATTTTCTAGTTTTCTTTTACCTGAGATAATACTTGTTTGATTAAAGTACAATCTCTCTTATTTACTCAATATACTCTTGAAACAATACATTTTTGTATTTCTATTTTAAGAAAACGTGGTTTTGTTAAGCGAAGAATCATATTTTTGGTAAAGGAAATAAATACTTGTCACGAGGAAATATTTTCAAGAAAATAATAATATCTTGGATTGAGAATATCCCGGAAGCTTTTTTTTCCGTGTACTATTTGAATACACACTTATTTCAAGTTTAGGGAATTCGTCACCTATAATGTACGAGCCCCGATTCATGTTTTCGTCTACTCAGGGTACCTATATTTTACTAGTAGACTCTCATTTGTACAGAAAAGTAGTCAAAAGTTAGGTCAAAATCCAGCACCGTTTTACATAAATAATATATAGGTAGGTAGGTAGTATTTAGTTTTTTCACGAAAATATCTTACACTAATGTAATTAAAGTACATGTAATACCAATAATTAATAACTGGAGCATTCAACGAAAAAGTCCAACGTTGTCCGCTACAAACACGAATTTTCAGAAAATTGGTAGATTTTAGAGTTCCTTTTCCTGCAACAATAGAGTCAAATTATGGTCAGATTTATAATATTCCAATTCAAATTGCAAATATAACTCTAATAACAGAGATACACACGGATTTGTACGGGACAGCTCGTGGAATGCCGCAATTATATTATACATTCTTCTTCTTTGGCTTATTACGGCCTAATAGTGCCATTATACATTACTTAAATTAAATTAAAAAGCATATAGTAAAGCAAGAAATGACAAAAAAGACGTTCATAAATAAATATAAACACAATATGGGGTACCTGTTACCTATAGAAGGGTACAGATTAGGTCTTTGTAAGGTGCTGTCCGTCGGCAATATGACATCCTCTTGTTGCACACGTCTATAGATTACGGTAACCGCTTTCCATAATTATTAGCCATTTTCTCGTTCGCCACTGTTGTAATATTAAAATTCGGAGAGTCCATCCGAGTCTGACTCTCATTCATAGTTGATGTACCAATTCGTAACAAGTGGATTTTGGAGTATTCATCCAAACATAGCGCAGATAATGGAACATCTAAACATCAACATTAGTGAACATCTAAACATCAACAGTAGTGAAACAATGTTATAACATCCCTTCGTTGGTTATAAAAAGTGTTTCCTCTCATCTCATTAGTCAGTGAGTGCAGATTGTACGTTTCAGTGATTCATCCTCAACGTCCCTCTCAATACCTAAAACTTTAATAGTTTATTAAGACATTCAACCTCCAAGTCACTATAGTACATACTTAAGAGAAAAACCGCGATAAAATCATCTAGTACAACACTAAAAGTAACTTAACTAAACTGCCTACAACTAAAAGAAATTCAACACCGAATTTGAAAATTCTGACGACCAAATGCAACAAATGGTCTCCCAAACATTGAAAATTCTTTTCCTCATACTGTTAACACCGGTCATAGCAAAAAAAGGAAAGAAAGTAAAGTTCGGGCCACACTGGGACCATCGCGAGCGAACGAGCTGTGAAGAGTTTGGGAAGTACGCGCGCTTCAATCCTTACTCTGTGAAAAACGAGACCTGGTTTATTTTCTACTACTGGGCACCGCAGCCGTACTCCTTATATTTCCATTTTGATGTGCCTACTAAGAAAGTAAGTAGCCTAAGTCGCCTTCGTAGGTTATGGTACCCAGAAGGCTGGCAGCGTTACCTCTTTGGATGGCCAGGCTTATCTTTTGGCCGAAATAGCTGCCAGCCTTCTGGTTACCTGAGGCATCGATAAGGCGCTTGGAGATTTCTTTAAAAAGCGTCTTTGCACTGGGTCCCCACGGTCCCAGGGTTTCTACGCCAAACGGCGCAAATATGTAGCCCTCACTGAGAACAATATGAGAGCATCTTTTATTTATAAGTTCATTTTAGTTTTATATATAGGTTTATTGTTTCTGTAGTTTTATTGTGAACATATCTAAATAAAATAAAGTAGCCTAAATATTAATATTTCTTCAAAAAAAACTTTGCTTCTTTAGGGTTGGCTACGCACACTTTGTTTGTGACACTTCTAAAGTTTGTATACATAGCCTAAGGCCAAAAAAGTGCTTTATTTAACTAAAACTAAAAATTCTTCAGTCTAATTCTATCGCAAAGTGGGGGAAGAAGGGATGGCGAGGGCAGTTGGGTCATGAATGAGAAGAGTAGGGATGACAGAGGGGTGAGTTGGTTTTTATACGCTACTACCATAGAGTAACTTATATAGTAGAGCAGCACAGCCTAAGAACTTTTTGAAGCTCAAGTCAATTGCGCCCTCTGTTCGAAAGCCCCCTAAAGACCCTCCTCCTGTTACATGTATCTTACGTTATCTCTATGCTACTACTACTACGATAATCTATTTGAAAAATTAAGCTATTGTAATTTTCATTATCCAAAAGTATCGATCCAACGATTTCCCCAACTCACCTTAGTAGGAACACCAACTTAGTCACCGAACTACGGGGTGAGGTTTTGTGTTTGTCGTTAAAGTTATGAAATCACTTAACTTAACAACTTAACAAACAAAATACTACACAAAATCATAAAAAAAAAATGTATACAGTCGGAACATTTTTTATGTATAAAAATCAACGTGGTACCTACATGTAAAAATGGATTTTTATCGAGATTTGAATGTCTGCTATGACCCAACTCGCCCCATTTTACCGTACCTTTGTCCATAAGATAATGAAATATTGGACCCGAAGATTCTCGTAACGTCACACCGTTCTAGACTTTTTAAGCACGGTGTGACGTCACGATTAGGAGGCTTCCGAATTTTAACATGTCGACTTATCTTTATAGTTTTCTGCTTGATCGGCAAGAAGCGAGGCTTATATTTTTCGATAATCTAACTAACGGACTAATCACAAATTATAAGTACTTACTTATTTTTTAAGACTTTGTATTGTAAATAACCAATGGATTTTAGTTATCTGAATAAAGAAAATTGAATCTGAATTTATCCAACATTCTCACCGCACTTCAAACGGACTTTGACGCAGTGGCAAAACGCGGTTGGAAAATCAGTGTAAAATACTTGTTTGCAGAATTACACCATGCTCCACAAACGGCTGGACGGCCGGGTGACCGTTCCCGTCAACTGGACGGCTAAACACCTCATGGTGAAAAGGAGACACGAGCTGTCACTTTTAGTAGAGCAAGGAGATAGAGGACAGTACCTGATGTACGATGTGAGAGGGGCTAAATGTGAGTACTTAAACCACTATAGTAGCCGCAAAACCACAGATAACCTCAACCACTAGATAGATCAAAAGTACAACTCGGGGTCACCACGCATCTGTGCTCCGGTCCGGTACTAATTTTGTATGAGAGCGCAACCGCTTATTTCAATTGAGTTAACGTTTTTGATCATTACTCATGTGAATTAAAAATATCCACAAAATCAAAAGTCAATACAGGGGATGATGTGCTGTTCGAATCGTAGAAATTTACGAATAAAATTGTGCTGATGTGTCGTGAACTCGTGCTCCCTGTAAAAGCTTAATGATGAGGTGTCTGTGTAGCCTGTGCGCAAAACTAACTGGCGACTGGAGTTCTTAACGCTGTCTATTACACTCTTGCGGCGGGCGTGCGAGTGTGAAAGACAAAGTTACCTATAGACATAGTATTTATAGAGCGCCATTTACCAATTGCCCCTGTTGCCCCCCGTGGACCGTAAGATTTTTTGTGTAGGAAAGTGCCCATGAACGAAATCAAGGATGTGCGCCTGTTCACGATATCGTTCTTGTTTCGTTCTCGTTCCGCTCAGGTTTCGCGGAGAATCAAGCGGCGCGGGACCAAAGGAGATGAACAAAAGCCCACAAAACGTATGTTACAGATCTGCCACCAGGAGAGAAGACGACGCCGTTAGAGGTTCGTATGAAACAAACAGGAGACAACAAGATCCTTGGTATGATGTTTTGCAAGGTTGGTATTCTTTTTAAACCGTTAGTGATCCTATTTTGTTTTATAATGAATTCAAACATCAGTTTAAAATTTACTTTGACTTATAAAAATAAATTAAAGCGATAATAGGACTTTTTAAAACATATACCCGCTTATTCATAAACGTATTGCAAACCTCATTTAACTAAATCATCTTTTGTCCTTATCTGTCACATTGACAGTTGTGTTTGTTAGAAACAGACAAAATACATTTTAACTAAATGAGGTTTGTAACACGTTTATGAATAAGCGGGATAGTCTGGCAAACCAAAATACGCAGTAACAGTCAGAGTAACATGCTATACCCATCCCTTTTCTAGTAGTGATAGTACTAGCATTAGAAAAAGACATTATGATTCTCCCTGTCTATGCTTGAAGTGAAACAAACTCTGGCCAAACTATATTTGCATATTCTAGCGCGCGTGCCGCCGATCGTTTTTTTTATCAATTTTCTTTTGATTATTACAGTCATTTCAATTTTTTTTATAAACTTAAATACGGATTCAAACTTCCAGAAAGAGATGGTGTTTGCCATGGCGCGGCCAAAGGAGATACCTCCCGTGAAAAAAATTCAAGATGCAGCAGCGCGCCTCAACTACCGGAGTCGTGGTGGCAAATCCTACCTCTACCAAGGTAAGAACGTAGAGCCTTAAAGTAAGTTGTTGCCTCGGAGTAAATTTGCTGTCTCAAAAGAACCAACAACAATGGTTTGCAGCGCGCCTCAACTACTACCTCTACCGAAGTAAGAGAACAGAGTCTCGCCAAATAGAGCTATAGAGCATGCCTTTACCAAGGTGAATTATGATCCGTAATAACTAGGTATGCTATAAGTAGAAGATTTATACAGGGTTATTAATTTAAATCAGTCGCAGACAATTAAACACTACACGGAGAAAAAAGTCTCATCCATGATGCCAAAATACTGAACGAGAAAATGTAGTAAATTCTGGGACAACTGTTCACATAATAAAAATAACTAAACCAATGTACATATTAATGTTTGAATAGTTCTATTGAATTCAAGATGTAGTGAACGAAAAATAGAGTAGTTTTCCTCACAAGATTGTATTATCGGTTACAAAAATCTATCTTACTAATCGTTCTGGTAGTATAGTTGTAATTTTTTTCTTTCCATGTACGATTTACATACATCGCAAGATTAACATACTTCTTGTTTGCCAGGTCACCAATGGATGCCTATTCCCGAAACGAATGAAGGTGCCTTCTGGAGTCCGCCACAAAAGTACTTTACACGTGACACCGATTGGTGAATGAATGAATACTTACGAAGTGAAAAGCAATGTTGAGTTTTAATTCGATGCTGTTTTCAGCTGATTACACCTGTCAAGGTTCTACCCCTTCACCGAAAACCCGGAAAGAGAAGTGGCGTATGTGTGAGCTCCCATATAAACCATGACACTCCTCTTTCCGGACAAACGCTATATTCTTTTACGTCACTCTGAGCGAGCGGTAGGTGAGATTTGCCGCCCACGGGCGCAGCGGCAAATCTCACTTCACACCCGAGAACACGTAAAATTGTGTACGCACTGCGGGCGGTAATAAAGAAGGCCTCAGATTTCTTGTTTATGGCCCTTACCTTACCTTCGGTTCGGGCCACAAATGCCCACGATCTGAGCCGTTCTTTATTTTACCGCCTAGGTACGTAATGTACTATTAAATAAATAATGAAGCACATGTGAAGCACACGTTAATATCACAGCTTGACCTTAAGAGGCCTTAGTCCCGTGAACGTTCCTCAATTTCACGATTTCTTACTCGATAGATGGCGTTAGCGCTCAGTACACGGCCGCTGGCAATAACAAGGACGATACGCACGCTTCAATAGTCTTGATCGTGTTCAACTTCAATTACAAGCAAAATTATTTTTACGCATATAAGTTTTACAGACTTTTTATTTTCTTTTACATGGAAGAGAGAATTATACGCAACTAAAATCAATAGGCCTGTTGGAGGTACAGTCGCCATCAGATATATCGGAGCGGCCAAGGTGGTTACAAATATCTGATCAACGCCTCTATTGTCAAGGCGATAAAGTGCACGTTCATATATTTTTGAGTACCTTAGCTGCTCCGTACTGTCACCATCGCGTGCATGTACAGTCGCCATCAAATATATCGGAGCGGCCAGGGTACTCAAAAATATCTGAACATGTACTTTGTCGTCTTGACAATAGAGGCGTTGTTCAGATATTTGTGACCAACTTGGCCGCTCTGATATATCTGATGGCGACTGTACATGCACGCGATGGTGACAGTACGGAGCAGCCAAGGTACTCAAAAATATCTGAACATGTACTTTGTCGTCTTGACAATAGAGGCGTTGTTCAGATATTTGTGACCACCTTGGCCGCTCTGATATATCTGATGGCGACTGTACAGTCACCATCAGATATGATTGAGCGGCCCGACCGGTCATGTGCATTTTATCTCAGTTCGCCATTATATCTGGAGTCGTTTTAAAAAAATAATTAAATATATGGTGGAAAACTAGCGCACGGCCTGCCTTATGGTAAGAGGTGAGGGTAGGGACTGGTAGTTGTTTTCGGCTAGTTTGAGGGTGTGAATTTAAAAAATGATGTCTGTTTTAAAATCCAAGATGGCGGTCATACACTTTTTGTGAAAAATCGTCATGGTAGTCGTTTTCTGCTAATTGATGGGTGCAGATTTCGAAAATAATGTCCGTTTTCAAATCCAAGATGGCGGTCATACACTTTTTGTGAAAAATTGTCATGGTAGTCGTTTTCGGCTAATTAGGGGCTCTAGATTTAAAAAATTATGTCTGTTTCAAAATGCAAGATGGCGATCATACAGTTTTGGAAAAAATCATCATGGTAGTAATTTTCTGCTAATGATGAGTGCAGATTTCGAAAATATTGTCGGTTTTCAAATCCAAGATGGCGGTCATACACTTTTTGTGAAAAATCGTCATGGTAGTCATTTTCTGCTAAACGACGCCTTATACCGAAGACATTGCTAGTCACAAAAGGACCGACTAAGTGCTTCGTTAAAATAAGATCAGCTTAAGTAAGACTACCAGTATGAGCATGAATGCTACAAATATGAGATCAAGTTGTAGATACCATACATTTTACACGTTACACAAATAGATACTACAACCAAATAGTAAAAAGAAAAACCTAATTAATTAAAAAAATTGTCTACACACGTAGGTATTTCTAGTGACCAAACCCTGACTCCATCATAAGACCCTGGACCCGATCTCAAGCGAAAGCGCTCGTCAAGCTAAGGCTAATGAGCCCAAACACGATGGAGTTGTGATGGGTATATAGGCAGTTCTGGTGACCAACTCCTGACTCCATCATGAGACCTTGGACTTCATCTCAAGCGGAAGTGCTCGTCAAGCTAAGTCTAATGAGCCCAAACACAATGCAGTTGTGATGAGTAGATAGGCAGTTCTAGTGACCAACTCCTGACTCCATCATGAGACCCTGGACCTCATCTCAAGCGAAAGTGCTCGTCAAGCTAAGGCTAATGAGCCCAAACACGATGGAGTTGTGATGGGTATTTAGGCAGTTCTGGTGACCAACTCCTGACTCCATAATGTGACCTTGGACTACATCTCAAGCGGAAGTGCTCGTCAAGCTAAGTCTAATGAGCCCAAACACGATGGAGTTGTGATGAGTATATAGGCAGTTCTAGTGAGCAAACCCTGACTCCATCATGAGACCCTGGACCCGATCTCAAGCGAAAGTGCTCGTCGAGCTAAGTCTAACGAGCCCAAACGCGATGGAGTTGTGATGAGTATATAGGCAGTTCCGGTGACCAACTCCTGACTCCATCATGAGACCCTGGACCTCATGTAAAGCGGGAGTGCTCGTCAAGCTAAGTGTAACGAGCCCAAACACGATGGAGTTGTGATGAGTAGATAGGCAGTTCCGGTGACCAACACATGACTCCATCATGAGACCCTGGACCTCATCTTACGAGATGCTGCTTATCAAGCTAAGTCTAATAATTTCAAACACGGTTGAGTTATGCCTAGTAGATAAGGAGTTCCGGTAACCAACTTCTATCATCAGACCCTGGACTACATCAGGGCTCAAAGTAATAATAAGAAAGTAAACTAAACATAATCACTTAATCAGTCATCAACTAAATCTCAATAAATAAAGTAATAATAAAATAAAGAAAGTAAGGATCTTGGTAATTCATTCGCAGTGCTGCATACTTCTCGCAACTATAGGGCAATGGAAACAGGTTACTACGTGTTGCCAATACCATAGAAGGTTACCCGATTTAGGTGACCTCTGAGTGTAGCTATGTGGCAAACTTACGTAATGCGCGCGGGACGATTTAACACAGGTCCGTCGTCTACGAGCTCTCGTTCCATACTAAGCCAGAGACGGCGGCGCGGTGTGTTTTGTCAAGTTTTGAGGGGATTTAGAGTCATCTTTAAAAAAATCTACCATAAGTAAATTTAGGGTTACAGTAATGATTTTTTTTTTTTCATGGTAGATGCATAGTTGAACTTTGCTATGTTTATATTTTTAGGGCAGAATAATAATAGGACTTCCGTGAAAAACATTTAATGTAACCCTGTTTTGATCAAAAATTTACAACTATTCAGAAGGTATTTTCTCTATTATCCAAGATGATTTTTTTTTTTTTGCCGTGGCCGTCTTAAAAATGTTGTGCTGAATGTTCTCTTTGTTTGAGTTATCCTAAAACGAAACGACATGTATATCTGCAAATTCCGGAAAGGCCTTCCAAGAGAAGCCATGTTTTTCATAATTCTTGCTCAAAAATGTTATTTTTTTTCCAATGGCCGTCTAGATAAAGGTGCGGACTATCATATACATAAAAAATTAAGTTGAAAGCACTAAGTATTTTTGCGATATCCTCAAAAGAAAATTGAGGTTTTCGCAAAATATGCGCGTTTAGGGAATAAGGCCTCTTAACTTTTTTTTTTTTTTAATTTATTTATCAAAAGTACAAAACATTTAACAATTTTATGTTACTCGCCAAACTGCGATAACAGTTTGTTGGCGAGACCGCGCTCATTTAATCTAGCGTTAAGTACACTAACTTACACTAAACTTACTACTAATACTTCAACCCTGTGCTATAGTTTTACAATTTTTTTTTCTTTTTAATTTAAGCTATTTTTACCTATGTAATTTACTAATGTAATTTTTCCAAAAAGATTTTTTTTAATCTACTTTTTAATTCCACTATACTGCACTTTTTCTCTTGTCTTAACCAATCAGTCTCATTATATATTTTTGGTATCATAAATATGTTAGTTCTTTTGCCATAATAATTTTTAGCAGTATATACGGATATATATTTCTTTGCCCTTATATTTTTAGTTCTATATTTATTTTGTTTCAACACCTTATAGTCATTATTAAAATAGTTTTCTACCGCTATCATATATTGCACCCTTTGATGTATAGGTAATATTTTACATATTTTGTATAACTTGTCATAATCACCTCTAAGGTTACTTTTAGTTTTTTTATTGACAAGGTGTTTCATAGATCTTATTTGTAATTTTTTTATTTCATTCAAATATGTTTGAAAAGTTCGACCATAAACACTAAGCCCATAACTAATAACAGAGTCAGCTAAAGCATAATACACAACGAGCATGGTTTTTTTACTAACTACTCTATTCAAGTGATACAACTTACTTAGAACTGAACGAAGCCTAGAACAAACTGCAGTGACATGTGTTTTCCAGTTGAAATGCTTATCAATGTGCATGCCTAAATATTTATATGACTGTACGTACTCTAACGGTTCACAGTTACAATTATTATTTGAATGGTTATGTAAACAGTCGTACCCGTGACCGATGACACCAAAGACTTTATAATCAACGTAAACAGCCTTACGATTGTATGGGGAATAAATGTGCATACATTTAGTTTTAGTTAAGTTTATAATAATTCCGTTATCATGGGCCCATCTAGTTACATTATCAAGGTCACTTTGAATATTTTTATGAGCTTCAGACATATCTGCATGTGAATACAGTAAACACATATCATCCGCATACATGTATACCTTACAATTGTGCACGACGTTGACAACACTGTTGACGAGCATCACGTAGCCGACAGGGCCGTACACCGAGCCGGTCGGGACCCCGAGCGTGACGTCACACTCCGCGCCCGTGGTCCCGGCGAGGCTCGTGCGCATGGTCCTGCCCGCTAGGTAGCTGCGCTAACGATAGTGTTTGCTGTCAAACTGCAGGTAAAATTAGTTGCCAGGGTAAAATATACAAAAGATTCATATTTCAAATAATAAATTTATTTCCAACAAGGTATTTAATATACAATACTACAAATAACATCTTTGGTTAAAGGTAACAACCTAACAATGAATCTCTAATTCCCACTATATTTTATCTTCAACAATATGATTTATAAACTCCAACTCCCAAGCGGTTCTCCCGATAAGATTTGGCGGCCTGGGTGTTCGCACTTCGGCTAGCTCGGCTCTGCCTGCCTTCCTTGCCTCCGCATACAGTTCGCTATCTCTCGTAGGTGTCATTTTAAACCTTCCACAGATAATCGACGATGAGATAGCGAACCTGAAGGAGGCCAGGGAGGCCTGGTGTGAGTCGTGCCCGGGTGCGGACATACCAGTTACACGTCAAATGCAGCGGGCCTGGGACTCCCCTCGCCTAATGGCTGTCCATACTTCGCTTCGCGAAAGTAGTCCGAATGATTCGGAACGTGCCCGCATTCTTGCGGTGTCAGTCCCTGAATCTGGCCACTGGCTTCATGCACTGCCATCGAGGCAGATTGGTACTGTACTGGACTCAAGTACTTTGCGTATAGCGGTATGCTTAAGGCTTGGGTCCAGTATGTGTGTACCTCACACGTGCGCTTGCGGGAAAGGTGTGGACTAGACGTGTGCGCCGCGCCGGCGCGCCGCCGCCGCCGGGCTTTTTAGCCACGCCGCCGCCGCCGACTAATGATCGGCGTGAAATCGGCGTGGCCTTGACTGTAATTAAAGCAGCCAAATTGATATTTTTAAACAATTCGCTATTAACAGTGCTCCTTATAATAACGTGTTTCACAAACCATATTTGACAAGCAGACTAATTTAACCCAGTATAGTGCACGTAATGACGATTGTCGTCTTGTGTTGTGGGCTAGTTTTGGAGAATATGCTGAAGAATACACCACTACCCAATATGATTAAAGAAGACAAGATGTAGGTTATTCATGTTCTTATTAACAGCGCAAAAAGAGAGTCAAATGAAGTGGCGAAACTGGCGAACGATAAAAAAATAGATTTCAACAAATAGCATGAATTCGCATCTTAGTAATCGAGGCAGTGAGAACTGTAAGAAGACACCTTCTTACTGATTTAACCCTTTACCAGGTTAAAAGAGATATATGCTTCCCACATAGTATATCATTTACTATAGTCCGGTTTAAAATCCAAATCTCCTACAAAACCTTATATCAATCCCTGAAAATATGATTTCATGATCTTCGTTCACAGCACACAGCTAAATCCAATAGTGCATGCCAAAGGGCAGCCGTTTAAATTCACTGGACCTGTAATTCAGGGATTTGTGTTAAAAAACGGAATGCCAGTTCATAACTCAGACAGGCAATAGGAATACCGTATCACATCTTATTTCTGGTTTAGAGGTTCAATACGATTGCAAATCAATATAAATAACTTATCAGAACACGCTTGTTCTTCGCGTTCTGGGTTAAACTTTCACGTTTAAATATAATTACTATATAATGTTTGTAATTTTAAAATTACCTTCGACGTTTCGAGGACGACATTGTTCCGTGGTTCCGAAGAAAGATTCTAATTATACGCGGTTAAATTCCATTTGCACAAATATAAAGACATCTTTTATCATCAGATATAGGAAACATAACCTGCTACCCTAATATGGTCGGGTTTTTATCGCCTGTCACCATAGCTGTCACGTTCTAACAAGTATGTAAGTGCGAAAGTGACGCATGACGCGATAGGTGATAAAATGACAACCATGGATGGACTTCTGGAGGCGAAAACTCCAGGGAATCCAGAAACCTTTCAAGTGTATCAACGGAATTAAAACAAGCTGTTATTAGGCCGCTCCTACATCTCTCAACCGTAAGACTCGATTGACTCGCAGATTGATTGACAGAATCGCGCAACCACTGTAGTAACATTCACGAGAGTGTATCTGTTCAAGAAATTTTAGCAAGCGTTAAGCACACCTATTAGTGATTTTCCTTAACAACGTCATTAGATTAGAATATTAATTAATACCTCTAAGAGGCATAATGTAAATGTAGTTTTGTACCGGCGGAACACTGATCATGTCAGCCATATTCAGAGTGGTACACGTAAAATCAATTGGCGTAAACCAGTTGCGTTTAGGAAAGTATTGGTGTCAGCAAAACCGAGTTTTACTATTTTATGTTGTTGTTTATTTTTTCCAACTTTTACAAAAAAAACGTATGCCAAATCACCAGCAATCCGTACCACTTTAAATTAAACAGTTTGTCAACAAATAAAACGATTTACTTTGTTTTTTATATACATAAGCTGACAGTCAAGGTCACGCCGATTTCACGCCGAAAACACGCCGCCGCCGCCGATTTTTTGGCAAACGCCGCCGCCGATCATTTTTTAATCGGCGCACACGTCTAGCTGTGGACCAGCTGGGTCGGCATGGCCTTTCATGTACAAGAAGCGCCGGCCGCATGTATCGCCACGGCACCATCAATGACTTGGTCCGCCGCTCGCTTGCCACCGTCTCTGTGCCCGCAATTCTGGAACCCGTTGGTATAGCAAGAGACGATGGCAAGCGGCCCGACGGAGCCACACTGGTGCCGTGGAAATTGGGTAGAGCTCTGGTGTGGGACGCTACGTGCGTCGACACATTTGCGCAGTCCCACATCCAGGCGACCCGTACAAAGGCCGGTGCTGCGGCGGACCAGGCCCAGATTCTCAAGCGCCGCTAGGGTTTCTGGTTTCTCGACCTTTTTTATTTCTCGAGGCACGGGAATTCTCGACCACGATTTCTCGAGTTTCTCGAGTATCTCGAGAAATTTTAGAAGGTCTTTTCCGACCACGGAACAAAGCCAAGCCAACGCGCAAAGGCCCTTTAGACAATTTAATGAAAGTGAGGGATACACTAAAAGGATGCTGCCCTTGCCCGTGTCATGGGACGCATGCAGAGACAGCGCCCGCCATGGTGTAAGGACTATTCAGTTAATGGAGTCCAAAATGTACCAGGCTATTGGGTGAATAGTATGGGCTTATTACTGGGCTATTGGGTGAAGAACGGGACGCCTGCTTAATAAAACGGTATCCAATTTTAATTCCGGCAGACGGTGACTCGCCCTCCGCAAAATGGGATCCCATAAAAAGCGACATCAAAGATGGCTCAAGGGCAACACCGGTGCGGGGCTGGGGGTAGAGAGGTGTCACTAGACTTTAAACATATAATACAGCCAACTCGCCACTTAGGTTTCCACATCTACCCTCGAGAACGCAGCTCTAGCGACCCCACTCTGGACTGGACAGCCGGTCCTACAGTCCCACTCATCCAACAGGTTAAGCACAGAGCACAGACAGCATAAGCTAGACGCATTAAGTGTTAAACACGTGTTTTTTTTACTTATCGCTCTTGCGATTTATTTCTCGAATTCTCGAGGCATTGCGGTTTTTTTTCCCGTCTCGACGAATGACAAATTTCTCGAGATTTCTCGCCTCGAGAATTCTCGAGCAGAAACCCTAAGCGCCGCAAATACTCGTTCTTGCTCAAGGACTACGAGTTTGCGGCGCTCGCCGTAGAGACTCTGGGTCCCTGGTCGGCCGACATGAAGGCGTTCATGAGGGCCCTGTCGGCGCGGTTGGTCGACACTACGGGTGACCAAAAGGCTGGCGCTTACCTCTCCCAACGTATCGCTCTAGCGGTACAGAGAGGTAACGCCGCCAGCGTTATAGGGTCAATGCCGCAGGCCGATCTTCTAGACGGGGTGTTCTTTTTATAGGTAAGTTATTATTATTATTATTTTTTTAAATATTTTTAATTAGTTTTTAGTTGTTATTTAGTTTTAATTTAGTTTTAATTTATTTTAATTTAGTTTATTTTTGTGATTTATTGGGAAATAAAAATAATATATACTAACCATTTTTTGTCGATTGTCTTGAACAGGTTCGCCTTTTTTTCTACGTTTAACGCACTATATTTTATAGAATTCATCGCCTATTGCTTCTACAATCTCAAATCTACCTCTTTACTGGCGATGCTAGTTACGAAAGCAACGTACAAGTTGTCCGTCGGATGTAGCGCGCTCCACACGCCGGAGTCGACGCTCAACAATACTAGATAGATCAGATCCAATGCTAGATATGTCGCCGGAGGGAGCCCCGCAGGTCCTGGACCAACGATAACGCAGAGCTTGATATCACATTCACTCCTAAAGCCATACCCTTTTCATACACGAGTTTAATAAGTTAAAGATGCTTGATCAATGTATTTCCGTGGCCTATTCTTTTCGTTCCAACTTCCAAGCAATATAGCGTCGACCAGATTTTCATCCACTGGCGTACGATACTGATTAGTTTCACCAACATGGAAAAAGAAGTTCATTATATCTTTTTCTTTAATAAAATTGGTAAATCATCCTTTATAGGTTTCCCTTGGTCTTCTTAACCAACGAGATCAAAACCAGCGAAAATCTCAGGCAGATTCTGTTTTATATTTCTAGCAAGATTAAGGTCTTCCTTAACTTTTTCAACGTTTAGTTTTCTACAGGAAGTTAGATAAGTTTTAAGCCAGCCAAGTTAGGATTTGGGTTCATGAATATTCATGCTACCTAATACATGCCATATAAATATTGCCGGATACCATCCCATTCATCCCATATTGGAGCGGAAGCATATACCTACAATCTTCCACTTAGGGCGTATAGAAAGAATTCACGACAGCAGAATGACGGTCCAGATTCATTTTTTCTTCGAAATCCTCAAACCTATCATCCTTTGGTGCACCGACTTGGCCCTGCTTGGTCACCGGTGCCCCGATACCGTGGAAGCCAAGTTTGGCAGCTTCGGCGGCGCTCTCGTGAGGGTCCGGCTCCTCACCCACCACGGCCAGCATCATGGCCAAGTGCTCCTCGCAGAACATCAAGGCTAAGTAATTGTCCACCATCTTCATTCTGATTGTGGCGTGTGGATACCAAGTTGTTGAATCTGGAATTTATAAAATGTGGACGAGTTTAGTGCAGGTAGCAGGACCACTTTGTCGATTTACAAGGACACTTGTTTCGTACACTCATAGATAGTGCACCATGCGTAGTTTTAGAAAGCACTAGTAACTCGATATCGACAAAGTGGTCCCTGGACAAAGGACACTGTACACTGACACAAATAGTTGTTGGCTGGGTAATCGATAATAATTTCATAGACCAGTAAGATGCAGTACGCCTAAACAAGCAGTACCAAATAAAATACACGACTCTACTAAAAGTATTGTATATGCCTCATGGAACTTAGTGGAGTGAATTCCTTTGGTGCTTACTTCTAATTTCACCCGGTATGGCTGACTTCGGGATGCCATAGAACAGTCCCCGCTTGTCCCCTGCTACCAGAAGCATTTCCAGCCAGTTCCTCAAGAGCAGCATGGGGGCGGTCCAGTCGATCTTCTTCGTCAACTTGGACGCGTATTGTTCTTTGTATTCCTGTACAACCTAGCAAAAAAAAATTGTGTAAAGCGTGTAAAGGCCAATCTTTAATATTTAATAAGCTACATGACGTTAAAATTGTTGATAAAACTAGAATTTTTAGTTAGTAGGTGTCGATATCCAGAATTCTCTTGAGTTTACCCTTTAGATATCTAGGCGTGTTTGAGTTCACAAGTCAAATGGCAGTCACCACATTCATCATTCGCGTATATATATGTAACCAGCAAAAAGTAAAAAAAAACTTTAACCCCACTACGGAAATAAACATGTTGAATTCAGTTACTAGACTAGTAAACGAATTCTACATGTTTATTATTATTAAGTTGTTTTAAATTTTTAGTCTCTTGTTATTTTTTAAGTCTGTTTTATTAATTTCCTGGGATTTTGAATTTCTTTCGATCACAGCTGCTGGTTGCTGCGATTTTTCAAAATTTTGTGGGCAAGCTTTTTGTATGAATAATACATGTTTATTCTTATTCGTTATTATGGCCCGGATAACATAGGCCTAACCCTACGGAGACGGAGGATCATACTTCCTTTTGACTCCGCCATAGTCGGGTAAAAACTAATGTCTATACACCTACAGAGAAGATGTTTATGTAGCCGCGCTAAATGACAGAACGCAATTCTTTAACGTTGTAATAACGTGTGTAATATTGAACAATATAATCTAACTCAAGAATAGAAGAGACTGAAAATTAAGGGTGAAATCTTACCTTCCTTGTAGGATACGAGAACTTAAACTCTTCAGGAATGGGATATGTTTGCATCGACCATAGATAAAACGGCACCCAATCCACTCCCGCCACGTCTCTAGGATGGAACCGCGCTTTCTTCGCAAAATCATCGCAGCTTGTCCATCTTATGACATCTTCGTTCACTCCTGCCTTCATATCGAACATGCTTAAAGGAACAATATCTTCAAGTGGCTTAGGGTCTTCAGGTTTCGTAGAATTCTGTCTGCTACCTTGCTTAAACAAAAGCTCAGTTTTCGACACCCTAGCCTTGTAAATTTGAGGCTTCGCTAGATTCAAAGCGTGGATAGTCTCAAAATCAAATAGTGCTGGCAGATCTACTGTACCTTTAGATTGCGTTGGTTTGGAAGGCGGTTTCTGCTGGTCTCGAGCATCCCAAACCTGCTTCAGAATACTGCGTAGGTCAACATCCGACTTGATGTCATGTACCAAATAAGTGGCTATTCCATCATACGGCTGCTTTTGACCCAGAGACGGGTCATGAACCCCCGAAACGCCCATATTTAGAAAGTCTATTGGTACAGTGTTATCATACATATCTGGATTCGTAATTGCCTTAGATTTACCTGGTCTAGATTGACTGCGGAGTTTAGCTTTTTTGGGTTTCGCTTCGATGATAAAGATTAAATAAAGTAAAAAGAAGAGACGCATGTTGCTTGGATCAGTGCCAATCACAAATGAGGAAACACAGTAAATATTTGTCTTTATAGGTGCCGTGAAGCGTGTGAATCCTGTTGAACTACAATAATTGT
Organism: Pammene fasciana; assembly: GCA_911728535.1. Classification (NCBI taxonomy): domain Eukaryota; kingdom Metazoa; phylum Arthropoda; class Insecta; order Lepidoptera; family Tortricidae; genus Pammene; species Pammene fasciana. Next base: position 10,724,283 of record OU452292.1, read on the forward strand.
TTAATGTTTAGCTTTAAATGGGTGTTGTTGTGGAGTGATTAGCAATGCGTATTGCATTATATGTGCACCTACTCGTATACACACTATATATATACACTATGTATCTGAACGAAAAGCCAATACTCAAACCCGTTATGGTATAGGACATGCTGAGCAACTTTTACTATGGGACCAACCCCGAAATCGCGAAAAAAAATTTGACTCTCCCATAGGAAATTTCAACATTAGACCAGTAATATGTATGAAACTGCCAATTTTTTTTTCACGATTTCTGGGTTGGTCTCATAGTAAAAGTTGCTCAGTATGTCCTATACTATAACGGGTTTGAGTATTGGCTTTTCGTTCAGATACATAGTGTATATATATATAGATAAACTTTTTAACCGATTTCAAAAAAGGAGGAGGTTCTCAATTCGACTGAATTTTTTATAATTTTTTTTTTGAATGTATGTTACTCGATATATCCGTGAATCGTGAACCGATTTTCAAATTTTCTTTTTTATCGAACGCGTATACCCCTAGGTGGTCCCATTGTCACCAAGTCGGGGTCTGATGATGGGATCCTGGAGAAATCGAGGGAACTCTTCAACTATTAAAGGCACACCTATAGTGATTTCACTATTTTTTACAGCAACTCGGCCACTTCCTCTTGGAATAGCGGATCCTAAGTGAAATCGATTATTTTTATGTTTAAAATTATAATCATTCTAATTTTAAAAGAATGCTGGTGACTTTTCTGTTAAACGTGAATTAAGGATAAGGATAAGCACATGAATTTACCAATTTTATATTTAGTACAATTTTGTATGTATAAGGCCTATTCTACCATAAGAATGTTGATATTTTAGACCAGTAACCTGAAAGAAATAAAAATTGCCCTTCTAAATGCAATTCTCGAGGTAGGGCACTATCATATTCCATTTTTAATTTTCATCTATACATTGTTATTTTAATTTAATTCCACAAATAATGGTCAAAAAAACTTGAGTAACGGAGCCAGAAAATTTTCGAGCGGTCCCGGGCGGAAAAGACGCTACGCCTTTCTGCCAATGAGGAAGCCAACCTCCAGGCAACCGTCGAAGGAAATGCCAAATGGCGTTAGCATTGTAACTGTCACTAGTGTTGTTCTATGGGAATTGGTTTTAAAAATAAAAATAAAAGATTTTGACACTATACTGTATTCGTAGAAATCTGTGAAAACGTCCGATCGGTCAATCACATTCAGAACGTGTTACTCGAAAAGTGCTTCTCAAACTCAATATCGTCGTCATCTGGGTCGTAGGCCGGCGTCGTGGGCTCGTGATTCGGAGTAACCCTCGTGAGGTACGAGCGGCCCAGGCTGTTCCAAAACTGCAGACGAGCGGCCGCTTCTACCAGCTAAACATAAAATAAAAATTCGAAAATCTAGAGTTCGATGTGTGCGTGTATCCCTTGCTATACCTATTTTAGGTACCTAAGGTTCAGCTTAGTTCCAAACCTTATCTACGAAGCTGGTAATCCTAAGCTGAAATAAGTCACTGTTTAAAGGGAAGAGGAAACTGGTCACAAGTTTGTCTATAGATTTCCGGCAGACACATCTGTCTGATTAGCGCTACACATTGAGCATTTGTCCGCCGGATACATCAAACAAAAAATCAGATGGATACCCTAGATATGTATTCGTATGGGGATGGGGATGTTTTTTATTCTATCGTGCTTCTCTATTATATGCTAAAGCTATATTTTTTTAGAAAGACCGTAGGTACTTACTTGGTTATCTTGAGGCATACTGTTAACCGGAGCGAGTGCGTAGCAGTACCGAAGCCCGCAATTCATTATGCCCAGATATCCTGGCTCGACTACTTTTAGGGCGATGGGCGATTTAGGTATGTAGGGCACTGAAAAATTTTGCTCAGAATAATATATTGAAAACCTACAGAGGAAAGGTATTGACACGCTATAGGTACTCACCTGTATCAGGCTTAGAAATCAAACTGCCAAATAGCCGTCCTTATTTTTTTAATGGAATACTTTATACAATCCTCCGAAATTAGATTTAGACAGCTTATTATTGGAATCTTTGCGAACCATTGTTTTTCATGCCAGGCATTGAGACGTGATAGGCAATGTTATGGTCGTTCATGGTTATCAAGAACTATTGCTGGTGTTACCAGCTAGAAGCTCTGAAATTCTCACCCTGGCACAACATAATAGTTATACTAACCTTGAAAAGCTGTATGAGGCACAATACGGTAGATACCGGACACATTTGTCCTGATGAAGAGCGCCGTGAAATCAATGCGGGTCTCCATGAACAACTCGGAGTCGTTGAAGTTGATATCTTTCAAATGTTTTTCTAGTTGCACTCGGTAGCGATCTATCATCTGCAAATATACACTATTTCTGTCGTAAAATTTTAAATAAATAGCCACAAATTTTGCATTCTTAAAAAAACTTTTTGAAGCAACGCGTGACCTAGGGCTGGCTCATTCCTCGGGCAAAGAATAGGAATTGCCATCCAACGAGGTAATGTAGCCAGCCTTATGGGCACACTTCCGCGGGGATCAGACCTGGGGGACCTAGCTTAGGGCTTTTATTTAGGTAGGTATATTTTATTTACATTTATTATTATTTAGTTTTTAATCAAAACTTTATTGCATAACTATTATTGGTAATATTCAATTACATGTCAGACTTATTTCTATAACATTGTCTAGTTTCGGCTCCCACCTGGTCCGAAAGTGCCAAAAATGCTGGCAGCATTGCCGCGTTGCACAGCGAGTGAAATTTGTTGGACCAGGTAGGATCCGGAGCGTGGGTCGCAGCCCCTATCTCTCAGACGCCGCCCCAAAGCTCTGACCAGTGTCTTAGCCTCCGCGCACCAAGGCCCAGCCGTTTCTATAGCGACGGGGGCAAAGTCATATGCTGGCATTAGGTTGCAATATTTGTTGCGTTTGAGTTTGGCAGCATTTTCGGCAGCTGCACCTGATGTTTTGGTGGTATGGGTGATGTGGGAGGGAGCAAACGTGCACACACAAGTGGCATCCCAAATTAGACTGCGGCCTTTTGACCAAGGTATTAGCGTAAGCCCGTCCGGTCTCTTGCCATCTGTGCGGCTTAAGCCTTGCGGCTCTAGAACGCAGGGCACATTAGCCGATACCATCGCGCGACGTATTAACTCGTTAATGGCGTGGTGTCTCGGTATTCGGCCTGCGCACCGCATGCAGCTTAGGCCGTGGTGCCCGTTAGCCTCAACCATCGTCCCACAAATGCAGTGATGAGGTTCGCACACCTTACATCCGAGTCTTAGGGCCACTGCTATTCTAAGAGTATCGTTATCTAGTAAAGTACCCAGTTGCGGTGATGGTAAAGCGTGCAACCAGGCTCCTGATTCGGGTTGTTTGACAGCTTTTAGTCTGGCCACGTCTTCTGCTTTAATAGCATTATTCAGTAAGGTAGAATTCGTACGCTCACACAATGTGTTGTCCCATGGTCTTTGCAGATCAGGATTGTCCGGTCGCGATGTTCCAGGACAGCGGGTCGTCCATTCAATTAGAGCCTCTTCCACAAATGGAAGACGGATCCTGTCACCGTTTAAAGAGAGTATCTTAGTGACAAGATCTGTCGACGCATGGGAAGAGGCAAGGAATGCAACTATCCCGACATCGTGGATGCTACGGATCCCTAATCCCCCGTATCGGATAGGGAGTGTTGCCTGAGTCCACTGTGCTTCATTGAATTGGATGTTTAGGACAATTTCAAGACCTTGCCTGAGCACAGTGTCATAATCTCTTAAATCCTGCTTGAACATCCAGGTTGGAGCCGTTCGTAGGGTATATGTAATGCGTGGCATTGTGAAGCAATTGCGCAGGATCACGAGGGAGACGTTTTTAATCTAGTTTATTATTAGCATATTTTAAGTAGTTTTAGTTTGTGTAGTAATTTATAACGTTTTTCCCCAAATAAAGTTTAAATGTCCTAAATAAAAAAAATATGTGATACTTTTTTGGGAAAAGGTGCCATTTAGCGGTCTTCCGTTATGAAATGTTATGTTGTTTCCCCTATTTCATGTTAATTTAGGTTTTTGAACGAGTAATACGATTAAATATTTTTATATAATATGGCCAACTAATCCCAAATCGATAAATGCTTGCCATCTTAGCTACCGCTTATACAGTGTGTAAATCTAATACGGGCGAATCTCTTAACGGTGATTAATATAGGACATAAGAAATGTTAATTAGATAACTTTTACTTAGAATTGCAATAAAAATTTTATTCATACACAATAATTCGGTCCGCAATGTAAAGCAAACACACCCGCGTTAAACGCTCGTTGACATTTACTTTCAATTAGGGAATGCAAACCGGTTATTTTTTGTTATTTTCATACAAAAAATAACCGGTTTGCATTCCCTACTTTCAATACCATATTTACAGTAGATTGCTGATGATAAAATTTTCAAAAAATAATAGGCTAGATGAATGTTTTTCATGCATGGTATCAATCTATTCGTTTTGTTGTGAGGATCAAATGTCTATATGGGGCCAATAAAGTCTGAGATTTGCATTTGTTTCTCAAAACGCTCCTAACAAAATGATATAAAGCCTTGACGTCACGGCTTCATATTTGCCCTGTTTAAAGTATGGAAAAATTATGAAATTGCTATTTTTACAGTGAAATGTTGCGTTTATGTATATGGTTGCTGGATAATTTATTTCACAATAAAATGTTAGAAATCGAATGGTATCTATGGTTTTTTAAATTTCGTACTTTCTAAAATCGAAAAAATTTTAAACTTTGAAGCCCGATATCTTTGAACCATTTCAAAAGATTTTTTAAATGTTTACTTTATTTGGATATTTTGATCATTTTGCATCCTATCAACTAAATTTCATTGCATAATTCAACATGTGTCATCACCCCTATTATTGGGTCACAGTTAAGTGTAACTTAAAAAAAACCGGCCAAGTGCGAGTCGGACTCGCGCACCGAGGGTTCCGTAAAAACCTATAACAATTGCTATTTCTTATGATTGCGTGGACATGAAAGTTTCGTTTTGCTACAACAGAAAGATATTATAGAGCTGAGTATATGATATGAATTTCAATTTAATACCTCTACGCGTTTACGAGGAAACAAGTACTGACTTTAAAATTTAAAAAAATATTTCATGTACGATCTTACTAAAAATGTCTACTTTTCGTAATTTTTCGTTTGTCTGTGCTATATGAAGTTTCCTTGTGGCAAGTTTCAAGTTTCTGAGTTTACGGGAAGTGCCCTTTAGGTTTTGAGTTTCTTGCGAGTACTCAGCTCCAAAATATGAAACTTAAATTTCTATTTCTTTTGATTGCGTTGACATAAAGATTTGGTTTTGCTACATCTGCAAGGTACTATAACCCCGAGTATTTGACATGAATTTCAATTTAATAACTTCACGCGTTTACGAGGAAAATGGTAGTAAGTTAAAAATTTAAATTTTTTTTTTTGTAAGATTTTACTAAAATTTTCTACTTTTCGTAATTTTTCCTTTGTCTGTGTGATATGAAGTTTCTTCGTGCCAAGTTTCAAGTTTCTGAGTTTACGGGAAGTACCCTTTAGGTTTTGAGTTTCGTGCGAGTACTCAATTTCAAAATATGCAACTTAAATTGCTATTTCTTTTGATTGCGTTGACATAAAAGTTTGGTTTTGCTACATCTGAAAGGTCCTATAGCCTTGAGTATTTGACATGAATTTCAACTTAATAACTTCACGCGTTTACGAGGAAAAGGGTAGTAAGTTTAAAATTTTAATTATATATTTTTGTATGATTTTACCAAAAATGTCTACTTTTTATAATTTTTCCTTTGTCTATGCTATATGATGTTACTTCGTGCCAAATTTCAAGTATCTGAGTTTATGGGAAGTACCCTGTAGGTTTTGCGAGTGCCGAAAACTCTAAAATTTGGAGCATAAACGACTGTATCTTTTGATTGCGTTGGCTTTTAAGTTTGATTTTTTCACAGCTTCAGGGGACAATAGACTTGAGTATTTGATATAAATTTCAGCTTGATACCTCCACGCGTTCCTGAGAAAAATGATCTTGACAGACAGACAGACAGACAGACAGACAGACAGACAGACAGACAGACAGACAGACAGACGGACAACAAAGTGATCCTATAAGGGTTCCGTTTTTTCCTTTTGAGGTACGGAACCCTAAAAACATCTTAATTAATGATTACACTAATGAGTTCTATGACTGGCTTAATTTATCGCTCGTAACACACAGATTTACACACTGTATACCTACTTACCGACGGTGTAGGCTTCGTAAACACCACATTGTAGCTATCATGGAACATGCCGTCCCAAGAGTAAAATATCTTCCACTCAATATCCACTATCTTGCTCAAATCATGCGTGTAATTGTACATGAACTCTTCGCATGTAGTCCAATTCGCCATACTAATGTTGCGAAAGTCTAAGTTTGCTGATACTGTGGTTACAGTGAAGACAATATACCATAACATTTTAGCCCAGTAAACAACTGAACTGTGCTTGGTTTTGAATTACCTACGTATAGATAGTAGAAGTCTGGATAAAGACTAGATAACAACGTCACAATTTGAAGATGGTTTGGGTTTGAGAACTACTTATCCCACCGGTTATTGCTTGGTTACTGACTATTAATATCGTTTTCCTTTATTTATATATAGCTGTGAGTATTTATTTACTTTCTAAAAGGATGCTGTATTGCATTACCAAAAATACAAACAACTGAACTGCAACATTATAGTAATTCGTAATCAAAACAGACAAGTAGGTTTCAGTTTACTGGAATCGCATCATCAATTCACAAAGGATTTCCTAATTATTTTATTCAAGATACCAACAGCTAGAAATATATTATCAGGATTATTAAAAAAATTAGATAAAAACTACCCAGTGCTCATTACATAAACGTGGATATTATATCTATTCAGCTTCTGATTCTAACGATACTGGAATTCAATTAGTCGTCAGCTCGTTAATATTTGATTTGAGCCAAAAAATGTATCCCAATTTTGGTTATTGTTGAAAAGTACTTGCTAAAACTTTCAAGACAAATCATTATTATCTTATTTTTTTAGTATTTTATTTTTTTAGTAAAATATTTGGATTATAGTACCTATAAGTAACTCAGATTTGAAATTTAGAGGTATAATAAAATAAAATACAGCCAAAAACATATTTATATCTTTACTAAACATTACGGTACAAACACAGTACGTCGGTATAATTCCTCAAAATTCAGCAGACGTCTTTAGTTCACTCTTAAGTAGATAAGGAGCTATTATGGGCCCCTAGTTGGTTGCGGGTGCCACAGTGGTGACTTTCGGTTTCTTCAAAGATTTCATGCATGCCGCGAAGCCCTCCCCAAGTCCAGCCTCGGCTATGGCCTCACTTAGCTCCTGTTCTGTAGGTGGAGTCCCAGTGTATCGGTAGGACAGCGATACAGCCCCGATGTGGCAGTCCATCATGATAAGGAACTTGGAGTCACGGATCAGCTTCATTTGGAACATGAGTAGTGGAACCATAGCTGGGTGAGGCAGCATTTCAACTGGAAAACGGGAGTAAAGTCAAATCGTTAATGATAAAGGCGTATCTTAAAAAGACAAATGAATAAATTGAAATATATTTCAAATGTTCAGAGCACTATTATTGTATCCACCACCATATTGAAGTAATAGAAGAACGCATTAAGCTTCAGCACACAAAAAGGTCGGCTGGTGGCAGCCTTAACCGTCCAGTTCACATGGCCTATGACCGCAATTATGGAAACGAGCTACATGTGGTCGCGATCCTCAGCAGTGAGGGAACGAGAAAGAAGAAGAGAAAAATACCTATGCAAAAAGAATTTAAGCAATTATTTCTACAAGAATTTGCTGTTTATAAAGTTCCACCAGCAAATACTCACATAAAAATAATATTTTCCAATCTAAGGAAACACCTATTTTTACTGCTACATTTAATTCACGTATGACATATCTACAACAACGGGTAATAATGGCAAAACTCTATAGTTATCTCGTTGAGAGTTGTTGGCAATAAAATACTTCCCACACTGATCATCAACAATCACTCGCTTAGTGCGTGAAGTTCGGTATACCCACAAATTTGCCAATAGGGCGAGGTTCGCCGAGTAACATCTGATAGTTGAAGTGGCCCATGGTTACAAGAGAAGCCCACATTTATCGTCAACACTCACTTGCTTCTAGGCGATGTTCGGTAAACTGATGAACTTCCCAGCAGGATCAGGTTCAACTAGCATCATCTAATGGTTGAAGTACCCCCATGGTTACAGGAGAAGGCCACACTGATCGTTAGCACTCACTTGCTTTCTGCGCGATGTTCGGTATACCGACGAACTTCCCGGCAGGGCCAGGCTCAGCCAGCAACAGCATCTGATGGTTGAAGTAGCCCATAGTGACGAGCAAGGTAGCTGCTTCCCATACTGGCTGCGTCTCCAGGTGCTTGCTCATGTCGGAGTAGAAGCGGTTGATAATCTGTGATAAAAGACATTTCAGCACAATAGAACAACATTAGCTAGACCGGTTTTGGCTAAAGTGGACAGAAACAGATTCCCAGTTTTTGAGGCCGATAACTACAATGCCATTTGACGTTTGAGCGACATTATAAGTTGAAGTCTTTTTATCATTTTAGATTTTAATTCTTCGAACGTTCACAAAAATGACACATAACATTAGGGTTATGCGTCTTTTCTGTGAACTAATTTTCTTGTCAAACCATCAGGTGCAGACCTTAAGTCATTATAATTGGCATTAGTAGTTATAAATTATAATGTACCCAAATCGTTAACTTTTCTATTGTCCACAGAAAAGTCGCCCGTTGCCCTAACCCTAAATCCTAAATCTGTTTGACCCAGCTACGTTCCCCATGCTGCAATGCTGCTAAACAAATATAGCTAAAATATACGATGAATAATAAATATAAAATGTATCATCTACAGTTGTCTTTTCAGTTCATTTATGACATAGTTTCATTGTATTACCACCATTGCTAAATAATACCACGTCTTTGCAGCCTAGAGGCCGACCAATCACACTATCTTATATGCAACTTACAGTGTTGTAGAGTGCCAGTATTTCTGGTGGTAATATTCATATACCTCCTACCACCTTAATCCGTTAAGCAATTCACTACACACCAACTCCCAACTTCGGCCGAAACACTGAGGTTCAAACTTCAGTAATTAGCTCAGAATTACCTACTAGAAGACACTTACCAACGGATTAACTGGTTTAAAGGTCATATCAAGACACCCATAGGGCAATTTCAAGTTCCAAGTGTAATAAATCCGCCATTTCGACTTAGTAACCAAGTCCGGGTCGAAGAGTGCATTCATTCCGAAACGCGCGCACATCGCCTCATTCTCTTTCAAGTCTCCGGCTCGATCATCACCGTCACATAGTTTAATGATAGTAATTAATATAGCTGTACACGTTCCTATACTCATGGCGACTGGTTGTGGTAAGTGGATGTCCTGTTTTATAAAGATCAGAGGTTGCCTTACTGCACGTGAAGTTAGGCGACGTATACACGGTTACAGTTGTATCAGGTTAGTTATATTCCTGAAGTTTTACCTTGCCTGCTTACTATTGACAATTTTAAGTTATTACTAGTTGTTTTATAAAACTTTGGAGCATTTCCCCCCTTTTTTCCCCTTTCCCCCTCCCTCGAAACTTTTTTTACAACAACCTCTAAGGAAGTGTGGGCTTGACCTTTTACTCGAAAATGACTGAAATCCGTCCATAAATAACGCGACCTTAACTTCCCCCCTTTTCCCCCTCATTTCCCCCCCCAATCAAAAACGGCTCAACAATTTTTGGCAAATAAATCAAGGAACGTACATGCCAAGTTTCATCGAAATCGGATTTTAAAAAGCGACTTCTAGACCGACACTGACCAACCAACCAACCAATACACACATATCAATCTGCCAAATCGCCGTACCAGTGAGAGATCCCATGGACCCAACACGCACCCGCGCGCCCGTGCAGCCTCTCCTTGTGAGTTAAAACGGAGACGTTCGTCGCCTTGCTACGCTCGGCTCCTCAGTCAAATTAGTTTTTATAAATCCCTTCCAAGTTTAAGGACAACCTTCTTATACTGAAGTTGTTCTTATCTCAATAGTTTAGTTTCAGTTTTGTAAGAACATACTTAGATCAACACTCGGGATCATATAGAGAAGACAGATTTGGAAATATAATAAGTATTTATAGAAAATTATTCTATTCATATCAAAAAAAATCTTAGGTACATTCAGTCTGATCCTGCCTTTAGAGTGTGTTTTGATCTTTTGTTCAATTCTTCCCAGACTATGTGATGAGAACGATTGGTTGATCAACAGCAACACTAGTAGAAGCTGCTTACTAATCGACTTCCATGTATGTAGCATAAGCGAACCTGTAGCACGTTCTTGCTTTGAAATCTCGACACATGTCGGTTAAATTAAAAATATAGTTAGTCCCTACAACGAATATATAGAATGGAATAATTTTAAACAAAAAAGAACCGACTTCACTTAGGATCCGCTAATTAATCCAAGAGGAAGTGGCCGAGTTACTATAAAAAATAGTGAAATCACTATAGGTGTGCCTATAATAGTTGAAGAGTTCCCTCGATTTCTCCAGGATCCCATCATCAGACCCCGACTTGATGACCCGTTAAAAAAATATTTTGAAAATCGGTTCACGATTCACGGAGATATCGAGTAACATACATACAAAAAAAAAACATTCAGTCGAATTGAGAACCTCCTCCTTTTTTGAAGTCGGTTAAAAACTAATGGGCCCGGGATGATTACCTTAAGTAGTTAGGGTGATTGTGCTGTTGCTGACAAAAGTCTACTCTTGTCAGTTTTCCGTCCACACTTATTTATATGTTTATATTAAAAGTTTTCCCAAAATAAAAGTTTAAAATTAAAAAGTTTTACTTAAGAATAAACTATAAATATATTTTGATCTTAAAAAGTTTTTCCCATTTATTTGCAATTTGTGCCAGTATACGGACGCAGGGACCACTTTGTCGATATCGAGTTACAAGTACTTTCTAAAACTATGCAATATGCACTATTAGTGAAAGAAAAAAGTGTCGTTGTAAATCGACAAAGTGGTCCCTTGCACTAAACTCGTCCACATTTAATGAAGTGGACGGAAAACTGGACCTGGGAGGAGTGGGAGGGAAACTAGCTACTTACCTTAAAATGTTGAATTATTTGCCTCAATTTACTGAAAGCAAACATTCTTTTAATTTTCATAAAAATAAAGCTACATTCACAGATTTTTTAACCTTTTTCATACCAATTGAATTTTTTTGTTTGTTAATGGCTTCCCTTGTGCGCAAATTAAACCTGGTTGGAATTGATAAGATTTTTATTTACCTACTCCTTTGGAGTATAACATATGATGTAAGACTTGTAAGTTAAAATAAAAGACAAGGTTAAATAGTTAGTATTATTTCCTAAATAATTGTATAATACCTAAACATCTTCGCATTTAATTCGCGTGTCACCTCATCGCAAATGTGTTCGCTACCAAACCGCCCACGTCGGGAGTTCACCTTTGAACACACATTTTGTTGGTCATGCCATACACAGACATCTCATCATTAAGCTTGTACAGGGAGCACGAGGTCACCACACATAAGCGCAATTTTATTCGTAAATTTCTACGATTCGAACAGCACATCTCAATAGCATTCTACACCAATTTGTAGTATAAAAATCCAGGTTCACCCCTGTAACTAGATTTTTGTGGATATTTTTTATTCACATGAGTTATGATCAAAAACTTTAACTCAACCAAAATAAGCGGTCGCGCTCTCATACAAAATTAGTACGGGAGCACCTATGTGTGGTGACCTCGAGTTGTACTTATGATCTATCTAGTGGTTGAGGTTATCTGTGTGCCATATACTTTATTTGTGCAAGGACTTGTTTTACTTACTACTAATGTATAATCAAGATCATATTTAAAACTGTGAATTCGCCTGGGTTCCAAGCAGCGCTCATTTGTAGCGGGGGCGTGCAGCCACCGATGCGTATCTCGGCCATGTGGAATTGGTAGGCGGAATATTATTACTGCAGTGACAGTGTATGACAAACGGCCGCCGCCCAGCGCTATTAAAATAGCTCTGATAAAAACTTACGGTAGTAGGAATGATAATTTTCAGTTTTTAATTTGTAAGTATATAAGTACAGTGCCACCAAAAAAAGTAGAAATTAAAAAGTGGCAACATCGTAGTGCCGTCCCGTTTATTTTAGATTGATTTGAAAGGGACGACACTACGATGTTGCCACTTTTTAATTTCTACTCTTTTTGGTTGCACTGTACCAGCAGTATTTGTTTCTAAAAAAGGTCAACTTGGCTCAGATCGGGTAGCATAGGGCGGTTCCACAAGACACTGGGAGCTCAAATACCACGAGCCATACGGCTACCACTTGGATACCGCAACTAAGCGTCGTTGCTTTACCTAATAGTCATTATTTATCCCAGTCCCACTTTTGAATAAAAGTACTATTATAAAATAACGGGCCAACTAATTTTTTTTTCTCATTAATCTCATTATGTACTAATGTTTATATTTACATGTATTAAAGCCATACTATAAGTAATCTAGTATTTAAATTCGGCTGCTGGTTAAATGCGAATTGTGGCAGGTAACTAAACGAAGTTTGCGCTAACCTATCACTCACAGGATAACGATTTTACTTTTCTTTCTTTATTTCATAAATCGTTAAATTTTACAGTTCATTGATTGTCTAGCTGTAAATTAGTCACCAGTTTATTCTAGTAAATTCCTAACTTTAGCTAAGTGTTTCCTGTAATAGGAGCAATAAATTAAAACATAGATTCTACTCCTCAAACCAGACAACGTTTGTTCAGCGACTCTTAAAAATAACTTATGGTTTGATTTTTAGGACATTTATATATGCAAATAATTTATTTCAAAAACACCAGTGTCCTAATTAACAAGGTTCTGTTTGTAATTAAAAACAACAATGCATTTATCAAAAGATTATTAGCCTACTTACTTGTTAACTAATTAACCTAATAGCCGTTCCGTGCCATGCCCTGTCCAAAAGTCCCCATCACGCTCGCGGCGTTGCCACGTTGTATCGCGATGGAGACCTGTTGGACAAGCCACGACCCGGAACGGGGATCGCCGCCTCTTTCCCTCAGCCGCTTGCCTAATTCCTGAATAAGGTTACGCGCCTCCTTAGGACATTTTAAAGTTTATTCGAACACGCAATGTACTCCGAAATTGATTATGTCTTTAGGGTGACAAGACTGACACGTACATTGAAAATACTATTTAGTTTGTATGTAAAACAAACAATATAAAAAATACATCTTTTTAAAAAGTTGTTGAACAAAAGTGTTATTGTTTGAGGTGTAGAATCTACTTTTTAATTTATTGCTCCTATTACAGGAAACACCCTAGTGACCTTTATATATTCCTATTTATTCCATTCCATTCCTATGACATTTTAGTAGAAGTTTCTTTTATCGAAGATCTCACACCCTCAATATAAACATAACCAGCTTTCATATCATTAACCTTATCAATAATGTCGATCTCTTGTATTCAAACAACTTAGGTTCCATTTATTACGACCTTTATTAATTAATGGTCATTATTATGTGTCCTGGTGTCCAAGTAATTAGTAGGAGTTTATGTTATACATAATAATGGGCTCGTGATGAAGTGTGAAGGACATTAATATGGCATTATTTGTGCACTTTATAATATACAGGACATTACTTATTTGGTTATGGTACTTATGGTTCCATTAGGTTTCAGAGCAAAGTGTGTTTTTGTTGGAAATTGCGTATGTCATGTAGTATGTTTCCATTACCTATTTTCATATTTATATATTCAATCATCCTATTTATTTTTAATCTTTATTTTATATGTTGTAGATGGGCACTCATTAATTTAATCTAAAAAACACGAGTTGCCTCAAAATTAATTAATAATTCTTTATCACTTCAATTTGTATTTAAACAATAAAGAATGATTTTTTTTCTATAGTAATTAATATTATTTAATGGTAACAGCGTTTTGACATTATTTGAAACGGAAAAGTTACCTTGCTAAGGTACGTTATCTCCGATAAAAAGGGTAGAAGCTATCAAACTTAATAGGTAGGTATATAGTAAAGCAGAGTACACGCTAACTTTACCATAATAGCTAGGATTTGTCCGACGGATATGCCCAGCCGATAGATCCGTTCGTGTATGCGCTATTCAGATGTGCCCGCAGACAAATACGTGTCCGATTCGCGCCATACACGCACGGATTTGTCCGCCGGGCACATCCGTCGGACAAATCTGGCGGGCACATATGTGCGTGTATTCCTAGCTATTACCTATACTTATACAATTACATATACTACTACTACATTCAGTGGCCCAAGCCTCGCGACTTGTATTAGGAACATTTCGAGTGCAGAGGCGTTCCCGGGAGATTTATGACCTTAATTAAATACTTGCCACCAGCGCTGCCCACTTTAATTACTTATATGTTTACCTATGTATAATACTATGTACTAGTACGTCCCACTGCTGGCCTAAAACCAGTTGAATCATATAATTTCATCCTTTAAAGATTCCTAACGATGATTTTTTCACCGAAAAGCGAATGGTATTTAATACTAAACGACGTTCCGTGCCTACGTAAGTTCTTAAAAACTGGTACCCACTTTTCTTTTCTACTGGGGCCTGAAAAGTGCCCACTTTTATATGACAAACAAAGTAGTCCCACTTTTTACCAGACACTTAAACTAAGGTAAGGTAGTATTTTGTTTAGGATGCTGTAATCTTACAAATTCCGACATCTTAAAAATGTATACTATAGTTTAGCAATGAATGATTAAAGATAATTAAATCAGGAATAGAAATACCAGTACAATAACATTAATATCCTTAAAAATAGACTAACATTAAATAAAAACTAAATTAAAAACTAAATATGAATAGTTAAGTATAGCTTGTTCGGATATAATTAAATGTGTCATGGTTTATACAATGTGTTTCTGTAATAGGAGCAATAAATTAAAACATAGATTATTCACGAGCTCATATATTCTACGTCACTTCTCTTTCCGAACAGACTACCACTGTTATCCAAAACGAATTCTCCATTTTTGGATTTTTATAAACCATAGCTTTTGTAATCATTCTCTTTAGAAAGCCCTACGTAGGGCTGTCACTCGCAGAGCCGCCACTCCTCTCTCTAGGGTTGTGCCAAACTTTTAATTCAATTCCTGATTGTTACGTGAACATGTGTAATTGTAAACGGCTTGAGTTTATTTTAGGGATTGCTTGAGAATTAACTAGAGGAACTTTTCTGATATGGGTTCATTTCATTAATTTCAGAATATTCAGATTCTCAATATTGTGAATTAATTAAAACAAGAATGAGATTCAATAAAACTGGGAGTATGTTTTAGACAGTGATGATCGGAAACTGCTCAACTGCAAATAGAGTTTTATCAGAGACTATAGAGATATAGACGACCACAGCCTAAGAACTTTTTGAAGCTCATGTCGATTGCGCAATCTATGTCAAAGCCACCTAAAGATACCGAATATGAAAGGGAAATGTCACCTGCACTGCTACTCCACCTAGTAAAAAATAGCGTACTAGTAGTACACTAGTAGTACTAGGTGGATAGTATTGCAGCTGACATTTCTCTTACATATTCGGTATCTTTAGGTGGCTTTGACATAGATTGCACAATCAACATGAGCCTCAAAAAGTTCTTTGGCTGTGGTCGTCTATATCTCTATAGTCTCTGGTTTTATGTTTGATGATTACTGAATAAGTAAGCGTATTCCAGAAAAGTTTATTAGTCATTTTAGTATCTAAATAGGATCAGGAATACACTGTTAAAATCTTTCTACTTATTAGGGCCCACTGTGTATAAGACAACGCGGGTAAGTATTTTTTTTAATAGGAGAAAACTTGTAGACGTAATTAGTTACAATACGTAATTCAATAAAAATAATTTTAATAGTTTTTTTTCAATAGGCAGCCCTAAACCGGCTACCGACGCCGACGTGACGTCATCGAGGGCTACCAGCAGGGATTGATATAAATTACTGATCGGATCGGAAAGTGACAACAGGCAGCAGCACTTTTCAAGAAAGACGAGAGAATAACATTATATAGGCGAGGCGACATATTCGTCAGCTAAATGGTCTAAGAGCTGGCCACGTCAGATATGACACAATAATGAGACCAACGAAAGCCATCTAGTAAGATTGCTGTACTATCCTTATTGGTCGATCCGGGCATCTGGCAGCTTTTAATGGGTAGAGGTCAGAGTTACAGACTAGCTAAATCTTTGAATTGGATAATAGTAGGTACTACCAAAATAGAGGACATATAGATAGATATAGAGGACAGGGCCTATATTTTTACATTAGAATAAAAAACATTGCATTTTATTGCGGAAACAAAAACAGTAGGCAACAAACTATGAATTACATTGTACGTCGTTTGGCACTACTTTCCCTCTACAGAAACTTTTGGCAATCTAATTATTTATGTAATTTCTCAATATTGTATCAAAACCAGAACAGGATTTGTTATCTTCTAGTTATTTGCATTCATTGACCTCCACCACTTTATAGCTGCCATAAGTCCAGATCCATAAAATAAGCATAGTATAGCAAACTAACGAAAGGGGTTTCCTTGCTCTCATTTACTGTGTCATATCATATCTGACGTGACTAGCTCTCGCAAACCTCGTAACTCCATTTCAAGGAAATTAAATTAGTAATTGCTACCATAGCCAGCCTAAATCCTAAAATCGCAAATCAGGTAACACCTCCTAAGGAGTTACGAGGTTTGCGACTTCAGCCGACGAATACAAAGGAAAAAGTGACCTAGGCCTCCGTTGCCCAAAGCTGCGAGAGAGAAGTATTTAAAAAATAGTAAACCCTAGCAAACTTCCTAGTAATCGACACGCTAAAGCCCAATAGTTAACACCCGGCTGTTATCTTTATTGCTAATGAAATGAAAAACGTTTATTTTCAGGCAACTAGTGGCCCATAGATAAATACCTTATAGACTAGCATACATATTACATTATAAATTAAAACTATTATTTTGGTGACACGACGGTTTTCTGTTGTGTCACCTTCTCTGGTGTAATATTTGGCAGCGTCCCCCGGAACCGCCGAAACACTACACCCTTCGGCCAGAAGCCTGCGCTATCTATGACCGCGAATGACCTAAGTTTAAGTTGCCCGAATGTTAGAAAGATATTAGTCATCACCATACATAGTAAACTGCGAGCGAAATCCATTTAAATGACATATGACAACCAGTAACAACCCTAGTACTTCAATGAATTTTGCTCGCACTTTGCGATGTATGGTCATCAACTCATCACATATTAAAGAACAACTTGGTATATTCGCGTGATTCGAGCTTTCACGATGATAAAAGATTATTTGATCTCTGTATGTCTTTTCGAAAACGTATATTTGCTAATTTTGTAAGAATTGGGTTCATCAAAAACGTAATAAAATGGTTTAACTGAGTTGGCAATGCAGAAAATTATCACACCCTAAAGTCTACATAAGGTTACCGCCTACTAGTAGATATAAGCTTCTTATTTACTTCTTATTAGCTTCTTATAAACTTCAAAAGCGAGCTGTACGTATAGTCTCATTTGTTCCACCACGTACTCCAGCGCACGATCTATTCAAGGATAACCAAATACTTCTCAGTACATTTACGAGATAGCTAAGTTTGTTAAGGTAGACATAGAAACATTCCCATTCAGAAAAATCACACGCACACGACAGGGCTCAAAACAGCAACTCCGTACTTGGTTTGATAAACTGGCCAAGTCATCCAAAATAATGTCAAGTGTTGGACCCAAAGTTTACAACAAACTCCCTTCGGAGATAAAGAATGTGAGTAGCACCCACATATTTCTAAATAAATTAAAAAGGTGGCTATTAAACCACACTTTTTACAGTCTCACAGAATTTTATGACCTACCAACAATATAAATGTAATAGGAAATCAGTTGTTAATTTAATATCTAAATAATGTAATTAAATATAAATAATGTAATATTAATAACTACCAATGTATTATAATGTAATTTGACATGTAATATTTAAAATATTATAAATAAATGACTATGACTATGACTATGACTATAATTTAAATAGATATATTAGATAGTTTCATACCTACTACAGACTTAATATACATATGTATGAATAAATCAAATATACCTTCTAAAAGTTACGTATCTAACTCCACAAAAACCAAAACAACGCAATCTTATACAAGTTCCACGACTCACAATAGGAACAGTCTAATAAGAAAACTTATTCACTAGAGACACCAAAAGCCACAGCCAGTTATCTCCGACATATCACTTTCGCTAGTTTTCCTTTCACTCCGAATAAGTTGGGAAAACATTTTCGCGTAGTTCGCCCTCCATAATCCTCTACCTGCAGATATACCGTACTTACCCCGTGCACCCACTATCATCTATACCTAACAATATTGTGACAACCCTAAAAAAAATTAAATATCAAAAGCGCATAATCAATTATGAACTCTGTTGGTTTAACGTCATGGTTGAAAATAGCTTGGCTGGGCTTGGCACTTATGGCGTGTGGGTTAGGGTCGGCATCTCCCCACCAAGCGTCTCTCGCGCCCTGCCTCATGCATTTAAATTGCTTCATTACTGAGCTAGATAGCAGACTCCAGGGTTGCCAATCGAGGAAAATGTAGTTTACTGCAAATTTTCTCTTAATACTTTGTATAATTTCTATGTTAATTAGAGTGGCAATGTGACTTATATAATTACAATGTTTCAGTTCATTTTCAGTTGTTATTGCTATTGTTTTGTTAATTAGTTAAAGAAGTGACTCCTTTTAAACAGATACCTTTGGGTTCCTGATAAGTTAAGGTCATTTATTTATACGGTGGACACAATGATTTCGTTTCTAAATCAGGAAACTATCGGCTTACGTAGCTACTTGTAATCGTGGTGATCATAAAATAACCTCCTCAATATACTATACCCTATACCTATTCAATGCAATTCGTAGCTTATGAGGTCATCCGAAGTTCGTTAGATCCCTACTGAACGTGACACTGGGTAGGTACAAAGTTCTAAGATCAAAACACATCAAATCCGAGTAAACATGTCTGCCTATCCCACTACCTGTAAAATTGTCACAAGGTACCTTCAATGTAGGTTGTAGGGTCACGTAATCAGAACTCCCTGCAATTACAAACTAATCTAAGCCGGCAGGGCCGACGCAGCCCTGCCGTCCGTTACACACCGGCTGTATCGCAGTCGCTTAAAATGTCTCTCCTCAACGAAACCAATATAAGGCTGAACCGAGTACCATCACCACATTCACCACATTATCTATGTGCTCTATAATGGTTTCAACAGATCTTCAGAGTACACTTATTTCCTCCGCTCACGACATATTCCTTCCTTGAAATCCCTTCTCGTCACACACAATGATCCATCTTTTTTCTTATCAACCTTTAAGCATAGGATTCAACCCTCAAAATACACTTATAATGGCTTGACGTGAGCAAGTCGGGTGGCAGTTGGAACAACTACGGTAGGCCCAGGCGAAAAATTCTGCATGTTACTAAGTAACTTACCTAATGAGTTCGAGTTTTTCAACCAAAAAAGCCGATATCAGGCCGAATTTGGCCGCCATTTTGGGGGTTAGGGTAATTCAATTTGGTGGAATGTTGTTTTCTTAATCAGGCTGGTGAGATCGGCAAATGAAATTGTTTGCTTTGTGGCATATTGCGTCAGCAAAGTATGAAATAGTTATATAGTTCATGGATTAGTATTAGTAAAGTCAGTAGGATAGCTGAAGAAGGTAAATATATAAGCGAGTGAGTAGACGTTTATAATGAACTTGGGACGCTAATTTTGTATGTTTTATAATTGTCTCGTGTACTTCGCAACGTTTCTAAAAGTTATCTTTTGTAAATAAAACAATAAACGTTAACGTCTCGAGTAAAATTCTTAGGTTTTTCCTTATTTTAATCTCAAGAGATTCAATGTAACTCAGCACAATGTGCGCAGAGTACAAAGAGCATTTAAGTAATTGGCTTACTTTTGTGATGCCAACAGGATAGACACGAACGCAACTCCCATACAATAAAATGTTTATGACCGAGTTATATTGCAAGGCTAAAACAACATAACTAAAAGCATTTCCAATTTTGTACAACATGGCCTGATTTTGAAGCCTAAATTGCCAATCACATTTTGGGCCGCCAAATTCCTATATTTTCCGCAAAATATGCCTATTTCGACCACAAATGTTCCACAATCTATTTATATAGCATAGTATCTCTGTACGCGTCAGAACGTAAATTGGACATGCCCGACACTGACTGTGTACGCTATTCCCTTGACTTACAGAGCATATGCGTCAAACGCAGTTTATACCAGGGGTCAGAAAATTATGCGTTAATTAAAGATCGCATACGGCTCTTTCGTGCTCCTGCTTCGTGAAGAATAAAAAAAATCACAATACTATACCAGAGGGTTTTAATATGAGCTAGGGGTACACGCACAGATGTGACCGCCGGATTTGTCCGACGGATATGCCCGGCGGACATATCCGTGTATGGCGCGAATTGGACACGAATTTGTGCGCGGACACATCTGAATAGCGCCATACACGGAGGGATCTGTCCGCCGGGCATTTCCGTCGGACAAATCCGGCGGACACATCTGTGTGTATATCCCTAGCTATTACTAAAACTAATATATCTACTGTAGCCTTGATTTCTTTGGTTTGATTTGTATGGGTTAATATTGAGTAATCATATTTTAATAAATACCTATTTATATCATAAGTAATGAAATATGTAAATAGGAAGTTCAATTCCAAAGATGAATATTGTTATGTTTATTTTATACCATTATCCAGAGACACATGTTTTTTTGGCAGTTTTAGTCGAGTGGTATCCAAGCGATTGAAACTAATACTGCTGCTGGCCCATCCAGCAATCAATCGATAATTAACGAAATGCTGGTTAATTAATAATTAATATTCGGATCGGAACTGAGCTTAACGAACCGACAGTCATATATTCTTTATAAGTAGTTTATGGCAACGGCATGATTTTTCTAGAATCTCACGGGTAAATGTTTTATGTTAGCTAGGAGCAGCTTTAAATCAAGTATGGGCACGCACTGTAGATTTAGTAAGTTGCAAAAGTTAAGAATGTCATTGAGCAATCAGATACCTAATTGCTGCTGAAATGCTGAAAATAATCAGCGAATTGCAACTGCAGTAGTTAATCATATTACGATGGGTTGAGACGGTAGAGTGTGTCCGCAACGATGGCAAGAGAAGTGAAATTTTGTCTCAGGGTATTAATATTAAGGAGCTGGGCGGCTGTAACACGATTTTGGCATGATGGTTGGGATCCGAAGACGAAAGCATTCAGCATCTTAGAATTTTGTTGTTAATGTTATACTTGACATGCATTATTGGGCGACATCGTCTTTTAAACTAAGCTTAAAAAAACTATTTAAAACGGGATATTTACCGTGTGAGTTTGTTATTGTTAGCTTCCGATATTTCGATATTTTTGTTTTATTTATTTTTTATTATTTTATTTAAAGTTTTTGTAATGTTAATGACCATGTTAGCTCAAAATCGTATATTAAGCTTAAAAATACTCGCCTTCAAAATTCGGCATTCTTTCTAAAATCTGCAGCATTTCACAGAAAATTGTCACGTCATTCCTTGAAATTGCACACGAAACTTGGAGCACTTTTGCAATGGCCGCACATACAAGGGGCCTTTCAAACGTTTACGGTCCGCTGGCCAATGGATTCTATTGTATGGGCTGCTTTGCCGACGCGGTGTGTGGCCTTAGTGAAAGTATGTAGAGCTTTTGAAACTGGACCGCTTACAAGTTTTATGATAGTTTAGGCATCTACTACTGTTTTATTAATATTTTACGACATTAAATATTTACAATATATATATATATCAACCTTCGCCCGCGACTGTGTCCGTGTAGAAATCGTTAAAATTTTCAATCCTTTTTACCCCCTTAAAGTTGAATTAATTATAAAATATTTTGTTATTAGGGCGTCGCGGTGGGTACCTGTAGCTATTTGAAAAAGATAACTACTTATAATTATATTCGTAATTTCAAGGTTATGTCTTCTGTTGGTATAATATTTGTAGTATTTGGGTAACGCAACTGTTATTTGTATTCATATTATTATAAGTAGGAGGTAAGCAAGTAAATCCAGGGGCTCTGTAGAGTTTTAAAATGTTTCATATTAAATATTGTTATCATCTTCATAAAACGATAAAAGATGGCATAAGGAATTACATATGTAATAAGGTACCTATATCGCTGTAAAGTTTAAAAACGGAGGCAATCACACAAAAACATTAATTATTAATATACTAAAAACATCTTGCGTAATGATTCCTCCTCCAGATTAGCAGTAATCTAAACTTATACTATTAAATTTCTGAATGGAACATAACTTACTGTGATATTAATCTAAGCGAATCCGGTCAATTCATGCGCACATCCTAAGCGGCTCCGCCCCAAGTTCAACGAAATTATCAAATTATATTACACTACAAACATTTTTTTCGCTCACAAACGTCAACAATTTGGCTATTTTGCCGCCGATTCCGGCCCGGTGTTACCACAATGCAAAAATCAGATATCAATAACTACTTATTCGGGATCCAATCAGGCAAAGGTGTCACATTACGAATTGGCATTGTGAACGCCTTACCTATGTTTACAAACACAACAGGGGCTTGTCATAATCTGTTTTTGGATGCGTCCTTTCTATTTTTCGGTCGGGCAACTTTGGCGGGATTATTTTTTTGCAAAGGCATGGATTTCAACGCCTCAGTGTTAGTTTATCTACACATAAAGGTGTTTCAGGGAAAGGGAAGGTGTTTTTTTAATGCTTGCGTGATAGGGATAATGCTAAGGAACGGATGAGGTGGTTTTTTTGATTGACAGTTGACAATCTTGATAGGAAGGTTTAAGCTGCAACAAAATTTTACTTTCAATGGAACATGCGCGTAGTTTTGTTTAAGCTGTTGCCTGTTTTTGTATCAATGTTTGCATTGTTTGGATAAGATGCTAAAATAATCCACGTTTTTTGAAAAAAAAAAAATTTTAGTTAAACATCGGCGTCGCATCATAAAAGTAACTAATTAGGTAAGTGATCAAATGTTAATCTAAAAAGGACAGGGTGATGCTAGGCATAAAATAAATATGGCACTAAATAGTAAACATCATGTATACGCTTTTCTTGTTCAACGCTTAAGATGCCTAGTCAGTTAATCTCTCCAGCCGCTCACAGAATGGCATTTTCAAGTCAACGGTACATCTTTGTTAATATAATTTATTTTTAAATTATTTTTATGGCAGTAAGTTACTACCAGTAACGCCATATCGACAATTGAAAATAATGTACCTTTGACTGCAAAACGTCACATTATATCTACCCGCGCTAAAAAAAACTAACGTAGGTAACTGTCATTTAGCGTCAAACCCTCAAACGTTGTTTGTCTCTACCTAGAATATGGTATGCCACCCAAATTGCAAAGATACTGACCTTACATTACACAATGTGTAAACTTTATTTAAATTATTTTAGGATCTTAAGAAACCGCAATCTAAAATGTCAGAGCCTTGACGGATCATGATATCTCTTGACTAACGTTTTATTTTCAAATTCCCACCCGACCAAAAATTGCAAAACAAACAATTCTCTACAACAATTACACTCCGCGAAACCTTAAGCGTCAAAAATGCCAACGTTTTTGTCTGCTTAACGTCACAATTAAACTAAAGCACTAAATACAACTCTAATTAGATAAAAATAGAGTACAATTTCGATTTTCTAGTGATGTGAAGTGCATTAAACGATACGTTCCAAATCAAACCATATGACCTACGTGTTACGGTTGATTTTTGATAAAATGCCTAGCGATGTGCAGTGCAGTGAAGCGTTTACACTGCAGGACAAGGGCTCGGTTTATTTTTTCGTTAATCCGGGTTGGATTAGGCAAAGCTTTGACTGGCAGCCGACGTCAGTTGCAAGAGTCAGGGTACTGGGAATTCGGGAAATGTTTGACGTGGCTTAGGGCTAGCAAATCCTAGTCGGGCCCCCAATGTAGCCTGAGTGTTTTGACAGGCCCTCTTGTACTACATTGGAAGACGTTTTAAAACGTGCATTTTGTAGATCGTGGCAAAAGTATCTGCATACTTAATACTACATATCATTGGCGGCGGGTCCACAGAATATGATTCCCGTCGGCTTGCCTAATTTTCAGGCACCTGAGTAGTTTTCCTACAGCTCATAAAGAAATTCTAAGCCAAATTAAGCTCCGGCTTACCTAAGATTTTTTTTGACCCGCTGCCACTGCTACTTATATAAGTTTAATTATAGACTTCGTTCGCGTCCAAGTTCGCTATAGATCTTTCACACTGATAAAAGATAAAAGATATTTATTCTTCAATTTAGGCACATTACAATGCACTTATGAACGTCAGAGAGAAAAAGAAACTACCACCGGTTCTAACCCTACACCTCTGACCCGAGAAGTATTAGGGCCCAGGCAAACGTTCGGTTTGCATGTCAGGTCGCCGTATACGGTCGCCGCGTCAGGTCGCCTGAAGGCGCAATTCTCATACTAAATGCCAGTTCCCCGCACACATACGGTTCGCCACCGTACGGCATAAAAACCTAATGTCATGTCAAAATGTCACAACCGGACGTGTGCGTGTGTGATTCGGTCGGGTTACCGAACCAGGCAGCCGTGCCGTCCACCGTACGTTTGCTTTCACCCTTACTTATTACCGGCAAGAAACTCGGCGGGACTTATTTTTTCAAAACAGTAATACTAATACATTAAAGATACTATATACAACTGCTGCGGTTTCCGCGTTCGGCGCCAGTGCACGAGCGAGATAGCGCTCTGCGTGTGTATAGCGCTGTCACGCTTGCACACCGTCGCTGCATGCGGTTGCAGCGCCAGTGTGATTAATCGCCTTATGCTCCAAATTTGAAGCAATTTTTAGGACCTAAGCTAATTCTAACTTTCTTTATAACCTACTTGTGGAATTAAAAATGAGCAGACTTAATAAAATGTCTACTGTTGAGTTTTGAGTAGATAATTGTCCCTCGGGGATAGATGACACTTGAGGAACATATGTTTTTTTCCAGCCTTATTGTTTTACAAAATAAAAACGACAGATGTACCTCGTAGAACCTATGAAACGAATGTCACTTTAACAGTCAATCTAACCTAGGAATGTGCGACCTTGCGGAGCACTTAGTCCGTCAGATGTCGTGTCGGATTCGTCACGGACGCGTTCCCACGCGCTACCCGTCTTGCGGCTGACGCGAGGGATTATGGTCTAGCCGATAGGGTTGTGCATTAGACATTTATCAAACTCAATGCATTACAGTCCGTGAGCTCTAAAAAGAACCTTCGGGGTTTAGAAAGAGACGTCGGGCATCAATCAACAGTGCCACATGAAAAAGCAGAACAGCAATATTACCTTCGTGTGTCATCGCCGATTCCCGAAGGTTCTTCTTGAAGCTCACGGACTGTACTACACACTATTAGAACGGCAATGTGTCTGCCATGAAATATTTTAAAACCCATACATGCCTAAGTTATAATCTTCTAATTGTAGTGGAGTATTTTTTTGCGAGAAGTATGATTCCAAAAAACTGACAGACTCAATCATTCGTGGAATCATTTAAACCGTTTAGAACAGGAAAACGAAACGAATAAAAATAAAAATTACTGGATCTTATTCTGATATTACCGCAAAAATAAGAATAATTCTTATGAGAACAGGAATCCTTGTTCATATTTGAAATTCTAAGACGTTCTTATGAGAAACTACTTAAGTAATTCCCACAAATTCATTCCCATATATTTTTACAAGAATCTAGTACAGACATCTATAGATTCAGAACATAATAATAGTCATACCAAAACGGTCAGTAATCATTCTTAAAATAAATAAAAATGGTGCCAACTGGGATATTTTATACTAAAAGACAAATAAAACTAAATAAATTCGTAAACCCATATTGAATATCGTATTTATTAAGTGACAGCCCTACGCCGCTGTCAGCGCGCGCGACGCGACACGACAGTGACAATTCATTCAGGCTACCTGCGCGCGCGCCTAATCCGAGTGACATACGAGTACGAAGCGTGACAAAGATTAGTGCCCGGTTAAGAAAACAGACAGTAATTCAAATACAATAGCAACATTAGCAACATCATTTTATATTTCGAATTTACACTGCCGTAAGTGATATTAATACTAGTAGGCTGCCTCGAACTGAGAACTCGCGATTTACTTGCAAACAAGCTGACCAATACAACCAGACCCATGTGATTATTTTTTCACGCCTTCTAGCTCCATAACCCCTTGATCGATCGTGCTCATATGCGAACTCTCAATTTATATTACAAATATCTCTCAAACCTGAACAAATTTCATAAAGATAACGATTATTATATTATAATTTCATAATGAAAACGCTACCTACTCAAATTATCGTCGAACAAACTCTCAAAAACAAAAAGCCATCGAAATACCGAGACGTTCCCGCTTCGCACGTTCGACAATGGCTTTCCACACTGAGGCGCTCCACGGAAATTTGTCTATGGCCTCCATACAAAAATTCAGCTACCATAGACAAATTTAAGCATTTTCGGCGGATTTTGTCCATCAATTGCTGAATTCCGTTTTGTTTGTGGAGTGCCTTAGTCACTGTTGGTTTGACTATATTTAGTATTTACGTTGAACATTATAATGCTATTACCCTTCTACATTATTGATTCTATGCACTCTCGCTACGTTTATTGAGAATATTAATATTTATTGGTACGCATTGCTTTAAGTGGATTATACAAATCCGTCTAGGCTGTGCTTGTCTTGGGTCCCACGGCGATAACGACAACAGGTCTTGTCGTATCCATTGATATCATATCTACTGATTGTTTGTTTTACTGAGATTAAAGTCCAGTATAGTTATTTATAGGTATAAAATAGGTATTTAAATCCTTTTTTGTTTAATAAGTACAAAAGTAGGAGACAAAGGCACTATAACCGCGGAATCCAAAAATTAGTACCTACATTACCCACCAAGTGTTAAACCTAAAGGTACTTCGATTGTAAGATGCCATAATATAATTTAATAAATGTTCTACTTTCAATTCTGAAGTCTCGGATTCAAGCTTTCATTTTAAATGAGTTTTTAGGAACTTATTTACGAAATATTATTTTATATGTACCAGTCGCTTTTCAATTAAGGAAAACATATATATGCAAAGAAATAAAAGGTGTATGTGAAGTCCCGCTTTGGACTAGGTGGAGATATTAGCTAGGAATACACGCACAGATCTGCCCGCCGGATTTGTCTGGCGGATATACCCGGCGGACGGCGGTATGGTGGCGAATTGGACACGGATTTGTCTGCAGACATATCTGAATAGCGCCATACATGGAAGGATCTATCCGCCGGGCATATCCGCCGGACAAATCCGGCGGGCAGATATGTGTGTGTATCAATTATTTATTTTTATTTTTGTTATTTATTTTATTCAAAAACAATATACATTGTGTGTGAATACATTTCGCTTAAAAACTATATAACAAAACAATTCGAGATTCTTCTATTTATGTATAGGTATGTCAATTTACAATGAATTTAAGGATGTCAAATTTGTTAATTAAATTGAGATTTCAAAAATCTATATATATATAGAGGGTTGACTAGAACTATCTAAATTCTTATTCTACTATATTACATTACCTTATTTATGTAGTCATCAATACAATAATATGATTTCCCTAAGAGGTGCAACTTGAGCTTTGCATTGAAAATTTTACTATTTAGAATAGTTTTCAACTCCAGTGGTAATCCATTAAATAGACGCACGGCCTGAAAGTATGCTGCATGCTTCACCACGTTCAGTCTAGGGACAATGTTGCAGGAAAAGTCCTTACGTCTACTTGTCAATCGGCGATCCCTTTCCGGTATGCTCTCCCACTTATTTAAGTGCTTTACAAAATCTGTGAGAAGCACGAGAATGTAAAGACATGGCATAGTTAAGACCTTGAGATCAATGAAAAGTACCCTACATGTTTCTATCTGCGGGATTCGAGCAATCACGCGAATGGCTCTTTTTTGCAACTTGAAGGCAGAATCAGTATTGTAGTTATAGCTGTTGCCCCATAGTTTGACACTATACCGCAACTTTGATTCCACTAAAGCATGGTAGACAATCCTGAGTTGCTTAATTTGTAACACGTCGCGAAGGCTACGTAGAGCATAGCAAGCAGAACTTATAGAATTATTTAGATGCTGTAGTTCCCGTTTCCAGTTTAGGAATGCGTCAATATGAACTCCCAAGAATTTTACTGCATCTGTTTGTTCAATTTTTTCCCCATTTAGTTTTATGTCTAAGAGATCCCTAGCTATTGTTCAAGCCCTTTTACATGAGATTCCTGTGCTCAGCCGGCCGCGGCCCAGCAGCAGAGTTTGTGCGGAAATAAAAGTGTCGTGGTGTATATGGACATCAATAAATTTTACGATACTCCTGTTTCCATGCAGACCAACCATACAACGACACTTCAAAAATACTTATTATTTCGAAATAATATTCGTTTTCCGTACACTTTGTAAGCAGATCTTCTTCGCCCTGGCCTATTGTCCGCATGCAAAGCTTTCTATAGTATCTATTGTCCCTTGTGAAGCTACTTCCCCAGGCTGGTGCGATCATCAGATCAGCTAAACCGGAAACGCGGACAATGGCGCATCTCTGGAAATTAGTGCGGCCATCGGTGCGCGGGAGTCGATCGAACACGCAGTGGAGAAACGCCGCGTTTATTTTAACTTGTGATAATTTTTATACGAAAAAGGTTTTTCGAAAAAGTGACAACAGAGTAAAAAGTGATGCAATATCTAAATTAGTCTTTTTTATACTCGTCGACTGTAATACCTACTTGAATTGAGGTTGTGTAGACGGAACTACTAGCGCATACTTTTCGATAGAGCTTTTATGGTCGCATATTGTAGCATCGCCAGCTATATGGTAGAA
Organism: Pammene fasciana; assembly: GCA_911728535.1. NCBI lineage: Eukaryota > Metazoa > Arthropoda > Insecta > Lepidoptera > Tortricidae > Pammene > Pammene fasciana. Next base: position 10,753,470 of record OU452292.1, read on the forward strand.
AGGTTTTTCATACAATATTGTAGCACTGTTGCCGTAGCCCGCCCTGCGCCGCCGCCGTCACCATGGGGGACCAGCACAATCCACCGCCAATATAAAAGTATTTATAGGTACGACACAACATATTTAATTAAAATCTGATGAAGAAAAGTCACGATATAAAAACCTGTCAAATATCGAAGTTTGGACAAAATGTGTACTCAGATAACCTTAACGATATGGTCGGGTAGGTAAACGTATTTTCACCTCAGCAGCTCGAACAAGGGTTCTTTGGCGCCTAAATTCAGTGAGCAAAGTTCGATTTTGCTCACTGAGTGAGACAAAATGACCTTGAAAATTCTGCAGTAAAAAGAAAGAGAAACTAATATTTCAAACGTCATAACGTCGCTTTTTGAATAGCAGAACCCCGATGAACACTAAATTAGTTTGGAAACCTAATCACAAGATTTGGCGCAGGCACTAGTTTCTAATCAATGCGTGATTACAATGTTTTAAAACGAAGCTCTTCCTCTCTTATTAAGTTAAAAATAGTCAAAAAAGGGTCAAAAATTCCGAAATTTCAAAAATTTCTTAATTAAATTTCTAGTTTCCAAAATTTCAAAAATTTCAAAAATTTCAAAAATTAAAAATTTCAAAATTTCAAAAATTTCAATTGTTTCTAAAGTTTCAAAAATTTAAAAGTTCTAAAATTTCAAATATTCAAAAATTACAAAAAATTCTAAAATTACAAAAATTTTCAAAATTACAATAATTTCAGAAATTTCAAAATTTTCAAAAAAGTTAAATTAGTAAGGTAAGTCAAAAAAGTCAAAAAAAAAAAAAGTCGAAAAGTCATACAAGTCAAAAGTAACCGAGTATTTTTTTGTATCGGTATTCGTATCTGTATTATTATCGGTATGTTCTCACTGCTGAGGTGAAAAGTTGTATGTGCAACATGAGACCAAAGTTATTTGCACCTCGTGCCTTTGAGTCCCTCACTACGCTCAAGATTCTAAATTAGAATCACTCGCTACGCTCGTGATTCTATTATAGAATCTTTCGCTTGCTCAGGACTCAAAATAAACACTCGAAGCAAAAACTAACTTTGCTCTCTTGTTGCACAAATAACTATTAACTATTACCAAATTGTACCTACTTCTTTCTTATTATTTTTTCCTGAATTTAAATTTAAAAAAATCGCAGCGTTTTTCCAGCCAGTGCGTACAAAGATGCCAATCTCAACGCAGGCGCATCAGCTTACGACGCGTCGTCACATAATCGCGTTTTTGTATTTAAATTTGGACGATTTGAATACAATGTCGGCTACTGGATCGATCAGCGTGATGGGTTGGGCGACGCTGGCCGTGCATCAACAAAGTTTGAGGTTGGTAAATTAATGGCACGCCTAAATTACGCCCTCTACCTCATGGTGTCCGGGGTCCTACATGTCCAGTGTAAGGATCCTCATTCTAGCGTTTTACTACGGCGTTTTGTATAACGTAAAAAATATTATTTAAATAAACCTTTTGCTTCGCTACGCAAAAGGTTTATTGATACCACCGGAGTTTTGTTAAGTAGCGAAAACTATTAATGAAATGGTTTATCCGGTCTGTAGTACATAAATCGAATACTTATTCCTACGCAACCCATTTACAATCGCATTTGGTAAAAATCATTTGAAAAGAGCGTAAATTTGAGCAATATGCAGATGACAGGTTGATCAGCCGTTAGCATTTCGTGCTTTTCTTTGTTAATGGCGAATTTGGTTTGCCAGGCTACCTATGTTAAAAATAAGGAAAAAAATTACGACCCCTCACCAGATTTTATTCCACAAACCGCGTGGTTTCTCAAAAAACTAAATTTAAATACAGTAGCCCAGGTGTCGGCTGCCACTTTTTTACTTTTAAACTGTAGGTGTCACAGATCCTTATCAGACGGACGGATTTAACGATCTTATAAGGCGCGGTCGTGTCAACTCGTTTTTTTTTTCTTTTTTACTTTTTTTTCGACGTCTAACGCGTCACGTCGAATTAGGTAAATCCTTTTGGGTTGGAATATCCTTGTGGGTGCGAAGACAGTGTTCTGTGTCAGTTTAAGACCAGGTTTAAGCGGTGGATTTAAATGATACTTTTTGAAGGCTAAAAAACAAATGTGGACAGGTGTGAGCAGTAGGTACATTTGCGTTGCGCGAGGGAATAAATAAATAAGGAATTTGCATGATGTGGAACGTCACGACGTTCTCGGCACGTCAGTGCGGTAGTAATGCTGCTGTCATATTTTTTTCAAATGACAAATAGAAAAAACGATATGAAATTGAACGGGAAATAGAAAATGAAAAAAAAAGAAAATTCCGCTAATTCCGGATTCTCACATGATGGAATGAATGACTTTTGAATGATTTTCTGAATTATCTGACTGATTACGTTAACCGTAAAACTCATTATGTTATTTAACACATTGTTTACGGGTTGCAATGTTTATGACTTAGAAGCACCACATTATATCCTCTCTTTATTTATAAATAAGAAATTATGATAAATATAAGTAAATAAAATTATTAAATGTAAAAATCCTCATCTGATTTTGAAGAACACTAAAAAAGTGATGTCCACAGATTGTGGGAAAGTTTATGAAATGTAACTAAAATATGTCCTGGAAAAACTATAAATTGGTTTGTATAAAAGTCGGCTCCTATATCATAATTAATCATAACTGTCCATAATTATGCATACCTCTCGTACAATGCGATATTTTAATTCAAAATTGTCACTTAACACCCAATTTAACGCAAAACTAACACAGACGTCGAACACTTAAAAACTCTGCCAACTGTACTTTAGATTAACTTGCAAATTAATCTCTATTTCTCCCAAATAAGGGTTTAAATTGAACATTTGTCAGTAGAAACAAGCAATTATGACTAATTACTTCCACTAACTCTTATGATATCCTAAATATGCACATGAAATGAAAGTCTATGTTGTAAAGTATAAGGTCTATTATGTTAAATCTGAAATAATCGAGATATGAGCTTTCGATAATAACTGGTAGATATGTTGTGTGAATCCCTAACCTAACAGTTATTTGACAATAGGACTCTTTAATTTGGACCCCTCGTGACAAATTGTAAGAATCGATTTATAAATCGTTTTAAAATGATTCCAGAAAAAAGATTAATGTTTCTAAATGTGTTCTATTGGTCGCTTTATTGTATTCTGCTTTGTATTATGACATTAAAATATGATTTTGATGTTATATTTTAATCTGGCAGTTAAATTTAATTAAGTATTAAGAATTCCGATATTCTAGAAGATTTTAAATAGTAGTAGCATCTATTCATGCCGTATAATTCATACCTACATAGATTGTTTCTTTTAATTTTGTAGCGTGGGCTTAAGAAATATTTTCACAGAAAACATTAAGTATGGTCAAAGAGAATTAAGCACCTAGTGTTCTCTCCATACATGGCTAAATGCGTATATACAATAAGTTTTAAGCGAGCTTTGCTAAAAGTTATTATTCAAAAGATTACAGCTTAATACGTATTACGATTTAAGTGTGCTTAAAACTTAGTAAAAATGAGTTTAACCATACCTCTCATACGACTTATTATTTAATAAGTAGTTTTGCTATGTATGGAGTTAGCAATCTATCTACTCATTTATCTATGGTATGGTGTTTTCCTAAGTCAGTGGGTGTTTTATATGGTGTAGGTATTCCGATAATAAGTGGCGGATAATTACGAAAATGGACTCTTATTACATTGGAATATGAGTCATATTTAAATGATTTTTCGAATTTATTTGTTTATTTATTTAATCTTTATTGCAAAAAAAGAAAACTTATCATACAAAAGGCGAACTTAATGCCTTAAGGCATTCTCTACCAGTCAACCTTAGGGTCAAGCAGAAATAATGTAGGCGGTGTTGCTAACGATACACGGAAAAAAAAGCTTCCGGGATATTCTCAATCCAAGACATTATTATTTTCTTGAAAATATTTCCTCGTGACAAGTATTTATTTCCTTTACCAAAAATATGATTCTTCGCTTAATAAAACCACGTTTTCTTAAAATAGAAATACAAAAATGTATTGTTTCAAGAGTATATTGAGTAAATAAGAGAGATTGTACTTTAATCAAACAAGTATTATCTTAGGTAAAAGAAAACTAGAAAACCTGTAAGAATATATTCGCTTCGTTATATTTAAAACTTTAATTTATTTTCGTTAAAGGAAATAAATGCTTGTCACGAGGAAATATTTTCAACATAATATAATAATGTCTTAGATTGAGATTATCCCGGAAGCTTTTTTTTCCGTGTATACAGAAAACAAATTAAATGACGGAAGCTTATACAAAACTTTAAAATATGCGATACTAATCCTAAATTCTTACACATTAATTATACAATAATTCTAACATACTTACATAAAATACATATATATGAGACCGTAAAATTGTAAATATCGTTAGTTTATAATCTAACTAGCGAGATTGTAAACTATCGAAAAATTGTGAACCGTAACGTAGGTACTGCTTACAATTTAAAGGATTATTTTTCGTTAGATTATAAACTATCGACTAGGAACCGTCATATTGTCAAACGTAAAAGCCCTCGCACGCTGATTGGTCGGTTTCCAAAGTCTAGATAGGTGCGACAACGAGCGAAGCGAGGAGGAGTATGTTAGGTTAACTGCGACCAAACAACGCGCGAAGCCGAGCGAGCGAAGCGAGCGTGCCGCGGCAGCGACCGGCGAGCGTCAGAACCGACTTTTTTTAAAAGGCACTTTAGTTTCTCTCTGATACCTGTGTTTAATTGCTAAGTTTATTAAAGTTTCGGTATTTTCGATCAAATCAGGTTTAAGTACTGCTAGGAGTATCTATTTAAAAATGAAAACAAAATTATTAATGTTGTAAACAAAATAAAACAAACTGACAAGACAAATCTACACCAGTAATCCTCACTTTCATCCGTCATGACCCCACTTGTGAATCAAAACAATGCTCAATAAATCACATGTCATCATACATTTTATTTATCAATCGGTGCCAACCCTAATCTCGGTGGATCTAATCATATACGCACTACAAACATATATTTGCCGTTTTATAGAGCGCCATTTTAGTAGAGTTTGTTAGTGATAGCGTGCTTTGCCAACCGCATTGTAATGTTTGTGTAGACTCGTGCGCAGATGCGTGGCGGTATCAGAGCGGCAGAGTCGCCAGTGTTGGCTAACACGGCATTTGGGACCTCTGGGAGTAGCAACCCTCATTACGGAGGGTTAAATTAAAGATTTATTTTATTTTGGAAATGGTGATAGCAGTTTTACAAAAGCTTCAAGGCTTTGTAACAATGAATTACGACAATGTTTCAAAGTTATAGTTGTATTCTAAGTTAACTTTTACGATATAACTAAGTCTTTATTGACGGTGAAACTAATAAGATTTTTATTTAGTAACTACTGTTTCGCGGAAAAAAAATAGGACACGCATTCAAGTGCCATACATATATTTTGCTCCTGACATTTTATCTAACACTAGAACGATTTAGAATGTCTATGTACACTCATGTACTCGTAACAATGCATGGAGTACCGTCATGTGCTACAACTTTGCTCACGATTCACAACTTTGCCTGGCTTGAAAAACATGATTTTCTTCACGAAACAGCTATTTATTATCTTATTTCTGTGATGGGAGAAAGTCTGCGATTTCAGGAATAAGATATAAATAGCTGTTTCGTGAAGAAAACCATGTTTCTCAAGCCAGGCAAAGTTGTAGCACGTGACGGTGCTTAATTCATAAACGCATGTTGTAAACGTTTGCGCATCCAACTTTTTACAAAGTAACAAGATCTCTCCATCAAATCACACCCGCTCGCTCCACCATTGTCATCCTTCCTATGTCACCATAGTTCAACAATAAATTCGATCATTCAAACTCTCAAAATGTTGAATTAATAAATAAAAACTCACAATGAGAGGGCACTAACCCTTCGAAGGGGCGCGTTAAAACGGTCGGTGTTAAAAAGACACCCTATTGTGGCCATATATGGCTTCTTAGGGCTAAGCCAACATCATTTGGAAGCCAAAATTGGACTTGTTGTGTTGGCAAATTTGTTTTTAAGCCTTTATTTGAGGTTGGTTTTTGTATTTGGTCTTGTGTGGTACATCTTTTTAATTTTTTCAACTTTTTTACATTTTTTTATCCATCGTCTTTATCCGTGCAACTTATAAAACCTACGCGTAGTAACCTAATCCAGATATTACACATATTTTGGTTCATAATTTTATTGTTTACCATTGTCAAGACTTTAAAATATTGGTTTAACATGTAAATGCATGCATTTTTTGTACTTACATACCAAAAGTACGTAGGGACAGGTTTTACAAGATAGAATTCAGGATTAGAAATTAAGTGGCACTAGCTAGGGGCAGACGCACAGATCTGCCCGCCGGATTTGTCCAGTGGATTTGCCCGGCGGACAGATCCGTCCATGTATGGTGCTATTCAGATGTGTCCGCAGACAAAACCGTGTCCAATTCGCGCCATACACGGACGGATCTGTCCGGGCAGATCTGTGCGTATATCCCTAGCTATTATCTTTCGGGAACAGTAACATCTGTAGCCTAAGTTCAACAAGGCTTATCCAATTGTATCTACTTCAATTTTGATCAATTATCCAAAAAACCAACCAATACAAAAACGGACCACACATGTTAACAGATTTAATTCAAGACCACTTGAGACCCCACAGATAAATTGCCATAAACTGTATCCACCAGTTGCGCTAATCCGCGATGTAAAACATATCAGTGTCGCAACAGTTGTTCCCAATGTTCTCAATACAATTTATCAACTTGTCTCAACTATTAAATTGGACCTTATACTTATTAGAATAAGAGCTATATAGAATATCCAAAGTATAGCGCCCTCCAGGGTGTGCTCGGTCGGAAGACGCCTTATGGCGTACTGTGCACGTATTTTATTATGATCTATTTATTGGAATTGGATTGGAAATGGTTTTGGTGGAAAATTACTGGGTAATGGAGGAATAATGTGATTTTGGATACTGAAACGCGAAATTAGAGGCCACGCATGACAATATAGTCATTTTTTTCGTCTTCTAAGTTTATTTACCGCGGCCGCTGCTGGAGACCATCGAGACCGCATGCTTCTGGCCGAAGGGTGTCGTGTTTCGGCGGTTCCGGGGGACGCTGCCAAATATTACACCAGAGCAGGTGGCACAACAGAAAACTGTCATGTCACCAAAATAATAGTTTTAGTTTATAATATAATATGTATGCTAGTCTTTAAAGTATTTATCTATGGGCCACTTGTTGCCTGAAAATAAACGTTTTTCATTTCATTTCATTTGATTTTAGATTACAAATAAATGCAAAATGCAAACCAATTAATACTGTAAACAACAACTATAATAAGCGGCAGCTACAATGCTAATAACAACTATACAGCTTACTCGCAGTTGCTAAGTTTTGGCTACGAGATACAAGCATGGTACAAGTTAACAAAATAACTGCCAACTCTCAAAACAACCGCTTCTAAATTTAAAATTTCGCACCTCGAAAATCTCGCTCAATGCCCCCTCGCGATTGGCCGCCGAGATAAGAAGGTATTGTTACTGGCTGCACTGATAACGGCTGAGGGGTACGATAAGCACTGAGGGTAGTTTTATAACGGCATGAGTTAGGGATGCGTTAGGAAATGCGTACGTTTAGATATAGTAAGGATATGAAGGAATCAATTACGTAGATAGCAATTTGGATGCGGCTAGTTAAGAAGTGAGCTTGGGACTTTATTTCACTTAATGCCTTTTAGTTAGCGTCAAGTCAAGGAGACCCGACCTAACCAAGGCCGTCTTTCTGGTTTAGCACAAGATAAGAACATAGGCTCTTAAACGTTTCAATGGTCAGAGACTACTCGACATCCCTTTCCATGGCAGAGACCACAGAGCATGGACTTACAAGTAATTTACCTAGGTATGCAAGAAAAAATCCGCTAAAGACCGCCAAAGTTTTGTGACTCTTCATCACGACAGGTCTGAGAACCAGGGACTGATTTCGTTACGGTAGAAGCGTTACGGTACTGGTATAGAATTACGATACCGCAATGTTTTAAAGGTAGAGCTATAGCGGTTGAAATATTGCGGTACGGTACCGAAATAAAATTACGATATCGCAATTTTTTCGTTACGGTACTTATACCTTAATATAGCGATACTTATACCGTTATGATTTCGGTATCGTTATTTTCATCGCAGAATTTACGAGGTAGGTACTTGTTTGCGGCGGTAAAGCAACTGACCAAGGGTGCGGGATGCGGGGCGCGGGACAGGTAGCCGGCAAGTATCTACTTGCTCAAGGTCACGAAGGCGCGCTCGGCGATAATTGTAGTGAATTCATTTTAGTCTTCCTCAGTTGAAATTTCGTGAAAGAGTTTATAGTGTAGGTACATTGAATCGATCATTGATATTAACTCGATGCGGATATGGAACTGAATTTTTTTTATGTATACAGTAATTTGGTATAGTATTGCGCGACTAATAAAAAATGGAAGATTTTTTTTGACGCGAATTATTTTTTAAATAACACTAAAATAAAAATAGAATAAAAATAAAATAAAAGTAAAAAATAAAATAAAAATAGAATAAAAATAAAATAAAAGTAAAAAATAAAATAAAAATAAAATAAAAATAAAATAAAAATAAAATAAAAATAAAATAAAAATAAAATAAAAATAAAATAAAAATAAAATAAAAATAAAATAAAAATAAAATAAAAATAAAATAAAAATAAAATAAAAATAAAATAAAAATAAAATAAAAATAAAATAAAAATAAAATAAAAATAAAATAAAAATAAAATAAAAATAAAATAAAAATAAAATAAAAATAAAATAAAAATAAAATAAAAATAAAATAAAAATAAAATAAAAATAAAATAAAAATAAAATAAAAATGAAATAAAAATAAAATAAAATTAAAATAAAATTAAAATAAAATATAAATAAAATAAAATAAAAAATTTTTTTTAATCAATTGGTAATCAAATAATGACATGAATTGATGAATAATAAATAATATTGATATAAATATCAATTGATATTCCGTAAGTTCCGAAAAACTCCGTAAGGGGTTTGAACTAGGGCTTGTGATATACGTGTTACACGCGGAACCGTAGCTATCTTGATATAGTGTTCCCGCGAATCTCGACTTCGGCTCCGCTCCGCTCGGTTGTTGAAAGAGAGCTTGTGTCGAACGGACCCTTCGCATTATGTGTTATACTCGTGGTCTTTGCATTGATTTGATTCCAGATGTTTTTTTAAGTAATTACATATTGGTATTATTCTGTTCTCTGATAACCAGCCATTATATGAGTTTGTACAAAAAAACCAGAGGTGGGATTAGTGTGATTTTTGAATTTCACCGGTGCCTTTTTTTGTATGCAGCCAATGACTACTTAGTACGAAATAAGCCACCCGATGAGAATCAAAAATCGCACCTCAGGTAGGTACACTAGGTACTACTTGTCGATGTCGGTGAATATGAAAGTTCATCCAAATAAATATATTAATATCTCTAATTAATATTTACTCCCTAGTAAGAAATGCTACAGGTAGACCAATGCAACAATTTAAAAGTATTTTAAGTGAAATAATAATATATCTACTTTGTTATTCATAAATATTATTACTGGCTGGACAATCGTCTTTCTTCGGTGAAAACACTAAGAAATAGTTGCACGTGCAGATAAAGATAACAAACAATAGTTTGCGGGCCATTGATAATGATTACCTTCAAGTAGCTTTGGGTTTTACCTGTTAAGTACCATGTGTTCCTATTGTTTGTGAAGTCAAGTGAGAGCAAAAACAATACAGTAATGGATTCTAGTAGTCAACGCTTAAAATATGTATACACTTTTTAACCTTATTACAATGGAGTAAGGTGCAAAAGTATACACTTATTTATGGCGTTGACAAGCAACTTCTCGTCCGCTAAGACAGGACAATATTGATCTTTCGAACTCGCGGAGCGTATGCGAAGTGAGTTCTTACAAACAACTCCAGACCGAACCGAACTGTCACCTGGCTACTGGGACGTCTCGGCATTTGGATGGCTTTTTGATTTCGATAGTTTGTCTGACGATAACTTTAGTTACGTTTATCTGATCTTTATGACATTTCTTGGGGCTGTAGCAGAGGTACATAAAATTTTTTTCGTTTGCAAGTAAATCGCGAGTTCTCAGTTCGAGGCGGACTACTAGTATTTTTTTAAGTTCGTTGTGGTAAAAAATGAAGAACTTCACGTACTAATTTTGCTACAGTAAGGTGAACATTTCCGAGCACATTGGAGAAGATTGTTTTTGTACTCTGAGACAATTGAACACTAACAGTTCAATGCAAATTGATTTCAATTAGAATTAAAATCAATTGACTCATCAATCTGTTACAAATAACTAATAATTGGAAATAATTAATGTTTAGTCTTTTTCAACATTGAAAATTGGTGAAAAGTTTTTAGTGTAGATTCATTAAATAGATAATTGATATTAATAATTATATCAGTGCAGATATGAAGTTGAATGTTAGGTAAATATATTTTTAATAAAAATTCTTTATTATTTTATTTGTTTTCTTCTAATATTTTTGATTTCAGTGTTTTATTTTAATTTTATTTTAAATTTATTTTAATTTTATTTTAATTTTATTTTAATTTTATTTTAATTTTATTTTATTTTTATTTTTATTTTATTTTTATTTTACTTTTTTTTATTTTATTTTAATTTAATTTTAATTTTATTTAAATTTTATTTCAATTTTATTTAAATTTTATTTCAATTTTATTTCAATTTTATTTCAATTTTGTTTCAATTTTATTTCAATTTTATTTCAATTTTATTTCAATTTTATTTCAATTTTATTTCAATTTTATTTCAATTTTATTTCAATTTTATTTCAATTTTATTTCAATTTTATTTCAATTTTATTTCAATTTTATTTCAATTTTATTTCAATTTTATTTCAATTTTATTTCAATTTTATTTCAATTTCATTTCAATTTTATTTCAATTTTATTTCAATTTTATTTCAACATTATTTCAATTTTATTTTTATTTTATTTTTATTTTATTTTTATGTTATTTTTATTTTATTTTTATTTTATTTTTATTTTATTTTTATTTTATTTTTATTTTATTTTTATTTTATTTTTATTTTATTTTTATTTTATTTTTATTTTATTTTTATTTTATTTTTATTTTATTTTTATTTTATTTTTATTTTATTTTTATTTTATTTTTATTTTATTTTTATTTTATTTTTATTTTATTTTTATTTTATTTTTATTTTATTTTTATTAAATTTTTATTAAATTTTTATTAAATTTTATTTAATTTTTATAACTGAAAATGTTTTGTTAAAGGTGTCTTGTACTACTTATGAAATCCTAAAATCAACAAAACATATGCGAATAAAGCGCAACTAACGACAAGAAGCTAACAGCGAATAACTCAAAAATGTGCCGCACTGAACGAAATCAAACAAAATAGGTGCTTAGGGCAAGCACTCAATAACTAACGCTGATTGGTTGTCGCACTTGTCGCCGGTCAGTCGGCGGGGCATCCTCACCCTCATATACCTCAATCCATACCTTTATGATAACGGTTGAAGTATCGAAAAAAATAGCGGTACCGTTATATTTCTGTACAGAAATATATCGGTTGCGCTATCGAAATCATACCGAAACATGCGGTATGACGTCATACCGTTTTATAAAGGTACCTTTATATTCCGGTTATGCAGTCCCTGCTGAGAACTCTAACTAAAGTTCAGTCAATGACACAGTAATTATAAGACCGGTTCATCACAAATATCCTAAGATCGTTTTAAAAATAGCCTGTCAAGCACCTATAATTATCGTCACGCTTTGCACGGGTAAAAAAGGTAGCTTGATGGTTTGTTAGTAATATATTATAATCTTTTCCAGCTCATTTGAATGGCTCTGTCTTCATGTCAATCACGCAGACTAGAAATAATCAAAGATTGATTGATGGAGCTAGATGATCCTTCATTCATGTTTGCTGACAAACGCATTTTGCCGTCGAAAGCATCGCTCCCGTCTATCGATATTCAGAAAGTTGTTTCCGACAAAACTAGTTCTAAATTTGTTCACCGGCATACATAACTTTGTATAGCTATCTATAGCTGTCTAACTTGTTTTTTTTTCTGACCCCAGCAGGAAAGGGCGATGGGTTTTGGAATTAAAAGTTGTTTTCTTGACCGTTAGGCGATGCGGAAATTTTGAGCTCTGATGCCTCTGATGGCGGTTCACGTCGAGTTTCGTGAATTTGCAGTTAATCACGTTTGGTCGTTGATTTTTGGTAAGGTTGGAATTAATTTGTTAACTGTTCCTACTTCGTGCATAATACGAACGTTTGGAGTGATGTGGGTAAGAATGTAGATGTTGCATTTTGAGGTCTTGCGGCCCGCAAAATCCTAAGGTGTCAAAATCAGATTCTATAAGTTATGTGAAGTGTATGTGTACTGTTGTATGTTGACTTTAGTCTGTATAAGGACTATACAATATGCAAATTTGCAAATATATACATTTCTATGAAAATAACAACAACGAACTTAAAATATGAAGTAGATAAAGAAAAGGATCCTGCACCTTAGATTACCCAGACAGCGGACTGTCCGAAATCAGTAAGTAATAAGTTCCTCTGCCAATGAAAAAAAGCTTAAACCTTGAGGTGAACAAATTTGTTATAAAAGAGGTCCACATAAAATTTAGGTAACTTCACTAATTTTGTTTTGTCTAAAGGTAATAAACAAAACCCCTCATCCGCGACCCCAGCCATAAATTCATAGTTCACATTAAAACACACCCATTAGGCAAAGGAATTGCCCCAAAATGCCTCAAACATGTGTCCTGTAGCGACCTGTCATCGGGGTTGCAAGCACAATGGCGCGGAATTGTATTTTTTCTGTTGGCAACACGTCGACAGACGCGCGCCGCGGGGAGCCGCCACGCCTCCCCTTGTTGCCGATTTGTTTTGTACACGATTCATTTATAGAGTAGAATGCAGTTTGGAACCATTGTTTGTGGGTAAACTGTAATCTCTCAGAGAGGAAGAAGATTTAAAAATTTTAAAGTAACGTAGCTCCTACGAGTACCTGTACCTACTTGTACATATATAAAGATTCCCAATGAAAACTGACTTTTCTGGTTTTAATGTAAGCAAACTGCGCAGGAAAAAATAAATAATTACACCTCTATTTATTTTGAATAGGTATATGTATAGCTAGGTATCAGGTATGTCATATTCTACTCTCTACTGGACAATAACTATCGTTTTTGGAAGCTCTATCTAGTTCCTCTGTAGGTACACTAAACTCACTAAAGAACGAAGGCATCCCTCATGCTACGCCTGGACTTTCCTTTTCCAGCAGACAATTATTTTTTGACTTCATAATTCTCCCTAACCATCCTAAATGAAGAATCTACAAAGCCACTGACTGTCCATTCCTATTCTATTAAAGCCTCGCCCATCTCTTCGCCAACTATTCTTTGCCCCGCCTGTTTCTAACGAGGCGTAGAATGCGCACAGCCCTCTCGCTCGAGGACCATGTTTTGTACAATAATTAGGGCACTCCACCGCTGCCAACATAATGATATGACAAACGATAATCCATAATAGTGGGCGAGTTTAATGACTATGCGGCCAGATTAGCTACGCTAGTGTGTCATTATTAAAATGGAAGGTTAATCATATTAAAAACTGGCAGTATTGGGGTAGACCTGGTGGTTATTAATTTGATGGGGTTACGCCACTGTTTTGATGTCAACACTCTATAATTCTAACCTGAATTGAGTAACTTTTCTTCGAGCCCAAAATAGTTCAGAGTTAAGCTCGAAAAAGCTTAGTTTGTAGCTTGAAGGTTTGACTCGGAGACTTTTAATCGAAGGTACACAACTTACCCCGGGCTTGCGAAACATTCTTTCAGTACAAAAACTATTCATAACGGGGTATTTACCATGTGTGTTTGTTTTGTCGAGTTTCCGATATTTCGGCACATTTGCATGCGCCATTATCAACCTAACTCCGTTCATTAACATTCTTAAAAATTCGTAACATTCTCGGAAAATTCCGGAAACTTACTTACTTACTTAAGAGAATTTAAATTAAATTTCCAATGAGAACAGTTCCTTCGGGACTTATCAAAAAATGAAAATCAGGTAAAATAATTGATAACGGCGGTGTCCAGCGACATCCTGAATAATTTTATTGTTCGTTAAATTTAAGTTCTGAAAACATGCCGTATGGAAAGTTTCGCAACTTTAGAAACTTCTCCTGGATACATTGTTATGTCCAAGAGCAAGAAAAGCCAGGCAAACGTTTCCGTAGCAAATCAATCATATTCGATTATCTCTACAATCGCACAATACAAATGAACAGCTTTTAATTATCTTCCTGCTCAAAGGGTTTTAACCCCATAATTTCAATCCGAGCAATCTGTGAAGTGTGTCATCGACTAAATATGATTACATTTCAACAGCTCTCGTTTCGTTTTGCAACAGCTGGTTCGAAGTCGTCGAGATCACGCTGGCTCCAATATGCTGTCCTGCTGGGACTAAGTGCTTTAAAATTGTAAAAAGCTGCACAAAAGATGTTGCGCCTTTATTCAAAATTGTCGAAAATAAATCAATTAGTTGTTATATAATTACTATCGAAAATTATGTCTTAGTTGTAATATACTTAAATATTTATTCTATCTGCAACTTTACCATTTTTGAGTCCATGACTTCGCCTGTTTGTATATAGTGTTATTGACATAATAATACTCGTATATATGTATGTTACAACTGGCGTTCGAGTCTTTTACTCGAGTTGACTTTTAAATCGGAATATTATTATTTTCAAGATTATTTTTATTTTTATTTTTCTACCTCTATACTATTTTATGTTCCAGACCCGTCAAGCCATTACATTATGTTACAAAAATATTGATAGATCTAAAGCTGCAATTAAATTAAGGCAATTTTCTTGTGTCTGTAACAATAGTCGCATAGTATTGTAATTGTAACATATGTAGATACAAGTTTATCTCAACACAGTACATAATATGTTGTATCTCCATTTCTTTTCAAAAATTAAAACAGTGCTATAACTGCGTAAAAACTGGGCACCCTTAGAGCCGTAGCGCCTGGGGCCCAAATACTGTCAAGTGCACTCGAACTCATGTGTTCTATAATTTTATAATACCCTTCTATTTCGAGTGTCTCTGACCTTATGGTTTCTTCATACAGCTTAGGTAAATATATATAATATATATTGTTTTTTGGATAATAAATTAATAATGAAACTTTGATGCAAAATAAAATTACGATTAAGTACCTACAAAGTACTGGCTAAGTACAGTAAACATGAGCCGATTTTACCTTTTAATCGATAATGACCCATTGGATCTGATCATTCCGACAAAATCAATCTTGTCAGGTTAATAATAGTACTGAATCCAAAGTAACAAGCATTATATTTATATTTAAGCGGGGACCCCCCTCTTCGTTCCTTACAAAGAAATAAGCTAATATTTACTCAGGATCGATAAAGTTTATTATTCAAATTCATAACAAATATGCAGATTTGATGCGAGTTCATGCCCCTGTTTGCCGATTTTTATCTTTGTAGTTTGTACCCTGCCTTTGTAAGTGTACAAAAATGATACATAAAGTACCTATTTAAGTCATTTCTGTGGAAAATTCTGTAGTGTCTACAAAGTGTTTATCGTCGTTGACTTGAGTAGTATTTCTTTATATTTAGGTATTAGCCTCCGCATGAACCACATATGAGATGACACCCTTGTAACTCAGCCCTAATCAACTCAATTCATCGACTAGTAGCGCCATCTGTCGCGCCACTCAGGTACTAATGTCGCCCGGTGCTAGCGCCAGGCTGATTTTTCCTCAGTACGCTTTTGTAACTCAGCCGAGCAACACGTGCACAATCAAGTTTAAAAAAATATCGAAAAGTAAATTACAAATGCAAATTGTGTAAATTACAAATGATTGTTGCTATTTCAGATATAGTGTTATATCACAATTTACTTTTGTAATTTATTTTGTGCAAATTGCTCAAAAGATGGAAAAGCAAATAGTATAATGATTGTTGCTGCTTCAGATGTTGTAAAATTCCGCTCGGTGCCCGTGGCCCAGCGACGAGACGCAGTGACTTCCAATAGGCACCGTCAAAACACATCCGTCTTCCCGTGAGACGCAGATATTGTGAAATTCCGCTCGGTGCCCATGGCCCAGCGACGAGACGCAGTGACCTCCAATAGGCACCGTCAAAACACATGCGTCGTCCCGTGAGACGACAGGCGTCGTCCTGTGAGACGACAGGCGTCGTCTAGTGAGACGACAAGCGTCGTTCTGTGAGACGACATTGCGTCGTCCTGTGAGACGACATGCGTCGTCCGGCGAGACGACACTGCGTCGTCCTGTGAGACGACAGGCGTCGTCGTGTGTGACGACAGGCGTCGTCCTGTGAGACGACAGGCGTCATCCCGTGAGATGACAGGCGTCGTCCAGTGAGACGACAGGCGTCGTTCTGTGAGACGGCATGCGTCGTCCCGTGAGACGACAGGCGTCGTCCGGCGAGGCGACATTGCGTCGTCCTGTGAGATGACATGCGTCGTCCGGCGAGACTACACTGCGTCGTCCTGTGAGACGACACTGCGTCGTCCTGTGAGACGACAGGCGTCGTCGTGTGTGACGACAGGCGTCGTCCTGTGAGACGACAGGCGTCATCCCGTGAGATGACAGGCGTCGTCCAGTGAGACGACAGGCGTCGTTCTGTGAGACGGCATGCGTCGTCCCGTGAGACGACAGGCGTCGTCCGGCGAGGCGACATTGCGTCGTCCTGTGAGATGACAGGCGTCGTCCGGCAAGACGACATTGCGTCGTCCTGTGAGACGACATGCGTCGTCCGGCGAGACGATATTGCGTCGCCCCTTGAAACGACGGGCATCATCCCGTAAGGCGACATTGCATCGTCCCGTGAGGCGATCCTGCGTTGTTGAATGAGACGACATGCACCGTCCTATGAGACGAACTTGCGCTGTCAAGTGAAATGAAATGCAAAGTCCTGTAAGAGTGTTGGCCCAGTATGACAACACGACTTAACATAATAAGTCCAATAGTCGGTTACTAAAACTAACGCCGCCTCACAGACCGATTCCTTTATGGTATTTATCCCATTGGTTGCAGACAATGGCCAGGGACATTGACTCTGAGTGACCACGTAGAAAGGGAAGCTTGTCCATGCATCATCTTGTAGCTGTCGCTCCATAGATCATGTACATCTATCCATGTGGATACCGTTGGAAATCTGCCATCTTAATGTCTGATTTATTCCATTAACAAACGAAGCCAACGGTTGCATATTCGAAATCATTTTAACATTGGCATGGTAACGGTATCTATACATATA
The DNA here is from genome assembly GCA_911728535.1 of Pammene fasciana. Classification (NCBI taxonomy): domain Eukaryota; kingdom Metazoa; phylum Arthropoda; class Insecta; order Lepidoptera; family Tortricidae; genus Pammene; species Pammene fasciana. The sequence goes on from OU452292.1 coordinate 10,770,957, forward strand.
ATAAAGGTGAAGAGGGTCAAAAATCTGTACATTGGAGATATTAGCAAAAAAATGAGTTAGTAGCTCTTAGAATCGATAACAGAACACGTTTCGGCGATTTTTAGAATTTTTGTCTGTTTGTCTGTTTGTCTGTTTGTCTGTATGTCTGTTTGGATGGGGAGAGTTGGCGTCAAAACGCCTGAACCGATTTCGATAAAAACTTCACTAGCAGGTTCTACAGACCTCTGGTCAGGACATAGGCTATAAAAATACGAACTTTTTGGATTTAAGGGGGTTTAAGGGGGGTTTAAACTTTGTATGGGAAATGCCTTTATATGGTAAATAAATACTTATGCATTTGTATTTCAACTATATATTTTTTAAACCACGGCGATGGCAAACAATCATACGACCCGCCTGATGGTAAGCACTTAGGGTAGCCAATGGACGCCTGTAAATCCAGAGGTTTTATGTGCGCGTTGCCTCCCTATAAGAATATTTTTTTATTTACACTATATTGCACGAAATACAAAACTGTGAGACCAAACGGCGGACATCATACCAAATGGTATTTTCCACCAGTCAACCATTGGGTCTATACAACAGACATGTACAAAAGGTGCAAGAATAAAAGTTAAATTAACTAACTATAAAAAAACAAACGGAACATAGTGAAACACGGAAATCGAAAAGTACCGGCACACCCTACCGAAAAAGAGTTTAGATAGAGTTCACCGCGTGATGGGCGTCAAAGAGAGGGGGGCGCAAAAAGAAAAAAAGACACCACACTATAGCTAAATGTACCGAAAATTGTTACGTTGAACATTTGAGATGGGAGAAGAAGAGTTTTGATAGAGTTTACTACGTGATGGACCGCATAAAGAAAAAACACACTGTACTATTGCTTAACGCAATCAAAAAAAACGGTAATATAGCAAATTATACCAAAAACTGCTACGTTGAACATTTGAGATGGGAGAAAAAGAGTTTTGATAGAGTTTACTACGTGATGGACCGCAAAGAAAGGGGGGCTCGGGGGGCGGAGCCCCCCGCATAAAGAAAAAACACACTGTACTATTGCTTAATATACCAAAAATTGTTACGTCAAACATTTGAGATGGGAGAAAAAGAGTTTTGATAGAGTTTGCCGCGTGATGGGCCGCAAAAAAAGGGGGGCTCGGGGGGCGGAGCCCCCCGCATAAAGAAAAAACACACTGTACTATTGCTTATTATACCAAAAATTGTTACGGCGAACATTTGAGATGGGAGAAAAAGAGTTTGATAGAGTTTACTACGTGATGGGCCGCAAAGAAAGGGGGGCTCGGGTTAAAGAAAAAACACACTGTACTATTGCTTATTATACCAAAAATTGTTACGTCAAACATTTGAGATGGGAGAAAAAGAGTTTGATAGAGTTTACTACGTGACGGGCCGCAAAGAAGGGGGGCTCGGGGGGCGGAGCCCCCCGCATAAAGAAAAAACACACCGCACTGTTGCTTATTATACCAAAAATTGTTAAGTCGAACATTTGAGATGGGAGAAAAAGAGTTTTGATAGAGTTTACTACGTGATGGGCCGCAAAGAAAGGGGGTTCGGGGGGCGGAGCCCCCCGCATAAAGAGAAAACACACCGTACTATTGCTTATTATACCAAAAATTGTTACGTCAAACATTTGAGATGGGAAAAAAAGAGTTTTGATAGAGTTTGCCGCGTGACGGGCCGCAAAGAAAGGGGGGCTCGGGGGGCGGAGCCCCCCGCATAAAGAAAAAACACACTGTACTATTGCTTAATATACCAAAAATTGTTACGTCAAACATTTGAGATGGGAGAAAAAGAGTTTTGATAGAGTTTGCCGCGTGATGGGCCGCAAAAAAAGGGGGGCTCGGGGGGCGGAGCCCCCCGCATAAAGAAAAAACACACTGTACTATTGCTTATTATACCAAAAATTGTTACGGCGAACATTTGAGATGGGAGAAAAAGAGTTTGATAGAGTTTACTACGTGATGGGCCGCAAAGAAAGGGGGGCTCGGGTTAAAGAAAAAACACACTGTACTATTGCTTATTATACCAAAAATTGTTACGTCAAACATTTGAGATGGGAGAAAAAGAGTTTGATAGAGTTTACTACGTGATGGGCCGCAAAGAAGGGGGGCTCGGGGGGCGGAGCCCCCCGCATAAAGAAAAAACACACCGCACTGTTGCTTATTATACCAAAAATTGTTAAGTCGAACATTTGAGATGGGAGAAAAAGAGTTTTGATAGAGTTTACTACGTGATGGGCCGCAAAGAAAGGGGGTTCGGGGGGCGGAGCCCCCCGCATAAAGAAAAAACACACCGTACTATTGCTACGTTGAACATTTGAGATGGGAGAAGAAGAGTTTTGATAGAGTTCACTACGTGACGGGCGGTAAAGAACGGGGGGCTCGGGCGGCGGAGCCCCCCGCATAAAGAAAAAACACACCGTACTATTGCTTATTATACCAAAAATTGTTACGTCAAACATTTGAGATGGGAGAAAAAGAGTTTTGATAGAGTTTGCCGCGTGACGGGCCGCAAAGAAAGGGGGGCTCGGGGGGCGGAGCCCCCCGCATAAAGAAAAAACACACTGTACTATTGCTTAATATACCAAAAATTGTTACGTCAAACATTTGAGATGGGAGAAAAAGAGTTTTGATAGAGTTTGCCGCGTGATGGGCCGCAAAAAAAGGGGGGCTCGGGGGGCAGAGCCCCCCGCATAAAGAAAAAACACACTGTACTATTGCTTATTATACCAAAAATTGTTACGGCGAACATTTGAGATGGGAGAAAAAGAGTTTGATAGAGTTTACTACGTGATGGGCCGCAAAGAAAGGGGGGCTCGGGTTAAAGAAAAAACACACTGTACTATTGCTTATTATACCAAAAATTGTTACGTCAAACATTTGAGATGGGAGAAAAAGAGTTTGATAGAGTTTACTACGTGACGGGCCGCAAAGAAGGGGGGCTCGGGGGGCGGAGCCCCCCGCATAAAGAAAAAACACACCGCACTGTTGCTTATTATACCAAAAATTGTTAAGTCGAACATTTGAGATGGGAGAAAAAGAGTTTTGATAGAGTTTACTACGTGATGGGCCGCAAAGAAAGGGGGTTCGGGGGGCGGAGCCCCCCGCATAAAGAAAAAACACACCGTACTATTGCTACGTTGAACATTTGAGATGGGAGAAGAAGAGTTTTGATAGAGTTCACTACGTGACGGGCGGTAAAGAACGGGGGGCTCGGGCGGCGGAGCCCCCCGCATAAAGAAAAAACACACCGTACTATTGCTTATTATACCAAAAATTGTTACGTCAAACATTCGAGATGGGAGAAAAAGAGTTTTGATAGAGTTTGCCGCGTGACGGGCCGCAAGGAAAGGGGGGGGCTCGGGGGGCAGAGCCCCCCGCATAAAGATCAAACACACTGTACTATTGCTTATTATACCAAAAATTGTTACGTCGAACATTTGAGATGGGAGAAAAAGAGTTTGATAGAGTTTACTAGGTGATGGGCCGCAAAGAAAGGGGGGCTCGGGGGGCGGAGCCCCGCGCATAAAGAAAAAACACACTGTACTATTGCTTATTATACCAAAAATTGTTACGTCGAACATATGAGATGGGAGAAAAAGAGTTTGATAGAGTTTACTACGTGATGGGCCGCAAAGAAAGGGAGGCTCGGGGGGCGGAGCCCCCCGCATAAAGAAAAAACACACTGTACCATTGCTTATTATACCAAAAATTGTTACGTCGAACATTTGAGATGGGAGAAAAAGAGTTTGATAGAGTTTACTACGTGATGGGCCACAAAGAAAGGGGGGCTCGGGGGGCGGAGCCCCCCGCATAAAGAAAAAACACACCGCACTGTTGCTTATTATACCAAAAATTGTTACGTCGAACATTTGAGATGGGAGAGAAAGAGTTTTGATAGAGTTTACTACGTGATGGGCCGCAAAGAAAGGGGGGTTCGGGGGGCGGAGCCCCCCGCATAAAGAAAAAATACACCGTACTATTGCTTATTATACCAAAAATTGTTAAGTTGAACATTTGAAATGGGAGAAAACGAGTTTTGATAGAGTTAACCACGTTATGGGCGGCAAAAAGTAGAGGGCTCCTCCCCCCGCATACAGAAGAAACACACCGTACTATTGCTTATTATACCAAAAATTGTTAGGTTAGACATTTGAGATGGGAGAAAAAGAGTTTTGATAAAGATTACCATGTGATGGGCGGGATAGAAAGGGGGGCCAAGAAAGAAAAAACACACCGCAATATTGCTTATCATACCAAAAATTTCTAGGTTGGACATTTGAGATGGGAGAAGAAGAGTTTTGAGAGAGTTTACTACGTGATGGGCGGTAAAGAACGGGGGGCAAATAAAATACTGCAAATTATACCAAAAACTGATACGTTGAACATTTGAAATGGGAGAAAAAGAGTTTTGATAGAGTTTACCACGTGATGGGCTGTAAAGAAAGGGGCGCTCGGGGGGCAGAGCCCCCCGCATAAACAAAAAACACACTGTATTATTGCTAATTATACCAAAAATTGTTACGGTGAATATTTGAAATGGGAGAAGAAGAGTTTTGCTAGAGTTAATCACGTGATGGGCGGCAAAAAACGGGGGCTCGGGGGGCGGAGCTCCCCGCTTAAACAAAAAACACACTGTTCAATTTGCCATGGCTGACACAGTCAAATCTCAGACGCTTTCAGTCGATCTTTTGGGATGTCGAAGTTATATGCAAGAAGTCAATTTTAGCTAAACTGCGAAACATACTGTATGAAATATGACATGTAGAAAGCGTTTAGCAATGGACTGTTGAGGGTAACGAAAAGTGACAGAACCTACTGCAACGCACGCGAGCGAAGCCGCGCGGGTACAGCTAGTATTAAATAATAACAAACATAATGTCGAATTATTAAACGATGCTCAATGTCGTTTCTCGTATGTCAGACACGAAAAATGGAATAAGCTAATTCTTTCAATCACTAATAAAGCATGGTTCATGGGTAAAACAACTGTCTGGTACATGCTTTAAGGAGAATGGAGGACACGCGTCCTCTCGTATACTTTGCTTGTATAAAAGTTGTCCACAGTCTCCAAAAACGAATTTGTGGTTTGGCATTTCGATTGAGCTCAGGAAGTAGGTACTCGTTAACCTATAATGATCTAAAAATATTGCCAAATACGGCTTATACTACAAATTTATGCGACTCAACGCTAAATAATGGTTTGGAATAAGCTGTTTCGATTATGCGAAAAGGGAAAGTGAAAACCGGCAAGGTTTTACAAGCATTTACAGCCCCCAATCAGATCCTATACTTTTAAAAGCAGGGGGAGGCAAGTAAAAACAACCTTAGACGTAGGAAGTCTAGAACTTTCTCCTCCGGTAGCCGCAATAGGTATTTTTTTTTAATAGATTAGCATAACCGTTTTGGCTCTGACCCATAACATCAAAAATAACTTTGTAGTAAGTTTGTAGAATATTAAAGTTGAGCTGAATAAACGACGTTGTGTTATCAATCTAAACAGCAAACGCCTGCCCATCGTAGGCACACGTGAGTCAAATCCTGATTGTGTCTTGAGGCATTCTGAAGCACCTCATAAATATTGATTCTTAGTTACCAAATTGAAATAACAGCTGGTCACAAAGAAGGATTGTTGTTTGACATGACCCAAGCAACAAAATATTAATTAACACCGAAATAATTCAACTAGTAAATAAAACTCAGATGTCATCATTAATAAGCATGCAGCTGTGTGAACAAAAACATTACACTTCATTTACATCAAACACGTAAAAACAACTGTTTTAGATCGACGACTGAGACGTCTCAGTTAATGTTACACTTAAAAGCTCTAGCCTGCAAGATCATCAATGTGCGATAGGCACCCATCCTGAAAACTATAATAGAGCAGTGGTTCAATAGACTTGCAATTAGTATGACAACAGAGGCATTAGATGGATCAAGTGAGGTATAAAGATAAAGGTTACCAGATTCCATTTCGATAGAATTAGCTCCTACTATAGGCATGAAAACAAACTTACAATATGTAAAAATAGATGAAACTTACCTAACTTTTTCCTATATAACTTTAAACTACCGTCCTTTATATACCGTCGTCCTTATCGATTTCGGTGCTGGTGAACTTAAAAGCAAACCTGACGGAAGCTTGTAATTCTGATCTCTAATATGGCTGGCTAGGCCGAACTTGGTTTTAAATACTCCTTATCACGTATAGTAGCAGAGCTCGCTAGTTGTGATGGACATATTGGACGTGTACACGTAAGAGGGCTTTGGTCTCTCTATAGAGATTCGAAAGTCTCATTTAAGGTGTAAGAGTAAAAAAAAAAAAAAAAAAAAAAACAAAAAAAAAAAAGAGACAAATGTCATGTAAATTCCTATAGCCGAGTTGGGCCTTCCTGTTTCCTATGATATGCCCCTGATTCAGTAGACAACGAGTGACAAAACATCTAACGCGGAAATGGGACCTCAAAGGAATTTAAACAATACTTCAGATTCAACACAAATTGAATTATTGCTTCAATATCCTCAAAGCAGTTTGGAGTGCGGGGCAAATCAGGTGAATAAGTAGTTACGACAAGATATAAACAAGAATTGAAAATGCCTGTTTCTAAATTAAGGGGATTGGATATTTCGAGTGCTAGTCTGATGAGAAGGGGTACCTATCAGAAACTTAAGTACTTACGGAATGTTTCACAGACTTTTAGCATTGTGATTTAGGCAAAATTGGATGAAAATTTTAATATATTTAAAGGGATACCCGTTTTAGAGATCCATTTAAATGTTACTTCAACACTTACTTGCTATAATAAGATAGTCAAGTACATAGGTAGTGGTATCGAAACATCCATAAATCCCAATTCCCGACGGCTTGCCTAATTTTCAGTCAAGTTAAGCATTTTTCTACAGACAACGATGAAAAGGATAGCCTTGACATTTGATTACGAATATTTTGGACTTGTTATCGCTAGTAGGTAGTCTCAAACGAAACCTAATACACTGTTAGAGTCATAATACTCATAGAGCTATATTAACACCTTCGAGGTTTTAAATATGCATGAGATAGAAGCACATCAAGGCTCATCAAAGACGCTGAACTTGGCTCTCGTAGTGATATAAGACTACAATATAGTCGCCGGTCTTATACAAGCGAAAACAAACTGTCGTTAGTGAGTTCTAATAGATAATAGATATGTCAAACAAGTACATGATTATCTCGCATGGATATCCACGTACCATAGGTTGGCTTGTCGAATAAGGGTCCAGAATTAATCCACCATGTTCTCAAAATCGATGACAGTTATTATGTTACCATTGTATAGCCTAACTGAATAGGAGCAGGCTTAGTTAAGACCTTAGTAGACAATATTGACAGCGTAACCAATAAAGAGCTGAGACTATCCTAAATACGATTCTATCTGATATCATGTCGTGATTATAAGACAAAGGGACGATGAAAATGCAGCTGCTGCTTATAAAGTTTAGGAAAAAGGCTTTACAAGATACTATTATATTTTCAGTCAAGTCATATATTTGTATAGGTACTTAAGAATGCACCGTTTATCAGAAGATAATAGTATTATTTCGAGTTTTTACAATCTCTGGGAGTAAACAAAGGTTTACCTTTACATGATAACTTTAATATTATAATACTAGTCACTGCCAATGACTTTAACCGCCAAAGATTTCAAAATGGCTGAATCTCTTTTTCACGCCGTTACAGGTTAAATTTGAAAAAGCTTTCTCTCAATGTAGCTCCAAAACATCAAAACTGTTTAGAGTTATTGTTGTGTGTCAGTATCGAAACAAAGTGATTTACTAAATAATAATTTACTGGCGTACATAGATATGACGTAGATATTGGATAACAAAACATCGGGTAACTATACTTATCAGTACACAATTACGGCATAAAAGCTCTTCCTCTGGTTTTGTGAATCAGATCGCCGCTACCTACAGAGGGTATATACGTAAAACGTCAAATTACAGACCCGAACAATCCTTGCGAACCCAATGATCTCCATCCCGGCTATAGAAAATAACTACATACACAAAAATTATAGTTCACTGAAAAATTTACTCTGTAGACGTACGCTCAGCTAGTAAATGGTATAGGTATTTAAATGCAGAGAAAAGCGTCAAACACACAATAGTCATAGTAATTAATATACCTACAGCCGTTGAAGACGATAGCATATTTTTCATTAACATTCTTATCGGTATGTTTGTTTCAAAGTTCAAAGTTTTTATTGTATATGAGGATCAGGTTACATGTTGCAGTTTAGTTACACTGAAACTCTACCTTTGCAGGTGTCTATACATTGTTATACCTATATATATACCTATCATATGTTCGTCCCTCTCTAAAATCTATAAACATAATACGATAATTGAAAATAATACAAACTAGCTAGGAGCCTGCTTACCTGGTATACCACACCTGATCTGTTTTTGGTGGAGTAGTGTTGATGTAGCAGTACCATTTTGTTCCTAAAATTGATAGTTGCCGTCGGCAACATTTAGCATTCTCATAACACTTCTACTCAAAACTCTAATTTAAATCCATAAGTTGTGGATGTAACAGCAACGGCTTTCTTTTAGAGACGTCTAAAAATATACTAGTGAGGATATCGCGTAATTACCTGCATTTCCCATTTGGTTTTTATATCATTTCACTAATAAATGATCGCTACCTAATAGGCCTGATCCATGCCGCAATGCGGTCGTAGCATGCGGCACTTGAACACATCACAGAGAGCTTATGTAAAGCAGCGTATGTAACTGAACATACTTAATTAGACTTTTTAAATATTCGTGTAATGTTATTGAGACAATAAGTTACATCACATCGACAAAAAGTCGAACAAATATTGATGTAAAACCCGTTTTCTCAATTAAGAACAACTTTTAAAACAGTTCTATTTATGTAACTTTCAATCTGGCCATATTATAATAAATAATAATGGTACATCATACAAACTAGTAATCAAATAACACTTTACATCACCCATGGGTGATACAAGAAAATTATCAGGTGTAAAATGTCGCGTTTGACGAAAAGCTTACCTTAGGTTATCAACGAAATATTTCCAACTGAGAATACCGAAGTTTGCCTAGTTAAAAATTACGAGTATACGAATAAAGGATCAGTTATTTAAGGGTATATCACACAACTGTTTACCTGTCTTAATAATGTAAATAAATAGATTCCATTGACTATATAAGCTAATCTGCTATTTACTGCAGATAAGAATATTAACTACAGATCAAAAAAAAAAAAAAAAAGTCAACGCTAGTTGAATTGATACTGTAACGCAAAATAAAAACGTTTACGGTATACGGTATGGCAAAATTAATCTCATGTGTACATATTTTGTTCCGATATTTTTGTTGGTTAATGTCTACTCATCACAGTACGCCCGGGCCAGCGCCGGCAGAGGTTTAAACACGTCTCATATGTGGTTCATGCGGAGGCTAATACCTAAATAAAACCGTTTTTCCCCCGAAGGGTAAAAAACGGATATTTAGGTTTTTGCCGTAGCATGAACCACACCTAAGGCCCTTGCCGGCTTACTTAAGGTACTGAGGAAAAATCAGCCTGGCGCTAGCACCGGGCGACATTAGTACCTGAGTGGCGCGACAGATGGCGCTACTAGTCGATGAATTGAGTTGATTAGGGCTGAGTTACAAGGGTGTCATCTCATATGTGGTTCATGCTACGGCAAAAACCTAAATATCCGTTTTTTACCCTTCGGGGGAAAAACGGTTTTATTTTAAGAATTCCGAATGTTATTAAAAAGTCTTTTTCCATTCGGACATCTTCAAAATATATCCTTACTTAATTATCTGGTTATACCTATTTGTACCTACCTAACTACCAACATGGTTTTAACTTTAGGAACAATTTTAGCTTTCTTTGATTTTACTTACAAAGAAAGTAAGAGAAACCTCTTTAAAAAAATATATTTTACCATAATAACTCCACTTAATATACTGTAGGTACTTACCTACAGGTACATATAGGTACTTATACTTTTATTGTTACTACAAATGCCTCAATATAGCAGAATCGCAAAAATACACCCCTACTTTTATATCCCTCGTAATCAAACTTAGATTAAGTAAGTAAGTACCATAATATTTTTGGCAAGTGTGCCCTGCAATTAGAGAAGAGTTCTGTTCTGACAATGACTTGACAAAGTAGGTAGATACACCAGATACTTATAGCTGGCTGTTATACATTTGGGCGTTGAATTAGTTTAACAGCTAAAAAACCAAATGGTATTCGCCCCATTGCTCATCACAGACCTCTCTTGCAGGAGACCCAAAATAACCCCACGAGTATATGGAGTTTTGAACAACACTTTCAAGTATTTCTAAGGTAGAATTCTTAATTGACTAGAGTAAATCTGACAGCTCCTGGTATTCGCTGTGTCCACCTGAAACCCTCATCCTATTACATAATAAATACTGAATTTTCAGTGTCTTTCAAACAACTGACTGTATAAAATCCGTGTCGCCACGGTAATCGTTTCCTATGAATACATGATCGGGCTGCGCACCCTCTCCATACTAAACTCGATATACCAGTCGCTCTTATTACGCAAGCTTTAAGGTTCATTATTGTTTTAAATTCGATTAGGAAGCGAGTCGAGAAATGGCTCATCTAAATGCGTGGGCCAAACTGTTTAACGTTTGCAACTTTAACATCATTCAGGGTCAACTTGAAGGAGGAAAATTTTGTAGAAGGAAACTTTTAGCTCAAGTTACAAAATTTGTCTTAATGTTCACCGAATTAAATTAGCTTCCGATACTATTTTTTAGTGGGTAACTTGGGTAAATTAGGTACCTACTAACAAGCGATTGATGAAAGGAGAAACTCTGAGTTTGTGATGACTATGATACTTTACGAGTTTTAAGTATCAGTATTACGTGGGTTCAGTCTTGTATTAATAAAAAGTTTTAAAATTATTCTTTGAATTTTGACTATTCTTGTATTAGTCAGTAACGGATAAAATTGTATTATTTTAATTTATTTATACCATAAGTAGTCGGTTATAATCCGAAAATAGCTTATAAATCTGTTACGCAGATTCCCAATTCATTGTAAACACAATGCAACCCCACGGCCCACGAGACTGCACAAAAGCTAATGATTAGATCGAAATTTTTTGGCCAAATCTGCCAAAAACGCGGTTGAACAAAAGAAACTCGATATTCTGTCAAAAAATCACTATAATTTCCTTCCAGGCCACACCCCGCACCAGAAGACTTAATCAGGACGTTGGGGCTTACATTTCTGTTTCCGATACCATATACTATAACGTTTGAACACAGATTATCCAATCAGTTAAGATAAAGGACACGCTTTTTTACCCACCGCCATTTTGTAAAACGAATTTACCGCCAAAATTTGACAGTTGCAATCTGACATTTAAGAGGATGTTTTAAAGTCGATACTGAATGTAGGGGAGCGTTCGCAAACGGTTTTATAAAGCTAGGTGTAGACGGAGTGTGCAAGAGACGGGCGTGTGGCAGGCACGTGATCGAGATTAGACCGTGCATTCACATCGCGCGCACAAAGCGCGGGGTAGCGGGCGAAACGTCAATTGTGTGGGGCTTGGGGGAGGAAATTCGCTAAGTTAGGTTGGATTTAAATTATAATGCGAAATACTAGCTCCTATTTGCATATCCCACGGCGTTTTTTAAAGTTGAAGTTTGGAGTGACACTTTTGTAGTGTTGCAGGTCAGGTTTAATCCGACATTCTATTAATTTTCACACGCTATTAATGTACACACGTATAATACACTATTGCAATGAAAAAAAAAATATTATATTTTGCTTGCTCTTTCCGCCTCCCTTCACCCTTCTTAAAGATAAAGTAGCTTAAGTCCTTTTCTAGGACTTAAGCTTCTGGATGCCAGATAATACTACTAACAGTACTAACATTCATAACATTACATAAAAACACTACCAAAGCAGTTGTCAATCACGTACAGTCGCCATCAAATATATTGGAGCTGTCAGGGCACTTAAAAATATTTGAACATGCACTCTATCGTATCGCATTCACAATAGAGGTATTGTTCAGATATTTGTGACCACCTTGGCCGCTCCGACATATCTGATGACGACTCTACCTACGACAAACTTAATTCAGTGAGAACTCCTCGTATTAATCACAAGCACGAATAGAAGCGCCCATCTAATCAAACAGGTTAAAAAATAAATGATCAGCAAACAAGGACTGTGCAGTGCTCAAACACGGGACCCGGGGGAAATGAGGATTGATGAATATGGCGAGGAGGTAAACTGCCTTTTATGCTGAGATTTACTATTTATTCTGGCATTAAGAGTGAGTGAATGGGATAGAGTTAGTAAAAGACAACAGTTTGCTAGGAAAATGGTTAAGAACAAAAGAGGAAAGATAGTACACAAGGAAAGATGGTCGTATACCATACATGAAGAACATTGTTGAAGGAAAGGGGAAGCTAAGAAGCAAGCGAGGATGGAGATAAAGACGATGGAGATAAAGAAAAAGACTGTCGCATAGAAATTAGTTACCGTAACCTCGGGGTACTTTAGACCTGAAGGGTAACTTTGGCCTTTGGAATTCACTTGCAAACTAAATAATAACTTGGTTCAAGTTTTATAAATGAATTGAATTAATAGAACATTGCCATGGTGTTGATTAAAACTAACCGTTTACGTTTTTATGTTTTTATAGACCTTTTTAAATATGATTTTTATATGGGCCAAAGTAACCTGAATTTGGTCAAAGTAACCAGACCTTCTGGTACACTAACAAAGATATCCATGAGTGCGGTTTGCATTTACTTTTCTCTACAGGCACGCTCATCAATAGGGGATATTACTGCAATGTTCTGCCACCAGAGTGCAGCACTAGCACATCGGTAAACCATAGAGTTATTAATACATACTAGGCCTTAAACAGTTTTTTGCAAGTTTTCATAGATAATTTAGAACGAATAAATATGTCATTTGTGCACCAAGGCGGTTTGTTTCCAGAGGGCCTACCGTGAAACGAAAGAATCGAACTTTTGACTTCTGCCTCTTTATCGCTCTTATATGTAAGAGTGACAGAGAACCAGGTAACGAAACTTTTATTTTTGTGTTTCGCGGTAGGCCCTCGGTGTATGCTAGTGCCGCCCCCTACGCAGAGTTTTGCGTAATATTCCCTATTCGCCGATAGGTTACTAACGGTACAAAAGTTTGACCTAAATAAAAACATATAAATTAAGTGAAATTTCCCATGGAACCTGTTCCTTAAAAGCTTGTAACATGTTAGATACTTTGTAGACATTTGTGCCATATATCGCGTTATTTCATAAAAAAGTGAATTATACAATACTTTTATCTAGATTTACCGCATCGCTTTCTTCCTACGCTGCACCGCGGCCTCCAGGGATAGAGGACCCATATTGAACTCATTTCATTATGTACATACGATTAATGTCGAGGGTCCCGTCCCAGCAGCTCCTCCAATTACGTTGTGGTGACAATAGCGATTTATAAATATAAATAAGCTGACTGAAAAACTATCAAAATCAGAGAGTACCTATTGGTCTAAAAAATATAAGTAAGTATTTAGTCCAATTACAATAGGTCATATTATTATAGTCTCGCCAACCAAATTTATCAGTAGCAGAATGTTTATTTATTTCTGTATTTAAATTTTGTTGCACACTAAAAATAAATACAAATGGCAAATGGTGGACTTAATACCTCAAGGTATTCTCTGCCAGCAGTCAAGAACAGAAATTTAGTAGTGCTGTGGGGAAAACTTGCGTATTCCCTTTTTTGTTGTACTTTAGCTTTAGAAAATTAAATACAATAAGATTCTCTCTATTTATGCTCTTAGTGAGAAACCCTGACCAAACTATGTACCTATATCTCTTGACACATCCAGAAATAATCGTTCTGTTCCAAATTCAAATTAGGTTACTATCGCAAACTCTAATATTCTTACTTGTTTCACGGGATTCTACATTTCGCGTCTGTCAAAATACGGGTGTTTATACAATATCAAATCACTTCAGAATACGATATTGCGTAAGTAAAAAAACAAAATTAAACGTAGCCGACGACGAAACGTCTGGGGAATACGGACACCTCGGGGTGGTTAATCATAACCAGTTTAGGGTTAAGGGACAGATGGGGTTAGGTTAAGATTTGTTTAGATGAAACTGTACAGCGTTTTGGGGGTTATGCACGTAATTATAAATGATAGAAGGCATATCCGGTCCAAAAACTTTGTTGCGTGAAAACATTTTTTTAAATCACTCTCATCTTCCGTCATAAGCACAGAAAGGCTGCGTTACCACCAGTGATGAGCGAGGATACGTTGTGCAACACATCCTCGGTCATCTCTGGTGGAACCGCAGCCTAAAAGTTCATTTTCGGAAACGTTCACAAAAGTCTTTTTAGAGATTACTTATTTACCATAGATGTAAGGATTTGAAATATCCAACGAAATAATTATATTTAAATGAGTGCAGCGCCTTCTAAGTGTTACTTTTTAATTTATTCTAACTTTCCCATACAACTTCACGTAGCTCGACTATACTAAGCTTATCTATGTTCGCGGGATTTTTAAAGCGTAGCCCACAATAGATAAGTACTGTTCTAAACAAACAAACAAACAAACAATAATTTATTTGCATTATTTTTACTATTTCTTGTCTCTTAACAAATTATAACCTTTGCCCGTAAGCTTTGAGTAATATTCAGGTTATTTAAGACGGGGCGGTAGTTATGACAAAGCGGCGTATTTGCAGCCCCACAGGGAGAGTTTCGTTACCCGGTTCAGTAGGCCATAATAACTTGAGGGAATACGCGGCCCAGAGCTGCCGACACCCGGGTAAAGTGCGTGCGACTGGTTATGGTGCACGGTTATAGGACATACAGAAAGAGGGTAAAAGGGCAAAACAAGAATATCTTGTTGAAAGTGCGTAAACTTGTGTATTGTTTCAAAACAAAACACAATTGGATCTAGTTATAATGTGCAATCTGAGTGTTACGTTAGGTAAACTTTCAGATTTTTCTTTTCTGTTTGAGACGAAAAATTAAGAATTTTTATAATATAAGTACCCACCTGCAGATTAAAAGCACAATTTAGACTCCATACTAACTTTTATAAACAGAAGAGCCTTTTTGATAGCTTACGTGTTTAAAGAAATACTAATTGAAATAATAGGAGAGAATCGAAACCGTTCAAGAAACATAAACATTCAAGAGCTATTTACAAACATACAGTTTTTCTGAAAACATCCAAAGTCCGTGTATACATATACTGTCTGTAGGGTAGGGTATTGTGTGATTCTGACATCGATCACCTACATCTACTCTCTAGCGTAATATTCGGTTGAAAAGCGGAAATAAAGTAACCAATAAACGAGATTGGACTCTACCATGCATGTTTGGCTGTTGGATGTGTACATCACATGCTAGGAATATTTTCAATGCACCCTCAACGGTCATATGCACAATAATCATAATGTTGCCATATCTATAATCTGGCTCGCGCGCGACACATGTGCCGATTACTCCGCTCACCTATTTGATACACTTTCCTCATATTTCACTTCCATTCCACTGGTTTATGGTTTATTTGCAAGGGTTTCTTGCTTACAAGGCTAATCTGCACTTGGCAGATTATACGAGGATCACAGGAAAGAAAAATGGTCGAGTCTAACGAGCTAGCGAAGCGAAGTTCTTCGAACACAACGGAACTTTCTATGTACTTCGAGGAAACGAATGGCAATCTAGCTCAGCAACCTTTCACACTCCATATGTATATCGTAGAACGTATAGAGTCATCCCTCACCTCCAGAAGTGCTCTAAAAATTTGAGTATGCGCGTATTTACCAAATTATATTATATGCTGCTTGAAGCGGAGTTCTTTGAGAATGGAATATCCACGATATCCACAGCATACAATATCAAAATAACCACCACCTGACTATGGCGAGGCGCTTATCTTTTTCCTTTCTAAGAGTGTGTAAAAACGATGACCCGTACCACACAAGCCGAACTTCCGTAGTATTTGTGCTGTTTCAGTGAAGCTAGCCAGGCTATTTGATATAAAGCCATGTTGATATATTTATCAGGCGGTGAGCTTATCGATCAGCTGGGCTCACGCGACGCTGATTCGCGCTCTGACAGTGACGCGTCTGGCAACCGCTTTAGTGTACAGTTGAGTGCTCAAGTGTAGTTCTAGCAGGGCTTTGAGGGTAGCATTTTTGATGAGTGATATTGATGAGTAGAATGATGATTTTAGTCTTACAATCGGTCAGTTCGACCCATCATTATAGATGGTGGATTTTATTGATGGGGCCGTGAGGGCAGCTACCAGATCCCGCGCTGCTACGTGAAAATGGTCTTAGAAGACCTTCCCTTGATTTCAAATTAATGAAGATTGGCGTTTGTAAATTTTGGAAAAACATACGGGTTGCGAGAAAAAGGTCAAAGGTTTTTTTATGCCATTTGATCCTATTCCTATCCAGTGTGCGCATCGCGCGTAAAACAAGAAAAATCCGCTTATATTGAATCACAGTTGTCTCATTAGCCCGGTATCGGTAAATCGGTAACCATTTCATACATTTTCAGTTCCACATAAGTTAGCTAATTTGTTTTCCTTCTTTGTGGCCTGTATTAAGGAAAAGTAAACTTTGTTTCCCCGCAACTATTATTTAACCAGGCAGGTATCTTTCCTTATGGAAGACAGATCTCTTAGGTATCAGATAAACTGGCTAATTCAAAAATGCCTCCTGCATAATTTTTAAAATGAAAATCTGGGGGTAGCTTATGTAGGCGAAGGTACGGCAGCTGAGTGAGCGTTGAGTGGCGGGCACGCGACGCGGTCGGCCGCACGCACGCCGGCGAATTAACCAGATTTGCTTGTAAACTTGTGCTAAGGAAGCAAGCCGATACAGGTAGCTTGAATACCAAATACTAGGTATATAACCGAAAAAGTCCACAAGGTTTGTCTAACGAACGGCGATATGCAATTAAATACATTCTCCTTTAAGAGTCCCCAGGACGCTCCTCGTGTGAACTCGCGTTCCCATACAAACGCAGTTCAGCTCTTATTTTAAAACGACATGTTTAAGAACCGCGTTTGTATGGGAACGCGAGCGTCCTGGCGACTCTTAAGTTTCTCTAGCTCCAAACAGTCCAAACTAAAGTAATTGCTGACGCTCAGACAGCTGCCTAAACTTTAGGCCCTATTAAAATTTCCCGATTACCGATAACGATTTCGTTTCGACCTACCAACTCAATATCCTCAAGGAGTAAAAAGTATAATTGAATACGTATAAATAATGTCCAAGGACAACCCAAACAAAATTAATTGCGGTGGCAACTAGTCCCTGCAACCCCAACTATCGCAAAGTCAATCGGCCCGCGCGGGGACATTTTTATCACATTTACATGACATTACACGTTATATCGCCGTAATAGCATCGTAAAACTGGGCACTTGCCGGGCCATCTGTCGCTGTTGTTCTTGTTAATGGTTTATTATATGTCTATGTTGCCAAGCTTGTACGAATACCTACTCGTAGAATACGCAAGTAGATACCATACAGTTAAATTTTTTGTAAATGTCGAATCGGCGGCCGAATAAATTTGAGTTATTCAAGTTGGAAAAAATGCGAATCGTGACATCGCTAAAAATGGGATGTGTAGTTTTCCGTCACTTAGTCATTTATGTATAAGTACCTACTTATTCAAGTTATTCCGACATACTTATTATTATGGTATTTGTACCAGCTTGGTCAAGTGAAGAAGGCAAACTGAACTCGGACGGGAAACAGCCATAACACCCATAACTAGCTGCTGTCGTCAATTCTTTCGAGAGAAATTTATAGCGAAACCATTTAACGAAAGGAATGGCACAAATTCAAAGTAAACAAGAAAGACCCGGCACTCAGCGACCCAGTTCAATTTAAAGCTTCCATTTCCTTTACCTATTTTCTTGTCACCTAAGACGGTCGTGCCCGCAAGCGAAGTTTGCACTTCAGACCGCGCGACTCATTTGCAATGGAAGTCACAGCCTCCTCTATAAAAAAAAAACAAATCCCCGCTAGGGAGCTCCGCCGTCTCACACCTATCCTGCTTACACTTACCTACACTGGTGTTGCTACGTCCCGCTCACCGGAATATTTCTTGTTGTCGCTCCTCCCGCCCGAGACACGTTTATTTTTCATTTCTTAGGGGGCGAAGAAAATAATTTTCTGTGAGCTTTGAACCCGCGGCTGGGGAAAAATGGGAAATTTGGAAAATGTAATTGGATTCTAGACTAATCTCGACGCCTCTGCGTTGATAGGGGAGAGTGCGTGTCGAAAAAGAAAATGGAGGACACCTTTGCAGGGTTGAATCAACTGCGGAGTTAGATGACTATCTTCAATTTCTAATTTGCGTTAGTACTTGGCTCCGTGCAGACAAAAAGATTATTGCGACAGGATTACTCTGTTTCGCGGCCTCCCTTTAGGGTTATTTTTCTTGCTCGCTTTTCACTTAAGTAAACATTTGTCTACCTAAGCAGTTGCTGAACAGTTGTTCAGGTAGGTATACAGAGGTTACCTGCATAGGTTATACCAGGAGTACAAGACGTTTAAGAACGTAGTTATTGAAGTAACTAAGGCAGTAGTAAAATACTTTATTGTACTAGAACATTGTAGGTATACGATACAATTATGAAACATAAATAAAACACACGTATTATAAGATAAATTTGAATCTGAGCCCTGAGCGTAGGTACTAGGTACTGTTGGTCCTTCGAACCGGAGTTTCACTGATAACGTGAATATTTTTATAGGTATCTATTTCTAATACTTACCTATCTGAGCATAGGTATTAGAAATACCTACAGCTAACGTTATGCTTAGAAATAAAGGAAAAGTTGGAAAATCCACAGCCTCAGGCGAGACAGTGGTGGTGGTGGTGGGTGGTGGAGTGGTTTTTTTTCTACTTTTCCTTTATTTTTAAGCATTTTGGTATTGTTAGCAGACGTTCTGCTTAATACAAAAATAAACTGCTAACGTAGCTACAATAACGTAAAATTGCGGCAAAATATGTCCAAACGTGAATAAAAACTTAGATAAAACCAAAAAGAAGATTTATATAAATACTTACGTATTGAACTTCTAGACTGGACCATAGTTATGGTTCCTCTACATGATGGGCCATCATAGGGACGCAGCTATGCGTTAGAAAGAGCTAACGATATTGCGATCTCGTTCCGTCGTATAGCTGCGTCCCTATGGTGGCCCATCATATAGAGCCAGCCTTACTGTACTGGACAAATACTTTAGTGGTTTTACAGTACCTAAACAGTACCGTGCGTATTGTATAAGTATTTACAAGTGCACACCCACACAACATTACCCACGAGTAAGTAGGTATCTATTTCGGATACAATCTAACTTTTGCTAGATCTTCACTTCCCAAATACGTCTAATTGGCCAACTGAAATCATTTAATATCAATAAAATTAAATAGGTAGCCATTTCAATGTTAAAACTTAAATATAAGATACAATACGTTTCTAGCACCCTCTGTGTAGGTTAACCCGTACTACACAAACCCTAACTTGACTCCCTCGAATCACATTTTACTTCGTTCTGGCGGAGTAACACAGATGGCAGTAGTGTTCGTTTTATTGATTTAGATTTCCTCGCAGCCCTTAGGGTCAAAACACACCTAGCGGAATCACAGCGGAATTAAGCCAATTCATAGACAAAATGCTTAAATGCTTAGATTAGAGCACTTTGAAAATTCAAGGAGAGATGCACGAAAAATACTGTTCAACCCGTTTTTAACAAATTTAATTAGTTTTTTTTTCAGGCCACCGGATAATAAATAACACTTGGGATATCATGGTTTGCAAGTCTAGTGGATACCTAAACTAGGTATGTAGGTGTAGGTACAGTCGCCATCAAACATATCGGAGCGGCCACGGTACCCAAAAAATGTTTTATTTATTTATTCAAATCATTCATTACACAGCATTACAGTAAAAACCAAGGCACTGTGAACTACAAAACAAAACATATAAAATAACTTAAGACTAGTTTGATCTAGGCGATGTAACTTCGTGGCTCCTTTGCGTCGTCTGATCTGGCGCAGGATTCGGCAGTGCCCCGGAACCGCCGAAACAACACCTTCAAATATCTGAACAAGCACCGTATCGCCTTAACAATAAAGGCGTTGTGACCACCTTGGCCGCTCCGATATATCTGATGGCGACTGCACGTACAGGGTTTGCTTAACCACAATCGTATCAGGGGGCCGATTTTTGACATTCGAGCGCCCGAATCCAAAAAAATTAAGCTCGAAAATAATCGCACACAAAAGTTTGTCGCCAATTTTTTCACATGAAATTAATAGTTTAAATATTCATGATTTTAAATTCCCATCGCTGGTATTTTCAAAATATATCTTCTTCGTTTTATTCAGAGTTGTAAATTTCACTTTCGAGTGCTCGAATTTCAAAATCAAAAATCACCCCCCAGGATCATACGATTCTGGGGGACGAGCAAATCTATATTGTTTGTAATATTTCTAAATAACTATTAAATAAAAAGAGATTCATTGTAAATATTTATTTCAAATACTATGAGTGCTTATGGTAACCAATGATACATGTTGCTCGTCGCCCGGGGGCGCTATTCTTACCTAGCCATTGGTTTAATATCACGCTCGAACCAACGACTGCCAGCATGCGAGCTGTCAAATATAAAAATCTTTCAAATTGATTTAAAAACTCTCGCATAAAGGCATCTTACAAAACTAGATTTATGTAGACTTTGTAATATAATCATTATTCACCATTTAATTTCCAATATTTCTGACTTGTGAATAATCATTGTATTTTTTCCGTATATATAATTTTATTAACGATTCCTGTCTATCACTAAATTCTCTATACACAGAGGCACACAATGCTTAGATACTAGCTCCGTATATTAATTACGAGCCTACGGTTTCAAGTACAAATGTTACTCGATAACGACTTAGGCTAACTATGTACAGTCAGCGGAATATCGCCACACACTTGTCAAATAAACAGTTTCTATTGGCACTTTTAAGGTACTAGATTACTGAAAAAAAAAGAGAGTAGCCAAGAAAACTCGTAACCAGTAGAGTTATTGGTGAACTGTTTTAATTGAAACACAACGATAGACTATTATACTATGCAATTGTAGCACAATATGTTTCTTTTTTTATTGTAATTGACTCACTCTACTATGAAGTGAGACAAGGTAGTGTTTAAAAGTAAGTTTGTAGTGAGTCACCTGCTAATTTGACAAGTATGGTGTGTAGTTAGTTACCTCTATGCTAAACCTATAGGCGGCCTTCGACCCCTCGCTGCGACCACAGTCGGATCTTACAAACTAACATACTGATATTTTGAGTGTAGTTCTCCATTTGAAAATCTGATCTAATTTTATTAACTATTACAATAATATCATAGTTGTTATATAAAACTAATAATATATAACGTCGAGTGTCAAAAACGTGTATAATTTGCACCAGCTTTATTGTAACTTTTCAAGCATTATTCTACGGAATTTTGGAAATATTTAGTGTTGAGTAAAAACGAAAAGCGTAATTTAATTGTGTAGCCTCTAAATCAAGAAATGATCAATAAATGTTATATAATCGGTCACAGTCAAACATACCTATTAATAGTAGCTTAAACCTAAAAAGCGACTAGAACTAAGAAAAATACAACCTAAGCTCTTAGAATTGTCATGAACCTAAAATAATTCTTCCTATTCAGGAGTGCGAAATAAATAATCATATTTAATATTTACAAAAAGTAAGTATTGCTGGAACAATATATAAGAAAAGTATACGAACAGTTGTCCGAGGAATCCTATCATTTATAAGAAGTTCAGAGATCCATATTTGAATACAAGTGTTGAGTGTGCCGCTTCAGCAGATAACCAATTTCCAAACCTTCTCAATAAAGTAACTTCTTAACGTCTTGGTCATAATATAGAGATTGGATTGGATTGGAAAAGTTGAATAAAGATAGTGTTAGCCCTCATCTGCTTGCTTTGCTTCTTACCTAATCAAACTCTTCAACCCTTTACTAACCCGATTACAAAGCAAGCGTTCGAATCCAAGTGAGATCTATATAGTACGGGCGGCGGCCGTAGGATCTGCTACGTAACGTGATACAAAGATAAGCCCTATGGCACATGTTCATAAAAGTGATGCTGAGGTCCGGAAAAATAGTAACAAAAAATTGAATTGGCCGAAAGCACAAAAAAGTACCACTTCCGGTTTAAAAAATGGATGCTATTTACCTACGTCATTGAATACAAAGATGACACTTGTGGCAACAAATAGTAATTTATTTTTAGGTATAGAAAAACCCAGTCTGCCAGTTCCTGCATGGCCGGAAGTGCCCGGCAGACTAGTTTAAAAGTAACGAATTTGACTCCAAATGTACGTCACTTTTGAACCAGTCTGCCGGGCACTTCCGGCCATGCAGAAACTGGCAGGCTGGGTTTTTCTGTACCTAAATACAAATTACTATTTGTTGCCACAATAATCATATCAGTATCAAATACCGTAGGTAAATACCATCCATATTTTAAACCGGAAGTGGTACTTTTTTGTGCTTTCGGCCAATCAATTTTTTTTTACTATTTTTCCGGAACTCAGCAGCATTTTTATGAACATGTGCCATGGGGCTTATCTTTGTATCACGTTACGTAGCAGATCCTACGGCCGCCGCCCGTACTAATACGCTTAATTTTATTTTACTAATAGCGCCAGAAAATTTTGCTCTCGAGACATTTTTTTACTTTACAAGAAATGGAAACATTGGAAATTGGTTATGCCACAAAGCTCCAACAAACTACATATATATATCGTTACCTTTATCACTGTACAAAGGTTAATTCAATAATTTATTGAAAACCTCCGACACCAAAGGCCATCATTATTAAACATAAAACCAACAATAAAATATAATAGATACCAATCCAACAGTATAAAATTAATATCGTTCAACTTTTAATATAGTTATTTGATTGTGCAATGAAATATGTGCTGATTCATATAGAACCTGTATGTTGGCACTGATATTGCAAAAGATAGAATAAAACAATTGGAAAAATTAAACATTCCAAGTAATAATTAGATTATTTATAAGTCACCCATTAAAATACTAATAGCGCATTTTTACAGCAGTTGTCTAAAATTGTGAATGATTTGATGTGATGTTTGCTTAAATAAAGTGGAATTAATAGCTCTTACTCCCTGTTACGTACGGTCACGTCTAAAAATATAGATACCTTTAATGTGGCAAATACATGTATCCAAGACTTGACGCCTGGGTAATAGATTCATAGCTACATATTTTCTCGACATTAAATATATCCATATTTTCAGACTGTGCGTCTGCAATGTCTGCATGGACTACCGGACTTCACAAACAAGTTTCTACATCCCTGAAATCACTATAAAGCTTAATTTAATTTCATCCCAATTTCAAACGACTGCTACAAAAACCACATCGTAATAGCTATTCCTATCAAGACAACCTCTAAAACAATATTTCTATCATTTATTTAGAAATCGTATCACTTCGAATTACCGAATAGGCTTAAATCAAGTCTTTGTTTGATTTACATCTAACTTTCGCAGCGTCAAAGCGCGGGACGCCTTTGATATGTTGTGCGCGTGCATAATCGTTAACCTTTTCAACGCCATGTCAAACGCAAAACCTACCACTCAGACGCCACGACATCTAAATGTCAAAAGTGAAGTTAAACTTTATGCGTGTGCATGTAGGTCTATTTTGCTCTGTGGTCGGTGACCGATATATCGGTCTTTGGCGTTGGACCTGTGGTGCCGATATATACGTCTTTGGCGTGGAAAAGGTTAACACGATTTGACAAAAAACTCTTCCGACAAAAAAAGTAAAAAAAAAAATGCCGCATGGCATAATAATACATTACATTTTGGACTCGTATGAAATGCTATTATATTATATACATGAATATAATGTTTTTTTATAAATAAAACATCCATTACTGTCATCAGAATGTGTGCAGTGTAAAGTTGCCGTTAACGAATTCGATAAAGAATAATTTATAATACCTATAGTACGCAGTATAACAAATTACGGATTTTTATTTACAAAATAACATCATATGGATAGCTTCCATAAGTTCTATTGTTGCATTTTCCAAATTACCACTTTATTTCTCAGGCTTTGGTCTCCTATTTTATGCTATACGCGACGTCTGACGTCAGCGTCAACGTTCCTATACAAAAAAGACGCCAACGTCGACGTCTGAAACAGACCATAACAGTACTTCTCTATAGTAAGCATCATGACGCAGACGCTGTAGGCGGCCTATGGCGTTTATAGGAGACTATAGCCTCAGTGAAATCGTTTTAGCATGCCTCCATTTGTGTATTGCATAACGAAATGCGAGCAATAAACCCTCATTTTTAATTGAGTGGAGTAATTTGACAGCTCCTGCCTTATAAAGTGTTACAATTTATGTTGTTAGATTAATCCAACAATTAGGGTTCAGTCTATGTATGCATCAGTTGTGTACGCACTGGCCGAAACCGGCAGGTTATCACGTAATCAGTTAGAACGTCCCACACTATCACTGTCACTATCACAAGCGTCACTGGGCACTCAGCCGTCGGCCGACGCGTCGGGCTCCGCGGCCGGCTCCTCGGATCAGGTCTTGCGCAGCTCCACCAGCTTCACGTCTTGCACGTGCAGGTTGTGAGGGGATTTGGCGGCGAACTTGATCACGGCTTGTGTGGACACGAGGGGGACGTGTCGGAGATCCAGTCTGCGGAATTAACCAGGTATTTGAAGTATTCAGGTAAATATTAATAAATTCATTATTAAAAATAACGATAAGACTCGAGAAAATCATCATCATCATCATCTCAGTCATAAGACGTCCACTGCTGAACATAGGCCTCCCCTTTGGACCTCCATAAGTACAGTGCAGCGGAGTGGCCCCGTACAGGGCAAAACACCTCGGGTCCCCGAGAGATCTCCCCGAGGTCCTACTCAACATCAAAGGTCTGATAGGATTCCTTGAGGAGTTAGGCTGGTTGGACTTGCCGTCCTTTCCTTCACGCAAAATAGGCGCTAGACGTCGAGTTGCGGAAACCTGCCCGTATTACAATACAATACAAGTATCGGTCGGAAGCGACTTGCATCCAGCGTCTTCCGGCGACCTTTATAAGGTCGTCTGTCCATCTTGTGGGTGGACGTCCTACGCGAAAATCCTCCTCGAGAAAACAGCGAGACGAAAATATTGACCTTTATACAATGTTGACTGATTTCTGTCCTGGTATTTTCTGGCTGAACCAGATCAAAGCAGTAGGATTAGGATTACATAGAGTAACGAGTCAAATCCAAAGTCAGTTCAAATCCAAGAAAGTAAACACATCCTCAACAACGTATATAGAGACCGTGCACACGCACTGGAGCTAATCTTAACATCAATATTTCCCGCCGGAAGGAGGTTATAGTTTACACGCGTTCTCAATCATAATTATGGATTGCTGATTCTGATAGACCTTGGGACTTGAATCCAATAAAACTTCGCACCACTCAGCCCGTAGTTCAGAGCGGCGGGTTCCCGCGGGTCTCATAAAAAAGTAGACTTGAACCTGTTTTAGACGACAGCGGTGATCTTCGCCGTGCCGTAATTCCTGTTGCTGGTTCATCGAGTCTGCGGATTAAGGCCCTCTACTACTACAGTTGGGATATATAGATTCGGTGAGCTCACCTGACGAGGTTGGGGCAGCGCGCGAGGTGGTCGAGCGCGGCCTCGGTGAGCAGCCGGCAGCCGCCGAGCGACAGGCGCTGCAGGCCGTGGTGCGCTAGTTGTGCTGCTCCTGCGTCCGTCAGCCGGGCGCACGACGACGCGTCCAACTCCGACAGCTTTGGTAACGCCTGATCAACAAAACAAAATCGCATTCAATGTTATGAATCAAGAGTTTACTCTTAGTTTCTAGGACATATCACGCGATCACTTACATCTAAATAATTTTATTGTGAATTTATATATTAACTGTGAATACTCTTTCAAACAAAAAGAGAATTTTCCAAATCGGTCCAGCCGTCTTCGAATCATCGGTGAACATACATTTAAAAAAAAACCGGCCAAGTGCGAGTCGGACTCGCGCACCGAGGGTTCCGTAAAAACCTAAAACAATTGCTATTTCTTATGATTGCGTGGACATGAAAGTTTCGTTTTACTACAGCAGAAAGATATTATAGATCTGAGTATATGATATGATTGATATGAATTTCAATTTAATACCTCTACGCGTTTACGAGGAAACAGGTAGTAAGTTTAAAATTAAAAAAAAATATTTTGAGTACTATTTTACTAAAAATGTCTACTTTTCGTAATTTTTCCTTTGTCTTTGCTATATGAAGTTTCTTCGTGCCAAGTTTCAAGTTTCTGAGTTTACGGGAAGTACCCTTTAGGTTTTGAGTTTCTTGCGAGTACTCATCTCCAAAATATGCAACTTAAATTGCTATTTCTTTTGATTGCGTTGACATGAAAGTTTGTTTTTGCCACAGCTGAAAGATATAATAGACCTGAGTATTTGATATGAATTTCAATTTAATACCATTACGCGTTTACGAGGAAGAAGGTAGTAAGTTTAAAATTTAAAAAAATATTTTTTGTTGATTCTACTAAAAATGTCTACTTTTTATAATTTTTCCTTTGTCTGTGCTATATGACGTTGCTTCGTGCCAAGTTTAAAGATTCTGAGCTTGCGGGATGTACCCTTTAGGTTTTGAGTTTCTCGCGAGTACTCAGTTTCAAAATATGCATCTTAAATTGCTATTCCTTTTGATTGCGTTGACTTAAAGATTTGGTTTTGCTACATCTGAAAGATACTATAACCCTGAGTATTTGACATGAATTTCAATTTAATAACTTCACGCGTTTACGAGGAAAATGGTAGTAAGTTTAAAATTTAAAATATATTTTTTTGTATGATTTTACAAAAAAAATCTACTTTTCGTAATTTTTCCTTTGTCTGTGCTACATGAAGTTTCTTCGTGCCAAGTTTCAAGTTTCTGAGTTTACGGGAAGTACCCTTTAGGTTTTGAGTTTCTTGCGAGTACACAGTTTCAAAATATGCAACTTAAATTGCTATTTCTTTTGATTGCGTTGAAATAAAAATTTGGTTTTGCTACATCTGAAAAGTCCTATAGCCCTCAGTATTTGACATGAATTTCAACTTAATAACTTCACGCGTTTACGAGGAAAAAGGTAGTAGTACGTTTGAAATTTTAAATATATATTTTTGTATGATTTTACTAAAAATGTCTACTTTTTATCATTTTTCATTTGTCTATGCTATATGACGTTGCTTCGTGCCAAATTTCAAGTTTCTGAGTTCATGGGAAGTACCCCGTAGGTTTTGCGAGTGCCGAAAACTCTAAAATTTGCAGCATAAACGACTGTATCTTTTGATTGCGTTGGCTTTTAAGTTTGATTTTTTCACAGCTTCAAGGGACAATAGACCTAAGTATTTGGTATAAATCTCAGCTTGATACCTCCACGCGTTCCTGAGAAAAATGGTCTTGACAGACAGACAGACAGACAGACAGACAGACAGACAGACAGACAGACAGACGGACAACAAAGTGATCCTATAAGGGTTCCGTTTTTTTTCCTTTTGAGGTACGGAACCCTAAAAATAGCAAAAAAAACATGCAAAGATCCCGACAAATTGAGAACCTCCTCCTTCGAAATCTTGAAGTCGGTTGAAAACTAGTCTATCTACTGGAGCGACACAATCTGAATGGCTACTTTTTAGGGTTCCGTAGCCAAATGGGAAAAAACGGAACCCTTATAGATTCGTCATGTCTGTCTGTCTGTCTGTCCGTCTGTCCGTCTGTCCGTCCGTATGTCACAGCCATTTTACTCGGAAACTATAAGACGTATCATTATCAAATTTTTACATAAAGTGTATTGTGTGTGCAGCTACTTAGTGTTGTAGAGAAATTGCTAAAAAAAAATATTTTCACTCCATAGATGTAAGTAATTGTCAAAAAAAATTTTTTTTGCCAATTATCAACATGATGCACATCAAACGATAGGTCTCTAAAAATAACATTGAGGTTTCTTTGAAAATTTTTTTTCAACGAAGATTATTTTGAACATTATCGGTTTAGGTGTTTTTGAGTTATCTCCAAAAAACTACGAACTTAGGCAGAACGACCTTGCGATAATAATTTATTGGATCTGGTCTAAGAGCTGGCCACGTCAGATGTGACATAATAATGAGAGTTTTGTAACAAGTCCAATCAGATTCCATAACCATCCCTCTTGCTAGATCCGGGCATCTGGCAGCTTTTAATGGGTGGAGCACAGAGTAACAGACTAACAAAGTTTTTAAGTTGGAAAAAAGTAAAACCGAAATAGGTAAAAACTGCTGAAGTTGTATCATTTATAGAGAACAGGGCCTATATTTTTACATTAGAGCAAAAAACATTGTGTATTATTGCGGAAACAAAAACAATAGGCGAGTAACCGAAAATTACATTATACATCATTTGGCACTGCTTCCCCCAACCGAAACTTTTGGATATTATCGAACGAGCGGAGCGTAAGCGAAGATCGTTCTGACAAACAACAACTGTCACCTGGCTACTGGGACGTCTCGGCATTTGGATGGCTTTTTGATTTAGATAGTTTGTCCGACGATAACTTTAGTAACGATTTTCCGATCTTTATGAAATTTGATGGGGTTATAGCAGAGACCAACAAAATTTGCGAGTTCGTATATGAGCTGGATTTATTATTATTAAAAAGGTTTTGTAAAGGGGTCCTGTTACATTGGTCATCTTATTTGCTACTTTTACGAGCAAGTATGGTTGAGTTTGGTATCAAACGAAAGGTATTGATTAACACTCTAACGTCAAATCCTAATTAGCTGCTTACTGTTTCATAACAATTAGCAACATAAAATTGATTTCAAAAATATTTTCAATTATATTTTGATTTTGGTGTAAATATTTTGACAACTGACTTTTTTTTAAATTTATTAGAGCTTTGGCAGGTAGGGCTATCAGCATACTGACACATTAGTTAGAGAGAGTTACCATAGACGCATAATGATGGTGACCGAAACCTATATAGGTGGTCCACAGATGAGAACGACATGTCAAAGCAACAGATGAACAGAGTGAGAGGCATGTGAGAGGTGGATTTAAATTTAGATGGGACAAAAACTGTCAAATCTGAAGCGATTTCATCGCGGTAAAATTTTGCGCATCAACCGCACAATTTAATATGGACGTTTAGTTTCACCGTGATGGTTAGTTGAGAAAAAAATACCCAATACCTATTTTTGGTATTTGTAGTAATTCTACTATTGCACATTTATGGCGAAACACAAGATTCGCGAGTTCACAGTTCGGGGCGAACTACTAGTATAATCTAATTAATGACATAATTTTTCATAATATTGGATCGAAGCCAGAACTCTAGAATTTGTTTTCTTCAAGTTATTTGCATTCTTTGACCTCCACCACTTTACAGCTGCCAGATGTCCGGATCTAGAAATAAGCATAGTATAACAAACTAACTAGAGGGATTTCGTTGCTCTCATTATTATGTCATATCTGACGTGGCCAGCTCTCCGTCTAAGGCCGCAATTAGACTATCATTTTTAAATGATCATACATATAGGACTCATTTATAAATGAAGAACCTATGACCGTGTAATAACAACAACAACACACAACATACACATATGATTCATATCGTCTATGATCATATAGGATCCTGTTTGACAGCAAACCTACAATAACGATCATTTACATGTCATTTGACCTACGTAACTTCAAATCAAACCGTTTCTTCCGCCATATTTTGTTTATATTCTGTTTATGGTCTGTTTATACTATGAACTATAACGTTTAAATGACTTTGAGTGTAATTTGCAAAACTGATTAACAGCATCATTTATCTATGATCATAGATTTTGACACAAATGACATCAAATTTATATGATAAAGAAATGATAATGTAATTGCGGCCTAATAGTAGCTACTACGGCTGGTTTTTAGTCTCTGCTTTCGCTCGAGAAAGGCGGAAGCGCCGCAGGATTTCATACATCTTACGCTTTTTTGCGAGCAAAATTAGGTACTTTATATGTGACGTTCCACGGGTGAAAGTACCTTACGGCGGTTGGCGCTTACGATGCGAAGCATCGCATTAGTATTGCAGCGTCGTTAGAAATAGCGTAAGCATCAACCGCCATAAGGTACCTTTTCCGTGGAATGTCACATATTATAAAAAATAAATAAAAAAATAAATATTTGGGGACAATCTTACACAAATCAACCTAACCCCAAACTAAGCAAAGCTTGTGCTATGGGTGCTAGGCGACGATATACATACTTAGATAGATAAATACATACTTATATACATAGAAAACATCCATAACTCAGGAACAAATATTTGAGATTAGCACACAAATAAATGCCCTTACCAGGATTCGAACCCGGGACCTCCAGCTTCGTAGGCAGGGTCACTACCAACTGGGCTATGAAGGCCGTTGACATATTATTCCAGCACTAAAGCCGTTAGGGCGATAGTTTTTTACAAATTGTTAATAAATTAGCCCTTATTCCATAAGATACGGCTGTCAAAATCTGAACTGCTGAGTTTTCCGTTTAATGTATAATTCCGCGTTCAGTTTTAATCGTAAATAAGAATTTTAAATAAAATCTTTTTCATCACACCTGCTCGTAATTGGTGTTATTTCCTGCCTGTATACAGAAGGACACTGACCTAAATTGTTCCCGCGGGAGTAATGGCGAGATATTAGCCCCAAGGGAGTAATGACTCTCGTTTTAAAATTTGCAACTGATTTCGTACATCATTTCAGAACTAAGGAGGTATGATGTTCAGCCAAAAATTCAAAAAGTTTAATTTCATCTTTAAAATTTAGCTATATTCTAAAATTACATCACACACAATCTATAAGTTTCAATTTCTTCATTATTTTTCATATTTAAAGTATTTATTTATCATTAATTTTGGTAAATATTGTTATAATATTTTTTGCAAAATCTGGTTGTTTAGCCATTCTAGTTCGAAAAATATGTCGTAATAACAAAACGCACGGAATGTTTGTACCGCGTTGCTAAGCAACGGCGCATGCGCGGGGCTGAGCGCTGTCATGTACGTATTGTACGTTCTCAACTTTTGCTGCCTAATTAACTTTCTTGAATTTATCTTTGCTTTTTTCCCACGCAACTGTGATGAAAACCATTGTGTCTAACTCGGGGCGTAAGAATATTACGAACTCGAGTCTTTAAAATTCTCGTTTGTAATATTCATCTTACGCCCCATGTTGCACAATGTACTATAAATTTAAATAGTGGATGCGTGGATAAAAAAAAATGCTTTGGCAGTTCCGTTTTACGCCTGCTTTAATCGTCGTTTAATAGTAGTTTATGTAACTGTTACGTAATAGGGGTCCTTAAAACACGAGTGTGGTTTTCATAATAAGATCACACGAGTGATTTAAGGCCTAATTACGTACAGTTGCATACACTGCTTTATCTACACACATATTATAAACCCTAAATGATGAATTAATGGCTGCCATTGCACGGATTGCACCTCCATCGCTATGGCCAACTCGGTAGTGTCGGTCGGGGGGGGGGCTGCGTGCCGGCGGTTGTATGAGCGCGTGCCGGCTGTCGGGGAGCAATGATATCGATTTTTTGCTTATTATTTGATAATAATAACATCATTACAGATAAGACATTTGTTCTAACTTCTAACAAAAAGTCTATTTTTATGGTGGTCATAACTTACGGTTTTTGAATGCATCATGGAGGGTTTATGATATGGGTGTAGATAAAAATTATTAAAACAAATATTGACATAATATTGGCATTATTTTCGTGGAACGACATATTTACACTGGCCACTTATATTTCGTTTTTTTTGAGATTAGAAATTCAGTAAACATAGAAACAGAAGTTGCCAACCTGTTCTAACATGTTCTGTTTGAATGTTCAATTTAAACACACTGCAAGCACACCAACAAACGATTAGTTAACATGATGAAGAGTTCACATTTGTAAATAAATAATGACAATTTGCAGATTATGGATTATAATCTGCAAATTGTCATTATTTATTTACAAATGTGAATAATAACAGCAATAAAAACACAATTTCGTTTTGTTTATCACGTTAGAGACACATGACAATGACACTATGAAAAACTGACAGTGACACACGCATACGTTATAAATCGAAAACCATATATTTCGAACCTCTTTTTCTCCAGGTTTTTTATTGTGCAACATTCACTAAAACATTAACAATGATAAGAATAAATTATTTCGTAATAATGACTACTATTACAATACTGTAAAATAATGAATATTATTCGTGCTGTTCGTTATGTTCGAATCGCTAAAACTCGAGAACGGCTGAACCGATTTGGCTAATTTTGGTTAGGGTGGTGTAGCTAAGGGCGTGCTGGGACTTATCATTATGACATCAATTTTAAATAATGCTATCGTATAGAAGACGCTAAAATAAGCATGTTTTGTATCGGCGACTTTTCTCTAAACTTGATAATTACCAAGATATTGCCCCTAAATGGACAAAATTGGCGTTTGGTCATAATAATCACGGAAGACTGTCGTATCACAGAGTCAAGATAGGTGCGACGACGAGCGAAGCGAGGAGGAGCGTGTTAGGTGAACCGTGACCTAACAGCGCGAAGCCAGAAGAATATTAATTTTCAAGTCCCTAGCTTCGTAGTGGCCAAACTTGCAACTTAGGACCGCTTTAGTTCTTAAACGGGCAAGTTAATCAAAAAATTGTAATCAATAAAAGATGCTTATCTAAATGTGTTGTATAAAGTTTTAAACGAAAAGATAGCGAAAATGCGAAATAAAAAATTATAAGTCCTAAAATCGGCCCCCCCTTTTATACACTCTGGCTTGTAACAAATTGTCAAAAAAAAATTGTTTGCCAAATATCAACATGATGCACATCAATCGATAGGTCTCTAAAAATAACATTGAGGTTACTTTGGACATTTTTGATTAAGTGGATATCTTCAGAAATAATCGCTCCGAAAGTCATAAAAATTGTCCCCGTCCCCCCCTGTAACTTTTGAACCGTAAGTCCAAAAATTATGAAAAAAATCAAGAAGATACACCTTTAAATATTCTTTCAATGAAAATTATTTTGAGCATTATCGGTATAGGCGTTTTTGAGTTATCTCCAAAAAACTACGTACTTAGGCAGATACGACCTTGCTGATAATATGATAATAATTTATTCGATAGTAGCTACGGCTGGTTTTTGTAAATAATGGTACGGTACGGAACCCTTCATGCGCGAGTCCGACTCGCACTTGGCCGATTTATTTTGTAATCCCCTTGTCAAAGAATTAGACTGCAGTGAAAATAATTCTGGTAGGTACGCAATCTTCAGACACAATATTGGTTGCCCTGAAAATCAGCGTTGTGGCTACTCTGTCATGACACTCATGACACATGCTGAGTGGCAACCATTTTGGTGTAAACTTTTAATTGTATGTACAGGTATATTCACGAAAGTTGGCGCGAGATTTCTACTGAGTGACAGCCATTTTCATAGAAATTCTGTCAAATCTCGCGCCAACTCTCGTGAATATACCTGTATAGTCCTTACTCTTGTTATATTATGTTACACCAAATTAACATTTTTCATTTCATTTAAATATCGACTGACTAATAACAGTGACGGACAGTTATATTGAACGACATAGCTCATGGCCGCATCCGTAACATAAATATAGCACACTAAGCGCCGCCAGCCTCGAGGATTCAGCGCCCGTCCTATTGCAACCTCGAGGGGGGTGATTTTTGAGATTCGAGCACTCGAAAGTGACATTTAAAACTCTGAATAAATGAAATTATGTTTTAAAAATAACAGCGATGGAAATTTTAAACCATGATTATTTAAACTATTAATTCCATGCAAAGAAATTGGCGACAAACTTTAGTGTGCGATTATTTTCGAGCTTAATTTTTTTGAATTCGAGCGTTCGGCTGCCAAAAATCGCCCCCCAGGGCTAGAGTTTTCTAGTGGTGCTAGTATTCCTCGCAGCTTCGCATCGTGAACTAGAAGCCACCGAGCGTAGGACAGAGTAAAGCGAGAGATAAGCAGTTAGAATAGACACGTACCTGTACAACATATCTCATCGCCACATCCGTAATATCAGTCCCCGGCAGCCTCAGTACATTAAGCGCCGCCAGTCTCGACGGTTCAGCGCCCGTCCTATTGCCACCTCCAGGTCTAGAGTTCTCGGGCGGTGCCAGTATTCCTCGCAGCTTGGCGTCGTCCAGGCAACGAGCGAAGGACAGGTCCAGCGAAGTGAGGGGTGGGCAGGTGGACGAGCGCAGCGCCAGGGCTGCCTCCGCGGGGGAGCCCGCCAGGGACAGCGAGCGGAGCGCTGGCAGGCGGGCTAGGAGCCTGCAAGCAAAACCATCCGAACCCTTACAATCTATAAATATTAGGGTCATTACTGTAGAAAAACCCGGAGAAAAGATAAATATCTCAAAAAATAAAGTGTTCTATAAGAACCGAATTCAACAAGATCTGTCTTTCTCACTTGGAACTGTGTTTCTGCCCACACAACAAGTTGCTTATCTGACTACAGTCAGCTCTGAAGGGTAAATAAGGTTGTCAGGTTGAAGTTTTTTACAAAGACGCCAGCATAGATCTTGCCGGTCAGTCCTACCAATAGTGTCATATTCTTGTTATTATTTGGAAATTCCTGATAGCTACAGGTACAACATACACTTGCACCATCTGGTCAAACCTTTGACAGTGCCTTCACCATATTTTTTTAGTTCGACAACGTTGTTTTGTGTATTTACCAGGCCAGCTGCCGACGAGCGAGATGGCACCACTCGAGGCCGAGCGAGAGCGGCTGCCGGCGCGCGATGCCGGCCAGCTGCGCCGCCGACACGCGGACCTGCACGAACGACATGCTGCGCCACAGCGACGGGTCCATCTGCAAGTTAACACACGCAACTTATTCATCTGCAAGCATAGACTAACTTATACACTACAGCAGCACAGCCTAAAAACTTTTGGAAGCTCAAGTCACGAATAGCGTACTAGTAGTACACTAGTAGCTACTAGGTGGAGTAGCAGTGCAGGTGACATTTCCTCTTCCATTTTGAGTATCTTTAGGGGGCTTTCACGCAAATGGCTTGAGCTTCAAAAAGTTGTTAGGCTGTGCTGCTCTATAAGTATTATATATAAGTTGCAAGCTAATGTTATTAGCAGGTACAGTATACTCACAGAGTACTCGGCCCAGGCCTTGCAGACGAGCGCACACGTGGCCAGCTCGGAGGGCGTGAGGCGCGCGAACACGCACAGCATGGCGCCGCGGTCCAGCCACGGCGAGCCCGCGCACGACAGCGCCGCTCCCAGCATGGCCGCAGGTCGGACCGGATACAGGGGCTTCTTCAGTTGCTGAAAGGGGAGAAAAATCGTGACAATTCTAGAAGCAAACTCGCACCAGCTGTGCTAGCAAGACTTTTGTTGTCGCACGCGACTCTATACTTCAATCGCGCCTCGAAGTATGCAACTCCATTTTACGCGCGACAACCCCGCTTCTTGGCTGCCGGCTCCCATTCCCCGGTACCGTTTTCCCCGGCACCACCCTCGCCCCCTTCCTCTTCACATATTATTTGAGTATCATTGGAAGCGTACCTTAGCGGAGTGGTGTGTAAGCTGCAGCGCCAGATGGGCCCGCAACGCCTGCTTCTTGGGCGCCTCCTGCTCGTCGCTGGGGCGCCGCTTCTTGGCCGCCGGCTCCCATTCCCCGGTACCGTTCTCCCCGGCACCACCTTCGCCGCCTTCCTCTTCACGTTTTATTTCTGTAAAGTAGTACCAGTTAATAGTGCTTCATTAAACATGGTGTCTTGATCCCCTATCCTTCGTTCGTTTTAAACTAAAAAAAAATAATACATATAATTTGTTCTCTTTTCTGCATAAATATATTGTTTGTAAATCCCCTGTTCAAATATACATACATTAAATGTACAGTTTAGGTTATAGATTGAGGCCTCAAAATGGCAGACCCTAAGCGCCCTCTACACTCTTGCAAGAATCGCGTATGTTGTGTTTCGACTTTTGACGTATTTTTTTTTTGCCTTATCAAATACAGCGGAGACTAGTAGTACATATTATATCGTTGTTACTCATTGGTTAGCACCGACTTTGGCGCACGGTTCACGCACTAAGTGTTGTGGGCTTTAAATGCATCTCTATAAATAAAAAGAGTGGTTTTCCTGTTTGATAACGATATGTCACTTACCACTTTCAGACTTGATGTGTGGGACTTCGTTCTTCCCTTCGTTGTCAGAACTGGGCTCCGATTTGACGGGACCCGGCGGCGGTAGTTTATTCTGAAATACACAGGTTAAAATTTACTTCTTACCTCGAATTTTTTTGCGTATATAGGAAAATTAATCAGGTATATATTTGGGCTAGGAGGACAACAAAATCGTAATCCTCGAGTCATCTTCATACTTCAATGCATCACTAGTCTCTCCAAACTTTCAAACAAATACCATTCCAAAATATTAACTCAAAGTTGTATTAAGTAACAATAAAGTCCTGTCTAGCTCATTTTGAACACCCTACCCGCTTAGCTACTTTTGCTGCTGACTGTATATTGTAAACATACGTAATCCTTACCTGTAGATTGCTGTGTTCCCGACTTAATTGACTAGCGTCTGATCCGACGCTCATCCTCCTGAGATCTGAAGACTTCTGACGCGCGCGGAAATGACGAGGCTGGATGAGAAATAAGAATTTTAGTTGATCATTCTGCAATCTTCTTTTGTTTTCGAGTTATTCAGGATAATGTAAAATAATCAGCATAGCATTGAAAGTGTCATAGTTTGTAGACTGTTCAAGTTAGATAAACTAAATTATATTTGACAATTATAAAATAGATTACGAAATACGTATTTTTAACCTGCATCATGTTCTTATACTTTATTATAAAATAAAAATAAAGTGTATCCTCCCATATAAACTACGACACTTCTCATTCCGGACAAACTCTCCATACACTTAAACTGTAATAAGGTTGAAAATATGTATCGTCCCCGCGTGCTTGTGCAAAGAGCGATTTGTATAAAATAACCACCAATTCTTCATTAAAAACCAGTATACTGTTAACGTATGTGCATACCTTGTAGTCGTGGTTGAGCCCCATGGTGGTGCAGGTGGGACACTCCCAGGAGTTGGGCAGGTCCTCGTTGAGCTGGCCGCCCGGCGGCACGCACGCGGGGTGCACGATGCTGTAGCACACCGAGCACTCGCGCAGGGACGACGGCCCGTTGCGGCCTGGAATGCATCACCATATTACTTACACCAACAGAAAGATCACATAACCAGTTCTCGGCAGTCACTTAAAAAAAGGATATGATGGAGATGGAATGGTTTGGAAAATCTGGACAATAGTTTGCCAAGCGGAGGCCCTAAGTCAGAAATAACGCTGAGACAATAATGATACAGCTACGCTTTCTCTCGTGTACCTTTTATGTTAGACACCTGCTTATTGTAAATATACTAGAAAACTACCTAGTTTCGCTTCAGCAGCTTACTTTGGTAGTTTTCGTTATGCAGCGTCCATATGTTGGAATAACATTCTACCGCCAGTCGGGAACCTGCTAAGTATTCATAGTTTTAAGTTTTAGCTTAAGAAATGTATACTCAGCCATACGCTTAGCCAGGAAAATTGTAAACTCGACACATGTTGCCCGTAGATACTGTTCTGTTCTTACCCTCTGTTTTAGGGCATTTTAACCCTGGTAGTTTAGTCATGTCCGTCTGTCTGTCCGCGGCCTAGATCAGTAATCTTTAATACAAGAAAGCTGGAATTTAAGTAGTATGAGTGGAAGTGGAGTAATGACTTTTTCCCCTATCACTTATCTATTGCACAGTTGTAGAATTAGAGCCCAATGACTTGGGTGGAAAGATTCTTACCTGAATTGCCTTTAGCTTGCGGCGCTACCGGAGTCTGCATCCAACCATCGAGATGACACACCGCACACGAAGCTGTGACTGGTAACATCGGCTGCAGAAGAAATTGTAATTAACAATACTTCTACTTTTAATATAGTCCGTAAATTGTACGATATTTTTGTTTGACGTAGATTTCGTTTATTCTTTAAAACTAGGGATTTTAAATTTTAAACTACGGCTCGCAAGCCTTACCAATCGAATCGAAACACATCATATAAATTTCAATCTGGTTCGCGAAATCGAAGTACAGACCTTAATGTAAAAAAATGGAGATTGCTGCTTTAAAAAAGTATTTGAAATGGCAAGATATAATTATTATAAGAGTGTAGTTACTTGAAGGCACTGTCGCATGATGCAGGTCTGCTTGGCACGGCCCAGGCCGCCAAACTTGACCATGTCGTGGCAGAACACGCATTCTCCGCAGTCTGTTCGCTGGCAAGCTTCGCATTTCTTGCATCTGTAAATAGGAGACATTTATCTAGTTAATAAGCGACGATATAATTTTGTATACCGAAAAGTTAAGTAGATAAATGCGGTTTTTGTAAGTATTTCTCATTTTCAGGTACGACTCGAAGAGAGATGACATCCCTGTCTGAAGAATTATTACTAACCCGAAGGATACGGAATAGTACATTACACAACTAGGGTGGTAAAACAAAGCGAGGGACGTAAATACGTTATCGAGGGCTTTCTTTATTACCTCCCGAGTTGTGTACATCATTTTATGTCTACACTTGGCCAGGTGTGGCATAAAAAATATTCCCAGCGATAATGCTCGACAGTCTTATCGACAGCCATACATTTGTTTTAACCAATGTATGGTAGTCGGGTGCAGAGTCGAGTGATATCGATAGCCTCAGCATATCAGTATACGTCATGTACCTGGTGCGCCGGCGCCGCGGCGCGGAGTTGGCGTGGTCGGGGCGGGGCCTGGCGGCGCCCCCCCCGCGCCCGCCGCGCCCCCCGCGCCCGCTGGACTGGCGCCGCTCGCCCGTCACCACCTCGTCCGGACCTGTAACCACAGAATTCGCATTAGACTGAATCATCCTCGAAATCTCTTTTGAGACCTCGGTTTCTGGTTGACGGAATACGCTGCGGGCCACTTCATACGGCGACAGGTTGTATATAAATTTACATGTCTTACATATGATGAAACCCTGTACACGAGCTAAAATATCAGCTAGAGACAAACGTTTTGTGTTAGATTCATAGACATACTTATGTAATAAAATGATCTTTCCAACACCAGTGGCCTATTCAATAAAACTCTTTCAAATATATGGGGTTAGAAAGAGACTTCTGCTTGTAAATTGGCACTTATAGCTTTATTAAACAGGCCACAGCACGCCAGTAATAGCCAGATGCTGCTTGACGTATCTATGCTACTCTACAAACGTCCGCACATCTTTGACCAACGCTACAGGGTCAGTCAGCAAGTCTGGCACCGATTTGTGCGCGACCGGTAACTGCTGCTAGTATTGCTAGTACATCACTATTCTTACCCTTCAACACCGGCACACCAGTAATAGCCAAATGCTGCTTGTCGTATCTATGCTGTTCTACAAAGGTCCGCAAACAATGCTACAGGGTCAGTCAGCAACTCTAGCACCAATTTGTGCGCGACCGGTAACTAATGCTAGTATTGCTAGTACATCACTATTCTTACCCTTCAACACCGGCACGCCAGTAATAGCCAGATGCTGTTTATCGTGTCTGTGCTGCTTTACCAATATCCGTACATCTTTCACCAATGTTATATAGTCGGTCAGCAACTCTGGCACCGACTTGTGCGCAACCGGTAACTGATGCTAGTATTGCTAGTACATCACTATTCTTACCTTTCAACACCGGCACGCCAGTAACAGCCAGATGCTGTTTATTGTGTCTGCTTCTCTACCAATGTCCGCACATCTTTCACCAACGTTATAGGGTCGGTCAGCAACTCTGGCACCGATTTGTGCGCGACCGGTAACTGATGCTAGTATTGCTAGTACATCACTATCCTTACCCTTCAACACCGGCACGCCAGTAATAGCCAGATGCTGTTTATCGTGTCTGTGCTGCTCTACCAATGTCCGCACATCTTTCACCAACGCTATAGGGTCGGTCAGCAACTCTGGCACCGACTTGCGCGCGGCCGGCAACTGATGCAAGTACATCACTATGGCCTGAAATAATAAAAATTGGTTTGTATTATAAACAAAATAAGCTCCTATAAGTTAGCTGACAATGAAGATATCAGATACTTTGACTTTGTGTGATCATAGTAAGTCAGAACAGACAAACTTAAGGGTTCTTATTTAACAGAGTAGTACATAATAGAACTTTAATATGCACAACTCATACAAAACATCATGTATTGAGAATATGTAAAAAATATAAAGCGTTACAATCGTTAATAAATACATCAAAATCTTTAATGTCAAAAAACTACACTAAACACCATAATTAGGTGAACTAAATTGACAGGAGATTTCATAGAAAACTTGTCAAACAACTGTCAGATGCATGAACCCTCCTGTCAATTTAGTCCACCTAATTATGGTTTTTAGTGTATCTTATGCTATATATACAGATGTCAAAGAATAATAATAATATATTATAATGATAACAGTCACCCCATCGCCCACTGGTTTCCACCAGCGCAATCAGTCAACGCAGGGCAGCTTGTGGCGAGCTGTTGGAGAGTAGCGACTCCACGTACCTGAGTGCCCCTGGGTGCCCTAATATCTAATATCAAATCCATACACGCTAAGGTTCGAAATAAGCAACAAATTTAATTATATTTAAAACAAATGAGTAACCCCACTCATTTCGTGATGTTTAGTAACTTGTGCAGCACCTGCACGGGTATACACACACTACACTACACAGGTCCGGAACCAGCACTACCAATGTCAGCAGAAGTGACAAAAGGAGTCATAAATAGGCTAAAAGAAATAGAGGCGAATAGAAGGTGGAAGGAAGAAGCTGGCTGCAGGCAGTCAAAAATGATGATGGAAGGTATAGACCACAGGAGAGCCAGGTATCTTCTAGGACTAGGTAAGAACAGTCTGAGAGTGCTAACCGGCATCATTACCGGGCACAACACCCTCAACAGACATCTAAAGGTAATAGGTATAGAAAGGGATTCCTCCTGCCCACACTGTGGCCAGGAGGAAACCAGCAAACATTTAATAGCAGAATGCATTATGTATGCGGCAGCGCGACATAATGTATTCGGGAAAGACGAGTTAGAAGAATGTGAACTAAAGGGTATCAATCTCAAGGATGTCCTTCTGTTCTGCAGGAAGACAAGAAGATTCGAGGAGAATAGTGAGGGAATGCAGCCGGGACAGTAACCTGCGGCTCCAACTCCAGGGAACTGGGCTGAATGAACGCGATCAGCGATCGACAGCCCGCCTGATTCCGGCCGGGCGTCCCTACACTACATCTACATCTACATACACACACTACAGGGGTATACCTTGAGGCCGTGCAGCTCGTTCTGTGTGAGGTGCACGTGCTCCTTGGCCTGCTGCGCGGGAGGCGCGCCCTCCGTGGAGAGGTGCGAGCGGCCCAGCAGCGCGCTCACGTAGCGCTCCAGCACGTACCACAGCATCTCCGTGAAGAACGGGTAGCGGAACTTCTGTGGAACCTGCACGAGAAGACAAAATTAATTTTTCACGCCACCTGCTCGGAAATGTTGCAAAAGAAGATCAAAATCCAAGCTGGAAAGTAAGCAATTTCTGTAGCATCTGAACAACCACTACAAGAATTGCTATTTTGCAGCAATTAAATGTCATAGTAGAAAAGTAAAATCCAGATGTCATTGCATTGGACCCGCCAATGAGAATCATTTAAAACATTAAAAAGGTCTTTTTTTGGCACCACTTTTTCATTCTAAAATAAAATAAGGTTGTTTATCGAACCAATTTACCTGTTTAAAAAAAAGAAACGTCAAAATCATTCAGTTCACCCTTAAGGCGTTTTTACCTTCTTAACCGTTTGTGGTTTTCTATCAAAAAGTGGGTAAGGAGCGAACCGGCTATTAGACATGGCAACTTGCAGGGCCCAATCTGTTGTGTACCCTGCCTCTCCCTCTCCCTCCTTGAGCTCCCTACGGGCCCTACCTTTAATTATACCTACCAATCTGACAGATTGGGCCCTGCAGGTTGCAATGTCTAATAGCCGTTTGTTTGAGTCGGATTGAAGCAAACATCGTAAAACGCTTCTTAAAAGTGAAAAAAAAAAGTAATAAAGGTGGAGCGAGAAAAATACATATTGAATTGGATAATGTTTGACTGAAAAACAAGAAAGTTGTATTTATGCAGTAAAAATGAGTTCAATAAGTGTAGAAAATGTTATTAATTCGCTGGCGCCCACCGAAATTCAAGAAACTGCACAGGCGTAGAAATTTGTTACCAGTGAAATCGCGTCCTAAATAAGAAGGCCCATGAACAGTGATATTTTGTATACAATATAATATCCGACGAACAATTCATATTATGGAAGGATGGCGAAAAGAAGCATTTATTTGCATAAAGTTACATACTCGTTTACTTTATCGTGCTTGTGAAAAGCATATGAACCGTCAATATACCTATAAATAGTATCTATTAAAGTGTTTGTATATGCCAATTAATTTTTTATTTTATTTCCTCACAGTAGTCGTGAAAAGCACTATGTAATGTCTCGGCCGAAAGCGCTATAGGTGTACTCGTATCTTCGAGGGCCTCCCCTGGCGGGTCGGCCCTCGAACTAACTCGATCCACCTATAGCTTACTTTCCAGCCTCTACAACAATGTACTATTTCTCCAATGTGCTCGGAAATTTTCAGCTTACTGTAGCAAAATGAGTACGTGAAGTTCTTCATTTTTTACCAAAACGAATTAAAAAAAATAAAAATCATTATTTACCTGTTTTAGCGGCCGTGAAGTAATTTGTCAACGCCATAAATATGTATACACTTTTGCACCTTACTCCATTGTAATAAGGTTCAAAGTGTATACATATTTTAGGCGTTGACTAGTAAAATCCATTACTGTATTGTTTTTTACCTTTTAAACTTTTCATCCGACTAAGAAATATCATTTCAAACAGCCAATACTTAAGGTGCTCTTACACGGGCGATTTTTCGGGCAATTATTGCCCGGCGATACGTTGCCGAAACTAATGGAGCAATATGGAGCAATTAATTGAGCAATACGAGGCAATTTCTAGATATTGCGGCAATTATTTCGGCAATCATTTCCCGTATTGCTCCATACATTTCCGTGTTGCTCTGTATTGCCGACTACAATTGCCGGTATATCCAGACGGTTGGAAAATTCAAGGCAATTTGTATTTCTATCCCGTACGCACATATATGCATGTCCCATTCTTTTACTAGTAGGGCGAGCGCGGTCCAGGTGTAGGGGGAGGGGAAACGGCCTGTTACAATAAATCTGTTCAAAAGGTCGTTTATTAAGGAATATTTTGCGGCGCTTACGTCATTTTACTATGTGTTTTTGACTTATAACTCAAAAACGGCTCAACCGATTCTATTCAAAATAGTTTTCATTGAAAGTACTAATTAAGCCTCACATTCGTGAATTTTACGGATTTTTTGAACCCACGGTTCAAAAGTTAGATGGGGGGGGGGAGGGGGGACGCCCTGTTTTAAACTTTAATTAAACCCTAAGAACTTGATACCCATTTGGGCTTTATACTTATATTTCCACTGAATCCAAAAATTTCACCTATTAATCTCTAACCATTCACGAGATATTGACCTCCGAAAATCACTATTTTTACCACTGACTGGCTCACTGATCCACTGACTCATCATCAAAACTATTGACTACATCCAGATGACCTAGAAAGTTGTGGCATCCAGTTAGGCATTCGTGTCATTCGTGTGTAAACAACAGGAAGAATCTAAAAACTTGTTTCTGAAAATTAGTTCTCTTCCTGCAAGATATGAACGCATCTATTTCTCTTTTTTTAAGTCATTATTTTAAATGCACTGCAAGCTTCCTCAGCTAGAATTACCTCGTCCATAGTTCAGAGAGATTCTGATTTTGGGGCGAGTGCGGCGCGGTCTGAGTGCAAGGGGGGGAAACGACGCGGTCGTATTGCTCCACTGTATTTCTCGTGTATGAACGTATTGCCTAGTTTCCCGAGTTGCTGCTATATGGGGCAATTCGAATGGAGCCAGAATGGCGCCATACTGGAGCAATAATTGCCCCATATTGAGCAATATTTCGAATTGCTTGAAATTGCTCGATATGGCCGTGACGTCAAAATTGCGGCAATTCGGCAATTTTTATCGCCCGTATAAGAGCACCTTTAAGCGACGTCTATACACCGTCTGAACGGCAATCCCTTCAAACTGTAGGATAGAGCGAGATAGTTAGATCAAAAACCTTGGTTGTCTCGTTCTTTGTCATAGCACCGCGTCTGATCGTGCGAATGAGGCTTAATACAATCATAGACAAAACAACTATTTTTAAGGTTTAATCTTGTATCTGTTGCATAAAAGGAGCATATTTAATACTGTCTTAAATAGCTTTTGACGAAAATTTCTTTTTAAATATTATTTGAATGAAAATTGTCAGTATACATATAGTTTGGCAAACCATTTCTGTCAGTAGAAAAGCGCGGCAAATTTGAAAAATCGCGGGTTGGCAACACCTGTCTTTTTAATAATTCGAAAATTGTGCATCATTTGTGTTTTATCTGTGGCATGTAACTTTTTAATT
The DNA here is from genome assembly GCA_911728535.1 of Pammene fasciana. Taxonomy (NCBI): domain Eukaryota; kingdom Metazoa; phylum Arthropoda; class Insecta; order Lepidoptera; family Tortricidae; genus Pammene; species Pammene fasciana. The sequence continues at coordinate 10,815,831 of OU452292.1, forward strand.
TTAAAAAGTTAGTTTTGTTTACTTACGTTTTTAAGTTTCAGATGCGTAATTTATTATTTATTAATGTGATGTCTGCCATTTCCATTCAATAAGTGTACTAAAAAAAAGCTTAGCTAGTTTAGCTACCTACCTAACTCATGCAAGTCTAATAACATTTGCGTGATAATAGTAAATTTCGATATTAGTGCGGAAAGTATGTCATTACTTCACGAGTATCGAGATAGACTCGGGACGAGTGAAGAATGACATTTACGCACGAGTATCGAACGACGTTTTTTAATACAGTTGCGAAAAAATTATAAAATTGTCAATTATTCACTTTGAGGTTACTTTAGTACATGTATCCGAACGCTCCACGCGGTGCGGTGCGGCGCTGTGATTGGCTGTCTGTCACTGTCATTAGCTGTGATTGGCTGGAAAAGTAAAAAGCACTAGTGCGCGATATCAAACTTTCCGCACGCTAAACCACTACAAGAAAAGCACTTTTTTGAGCAACTGTATTAAAAATATGCGTTTTGAGGTTATGCAGTTTTGTATGGAATTATCATTTGAAGTTTTTTCTTTCAGTGTATATAAAATGAAAAAATCAAAGGGAAAACTGGTGCCAAATTATAAGTCCAAGAACGTTTGTTGCATAGGATGGTGCTCGATATTGCCACAAAGCGATAAACATGAGATTTAACAAGCAACAAGCACTCCGCTACTTCAGATTTCTATCAAGTTTTTTTGATGTTTCCCTTCATATACTTAAGCGATATATAAAATAAATAAACACCTAAATCTCACATGCGTTTATTAACTACACGCTTCACACAATAATAAAGCTAAAATACGAGAGTAGTCTTAAAACGAATGACAAAGGCCACGAAAGGGAATCATAATAAATACTCGTAGATGTATTACTGAGTAATATGCATTACACTTATATTCGTACAGATTATGCAGTTAATCCGATTCCATTCTAAACTGAAAAGTTGTATTTTCTGGTAGATATGCTCATTTCCTCGCCGGAGCAATGATTTTAATCAATTCAATGTTTGTTTCCTTGCCGGGTTTCAACGCTTTGAACACTTTCAACTGTTGTATTTTGATTGCATCGCATCATCTCTAATCTTCTGTCCTCTATATTTGAAGCTTATTTTAATTTCTTCGCACCTTCTTATTTATTGAAAAGTGATTATTATAGGTACACATATCAAAGTTTCCAATGATTTTATATAATAATGTAGATTTAAAATTGAGTAAATTGACGAAATTACAACTTCACTGACGTACGAGAGCCGCGCCAATGCAGCCAACTTGGAAAAAAAATTGGTTCGATGTACGTTGCCGCTTTTCTGACAGAACATCGTATTAGTTATAAGACATACGTTGAGACTGGAGTACCTACCTACCTACTGTAAGAATGATTTCTTTCTTTTATTTTTATTTTTATTGTGTATTTTTATATGGACTTTTGTCTGAAATAAAGCGATTTTATTTTATTTTTATTTTATTTTTTTTCTATGGAGCAATGCTGCTTTTCGATTCGCCCTAGAGTGTTGCTATATTTTTGTTTGATGTACATTGCTACTGCGTTCGTTGGCTGGCTAGAGTTTAGTTCTTAATACTTTAAAAAAAATTATAGAGGGAAGCTAATTCATGACATTGAACGCTAATAACGTAACCAAAATCTGTAATTTATTTCATTTACTTTACTTTATTTCCTCGCACATTTAGAGAAAAGCACTATATATGCCTCGGCGGGAATAGAAATTCGTGGACTCGTCTTATTTTTTCGGACTCAGCTGCGCTTCGTCCGAAAAAATCGCTCATCCACGAATTTCCCTTTCCCGTCCTCTGCAATAATGTACTAATAAAACATACTCAAGTATACCGAATGTTTAAAATCGCCATTTCGAAACTTAATTTTCCCACTCGTCCCCTCCGTAAAAGAGCTCAACACCGTGGAAAATGACGTGCTTATGAGGAGACATATACTCAATCTCCTGAATCTCCTGATCGTAAGCGCACTGTTCTCTATGGACGCCTATAATCGGTGTAACAGACTGTTTAGACACCGATACATGTACACTCCTTGTTTGAAGAACGTCCGTTAGTCCCTATCGAGATATCCTCGGCACTCTATCCAGTCAGTTGAGTTATTTTGGCGCCATTAATCGCCGCACCAAATGTATGAACCTGAGATCTACTGAGTTTATGAAACTATAGATGGCGCTAGTACTTTAGCCAGGAATACGGGAACGCGATTTTGTATGGACATTCTCAATCCCTAGCTTATTGATGATAACCTTATATACCTTTGTAACATCTTCGACTTGGGCGATCTTGAGCTGCTTCTCAATGCCGAACTGATGCAGGAAGTTGCCGCCGAAGACCAGCGAGTCGCTCGGCGTGTACACGGCGTGGATCCAACCCGTGGGGATGAAGAACGTATGACCCGCTTGCAACTGAAACATTATCATTTAAGATTACTCAAAGTTCCGTACATCAGGAAAAATTTAACTGCATAAGACCACTTTGTTATGCGTCTGTCGCACAGGACCGTATTTCTCAGAAAAGGTTCTAACTTGGAATTTGTATTACTAGTAAATAGGTTCTCAAATACGCAGTATTTCGGAACACTGGAAAAAATGGAGTAATATTTTACACTTGCAAAAGCTTCTAAACCATTATGGTGTTTTCTGCTGAACTAGAAATGTTCAAATTTTCAAACAAGAAATGCCTTTGAAAGAGACAAATTATCGAAGCAGCACGCCTAGCACATGACTGACGCGACAGTATCTCGCGCGCGAGATAGACTACCCGTCTCTTTTTAATTGATATAGTCAGAAAAGGACGGATAGACTATCTCGCGCGCGAGATACTGTCGCGTCACTCATGTGCTAGGCGTGCAGGTACACTTTGTAACTCTAAAACTTACGTGGACGCGAATACATTTCTCCACTGTGTCTCCGAAGAAAACGTCTGACTGTTTGCCAGAGAGCACCCACTTCTCATATAGCTGTAAGTTCTTCTCAGTCGGCGGGATCAGCCAAAACACTTTAGCACCTAAAAATTACATATTATTTTTGTAGCTAATATCCAGTTGTAAGAAAGCTCTACCAAATGGGGCCAGAAAAATCGACAAGCGCTGCACTGAACGGTCCTTAACAGCGTAGACGGACAACCTTGTAAGTCACTGGGAGCCTGTGGACATCTTAGCCGCGGGTCACGCATTAGGGCAACTGATTTGGAAAGAACTATATTGGGCAGTTAACTTTTAGGCCGTTCATCGCTGGCAAGTGCGTGTATAGTTCTATTTATTTAGTAGTGCCACCAGCAGTGAACGTTAGAATCATTACGGAGTCCGCTCCGTTCGCAGTGGAACCTCAGCTGATTAGATAGATGGCTCACCTCTCAGAATGTGATACCACACGGAGGTGCCTCCGAAGTCGATGTGGAAGTCAGTGTAGCAGCCTTTAACTGACATGAGGCAATATTTCTGCACCTTGGGGTACATCATGTCGTCGAGGGCGTTTGTTGATTCAGTCTGAAAAAAAGCTGATGTTGTTTACGTTGACTCCTAAAAAATGGTTTATTGCATAAACTTGTCTACATTCGAGTAGGTCTCGTTAACTAAGATAAGAAAGAGTAATGCTCCGATCACATACGGGTGTAATGACGAGCCGTATGACGAGGCGTGCGACTGATCAGACATGCGTATTGCCACTCGCGCACGACGCACGACGCGATCTCGCGTGGGAGATTTGTACGGGGAGACGATTATGTGAACGGACATTCGTGTGGCACTCGTACGCGAATGATTCGTCGAACTATTCGACGAACTCCGACGCGCATACGCACACGCTGGTGTGATCGCCATATAAGAATAAGTGTGTACTATCAATTACAATCAAATACAGAAGACAACTTTGTCTTGATGTCTTTGATACATTCGCCGTCAGATATATCGGAGCGGCCAAGGTGGCCACAAATATCTGAACAACACCTCTATTGTCAAGGCGTTAGAGCACATACCCTGGCCGCTAAAGTGCATGTTCCGATATTTTAGGGTATCTTAGCCGCTGCGATATATTTGATGGCGACTGTACAAGAGTCTGCAAGAGAGCAAATATAAACCTAATACTGGAAGCGTAAAAGTGACGTAAGAGCGTACATATACAGTCGCCATCAAATATATCGGAGCGGCTAAGGTACCCTAAATTATCGGAACATACACTTTATCGCCTTGACAACAGAGGCGTTGTTCCGATATTTCGACCTCCTTGGCCGTTCCGATATATCTGATAGCGACTGTACATATTGCAACTGCCGTATTTGGCACTGTAGATGTGACCTCATCGACGTCGTTGACATTCAAAATACTGACTAGGTAATTATCACCAAAAAAGTAGCATTAAGCTACGTCTAATTCGTAATTTTTATTGAGTTTTATAGGCAAGTAATGTGGCTGTGGTTAGTATGTTAAACAACGACAATGCTGGACTCATTGATGATGGTTGCGGTCGTTTATGATAACAGTAAAATAGATTTTACCACAAGCAAACATTGTACGTTATCTCGGTCGTTAATGATAATATTTAGCAATTAGGGTACACATTGTCATTTTAAAAACACGTTCATTTTGTGATCACACAATAGGGCTTAAGACTGAAGTGCAGTCAAGGTCATAAATGACTTTAATAAAGCCAATGGATACGTTACTAAGGGGATAAAATCTATACACACTTGAAAATAATAAGTACGAGGTTACATACTTTTGTATCATGGTTTATACTATTGATCTAATTTCGGATGTGAAAACCTCTGACTCAGTTTGATCCGTACCTGCTAAACTTTTATGTGACGAGCTGACTTTTAGGAGACAAGCTCCAGTGAAACGGTAAAGCGCAGTGCACGCAGTTCTCGAGCGGCTGCGAGAACTCGAGACCTTTGTAGCTCCGTACCTGCTGGTCCTTAAGGTGGCGAGGCCAGACGACCTCCACCCAGTCCATGAGGCGCACGATTCTCGGCGCCTGTACGTAGTTCTCGAGCCGCTGCGAGAACTCGAGACCTTTGTAGCTCCGTACCTGCTGGTCTTTAAGGTGGCGAGGCCAGACGACCTCCACCCAGTCGATGAGGCGCACGATTCTCGGCGCCTGCACGTAGTTCTCGAGCCGCTGCGAGAACTCGAGACCTTTGTAGCTCCGTACCTGCTGGTCCTTAAGGTGGCGAGGCCAGACGACCTCCACCCAGTCGATGAGGCGCACGATTCTCGGCGCCTGTACGTAGTTCTCGAGCCGCTGCGAGAACTCGAGACCTTTGTAGCTCCGTACCTGCTGGTCTTTAAGGTGGCGAGGCCAGACGACCTCCACCCAGTCGATGAGGCGCACGATTCTCGGCGCCTGCACGTAGTTCTCGAGCCGCTGCGAGAACTCGAGACCTTTGTAGCTCCGTACCTGCTGGTCCTTAAGGTGGCGAGGCCAGACGACCTCCACCCAGTCGATGAGGCGCACGATTCTCGGCGCCTGTACGTAGTTTTCGAGCCGCTGCGAGAACTCGAGACCTTTGTAGCTCCGTACCTACCTGCTGGTCTTTAAGGTGGCGAGGCCAGACGACCTCCACCCAGTCGATGAGGCGCACGATTCTCGGCGCCTGCACGTAGTTCTCGAGCCGCTGCGAGAACTCGAGACCTTTGTAGCTCCGTACCTGCTGGTCCTTAAGGTGGCGAGGCTAGACGACCTCCACCCAGTCGATGAGGCGCACGATTCTCGGCGCCTGCACGTAGTTCTCGAGCCGCTGCGAGAACTCGAGACCTTTGTAGCTCCGTACCTGCTGGTCCTTAAGGTGGCGAGGCCAGACGACCTCCACCCAGTCGATGAGGCGCACGATTCTCGGCGCCTGCACGTAGTTCTCGAGCCTCGTGTGCGAGAACTCGAGCGAGATCACGTTCAGGAGACGCTCCTTGTTTGGATCGTCGTAATAACGCTGCCAGTCCTGGGAAATAAATAATACATAACTTTGTTATATAGTGAACGGAAACATTCTTTAAGAGAACAAAATGTAAAAAAAATGGGATAGGTACCTGCGGTTATTATACCTGTAGGTACTTGTAAACTGTAACGACTTTTTATAACTTTTAATTGCTTATACTTAAAGTTCATCTACAACTGCCAGTTGCCGTTACATTTTTACCTGTGTTCTGATTTGTTTGTGCTACTGCTATGTAAAGTATGTAGTACATAATTTTAAACAAAAAAGAACCGACTTCACTTAGGATCCGCTATTCCAAGAGGAAGTGGCCGAGTTGCTGTAAAAAATAGTGAAATCACTATAGGTGTGCCTATAATAGTTGAAGAGTTCCCTCGATTTCTCCAGGATCCCATCATCAGACCCTGACTTGGTGACAATGGGACCATCTAGGGGTTATACCTGTTCGATTAAAAAAAAAATTTTGAAAATCGGTTCACGATTCACGGAGATATGGAGTAACATACATACAAAAAAAAACATAATAATGATAAAAAAAAAAAAAAATCAGTCGAATTGAGATCCTCCTCCTTTTTTTTTTTGAAGTCGGTTAAAAATAATTTTAAGACAATTTTTAAAATTACAATCAGTACCGCGCTTATATAATTAATTTCAAGGACCGTAAAATTCGGTTAGCACGGAACCTCACCGCACCGCACAGCATTCCAAGTACAGTCAGCAGCAGAAGTAGCGGTGGTGTCCAAAATGACTTACACACGCTCTTATTCTCTTAACAATAAGGGCCTTATCACCCTTGAGCGATTTGACAGCAATTTCTATACAAAACTCGTACGCGGCGAACTCGCGGCGTGTTCGCTCCCATACAAAACTCGCTCGCAAATTGCAAGTGTGATAACTAGGGAATGAACCCGGGTTTTTTTTAGTATGGAAAAACCCGGGTATTACCCGGAAACCCGGGTTTCTTCATACTAAAAAAACCCGGGTTGCATTCCCTAGCGATAACGCTCTAAAGTCGTGTTCAGCTCATTTTGAACACCCTACCCGCTTAGTTACTTTTGCTACTGACTGTACCCTTCCAGCGATAATGCAATATTTTCGAACATTGTTGTAAAGGAGCCTTTTATTATAACGCCAGTTACATATTGTTACAATATGTAGATGTGCTAGCTACACTGCTTTGCATTGAAACCGCAAAGGAATCGAGTCCAATTGATTTTTGTATGTCCATTTCAGTTGATTAACGGCTGGTAAATCGGCTGTCACAAAATTTACATCAAACTGTTGTTGTCAGAAATGTTGTCTCAAATCAAAACAACATCAAAATATAACAATTATAGACATTGGAGTATCTTTAAAGTTTGTCTAGTTTAACCATATAACTATTATTTTGCAGGTGTATAGCTTTATCCTATTTTATCCTATTCTTGTTTTCTCCAATAAATCCACGCTCCAAGTGGCACTGATGAATAATATATGAGTGTATTGTTTATGTATACATTTTATCCTCGCGGAGCGCCGTTATGTAACACACGAGAGTTTAACCTAATTATCCTCGCGAATACGCACTTTCCGCGCTATTAGTTATAAACTGGGCGTGTTATGGTGCGGTTTCGGGTTTTGGATGTGAGTTATGGCCTCTACAATCGGCGCAATTTTGACACAACTCGCGCGCGATTTCGAGACATTGCCTTTTAGGTAGGTGCAACGAAATTAATCGATCGATCAAAATTCGCAATGTATTAAAAATCGCAGGTGACTAGTCGCTTACGTTAGTAGAGGCCTTTAGGCGATTATCACACTGGCGCCGCAACCGCATTCGGCGCCATTTCGCTCGCGCACCGGCGCCGCATACGGAAACCGCAGCAGTGTGAAGGCGGCTATGCATAACGCTTTATCGTTCACACATCCATGGATGATCTGGCTGATCAGGCGCCAACACCAATGTGATAGTAATGTAATAGATGGCCTTATTGCCCAAGGTGCTGACTCTTATAATAACTAGTGGTTCTGTGAACCGTAGACTTCGGATAACATAAATAACGCGACAGCAAACTTTCCCCCTTTCCCCCCTCATTTTCCCCCCAATCAAAAAAATGGCTCCACAATTTTTGGCAAATAGATCAAGGAACGTACATGCCAAGTTTCATCGAAATCGGATGAAAAATGCGACTTCTAGACCGACACTGACCAACCAACATACCATACCAACCAACCAACCAATACACACACATCAAAATGCCAAATCGTCGTACCAGTGAAAACGGAGACGTTCGTCGCCTCGCTACGCTCGGCTCCTCAGTCAATTATGGTTCGTATTTTCGTGCACAAGTAAATTGCGGTCGCGTCACTCAATTTGTGAACGACATGTAGGTAATATCGGCTGGAAATTTGTCCTTCCGTAAAAGAATGTTTGACAAAGTACCTTTCTTAATTTAATGACATAAATATCTCTTAATTATATTTATTGTTCAAGACGCCGGCAAACACGCACACGCGTGATGGTAAGCAGCAACCGTAGCCTATGGACGCCTGCAACTGCAGATGTGTCGCATGCGCGTTGCTGACCCTTTAACCGCCTTACGTCAAAATTAATTTTAAATTTTGAACTCTGTCATAATTTAAGGTGTCATTCACGTTGTAACTCTGTCTCATATATAAGACGGCGGTCAAAAGGTTAAAGGAGGATTCAGTGACACTGGTTACCTTCATAGTCATCTCGATGTTTTTCTGCGTGTTGACGTCCATGACGTCGAGCAGGCGTCGCGAGCCCACGCACATGCGCACGTCGTTGACGGTGAAGTTGCTCGTCGGCACCCTGCAACAAAGCGAACGTGAACAGAGCGTCCCGGACATTCGTGGGGAGCGGACGTGTCGCTTGGGCTTGCGGAAGTTACATCGCTTGATATCGGCAAATTTTAAGAGCTAGATTTTATTTAATATGTGAAGGTAGAGGATTTAATGTAGAAAACACACATTTTAGACACATTATTACCTATATTTTTAGTTCTAGGTGGAAAGTAAGCGCTTAACTCGGTTAGCTAATATCGATGCCGATAATATGGGTACTTTATAGGACGGCTTGTGTTTAGTGAGAAACGAGGGACTCAATGCCGGTATTGTTTTATATGGGCAATTCCGGGATACCGGTGAAAAACGCTAGTACTCTAGTGAGAAACACTTAATTTGTTTTTATGAAAGTCATAATCATAACTTAAGAATCGCCAGGACGCTCGCGTACAAACAAACCCCATACAAACGTACCTAGTTCAGCTCTCATTTTAAAACGACATGCTTTAGAACCATGAAACTTGGCATGGGCATTCTAGTAGTACAGATCTAGGTCGGACATTCGTTTTCGTTGCTAAAAATTGTAATACAAAGAAAATACAGCCAGATACAGATTTACATACAAAACTTATTTTTGCTATGTTTTCTTTGTGTTACAATTTTTAGCAACGAAAACGAATTACCGACATAGAACTGTACTGCTAGATTGCCCATGCCAAATTTCGTGGTTTCAAAGCATGTCGTTTCAAAATGAGAGCTGAACTACGTTTGTATGGGAACGCGAGTTCACGTTTGCATCCTGGCGACTCTTAATCCACATGCGTCTACCCAGGGGTCCTTACTCATTACACATGCGTCAACATGAAGGCGCGTTTTGTACTACAAATTACAACTTTAAAAGCTTTTTTTTAACTTTAAAACAGCGATATTGTCCGTAAAGCCCGCCAGCATTAATCAAGCTCAAACGCCGTTTTAGGCACCGTCGAGTTTGCTTTGCTAGGTAATTTGTTAGGTACTTGTAAATAGTTATTTGTGCAACAAGAGAGGAAAGTTGGTTTTTCTTGCGAGTGTTGATCTTGAGTCCCGAGTAAGCGAAAGATTCTTTAATTGAATCACGGGCGAAGCGAGTGATTCTAAGTTAGAATCTTGAGCGTAGCGAGGGATCTCAAAAACACGAGATGTAAATAAACTTTTCTCTCGTGTGACACATACAACTTTTACCTCAATAGTGAGAACATATTAAAGTAAAAAAAAAACACATTCATTTACATTCCTGAATGAAAGGCATCATCATTATGACGAAAGCTTCTAGAAACAGAATTTCACTTCCTGGAGTGACGAGAGTCGCAACTTTCGTCACTCCCTGGAGTGATGAAAGTCGCACTTTCGTCACTCCAGGGAGTGAGGAAAGTAGGCTTGTTCGAACTGCTGAGGTGAAAAATGTATTGTACAGCCTTATTTGCATGGGTTTGAGGTTGTGTACAGTACAGAAAAATGTGGTATATAGTTACCACATATGCGATGCATGTAGAGTTACTGCGTTTAAACTCAGAGAAGTGTGAGATACGAGATTTTTCAAAGTAGTGAAGTGATGATATGTAAACATGTCGCTTTATAAAATCGGATCCTGTTCTAGAAAGACCCACCGTGATGCCTCTCATCTCGCCCCGATTCACTAAATAGTTTGGGCGCGCGCGGTTTGGGGTTAACGACCACAGGGCTCGGCCACGCAATTCCTGATACTTGTAGTTAGAGCCCGGACACTTTTTATGTGAGGAAACAACCCCTTGAATTTTATTATTTAGCGCTGATTTGGACACGTCCGGGGAAAAAATGCGATTTACGCCAAATGTCCGGGTTTTTAAAATTATTGTCCGGGTTCGGCGAATTTAGAGATGGCAGCCCTATTTGTAGTTCGTAATATAATACACTTGAAAACATAACTTGTAGGTATTCTATTGCATATTTTAGCATATATGTAATTTCACAATCGCAAAATATCTATTCAAATTTTAAATTCTGCGTAGCTTTGCGATATCGGAAAACTGTTTCGGATATAGGTGTCAGAACCGTACCCTCGCTCTCATGACGGTTACCGAGTTATGACACAAATTTGATGCTGCACATCGACTCAAACATTCTAACTGAATGAACCTTAAATACCGAAATTCTATAAATGAGTAAACAAGGGGTTTAAAAATGTCTACGCGCAAGAAGCCACGGACGGAGCCTAATGTGTGCCATAACATAAGTTGTAATGTTGCTGTTGCTGTGTGTTGTTCATGTTGTGTGCCATGTTGTGAAGGTTAAGAATTGTGTTCTCCCTTTTACTGTGTGGCTACTTGGCTAGTATCTACGGCGTAGCAAACCGTAGCGTAATGCGTAGATGCTAGTCATAGTCATAGTCATAGTCATTTATTTGCAGAAAATAGTGTACAGAGGTTGGTAAATACAGTGGGTTCGATCAACTATTTTACTACAGTGTAGCATGCAAATAATTATAGTAGGTCTTAACTAACGAAATTAACATCTCAAGTAATTATACATTAATAAGTGAAAGTTGACTCAATAATTAGAATTAGCAATTACATCGTTATATGTCAGAAAAGCTGTTACAGTGTAAAATCGTTTTTCAAGCAGCCAATTGTATAGCCTTCGTATAAATAAATTGTATGGCAAACTAGTAATGTCATTTGGGATAGTATTAAAAATTTGTATGGCCATGCAGTAGGAGTTGTTTCTGCGTAATGCGGACGACGTTTTTGGGGCCACCAGTCTTGTCTAGATAAAAGAGTAACTCAAAAATGTCACAGCTATTTAACTACTACTCTCTAAAAATATTTAAGTACAGTACTTACAATACAGTAACTGTATTATTGGGTGACAACCTTAACTCACTAAGTACACAAGTTCATAGCCATAATGAACCATACTGATAACATAACAAGGTCCATTTTCGTTTTTTTTTTGTAATTAGTGAGTTTTGGTTTTCACCTGACGATTTATCAATGAATCCATTCATAAATTGCTAATGCAATTTTGAATCCGATGGTACCTAAGTACTCAACGGTATCTGAATGCCGCGCTTATTAAGTTTCTATAGTTTAGTAAAGAATACATGAAAATCTCTCCAAGCGAGACAGCGAAGAAGCGAAAGATTGTCCAAAATGAACAACTGTAAACAAACATCCCTATTCATTAGAACTGCACATAAACTGCAAACGTGCTTCGCGTTAATCGATGTAACGTCACAACGCCTCTCGGAATCAGACCGCGTGACGTGACCTCTCGCGGCAGTAAACTTTGCCTACATTTTCGGGACGCTTATTTCCCTGTGGCATGATTATTTTTACGGAACATTTCGCGCATAATGTGTTTTGAAATGTTGGAAGTATTTATAATAAACTCAAGTACAATGACAACGGATCATGTTATATGCAATTTTCTTCACGAATTGAACCGTTTTCGATAGTGTCTATGAACTCAGAAAATAAATTTTAGTATGAACAATATTGTTGATACATTTTATTGCCTATCATTATCAAGAAAAAATCGGAGTAGTATTAATCAATATAAAAAATTGCGAATACGATATACCTACTTCATCTACTACAGTTGCCAACAAATATATCGGAGCAGCCAGGCTGCTCTAAAATATCTGAACATGAACTTTATCGCCTTGATAATAGAGGCGTTGTTTAGATATTTGTGACCGCTTTGGCCGCTCCGATATATCTGATGGCGACTTTATAATATATATCGCGCAGATATATCGGCTTATTAAGAAGCATAGAATAGAATGTTATAGATGTAGAGTTGTAGACAACGTGTCTGTAAACAACTTTAAGCACGTTTGCACTGGCAATAGTACCAAGTAAGTACAATGTGCTCTAGACTATATTAACTATGCTACGATGAATGAAGTTTATCTTATCATTATCAAGTTATCACGATACTTTGAAATCTGCAAGTGGTTAAATTCTTGAGCGTTGGTCTTCTTACGCAAACTTATCGTAATCTTTTAGAATAGGAATTTTATCATCTATTTTAGATGTTAACGCTGGATTTTTTGTAGCATCAATTTAAACATTTTTTTTTAATACAACGACGGTGGCAAACAAGCATACGGCCCACCTGATGGTAAGCAGCTACGGTAGCCTATAGACGCCTGCAACTCCAGAGGTGTCACATGCGCGTTGCCGACCCTTTAAAAACAGGAGGATTCACTGTGTTGACGGCTCAAGGAACAAGAGAGGTCCCTCGTCGTCAACACACTGGGTCCTCTTTGAGCTCTTTGGCAACCTTACTCACCAGCAGGAACACAACACTATGAGTAGGGTCTTGTGCTATTTGGCTGTGGTTTTCTGTAAGGTGGAGGTACTTCCCCAGTCGGGCTCTGCTCCAGATTTGAGCGAGATGACATTCGCTGTGCTGTGCCCTACCACACATAGCAAGATGACATTCGCAGTACCCATACCTCTCTGCTGGACGTAGTTTAAGGACATACCCGTGTCCGGACGTAGTTTAAGGACATAGGTACCCCGGGTCCAAAAAAATTAATTTCACTTAAGGTAAAAATCATTCAATTCAATCATTGGGCAGCAGCATCTTCCGAAAGCCTAAACAACAATAAACAAAAAAAACTGCGGCGCCAACCCGCCTGCCGAGCGCGGCGCGTATGGCAAACCCCCCAAGAGGGGAAGCCTATGTTCAGCAGTGGACGTCTTATGGCTGAGATGATGATGATGATGATTAAGGTAAAAATCATTATTGACCAGACTAATTTGACAGTTCCTGGCATACAAAGCTGTTTACAAAATGTATGTAAAGTGCTGTCAAACTACTCAACTTAATTATGAATTCCACCTTAGTTACTTTATGGGTATGTTATTGCACCAACACGTTTGATAGTATATTATTTATATTTGTTTTGCTATTTTATGTAGTAATATCTGCTAGCGTTTCAATGCTAAGTGTAAGCCTGCAAGAGTTTTTTTTTATATAAAAAAAAAATTATTGCTTGTATAGTCGCCATCAGATATATCCGAGCAGCCAAGGACGTCACAAATATCTGAACAACGCCTCTATTTTCAAAGCGGTAAGACCTATTTATCATTGGCGACACGGCAGTCAACGTGTATGGACGACGAATCGGGAATTCTACGCGTGATCGACAGGTGACACACAACCTGAGGCCAGTTTTATAAAGCTACAAGTTACAATTTACAAGCGGAAGTCTCTTTCTAACACATAGAGTTAGAAAGAGAGTTCCGCTTGTAAATTGTAACTTGTAGCTTTATAAAACTGGCCTCAGGTTGTGTGTCACCTAATTTTTAAATGAAAGCGTATAATCGCCATCAAATACATCGGAGCGACCAGGGTATTCAAAAATATCTGAACATGTACTTTATCGCCTTGACAATAAAGACGTTGTTGACATATTTGTGACCACCTTAGCCGCTCTGATATATCTGATGGCGACTGTACTGTAGCTGAACGTCAATGTCAGGCTAGTAAACCTGTACTTTTAGTCCTAAATGTCCTAATAGCCTGTTATCTGACTAAAAAAGTATGTTTTGCGCTAATAAATCTTAAATTTTCAACTCTACGCAAAAATGATACCTGATGATAATTTTAAACAAAAAAGAACCGACTTCACTTAGGATCCGCTATTCCAAGAGGAAGTGGCCGAGTTGCTGTAAAAAATAGTGAAATCACTATAGCTGTGCCTATAATAGTTGAAGAGTTCCCTCGATTTCTCCAGGATCCCATCATCAGACCCTGACTTGGTGACAATGGGACCATCTAGGGGTTATACCTGCTCGATTTTGAAAATCGGTTCACGATTCACGGAGATATGGAGTAACATACATACAAAAAAAAACATAATAATGATAAAAAAAAACAGTCGAATTGAGAACCTCCTCCTTTTTTGAAGTCGGTTAAAAATTAATTTGCATGCCCACGCACACTACGCTCGGTTTTATAACCATTGCAATAAATGGGAAACGTAACTGAAAAGCGGCGTATACGTGTACGTGCGTTGTTTACGTCAACTCAACTGTTTTACGGTGCTACGGTACGTCGGTAACAACGGCTATCAAAATCGTGAAATTTGATTTTCAACCGATTCCAAGATTTCGAACGAGGAGCTTCTCTTCGTTGGGATCGGAATCTTTGTTGTTATATATGTTCAGTTGCTTCTTTTTCAATTTATTTGAGACAAAAAACAGTAACACACGAGATCATCGTCATCATCATCATCATCATCATTTATTTATCCATTGCTTTCATACATGCTCCTTACATTCTAATTTACACATTCATTTATTTATTCATTTATTTTTTATTCGAGATTATGGCTAATAAGTAGATAACAAAACAAAAACAAGATGTGAGACGAACGATGTCCACAGATTGTCACAATACTTTGCGCTTGGTAACAATGCAATAATTCTCACGGATACAAGAAAAAAAAAAGATAAAATAATTGTTCTCCGATTATTCGAAGACAGTTGGACCGAATTGGATTTTTTTTGAAAGAGTATATATCCGGATTTGATGATGGGATTTTTTTTTTATTTTTTTTTTAATCCTGGAGATATCGAGGGAACTCTTCAAATATTATAGGCACACCTATGGTGATTTGAGTATTTTTTACAGCTACTCGGGCATTTGCTTTTGGAAAGATTGAGGCTACGTGAAGTCTGTTCTTTTTTCTTTAAAAACATAGGTATTTTGGTACGTTTACGTTTATGTTTTATGTATTAGTTTTCGTGCTAATAAATATTTCTTATTCTTATTCTTTACATTGAAGGTATACTCTTAATTTAAGCAATGGTCCTTGATATTCAATATTTTGTCTAATGGGGCCCACCCACTATCAGTCGGCCTGACGATATTGGCCTGTCAGTTGTTCGGAGCTGTCAAATTTGCCAGCCCTCCATCCATACAAAACCAACTTAATTTTTCACGATTTTTTTTTTCTTAGTCTTCCATATAATAAGAATACGATACTAATTATGCCCTGAGGCGGCGTTCAAGTATTACGTAACGCAATGTTTGAAGATTTTTACTCTGTTTTAAATATCAGGTTAACTACTTGCCTACTCTGAGCAACGTGGGAGCTGAAAGACCCTTGGGAAGCGTAAATAATAGACATTTGAGAAGGCAATTGTTGTTATCGGAAACATTATAGATTTATTTAGGTAGGCGCTTGCTTTGCATAATGTTGTATTGTAGCGCATATTCAAACACTTTGTTATTTACTTTAGACTTAAACTTTGAACTAGTGCCTTCGTCAGTAGGGAGTATGGAGAATTACGGAGGAGGGCACAAAGGGGGGTACCCCCTCCCCCTCCCCCCTGTATCCGCGCCTGCTGTTGTCGTCCGTTTACCTACTTTGATAATGAACGATTAGCTTTGAACGTACGTACATACTTATTGGTTAAATTAGTCACCATGAACGACCACACGTTTCCTTACCTGTTAAAAAGTAATGTGCTTAGTTAGTTTTTAGAAGATCAAATTTTAGAAGTATATTTTATTTTATTTTCATAATATTGAAAAAAATTTATTTTATTTTATTTATTTATATATTATTTGTAGTTTAGTGTTGATTGCGTGCATTTTTTCGTTTTTTAGTTAAGAGAGAGAGAGAGAGACCATTGTGTATTATTTTGTTATTTTGAAACACGGCTTTGGCAATTTTAATTCGAGACTGCATGCCTACATACCGTCAACCGCTACAACTTTGCTACTATGCTTAACTTTGCCTGGCTTGATAAACATGGTTTTCTTAATCAAACAACTATTTGTATCTTATTCGTGAGATGGGAGCGTCCCATTTCAGGGAATAAGATATATATAGCTGTTTGATGAAGTAAACCATGTTTTTCAAGCCAGGCAAAGTTGTAGCAATTGACGGTACCGTCAAGTCTGGCGACTTTGCCAAGGGTTACTAACTTTACCACCAGCAGAGTGCATAAGGTAATCCTTTCATACCACCGACAACGTATATTTTTTAGTGTTGTGCCTACTTTTAGTAGAAAATATGGTTATCAATTGGCAAAATTATTATGAATGAGACAATACCACGGCAACCATTTTCTTACCATTTCAGTTCCAAATTTGTCACTCACATAATCATAAAAGTTAGTGCTCAAGAACTTTAAAAAGTTTAGAGTATAAACATCGCATCCAGGTACGTAAATTTTAGATATTATGTTATTTAAATGGTAAGGAATGAATTGATTACCTTATAAATGCCGTAGTGTTTGAATTGAGTCCCATAATTGTTTTGGCAAAGTTACCAGACCACGCCGACTAATATGGGAGGGCATCTTTGCCATGTTTTGTAGCGGCCTAGGGTTGGTACACAAGCATAAAATTTAAATTACATTTTTCATAAGATAGATACTTTTTAGGGTTCCGTAGCCAAATGGCAAAAAACGGAACCCTTATAGATTCGTCATGTCTGTCTGTCCGTCCGTATGTCACAGCCATTTTACTCGGAAACTATAAGACGTAGGGTCGCTATGCCGGTTGGCGGACAGTTAAGGAAGTTGCTGACTTCAAACCCCTTAAAAAAATAGTAATTTACGATAAAATATGCTAATTGCTATACCAATACGTTAGAAATATAGTCTATTTGTAAAACAAATATGAATACTGGCTGCTTTGCATGTAAGTTTTGATAAAATTAGCGATAAGTGAAAAAATACCCGAAATGCCGGTTTGCGGACAGTTTTTTCAGTATGCGGACACTAAGTGCTAGTTGGCGGACATGCAGTTTTATGCAATAAAATTGCAACTGAACCAAGTTTTATCTGTTTACATTAAGCTTTAATATCAATGGTACTATATGAACACCGTTTCTATCAAAATATAGTCTCTTCGCGGTCCTTACGACCTTTAAAAAGTAGGATTGTTTGTTTAAAAAAAACGTCGTTTAACTGACTATATCCAAAGTCGAAACGACGTTAAAAGCGTTGATTAAACTTGATCTTCTTTGTTTGTTCCATACTTTATGGACGGTGAGTTCAAAAGTGGGGGGAGGGGGGTAATGAAAACAAACCTATTATTTTGGAAATTAATCACTTAATCATAAAAAAACTGTTAGCAACGTCGAAGCTTGTTTTATACTATGACGGTAAAAAATAAGCGTGCGGCTTGTCTAATGGTAAGCCGCTATCATTGTCTATGAACGCTTATAACTCCAGTTGATTAACAAGAAGCACGTTGCCGTCCAGTAAAAGAACAAGGATATTGTGTAGATAGATTACGGGACAAATATAGACCGCTCACAACCTACATACTGCATCGTTGGGAACTATCTGAAAGACCTATGGAATGCTATACCGCATATTGGTCAATCTTAGAAACTATATGAGAGACGCGGACTTAGTAACGCTCTTTAAGGAAAAGGTCAATTATAGATGACTGCTATATGTATGAAGAAATATAATCTTTTAGCATCACTGGCCCTTGCCAGCCATTGCCATTCGCCAAGGTAAAAGTGAAAAGACTGGTAACTTACATACATATGGCGGGAAAAAGTTGATAACTCAAGATATAAAAATTGAAGAAATTTGAACCTTATGATTTTTTTCAAGTTCAAATTTATTAAAGTTTTTGTCCTGACTTGTCAACTTCTTCCCGCCATGTACGGATTATTAAATAATATTAAATTTAGTACACTGCTTCGGATAGGTTGTCTAAATGTCTGCTTATTCTACTATCTTTGATTCTTCCATGATAGGTAGCCCACACTACAGTCACTCCCATACGTTTTTTGCGCCGCTGGTTGCGTCGGTCCAGCATTACAAATTTTGACAATTTTTAACTCATGTCCACCGGGATAGAAAGGATCTGGAGTGAACTGCGTATCTAAGTATCTCAACAAGAATTACTGAAGATCTGGTCAAGATCGTAAGGAATCGTTGGGTGAGGGCACAGCACGACCTATCATTGTTGAGATCCTTAGAAGTTTATGAGAGACCTATGTCTAGCAGTGGGCGTCGTTTAGCAAATGTAATGATGGTGATAATGATGAACTATCTTAACAATTCGAGAACACCAAACACGCCGCAAAAGCAATGCATAGGTACTTTACTTCCTGTGCACATTTGTGTCTGGACTGGATGTCTAAACAAGAGATAAGTGTTTAAGAAAAGAGCTCAAAGAGGACCCAGTGTGTTGACGGCGAGGGACCTCTCTTGTTCCTTTAGCCGTCAACACAGTGAATCCTCTGGAGTTGCAGGCGTCCATAGGCTACGGTAGCTGATGAAATGAGCGTACAAACTACATTACTATTAATTTACTTTCCTAAAATTCCCACGTGTCCGCATACTGAAATCACATTTTACGTAGTCGCGGTTGACCGGACAAGAGTTTATAAGCGGTTTAAAAATTAATTTTACTATCGATTTTAAACGAATAAAGTGGTCGCAAACTAAAAAATAAGTAGTTCGGCAACTAATATTAACATATTATAAGTATTTAAGTAGTATTTTTAATTATGTGTCACACAAAGTGAAAATCAAAAATCGGTATAAGATGCCACTAAGCGGACATGTGTCCGCCAACCGGGATACCTAACAAATTTGCATACGGGTTGCGCGGACAGTCGATATTTCTATAACTTTAGAAAGATCATAAGAAAATCTCTGTAAATAACGTACATTGGTTCATAATTAACCGAACTAAATGCCTAACACGTATACAAAAGAAGAAACTTACGTTTATCCGCGCGCCTCGTTCTTAATTTATTCGTAAGATATCGACCATTTTGGTCACTACTGAGGAGTAGCGTATATAAACATTTTTTTTTTCTGGCTAAAGGATGCATCAATTGTTTTGAAGTGAATACATTATTATTGCATAACTATCTGAGTATCACCAAACAAATTCATTTTATTTCTAAGAACAGCAGGAATCTTATTTTTTGCATTTTAAGAAAAGCTAGTTGACGGCCATTTGTCCGGCTACCGGCACTGTCCGCGCTACCGGCACAATGACCCTATCATTATCAAATTTTTACATAAAGTGTATTGTGTGTGCAGCTACTTAGTTTTGTAGAGAAATTGCTAAAAAAATATTTTTAGGGGAGCACTCCATATGTGTAAGTAATTATCAAAAAAAATTTTTTTGACAAATATCAACATGATGCACATCAATCGATAGGTCTCTAAAAATAACAATGTTCAAACAACTGAGGTTTCTTTGAACATTTTTTGATTAAGTGGATATTTTCAGAAATAATCGCTCCGAAAGTCATAAAAATTGTGTCCCCTCCCCCTGTAACTTTTGAACCGTAAGTCCAAAAATTATGAAAAAAATCAAGAAGATACACCTTTTAATAACATAACATAAACATAACATAAATATTCTTTATTGCACACCTCAAATTAAAGAAACAGAGTATACACAAAAAAATAATAATAATAATAATTATTTATTTATTATTTATAGGAGGCGGGGATGACCCCCCTGGCCCGCAGGACTTTATAAGGATCGAGCGAGGAATATTTCAGGGCGACAGTCTGAGTCCCTTGTGGTTCTGCCTAGCTCTAAATCCGCTCAGCACCCTGCTGAAGGATTCAGGGCTAGGTTGCCGGCTTCGGAGAGAGGGTGAAGTCATATCTCACCTTCTGTACATGGATGATCTCAAATTATTTGCTCCAAATAACCGGGACTTGCTGGAGCTACTGAAAACCACTGAAGTCTTCAGTAGTTCTATCAAGATGGAGTTTGGTGTTGATAAATGTGCGGTTATGCATGTACAGCGGGGGAAAGTAGTAAATTCAACAAATTTGCAACTTTCTGAGACAATGACGTTCAGATCTATCTCTGAATCAGAAACCTACAAATACCTTGGTATGTCACAGTCGTTGGGTATTGAGGATGTGGGTATTAAACAGGCGTTGAAGGAGCGCTTCTTCGGTCGGCTGACAAAAGTACTCAATAGTCTTTTGTCAGGTGGCAACAAGGTGCGCGCCTTCAACGCCTGGGTGATGCCCCTACTCACATACTCCTTTGGCATACTAAGGTGGACACAGACCGAGCTGGATGCCCTGGATCGGAGGGTCCGTCTATTGCTCACCACACACCGTATGCTTCACCCACGCTCGTCTGTTATGAGATTGTACATCCCACGGAAGTGTGGAGGTCGCGGCTTTTTAAACGCCAAAAATCTCCACAACCGTGAGGTGTACAATCTCAGGAATTATTTCCTTAACAACGAGTGTGGGATGCATCGTGATGTGGTGACAGTAGATAAGAACCTCACGCCGCTCTCCTTGGCGAACGAGAACTGGCGCAAACCTGTGGTGCTAAGCACCGAGGATCGCAAGGCGGTATGGAAGAGCAAGGAGCTACACGGGCGGTTCTACGGGGCCCTCACGGGACCCGACGTAGACCTGCTCGCGTCGGTGAACTGGCTACGATTCGGGGACCTCTTCGGAGAAACCGAAGGTTTTGCCTGTGCAATTGCGGACGAAGTTATCATGACGAATAACTACCGGAGATATATCCTGAAGGACGGTACGGTCGACATTTGTCGGGCATGCCGCCGTCCCGGAGAGTCACTCAGACATATCATCTCCGGTTGTTCTCATCTTGCTAACGGCGAGTACTTGCACAGACATAACCTCGTAGCCAGGATTATACACCAGCAGCTTGCTCTCCTATACGGTCTTGTGGCCCACGAAGTGCCGTACTACAAGTACATACCTGCGCCAGTTCTCGAAAATGATCGTGCCACGCTCTATTGGGATCGATCTATAATCACGGACAGGACTATTGTAGCCAATAAGCCTGATATCGTGGTAATAGATCGACCGCAACGCCGGGCCATGCTCGTCGACATCACCGTCCCATGTGACGTGAACCTCGTGAAGGCTGAGAAGGACAAATCCAGCAAGTACCTAGACTTAGCTCACGAGGTAACCGCCATGTGGGAGGTTGATTCGGCGATCATTGTGCCGATAGTTGTTTCTGCGAACGGTCTCATAGCGAAGAGTCTCGACCAACATCTTGAGAGACTTTCGCTACGGGGTTGTGGTTGGATCAAGGGTCAGATACAGAAGGCGGTAATTCTGGACACGGCGCGCATAGTCCGAAGGTTCCTCACTCTGCGGCCCTAACCACCGGCAGCCTGGGCCTTGCTCCGTTGCCGGCGGCACCCTAGGATAGGTTTTTTATAATGTTTTTATTGTTTTTGTGTGTTTTTGATGTATTTTTTGTATTTTACTTTTATAAAAATATTGTAAAAAACCTATACTAAGAAAAAAAATTGAATAAAGAGGAAATAATAATAAAGTAGTCAACGGAATTAAAATGATTACATGAAGCAAAACACGACTGCAGCAAGCGTCCCCGCCAAACGCACGCCCACCATCCTCGCCCGCCTCGTCAGTCTCCTCGCCATCGTCGTCGGGCGATGAGTTCGCCACTGCGCCCGACACCAGCGAGTCGAGCGACGAGCGCGGGCCGCCGCCGCCGCCGCCACGACCACCTGCGCGACGAGGGCGGCCACCGCTGCCGGCACGCTTGGGGCTTGCGGGACACCCTGTCCCGCCCAGGGCCCCCGCTGCCGGTGGTATAGTGCGTCGCATGAGATGGACTCAATCAATGAATGAGAACGTCATGCGCGCCTACTATGGGGCTACAGAGGGGGGAACTAATCTGTGCGCGTATCGTGACCGGATGCTTCCTCTGTTTCAGGCCCTTGAACCAACCATTGACACGACTGCGCAGCGATTATCGGATCAGGTGCGCGTCATTCAACGGCTAAAGCGGTTGGATGACGCGACACTTGATCGGCTTCGCCTGGAGGCTCTCTCTGCTCGCGCGGCCTCCACCTCGGCGCGGGATCCGCCCGCCACGTCGCTAGATCCGATGCCCGCATCCGACCTGGCATCGGGGGCGCCGCGGATTGATCCCAGTGCCGATGAGGAGGAGATCGCGAATCAGAGTGTGAGTAGTACAGCCAATGAGCAACTGAGGAGGACTTTGGAAGAGGCAATTACGCAGTATCGCTCCACAAACATCACTAGGCCACGATTACCACGCTTGCCTATGAATAGACGCAATCTAGCGTTAATGGGAGCCCTAAATGATTTGCTAGATCCACTCCTGCGGACTAGTAAAGACCTAGATGATACGCACTCGATCATGTACTGCGGAGCCATCGCGGCGTGCCGTGTTGCTCGAGTCAAGTTTCCGGACGCTGAACGTGCACCTAGGACCGCCGGGGGTGTCCCCGCATGGCAAGTGCGGATCGAGCGTCGTATCAACTCATTTAGGACCCTCATTGCAAAGCTGATCTGCTTTAGGGGGGGCAACAACCGCCCCCGAGTAATGCGCTTTGTGCACCAGGCGTTCGCGGGGATGGATATCGAACCCCGCGACTACATGGCCAACGTCACAGAGCGCATCGACTTTCTAAAGCAGAAAGTTTATGCATGGGCAAGCCGTATTCGCCGCTACAGAGAGCGTGTGGACCGATTCAGGCAGAATCGTCTTTTCCAAAGTGACCAAAGGAAGGTATACCGGAGGTGGGAGGAAGCCGACCCCCGTGTGTCCGACGTGCGACTGCCGGATGCTACTGCCATGACTGATTTCTGGCGTAGCATCTGGTCGGCGCCCGTTGAACACACGGAGGGCGAGTGGATGAGCGTTGTCGAACGTGAGTGCGAGTCCATCGAACCTATGGGGGCTATTACCATCAGCCCCGATGACGTAAGTTGTGCAATCCGTACGGCTCAGAACTGGAAAAGTCCTGGCCCGGATGGATTGCACAACTTCTGGCTAAAGTGGTTTCGATGCTCGCACTCGCGGCTGGCAACGCAATTTCAGCAAGCCCTCGAACTTGGCTCCCTCCCGCCCTCCTTAACAACTGGTGTAACCTTCCTGCTCTATAAGTCCGGTAGTACCACGGAAGCGAAGAACTATCGACCCATCACGTGCTTGCCTACTCTCTACAAGCTCCTTACATCCATTTTGAGAGCAAAAATAAACGCGCATATGGTCGCAAACAACATTTTGGCCTCCGCTCAAAATGGATGTAGGGTTGGGTCCCGTGGTACTAAAGAGCTCCTCCTCATAGACATGACCATTTGCCAACGAGTCCGGCGGAACAGGGGGGCCCTCTCAGCCGCCTGGATTGACTACAAGAAGGCCTATGATTCAGTGCCTCATTCATGGCTGGAGAGGATCTTAGAGCTGTATAAAATTGATGCAGCCTTAAGATCCTTCCTTAGCGCGTGTATGAGGCAGTGGACCACAGTACTTCGTCAACCAGGAGGCGGGGATGACCCCCCTGGCCCGCAGGACTTTATAAGGATCGAGCGAGGAATATTTCAGGGCGACAGTCTGAGTCCCCTGTGGTTCTGCCTAGCTCTAAATCCGCTCAGCACCCTGCTGAAGGATTCGGGGCTAGGTTGCCGGCTTCGGAGAGAGGGTGAAGTCATATCTCACCTTCTGTACATGGACGATCTCAAATTATTTGCACCAAATAACCGGGACTTGCTGGAGCTACTAAAAACCACTGAAGTCTTTAGTAATTCTATCAAGATGGAATTTGGTGTCGATAAATGTGCGGTTATGCATGTACAGCGGGGGAAAGTAGTAAATTCAACAAATTTACAACTTTCTGAGACGATGACGTTCAGATCTATCTCTGAATCAGAAACCTACAAATACCTTGGTATGTCACAGTCGTTGGGTATTGAGGATGCGGGTATTAAACAGGCGTTGAGGGAGCGCTTCTTCGGTCGGCTGACAAAAGTACTCAATAGTCTTTTGTCAGGTGGCAACAAGGTGCGCGCCTTCAACGCCTGGGTAATGCCCCTACTCACATACTCCTTTGGCATACTAAGGTGGACACAGACCGAGCTGGATGCCCTGGATCGGAGGGTCCGTCTATTGCTCACCACACACCGTATGCTTCACCCACGCTCGTCCGTTATGAGATTGTACATCCCACGGAAGTGTGGAGGTCGCGGCTTTTTAAATGCCAAAAATCTCCACAACCGTGAGGTGTACAATCTCAGGAATTATTTCCTTAACAACGAGTGTGAGATGCATCGTGATGTGGTGGCAATAGATAAGGGCCTCACGCCGCTCTCCTTGGCGAACGAGAACTGGCGCAAACCTGTGGTGCTAAGCACCGAGGATCGCAAGGCGGTATGGAAGAGCAAGGAGCTACACGGGCGGTTCTACGGGGCCCTCACGGGACCCGACGTAGACCTGCTCGCGTCGGTGAACTGGTTACGATTCGGGGACCTCTTCGGAGAAACCGAAGGTTTTGCCTGTGCAATTGCGGACGAAGTTATCATGACGAATAACTACCGGAGATATATCCTGAAGGACGGTACGGTCGACATTTGTCGGGCATGCCGCCGTCCCGGAGAGTCACTCAGGCATATCATCTCCGGTTGTTCTCATCTTGCTAACGGCGAGTACTTGCACAGACATAACCTCGTAGCCAGGATCATACACCAGCAGCTTGCTCTCCTATACGGTCTTGTGGACCACGAAGTGCCGTACTACAAGTACACACCTGCGCCAGTTCTCGAAAATGGTCGTGCCACGCTCTATTGGGATCGATCTATTATCACGGACAGGACTATTGTAGCCAATAAGCCTGATATTGTGATAATAGACCGATCGCAACGCCGGGCCATGCTCGTCGACATCACCGTTCCATGTGACGTTAACCTCGTGAAGGCTGAGAAGGACAAATCCAGCAAGTACCTAGACTTAGCTCACGAGGTAACCGCCATGTGGGAGGTTGATTCGACGATCATTGTGCCGATAGTTGTTTCTGCGAACGGTCTCATAGCGAAGAGTCTCGACCAACATCTTGAGAGGCTTTCGCTACGTGGTTGTGGTTGGATCAAGGGTCAGATACAGAAGGCGGTAATCCTGGACACGGCGCGCATAGTCCGAAGGTTCCTCTCTCTGCGGCCCTGACCACCGGCAGCCTGGGCCTTGCTCCGTTGCCGGCGGCACCCTAGGTTAGGTTTTTTATAATGTTTTTATTGTTTTTGTATGTTTTTGATGTATTTTTGTATTTTACTTTTGTAAAAATATTATAAAACCTAACCTAAGACGAAAAATAAATAAAGAGAATAATAATAATAATAATATTCTTTCAACCAAAATTATTTTGAGCATTATCGGTATAGGCGTTTTTGAGTTATCTCCAAAAAACTACAAACTTAGGCAGATACGACCTTGCGATAATAGTTTATTCGATATGGTCTAAGTCCAATCAGATTGCATAACAATCCCTATTGCTAGATCCGGGCATCTGGCAGCTTTTAATGGGTGGAGCACAGAGTGACAGACCAACAAAGTTTTTAAGTTGGAAAAAAGTTATACCGAAACAGGTAAAAACTGCTGAAGTTGTATCATTTATAGAGAAAAGGGCCTATATTTTAACATTAGAATGACAATTATTTGTGATTGGTTTTGTTGTTAACAATTGTATACAGACAGAGTGTATGTTTTGTTTAAGTAAAAAAAACACAAAGTTAACTGTGACATACTTATTTTATTGGTAATAATTACTACATATAAGTGTTTTGTTTCGATAATACTTTTGTCAAGAGGCGACGAGGCAGTTTGTGACGAAGCCCTTTTTTAAATATCTATCGTCAAGTTTAAATAGGTACCTAGGTAATCACAATTATTTACGAGTGGACCGGTGATAGGCCGCTTAAAGAGTTTTCTATGTTTCGTTTTTGATAATATTTTAATTAAGGTGTCTTTTATGTTTTTCCCGAGTACTTATGTAACCTGATTACTCGTATGTAACAAAATAAATAAGTACTTAAATAATTAATATTTTTTCATTTGTGTCAACCCTGACCACATTCACTGACTTTCTATGAAATTTTCTTAAATGGGTGATCAACTTTGCCACTTTTGCTGTATCTTTTTTTGTAATAATATATCATTAAGGATCAAATTCCGAAACTATTGTATCCTAAATACTGAATATTCTTTACTAATATTGTAAATACAACTAAATTACTATACAACGTAAAAATGCAGTTGGCAAAGTTGCCACATGGTATAGGTAACTTTGCCAGTTTTTTTTTTACTCGTAAAAGCTTATTATCCGTCATTTAATTTATAAACCATCTTATTTATGCACTCGTTGATAAATATATTATGTGTCGCGTCATTCATACTTCAGTGGTTTCATATGAATTCTGGTTAAAAATGAACTATGACTTTTCAACACCTGTGAAAAGTGGCAAAGTTGCCAGACTTGACGGTACCCATTAGATAAATAGATCTCGTACTTGTACCATATATTTTAAATACTATCTCCCAATTTTCGGTTTCGTTTCATCAAACATGACACAAAGTGGATATTTAAATATAGACCACTCCACTAAACTCATACATATAAATCTACCTATAATCAAATCATGGGTATAAAGAACGTAAACAAAAAAACTCGCGAAGTCGCGACTATAAAAAGGTTGACCGAATGAACAGGTCACGTGGTTTTATTTGTTTACATTCTCTGAAACGCGAATGGAATAGGCTATAACGTATGTACAGTCGACGTCAAAGATATGTTTACACTTTTGGACCTTACTCGACCATTTAAACTAGTGGTTCTGTGAACCGTAGACTTTGGAGAACATAAATAACGCAACAGCAAACTTCCCCCCTTTTCCCCCTCATTTTCCCCCCAATCAAAAAAATGGCTCGACAATTTTTGGCAAATAATCAAGGAACGCACATGCCAAGTTTCATCGAAATCGGATGAAAAATGCGACCTCTAGACCGACACTGACCAACAAACCAACCAACCAATACACACACATCAATCTGCCAAATCGTCGTACCTACCAGTGAAAACGGAGACGTTCGTCGCCTCGCTACGCTCGGCTCCTCAGTCAATAAGGTTCTAAAGCGTGAACATATCTTTGACGTCGACTGTACATAATGCAGTCTTACTTAAAAATACCATGACAATGTGAACATTTCTTAGAGTCCAGCTAGACTAATGCCCGGAATACACGAGGCTAGTTTTTCAAGCCAGTATAGTAAACTAGTGCTAGTAAGCTAGCAAGCTAGTGGGTCTATCTTCGTGTATACAAAACTAGCTTAACTTTCAGGCTAGTAAGCTAGTGCTGAAGCCAGGAAAGTTTTAATAGCTTGCCGTTCTATTTATTAGCTTCCTAGCTTTACTAACTAGCTTACTATACTGGCTTGAAAAACTAGCCTCGTGGATTCCGGGCATAAGGGCAGTTGACGGACTCATCAGCGCGGCGTCAACCGGCAGATTACTATGAAAATTTCCATACAATAAAATTTAGCCTACGTTTAAACGGTGACAGACAGTTTGGTGCAACCGAGCCTAACAGTTTCAGTTCCAATCAACGATTATTTATTTATACGGCTATAGACGGTACAGACAAAGCTTTCTTTTATTGGTAGGTACAATTAGAATGGCTACGAGATTCATGTGATCTAAATCTAAACATGGGAACGTAATGTGACTTGTAGGGATCACTGATAAACTGCCAAATGTTTATTGACTGAGGAGCCGAGCGTAGCGAGGCGACGAACGTCTCCGTTTTCACTGGTAGGTACGACGATTTGGCAGATTGATGTGTGTGTATTGGTTGGTTGGTTTGTTGGTCAGTGTCGGTCTAGAGGTCGCATTTTTCATCCGATTTCGATGAAACTTGGCATGTACGTTCCTTGATTTATTTGCCAAAAATTGTCGAGGCATTTTTTTGATTGGGGGGAAAATGAGGGGGGAAAGGGGGAAAGTTTGCTGTCGCGTTATTTATGTTCTCCGAAGTCTACGGTTCACAGAACCACTAGTTTAGTGGTTCTGTGAACCGTAGACTTCGGAGAACATAAATAACGCTAAGGATAGGTTAGAACTTCTAACCTATCCTAAAACAAAAAAACGCACCTAAATCATTAACCACATTCCGAAACAATTTTTTTGTTGAAAATTATGATTGCCATACCTACGTTGTCTCCCTACTAATAGTTTCATTTCATATGTAGTAGAGGGCTAATATACCACACTGAGTCGTTTTAGGTTTTTTTTTACAAAAAGACGTGCTAAAAAAAATTAACTGTGTTCAAAAATATTAATTTGAATTTTGCTTGCTGCGGACCAAAGCATGTCGGTAAAAAAAGCTGAACGATTTTTTTTAATTAAGTACCTATTCAACACTTTTTTGCTATACCTGTCATACCTAAGCTGTAAATAGAGCTGTTTGTAAACTTAGTCGGAACTGTCTACCGCTTTCAATGCCTCGCTTCCGGGATTATGTAGTTAAAAGTCGGCAATTTTTAAAAATATTTTGAATTGACGTCCTAATTAAGGTTACGACTTGAGCAGTTAATGGTTTCATCGTGGTTTGTTGTCGAATCGCGCTTCTCTCATCTCTTTCCTAAATAAATAGGTAGGTGGGTATTTTAAGAGTCGCCAGTACGCTCGCGTTCCCATACAAACGTAGTTCAGCTCTCATTTTAAAACGACATGCTTTAGAACCATGAAATTTGGCATGGGCATTTTAGTAGTACAGATCTATGTCGGTAATTCATTTTCGTTGCTAAAAATTGTTGTACAAAGAAAATACAGCCAGATACAGATTTCCATACAAAACTTATTTTTGCTATATTTTCTTTGTATTACAATTTTTAGCAACGAAAACTAATTACCGACATAGCTCTGTACTACTAAAATGTCCATGCCAAATTTCGTGATTCTAAAGCATGACGTTTTAAAATGAGAGCTGAACTACGTTTGTATGGGGACGCGAGTTCACGCGAGCGTCCTGGCGACTCTTAAGGGAAAGAAGATTGACACGCACAAACCTCTATAGATATGAGTCGATGAATATGTTTTTAATTTGCAAGTAACTTTTCATGCATTTTTTTGTATATTTTTCCTGGTAAAATTGACAAGCCGCAGTGAGCAGCTCACGTAGATTATTCTAAATTTCTTTCGAATTAGGTAAGTCTACCTAGTAATATAGGTATAAGTCGACACTAATCAACGGATAACTGTTATTGGCCTGATATTATGTAATTGAAACTTGTAAAATGTATATTTACGGCTGTTGTTGTCCTAAATACCAATAAAATAAAATAAATAAAAAAATTAATGTCGATGTTTCTATTGAGTCCACTTCTGGCTATCTCTCTCCTTCTGTTTTGGCTTGAGGAGATCGAGGTGAACCGTGGTAAATATAATATGACGGAGTTGTTAGATGTTTTATTTTAATTTCATTAATACTATTTTATTTTAGTTTTTTTGTATTACTTGGTATTATTTTTATGATTTGTACATATGGAAGCAATTTCTGGAATAAACAATTTCATTTTCCTTTTTTTCTATTATCACAAATATCTGTAACCACAAGTTTTATTCAGCTCATAACCCAACGTAAAAATTAAATGAGTAATCATCTCTACGTGGGGCATAGAGCACGACATTTGTCACGTGACTTAACGTAACCTACATAATGCCGCATTTCATGTGATAGGTATTACACCATGTTGCTGAAAAGTTAAGACGCGAGTGACGGACCTACATCACACCGTTTTCGTCTTGCTTTGTACCGAGACTAGCCTTGACCAGTGACTTGTCCGCTAAAACTTTCAACCCCGTTTCACCTAGACGTCGAATTTAAACAATCATAGGAATTTGAGGAGTTCGCCGTGGAAATGGGGTTGGCCGGTGGAAAGTATTTACAGATGGCGCCAGCATAGCTGGTACCTGTCAGTCCTACAAATAGTGTCAAAATCTTGGTTTTTTTTTTGACCTTGTTGGGTTAGCCTTTAAGCCAAATCCCATACAACAATACTAGTGAAAGGGACCTAGCTATGCTGGCGCCATCTGGCCAAACCGTTGACAGTTGCCAACCCCATTTGGTCCATGGGGGCCGGACAATTTCGTTTATACAAAGAACAGTCCTATTATGCTCATTAGATACCTACACGGGTGACCAGAGGGCTCAATCCTCGCACAGCGCATTGGCATCGCCATTCAGCGAGGTAACGCAGCTAGCTATGTGAGCACCTTCCCAAATAGTAATGAGCTAATGAGATAGGAGACATGTTTAAAAAGGTCCTTTCATGCCTTAGAGAATTCAACCAACTGGAGCGCCATTGACAGGAGTACCCCTCTTCCGAAAACATATAACCAGTGGTCATATTTATTGTATGGATTGACGTTTATATGACATGGCTATATGTATGTAAGTTAGGTATGTTACGTTCGAATAGCCAAAGTCAAACATTTGACGTTCCCCTCCCCTGCAAAAATCAGCATAGGTACTTTTTTTGTAAAGAAAATGACAGACATGGCCACTCCAGCGTTGAATGCTCTAAGTTTCATGTCCATTAATAAAATTTATTATTTACAGATCAGTAAGAAGAAACATAACATACCTCAATCCCAATCCAGCTTTCTCCTTAAACAGCAGCGGAGTTGTAAATCCATTTTTCTGCAGATATGACACCGTGAGCTCGGTGCCAAACATCTCATGGATGGAGCCGGGGTGCTCGAAGCGA
Organism: Pammene fasciana; assembly: GCA_911728535.1. Lineage (NCBI taxonomy): Eukaryota > Metazoa > Arthropoda > Insecta > Lepidoptera > Tortricidae > Pammene > Pammene fasciana. Next base: position 10,847,163 of record OU452292.1, read on the forward strand.
GAGCTCTCCAGCTTGTCAGCGAGGGAGAACCCTCGGCCACCTTCCACATCATCATCCCCGAGGGCCCATTCATCGGAGTAGAGCTTGCGCTGTTTGCGTTCGCGCTGTCAAACAAAATATAATATAATTTTATTTAGGTATATTATATTATTTTATTTGTAATTTTGCAAGTTTAAATTGTGTATTGTCATGAATCTTTTGAATCTTAAATACTGCAATGCTTAAAGTGTAATATATTTTGAAAACACTTGAATTGATAAGCTTGCTTGCTTGCTTCATGTGTTGCTTCACGAATTACACACGAGATGTTATACAGTTACTGCTAATTGTTTTTTGTATGTATAGCAAAACTGCATAGAATTGAATTAGACAGTTTTTAGTTTAGCATAGGAGCCAAAAATCATCATGTATTTGAAATTTGTATTGCCTCCCACTGTAAAACCAATATATGAAATAAATATATTTTGAATTTTTTTTTTTTTTATATATAAATGTAGAGATGAAACTGATGAAACTCTATGCCACCTGCCAACTTGCTACTTCAAGGTAGAGCAGCTAAACTAACATGTTTTAAGGGGTTCTGAAAGCATTATAAGTGTTTGTCTACCATTTCATTCGTTCTAAGTACTTAGATTGAAAAGAGTAAGCATATTTTCCCTTTGAGTGTATTTTTTTATTCAAGAGCTTATGGCTTACTGGGAAATATTTAGAGTAAATGAAAATAGACCTAACATGTAATCTATAGCCATTTCATGAGAGATGTACCTAAATAGTTACTTAAATTGACTTACAATCTAGCTCGAACATGATTTTTGTGTTATCTAATCTATGAGTGGAGTATAAAATTGATTGCTTCTAACTCAAAATGGCAATTAGGACAATACACTGTAACTGAAATATGGCCTGTAAAACTCGGTGCCATCAAGAAAACAATAACTATTACTTTCTGACCAGACAGACTTTCACTTTTAACACTTTATAAGTGAATGAAGATGTCGTGTTTTTGCGTCTGATACTTCGAGTACCGTAGAGCTACAGCTAAACGTAGCTAAACTGAATACAACAAGGTTTATTTTATTTATTAAAAATAGTAAGTAATAGCAGATAAGTGGGTTACATTTTTTAACGCACCACAAGGCCAATGAAATCTTACGTCCAAAGAACTGTGCCTAAGTAGGCACGTAATTATACTAGCATAACAATAAAACTTTGATGCGAGGGCTGTTTACCTTCGCGGACGAAACAAAGAACCCAGTGTAGTGACACGAGACTGTGTCGACTAAGTCTAAATATAAATCAAACGCTAATCATGACAAAATTATTTGTTTTAAATAGTAGGCATACGTTTTACGAGTAGGTATATTGTTTATCAAGCAGCAGTAATAAAGTATTGCGAATGGAGCGATCTCGCAGCCGTGTCGCCGAGCGACGAGTACGAGTAATCGTGCAGTGTGGTCGGAGTTCGGCTCGCTCGCAGCTACAGAGCGCACGCCCCTGGCCGGCTGCCCTCTCCGCCAGCCCGCAGGAAACGCCTTCGTCCAGTGTTGCCAGACACCCCGCTTTTCCGCTTTTTACACCGCGTTTTCGCCACTGGCCCCGCTTTCCGCGTTAAGCTAACGCGGATCCGCTTTTTTAAAATATACAAGAACAAAATTTAAATGGTGGAAAAAGTTGGTAAATTCAAAACATCGAACAATAGTGGTCATAGATAAAGATTTTAAGTTCATCAATCACTACGATTACGATTACGTCATCAAAAAAGCTCAATAATCGTTTGGAAAACTATGGCATATTATCCGGCAAACCTGGGGTATACACTCTGCTAACGTGTCAATAATATACAAGTACAGTACATAACAGTAACCTACGCCGCGGAAGTTTGGAGTAGCGCCACAAAATATAAGAAAGTTATAAACGCCCTGCTCAGCCTTTAAAGAAGATTTGCAATAAAGATCGTTCGGGGCTTCCGCACCCTACCTACCATTGGCTCCATAACCTTAACAGATCTCACGCCACTTCACCTTAAAGTTGTCTGTAAATACCTGCCTACTGACTTTACCTTAGACAAACAGATTTCTCCAGCCGAACTACTCCACCCCCCTCAAAGAATATCCGGACAAAATAGCAAAATCAACAACCCCACAGATATCGAACCATACGACACATTAAATATGCATCATGTCTACACCGACGACGGAAGTAAGCATGACGGAGGAGTTGGTGCAGCCTCCGTTATTTACCGCCCGGATGGAAGGCGTACTATCAAGCGCAAAAAACTACACAAATACTGCACAGTATTTCAGGCAGAATGTGTGGCAATAAGTGCAGCTTGCGAATTGTGCCTACAACTAAAAATCGAACAGATCACCAATCTACTCTGATTCCATGTCCGCTCTCCAAGAAATTGCCAACAGAAGCAGCACCAACCACATTATCAACAACATATCGCCGTTACCGTTACCGTTACCGTTAACTGACTCGGCCAGCCAGCAGTTCTGCTGCAAGGACTCAGAGGCGTGGTCATACAAGGGAGGGAGGGACGGAGAGACTCAGCGACAATGCTCAGATGCACGTACTGGTACGGTTCAGGCCCATCGGTCGGAGGTGTATAGTACGGCAGGTTAACAACCTCCGTCCAGATTAGCCCGCTCCGAAATAGGACGTGTATCCGCGCCTTTTCTTTTGATCTTTCCGTCGTCAGCCACCCCGGCATGCTCAGCAGACCCTCCTGCCCGAGGCACCGGCGAGTCAAAAATACAGGATGGGTGTGTAGGGCTTGTGCAGTCAGGAGAGGATAGATAGGAAAGTAAGAACCAGGCCGAATACCAGCATCGTACCCAGAGTAGGGAAAAAATAAATAGATAAGTGTGTAAATATGTACGACAGGATAAAGACTGCGATATTTTATGAATGTGCTTGTAACGTTTTTTTCAATGACGACGACAACCACATTATCAACAACATACATAGAAAAATTAAACAGATACAGCAAACTGGCTCCATACGCTTCTGCTGGATCAAAGCACATGTCGGAATGACAGGAAATGAGGAAGCTGACAAAGAAGCCAAAATAGCCGCCACCCTCCACAAGGCACCAGATTTCGACCTCCTCCCCCTGTCCTACAAATCAAAGGGTTATGCCGAAGCGAAACCAAACGAAGCACGTAGCAAACTCTATTTCAACTCGACCACTGGATGTCACCTAAAAACCTGGCTCTAAAAGCTATAATATAGCTGGGTCTATGAAGGAAATCCAGAATTTCAGAAACAAGATTGAGCTCTCTTACATTTCACCTCACCCAGATTCTCACCGGCCACGGCTATCATAAAAAATATCTACATCGCTTTAAAATCCCTCATGATGACCTCTGCCCATGTGACCTAACCACCCTACAATCCATAGATCATCTTCTCAGACTGTCCGAAATTTAATCACTCACGACTGGATCACGAAATCGTCTGTCATCATTTTCAAATCGACCCATATAACCTCCAAGACCTCATTAAAAAAGAATCCACACTATCATCATTCAGTAAATTCGTCACCGCCATAGTCAACAGCCTAAAGAAGTTCAACGGTACATAACCATCTCATTAATTCACTATCATCAGTCATCATTATCATCTATAATCATTGTAAAATTACAGACCCTAATATATAATATAGTTAACTAATTAATTACAAAACACAGACAAAGCAAATCTAGCCGCCCGTACCACTCGCGGGGACTCGATTCAGTCACTCTAGAAATGGGGTTGGCCGGTGGAAAGTATTTACAGATGGCGCCAGCATAGCTGGGTCCCTGTCAGTCGTACAAAAGTGTCAAAATCACGTTTTTTTTTTAAAAAATTTTGACCTGGATGGGCTAGCCTTTAAGCCAAATCTCATACAACAATACTAGTGAAAGGGACCTAGCTATGCTGGCGCCATCTGGCCAAACCGTTGACAGTTGCCAACCCCATAAAAAAAAAACATCGAACGAAAAAAACAGCCGAACGCTTAAAGGCCTTAAAGCGGTATTAGACACCGCAACCTGCAGGGCCCAATCTGTCAGGTTGGAAGGTGTAATTAAAACGGCTATTAGACATTGCAACCTGCAGGGCCCAATCTGTCAGGTTGGTAGGTGTAATTAAATGTAGGGCCCGTAGGGAGCTGAAGGAGGGGTTGGGAGAGGCAGGGTACACAACAGATTGGGCCCTGCAGGCTGCAATTTCTAATAGCCGTTTTACGTCGCATGTCAAACACTAGTTTTCCTATTCACACTTTCGCACTAAAGCTTCAGAAAAAAAACAAAGGTCGGGCAAAATTGGCAATATCCACAAATCCGCGTTTTCATTTGAGAATCCGCGTTTTGAAAGCGCAGCTCCCGCTTTTCGTATTCTGGCATCTGGCAACACTGCCTTCGTCAGGCCCTACCAGATGCTCAGACGTCGTCGAAGCCGGTGCACGCACCTTGTCTACAGAAACGCCGCTACTTCGCAATGCTGCGACATACGGAACTATTATAGATTTTGACGCCTTCTCGCATGCGCGAATGCATACGGCCGCCGCGTTTTAAACTCGGTCGCGGCGTGATCGCAAAAAAACTGAGTCCGATGACCCTTGATGACTATCATTATCATTGATAGGATATTCCCATACACTATTTCTAACACATTCCTGTAACTTTCATTAATCGATACACGATGCAGCGATGCACCATTTCGTGTTTACGTGATCCCAGATAAAGCCACCATGGCGTCACCCGGGACTAAATACGTAAAAATTTAACAATAAACACTCACCAATTGCCTCGCAACTTGTTTTTTGCTGTTCGGCAGTGTTTCCGACATGTTTCTATTAGTCAGAAACACTGCACCGCGAAATTAACACTATTTTACGTAAATATTTTACACAGAGCACGAGAAAAAGCAACGCAATCCACCATTTGCCACAGACGACACTACTGCCAACATCGCGGCGAGTAATCACTCCGGTATTTTTCTATAGGTTGGCGTAACGCCTGGCGTTCTATTGGTTTATTTATGGATAAGAATAGGGCGGGAATATTTGAAACATCGCGAATACAATGACATTCGTCGATCTTATTTTCGATTTAACAAATACTTAGCGGAGATTACTATGGTTAATTTAGCATTTGATAGGAACAGTGGAGTTAAATAAAGTAATGGATTTCATATAGCCTCAGTAAAATCTAATTTATTCACGTAGTTATACCAAAATTAAAATTGAATAGTGAACAGAGTACCTGGACCAATACATTCTGAGTCTGCTTTGTAATGAATATGTAAACTATGTAGGTACGAACTCTATTAGAATATTTCATATTTATTTTCATTTGAAATACCAAGAAATGTTTATACATAAGCTTAGAAAAATTATAATTTTGTATGTGGTAACACATATATGAAAACATTTTTTTTAAATATGGTTAGAGTTGAAACTGAAAATATTGATTTGTTTTTATGATAAGAAAATAATATTGAAACTAATTGAAAACGGGATGTTATATAATTTGATAGGTACCTTGGTAAGTGGGTATATCTAATATAAATTTGTAATGGTAACATTGAAAGTTCCAAAATGGAATGAAATTTTAATTTGTATTGTATGTCCACTGATATCGTATATTCATTTTTTTTAATGTATGTTCACCGATGAAAGACGGCTGTACAGATTTGGAAATATCTTTTTTTGTTTGAAAGAGTATACTTCGACACTTCACAGTTGGATCCCATCATCAGATCTGGACCTGGTGACAATTGGCACCAGGTCCAGATCTGATCATGGGATCCTGGAGAAATCGAGGGAACTCTTCCAACTGTTATAGGCACAGCTATAGTGATTTCACTATTTTTTACAGCAACTCGGCCATTTCCTCTTCGAATAGCGGATTGTAGGGGAGCGTGGGGTAATCAGAGCGGGCGGGTAGTGAGAGCGGTGTCAAAGTAGACTTACCCAGCGCTCGTATTTGTGCAAACGGCCTTCGGACATCTTCGGAAGCGCTCGGCAACGCTTCCCTCCCGCGGACGACGCCTCAGCGCCGCGCGATTAGTTGCACGAGACGGATGTGTGTTTTTGGCTCCGCGGTTATAAAAAATTGTGAAATTCGTCATTCAAGGTAAGCGTTAAATTATCTTTATTTTGATCGTGTTTTCCCAAATATGTTACGTTAATATATCTTATTTACATCGATGCATCTCAAATCGCGACTGCGAATCATATTTTTTTTATAAAAATGTTTTATTGTGTTGGTAGTCATGCGGGTAGTGGGAGCTATAAATATTTATACTGAAATGGTTTTCTTTATTTTCCCTTCCAGATGCCACGAAACAGACCGTACCACATCAAAAGCCTCTTGGACTGATTGAGACTGATTGTAAGCAAAGAAAATACTTAATCTAAATATATTATATTACTATGGTTCCCATTTGACATATAGGACGTTTTGTAGCTCTCGTTACCCGAAGGTGAGGGTAATGGGAGCGAATGCCATTTTTTTGTTATTTGTTTCTCATCATTAACTATGCCATTATTTTCGCATATTTTTTGTTGTTATGGGTTGCCAGATAAATAACCCTTACGTCCATAATTAAAGATATTTTTTCTACGCAAATTATGAGTTTTATTATCAATCATTCTTAGTAGGCTCTAATTCCCCCACGCTCCCCTAGGTACCTAAGTGAAGTCGGTTCTTTTTTAGGGTTCCGTAGTCAAATGGCAAAAAACGGAACCCTTATAGATTCGTCATGTCTGTCTGTCAGTCTGTCCGTCCGTATGTCACAGCCATTTTACTCGGAAACTATAAGAGGTATCATTATCAAATTTTTACATAAAGTGTATTGTGTGTGCCGCTACTTAGTTTTGTAGATAAATTGCTAAAAAAAATTTTTATGGAGGGCACTCCATACCAACATGTAACTAATAGTTAAAAAAAAAATTTGCCAAATATCAACATGTTGCACATCAATTTATTTTTGTATTAAGCAGAACGTCTGCTAACGATACCACAATGTTTAGAAATAAAAGAAAAGTAGAAAAATCTACTGCCTCAGGCGAGACTCGAACTCGCGACTCTGGGAAACATGCCCATCGCTCTGCCAACTGAGCTACTGAGACTTATGATGCACATCAATCGATAGGTCTCTAAAAAATTACATTGAGGTTTCTTTGAACATTTATTGATTCAGTGGATATTTTCAGAAATAATCGCTCCGAAAGTCATAAAAATTGTGTCCCCCCCCGTTACTTTTGATCCGTAAGTCCAAAAATTATGAAAAAAATCAAGAAGATACACCTTTAAATATTCTTTCAACGAAAATTATTTTGAACATTATCGGTTTAGGTATTTTTGAGTTATCTCCAAAAAACTACGCACTTAGGCAGATACGACGTTGCGATAATAATGTATTCGATAGTATTAGCTACTACGGCTGGTTTTTATAAATAATGGTACGGAACCCAGGAGCTGGATAACGGTCTTGAATTAAAAATACGATAGGTACCTATTAATTAAGTAAGATCTACAAAAATATTTACTTTTTAGGGTTCCGTAGCCAAAATGGCAAAAACGGAACCCTTATAGTTTCGCCATGTCCGTCCGTCCGTCCGTCCGCGGTCTAGCTCAGTGACCGTTAGCATTAGAAAGCTGAAATTTGGTTTGAATATGTGCATTAACCAAGCCGACAAAACGGTAGAATAAAAACGCGAAAAATATATTTTGTTAGGGTACCTCCTGTACACGTGAAGTGGGGGACGAAATTTTTTTTCGTTTCAACCAAGTCGTGTGGTGTATCGTTGGATTGGTCTTTTAAAAAGAATTAGGGTCTTCTAAAACCGTTTTTGGATAAAACGAATACTCTCGGAAATAATAGCTCCGAAAGTTTAAAACAGGGCATCCCCCCCCATCTAACTTTTGAATCGTGGGTCCTAAAATTTTGAAAAAAATCACGAAACTGAGGCCTAATGAGTACCTTCAATGAAAACTATATTGAAATGAATCGGTTGAGCCGTTTTTGAGTTATCATTCAAAAACCCATAGTGAAAGGACGTAAGTAAAAATGACGTAAGCGCCGCCAAATTTCCCGTAAGAAACGACCTTTTGAATTAATCGTCTCAGTTTACGGAACCCTACACTGAGCATGGCCCGACATGCTCTTGGCCGGTTTTACAAAGATGTTTCTATGTTTCTTTATTTATTTATTTATCGGAACCTAAATTAATTCGCTTTTGTTTGGTATATTTCGTTTTTGTTTGGTTTATAACTAGCAGTCCGCCTCGAACTGAGAACTCGCGATTTACTTGCAAACGAGTTGACCAATATAACAAGACCCATATGAAGATTTTTTTTCGCCTTCTAAGTCCACAACCCCTTGATCGATCCAGCTCATAAACGAAAACTCAAATTTTATGTATCTCTGCTTCAACCCCAGCAAATTTCATAAAGATCAGAAAAACGTTACTAAAGTTATCGTCGAACAAACTCTCAACATCTAAAAGCCATCGAAATGCCGAGACGTCCCAGTAGCCAGAAGTTGTTTGTAAGAACTCGCTTCGCTTACGCTCCGCTCGTTAATAGGGAAATAATACTCGTACAAGTAAGTTCTGCAATATTTTTCCATTTTTAGGGTTACATAGTCAACTATACATACAGCCTTGGCCAGAAGTGTTGAGCACCAATGCGATTTTCATACAAAACTGGAAAGTTTAGTCCATCGTTTCCATCTTTGTTTAAGTTATTTTGTCAATTAATTTAAACTAATAGGCATTTTTTGTTGAAGTTAGTAGTAACTGCATAGAATATTTGCAATATGTCGCACCGACTTAAATTTAAATTTTTGGTACCTTCTGTTTTCATATTTTTTAAGTACCTTGAAAGTGTTATTAAGTGAAGTTTTCTATATTTATAAATAAAATATAACACTTACCGTTACCGTACATTGTTAGGATAGGGAAATAATGCTTAACATCAAAATTATAAACAAAAAACACCTATGCTCAATACTTCTGGCCAAGGCTGTATGTATCTACTTATATATTATAGCCTTATAGTTTCGCCATGTCCGTCTGTCTGTCTGTCCAGCCACGGCTTAGTTCAGTGTTTGCTAGCGCTAGAAAGCAGAAATTTGGTAAAGTACGTGACAAACGGTAAAAAAAAAATTGGGGTACATATGAAGTAGGGATGATTTTTTTTGCGCTTCAACCCTATTCCGTGGGGTATCATTAGAAGTCTTCCAAAAATAATACAGATATGACATACAGGTTTAAAAAAACATTTTTTTTTATAAAGTCAATACTTTCAGAGATAATTATTAATTAGCTCCCAAAGTTCAAAAAAATGTGTGCCCCCTTCTAACTTTTGAACTGTGAGTCCAATATTTTTTGGGAAAAGCTCATGAAAGTGAGGCCTAATAAGTAATTTCTAAATATTATTAAGAAATAAAAGTTGAGCCGTTTTTGAGTTACCTCAAAAAGTTGTCATTGCATAGTAAAAGGAAGTAACGTAAGTGTCGTAAAATATGTTATATTATAAAAACGTTTTTCGAGTGGGTGTATTGCGATGGTCCGACAACTACGGAGCCCTACACTGAGCATGGCACGACATGCTCTTAGCCGGTTATTATAAATGAAACACATGTCATAATTAATCTCATGATTTATATTTAATAATTTATTAAATTCGAATACTAAAATACACCAGTTACTTATTTACCTACAACTTGAAAAAAAATACAATAAGACAAGAAGTATTCTGCTATTTACCTCCAATTTGTTTTTATACATTTTCGTATGATATAATGAGTATTTGTATTGTATTGTATTGTATTGTATTCGTAGGCATTTGTATTGAACATTTTTCTCCGTTCATTACTTGCGTACAGTCCGTGAGCTCTAAAAAGAAACTTCGGGTTTTAGAAAGAGACGTCGGGTATCAGTCAACAGTGACACATGAAAAAGCAGAACAGCAATATCACCTTCGTGTGATCGCCTATTCCCGAAGGTTCTTCTTAAATGGATGATAAGAGCTAAATTCCCTCCCTATCTTTTTCAGCGCGAGTGAAAGACAAACACTGCGTTACGATTAGTATGGGAACTCATAGCAAATTTTGCAAAATGATGAATAAAAAAAAACTATGCATTAATTGAGAATTATAAGGTAACGAAGTTTTTAGTATTAGTGTGGTGGAATATATAAGCCAAGAAACTAAAGACGTGCAATTGTTTAAAGCTAATTTTAAGATGTATCTTTGGATTTATTTTCTATCGAGCCGATTTCGTCCAATCATGTATTGGAATTAACAAAGTTCTTTTAAATATAATGAATATTGACATATTTTTTTTTACTTTTCCAAAACAAGTAGTTATAGCTATATGACTGTTTAAGTAAAGTCAATTTGAAGGTCATCGGGTGTTGTCAGCCTCTTAAAACTCACGGAGTGTATAAAATATGTCTCGAAGCATCGTCTATTGCGCTACTTTGCGTGTTTATTCTCATCAGGAGTTTCCAAAAAAATTAAGCAATTTTTTCAAAGTTCCAAATCCTATAATCTTATAATTTTGTGATTTTGTTTTTACACACATTTATTTAGCTTGACCTTGTTTGTATATTTATGTGCTTCAAATACGCTGAATTTCATCCACTTCCCGGTATCTGATTGAGCTGATATATAGCATACCTCCATAACTTGCATGACAATATAATATTTTGGCACCAACGAGCTGGTCTGATGATGGAGCCCGAAGGTGGTCATTAGAACTGTGTTAAAACAATGGAAGCCCATTGCGTTTGGATATGTTAGAATCTTATCGTTGAACAGTACATGACTTTTGCAAGAAAAGCTTCAGCGTTAAAAACTTATATTAAATATTTTTTTTAACAACTTATCATAACAATGAATCAGAATCGTTCCTAAAATGTACATGGGTATATAATCGAGTTAGATAAGCTATAAAACCATGATTATGTATGTTAAATATGATATAAAATGTCTAAACTATAAGTACGTAATTTTTATTTACAATTGGCAACATCTCGTATTTCTTGTAATTCTAAAAAAATCTAAATTACCTTGTAAACAACAAAAAACTTGGTAAAAATATTAATATTTTACAGATTTACATACCTACAGTCCTTTACTGCCTACTATGTTCCCAATCTTTAAACAAATCTACACAAATTATCAAGTTTGGGCTAGCTAGTGTTGTCTTGATGCGTAGGTTAAAATTTCCTGCATAGTACAGTCGCTATAAACTATCAAAAATAAAAATTATGCCCAATGTTATGTTGTTTTTTTTAAACATCCCTTCAAAGTATATAGAGATTATTCATAGAATACATGATTATTCATAGTTTTTAACCGACTTCAAAAAAGGAGGAGGTTCTCAATTCGACTGATTTTTTTTTTTTTTTTTATCATAATTTTTTTTTTTGTATGTATGTTACTCCATATCTCCGTGAATCGTGAACCGATTTTCAAATTTTTTTTTTGAATCGAACAGGTATAACTCCTAGATGGTCCCATTGTCACCAAGTCGGGATCTGATGATGGGATCCTGGAGAAATCGAGGGAACTCTTCAACTATTATAGGCACACCTATAGTGATTTCACTATTTTTTACAGCAACTCGGCCACTTCCTCTTGGAATAGCGGATCCTAAGTGAAGTCGGTTCTTTTTTTGTTTAAAATTATTTTATTAGTCAACATTCCTCAAGGTGATACTATAATATTTCAATGCCGGATCCTCGATAACACACTCACTGTCGGCCACTCCGTTATCATTTAAAAATTCCGTTCTCCGCAGCCAGTCCAAATATAACTTTAAATACCTATCCCCAGGGTCCAAATCCGTGTGTCCCATGCAAAATATCCTGTACGCATCTTCCCCGTACTTCCCTATGCCGTGGAGGTCGCTAGCCCGCCTCCACTTCGACGAAACGAATTGATACGTCAACTTCCAAATCATTTGACCTCTTTTCCTCAGTCCTAAATTCTCAAAAAAACCTTCCAAGGACTTTGGAGTGTCGTTTAAAACGTGATACGGGGTTGGATACTCTTCGAAGAATTTTTGCATATGGGGCCTGGCGGTTTTGCCCGAAGTTTTCGTTAGGAAGATTGTTGCTATTAACATTGCCCAGGGGTTAGTGGAGAATTCTTCTTCGAAGACATAGTGGGGTGATACTGGCATTTCTCTTGGTGTTATGTTGTAGAAAGGGTCTATTTTGAGTGGTTCTTGTTCTTGGATAGTGAGCTGGGAGAGGCTGAGTAGGTCCGCGTCGTCTAAGGAGCACTGGCTCGAGTCTTGGGACTCTTGAGATGAGTCTAGATTTGTTGACATCGTTCTATTGGGACTCTTGGCTGGTAATTTTGAGTCTTCTTGGAAGAATCTGCTGACGCAAAGCTCTGGTGTCGCCATGTTGGTACCTGGAATAGATATGCTTATGTTATTATAGACATAATGCGTATATCATACAGGCTGGTATTTTAGTAAATATTCTTAGATGTGAAACGAATTTTCGTAGAAATTCGTAGAAATATGTAGGTACGTACGATATTTTTCAACTTAATGTTTTGAAAAATTTAATAGTTTTTGACGCTATGTATTTGTATAAAGGACAATATCCTAACTGTTTATTGCACACAACACCTCAAACAACAACAACAAATACCGTAAAACGGGGTAACTTAATAAATTTTTGGGGCTACTTTGATCGATTTTAAACGGTCATAAAAAGAACATTATTTATGATTTATGTGCTTGATTTCTTTTGGTACATGGCTAGAATCAAATTCTTGGCTATTGTATTACCAGAGTCTGGAAATAAATGTTATTGATAAAACCTTAAACTATCGTTTAAAACTTCTTAGTAAAATATATTTCTCTCGTAAAAACAGTTTATGCAAAGTGGTCCTTGTCATATTGATATCTCAATAAGGATGTCTAGACTTGGCCCCATAATAAATAGTAGCGACATTGCCATCTAAAAGGCATTTTGCACTGAATCACTTTTTTTTTTAATTGGTAAGTATTTACTCTGAAACTAAACTATTCTATCCAAGAAAAGTAAGTATAAGTAGTAGGATATTTTAGTCAAATATGATCAGGAATACACTGTTAAAATCCTTTTGATTCCTCGTGATTGCATTGTATCTGTAGGGACACTTTTTAGGGTACCTTAATCCTAAGAGAGGTTAGTTATCAGAATGATAAGTATTTTTCAAACGTTTGTTTATTTTAAATAAGTAAGTATATTCGTCCAAGAATTTTTATGGAGAATTGACGATGAGATAACGCAAGCTTTTTGGAATTTAACACATTCGTAAACAACTAAGTCATTGAATTCGACTTCAATACCCGATACCCGGATGATGATCGCAAAGTCCGAAGGAGCAAAGGTGTAGAAACGATTATATCACACGCCCAAATACCATCCGCATACGTGGGTTTTACCAGAGGGGCTTTGTAGCGTCAACTACACAAGTAACGTAACTGATGATGGCAAAAAGATGGACAAAAAGTTTACAATGGGAACGTAGAGCACTGTACTATTACAACAAGATGGGTGAAGAAAAAAGTGCTTAAGAAACCTTGATTTTTTTGGTTTCTTGTGCAGTCACCGGCAAAAGTATCTTCCTACACGAAGGCCGCAAAAATATGTGACACGCACTTATTTGTAGGGCCATAAGTCACATATTTTTGCGGCCTTCGTGTAGGAAGATACTATTGCCGTGGACATACGGCGGACGTAAAGCGCCATCTCTACATAGTAAAGCTATCACACTTGGAGCACAAAATTCTTAGACTGTGACTTAGGCCAGTTTCTTAGGCTCTCTCTCTCTCCACAGACGTAAGCGACTGGCCACCTGCGATTTTTAATTTAATACATTGTGGTTTTTGATCCATCGATTGATTTCCTTGCACCTACCTAGACGGCAACGTCACGAAATCGCGCGCGTTTTGTGTCAAAATTGCGCCGATTGTAGAGGCCATTAGATAATCCACAGATATAATATTCTTGTTCGAGTCTGTCGGTACATGAAATATTTTACTTTTTTATAATAAAAAGATTTGCATTAAGTATTAATCGTAACATTAGTACTATTTATAGTATAACGATATTTTTTAAGGCACAAACACGTAAACAGAATACTTAAGCTTATTTTATGACGAGATTATATAGGTTAGCTTATAAGAAAAAAACACTAATTGTAATTTTGGTACCGTCAAACGTAATGTTGTCATTACCTCCTATAAGTAACTTTATCGTAGGCTACTTTTCTACTTTACCAAGAGAATATATTTTAACGGCCTCCTAGCCTAGTGGGTTGGGTAGTGACCCTGCCTATGAAGCAGGAGGTCCCGGGTTCGAATCCTGGTCAGGGCATCTATTTGTGTGTTTATCACGGATATTTGTTCCTGAGTTATGGATGTTTTCTATGTATTTAAGTATTTATCTATATCTAGCTATTAATGTTATTATATATATCGTCGCCTAGTAATACCCACAACATAAGCCTTATTGAGCTTACTGTGGGACTAGGTTGATTTGTGTAAGATTGTCCCATTATATTTATTTATTTATTTATAAAAAAAAATGGTATGGTATAATTAAATAGGCAATCATAGCATTTAAAGGTTTAAAGCTACCTTAGGTTTCTATGAGTTATTTATATTTAGTAACACCATTTTCTTGATTAAGCAGACTATTGGTAAAGTTGCTTATAGAAGGTGAAGTAGCCAAGTTTGACGGTAGGTACTCTTACTTTTCTGTATAAAATACGAAACTACGTTTTGTCCATTTCTATATTTTCAATGTATTTTTTCATGTATTTACTTTTTGAGATGTCTAGATCATTTTGTAAATTTTGTTACAAAATTGAACTTGAATTATCATCATTCCTATTACATTTTAAGTCAATACAATTCTACAATTTTGGAATCATGGTAAGTTTTAATTATTAAACTTGCGTCCGGTGGTCGAGTTATGTGAACTTTATGTTAATTTGAACATAACAGCTTAAATACCTTGCAACGAATGAATGCCAAGTCCAAGTTACAATATAAACTGATCAAAGGTCTAAAGTTCATTGAACTTTGATATTTAACTCTGTATGTTTGAAAGTCATTTTGTATGGATGGAAATAACGATTGTTCATGGTACAATCATGCGGATAATTTCATTATTAACGGTATGACTTTATATAGGTAAAAATGCATACTGAATATTTCAATAAAATATTGAAAAACAACAAACATAGATTATAAACATAGAAGCGCTGGTAGCCTTGCGGTAGTTGCGGTAAGATTCCGACTTTCAATCCGGAGGTCTCGGGTTCAAACCCCGGCTCCGTACCATTTGATATTTACCAGTCGCTTTTCGGTGAAGGAAAACATCGTACGGAAACCAGACCTAATCCCAAAAAAAAGGCCTAGTTTCCCCTCTGGGTTGGAAGGTCTGATGGCAGTCGCTTTCGTAAAAACTAGTGTCTATGCCAATTCATGGGATTAGGTTGTCAAGCGGACCCCAAGCCGGGATAAACCTAGGTAGAAGAAGAAGATAATATTTTAAATCTTAAAAGGATGATAGAGACACGCGTCCAATAAATTTTTCTCCTACTTTACCGGATCTCAAACGGATCACAACTATTTTTATTACACCCTGTATATTAGTTAATTGTTCTCAATAAGTACTTAATTCTTCTTATAGTATTGGTTTTACGGTAGCGTAGTCCAGGACTGGAAACCGTTACCAAATATTAGTACTTTGTTATTTGGCATGACGCTGGTACCCCAAAACTTTCGGGAGACCAGCACGTAGGTAGGTGAATGTCTCTCGTCAACTCGTGTCTAATGACAGTAATGACGTCATGAAAATGGCTGCCGCTTCGTTACGCAATTTGATGACGTCATTACGCGGGAGATATTCACCTATGTCTCCGTCTCCCAATAGTTTTGCGGTCCCAGCATCATGCCCAACAACATACCTACTAAGAGTTGCTCACGGTTTCCAGCTCAGAATATGTCCCGTATGGTATGTATATGTATGTCACTTCGGCCCTCTGGCCTATAACCGCGAAGCACTTCGTTCATCGAATCGTCTATTTGCATCACTCTCTTTCGTATATGCAAGAGCGATAGAGACGTCACCATCGTTTTGTCGATTTTCGAACTTCGCGGTAGGCCCTCTGTCCCGTAAGGTAGAGCAATAGGTATTTAATTTACTTTCCAAAATTACCGTAACCATTTATTTATCGTATTGCTACACGTCACTGCATACAGATAGGTAGGCATTTCTTCTGTCAGGTGGTAATAGTAGTGGGAAAGTAGATGGTGAAGAAAATCCAGTAAGTGCTGTGAGGTCCAGGTGGGACAGTGCGCCTGCCAAGTTTGTTACTCTATTAGCACCACCCAGGGATCATGTGTTGGGTTATCTAACGTGTTTCCTACGGACGCAGAGTAACATTGATCCGCGATCCAAAATTACCGTAAAAATATTATACCGTAAAAAAACCTTAGTTATGTCTGCTCGGTTACAAGTGGATAACAAGCGCAGATTACTCACTGCTGCTTTCTCAATAAAACAAAACTTGATTAATTGTTGAAACTTGAAACAAGTTAATAATGATAATGTAACGTTATGCAAATAAATGTGTCAATGTTTGCTATAACAAAAAATGTGACTGGCATTTCTAAATGGTGTGTAATCGGATCGTGATAGATTTAGTATAAAGATAGTAGGGCATATATATTTATATGGAAAAAATTATGGACCCTGAAGGGAAACTTCCTTAAATTCTTCCTTCTTATATTTTTCCTAAAAAGTAAAACTGCATTCACAGATATTTTTCTGTAATTTTCCTTTTTTTCCATACCTACTAATTGTGTGTGTTTTTTTTTCCATTATTTAAGGCTCCTCTTGTGCCATAAACTTGGTTGATATTAAGATGTTTTTATTCTTGTTGGAAATAAGATCGTTTGGCATCAATAATCACAAAAAAAGATTTTGGCAAAAATGACATAAATAAATGTTTTTTGTGAACTTGTACATTTTCCCGAAAATTTGTAAATGCAGTTATATTCATTTTTAAAAATATAATAATGTTTCCTTTCAGTAAATTGAGCTACCTCAACGTTTTAAGGTAGTTTCCCTCCAAGGCCCGTTATTTTTTTCCATCCTGTGTAAGTTGGTATTTATTATTAGAAATTTAGTTAATGTTTTATGATCTTTATTAATTTCATATTTCATTACTGAGGCTTCAGCCAACTTTGTTGCACTTCTGTCAAAAAGTAATATAAGTACAAAATGCGTCGGCATATTTGGCATAGGTACGGCCTATTATATTCCTTATAATTCCACATATGTAGCAATAGTGCGAATTTTCAAGACAAAGCCATCTAGGTATTTACATGTGGTTAATCCCTAAACAAATTAACTTGAATGTGTCTTGACTCATATGTCTTCTGAGCCTTTGTCTCGGAGATCACGAGACAATTTATCTCATTTCGCAGTCTTTAAATAAATTAAATGTAATAATGTAATCATAGGACAATTGTTTCAAGTAGGTAGCAAGAATCTTATAAAATGAAATTCCCAGACATATCATATTTAGCTATCTGCCCGTTCAAGGTAAACTCAGAAGTCAGAACATAAATTAAAACCCCTTAGTTATGTTTTACATCTTTGCGCTATAGTGTTAACGAATTACGATTAAGAATTATTTTTTGGCTCAACTGGCAGTTAAGTTGGCGAGCCAGCTAAACTGGCGATGAGCTTGAGTTAAAGGAAATTTGTATGGGAATTTTAAAATTTAAACATTTTTTTATTTTAAAAACTATGGGGTTCCGCACCAAAAGCCTGGGCGACTCCTTATGGTGAGTACTATCTGTAAAAAAATATGAGCACTAAAGTCCGCACCAGCTAAAGTGCAGCCCTACCTTTTTTCTTTACCAATAAGAGATAGTTATTTATTATACAAGGGAGCAAAGTTATTGTTTAACCTCTCGTGTTTAAGTTGAGACTCGAGCCAGCGAAAGATTAAAATTGAGTCACAAGCGTAGCGAGTAGAGTAGGTACAGATTGAACAAACTTTGAAGCCGAATATATTACAAATAAAATTACCACACCTATTTACACACTAAGGCGGCTTTCACACTGCTGCGATTTCCGCATGCGGCGGCGGTGCGCGAGCGAGATAGCGCTCTGCATGTGTATGTGTCACGCTTGAACACCGTCGCCGCACGCAGTTGCGGTGCCAGTGTGAATCGTGTAAGTACAGGTGTACCTATCAGTCAGTCTGTCATTCGCCATGACCCATGTAACCATGTTTACACACAAAACAGTTGGATACTTAAACATTAAACAGCACTCATTAGGCCACTTTCATGCAACGTATGCGTCATTGTCATGGTCTTTCACATTTACATAAAATGGCTGCTAATTGATAACAACAAACACGGCAAATACACTCCTAAATAAAGTTGCTGAAATTTTAACTATGATATTAACATTACAATTGGTTTACCTTTTTCGATCACTAGGTTCTCCTAAATAACAAATTCAGAAATTTAATATTAACTTTTTCTAATAAAAGATAGAGGATCCAAATTCAAAAACAAAGCACCTACAACAAAGATTTTGAGCCTTGTGATAAGATGTAAATCTTCCTCCTAGCGTTTATCCCGCCTTGGGGTCCGCTTGACAACCTAAACCCAGGAATTGACGTAGGCACTAGTTTTTACGAAAGCGACTGCCATCTGACTTTCCAACTCAGAGGGGAAACTAGGCCTTTTCGGGATTATGTCCGGTTTACTCACGATGTTTTCCTTCACCGAAAAGCGACTGGTAAATATCAAATGATATTCCGTACATAAGATCCGAAAAACTCAACCTGGGGTTTGAACCCGAGACCTCCGGATTGAAAGTATGACGTCTTACCGTCAGGCTACCAGCGTTTCTCGTCTTATGAGAAGATGTAAATATTTCCCAAAAATTTATAAATACCAACGTATTCTTTATATTTGTATTTTTATTTGGCTAATTGGCTGTATTTCTTATAACGTTTGTCAGTTTCAAAAATGTAACTATAAGTGATTGGTCATGCTAGATTACTTTTCTTGAAAGTAATAATTGATTGTAATAATAGCGTATTCAACTGGAAATAGTGAAAATCCATCACTGATCGCGTTGCGCATTCCGATGAGGCAGACATTGAATGTGAAACACATGCAAAAATGTGTGCAGTGGTGGCAATGGCAGCTGGTTAGCATTCAACATTTCAAATGAAAACAAAACAACCTTACCCTTATACAATCGTCCCATTGTTAATTACCAGAGATAAACTGTCCAAGAATAGTTTGATTATGATTATATATAAAGTCATACATACCGGAACCTGCTTTTTCTTAGTTAAAACTTAGTTAGTAGCGAGCTGCACCGGCCAGTCGACGCGCGCGCTCCGCGATATCGAGCGACCATAAAAATCGTAAAACAAAACATAAACGGATCGATAACGTATTCGAATTTCCCCGGAAAGTTTTGAATTAAGAACACTGTTTGAAAACTTTGACGAGTGGTTTCGGAATGATCCGTGTGTGAAATAGTTCCAAGTGTTTGTTATTCAAAGGCGATATCGATTCAGTAGCGACTCAGGTGTGATTTTGTGCGGAAGTGACATCGATTGAACTTACGCTAGTCTGGAAGGTCAAGACTCGAGTGCTCGTCGATAGATACACAATCGATTATGGATGCTATTAATCGGCTGACGAATACACTTGTTTAAGAATTAACCAAGAGGTATGTTTTGTATTATACTCTCGAAGATAAACTTGGTATGGAAAATCTAGAAATTTCTGTGCAAGTACCACAAACATGTAGTATTTTATTTCAATATGTTCCTTGGTTATTCATATATCTATATTACCTATACAGTTATTTATGATGTGTTTTTTTAATCAATCAGTTTTAGTAAATTATACCTGATATTGTTATCATAATTACAAACTAGAACTAATGCAATCAATGTGAAATAATTATGTCAGACTTCCGATTAAATATAAAATGTAAAACTCTGTAATGGTTATTAGGCCAATAAAATTAGACTTTTTCAAAGAATTAATTCCCAGCAGGCTGGAAATTGTTTTTATACCTTCATTTTGTCCTAAATTCATGTCATCCGAGTTTGCCCAATTCCAGGGGGTGGGCATTATTTTTGGGAAATTTTTGCTCCTATGTTGACCCTGAGGACCTCATTTCAGCATGTCGGCAATTCCTGACAGCCCTATATTCACCTAAGCCCAAGGAGACCTCCTTGGACTAAATCCGCCACGAGATATTCTCAAAATTCCTCATAAAGCCGACTTTCAATTTGGTATCTCTACCCCCAACAAATGCAGCCGAATTTAACCCTCCTTAACATTGAATTGAATGGAGTGACCTTTTCCGACAGACCTATCGTGTTTGAGCTACAAGCAAACAACTGAAAAAAAGAGCAAACATTTAGCAGTTATTTTGCTGCCAAAAGTTATGCACACCTCCTGGAACTGTGCAAACTCAGATGACATGCTTTTAGGACCACATGCAAGTATTAAAACGATTTTCAGCCCGGTGGGAATTAATTCCTCAAAACGCTTTTTATTCGTCTTATTTTCTTGGCCTATATTACCTATATACCTAGTTAACATTATTATTCTATATTTGCAAAATCACTAGGCTTTTCTCTCTAGTACTACGATTACGCTAAGGGCTAGCCAAAGTGTTAACATGCTCTTGAATCGAGGCGATTAAGTGACAAGCCCATTTTGAGCAGATTGGCCGCTTAACTATATACTGCTGAACACTGGCTGGCTTTTTACTGGAGTACACGTTTAGCACTGGTCCAGACATAACGGATTTCCTTCGACTGTCCGCAATTAACTTCGTGGTTTATGACATTGTGTTGCTCTCTCTTTCGTTGTTCAAGGAAATGCTTGAAAAAATTAACGCATTTGTTGATGGTATATGTACAGTCGCGATCATATATATCGGAGCGGCCAAGGTGGTCACAAATATCTGAACAAGCACCTTATCGCCTTGAAAATAAATTTTTGAGTACCGTGGCCGCTCCGATATATTTAATGGCGACTGTACAGCCTGTATATGTATTTACAGTCACATGCCATAGCTAGCACAACCAAAGATGCAAAAATACGTGACACCCTCTAATGGTTTTTAGAATAAAATTGATAAGATATTTATGCGTGCTTCGTTGCGTACGATATTATTACAGGTGAACTAGGTGACTGTAAAAGAGGAAGGTATGATTTTACTCTCATCTCATCACCGCTATAATGCAAGCGGTGCTGAATACAATGCAATTTCATAGCCGCGAAAAAGAAGTGACATTTGTGCCGTGACATGTGACATGAATGTCATTTGCAGATAAAGGCTTGGTTTGAGGCACATACATCACGGGTTATGATTATATAATAAAATCCCATACTTTATGGTAGGTATAACGTGAATACACACACACGCTCGAAACGTCAGGAAAATAACAAAAGTAAGTGTACGCGATTAAGTCCCGTTTTTCACAAAATAATAACGTGAATTAAAAAAAACATATCTAAATCGTGCAAATTAACCGGCAAAAGAATGAAAAAGGAGAATTAGAAAAATATTTCAATTTTTATTGAGGAAAGAATAAGCATAGTCATATGTAATAATTGCTTACATTCCTCTTTTATCGCAATGATTTCCTGATTGTGGGACTGTTAATAAAAAAATCGTTAATAACCGATTTTAAAATCAGTTACATAATTTGGCCCATTTGCTTGCAGCAAGTAGCAGGTTTACGCCACATATGCAAATAATAGCCCAGGCTAATAAATCAATTGTTCATGATTAACCAGTTTGCATGCCAGCGGGCTCTGCTTCCGCTGCGTCGCTAGGGGACGCCCAATGCTATGCACTTGGCAGCCTCGCAACTATTATACTGATAGAGACGATTCAATAATAAATAGTCCTATCACTCGGTACAAACACATGCACTTTGCTGTTTACAGATAGGCTTGTTTAGACCATATTGACAAGGTAAAACTAAGCGTAAGAAGATCGATGAGTGGACAAAATTGACCTACTAACAGACGCAATGGTTGAGCACAGGAGGAATCATTAATCAATGTCCTTATCAAATTTCGACTTAAACAGCGTTCCTGAAGTTCCTTTTAGAATCTTAGGGTTAAATGATCTATTTATTATTAACTGAAATAGATGTCATATACTTCGGAAAAAGTGACCAAGTCCTCCAGTGTCAGAGGCCAGATTTGAACTGGCGTCTTCAGCTGTCGCGGCTGACGCCCTGACCACTAGACCACCCGGTCACGGCGGAACCGGTCGAAGTAAGTACAATATGCAATCTACTGAATTTGAAACGGCTAGGCGCCGTTGGCCATCTCTAAGGGCATGCATTTCGTGCTTGCACCTCCTATCCGAATCACTTACGCGATTCTGGTATAGCGAGAGGGATGGAGATGGGAGGACGATACCTATTAAAAAAGATTGCAGGCCCACTCTGGAGGATAGTAACAAAGAACCGGGCTTATTGGAGGAAAATTGGGGAGGCGAGGCGTATGCCCAACGGTGGGCGAATACTCGCAGAAGAAAAAGATCAAGAAAATCAAGAAAACCTTGCCTATTAAATGAATATAAATAAAAGCACCTATAACGTGTGAAGACCGTAACGTTTTTACAGATGAGCGAAGAGTAAGACTAATCTTGAAAGCAAGTAAGGTCAACTAACTGATGGGTGACCCTGACCGTTGGTGATCGGTTAAACTCAAGGGTGCCACAAACTCGTTCTTAACATACGCTAAAATTAACTATTGGCTATCAATAATCGTGTCGATCCGGCACAAACTTGCTAGTCCTATTTTGCCTATTTAATAATTTTAAAGAAAGAAGAATCCACTTCACTTGGCCTACTTCACCTTTCCCAGAAATGAGCTTCCGAGCTACTGTAAGTACTCAAATTAATACAGGTGTGCCTTTAATATTTGAAGAGTTTTCTCTAAAATAAAGGTCTAGCTGTCTTCGAATAAATTGGTGAACAATTGAACATACCTACATCAAAATTATTGAAAAAAAAATCCCCACGAATTGAGAAGAGAACCTCCTTCGAAATCTTGAAGACGCGAGTCGGTGGAAAACATTATCGACTATACTTTTTCATAGAGCTCCACGAGTTCCATGACAGAAAGAAAATAATATGATCTTATCCCCTTATTCATAAACGTCTACTAAAGTTGGTGGCCGTTTATGAATAAGGGTATAAGTACACAACAAGATTCTAACTTCAATGTTTCGGCTGTGCGTTATCCGTCAGTCTTTTAAAAACGCAAGTTTTATAGGTATACATTAGGTAAGTAGTTACTAGAAATAAGTCTTATTTCCGATATTGATGCTACAAAGTTGCTACAATGGATTACATTTTAATAAACACAAGCTAACAGCTAAGTGTATTATGTTTATTTACGACTAGACGCACATTTTGAATGGACGGACATTGTCATATTTGATACGAGTATGCGCCAACAGTTTGGTATCGTAAAGTCTAGAAGCAATCCAAACAATGAACTAAGATTACTAAGATCTGCATAAGAGATTCTATACATACTCCTTACCACCCGAGAATGTTAATCCCATTTATAAGAATTATTTGCGTTACCAGTGGCGGTGGGTCAAAAATTTTTTTAGGCAAGCCGGTGGTGATTTTGCCTTAAAATTTCCTCATAACCTGTAGGAAAACTGCTCAGGCGCCTGAAACTTAGGCAAGCCGACGGGAATCGTGTTCTATGGACGTGCCGCCACTGTTGCGTACCTATCATAAGAAATAAAAATTAAAATCAAAGTGGTTCTTATTCTTAACCAGTGCCCCGAGGATCACAAGTCCCTATAATAATTTTAAACAAAAAAAGAACCGACTTCACTTAGGATCCGCTATTCCAAGAGGAAGTGGCCGAGTTGCTGTAAAAAACAGTGAAATCACTATAGGTGTGCCTATAATAGTTGAAGAGTTCCCTCGATTTCTCCAGGATCCCATCATCAGATCCCGACTTGGTGACAATGGGACCATCTAGGGGTTATACCTGTTCGTTTCAAAAAAAAATTTTGAAAATCGGTTCACGATTCACGGAGATATGGAGTAACATACATACAAAAAAAAAAAAAAAATTATGATAAAAAAAAAAAAAAATTCAGTCGAATTGAGAACCTCCTCCTTTTTTGAAGTCGGTTAAAAAGTACCTGATGTGGTCCACGAATTTAGGGACAGGCCTATAACCGCGAAGCACTTCGTTCATCGAATCGTCTATTTGCATCCCTCTCTTTCGTATATGCAAGAGCGATAGAGACGGGACCATCGTTTTGTCGATTTTCGAACTTCGCGGTAGGCCCTCAGAGCCGGCTATTTTTGACGTTATTTGTCATAGTTATACAAGGTACTACTATTCAATTCTGAACCACCAACTGGGTTCCTACCAAAAAATGTATTCCGTCGAGGCAATTTGAAAGAGACTATTGTCACGTACAAAACAAATCCAACTGAATCCTCCTGAAACCTATTCTTAAATTCGTAGTAGTGGTGTTAACTTACATTCCTTGGATCGGCGAATCAATGACGTCACAGTCTGCAGCCTGATACTTCAATGAACTCAACACTTGTGGCAAATAAACATTGTGTTGTTCAACTAGACACATAGGTGGCAGACTGTTTGTATAGCGATCAAGGTCTATTAAGTAGCTTATTAAGAGGCTGACAACACTCGATGACCTTCAAATTGACTTTACTTAAACAGACATATAGCTATAACTACTTGTTTTGGAAAAGTAAAAAATATATATGTTAATATTAATTCTATTTAAAAGAACTTCGTTAATTCCAATACACGATTGGACGAAATCGGCTCGATAGAAAATAATTCCAAAGTTACATCTTAAAATTTAGCTTTAAACAATTGCACGTTTAGTTTCTTGGCTTATAAGTCTGTAATTAAGGACAAACTTCCACCACACTAATACTAAAAACTTCGTTGCCTTATATTTCTCAATTAATGCATAGTTTTTTTTTAATTCATCATTTTGCAAAATTTGCAATGAGCTCCCATACTAATCGTAACGCAGTGTTTCTCTTTCACTCGCGCTGAAAAAGATAGGGAGGGAATTTAGCTCTTATCATCCTCTTAAGTAATCATCGGACCTCAAGTTCACAAAGCCTTTTATAGTATCACTCTGATAAATTAAAAGTTACATTGAAAAGAAAGTATCTTAATCGAATACAAATCCTCTTCGTCAAAACAATGTTGTTTTGTATACCTATAACGAGAACAATTTGCCTAGAAAGTGATTTTTATTCAAGTAAAATGTCTTTATTGAAGTAAAATATATCTTGGGCTAAAGATATACAATTAGTTCAAGAAAATATTTAATTATGTTTAAACAATGATATTTTCGCATTGTTATTCTTGGCTGAAGATATCCTTTTTTTTCATGTAAAAAGAACTTACTCAGAAACGGCTGAACCGATTGATTTCATATCGATTCAACATTCAATTTCTAAGAAACGAACCATACCTAGAAAACCTGCTTCCAAAGAAACATCCGCATTCAAATCGGTTACACGTTCGTAAAGGCACGTCAGTATGAATATGAATAAAAGTATTTTCAATAAGTAAAATTATAATGAATGCTGAAATGCTGAATAAGAATAAGTAGGTATCTCAGCAATATCAAAAATTCTCTGACCTCTTAGGGGATTACGAGTAAACTACAGCTATTCAGGTATAGCTGGATCCCTTGATGCAAAAAAATAAAATATTCTTGAATAATAATCAGAAATTAAATAGGTATCTACTAGTATGTCAAATATTCAATGTCAATTATGTTATCATAGCAACTGTGAATATGACGAATTCACGTTTTGTTTTTGAAGCGTGGGAGTTGATTATACGGGTACTGTTAATTTTTGCCAAAACTTGTTTATAGATACATACTAATTATTTGTATTAAATAGCCCTTGGTCAAATCAGAAAAGCACGCAGCTGTTTAATGAGAATATTAAGTTAAGTATTATTTCCATGTGTAACATTATTTGAATTTTTCGTGTTTTGACACTCGGTTTTAAACTTATAATTTCTGTAAATATGTTAAAAGACATATATGAAAAGAGTTGTAAGTTAGTTTTAATGGGTATATTTAAGATAAGTGATAGGTAAGTGTTTTATATAAGTGTAGTTTTACCTAAGTATTAGAATTTGCAATGTCCTCTTGACGTGTTAATGGGATACTCTAATAACAATAAAAAATACATTTTTTTAACTAATTCGAATGATTGTCACTAAAATGGTATTTTTAGACAGTAGGTAATTTATGTCCATTTCTATTTCAATCATTTTAATATACATATATAATAGGTACAATTCATGAGAATCATTCGTAAGGAGTATTCGCTTGCGGATTATCAAGAGTCTGAAACCGGATCTTACGGATCTTCCATACATCCGTATTAACATGCGTATGCCGCATAAATAATTGATCTTCTAAAAAGCCGTTTACACGTCCTCCCCTTTCCATTCCAAGATATCATAGGCATCTTTTTCTCTCATTAAACTAAGATATGCCAACTTAATGAACGTCTATCTCCAGCAGACAGCGCGTAATCAACCATTAATCAAACCTCTCAGCCGTCAGTTTTTATCGCCACCAGATTTACGTCGTTATTGAGCATAAAAAGTTGAAACGCCGAGTTATGCTTATGTATGATTATGGCAAATATCAACTTGCCGAAATTATCCTAATATAGTACAGTCGCGCATCAAATATATCGGAGCTGCCAAGGTGGTGACGAATATCCGGAATATCTGAAAACCGCCTCTATTGTCAGGGTGATAAAGTGCTTGTTCAGATATTTTTGAGTGCCCTGGCCGCTCCGATATATTTGATGGCATGACTGTATGATGGTAAGTTCTTTGCGGACTAGTATATTGGGATAAACATATAAAGGGCGCTTTTTTCTCATCAGTTCAGTTTCAGAAATTTCGCAACATGGCGCATGGTCATATATTTCTGGTCTAGCTTTACATATCTCTGACTGTATATACACAGTCAGATCACCATAAATGTCAATGGGGGTGTTAATTATTAGTGCGGCTCTCACCCGCTAACAATTTTTTTTATGAAAATCGGTGGCATCCGGAAAAAACATGAAATTTTGCATGCACCTAGCTTATAACAGGTAACGTATATCCAATTAGAAGAATCGAATTGATTCGCCAGACGTTTTCTACGAAGTACGGCAGATTTATGGGTTCGGACGTTATTTCTTTCTTTGGAGCACGAGGCTGAGACACGTGTTAAGGACCATTGTCGCGAATTGCGGCAATATCCCCAACAAATATCTGCAAATAATAACAAGAAAAAGCATTCGCACCTAGGCTATTTAACGCACACCTTTTTGTTTTTTTTTATGTAATGTCAAGATAAAAGAAAAGTTTTTTTTCTTATGGCGGTAACGAATCACATAAAATTTTCAAAATGGAAAAAAGTGGTGTCCACAACTTAGATAAAATTGCCTACCTACTTACGTGTTACAGTTTTCGTAGAAATTTTCGATTCTTGCTTGCGAGAGAAAATGACAGAGTAATATATAGTTGAATTAATTCTTTTACTTTTCCTAAAAAGTAAAACTTTTCCCTTTTTTTCCATACTAAAATTGTATGATTTTATTTTTCATTATATGGCTTCTCTTGTGCCGTAAATTTGTTTGGGATTAAGAAGTTTGTATTCTTGTTGGAAATAGGATCGATTGTCATCAATTGTCATAAAAATTGTTTTTGACAAAAATTACAAAATTAGTAGTTTTTTTTGTGAACTGTACATTTTCTGGAAAAAATCTTAGGCAAGCCGGAGCTTTATTCGACTTAAAATTCCTTCATGAGCTGAAGGCTCAAAATACCTGAAAATTAGGCAAGCCGACGGGAATCGTTTTCTATGGACGCGCCACCACTGAGTCAGCAGAAGAAGTAGCTAAAGCGGGTGAGGTTCATAATGATTTTCATTTACTAATTTTTTGTAATTCTGCGTATTAGCAGAAATGAAAATACGGCGTAAATAACGCTTTTCAATGTTATTCTGGTACAAAACACTGATTTAGACTTTCACGGTTTTTACTAAAATTATTTGTAATAAACGGGACTTAACCGCGTATATAATTTTTAAATTACCTTAGTTATTCTGGTAGAAAAATAGATATGGAGTTCTTGGAAATGTTTGTTTACTCAACTGAGCTTTACGGGCGGAAAGTCAGACAGGTATTACCGTCAGGTCGGGGAAAGGCACCTTGATAGTGCGTGGCCCCCCAGCCTGCCGCCCCGGGCCATGGCACCTTGGCTTTAGGGGTAATACGCATGTGTACAGTTTACCGTGAATAATTCACAAAGAGCTCTAGCATTTATTTTAGCAAAAGGGCTCCAGGCATATCATCGAACGAGCGGAGCGTAAGCGAAGCGAGTTCTTCGAGTTCTTACAAATAACTTCTGGCTGCTGGGACACATCTCGGCAGTAAGATGGCTTTTTGATTTTGAGAGTTTGTTCGACGATAACTTGAGTAATGTTTTCTTGATCTTTATGAAATTTGATGGGGTTACAGCAGTGATACATATAATTTGAGAGCTCATATGTGAGCAGGATCGATCAAGGTGTTATGGAGCTAGAAGGCGCGAAAAAAATCATCGCATGGGTCTTGTTATATTGGTCAGCTTGTTTGCAAATAAATCGCGAGTTCTCAGTTCGAGGCGGACTACTAGTCTATTATACCTTGTGCAATCTAAGAAGCAGTTTTTGTCACCTGTCATCTCAGTACGTTTTATAGCCTAAAAACGATTTTAAGCATCTACAATACTGCTTAGAGTCGTAGAGATAATGTATTAACAATAATTTTTGACAGCCGGACGCTCGAATTCAAAAAATGTAAGGTCGAAAATAATCGCACACAAAAGTTTGTCGCCAATTTTTTCGCATGGAATTAATAGTTTAAATGATCATGATTTTAAATTTCTATCACTGTTAATTTTAAAACATAATTTCATCGTTTTATTGAGAGTTTTAAATGTCACTTTCGAGTGCTCGAATCTCAAAAATCACCCCCTGAACCGTTTTTACGGCTCCTCAGTTTTGCGGTTTAGAATGCAATAAGGCGATTATCACCCTGGCGCCGCAGCCGCATGCGGTGACGGTGTGCAAGCGTGTCAGTCCTATACACATGCAGAACGCTATCTCGCTTGCGCACCGGCGCTGCATGCGAAAACCGCAGCAGTGTGAAAGCCTCGAAACGAGCTAACAAATCAGCATTAGATCCTAACTACCTATCAGACATCTTAAGAGTCGCCAGGACGCTCGCGTGAACTCACGTCCCCATACAAACGTAGTTCAGCTCTCATTTTAAAACAACATGCTTTAGAACCACGAAATTTGGCATGGGCATTCTAGTAGTACAGATCTAAGTCGGACATTCGTATTCGTTGCAAAAAATTGTAATACAAAGAAAATACACAAAGTTACAGATTTACAAACAAAACTTATTTTTGCTATATTTTCTTTGTATTATATTACAAACGAAAACGAATGTCCGATCTAGATCTGTGCTACTAGAATGCCCATGCCAAATTTCGTGGGTCTAAAGCATGTCGTTTTAAAATGAGAGCTGAACTACGTTTGTATGGGAATGCGAGCGTCCTGGAGGCTCTTAAGTAATTCTAACATCCTATATAGGTATACCCAGGCCTTAGTAACACTTCTAAGACATACTATACCCAGTCTAACGGCAAAGCAGTTGCTTTTAAATCAATGTCTTCCACTTTATTGCTTTCACACTTCCGTACCCGATGCGGTTACCCTGACGCGCCAGACAACTGCGAAATAAACCTTAATCTCTTACAAATAAAGTAGTAAATACGGTGTGGGTATTTGCATTATTATCCTCAGAGGGCCTACCGCTAACTTCGAAAATCGACAAAACGATGGTCCCGTCTCTATTGCTCTTGCTTATACGAGAGTGATGCAAATAGACGATTCGATGAACGAAGTGCTTCGCGGTTATAACAGATTTATGCAGAGTGTTAACTTCATTTGATGTGGGTTCGATTACATGTGCTTGGTGTAAGTGAATTGAATCACAGTTGTATTTGCAAATTACTTACAATTACTAAAGGTATCGGAACATTTTATAATGTTTTTTGCCTTGTTATCGATACCTCCACTGCACTACTGCAGACTGCAGGATATTGACATTATTGGCAAAGGTAAAAGCTAAAGGACAACCTCTTATGGCATCTACAATCGGCGCAATTTTGACACAAAACTCGCGCGCGATATCGAGATATTGCCGTCTAGGTAGGTGCAACGAAATCAATAAAAAAAGAACCGCAATGTATTAAAAATCGTAGGTGATTAGTCGCTTACGTCTGTAGAGAGCCTTAACATCCATTAAACTGTCTCACGCTATGAATTCTGGGATAATCATCCCATGTCCATCCCCAGAAGTCCCAAGACAAATTTCATCTTAGTCGGTTTAGCGTTTTAAGCATTAAGAGGCACACACACTTGCGCATTTATAATATTACTAATAATAAGTATAGATTTAGCACTCATAGTGGTTTTAACGGGGCCATTAGCACAGTAAGCGAGAGGAACAACATGGTCCCATGCGGTTATTCTCATGTCATGTGTTGTTGTGTTTGGTATGCGACTTCCGTTCAATGTTTGCAAATGCACCCATCAGTTGCCGGCAAACGTTTACAATTTCACGCTGGTTTATCATCATTTGATAAACACCATTTCGCAAATAATCACTTAACAAACAACAATTCACAAACTATTCATTTCACAAACCTGTCATTGCTAAATATGTTCATTTTATAAATCATTAATACACAAATATACATTTAGTAACTTGGACGCTTTATAAACATATTGAAAGACAAATTATTATTTAACAAATGTTCATTTCGCGAATAAATCGTTTTTAAAATCAGTTATTTTGCAAAATGTCAATAGATAAACTATTGTTTTTACTCAATTTAATAAGTAAAATAAATAAATACAAACGAATTGAGAACACCCTCCTTTCATTGAAGTCGGTTAATCAGTCGTTCTGGTTTTTGGGGACAATAGTAAAATAAGGTAAACAAGAATGTCTGACTGACAACTGCATTTCTAGGCAAAAGAGCATTTGACACAAGACAAAATATTATAAAAGAATTTCGTTTTCAATGAAATATAAGTAATTAATAGATAATTTTACGGTCGCAGTTAACCTAACACGCTCCTCCTCGCTTTGCTCATCGTCGCACCTATCTAGTCTTCCGTGATATATTAAACAAAAACAAACTTAACTTTTAAACTACAAAATATCTATCAGTTTTAAAATGTAATACCTACTCGTAGTCCTCGTAGATAATTACACATATGAATGACATACACACCATGATGATTTATTAAACGAAGTATTTACCAAGTAAAGCATTTTACTAACGTTTTTTAGTATGCGTTATTTTGTTAATTGCCCTGAATAACAAATGAATAATTTGCCAAATAACGTTTTGTAATATAGTGTTTTTTCAAGCAAATAAATTGTCTCTTGAACTATTTGTAAAACAAAATTTTATACAATGTCTAATTTGGGAATCGTTAGTTTGCCTAACGTTGTTTGTGAAATGAACATTTATGAAATGTTGTTTGCCAAATGATTGGCTACCTTCACGCTACTATAGGACTCAAATCGGTCAAAAAAACATGCCGCTTTTGGATCACATAAGTAAATTTTTTTAATTGTGTTATTGACGGCTGCCGAAATAATTGTGACACTTTTTGGAAAAAGGACCTTTAGCTTTGTTTATTGTACAGATTCAATGTCGAATTTGAGCAATAAAACCATAAGCGCCGACTACCCAATGGTACATTTTGGTGTTACGTTTTCATATCGTTACCGGACTCTTAAACGATTGATTCGCCATCTGCGCGTCGCTTTTACTCCAGTAAAGATACGTTTTTTTCAAACATTAATTTATAATAGCGTTTTTTTTGTTTATATAGTTTTAAAATGTCATTCTAAGATGACTGAACGAAAAATCCTAGAAACTTTCCATCGGGAAGTAAATATTCATCAAAATATATATGAAGGGTTTCTTTTTTTTGTCTGATTTTTCGTCATCCATAAATAACGTTTCTTAAGGAACCAAAATAAATAATAAAATATTGATATATTTATTTAGGCGATTTTTTAGAAATTAATTAAATTTTATGTAGGATTTTCTGTCTATGCAATGATTAACATGACTTTCTAGCCATACAACTAAATACTTCTGCTATTATGAATTATTCCCAAATTTGACATTTTTCCCATACAAGTGAAAATAAAATGACTGTACTATTTGGGCATATTCGTCCATCGCATGTTTGTGACAGTCCAAGTTCCAAACTTTGTTATTTTGTCTGATTATAACCTAAACCGATTAACCTTAGTAGAACCATTAACCTATTAGCCAGCAATGAAGTAACATTGAAACCAGTGTCTCAAACGTGTTTATTTCGATAGCAGATTTTTATAACTACAATTAAGAGTCCGGTAACGATTTGAAAACGAAAATCGCTAATAATGACATTGTGCATATGAATTGCATTTTGTAAGATAGCTTGAAGTCTTATTATTGCAAAAAAGTACTTAAGGTCGATATATATTAATATTTAATACCTTAAAACTCAATTCTTACAGAGCTTGTTTAGTGAGGATGTTGGTTCATGCAATTTTGTCGTATGATTTTTGATTATTATTTGTTATGGACTCTAATATGTTTTGTACTATCTGAATAAAGCATGAAGTGAAGTTTGTTTTTGTATTTTTATATTTGTAAAATACTTTAATGTTTTCCCAAAAATATCACCTAAACTTCGGCAATTTTTAACAAAATTGCTCTGGCAAAACATGCTCTCCCTTAAAAAAATATATATTGAAATGAAAAAAACTGTTACATTTATTCCTGAGGCGACTCATTTTTCAATGTATTTATATATTTTACGTGCTTGTATAACTTAATTTTAATCAATAAATACCTTACTCTTTTCACCTCTCCAAGCAAAAATCGCGAAACTGGTGTTAGATTAGGGTGAATTATTTATAAATGAAGCATCAAGTTAAAAAATCGTTGTATTTATTCCATCCAAAAAGAAACGATCTTTCATAAATGTATACAAAATTATAGAGGTTATGTTAGTTACTGCAGAATAGCATCAAAAAGTTGCCCGAAATCGAAAAAAAAGTTTACCGGACTCTTAAAGGAAACCATCTCTTTGAATAATGTCTAATTCATGCACCACAGAAAAGTCTGTAAAATTGTCTATGCTCCCAAAACAAACAATGCCACTTGGAAGTAGGTACCAACTACATATAATTAATGTACCTACTAGTTCAGGGAAAAATATCCCACTTCGTCGATATGGAGTTATTACGTGTAGTACTTATAAAACTACACAATACTTATTTATATACCTACGCTATTTAATTGTGAGAGATTGAAGTGTCCTTATAAATATACAAAGCGTCCAAAATTGAGAGTTTAATTATTGAATTAAGTAAGTACCTATTATATTTATCAAACTAGAGGTCCTAGAGGATAATAGTAGGTAGCAGGGCTTGTAACCGGTTAATGCAAAAAACCCCGAAATGATCCAATATATTTAATTATTTTATGGTCTTTATGTAAAACCCGATGTTTTATTATAATTTTCACTTCAAATTATAGGATTTTTCGATGGAGTATAAAACAGTAACGAAAAGAACGAAAAAACAAACCGGTTTTTTAGTATGGATTTCGGTTACGGTTACAAGCCCTGGTAGGTAGGAACTAAAAAGAAATATTAAACAATAGGTAGGAAGAAAGAGATGATATTGACATGGAAAAATACCGTAGTTTATTTAATCACGAGGATTAAGTACAGTAAGTATCTAAATACTAAGGCCACTGTCACATAACTGGATATTCATTATATTCAAGCATAGAAAGGTCACCACTAATAAGTACACAAACACACAACAAAACATAAATTATAAGGGTATAAATAGGAAGCAATTTAATTCGCAAACTGAATAGAGTAATCGTTATCTGCCAATCAGCGTTATTTTGTAGCATTACAGACCGGGAATTACATGCAATTTTGTCAAATGTAATTTTAGCTGCCGTGTGTCGGCCCTTATTCTCGATTCATTCGACAGTATCAAACTAAAACGTGTTGAATTGCAATCTTTCGCTCTAAAGCAATATCGTATGTGTACGAACGGAAAACACTGAGAGTATTGGATTGGTATTATATTCCTATTTAGATTTCAGCAAAAAGCAAGTAAAAACTGCAAGCTTGTACTTATACGTATCATGTAATTATACGTACGTTACACTGAAAAAAAAGTCTCGTACTGGTAACCAGAATCCTGTTATCTCTACAGTATTGTCTTGCTGTATATGTGACGACTAACCACTTTGTAAACATAACAAAACTTTTCTGGTTTTATCAAAATCGTTAGTACTACAATATGAATTGTACTGATAACTATAAAATATTGTAATTGACATGCATCTACCAGGCAAAAGTGATGTGTGTGTGTGTGTACATATATTTTTTTTTTTTCTATTTTTTTTCTTTTTTTTTGGCCGCTCTGCAACCGATACCCAAGATTTTCCGTAGGGTTAGCTTAGTGGTACCCCAGCCGGGATTTGAACCCGAGACCTCCCGATTGAAAGTCTGATGTTCTATCCGCCAGGCCACGAGCGCCTTAGCGGTGCTACGTGAAAATATCAATCAGTATTTCAAATTGTAATACAATGCGTCAATTGTTCAGATTACGATATATATTGTAAATAACACAAATATTGTGTATTTATTACGCTTGCGTCTCTATTTATACAATGCAATTGTTAATTTTGCTAAATTGCGTTTAACTAGACTCGTCCAGTAACGTTTCTAAACAAAATTGTACAAAATACAATATTTTTTGTTATCTCCACCAGATTCTAGTAAAAATAACTATATTTTTCACAACAACACATTCTTGTAGTATTGTAGAAAAATATTTTTTTCGGTGTACATGATACCTCATCTTCCATATCTTAGCCATATCCTCATTCATTACTTGTAGTTAACTTCTGTCATGATTAGTTTGCCTGATTTTTTTTATACAATACGTACATGCAGTTTAGATTTTGGTCGTGGTACGTGGCCCAACCTGTATTATTTTCTGATGACAATTCTGATTAGTTTGAACGAATTCGCACCTCTATACTATAATATTTTGTCAGGTGACAAGCAAAACTCACTAAGTACTACCACAAGTTGCTAGCCATAATGAACCATACTAGCAACATAACAAGGTTCATTTTGTTTTTTTTTTCTAATTAGTGTGTTTTGCTTGTCACCTGACGATTTATTCTAAATTCTGATTAAATGTCAACTTCATCGCTAAAAAAAATCTTGTATGATGAAAAGTTTGACAGTTTTCTATGGGATGACAGCTCCATAGCCATATTTAACGTTGGTGATTCCGTTAATTGTCCGTGCAACCCACCCTAAGTCTTGACTAGCCAGATAAGGTCATTAACCTCCTACGAGGCTTAATTTAAACCACATTGTGCTGTCATAATCATTACCTAAGATGTCTCACATCATGGTGTCATACTTATGGCCTCTACAACCGGCGCAATTTTGACACAAAACTCACGCGCGATTTCGAGACATTGCCGTCTAGGTAGGTGCAACGAAGTCAATCGAGGAACCAAAAACAGCAATGTATTAAAAATCGCAGGTGACTAGTCGCTTATGTTTGCAGAAGCCTTTACATAATTTTTTGCAGCATCCTAACACAGTATCTGATTAGTCATAGGTATACTCGTATGTTAATACATACTTTATCTTTTCACCGTAAGACTGATATTAGCATGAAAGGTTTTTATACGTCAATGACCTCGCCTATCGACATAAAGCTCTATACCTGGAGGAGCCATCGCCTCATCTTTCCAAACAAAAAAGTCTGCCAAAATCTGAGGGGGGCGAGGTAGCATAGGTATGGCGTTTTCAATTTAAAGGTACATCATTGTCGGTTGTTAATAAAGTTTATTTCTAAATGAATTTTTATAGCAGCATCGCCTTATTGATAAAGGACAATGATGTACCTTTCACTTGAAAATATCACGCATATTTGACAGTAAGTCACGACACTAAATGGAGCAACAAATAGTTGATTTTACATATGTTGAAATATGGTTCATTATCGGATGCAGTCCTTGCAAATGTCAAACAAAAAAGCCAAGGATCATTTTTGCTTGTATTTTCAAACAAAATATAGAAGGCAGTAATCTTTAGGGGCGTTAAATATGCATAAGTGTCAAACGTCAAAATAGTTACTGCCCGTCAGAAAATAAACGATTATCTTTGAATCGATTCAGTAAACGACGCTGGATTTTCGATATGGATTAATTTTTTAATCATAATAGTAATGATAAAAAAAGTAAAACTATAATTACATGTGAAATTATATTTCATATTTTTG
This sequence comes from Pammene fasciana, assembly GCA_911728535.1. Taxonomy (NCBI): domain Eukaryota; kingdom Metazoa; phylum Arthropoda; class Insecta; order Lepidoptera; family Tortricidae; genus Pammene; species Pammene fasciana. Next base: position 10,883,784 of record OU452292.1, read on the forward strand.
TAAACTAGACATAATAGAACATTTATTACACCTAAAAACAATACATAAAGGCATTTTCACGGAGCTCTTTACTCACTGAAAACGATGAACTGAATGCGTGTAATCGATTTTTGAAATAGTTTTTATAAACCTATTAGATTTTCCTGCTAATAACGTTGACAGAGGGGAAATGTACCTAAGCTTACTCCAGGTATAGAGCTTTATGCCTATCGACTATCGAATCATTTCGGACTCGGAACGGTTTCGAGGGCTCTTTTGGTTGTTATAGGTACCTACTTACATTTTGGAGATATAAAAGATACCGTTATGGAAATTTCAAATATACAAGGTGTAACAAAAATGCTGGTGATCCTTTTAAGATAATAATTGGTATCGTATTCTTTATGAAAAACTAACTAAAAACTTTGTTTTTGTATGGAAGGTTGGCCGGCTGGGACGACGTATCCCTTACAATTTTTTGCGTCCAAAGAATTTTTCTCCTGCTTTTTGTTATTCGCAATACGATACCAATTCTGCCCTTATTTTTGTTACACCCTGTATGTAAAGTGGTATCAAATTACTCAACTCTATTGAGAATTCTACCTTATCCACGTATGTGTGCATTGCCTACAGAGCGCCTTTAAACTTTAGTATGATGGTTTTTCTACGTGTTTTTTTGTTTGAGCGTTATATATATATGTGTGCAACAGGTATTATGGTAATCACATCACGTAGTTAGCCTAGGTCGGCCGATCGTATGCTAGTGGCATTGGTCAATCCATCGTGTGACGTCACTTAATACCGTTACCTAATTATGCGCATTAATATTTCCGCAATCGTTATTTATTAATTATGCCATTTGCGTGTTATGTCTGGACACAGCATAAATACTACGTACAGTACGTACTTCTCTGTATAATTAATAAAACTCCTTTTTAATATTCTACACGTATCTAAATATGGCCGTCTTCCTCTATTTATCACATTATATCTATACCATATTTCGGCCTAGATCTACATATAATAACCAACGTCAAATTGGCTCCGTGAAAATAGGACTTGTGCCCATTTCCACGGAGTCAATTCGACTTATATTTCTTTCCAAATTTTATAACCTAAAATCGATTTAAGGTTATAAAATGTATTAGATTGCACACGGTATACAGGTGTCCCAGAAATCGACGTCAAGTCGTGAATGGATGATAGACCAAGTTATAACAGTTATCAGAAAAATACAAAAAAAATTCTATCACATGTTCTTCAAAAATTATGGTCACTTTAAAAATTTACTAGAAGTTAAGAGACCAGGGCGTGAATATTCTAGTAAATTTTTAAAGTGACCATAATTTTTGAAGAACATGTGATAGATTTTTTTTTTGTATTTTTCTGATAACTGTTGTAACTTGGTCTATCATCCATTCACGGCTTGACGTCGATTTCTGGGACATCCTGTATACGTTCTCACCGTATAGAAAAATACATGTTGTTTTCTATAACTTTCTCATAAATAAATATAAATATAGTGATGTTGATTTAGTGGATAATTAGCAGTGATCGTAGATTTTCCAGCATTTTTGTTGCAGTGCTAGGATTGTTATTATTTTAAGGCTATTAAATTGTTATTCCAATGATCAAATAAAATCACAGCCATTTCGAACTAAGTAGTAATGTAGAGATGGTTGATAATTAAATAAATATTTCACAAAAACTAAATTTGTAAAAAAAAGTTACAATTGTATAATTTACAATTATTGCAACAGATAATTTCCAGTTTCACCCATGCTTGTAAACAGTTAACAATACAATACAGTCCAGTTTATAAATAAGTGAACACCTGTATGTGTGCACTTTCCCACTTATTGCAATGGAACGAACCCATAAACAATAAATTATTTATGTGTATCTTTTTAGTAATCCTACAAAAACGAGACCAACGAGAGATTGACTGTAGATAAAATAATTGACATAGTTATCAAAAATTCTAGAGAATGTGATGTTTTGTTGCAACGATATATCATCTACGTCTCAGCACTTAGCACGTTTTTAGGGTTCCGAAGCCAAATAGCAAAAAGCGGAACCCTTATAGATTCTTCATGTCTGTCTGTCTGTCTGTCCGTCCGTATGTCACAGCCATTTTACCCGGAAACTATAAGACTTGTCATTATCAAATTTTTACACAAAGTGTATTGTATGTGCCATATACTTAGTTTTGTAGAGAACTTGCAAAAAAAATATATTTATGGGGGCACTCCATACATGTAACAAATTGTCAATTTTTTTTTTGCCAAGTATCAACAGGTTGCACATTAATCGATAGGTCATTAAGAATAGCATTGAGATTTCTTTGAACATTTTTTGATTAAGTGGATATATTCAGAAATAATCGCTCCGAAAGTCATAAAAATTGTGTCCCCCCCCCCCTGTAACTTTTGAACCGTAAGTCCAAAAATTATGAAAAAAAATCAAGAAGCTTTAAATATTCTATCAACGAAAATTATTTTGAACATTATCGGTTTAGGTGTTTTTGAGTTATCTCCAAATAACTACGCACTTAGGCAGATACGACCTTGCGATAATAATTTATTCGATAGTAGCTACTACGCAGCTACGGCTGGTTTTTATAAATAATGGTACGGAACCCTTCATGCGCGAGTGCGACTCACACTTGGCCGGTTTTATTCCTCATTGGATCCACATTCCACAATTTAATAACTACATACATATTTTTGTATTCTATAGTACGTGTTTTCAATTATAATTCTAGCTAAAGTCACTGACATGTAACGAATGTGAGAAGCAGAAATAATCAGCAAACAGTTCAATACAAGTGCCTACCAATTTATACTTGTTGTGTAAGGCGATTATAACTATACGTCGTGCAACCTAAGAAGCAATTTTTGATACCTGTCATCTCAGTACATTTTATAACCTCAAAAATTGCTTCTTAGGTTGCACGACGTATAGGGATCAGACGGTAGAGTGCGATTGATATAAGGAACATGACCTTTATCGTAATGGAGTAGCTATCTAACATAATTATTTTATACAGTCGATAAATTTGTCGATGTCGTCGTAGATAAAATGTCAACGTAATTATTTTATCGTTATCAATGGCGATGCGTCTTTTTTTCCGTATGACGGCAATTAAAAGTGCGTCAGTAGTCAAGACAAATTCCCCCATAGAGGCTGCGTCAACCCTAGGACAGGGTTGGCATTTTACATGAAATCAAACGTTGTATGTAACATTATTTTACCTAGATTATATAACAATAACATTCTTATCTCTATTTTAAAGCAAATCACATTAAAAATTCATTAGTAAGATCAACGTAGCGTGTTATTTTTAAATAAGAAATGTACGTATTATAAACGTAATTTAAACAACAGCAATAATTGACTCGCAGTAATAGTAGTTTATATGTCTGCTATATTGCAGGGCATTAAAATACGAGTGTAGTTTTATGTATATTTTCATAATAATATCACACGAGTGCTTTAATGCCCTATTTTTGTATAATTATGTTAATACATACACTGCTTTATCTACAGAAGTACAGACATATAAATACTTATTTAAAGATCTTCAATGACGTGTTCGGAAACCATATGACTGCCATTGCACCACCGTGGCCAACTGGATTGTGCAAGTGGTCGGGGAGGAGGAAGGTCCTCCTATTAGCTTATCGTTCCTGGACATAATGTAGGGAATTTATGATATGGATGTAGATAAATAAATATTAAATTTAGGCTACGAAGTAAAAGCTAGTTTCTACTAATAAGAACGAGCTGGCAGTCGATCAAACCTTTTGTACTTAATAAAAATAAAAGATGGACGTCAGGAGGGTTATTTGACATGCCAAACCACAGTTTACACAACACGTGGATATCACTTTATCCAATCGCTACTGGATAAAGTGATATCCATCTGTCCACTCCTAACTGTCAAATTTTCTCGTTAGAATTTTCTATTGGTTTTGACGTAGGCGGATATCACTCTTGTGAATCCATAAAGATTTCGGCTGTCACAAAAGTGTGATATCATAGTTGTCTCATTAGCCACTATCAGCTTTGCCATGTGGAATCGCAATCCGTTGGCCACGTCATAAAAGTCATAAATCCGTTGGACCGGTTCGCGACTGTCGATATACATACCTAGGAGTCTATACAATAATTATAAGACAGATGGTTATAGAGTAATAAGAAGGATTCTTTTAGCTAGGAGGTATTTAGGGTGAACAGACGTCAGAAATTTTCCTGCTAAGGGTCAAAACACACCTAGCGGAATCACAGCGGAATTAAGCCAATTCATAGACAAAATGCTTAAATTTGTTTATGGTAGCGGAAATTTGTCTATGGTAGCTGATTTTTTGTATGGAAGCCATGGACAAATTTCCGCTACCATAGACAAAATTAAGCATTTTGTCTATGAATTGGCTTAATTCCGCGAGGAATTCCGCTAGGTCTGTTTTGACCCTAAGTCCGGAATGCGGCCGGAAAAGGGAAATGTCAGGAATATTTGTAAATAGACGAAACAATAAAACTGGTAGAGAATGCCTTAAGGCATTAAGTCCGCCTCTTGTACACTTTTTGTTTGTGCAATAAAGTTTAAATAAAAAAAAATAAAAAAAACTGTATAAACTGAAAACTTTTTTTTAATCACTAACAGAAAAAGTAAATTAGTTTTCTTTTGTAGGTACAAAGACTAGAACGTGAGCGCCTGCCTGACCAGCTATTTCAAATTCCGCGATAAGAGCATGAGAAATTTAAAAAATGTAGGATTAGTAGGTATCCGCTGTTTCTCACATATCATTACCATGGTAAACAACAGCAACCTTACCTAATTGTGGACTTTATGTCATTAGAAATAAGGCTTACGACTAGTCAGTTACCAGCGGACAGGGTTAAAACACGTGCGAACGTCTATGTGGACACGAGACCTGCATACTATTGAATATGTATGAATGTTATGAAGTAATGTCAAGAATAAGTATGTTAAAAATCACCTAGCTTTAGTATAAAACCAGAGACTATGGAGATAATCACAATCTGAAAAAAATAATCACACTGCAGGGCACAGTTGTGAATGTGTGCGTTTAGAGTAAACACGAGAAAAATCGGCTTTTCGTGGAATTAGAGCTAACTCTCTTCTTGACACAATGGCGAACACCGTAGTCCGTAAGGGACTGCAACAGCGGGTCTGGGTTACGGTGTGGTTTTACCGCGGCAAAACCAAGCGAACCGTGTGAGTGGGATTGACGCGCTCCGGGAGCGCACGGATCAATCGGTGTGTTATAATGAACAAGCGTTGGTACTGTAGGATAGTCATAGTCAGTGGTTGCGTCTCCTAGCTAGGGTGTGCCCGATATTGAGGATATCGAGCCTAATCGTGTGGGAGGATTAGAGCTAACATGTCTTAGTCTTATAATGTGGCAATATGGCGGTATCCGAAATAATTCACAAATCCACGGTATTCATGTTTATTTTTAGCTAGGTTCTATGTAGGCGTCTTTTGACTCTTGTGAATTACTCCCACGCCTCTCACACATTTTCTCGTACTTCAGCTCTACCTACTTTACCTAGTAGGTATACCTACACGCGCGGTAAAATCTGGGTCGTGATCTTAGTTAATTTTTCTGACTCGGTAACTGCAGATCACCATTATCATGTTGTAATATGTGATCAAAACTTCAAAACAAAATTAATTTAATTATTTTTATTTCTGACGTAAAATTAATCTTAAAGTAAGTAAGTAAATCATGGTCACTTTATTAGTTTTGTCATACGCTGTATGGAAAACGACAAGATATCACATTGAGTAGGGTGACCAAATTGTACGCCAAAATGTATTTTCCCACTTATTAGGGCAGATGCCCCGGTTTTGGCCACTTTAAGGAGAGTTCGTGTATTCAGACGTCAGTCATTTTGTGTCAATAAGGAATTATGACATTATTTATGTACTGAGTCGTTGAAAATATATTACTATATTTATATGAATCTTCGCTGTTAAGAATCTGACATTAGAACTTTTTTTTTCTTTAATGAGATGTCAAAAAAGGGCCCAGGAGCCAGTTTTGGCCACTATTTTCCATGGCTCCTGATATCTGAATGACAACTGATACTTGACAGATGACAGTGTCATCTGTACTGGCATAATTTCACACACAACACACACACACAACTGTCAACAACAGACACAACAGTCTCCTGACCGTCGTGGCAGAGAGATGGGACAGCGCCCTAATCAGGCACTGGACCTCTCAACACTTAAGTTTAGGTACTAACATAATTATTTAAGTTCTAATTGTAATACTAACACTATATGGATTTTTTCGTCCGAAATAAATGCTTTTTTTTTTTTTTATAATTTACTCATCTATGAACTATAAACCTTAGACTTGTAAATATATACCTGAATAAAGTTGAAAATGGCCAAAACCGGCACAGTGGCCACAACCGGGGCATCTGCCCTATTTGAATAATCAATATGAATGACAAAATAAATATGATTTACATCATCTTTCGATTCTGAATCATACTTTGATCTTTAGCCACACGACCCGGATTTCACCCTGTATATTATATATTCGGACAGTTCGCACATTCGCACAATGTTAATTTTTGAGTTACGGTAACACATGGAAGACGTTAATTATCGACGAGACACTAACTATTACTGATTAAGGATTTCTTAAGAACTATTGCAATGGCGTAACATGTGGGGTAAGAGGAACCTCCGGAAAACGGGAACACGTGTATGGAATTTTTGTACCGTTTCCCATTCCCGGGACAAAATAAACTAAGGGATCATCCATTAATTACGTCACACCAATTTCACGATTTTTTGACTCCTCCCTCCCCCCTTGTCACACTTCGTCACAATTAACTGCACCCTCCCCCCTTAGTGTGGCGTCACATTTATATTTTTAGTTTAGGTAGGTGTTGTAAAATGAGCCTTATCGCTTTAGTAATACATTCGCTATTTCGAAAACTATAAATCGTTAAACTCGGCCAGAAAAATAGTTTCAAATTTATAGGGAACTAAAGTATTCAAACAAATTCGAGTATGTAGAAAATTAGTTTAGTACCTATAATGTATAATGTTTGTTAACAATTGAAATTATTTTTTTAAATTTTAGTATTTGAAAAAAATATTGTATGTGAGGATTGTGAGGTCACAAACATGGAACTCCTCCCTCTCGCCTGTCACGATATGTCACATTTTGTGGACCTCCCCCCTTTCAGGTGTGATGTAATTAATGGATGATCCCTAACTATGTTTTCCTTACCCCACCTGACCTTAATGTCGATTGCTGTCAGTCTGTCACCTCTATTATTAGTTTTAATCATGGATTTATGAGAGAAACTTAATATATTCTATGATAAGCCGTTTCGCACACACACAGAGTTTGAGCCAATCAGGCAAATACCGTTACCGCTCTACGCACTTGTAAATGTGTGTGTGTTGCGGATAAACATGAGAAAAATCGGCTTACCTTCATACGAATTTCGACTGTAACATCAGGGGCCCGTTTCTCAAAATCTTGTAACTTGTAGTAATACAAGCGGATGTCACTTTTCGATATCTTTTGCTGAAAGGGACTTCCGCTTGTATAGTCAGCAGCAGAAGTAGCTAAGCGGGTAGGGTGTTCAAAATTACCTACACACGCTCTTATTATCTTAACAATAAAATCCGTGTGTCTTTTGAACACCCTACCCGCTTAGCTACTTTTGCTGCTGACTGTATTACAAGTTACAAGCTTTTGAGAAATTGGCCCCAGGTATTACCGTCACCATCTACAGCCATCATCAGATACGAGTAGGTAGTGCTATAGGCATAGGTAAGTTCAAATAATATAGACAACAGGTATGCTCTTCAATTACAAATGCGTTGAGACACCATAAGTGGTTAAGTCAAGTCTAAAATTATTGACACCTTATGTCTGTGGAAAAGGGTTGAGAATTGTACAGATATTTCTGGAACACCATATGTGAAAACGTTCCCATAGGAAGTCTCGCAGACGTCCGCGTTTCTCTACATGGGTGTGACACAGATCACACTACTAGATGAAGCATGCGAATTCAAAACATGCGATGACCGTGCCCTCGGATTTTTTGGGCACATTATGCGGTCAAGAATGCACGTTATTATAAGAGGCCGAAAAAATGGTAAACCTGCTCGGGTTGGGCCATGTGAGTTATCCGCCTCTGGTCAAACGAGTGATTAGTCAAAATACGCTTTTTGTCAAAGGCTCGTTTGGTCAAACATGGTTTTGCCAAAAGTGCGATTCGTCAAAATGTGCTTTTTGTCAAAGGCTCGTTTGGCCAAACATGATTTTGTCAAAAGTGCGATTCGTCAAAATGTGCTTTTTGTCAAAGGCTCGTTTGGCCAAACATGGTTTTGTCGGGTGCATCCCATCATAAGATATAACTTGAGTCATGTATTGTATGAAATAGTCCAATTGGCATCAAGTTGGAGGCAGGCTACACCGTGCAGACCACATGGCATATGACCGCACCCTATATGCTGTAAAACAAGCCACATGTGGTCGCGATCCGGAGCAGTGAGGAAAAGAGGAAGAGATGCGCCTGCGCCCGCCATTTCGCGTAGGTACGAATCGTTACGACTTTCAACCCGTTTTCACCCCCTTAGAAGTTGAATTCCAAATCCTATATTAGAGAAGACAACGACGAAGTTTCCACGTTTGAATAATATGTTTCAAATTTCAAGGTTTTCAACGGTTTAGGCTCTGTAATTTGTGAGTCTCTACTTAACGCTACTATTTTATACACCTATATAATATATGTGACGTTTTCAAATCAAAGGTCGGGTCATCGGGTGCCATTGGTGCCAATGAAGCGTTACTAAATCATTTAGAAATAAACTCTATTAACAACCGACAATAATGAGCAACGAAATTGATTTTGTCAGTTTCATACATTTCGGCGGATCACATGTCATGTTTTCATGGGGATACCAATTTTTTTCTTGATTTCGGAATTGGTCCCATAGTAAAAGTTGTTATGGGCTTGTGTATCATGCCTTGTTTGCTTGATACACGACCCCTAAATCACCTGTATAGTAAAACGCAGCAGTGTGCAACAAAGTGCACCGATGTGTGACCTTGCGGTTTCTGTAAATGCTTCATAAAGCAGAGTTTATAGGCGGTAGTCTGTGGCACGACTCGACCACAGGCGATATTCCCAATGAGTGCGAAAGCGCATGCGAGTTGAATTCTTGAGCGAACCTGCGTAACATGAACCAGGGAGTAATAGTTAGGTCATTATCATAAAACTTTCATTGGTCATGTGTTCATTTAGTACTAAAGTAACTTTGAAATCATATAATACCGCGAATCCCAATCAGAACATACAAAGTGGTATAGTAAAAATCGTCACAGAGACTCCTATTGCAGAAGAAACAACGTTTAAATTTTACGAGTATGTATTGTACCAAATTCAACCTTGTTATAGTAGAGATAGGGTTGTTTTTTCGCTAAATTTTGAAAGTCCCATAAACGAATTTTCACATGTCATATTCTTAGTAGATTCTGTATGATTCTGTTAGTCTTTTATTCTCTGTCTATGGGTAGTAAACAAAAGAACATTGAACAAGATTACCTCTTTATTAACCGACTTCAAAAAAGGAGGAGGTTCTCAATTCAACAGTTTTTTTTAACAAGGTTTTTTTTTGTATACTGTATTTTTTCAAAAAAAATTTTTAATCAAACGGGTATAACCCCTAGATGGTCCCATTGTCACTAACTCGGGGTCTAATGATGGGATCCTGGAGAAATCTAGGGAACTCTTCAACTATTATAGGCACACCTATAGTGATTTCACTATTTTTTACAGCAACTCGGCCACTTCCTCTTGGAATAGCAGATCCTAAGTGAAGTTGGTTCCTTTTTGTTTAAAATTATAATGAATAGCAACAAGTTAGTGCGAGTCATGTGTACAACAAAAAATTCAAAAGAAGATCAGTTCTTAGCATAATTACGCAAAAAATAGTATTGGCTATTAAGTCTCAACACGTGAAGCAATCACGTAGGTAAAAACAGCAACATATTAACAGTAGACCATCGATAGACCTTATGCTGTTGCAATAGGGATTATAAATGGTCAGTGTTGGCGATTGTACAGTCAGCAGCAAAAGTAGCTAAGCGGGTAGGGTGTTCAAAATGAGCTGGACACAACTTTATTGTTAAGAGAATAGTGTGTGTCGGTCATTTTGAACACCCTACCCGCTTAGCTACTTTTACTGCTGACTGTAGGTATATCGTAGCAGCCAAGGTAGTCACAAATATAGGAACAACGCCTCTATTGTCCAGGCATTTAATACATGTTCCAATTTTTTTGAGTACCGTAGCCGCTCCGATATATTTGATTGTGAGTAATGTACAGTACTGTCTGAAATTATGGATACATATATTGTGACAAAAATATGGCACCCACGACTCTATTACCAAGGCGCAAAGTCCTGGATACATGTTTATCTCACAGTAAATGTATCCATATTTTTAGATGTGACCATACAGTAAAATTGATGGAAAACAATGGATGGCCAGTACTCTAGTTGGGAGTTAGCCTACTACAGATATTAAGCATTCTTTGGATATGTTCATATCACACATTTCCAGTCAAGTTAGAAGTATGGAGTGGTTTTTAAAAAAAAAACCTCTAAAACCCGCCGGCTCCCTGGGGCTTTAGTAACTCTGCACTATATAATATTATTGGTCAGGTATTGGCAGAATTTCGCCATACTTGTCCGGGTCTCGAAAGGTTAATACTGAACTGCTGCTGACTTTACTTGTTTGTGAGCTTTGCATTTTATTTATCATGTATATTGACACAAGTGTGACACAAGAAGTTAGCATTATAATTATACTGCTTACACTCGGCAGCTTACCCACCTATGTGTGATAATAGGTTGAGGACAAATCGATATCTATAATATAAGTGAGAAAGAGAATGTGTCAGGCATGCATTAAAAATGTACGACATGATTTGTAATGTCTCAGTGAGAACTGTGGATATGCATAGTTCTATAAATTACTATATAGCGAAGAAGCACAATTGTTAAATGCGCCTACTCTTTTGCTAAAGCATTGCCTTCACGCAAGTTAATGGTACTAACGAAAGCATAGGGGCAACTTAAAATTGTAGTAAATCTTAGTTTATTTTACCAATTTCAGGAACTAATTCAAGTAATTATTGCAACCTAGGCTCCTAATACTTGTTTTCTATACAAAACCAGTCCTGGATTCACGGTTCAAGCCATACAATACAATAACAGTACCGAGCTTACGAGTATGTTATGAAATGAAGAATTATGTATATGTAAAATCAGGTATTACTTACCGGTATATAATCTTGATTCGACGCCAGCTTATTCTGCTTATACACACGGCGAAATAAAGCGAATAAGATATAACACAATATAAATAAGAATATCGCACAGCTTTGTTATTGTTTTTATTTAGCATATTTTTGTGACAGTTGAGTGACACTAGTGACAGTGACGTTTAAATTGGGGAGCGTTCTAAAATCATTAACGCTAAAAACACCGATTGCCACTTTGCAATTAATTTGCAGAGTATGGAGTTTGGATTAAAAAAATGCAAAACACCATCAATTTTTTTGCCAAAGTCAAGTCTCTATTCTGTACATAAATAAGTAATTCCCAAAAAATGTTTTGATACACAGTTTTATTGCTGACTGTATGTAGTAGCATTGTCATGTAAACTACGGAATTAGGCACTGGTCCCGAGTGGCGAGTATAGTTCATCGCCCAGCTATGATAATTGTATCTCCTTTGTTTACACGGGACCGAGTATCTTTTGAAATAGCCGATAGCTCATAGTTTACTCGCTCGCGGTGGGACCAGTGCCTTATACCAAATTTCAGCTCAATCAGACATCGGTAAGTGGTCATGAAATTTAACTTACAAGATTTGATGTGTATATTTGTATAATAACATAAACAAATATACGGGGTCAAGCTATATAAAAAAATACACTAAACTATGCCCATTCCGAGCCGCTCCCGGGGCAAAGTGCCCATCACGCTTGCTGCGCTGCTGCGTTGGATCGCGATGGACCCCGGCTAAAGTGTAAAGGTTTATGTAGAAAATTATAAGTATGTGGATGAATTAAGTAGCAGAACTTTTTTTCTTGTGAGCCACCGTTACTAAGTTATTTACGAAAAACCAAAAAAGGAACCTTTACACAGTTTAAGTAGGTCGTATGTACAATACCTAGGACTAGGGTCCGACAATAACACCAAAACGATTCCAAAGTACCTATAGACCCTATAGTTGATATTGACTGATAAATAAATGCTGCAAATCTCTAATTTTTCAACAAATACATTTTCCTTTTTTCAGGTCGTAAATAAATGCCATCGGAGCAATGATGCGGCGGTAGCATTCAAACAACACTTAAAATGCTGGACGTCTCAGACACTGTAAGTATTCCAATTATTATTAGCTCTTAGAGCTTTTTCCGACTCACATATCAATCACTAGATCCGGGTATCTGGCAGCTTTTAATGGGTGGAGATCAGTGTGACAGACCAACTTTTCAATTGAACAAAGAACTCAATTGGAACAAAGTACTACCGAAGACTACCGAACTTGTGTCATTTATACAGGGCGGAAAGATAAGTCAGGCCCTGGAGGGGAACTACCTTAAAACGTTGAGATAGCTCAATTAACTGAAAGGAAACATTATTTTATTGTTAAAAAGAGACATATCTGCATTTACATATTTTTGAGAAAATGTACAATTCACAAAAAACTACTCATTTTGTATTTTTTGTCAAAAGCAATTTTTAAGACAATTCATGACAAACGATCCTATTTCCAACAAGAATACAAACTTCTTAATACCAACCAAATTTACGGCACAAGAGAAGCCATAAATAATGAAAAAAGAAAAATCATACAATTTTAGTACGTAAAAAAGGGAAAATTAGAAAAAAAATCTGTGAATGCAGTTTTACTTTTTAGGAAAAATAAAGGAATGTTTCCTTTCAGTGTATTGAGCTATCTCAACGTTTTAAGGTAGTTTCCCTCCAGGGCCCGACTTATCTTTCCACCCTGTATAGAACAGGGCCTATATTTTAACGTTAGAATAAAAAATATGATGTGTTATTGCGGAAACAAAAACAGCAGGCGATTAACTATAAAATTACATTTTAAATTTTTTGGCACTTCTTTCCCCAACAGAAACTTCTGGCTTTGATATAATCTAATTTAATCACACAATTTTCTATAATATTGCATCAAACCCAGAACTCTAGGGTTTGTTTTCTTCAAGTTATTTGCATTCTTTGACCTCCACCACTTTACAGCCACGAGATGACCGGATCTAGAAATAAGCATAGTATAGCAAACTAACTAGAGGGGTTTCGTTGCTCTCATTATTGTGTCATATCTGACGTGGCCAGCTCTCCGTCAATATCAACACATTTATTTTATAGATTTATTTTAGAGAAAGAAGGAAGACGAAGCATGTAGTTGCTTACGCTCTTCTTCCTGCGGTAGCGCCAGCATCAATCAGAGGGTCGCGCACTTGTTTGCATTGCATCCGTCTCTCTATGAAAAGATGTCATTTTGCTTGCCAGATGATTCACAAGATATCGATGACGCTGTTTGGGGAGCACCCAGAGGAGACACCAATCTATAATTCTATTCCTGACATCTGCACTAGGCCTTGTTCGCTTGGATAACAGCCAAGCTAGACCGTCTGTTCTTGTAATCAAATCACCCAAATAACATGTTTGTTTAACATGTAAACCACGGGAAACAAACAGCCTTATCAGTTTGAAGAGTTCATTGTTTAGTAAGAGTTTCTCGTGAAATGAATGCGTGTTTAATTGTCTGTGTCTGTGTCTAATGTGTTAACTATTGTGGTAATGTCGAATGTTAAAAAGAAGATTAGTCGGCGACAGTTGTTGTGCAAGGTTAGTAAACTAAGTTTGTCGTTAAATAACAAGTCGTGTTAAGGGTAATTAAATTTAAGTTCTTAAATTCCCTTAGTGTCAAGAATGTATAAACTTGACCTACTCAAAGCCTAGCTACTCTAAGCTCGAAGGACTAAATGATATTCTGACACTCCTGGCTTACGAAAATTCCGGTATATATTTAAACGTTCTTTACAAAATTCTATTTTACCCCTTATAAATTTTCTTTTCTACCATATGGTACGGAACTCTAAAAGTTTATAAATATGAGTATCCTAACCGTTTTACCGATAGCCACGTCATTAGTTTAAAATATTATTATTTACAGCTGCACATTTTGTTTGACTAATATGTATATGACAATTATGCTGCAATTAACATTTATTTGATAAAATATTTCTTATACAATTATGCTGCAACTATTTTTTTGGTATTTTATTCTTAAAAAACATATAACGGGTCTATTGTCCCATTACACCCAATATTTTTAATGAAAGAAGAACCGACTTCACCTATGCTACCCCACGAGACGAGCTCCACGTTTCCAAGAGCAAATACCCGAGCTATAAAAAAAAACAAATCATTGCAGGTGTGCCCATAATATTTGAAGCGTTCCCTCGCTTTCTCCAGAATCCCATAATCCCGACTTGAATGCGAGACAGTTTGGCCTATAACCTGACTAAAATGACAACTAGATACATATTGTATACTGTCGCATGAAAATTGTGTATTCTACCCTCTATTCTACATGTTAGTCCTCTTTAAATTTCTGCAATATTTTTTCGTATGCGCCTAAATTCATAACGTAATAATTAACAATACCAGAACTCAGTCTAACTAGAGCAGTCATAGGTACAAGTAAACATTTTGCGTTCCGTGGCCAAGTTTTAAAACCAATATCGTACACGGTACGTGTGTACACTTGTACAGCGATAACGTACCGTGTTTGTACGCTTCTAAAGAAGTTTATTTGGTGCGTAGTGTTCTTGTGGCTTGGACGGAAGTGGAACTTAAACAGTATTGTTGAGAGGTAAGACTTAAAATGATACTAATAGGCAACGCTTAAACTGATGAAAGTAGGACATTGAAATCTGAATCACATACCTACCTATTCTTTTAAATGTTATGTCTTATAGATTTCAGAGTATTTATAATTTGAACGATTTTTGCGCGAACGAAGTTGGGACGGACTTTATACCTCGTTTTTTTACAGATTAAGAAAATTAACGGTCGATTTCGACACTTTAGCTGTATTTGTTCAGCCATATCTGGGCAAAATTTAAATGAGTCTACTTTTTCCCACTTTTAGTGATATGCTGAAGCCAATAAGATGCAAAATGGCAAGTTTTAAAATCGTTTACCCAAAAATCGCACCGCACTACGACAATCGCATGATTCTTCTAATCTGAAAAAAACGAAGTATAGTTAAAACATAATCAAGGTACTTAGATTTGTTACAGAAACTATAAATTAACGCGTGATTAGTTAATGCGATTTTCCAATATATTGTTGTTTATAATTTTGTTCCCTTTGAATGGCAGCCTGTTAAGATAATCAGGGTTTGGGATAGCGAACCCCTAGTTAGTACCTCTTGTAATTGTAATATGAAATTTTGTCAGCCGAGTGTATCGAGATGGAAAGACCGTCAGCCCCTGAAGACCGTGTCCACCTGAGCATTTTTTTTATTTGTAATGTAATTGGCATATGAATAAACTTCTCATCTGACAAAGTTTCAATCGAGACGCGATGATTTTTTGAGTGATATAATGGCTGCCGTTCCTCAACTAACTAACGGAGCCACAGCTGAGGGACGCGAATCTGTGACATAACTTTTTGGGTCAAACAGATTTAGGGCATCGGGCGACTTTTCTGTGGACAATAGAAAAGTTAACGATTTCGGTATATTATAATTAACATATAACTTATAATGCCAACTATAAGAACATAATGAAGAAGATTTGCACCTTATGGTTGAACAAGAAAATCAGGCTTTAAAGACCATTAATTATGTAAAGTTCACAGAAAAGACGAATAACCTTAATGTTATGCGACTTTCCTTTTATAGGGAAGTATTAAGTACCTACAGCCTTGGCCAGAAGTGTTGAGCACCAATGCGATTTTCATACAAAACTGGAAAGTTTAGTCCATCGTTTCCATCTTTGTTTAAGTTATTTTGTCAATTAATTTAAACTAATAGGCATGTTTTGTTGAAGTTAGTAGTAACTGCATAGAATATTTGCAATATGTCGCACCGACTTAAATTTACATTTTTGGTACCTTCTGTTTTCATATTTTTTAAGTACCTTGAAAGTGTTATAAAGTGATGTTTTCTATATTTATAAATAAAATATAACATTTACCGTTACCGTACATTGTTAGGATAGAGAAATAATGCTTAACATCAAAATTGTAAACAAAAAACACCCATGCTCAACACTTCTGGCCAAGGCTGTACATGTCTCTATGAAGCTCTTTTCAAAGGTTGAGTCATATGCTCTAAGGTTGAGTCGACTTGACCATAAAACAATTGACATATTTATAACTTTCAGCCTAAATATTTAAAACTACTATTTTCTCTATCCAATGCGGGTGTTATCATAAATGTACCGTGTTAACACTTAACTATGCTTGCGAATACCAATTAATGTTCATTAAGAACCGTATATGTACGTGTGTTACGGACCTTCTCCGACACGACACTTCCGGCACTTCATTTTGTATACAGAATATCACGTGACCTCCAAGGATCACGTGACGCTTTCTATACAAAATGCGGTCCGGAACACCGTTCATCATCCTTAACGTAGTAACGTGGTGCATGTTTGAACGTAAACAGCATTAGGTATCAAGTGTATCAACAAGGTCGGTCACACCATAGGGGAAACTGCGTCTTTGTTGGCGAGGAAAGGGAAATGATAGCCATAAAAAAACGGAAAAAAAACTTCCGGGATATTCTCAATCTAAGACATTATTATATTATGTTGAAAATATTTCCTCGTGACAAGCATTTATTTCCTTTAACGAAAATAAATTAAAGTTTTAAATATAAGGAAGCGAATATATTCTTACAGATTTTCTAGTTTTCTTTTACCTAAGATAATACTTTTTAGTTTTTAGTATTTTTAAGTTAGTTTTAATTGGTTTACATAAGGTTTTTATTAATATTTAGTTTTTAATTTAGTTTTAATATAAGTATATTTCTAAGTAGTTTTAGTTGTGGTTCAATAAAGTACTTTTTAAGGTAAAAAAAAAAGATAATACTTGTTTGATTAAAGTACAATCTCTCTTATTTACTCAATATACTCTTGAAACAATACATTTTTGTATTTTTATTATAAGAAAACGTGATTTTATTAAGCGAAAGAATCATATTTTTGGTAAAGGAAATAAATACTTGTCACGAGGAAATATTTTCAAGAAAATAATAATGTCTTGGATTGACAATATCCCGGAAGCTTTTTTTCCGTATACGGTAACTGCGCACTTGCCCCAGACTGAGGTAAATGCCATTAGAAAGTTTGCGATTATTATTATTGAGTAAAAAAAATACTAATGGGATGGATTGAAAAATGTTAATAACTTCACAGATTGTACAAATAACAGTTCTTAAGAACTTTAATTCCTCCCATAAATTGTTTTCAATGTTATACGTGTAAAGGCGTACAGTCAGCATCAAAAATATGTTAACATTTCGGCACTTATATCTGTGGGATAAAACTCAAATTCGTATGCATATGATTGATGCTGACTATACATATTAGTAAGACCTGTGGGGAAAAACATCAAGTCAAAATAAGAATAAGGATCGGCACTAAGTAAAGTCAAAAAAAATATTTGAAATTCACCTTATTGTTAGGCTATGCATTTAGCTATACATTTATTGTGATTTTTACCTACCTAACCAATAAGATGCTATTATGATTTATGATATGAACTTATGATGTTTTTATTTTGGTTTCTGAACACAAACTATTTGCTTTATTTTATCTCGTAACCATACAAATAAATGAAGCCTGCTCGTTGATTAAATTTATCACACGTTATATAAGTTATCTGTACAATTTTCCATGTGATTCATTTATCCAAACATTATAAAATACTTCTGGCATTTTCCTAGAAGTAAATAAGTACATAGTAGCAAAACACTTCTAAGAATTCAATTACAACAGTTAGCAATTCGATTCTAATTGCCAATGGGTTTTTTAAGTTTTTAACAACGTACGTAGATCGTAGGTGCATTATTACTAGTATTTTGTTTAAATTGACACTAATTGCATCACGTCTGAAATAAACTTCGTCCTGCAATATTATTGCTGGATTATAGATGCACCTCGAAAAACATAAAATCAAAATTAGACTTTAAATTAAGTTTCGAACTGTATCCATACAATTTAAACATTTGTCTGTGTGGAATTAGTAATCTATGCCGAGCAATAAAAATTCAGTAACATTCTCGGAAATTTCCGGAAACTTACACGAGAAGTTAGATTAAATTTCCAACGAGAAAATTCCCTATGGGAAGTATCAAAAATGCATTATTAGTATTATTTTTATAAACTCGTAAATGAGCCAGTCAGTTAAAATAATTGATAACGGCGGTATCCAGCGACTTCCTGAATAATTTTTATTGTTCGTAAAATTTAAGTTCTGAGAACATTCCGTACGGGAAATTTCGTAACTTTGGAAACTTCTCCTTGGTGCATTGCTCCATGCATCCTTTTACTGCCTTAGATTTCGGGGATAAAAACTATCGTATGTCCTTCCACGGGACTGAAACTATCTTCGTACCGATTTAATCTAAATCGGTCCATCTATGCCTAGCGTCCTATGCAAACCTTAGCAAAGCATGAACACCTTATTAAAACCTTACTATATTGGTTGACGGAATCCAGGGAATTGGCCAGAAGTTATTTTGGTTTTCACAAAGGGATCAGTACTTTACACGTAACTTTTGATATACGGAATAGGTACGGATTGTATTTTCAAAAGGTCAGTCTATGATTATGTTTGCTATACCCTAGTCAAGGTCCATGAGATGCTGTTACTCTATTTATAAAAACTATAGAAATATCATGGTTGCAATAAAGAATTACTTACTTACTTTTATTGGGTACTTAGAGCATCTGCGTATGAGCGTATGACAAATGTTTTTTTTTTTTGGTTTAAGCTGAAGATATTTTAGATTAAACAGATTAGCTCACTTAAAATAAAACTATTTATTTAGCTAATTCCGCGCAAGCATTCGTTGAAGATGAAAGGCGAAGGTTCGATTAAGCTAAGACTTCCGATATTTGATCCCGGACAAAGAAAGTAGTTGCTGCTAATACGCTAGTACTTCCTTGGGTCGTGATGTTTCCGTGGGTAAGCGGTAAAATAGCTGAAGGACGTCAGCTGTATTCAGCCAGGGGCAGCACCACCTTCAGGACGGCGAGGTGGGAAGAAGCATGGCATTTTAGCCGAGCTGTAGCACTGGAATTTATGTTCTCCTTCTTAATTATTAACAACTCCGTTGACGTGACTGGCATCTGCAGTCAGCAGCAGAAGTAGCTAAGCGGGTTCATGATTTATATTTTCCGTTAGTAATTTAATTGTACATATCTAGATCCTTTTATAAGCTCTAATAGTAACATTATATATCTTTATGCAAATTAACATGGAAAAGCCTTCCTCATATCCGTTGTTATATTCATTTTATATCATTTTAACAACCATAATAATATCAGAGTGCAAATAACCGTCATTAGAATATTATATAGGTAAATTATTTATTAATATATGTAGCAATATAACCTTAGGTTTATAATTAAAATAGCATTTAGAATTATCATTTAATTACTTTTACCTTGCTACTGGCAATACCATCTCACCACCCTGACATCCTGGCAAGGATCCTCGAGGCTCATAGAGAAGCATAAAATAGTACATTTCGATACTAGGTCGGAAAGGATGTCATTATTCAACGAGTTCCGAGACATTTGGTCACGAGCCGCAGGCGAGTGGCAAAACTCGGGACGAGTGAAGAATGACATTCCGTCCGTGTATCGAACGACGTTTTTTAATAAAGTTGCGAAAAAATTATAAAAATGGACAATATGTCACTTTGAGGTTACTTCATCCAAACACTCGCGCCGTGCGATGCGGGGCGGTGATCATGAATCCTGAGCTGTGATTGGCTGGAAAAGTAAAACGCGCTAGTGTGAGACATCCAACTTCTCGCGTTATAAACTACTACTAGATTTGAGCAACTGTGTTAAAAAATGTCTTATAGGGTCAAATATGTAACTACCTATTATTTTATTATATTAATTGAAAGAAAAATGAAAAAAAAAACCTATTAATTCCATTATCATCCTAAGATCTTCTAACAGTCTCCATCAGATATATAGGAGCGGCCAGGATGGTCACAAATATCTGAACAACGCCTCTATTATCAAGGCAATACAGTACACGTTCCGATATATTTGCATGAGTACCTTGGCCGCTCAGATATATTTGATGGCGACTATACCTTTATTTTTATGACGCTGCCTAATCAAATTATATTACGCAATTATGACATAAAAGAATATGTTTTATGTATGTCGCAAATATCATAGTTAATGTCGTCATTGTTACCCTTAAGTGATTTTACTCACTTAGTTGTAGAATTATTAACGCCATAAGCCATAACATAACTTAACAGCACTTACATTTAAGAAAAACCGGCCGGTCCGACACGCATGGACCACGCATAATGGAGGGTTCTGTACCTACTGTCGAAAAAACTGATATCAAAAGCTCGTATCTTCTTATGAAATAATATTTTAACGATAACTCGAAAAGGCCTAAACCGATAATGTTCAAAAGAATTGTCTTTGAAATTATACAAGCTGTAACAAAAATACTGGTGATCCTTTTAAGGGCATAATTGACATCGTATTCTAATTACGAAAAAGTAAGAGAAATTTTTTTTCGCGCGAAAATAAAATTTGGTTTAGTATGGATGGAGGGTCGGCTGGCTGGGACAGCCTGTCCCATAGAAAAAAAAATTGTTTTCGCGTCCAAAAATTTCCTCTCCTACTTTTTCTTAGTAGTAATACGATACTAATTATGCCCTTTAACGGATCACCAGTATTTTTGTTACACCCTGTACATATAAAATCAATAAATTTTACTTTAGTTACAGCCTACAGGACAGGGGGAGGGTTGGACAATTTTTTTCGAGCTCTGGTGCGAATATTTCTGAAATTATTGCTTAATATATTATGTGCATCACGTTAATATTGGTTATATTTTTTTGTTTAGTTACATGTAGGTATGGAGTGACAGTGTAAAAAACTTGAATATAAATACATAAATAAGTATGTACGGGAAACGGATACGTGGACGAAAACTAGCATTATCTCATACTGTCCTTCTAAATATATATGAATAATGAAGTAATCATAATAAAATCTATTTTATATTTAAACGGAAAATTTTCAACACAGGGGGGGGGGGCACTTCAACACATCTTAAACGATCTATTGTTCAACAAGACTATTGTGGTTTCTAGTAATTTAATTGAGCTGTTTGTTAACATTTGCGGTAGGGCACTAACTTTTTATTGTACCTATTTATTATATTTGCTGGGTAGCTGGCAGTCCAAGTTGATATCATAATTATTTTTTAGAATATTTTCAACAAGCGCTTCGTCTATTACAAATCCTAGCATTTATTTTTATGATCAATACTCGTAAATAGGTCCTTAGTATAATTGTATTTAGTTACCATTGCAATTCTAACGTTGGCAGACTAGGTATAGGTAGCAATGTACAAGGTGCAGAACATTCTCAAAAATTCACTAACAATACATTCTCGGAAATTTACACGAGAATTTAAATTAAATTACCAATGAGAACATTCTCTACGCGAATTATTGGCCTAATGCCCATACATAATTGTCTGACGGATGTTGACCTAAGTTTTTATTAGGTACACGACTTTTGTACCTTGCGATGATCGCGGCGTCTCGACACAAGAAATAGATATAATACAATTAGCAAAACGTGGACCTTAACCCAAGTTTTTATTAACGAACATTTGGACTTTGCTCTAAATGAGTTTCCTGGTAATATATGTAAAGCGCTACTTACGAATAGCATCTCGTCTAGTTTCAAAGTCCTATTTTGTTTATAAGTCAAAAGCGCGGCATCGCTGTAGTTTTGCGGCAGTCGCCATTTTCCTTCTGTACCGAGAGCGCGTCTGCCGACATGTCAGATTTCCCGCGTACGAAAGCGCGGGAAAGCGTGATTGTCTGTGGTGTTGTGTGGTGGTGGTAAAAAGAAAAATAATCAAAAAAAAGTGAAAACCATAAACTGAGAAGTACCTGCATGGTTGGTCACAAAATGAATTTGGTGTGTATTGTTGGTTTACCTACTCGTAGTTAATTAAGAATAGTTTTTATAAGGAAATTTTACAAGCGAATAGATAGTTTGTTTTATTTATATTAAATAAATAATGATTATATAAAAATTAATTTAAAAGACCCGACTTGGCATGGCTTCGCAACCCATTTTATTATTGACAAAAAAAAATTTTTTTAATTCTAATATGCTCACACAATTCACGAATCTAATGACACCTCACTAGTCGTAATTCGTCAAACCGGCTGTATAGAAGGTGGCATAAAAATTAACTTACATATATATATATATATACCTACATACTCTCGAAAACATAACCCATCATCGGCAATCGGGTACCTAAACATAATTTTCATTCAACTACCTACTTACTATACAACTTTAGTTATTTTTTCCTTTTTGACGAGACCGATTGCTTGAACTTACAGACAACAGAATATATACTTGTATGTTCAAATAAATAAATACAATTACAATAGTGCTTATCCGATATCCATAGTCTTATATAGTTTGGTGTAATAATACTGAAAATAGGTACTTAACCCATACTATTAAGTATCGACAACCAATTTTTTTGTGGGTTTTCACGTTCCTCGCATTAGTGGTTACACCATTAACGATAGTTTTTGCGTTGACTACTTTAAGTTAAAACACCAATCCACTTGAAGTCAGTGATCGATGATCTCAATAGTTGGAATCAATGGGTATTCTTGATAGCTTGTACCTAGTGTTTTTTATCCATCCATTAAAGGATTTACTTTCCAGGAACTGCATTGTGTTAAAATTGCGTGTATACGAAATGGACATTGGTAAAAACGTATGATAAAGTTAGAATACGGCCCCAGTATACGTATTTGTAAAAGTACAGCGTCAATTGAATATGTTATTTTTTACCTAGACACATCTTTCTATTTTTTAAGAATATACCCTAATACTTTGTTTATTGTTTTATCAATAAAAAATATTAAGTATATTCAAGTCCAGTCGTCGCCATCAGACAGGAGCGTCCAAGGTGGTCACAAATATCTGATCAACCCCTCTATTGTCAACACGATAAGGCATGTTCAGATATTTTTGAGTACCCTGGCTGCTCCAATATATTTGATGGCGACTGTACCTACTCATAGTTTTTGGTTATTTTGAACTTTTGTTTATTTGACGTTACAAACACAGAATTTATTTTTAATATTTTTTTATTACGTATTTTAATCCAATTTTTCTTGAAACAGATTTTTTTAAATATCTAACATCATTCACCTAGTTAATTAATGTTAAGTATAAGTACTCAAGGATACTGGAAAGTGGTCACTTACTATAAAAGTTTTACTTCACTGATACGGTGATACGTCAATAGTTAAACATCTATTACTTGTATAGGTACATTAGGTACGTTTGTAACGTCCTTTGTGTCGTCATTATTTATTTACTAGGTGCAACATATAACATGGCAATAAACCAGATATTATATTGATTTAATAGAACAAATATTTTTATTAGCTCCCATTTTAACGGTCCGTACTAAACCGACACGTAAAACGTGATTGCAATCCCAAAGAGGCACTTTATTATTATTTCGTATATGTATAAGCATCACTCAGCAGTAAACTGCACCTTGGTGCTGGAAATCGATGAGCAAAACTGCAATTTGCTGCACGCAGTAACTTACTTAGCATAGGTGTAAATGTATTACAGTCTAAGTAATAAGCTATTTAGTCTCTAAAGGATGTAGGCAGGTATTATACTGGATGTCCTTAGCTATTGGACAAAGTTGTAAATCCCTCATTGGGTTACTTCTCAGCAATGCTCTGAATGCTCTGATGCTTCTATTCTTTAAATGAGAGCAAAAGTTAAAAAAATTATAAAACCTCACTACGTAAGTTAATATAAGAAGAAACAAAATTAGGTAAAATTTTGTTAAGCATTAAATTTGTGCTCGTTTACGGTTATAATCAATTTTCTATGCATTCTTGTTCTTGCCTATTTGTTTGTAACACGATACGAGGTAAAATGCGATTAAAATTACTCAGTCACACATATTAATTATATCAACTGGCTTCATTTGTAGAAATTCATAACTATTTAAATAGTAACAGGAGACTGACAGCTGTAAGTAATTTTTTCGCAAGTGACCGGCACTGAAAGTCCATACATTCGCTCTAGAACCACTCACTAACAACATGCCACCAACAACAAACATGGCGCACAAAATTTGTTCTAGATAGCAGCTAGCAACGGTAAACACTTTCCAAAATTCACCTAAACTTCTATTTCAATTAAAAGTAGATATTACTGGTTTTTTTTAACATATAAATGGATTTCCTGAGTGGCCTTACGTGAAAATACAACGCGCAATATATTATAAATCCTCTGCGGAAGCCAGAGAATGCAACTTTGAGACCCATACCTGAATCTAGTAGAATACAAAATTATATAAATTTAAGTAATGCTGGCATACAAAGCGGTTGTCAAACATATGTAAATGCTCTCAAATAATCCACTGAATTTTGAAGCCACCTTAGTTTAGTCGGTATAGCGACAGCGACTCTGCCTATTTGCTGATGCAGTTTCGGTTACTTTTAAGCGGAAAAACTCACGGGTAAATAGCAGTAACAATATCGCATGTCGCGTCTGGTTAACCGTCCTACATCACGGCAATATGTCATTGTAACAATTGCAGTGCAATTAGCCATGATGCTCGTGTATAATCGTCGGCTGAAACACCCACTTTCTTTGTCTGCGTGCAATTAAAACGTTAAAAACACATGTGAGGTGTACCCGGCTATTATTCTTGACCGGATGAATGTGAAGCACCGTTCTTGGTTCTAGAACTACCTAGAGTGCCTAGAGTATCTGTTGTAGTGTTGTATAAGATGAGGTTGTATACCGAGTCCAGTATTTGTTCCTGGTGCATGATATTGATCGATATGGAAGTGCATGCAATGCCTATACCGCGCTTCCTAAAGGGCACTTGCCCCAACGGAACATTAAGTATACTATAAGTACTATAACACAAAGCATCCCAGTTTTATTTACAAAAAAAAATCAGAAGTACTTACCCTGCTTTGCCAAAACCCTACTTTTTCAGGATACCCAGTGTTATCCTGAAAAAGTAGGCTTTCTACTTTTTCAAGTTATTCGTTGGCATGTTTACGTTTACTGGCTCACTCCATGCTCACTCTTTTAGCATTATTTCTACCAAACGGTACATCGTTTGGGTCAGACTTAGATTAACACTTTCCGTATCGCGTAGCGCTACGCGCTACGCTCGTAACGCGTAGCCAGGTATTCCTCGTATGTAGCGCGTAGTAGCTATGAACAGAGAACCCGACTGTCGGGTTCTTGGTGCTGAATATGGTTCGCGGTTCGCGTCTCTGTGGGCAATGTCAGCGTGGGTTTAGAAAGCCAAATTTTTGGTTGGACTGTTGTCAGACTAAACTGAATGAAAACTGACTGACTGAATAGAATAACAAAGATATAAAAAAAAAACATTTATTGCAGACAACAAAGTGGTCCATATGACATTTAGATTAATTAGAATAAAATGAAAATTATAAATAAATTAAAATTAAAACAATTCATAAATTAATAAAAATAATAGAAAAATTACAATTACAATGACAATGCTAACCAAAATTATTAAATACAAAAATTATAAATAAAATATAGCTAGTACACCCGCCCACTAAACCATGTCGTGTGAAAACAGAATTGTCATGAGTAATGTTGACGATGACAGAACAATCTAGCGCACGAGTGCTTGCTATTAGGCACCACTTAACTGACTGACCATTGTTAGCCTTTACTCCATCGCAATAAAGCTCACGAATACTCAATTAAACCCTGACCAGAAATATATGACTATGCGCCAAGTTGCGGGATTTCATTAGAACTACATTTTTCATACTAAACTGAACTGTCACCATAATATGGTGACAGTTCAGTTTTATGAAAAATTTAGTTATACATGACAAAAATAAACGCCCTCTTAACAATGGTCATACAACTCATATATCTGAAGGCCAACCATGGTTGTCTCTTTATCGCCTATCGCATCATGCGTTACTTTCGCACTTACATACTTGTTAGAACGTGACAACTATAGTGACAGGCGATAAAAACCCGACCATATTAGGCTAGCTGGTCAGGCTTTGTCGTTTTCGACGATAGACGATTACAACATGTCCCATAATGTGTAGTATGGTTGTAACTAGCAATGCACCAAGGAGAAGTTTCCAAAGTTGCGAAATTAAAATAAAAATTATTCAGGAAGTCACTGGACACTGTCTCATTTACGAGTCTATACTAATAATACTATTTTTTTTTTCACGGGGGCGAGAAGCGCCTCACGGAGAGCCGTTCTGCTACGTTGATCGTAGCAAATGGAAATCCGTGATCTCTGCCTACACCTTTTGGGACCTATGCGTGATTGTATGTATGTATTTTTTTTATATTTGTCATAGGGAATGTTTATTCGTGAATTCATTGATAAATTAGGTATGCCATTATGAATCCGATGGTAAAAATACACTGCGTTTCCACCAGAGACATTATTTCCACGAGAAATATGTTTGTTAGGAACCAATCCTAGGCCTGCGTTGTGGTTCTTTTTCTACATAGTCACGAATTTAAACATGTTTTCATTATTTTATTCCAATTATAAAAAAATATATAGAAATTAGAAAATTATGACCGTGACTTTGGACGCGTAATAACAAACAAACCTATTTTGTATAACAATAGACTGCGCTCAGAGCTATTAAAATAACATCAACGTTTGTGTAATAACGTACATCGTTGATATATAAAATACGTCGTACTTCCCTTATCTATTTATAGGTATAGGTTCGATAATAAAAGAATAACTCAAAACAAAATTAACTTTCCCTACGTGATGGCGATATTGGTGATGCTGTGTTCAAAAACCTGTTATACATCCTTTCCATCCTTTTAAGGGCATAATTGGTATTGTATTTTAATTATGAAAAACAAAGATTTTTTTATTTTTTCGTGCGAAAGTAAATTTTGGTTTAGTATGGAGGGTCGGTCGGCTGGGATGGGACCACCTGTTCCATAGAAAAACTAAATTCTTTTTTTTCGCGTCAAATTTATTTTCACCTGTATACTTTTTTATAGTCGCAATACGATACCAATATACCCTTAAACGGATCACCAGTATTTTTTGTTACACCCTGTATTTTACCAATGTAAGTTTTGAGCAATGTGAAACCTTTCATTAATGCGCCCTTCATCTCGCAAAATTTTTGGGAAAAGGTGCTACGGCAGTCTACGGCCTACGGCGTAGCACTCGTAGCACGCATGCGCACTGAAAGATTTGTACGTAATAAGAGCCACAATGAAAATGTTTTTTTTTCTGTATTTGTGTAGGTATACTAAACATTTAGTGTGCTAATTAACGCCCATAAACAGTCTTTAATCTCGGTAAAAATATCTAAAAACTCCAGTTTTGTATCAGCTGAAATCTCTTTATTATTATTGACCATCCAGTTAAAAGACAATTTTTTTTATAAAAAAGAACCAGCTTCACGTAGCCTTCCCAAAAGCAAATGCTCGAACTGCTGTAAAATATACTCAAATCACTATACGTGTGGCTATAATATTTGAAGAGTTCCCTCGATTTCTCCAGCAATCTGTCCAGTCGTCTTCGAATAATCGGTGAACATGCATAAAAAAATTGCAAAAACAAAAATCCCGACGAATTGATAACCTCCTAAATCTAGAAATCGGTTGAAAAAATACAAATTCCAACGACGTCTCATGTCACCGCGCGAGTTTGCGCGCTCGCCAATGTCAATGTCACCGTTAATCGCCGCTAAAGCCTGCAATCATTGAAATGACTCAAATGACAGTTCATAGACGGTTTCCCACGCGTCGTGCTTGGTTGGGCACGCGACATTTGTTTTAATTCGCGTGTGACGTCATACAGGAGGCTGGTGAGTTTCCGCATATAGTGACGGAGTGGGAGCGAGACTATGCATGTCTCGCTCGTACAGCTGCGAAATCCACGTCGTCGAACCAAGTTGGGCGATTTGGTTCAACGACAACCTTACAGACGGAGACATTTGGTTCGGTGCGAACCAAATCCGGGGTCCGGCCCGAACCAAATCTTCCCGTCTATTAGCACTATTAGGTAACACACCTGAGCGGAATTTAGATATCATAGACAATAGCCGGCTGAATTTTGTCAAGGACTATACTCGTATACAAAAATTCAGCTGCCGTTAGAAATTTCCGCTTTCCGGCTGATTTTTGTCAATGATTGCTGAATTCCACTCAAATGATGACTATGCGCCATGTTGCGGAATTTCATTGGAACAAAATTATTCACACTAGACTGAACTGTCACCATATACATGAGAAAAAAGCGCCATCTTGACTAGTCTAGAATAGTCATATATTCATGATCAGGCTTTATTTCATCAGGAAAATTCGGATCTCAATGGGAATACAATACCCGAAGTGTCAATTCATGATTAGATTAGGTTATTAATATAGATCACTCATTTAATACTAGTAGTTCTGTGAACCGTAGACTTCGGAGCATTTGCCCCCTTCCCCCCCCCCCCCCCCTTTACCCTCCCTTGAAACTTTTTACAACAACTTGTAAGGAAGCATGGGCTTGATCCGTCCATAAATAACGCGACAGCAAACTTCCCCCTTTTCCCCCTCATTTTCCCCCCAATCAAACAAATGGCTCGACAATTTTTGGCAAATAAATCAAGGAACGTACATGCCAAGTTTCATCGAAATCGGATGAAAAATGCGACCTCTAGACCGACACTGACCAACCAACCAATACACACACATCAATCTGCCAAATCGCCGTACCAGTGAAAACGGAGACGTTCGTCGACTCGCTACGCTCGGCTCCTCAATCAATAATAATAGTCAGGTAATGGTACGATATTAGGTTTCGATATTATTAAAGTTTGATATTATTTGATATCTTGTGTAACTCATGCTCTAGAGCAATTATCTAAAAATGTAGAAATTTTGAAATAGTGCTTTGAAAAATATTTAGGTATTTGAATCTTTTGCTGACAAATCATTCAATATAGAATTAAAGTTTAAAAATTCTGTGGTATATCGTAAGAGATGTAAATAACTTTTTAATTTGTACTTTGTAGCCTCCTGGAACACCTGGAACCAGCCAAAATAAAAAAATGCAAAGTTTTATTCGAATATTGAATTAAAGTTTATTTTATCAAGAAAACAAAACTGAAAATCAACCGCTTAGTGTGGTGGAAAAAAGTTAGAAACTTGGGCTACGTGCTTCTTCAGATATTAACTATTTGTCATTTATTTAAGTCAATATTGAATTAAAGTTCAAAAGAATCATAATGAATGTTTATAGTAATAAATTAAACCTTCATGCACAAATGTAGAACTATAAAATAACTGGAACACTAAAATACTAGGTATATACAAGTATTTCATGTACGTACCTGTTCCATTATACTTTACCGCGCGGCGCGTCGCATAACACCGGGCGACGACAAGGCCGCGCAGTGCGGGGGCAATATGTAGGCACGGTAGTGCATTTGTCCGAGTTTGATAAATGAATAGTGTCACAGTATGTACCTTGATAACGTAATACGCAACTAGTTCAACTAATGTGAACATCGTATTTTTAAATTTCTTTACATTTATATGATATGTTATGCGCTTAATTCGATTCACCAATTCTTGGAGCTAATTAATGTCATAGTTTTATCCGATAAGTCCTTTACGAGTTATTAAACATGCATTCAATTATTTGTATAGTATAATCATACCAGTAATTCTGAAATGAATGTTGCAATGTGTATGTTGCTTATTAAAATGAAAAATCTGATTGTTACTAATACCTTTAGCATCTTGTTGGTCATTAACCTAAGATTTTTAGAATTTTTCTTTATTATTTTACTAGGATGTTATTACTGACCGTTTTTGAAATAAACATTTTAAATAAAAAAAGGAATTGCTATTTTAAATAGACATATTGTTATTTCTTCAGGTTTATGTTCGATCTTATACAGGATGTTTTTTAAAAAACTAGCCATATTGTGAGAGGTGAATAGTTAGGTCATACTGAACAACTTTTTCTATGAGAGCAACCCCAAAATCTAAAAAAAAATTTGGCGTCCCCATAGAAAACGTCGACGTCTGATCGGCCCAAATGTATGAAACAGACAAAAAAATGTAATACTAATTATGGAGTTGGTCCCATAGAAAAAGTTGCGCGTGCGAATCGTGTCTGTTGTATGGGCGCTCCTTAAATAAGTATTTTTTTAGTATTTGTTGTTATAGTGGCAACAGAGATACATCATCTGTGAACATTTCAACTGTCAAACTAACACGGTTCATGAGTTACAGCCCGGTGACAGACGGACAGACAGACAAATAAAGACTTTAAATGCGTATATAAACTTCACTTCCTTACACTTTGCTGATCACGACAGAAACTGAAAAAAAAAAACAAAATATAAAAAACGCAACACGGACACGGAACAAAACGACGTAAGACACACACACGCGCTCTTTGCCATACAAAACCAGACCTTATTGCGATGCGATTAGGTATTTTTGATCGCAAGTGGCGGTGGCATAGACGGCATATTATCAAAGGAAGTCAAAGCGCCCGTCGCCCGACCGCGCGCGCTAGACATTTTGAAATACTGCTCTTATTCTTATGTCTAGAAGGATGAAAATGCCATAAGCGTTATATAGCCCATACCCTTTCAAGGGGTAAGCAATTTGAAAGACTTTAAGCGCTTAGAAATAATATAATAATTATAAAGTACCTATTTTGCTCGCAAAAAAGCGTAAGATGTATGAAATCCTGCGACGCTTCCGCCTTTCTCGAGCGAAAGCAGAGACCATTTTACCAAAAACGCGTAAGATGTCTGAAATTCTGCGGCGCTTCCGCCTTTCTCGAGCAAAAGAAGACACCATTTTACCAAAACGCGTAAGATGTATGAAATCCTGCGGCGCTTACTATTTTTTTGAGTTGATAAAATTTGTATGGGAGAGCAATATCTTAGTTTTTTAGTATATTACTCGATTTTTTTTTCATACTTTCTCACCGCTTAAACCTCTACTGGACTTCCACGAATATTTCAACACTAGAATTAGACTAAAATTAGTTCGAGACTTACGAACGGCAATTCATTTTTATTTATATAGATTTAGTTTTACCACTTTTTCGCCGTGATTAAAAC
Organism: Pammene fasciana; assembly: GCA_911728535.1. Taxonomy (NCBI): domain Eukaryota; kingdom Metazoa; phylum Arthropoda; class Insecta; order Lepidoptera; family Tortricidae; genus Pammene; species Pammene fasciana. The sequence continues at coordinate 10,915,327 of OU452292.1, forward strand.
ACATACCTACTCACTTATTTATTAGTTCACTAGAAAATATACTACTTTTTTTAAATATATTATTATTTTATTTATATCCGCTTTTATTTATTTATTTAATGATATTTTTTTGTATTTTAAATAATTTTATTAAACTTCATTTGTTTTTAGTTTTATAAAATTTACCTACACTTATATTTTATTTCTTTTTTAAATCAATATTATATATTTTTTAGATTAGTATATAAGTAAACCTAAGCGGTTTCATTTTGGTTTCGACTGGACCATCACTGTATGGATCCAGCCAGTCACGCTATTCTTAGTAATGGAGTTCATTATACTCGACCGATTTACTTGCAAATAGTTTATTCCCGGAATAATTTATTCGCAAATAACTTATTCGATTTGTGATGAATAATTAATCGATTTTTTTATTCATCATTTGCGAATAAAGTCATTTATTCTAATTCGTTATTCGTATTCAAATAAATTATTGCCCATCTCTCGTGGTTCCTACTAGAGGTTATCCCGAGTTACAGTCGACGTCATTTTTTTTTATTATATTGAAACTGTAAACATATTTTTATGTAAACCGTTCATTATCTATGTTATTATTGTTTGTTGTTAAAAAAAAAGAATACTAAATTTAAATACCTATATAAAATAAACAACCTACTCAAAGAGCCCCCCTCGAGTTGTACCGGGCGCAAAGGTGCCCATCACACTGGCGGCGTTACCACGTTGGATAAAGATAAAAGATATTTATTCTTCAATTTAGGTACATTACAATGCACTTATATACGTCAGAGAGAAAAAGGAAACTACCACCGGTTCTAACCCTACACCTCTGACCCGAGAAGTATTACTTATTACCGTGTTGTGGACATACTTGAAAAATAATTGCTGTTTTGCATCATTCTTGAAAAAAGCACTATATTTGTCTCAGCACGAAGGGCCATTGCTGGTTTCTTATTAAATTATGCCTTAGTATTAAAAACATAAAAATCAGCCAGCAATGACCTACTTCACCTCTTTAATCGCGTATACTTTATTCCTGACCTTACGACACGCTTGAAACGTCAAGAAAACAATCAATAACTGTTTATGGCCGAAATATATACGTATGAAAGCAAGTGGAATCGACATATTTTATTTTGTAAATAGGTTAAAATATTTTATGACGTGTGTTTACTGTATAAAAAAGATATTCATCTATTTCCGAACCGTTCACTTATTCAGATAGAGGACAGGTCCTTATCACTAATCAGATAATAGTCCGTACATGATAGAATCAAGAAGAATATTTTACATCTTGTTGTTTATACATACCAGTTTTTATCTTTATCTTATCTTAAGTTAAAACTAACCTATTTTATATTATAAGCCAGAAACTTAGTTAGCTATTCATATCTGTCTTTAAATTTACGCCTACCCGAAAAGCAAATAAATCCTACTTATTAAATATAAGACGGATGAAATGAAATAAATAAATATTTGCAGCCTATTACTTCTACCACAAATATTGTTTTTGCTCGACGTACTTGGCAGCGGTACTCCTGTGTCTTTCGGATACAAACACAACGAACTGCGTCAACTATGAAAATGCAACTAGGTAAGTGTAGTGATGAAATGCTACGATCCCACTTCTCGCTTGCACTCGTGATAACTTAGCTCTCGCTAGAGGCGCTCAAGGTCATGACCGTGCGCCGACATGAACGCGGCACGTGTTGTTATTTTTAGATTTTAGGATTGAAGTATTTTCTAGTATTTTCCATTTATACGTAAAAGCCATAAATTAAATTTTCTATATTTTTGGAATTTGGTTACATTTCATATGACGATGATGTAAACTTATCTTTTCAAACTTTAATTCAATATTGACGCGACTGCACAAATAAAAGCATATATCTCTTGAAGCACATTTCAGGATGCTCTACATTTTTGATATGTATATTCGGATAGAGACTAGGATTTATTATCGTGTATTTTACAAACTTTAATTCTATATTAAGAGATTGAAGGGCGAATTTTAATTTAACCGTTTATCCCGTTCGAAAAATGACTACAAATTTTATAAAATGTATCGCTTAACATTTCAAACACATTGAAAGTAAAATTTCAAACTTTAATTCTATATTCAAAGTTTTGTACCTAAAAAACATAAGTACCTATCTAATACCTAAAGCAGCCTAGCTACATAATTGCCGTCATATACAAATATGCTCCAAAATAGGCCCTCAATACATACATGAAGTCAAACCCAACTTTAAAATTATCGAAACTTATCACGGAAAATACAGGTATCTTAACGCGCCTATAATTGATTGACACTTCGAGTAAATCGAGTGCCGCCGTATTTCGATATTTCCGATTGAAATCCGAATTATCCCGACGAAAATATGCACTAGATATACATATCTGTACAAATCATAGCTTTATGGTACAAATACATGATGCGACGTTTGAATGAAGATTGATCGGTTATTGTTTGTAATGCAAAGTTACGTAACAATGACATGAACATGACAATGAATTACTTGTTACTTGAAATCACGGTTACGTAAACAATCGCGCGAAGCTAGTTATGGCCTATTAACACTTAGTAACTATTAATGTAGGAAAAAAATTTTTGGACGCGAAAAGATTTTTTTTGTATGGGATACGTCGTCACAGCTGGCGAACCCTCTGTAATGCAAAACCATTTTTTTTTCCCCAACTTTTTCATAATTAGAATTTAGAATATAATACTAAATGTCCTTAAACAGGTCACCAGTATTTTTGTTACACCTTGTAAGAAGGTACTTATATCGAACCAAAATTAACAAGCAGTCAATCTCAAGTCAATTCTCTGGCAAAAAAATCTAAAGGCAAACCTACCTAATATAACCTTAAACGGATCACCAGTATTTTTGTTACCCCTTGTAGAACGACACAGTTTTTTGTCATTCAATGGTCATGTTCATGGTCATTTAAGTGTTATGACTATGAATAGTAAGAATTATGAGTAATGGCGTGAACTCATCGCTAATCATTTTCACACTAGCATTTACTAGCTTAAAACACTTATGGCCGCCCACATACGTCGAGCAAAACATACATGTTACTACGCAATTACTTACCTACTATGAGTATAAGCATAAGCACCATTATGTAAAGTTAAGACAGATTGCTGCTTGCCTCGACGCTCCGCCGTCGAGCCTTACCTACTTTACTGGATATTTTTAGAATTTTCTCAAAAACAAGAGCGACAAGAGCGATTTCGTTCATCAATTGGTGTATTGTTATCTGTCCCCCGCCCAGGATCGTGTACAATATGGGGATGGTGGGAACAAGTGGGAATAATTCCTACGAAATAACTTATTCCCGTATATCCGACAGAGATATTAATGAATTTATACACCTCAATAATTGTGCTGATTTGACCAAGTGAACTAAGGTCTGCCGGCTGCCCGTGGTTGATCACCTATGTATGTATAGTTCTCGCCGGCCTGCGGTAAGCCTCCTCGCAGGAACGATGACCTATCTTGCTACTTGGTCCGTCTTACCCGACGTGATCTAGCAAGACTTTAACTAAAATCTCCGCAACAATTAGGTACTTTCAATGGCACTGAGATTTCCATGGATCAATTTCCAATTTATCTAATCATCCAGTAAACATTTAAAAACCCCAAGGGGGCAAAATAGGACCAGCGTCCAACTTTCATGATTTTTTAATAACGAAAATTTCCATCTTTCCAGATATCAGAAGCCAGCTTCGTGACAAGCTTGGAAGAGGCGCCGTGTCGCACCGACCAATGTACGCAAACCCCACCTAGCGGGAAGGCGAGACCTCGCACCCTGCAAAGGTACCACACCTCAGACCATCTCTTCGAGCGGCATCGGACGCGGCGGCACGACTTACGGCCAAAGAGCTTATTCAGCGATTCCTACCCGTTCATAGGGAAGCCGCCGAGCTATGATAGCGGATATCAGTCAAAGTAAGATTTAGCAAATGCATGGGCTGCCTGTTAGGTGGATGTATGTGACTAATTCTTGTTGTTTCGGAATTCGAGCGAATAAACACTAAGTCTAGGAGGAGCACTGCAATGTTCTGAAATAAATATTTGTCGAGTCCGATACTGCTAGTCTCAATACATAGTCTGGCATTTTTTTTACCTTTATCTGATCATTCTGATCTGTCCTTAATTTTCTCAGTTTCGTTACCAGCTTACCAGCTTATTTATATGGCTAATGATTGTAACAAAAACGAGAAAATGAAGAAAACCTTAATCTTATCTTTTCTTAATTTTCCCATTTTCGGTTACGATAATTAATTAGCCATGTAAATGTAGAGGTAATTTTCGTAACTAAATGTAGAAAATTAAGGACAGATTAGATAAAGGTACAAAAAATCCCTTTGTTTTAGACTAACTAGTAGTCTGCCTCCAACTGAGAATTCGCTGTTTACTTGCAAACGAATTGACCAATATAACGAGACCCTTATGAAGATCGTTTTTCGCCCTATCTCCATAACCCCTTTATCGATCCCGCTCATATAAAAACTTTCAAACTATACAGGGTGTAACAAAAATACTGGTGATCCGTTTAAGGGCATAATTGGTATCGTATTGCGAGTAGGAAAAAGTAGGAGAAAAATTTTTTAGACACGAAAAAAAATTTTTTTTGTATGGGGCGGGTTGTCTCAGTCGGCCAACCTTCCATAAAAAACCAAAAATTTTTTTCGCTATAAATTTTTTTTTTGTTTTTCACAGTAAGAATACGATACCAAATATGACCTTAAAAGGATCACCAGTATTTTTGTTACAACTTGTATGTATCTTTGCCACAACCCCAACAAATTCCATAAAAATCAGAAAGACGTTACTATTCTAAAGCTATCGCGAAACAAACGCTCAAAATTAGAAAGCCATCGAAATGCCGAGACGTCCCTGTAGCCAGGTGACAGTTTCGTCGCTTCGCTTGCGCTCCGCTCTTTTGACAATGCTTTGTTTATCACACAATTTTAATAGAGCCTTGCGAAGTTACAGGGTGCCCAACATAAACATCATATTCATATGACAACTATTCCACATTTTGTCATTGCAAGAGTGAACGTGACCGGGCTCTATTGCGAAGTCGGTGCAGAGTTAACGTGGTCAGACTGTATTAAGAAGTTGTACAATGAACTAAGCATTAATTAAAACAAAACAAAGTTAATTGCGCAATACCTACGAGTACAATAGGTACCAATAAACCCTGTAATGTAAAGAGTAAATGTGGAGTAAATCGTTTCGCCTTGCCAAGTATTACTTAATTATCTACTACTGTCAGATACTATAAATAATATAGACAGCCACACAGCCACAGTCAGCTCTTTTTGAACTTCAAGTCTGATCTGACGCGCCATCTGCACGAGATGTCGTTGCGACGCAATGTCATTTTTGCCTACTATATTTATATCTTCAGGATGCTCTCGTGCAGACGGCGCTTCAGACTTAAGCTTGAAAAAATATTATTTATAATCTCTGCTGCTATTTATCATGGATCGATCGATCTTGGTAATCGATATAGGTAGCTAGAATTTAAATAAAATTTGCAAACAATGGAAAAAGCAAAGGTTGAAAAGTAGTGCAATCGCGAATCCTTCCTCATTGATTATGCTAATTATATTCATTAGGTGCTAAAGCAATCAGATATTGTAGGTAATGTCGATGTCGTCATCAATGTTTCTTTATTGTTTTCTCAACACGCAATAGAGACAAAAACGTAGAATCTTGTGACAAAACGTTAAGTTCATTGTTTGGAAAAAAATCGCCGTTGTAATGAGACTTATGTAGATGTAGTTTTATAATATTGCCCGTAGTCAAATTCTCCGATTTGACTGTCATGGTTATTTGAAATAAAACGGGACTTAGCTGCCAGGCTTAAAAAATTGCTTTGTACGGGTAACTCGGAATTGCGCCAACACTAACAAAAGCCTTTTATACACGGTGCCCGTGAGGATTGCGAGAGATTTTAACAGTGTATTCGTGATCATAATTGGAGATTTAAATGTCGTATAAACTTTTCTGGATTTCGCCTAGTTTCAGAGTTACCTCCAATTTTACTGCCAATTAAACAAAAAAATGTTTATTATTGTAACTCAGTGCAAACCCTTTATGGGGTCTAATCTAGGCATCCTTATTGACAGATATCAAAAGGCCAAGAAATACTTCGCGTAAACCATTTTTTTACGACTTAAAATATACCAATTTATTTTAGTAGTTAGTTTTATCAATAAAATTTAATTTTTTGTGTTCCAAAGCATTAAAAAAATCGAAAAAAAGCAAAAAAAAAAATTCTGGCGAAATCGACCTAACTTCATATAACATTTTTTACTCCTTATGTCCTCAGGAATTCGTGGTTAAAATCTCTCGCAATGCTCACGGGCACCGTGTATACTGAAATCCCGCCATTAACTACATTGAAACGGTTTCCCCCAGATTCAAGGTGACGGTGACGGACAGCCCAACGATCTCAATCACGCCACCCCACAGTTTGGACTACGTCTGTGCGAAGGGGGGAGGCAGCCCCAACGGCAGCGCGACGCCGAACGGGATGGTGCCGAGCCGGTCGCCCGCCACGGTTCTGCTGAATCCAGGGTATCTGTCGCCTTGCCAGTGTAACCAGTCTATGAAGGTTAGTCACACTGCTCAAGTCTACAAATATAGTCCATTGGCTGCCCCATAACCTGGTCTATACGTCAGTGCCAAGGTGTGAGGTAGCCCGAACGGCAGTGCGACGCCGCACGGAATGGTGCCGAGCCGGCCACCCGCCACGGTTCTGCTGAATCCGGGGTATCTGTCGCCTTGCCAGTGCAACCAGTCTATGAAGGTTAGTCACAATGTTCAAGTCTACAAAGATCTTCTACACTCCGCCCCAGAGCCTGGTCTATTGTGCCAAGGCGGGGAGGTAGCCCCAACGGCAGCGCGACGCCGAACGGGATGGTGCCGAGCCAGTCACCCGCCACGGTTCTGCTGAATCCGGGGTATCTGTCGTCTTGCTAGTGCAACCCAGTCTATATGAAGGTTAGTCACAATGTTCAAGTCTACAAAGATCTTCTATCACGTCCCAAAAATGTTTCTCCTAATTTTTCTTACCTACTCGCAATACGATACCAAATATGCCCTTAAACGGATCACCAGTGTTTTTGTTACATCCTGTATATCTGTCGCAGGGAAATGATTAAAACAGAGATTTGAACAAATCTCTAAGGGATATGATCAAATCACGCAGGATGTTAAAATGGAGAATCCATATCATTTCCCTAGAAAAATTCAGTAATAATGTCTATGTCTCCTAATTGCAAAAGTAACTAGAGTTTGATATCTTAACGATTTTGTCCTAAATTCGAGGCAAATCTTAATGAACGTCGTTATATTACGACGTGTTAATGTTATTCCGTTGTAGTCTAGTGTACTTCCTTCTAGACTTCCACTGTTTGTCGACGTTTCATTTGTGACGGCGATCGAAATTGTATCTGAACCGTTAGACTACTCGTATTATTACAGTATAGTGTTGATTATATTTTTTGTTCAGACGTTATATTTTTTGTTCAGACGGGCACCTTATTGTTTGTTTAGAAAAAAGTGGGATTTTTTTGTTTAATCGTGACATCTCTCGAAACGTTAGCATTCGGAAAAAAAATCTGAAGGAAGAATATTTAAAACAGTGCGTAACTCAAATACAATACTTTAAAGACCTAGAGAATCTACAATAGTTCGATTATTGGATGAAATAAGGAGATTGTCAATCATTCAATGTCTCGTAGGACCCTGATGAAACATTATTCAATTACATCAACGGCGTTCCGTGGTCGCGTAAGTACAAACTAGGTAACTGGGTGAATATCCCAAGCAATACAATTTGATGGCAAGACTGAAAACGCTGGTGCAGAAAGTCAAAATACTCATATACTATTTTTTTTTTTAAACATCTCTTAGCTATCGACCTCGGGCATTAACTAATATCAAAATATTAAATAATTTAATCATTGAAAAAAATATATAAAGGCCCAATTTTTCATTCAGGTGGGTTGTCCGGAACCCAGTTATTCTTGTTTAATGCCGCATAACTCTAAAACTATACAAGATATCAAATAATTTTTTTGTGATTATAATACCATATCAATAAAGAATCCTTTACAATATTACTTGCTTACTAACTCTTTAATAAACCCCCTTATTATGCGTAATGAAATTTGTCCCGCAAAATAATCCTTATTACCGCGGACAAATTTCATCGACGTTTATTGGCTAAGTTTGACTTCGTACGCCCCCCCGCCTCCTGCGCACTTTGAGAGTAAGTTGTGCCGAGGCTCTCACCGCAAGAAGATGTCGACGTGATGCTTAATAGATCTGCTACACACATGGTCATGTCATTTCGATGTTACGGGGCAAAAAAAATATCATTCCGGCGGAGTTTGCTATATGTTTTTTGTTTCATATTTGTTGTTTTTCAAATATTTACAGATCGTGTATTTTGTACTTGTGAGTTTAAATATCGCGATAGTTAAAGAAAGTGGGATTTAGTTATTTTTTTATAATTTTATTTCACCTCGGTTTATCATTCCACCAATTTCATTCCGGTGATTTCGGTGTAGTAAAATGACTTTAATACCCACCAGAATGAAAATAACACCGGAATGATATGTCATTCAGGTGGAGTGTTATATCATTCCTTTGCATACTTATCATTCACGTGCGATTATTATTTTTTCATTCCGGTGGAAAAATGTCATTCAGATGGAGTGTTATATCATTCCTGTGTATACTTATCATTCACCTGCGAGTAAATTTTTAAATCTCCGATAATTCTCAAAAGGCTTAAGATATCAAGTGCTCTGTAAGAGGCTTATCAAAGAACAGTCTGAGGTGTCGATTGACATTAAAAGAAAAATCAAAGAAACGTAAATAAAGAATTACACCGGAATGACACAAAAAACTAGTACTGTTGAAATAGACCCAACTACTTTTATCGTTATATCTCCAAATGATTAAGATTAAGCCACATTTAAAATTAGAAATTCATTAAATGTATTCCTCATTCTACCTTTTCTACCATTATCACAGAACCCTTAGTTAACGAAACGTAACAATTGCGTTTAAGGGGAACGCATCGAAAACTAAACTCGGTGACTTAGTTTTCGACACGTTCCGCTTGGTGTGTTGTGTTAAAAATCCCATACAAATTAAAACCTAACGCAAACGCAATCGTTACATTACGTTAGTGAAACGATTACACTAAGGGTTCGTATAGAATAAGATCCTTCTGTACATAATAAAACTCTCCCTCTATTGCAACCTAGCTATATAATATTTTGCCTGGATCTAGAATGATAATGAAAATATAAATGAATGAATGATAATGATTTGGAATGATTGGCCCGTAATTACGAGTTGCCGGCGTCGTCGGCATGTATGAGTTTTTTGAGAGCAATTACAGTGGCACGATGAAATTTCGCAATGCGCTGTCCCGTAATAAGCAAAGTATAAGTATAGCGATTACTTGAGTTGATTTTGTCCCAAATACAAGAAAACAACATCTATGCATCTTCCTTCTCGTCGGTCTTATTGTGAATTGGGTTTCTATAATCACGTGTTTGTTTACAGAGCGTAAGCGAAGTCGCCCTGGCCATGCCGGGATCCCCTGGTTGGACGGGGGAGGAGCCCGCAAACGGCTGGCCCGGAGGGCTGTCTTGGCGACGGCTCCACATGTCCCGGGCCAAGCTGAAAGCCACCGCCACCACCTCGGAGCTACTATCAGGTATTTTATGGCAGCTGGTCTTAAAGGAGCCTGGCTGATATTTAACATGGCAGGAGTATTGAGAAGAGAAACCGTCCAAAGGGCTTCATACACGTTGCCCTTTAGCACTTCACATCTATCTGGGACGCGATGTTCACGAATTTGTTTGCTGGCTTACGGTCCATAGGGGCAAACGTAAATTGCTTAAAGTTAAAACTAGGATCGCTAGTCGGTACTTAGGGATCTTGCTTTATTTAGATTGGATGGTATGGTCTTCTTAAAACTATTTTATGAATTTATCAGTAAGACCAAGTGCCATGCTTTACTTAGTACCTAGTTATTACGTTTGCGTGGTTGTACATGGCAACAATTGGTCGATATTGGGCAGACTTTGTCGTTACCTACTTCTACCAGTTTTAGCAGTTAATCCGTTATTAAGTTATTATATATCCTTGGTACAATGCCGCAAGGGCCTAGTTTAGATTTGACCTAGTTATTAATTTAGTATAGTATTTGTACTGTAGTGCCTCTGTATATTTAGTTATGTAAATAAATGTTATTTTATTACAGCCGTTATTTGACGTATCTAAGGGTCACCACATACCTAGCGGTTTTCCTCGCGGAATTACCGGAAGTAGCGGAAATTCATAGACAAAATGCTTAATTTGTCTATGGTAGCGGAAATTTGTCTATGGCTTCCATACAAAAAATCTGCTACCATAGACAAATTTCCGCTACCATAGACAAATTTCCGCTACTTCCGGTAATTCCGCGAGGAAAACCGCTAGGTGTGTGGCGACCCTTAGTTGAAGAAAAATATCCAACTTTTTGCTTGAATTAAATGAATAAAATTTACAGTGTGGTGGTACGAATCTTTATAAAACCTATCCTACTGTACCGTCCGTGACAATACTATAAACTATACAAACAGTCAATTTTACAGTCTTGTCAGAGACCGGGATTCACCTGTTAGTTTTTTTCCCATAGAAGAAAAATTTACATAATATATTTTCCTCTTAAATATAATTCTAGTTTTATTTCGACAAGGACAAAGTCATTATTGGACTCGCGCAAGCCATTTGAGTATGCATTGAACGTGCACTTGTATTTTAATATCGCTATAAGTATGAGGAAACAGTATGTTAAATAGGTAGTAAGGTACACACCAATTGCCCCACACTGCCTATTGTGAAGGTTGCATTTTATTAAGATTACATTAAACAGTTTACAGAATAGTTCTCCCAAGATGTTCTTGCCGTCAAAATACAAGAGTTTAAAGTTTAGATCACTTGTTCAACTAGAAACTGAACATGACTACGGACGATTTGGGTTTTTTTTTTGTTGTTGGTATATTTTCGTAGTTTAGTGTGATTGATAGTGGGGTGAGCTAATGAAGAATTAGTCTCAAAAATCGTGAAACCCCTGTTTGAGTTAAACAACTGGTCGTCCTGATCACGGCCGCCACGTGCTGTTTGTAGGGAGCACCTAGCAGCAGCCCTACAAAAAGCAAGGCCTCTACTGAAAAACGTCCAGCTCTATGAGCAAACTTTTTGAACATTTAGTTGTAATTAGTCACGCCACGCTACTTGACACTGGCAAAATGGTCGTAAGTTAGGAAATGGACAGAGGCCATTTTCCTTAAAAATGGATTGATGCGTTCAATTTTTAAAGCTCGGTTGTTTAAAAAAATCAAAAGTTTAATGCCTCCTCTTTATCCACCTCCTCTAATCACATTGTATCTGGTAATAACCTGACCCTTTTCTCATCCAGGCTTCGCAATGGTAGCGATGGTAGAGCTCCAAATCAACGAACCCACGAACGTCCCCGAATGGCTGTTCGTGATGTTCGCAGTCTGCACCACAGTCCTCGTCGCCGTCCACATCTTCGCGCTGATGATATCCACATACTTGCTCCCTCATATTGATGCTGTGAGCAAGATGGAGCCCGGAGCCCCGGCGAGAGCCCTGAGGGAATCCCCGCATGAACGGATGCGGGGGTTCATAGAGCTAGCTTGGGCGTTTAGTACAGTATTAGGTAAGTTTTCCGAAATCTAATCGTGTAAGATATGTAAAGTTATGTTGGGTTTGTCCCTAGGAGCGAGATGGCTCAGATGGTCTTCTAGACTTCATGAAATAGTTTTATATACTTATTCGCTTTTCTTTAGAGGCGTGACGCACTTGATATTGAACATTGTGTCAAATTAAGTCGTAATTAGTATTGATAACAGGACTGTGAAAATCGTGAATGCTCAAACTAAGTAATAAATCAACGGCTTACTAAATCGATTCGTTTCTTTAGTTTGTCCACGCATAGGTAAAAATATCTAATATTATATTTGTTCACGATTCACGGTGTTCCGGATCGTCTCCGACACGACACTTCACTTTGTATACCATGACCTCCGAGGATCATACGTGACGCTTTCATACAAAATGAAGTGTCGGGGACGGTCTGGAACACCCAGAACCGGCCAAGTTCTTGCATATCGGACGAGGCATAAGTCCCCATCATGCTGCCCCCGCTTGGAGCCAGCATGGAACTGCACATCATTCCTATCCGGTAGCCCAAATGGGGGAGAGGAGAATTTATAGCTCTGGACAAATGCAGATGCCTATGCCAGTACGACGTACCTTCTTATATAAACAGATATTATTATAACATAAAAGTGATGGGAAAACAAAACAGTGACTGCTCACTTTTAAGTTATTTTGAAGTAAACAGCGGAAGTAGCAACTAAGCGCGGCCTAATGGTTACAAAAACAGCTTCAGTCTCAATAATCACCGCATGACGTCAATCTTTTACCTTCCTGCTCATAATTGCTATCTACATACTATAAATAAAGTTGCTTTAGTGAATTGGAATTGGAAGGGGAATAACCTTAACCACGTAACCCGATAGAATGAATTCTGTAGGAACCTGAGTACGTCTCTACATGATGGGCCATCATAGGGACGCAGCTATACAATAGAACGAGATCACAATATCGTTAGCTCCCTCTAACGCATAGCTGCGTCCCTATGATGGCCCATCATGTAGAGGAGCCATGACCCTACCATCTACTTGAATGCGCCGCTTACTTGATGCTCGCGCGCAGCGCAAGTCACCTTTTTTGATGGTCCTTGTGCTCTATGCCATTGAAGCGGTAGAGTTATCATGCGGAGAAGGTAGCCGGGGGGAAATCCAGGACCCTTCCACAAAATCAAGTCTGATTTTACGACACTGGAATGTTCCTTCTGAGTTTGTGTTTCCAGTGGACTCAGGTGGCTTACCGCGAAGTTCGAAAATCGACAAAACGTTGACCCCGTCTCTATCGCTCTTGTACAATCAGCAACAAAAGTTGCTAAGCTGATAGGGTGTTCAAAATTACCTATTCACGCTCTTATTTCCTTAACAATAAGGTCGTGTCCACCTCATTTTTGCTGCTGACTGTATATATATACGAAAGAGATTGATGCAAATAGACGATTCGACCAGGCCAGTTGAAGCGGGTTCAACCAAATCTGCGTGTACGCATGTCACTGTCAGCGTGATTGTGGGTTTAAAACTATACCTCTATAGGTACTTAGAGCCTTCCATTACTCGTATATAGGTAATTACGCTTATCAGTAGCGTAACACGCTAGCGACGCGTTGCTGAGAGCGAATTATTGCAGTGAATATTCAGTCGCAGAAAATCTGTATTTTATTACTGAACAGTATTTATACTGAACCGCGATGAGAAAACGATTGAGTTAGCTGTCAATCCATACTCATTTTGACGGAAATAAGTCAACTCTAATCCTCTTCTAAACGCGGTACAGTAATAGGTATTACGAGTCTTTACGTTAACTATAATTTAATAGCCACCCTTGGATTGTAGTATGTTATGTAATAAGTTAATTCAATTAACTACATATATTATCTACCTACATTATTATGATAGGTTAACGATTATCTTTTTGATATATTCCTATGAAAGCGACTGTACGTAACACAATAAACGATTAATGGATATTTACAGAAAATAATGTAGGTACAGTCGCCATAAAATATATCGGTGCGGCTAGGGTTGCCATATGGAAAAATGGAATGTCCTGATAAAAATCCGGACATCACCCCAAAAGTCCTGACATTTCTAATAACAGCGATTTACTCTTTCTAAACACTACGCCGGTGGCAAACAGCCTGCTTGATGGTAAGTAGCTACCGTAACATATGGACACTTGCAGCTCCAGGTGCCTCATGTGTATTGCCGACCCGACTCCTTGGAAAAGAGCATTCACTTTGTTGACGGCTAAAGAGAAAATATAGTCCCTGTCGTCAACAAACTGCATCCTTTCAGAGCTCTGTAAGGTCGCCAGAGAACACAACACTATGAGTAAGGTCTAGTGCTATTTTTCTGTAATGTGGAGGTACTTCCCCAGTCGGGCTCTGCTCCATATTTGATCGAGTTCACATTAGCTGAGCTGTGCCCTCACTTGACATTTATACGCAGTACCCATACCCTCTTAAAGCTTGAGCAATAACATGACTCAGAGTTTATTGGTCAAAAAGTAATCGCGTTCTTTCCCACATTTTTTTACATTTAGAAACGTTATAGTTTTTGATATACCCAATATTTTTATATTTGTCATAAGAGCAGATAATTAATGAGTTTGTTGAAGACATTCAACAGTTGTCATTAAGTTGTAGAGCGACTTATTTAACTTTCAGCTTTAAGCCTTCCAAAAAATGCTTAATACGTATTTTGCTAAACTAACTGTTTGAAGTTATAATACGTACATATTTAATAAAGATTTTAATAACAAAATATTGTCAAATTCATTATTGATTTGTTGAAAATTGAAAAGGTACTTACACTTTGTATGTACTTAAATTTTGTAATAAGCGTAGGTATAATGAGGTAATTTCTAAAAATCCTGACACTTGCCAAGTCCGGCCGCAATCCTGACAAAGGGTCAAAAATCCTGACATGTCCGGACAAATCCTGACGTATGGCAACCCTAGGTGCGGCCAAGGTACTCAAAAATATCTGAACATGCACTTTATCGCCTTGAGAATGAGAAGAAAGGCGTTGTTCAGATATTTGTGACCGCCTTGGCCGCTCCGATATATCTGATGGCGACTGTAACTAGGTGTTATACCTATGTCCGCGGTTACATCTAATTAGGTGGGTGGGTGTAAATATTCACACATTTTACATGAAGTCATAGCAATGCAGTCATAATTTCTAAGAATAATAGTTCGTTTATAATAAATCAATGTATGTTTGTTGGCAGGTCTATTTCTGTTCCTCGTGGAGATCGCCATATTGTGTTGGGTGAAGTTCTGGGACTACTCC
The DNA here is from genome assembly GCA_911728535.1 of Pammene fasciana. Lineage (NCBI taxonomy): Eukaryota > Metazoa > Arthropoda > Insecta > Lepidoptera > Tortricidae > Pammene > Pammene fasciana. Next base: position 10,930,388 of record OU452292.1, read on the forward strand.
TTCGCTGCTGCTACGGCGGCTACTGTGATAGTTATACCAGGTATTTACACTATGTTTTTAGATTTGTTATTATTTCTTCATATTTAGCCGTGTTTACACCTGGCGCACCGCCTCGCGAGGAAATTGCTACGCGCGGCAGCTCGACTAGTGTGGTCGTGCCTCGCCCGAGACAAACGCACGCGCGGCCGCAATGCCTCGGCCGACGCACGTCCACAGTTCCACACTAGCCGAGCTGCGCACACGCCTTTTGAAGTTAAAAACATACGAACATGAGACAGAAGAGGTACCTATCCTCGATAATCGATTTAAATATTTTGCATTCCGCCTCTTAATTTATTATTTATTGATCTTTTATCTAAGTGGCATATAAATATTATCCTATCGCATTTGATTTCAACGTCTATAATGTATTTACGAGTTGTTTTTTTATGTCTCCCCGAATGTAGGAAGAGCTCTTTAGTAAAAATTGTTTACTATTTTGTTTTATTAACATATTAAAATATCTCGTTCCAGTGCTAATAGTATTCGTGGCATTCGCGATCCACTTCTACCACTCCTTAGTAGTGCAGAAGTGTGAGGCATCAGTGCAAGACATCGAGCAACTGGAAACCATGAAAAGAGAACTCGACACGGCCACCGTGAAAGTAAACATGTTCTAGAATTAACTGGAACTCTGGACTTCTTCCCGAAGTCTAAGCGGGACGTGAATATCAGCCCAGTTCCGTAGCTCAAAAAACGGAAGCCTTAGGGGGCCTTAGGGGTTGGCGAACAAGGCAGTCGCCCGGGGCCTCGCAACAACTCGTGAGCAGATTTTGACACGGGCCGCTCGGGGCCTCGTGGAGGATAAGGCCGCCACTGACCCTTAGGATCATCCATGTATCTGATCTGTTTGTCCGTCTGTCACATGCAATTTGTCCTGAATACGTTGAAAATTTTAACAGATGTATTTATATAGGTGTCCCATGTTTAGTTAGGGAATAAAGAATTTGTATCGACTTTGCAACGGATAATGCTGCGTTTTCACCTACGCTAAGACGAATTTAAGCTATGGGTCACTTAAATGTGAACTTAGCATTTGCCGTTAAAGTGATGGTCGTGATGGATAACCTAAAGGGCCAAATGATGTTAAAAATACTTAATAATTGAGTACAAAGTGCTTTCTGAACTTATATAGGTTTATATGAAGGTCTGATGATGTCACGATCACAAACTCATATTAGTTTCATATAACTCGCAATTGTAAAACTTATATCTGAAAGCTTGTAGGCGCATTTTAATCTGTACACGTGTTGTTATGTACAGCGGTCATTTTCGGTAAAATGCTTAAAAAGAAATGCAGATGAAGTGTGGTCCTGAGAACGGCTGTACGTATGTGCCTAAAATAGTATTTTTAATTGAGTAATTTGAGTATAGTAATCTGACTGCTCCTGCCATACAGGTTGAACTACTTTGTATGGCAAGAGCCGTCAGATTACTGTACTCAATAAAATACTATGTACAGTCACGGACTTTCATTGTTGAGCCATTTACGGTTCAAGCTATCTTTTTTTGTTTAATACTTACTTTATGGAAAATCCAATGTAAAGTGAACCCTAAATGGCACAGCAATAAAAGTCCTTGACCGTACTTTAAATTAACTGACACAGCAGTAAATATCTGAAGGCCAAAAAAGCTCAACTAAATGAACGACGCTTAAACAACATGTGATCATTTTAAATTCAACGAATATATTTAATATCAACGTGAAGAAATATATTATTATTTAAGCCAAGAAGTTGTTAAGGATGGATCTTAATTAGAAATGATTTACGTATGATGTGCAGTCGCCATCAAATATATCGGAGCGGCCACTGTACTCAAAACGCCTTGGCCGCTCCGATATATCTGATGGCGACTGTAGGTAGATAATATCGGATTTAGAAATGTTGCTAGATGTAAAAATAAAAAATGTGCTGCAGGCGGCTAACTGAATGAAATAAAGTTTAACCTACCAACTTACTTATTTACCTGGATCAGGGGCGGACTTAGCCTTCGCGAGGCCCCGGGCGAGCCTTGTAAAAATTTGCTTTGTGAGGCCCCTGTCAAAATTTGTCCGGGTTCTTGCGAGGTCCTTGCGAGCGCGAAGCCCCGGGCGCATGCCCGGTTCGCCACCCCCTAAGGCCGCCTCTGCCTAAGTACATTTCCACGCTACCCGGAAAAGTATAAAGTTTCGCTTTTTACGGCGTGAGCCCTTGCTACGCTAAGGATTTCACTTTTCTTGGCAAATTTAGGAATGCTTTCTTTCACGACTTTAATTTTAACCTGTTTTTCTAGAGCGCTACTTGCTATAAACCTATAGTGATATATTATGTACCCACCTTAAGGTGCAATCCTATTCTGTGATTCTGATTTGTCTATAGCCGTGTCTACACCTGGCGCACCGCCTCGCGAGGAAATTGCCGCGCGCGGCAGCTCGGCTAGTGCGGACGTGCCTCACCCGAGGCATTGTGGCCGCGCGTGCGTTTGTCTCGGCCGAGGCACGTCCACACTAGCCACGCTGCCGCGCGCGGCAATTTCCTTGCGAGGCGGTGCGCCAGGTGTAACTGTAAACACGGCTTATGAATGGATACATTTTATTTATAAGAAAATTCTATGTCTGCTTGTGAACGCATGTCTTCCATTATTTCTAAGTATAGGTAATTAGTCAGACTTAATTACAGCGATTTCTATAAGCTATGAGACGTTGTTTCAAAACGCCAGTCCTTTTTAGCAAATTCCATAGAGGGTACAGTCGCCATCAAATATATCGGAGCAGAGGTACTCAAAAATATCCGAACAGGGGCAATTCCTCTTTTTATTTTAATTACATCAATGCGTTTTTCCCATATATCATTTAATATCAGACAACGGCGGTCAAAAGGTTAATTTGGTAGAAATTACTCAAGTGCCTAACTGGTAAAAAAGACCTCATTTTATAAACTACAAATGGTGTTGTAGTTTTATAAATAAAGATTAATAGTGATGTTATTCAGATATTTATCCCTTTCTATTTCAAATCCAAGAAAGAGACCAAATGTATCACATAACTTGTAATCGGTTTTATGATTACCAGTCGCTGGTTTTATGCGATATCTTTGATGTAAGGTGCGTTGGGATAAGATAGAAAGGTTTTTTAGGGGTAAGATAAAAAGTAGTCTGTAATGCTCCGGAATATGGACGATTTTTTGTCTTACCCCTAAAAAATACCTTTCTATCTTACCCCAACGCACCTTAATTATTTCTACGACAGTATCTGATGTTTTGTGCAAAAGAGAAGGGTGCTTACTGAGCGATACAATTAGAGTTAAATGGTTATTGCATTACGCGGTACACAGGGTGCGTTGTACCGGTACCCTTTGTATAATCGTTTCACTAGCGTAACGTAACGATTGCGTTAGGTCTTAATATCTATGGGATTTTTAACACAGCAAACCAAGCGAAACGTATTGAAAACTAAACCACCGAGTATCTATAGAAGTATTTCTACTAAGGATTCGGAACGCTTTCCATAAAAATGTAGTAGTTATAGTTTGACTAGGGTCACCAGGGTTTGTTTTGCTTCAAGCATAGATAGAGAGAATCATACTATCACTTTTTTACGCTATGCCCCCTCGCTACTAAAAAAGGGATGAGTAATGAGTATGGCTTATTACTTCCACTGTTACTGCACTTATTGGCCAGCCAGACTATACCATTTTTATTTTTAGTACGCCTTTCGGTAGACGGTACCCTGTTATGTGTATCGCGTAGTGTGACAGCCTTATCATAATGTAGGTAATTGTAAAATAATAAAATTGCAATATAAGTATTTTAAATTAAGTTTATAAGTGTTGATCTGTCAATCAGTATTCTACAGTGTTTGATAAGATGTTTTAAATTATATTAAGCTAATGAACTCGAAACGATATTGTGAAAAATAAAAGACATTTTAATAAAAAATCGTTTATTCTTATTTTATTTAAAACATAAGATCACGACAACTTTATAAAACAACTGTAGCCGTAGGTGCAGTCGCCATCAAATATATCGGAGCGGTGAAGGTACTCAAAAATATCTGAACATGCACTTTATCGCCATGACAATAGACGCGTTGTTATATGACCACCTTCAACGCTCCGATATATCTGAGTGCGCCTGTACACTTATATTCGAACAATTACAACAAATTAACACAATCTTCAATTTTTTTTACGCTTATACAGATTTTTTTTAAATATTATCAGTAGTATCACCACTACTGACATGAAATAGGGGTGATTATACTTGGCGGGATGCTGACAGTCAATTTATGTGCCTTCTGAAATACAGCGACATTGCTTATTACTTATCAACACCCAATTTCAAAAGGCGGACTCTTCATCCTGTGGTTATCACGCTGTTAATCGTGTTCATCATACCAAATACCTGCAGTGCACGGTTAGATATAGATTATATTAGATATGTGATGCTAGGAGGCTAGAAGGGTCGCTGAGGATAGGAAGGTGTGGCGCGAGTTAGTGAAGGCCCTCTACACCTCTGGGGTGCCTTAGGACGACAACAAAAACATTATTAGATATGCCATAGTCTAGACCATATGACGGCCGGCGCATGCGCTTTTATACATCGAATACTTTTTTTATGGAGGATACTGGATATTAGGCAGGCGTTTGACCACGATCTCACCTGATGGTAACTGATGATGCGGTTTACGTGCTTCATATATTTACTCTCGCTTTGAAGAAACCCGAATCGTATTCATGTGGAGAAACAGTCTCGGGCAGGCCGTTCCACTCCTTGTCAGTTTATAATTTATACAAACTAAGCTTCTTCCGCTAAATGGTACCTTTTCCAGTAAATGGCACATATATACTGTCGCGGAACACTCGTGCCACCAAAAATTACAACTATCTATTTATAATATTTATAATTAAAATATAATATGACTATGTACAAAAATCTAATTGCGGCAGTACTAAGTAATTGCATTTACAAGTAGGTTACAAGGACTACAAAGGCAAATATGTACCTAATGGTAATACATACTGGTAGTAAGCAAACTGATAAAATAATCACGCACTTTACAAGGTAGAATATTACATGGATTGGAAGGTTTTCTAAATAAAATAGAGATTTCTGTTGAAGTTAAAACTATAATTCTCATACTACAGGAGTAGGTATTCTGTGGTATCAAAGGTGGCCAAATGGTATTGCAATGAACAATATTGGCACTTAGTGTCAAGCTCCCTAAATCCTATACAAACTGAACACACGTACCGTGTTCCTAGCAGCGAAAGTGTTAATAACGGCGCGCCTAGATCTGACAAATGCACCACTAGCACGCCATTAGGCCACACTGAACGAGCTGCCTCGCCTCGCAAGGAAATTGCCGCGCGAAGCAGCTTGGACCTCAGCAGGTATTGCAGCAGCGCATGCGTTCGGCTGTAGACTGCACGGGCAATTTCTTCGCGAGGCGGCTCGTTCATTGTCGATCCGCCTATTCGTGAATCACTCCCTCAATGCACTTATGATGTGTACAGTCACCTCCAATAATATCTTATTTAACAGAGCGCGCAAAAATATATGACACAATCTTATTTGTAGAATAATAAGAACGTGTCACATATTTATTCGGCCTTGATTGTGCAACATATTATTTTTTATTTCTGGTAAATATTAATGCGTTTTTCGCGATACGTTCACCAGATACGGCCTTCCTTTAGCTCAGAGATGGCACTTTCTCAAAAACACATGTGATACAACTTGACAAGTTTAATGAGCACCATTTTTTTATATTCGTGTATGTATTTAATAAATATTTAGTTTGAGCTTACATGGTTTTTTTGTAATCGAATGAAGTGCAGATAAAATAACGTATACAGTTAATACCACAATTAATTACTTACTATGTTTACGGATTACACAACATATATATAAATGCACATATTAGTACCTAATCTAATATTGTATTGAATATCAAAAACCTTTCACACTATCATTTACTCATTAGCCATTTTAGCAGTTCTTGTCAGTCAGCTGGATCAATTTAGACGAGTGCAAAAATTGCGCGTAATTTTATTTTTCTGCTAAAAACAAGTTGAAACATGCACAAATTGCAGTGAATTAAAAAGTTAGTTTTTAATTCGTATTCTTTTTGTTATATTTACACTAAAATTTGAAAAATATCATGTGAAAGATGAGGGTGAGTGGAAAACTCGCTAATGCCTGATACCACCATGCCTGAAACATGTTTTTTTTTATGACATAGAAGGCACACAAGCAGACAAATCGCCTGATGGTAACAATTACGACCATTGCCCATAGACATTTGCCAATCAGATCCTCCTATTTACGCCATAGGAAGTGTTGTTTTCAAGCTCCTTAAAAATTGATAACTGCATTCACAAACATCCTAACATTCCTTACATCTACCTAATCCTTAAACTAACTAAGACCAGAGTTAAAATTACATTTCCACATCCATACCTCCGTCCATGCCCATGTCCGGAACGAGGACACCGTTCCGTTTCTTTGGTTCTTCTTCTGTTCTGTTCTCTGATCTCGTGCCTTTTAGTTTGTCTACTACGCTTTCCTTGGGCTGCCAGACGACTAGGGACATGCAGGGTTTCTCTAACCTGAAATATAGTGGTAAGATTTTTAGTAATGTTTGGTTATTACATAGTAATGTAATAATTTCACTAATACCTATATAAAGACAAAACCAACTTAATGATTCTCCTCCACAGGTTGCAATTGTCAACCAGTTCTTGTGAAATTTTGTGAATAATAAAAACAGCAATTTCCAAATCATTTCAAAATAGCAAAAATAAGTACAAAAGAACTAAGCATTATTAAGGCAGGTCCACACCACAACCATCTGGCGCACCACCTCGCCAGGACATTGTCGCGTGACGCAGGTTGGCTAGTGTGGGCATGGTTCGGCGAAGGCAAACACAGGCACGTCCCCATTAGCTGAGCTACCTCGCGCGGCAATTACCTCGCGGGGCAGTGCGTCAGGTGTGGCCCCGCCTAATGGTGCTTAAAACCGTTCTGACCTCGCTGTGAGAATAAATTATGGAAGTATTATTAGTAGTTGTTACATGTGGGGTTACAGCTCACAGAGCAAACAGTTTACCAGTAGACCCAATATACCACAGATTTGTATAATATAAAAGGAAAGAGACACAATATAAACTTTTCTTACCTTTCAATAAGTGCAGGAGGTATGAGCGGCTCATCCTTAAGTTTCTTAATCTCCTCCGATAATACAATTGTGTGGCCTTTTAACTTGTCTCTCACATCTATGTTTGGTGTGTCCATCTCCATGAAACCTGAGTCCATACTCATTGAGCCGTTACTACTCGCTAGGTGGTGGGTTCTGTAGTTTGTGGACAGGTGGAGACCATTGAGGTGATCGGCCATTTTGTCTTCAGTTATGTATATCTTTGAGGGGCTGAAATGTGAAAGATGCAATTACTCAAACAATTGTCGTAGATAATAAGACTGAAATGTGGACCAGGCCTGTGTCCAAGGTTTGAGAAGAAATTACAAATTGAACTTAGAACTTTAAACAACTAATCAGTATGTAGGAAGTATATGTATAACAAGCAAGCAAGTTGCAAGTTGTGAATTCTAACAGTGTTAATCAGTTTAAAAATAGACTCGACAAACTATCTAAAACAGTGAATTAGTGCCTAGTGAACTATGATTTAGACGTATCAGCGCGAGCTGCCTGTCTAAAATGATATAATAACATATAATATAAAGAAAGTTTTGAAATATAAGGATCAAAACACACCTAGCGGAATTTTGGCAGTAATGTATGGAACTGTGTCACTGGTAGCTTAAATTTATCTATGGCCTCCATACATTACTGCCTCCATTCCGCTAGGTGTGTTTTGAGCCTAAGTAGCAAAATAGGCAAGGGGAACAGGAACAAGGTGCAAGTTGTTAACTACAGCCAAGTTTCTACTTACATAGGTGGCTCTGGATCTAAACTTTTACGTTTGCAGTGCATTACTGAAGAAAACCGTGGTTGCTGAGACACTTGAGCGTTGAACTGCACTAACTGGGGCGGCGAGTGCGACCCCCAAGACAGCCCCTGCACGTTCCATGGTCCTCCCGACGGTACAGGCATTATATGAGGCTCGTGAGCGTAGTCATCGTTATCGCCGTACGAAAAGTTAGAAAACGATATGTAATCCATTGTGTAACAACTCTAGATCACTTTACACAATAAAAGTTATGAAAACTCGCACTATTTCAAGCAAAAAGTAGACTTTCACACCTTTGCATGTATTCACAGCAGACAATAACAAACAACTGACATTTCATAAACCATAGACTACATTTCTTTTTGTTAGTTTTGTTATAACTTGAACTTTCTTTGAACATCTGTGGGCATAGATGTCAAACACTTATTGTCTGAAAATAGAAAAACTAAAACTGGTAACCGTTATTTTATCCTTTTAGATGGAAGTAAATTTACAATTAAATTATCATTAATAATTATAATTAATTTATTCACAAAATTATAAACTAAAAGTGGCTAAATATTTATTAAAATTGCAACACAGTACAAGTCAACAACTGTCACTTTTATTGGCATTGGCAATAGGCCGCCGCTTGGATTGCTTTCGTGTTTTCTCGTTTTGCGCCTTTCACCAATACAAAATCAAGTTTGGAAGTCATTTTCCTACATAAAAGTGTTTATATTACTTGTATGGCCTTCTTTCCTGATTCATTAACGCCTAAAATGTTCTTTATTGAATGAAGTGGGTCACAACTAAATCAAAATGGGTCTAGACTTCGACGTCTTAGAGTTTTGCAAAAAACTCCGTCAAAATCGGCCCCCGCCGTACCAGTGTCCCTTGGAAAAGTGTGATAAAGTATACAAGAGTTTGTGTGGGCTGCAGTATCACCTGGTAAACTACGATCATGATAACCCAACGCCTGCTACGCCGGCGTCTGTCAGCCACCGTAAGAAGGGCAGATCGACGCGGGCGCCGGTACCCACGGGTGACATCGCCCTGCAAAGTCCACCCAAAGAAGCCCTAACTTTTGCGGAGGCTCAGAAAGTGGTCCAGTTCGAGATAGATGGCAAAATTAGCAGGATTCCTATAGATCAGCCGTTGCCCGTGATGTCGCTTGAGGATTGGGAGAAGAAGAATGCAGAGCTTGAAAAACCAGTGCCATTTGTTGAGCCACAGCCTGAACCGCATGTTAAACTGCCTGAGGCCAGCTTCAAGGTATACTTTCCTCTAATTTACCCAATTAAATAAATTATAATAACGTAATGACAGTAATATAAACTCAATCTCATACTTACGTTCGTCAATAATCAAATAAAAACTTTTAAAAACTACAATTTAAGTAGCAGTATTGAATAACCCTCAGATCAGACCTTGTGTAACCATGTTGTTGTTGTTGAGGTGCATAGGGCCCGCACAAGATCCTTCCACGCCTTTCTGTCCTGAGCAACGGTCTTGGCCTCTCTCCAGTTCACCATGTGTAACCATGAATGTTGTGTAAACATGAATTTATACCAATACTTCCTTTTTTAATTTCAGCTCATTGAAGATTACAATGAAAGAGTTTGCGATGCCCCACCCCGCCCAAATGCCTACATCCGCTTCATAGAAAAATCAGCTGAAGAACTAGACGGTGAAGTAGAGTATGACGTGGATGAGGAAGACACGGCTTGGCTTGAAATGATCAATAAGACGAGGGACAAGCAAGGCTTGCCGCTGGTTTCTGTTGATACGCTGGAACTGTTGATGGATAGATTAGAAAAGGAATCATATTTCCAGGTCAGCAAATGTTCAGTATTAGTAAATTTATTTTACTGTGAATTGTAGTGCTAACCAGGCGCGGTCCCAGGGGGAGGTCACAGGGGACATGACCCCCCCCAAAATCATACGTGTCGAATTGAAAAAAGACCCACTCTAAAATTGAAAAAAAATTTTTTTGCTTAACCCCCCCCCCCCCCCCCCAAAATTTCAGGCTGCCGCGCCTGGTGCTAACTTAGTACTCCAATATTGTTATCTCTTATATTGTAGGTGCAATGTTCTTCTAATCATCAATATAATGCAATTCAAATACTCTTATTAAAATCATATTTTTTTTTACTATTGGTAAAGTCTGTATTTTTCTCAGCTTTCTCTATCTCTGGTCTAAATTGTGTTGTTTTTTCGCTTGATAGTAGTATAGCTAATCTGGCTTTAGCTTTCATGTTGTCTGTGTACAGCACTACACTTCATTAGCTAATATGTCTGGTATAACACCTAACATATGCACAATCAGCTTGGCAGGCAGATTATACCATTATTTTAGTTTATTTTTTATTCAACATGCTATTTGTTTCAGGCATCACAAACAGGCCAACAAACAGCGGCGCAGGTCGACGAAGACGCGGTCTGCTGCATCTGCATGGACGGTGAATGCCAGAACACGAACGTCATCCTGTTCTGCGACATGTGTAACTTGGCCGTACATCAGGACTGTTATGGGGTATGTTTTTAGTACAAAACTACTTAAGTATTTTTTACCTGTGACCATGGTGAATTTCCAATGAAAACATTGCACCTAGCAACAACTAAAATAGTAGTTTATGTGAGTGTAACATAATGAAGCTCGTAAAAAAATCGATTGTTTCGTAATAATATCACACAAGTGTTTTATGCCTAATTATGGTATGGTTTTTTTTGTAATGTCGAAATTGTAGGTAAAACTTCTTAGTAACATTCCAACATTAAAAAAATACTGCTATATGCACAGTTACATACACTGCTTTATCTGCAGTGTAGATTCTACACACATATTATAAATCCTCAATCAGGAACCATTAAAATGACCACCATTGCACTGCCTGGCCAACTGGATTGTGTGGGTAGTCGGGAAGAGGGCTAGATTTTCATTGTTACTGATATCAATATGGTAATGATACGCTAGCATAGATAAGCACTGGTGTTATATTACTGGTTGCAATAATGGTGGTCATTATAATACGGTTTCCGAATGCAGAATAGAGGATTTCTGATATGGGTATAAATAAAAGTTTTTAACAGGTTCCCTACATACCCGAGGGCCAGTGGCTGTGCCGGCGATGTCTGCAGTCGCCCTCTCGTCTCGTCAATTGCGTACTCTGTCCAAATACTGGAGGTAAGATTGTATTGTAGGCATGGACATTATGGTCAATTCATATCAGAAGCAGCTAGAGTTACATAGTCGTAAGTTGTCGAGGATACAGATTCGATCAAAGTAACGTCGCATAAATAGTTTTTTTTTTACTTCTGTATATGTTTGCATGTCACAGGGGCCTTCAAGCAGACGGACCAAGGCACGTGGGCCCACGTCGTCTGTGCGCTCTGGATACCTGAAGTCCGTTTTGCGAACACCGTGTTTCTGGAGCCTATAGGTAAGTTATGTGACCAAATATTCATATTCCCATAGCCCTGTCCCATAGTCCTAGTAATGGCTCTGTGAAAGTATTTAAGGTATGCGTCGGCAAGAGGCTGCCGCGACCCAGCAGTCGCTGCCGGCAGTCACTGCCCGGCAGTCGCCCTACTGCTTTATAGGGATTTGTATGACACACCGTCCGCAGCAGGCGGCTGAGCGGCGCGGCCGTGGTCGCGCGACCTCGGCAGCGCCGCCGAGCCGCTCCCGGCCTCCCGTAGTAGTACGGCAGCGCTGCTCGCTCGCAGCGGTCGCAAAAATGGTGTCTTTTAACAGTTTTAACGAAGAAAACGACGAGTATTTAGTGGAGCTTATTGCTAAACATCCAGCGCTTTATGATTTTCGACTGAAAGCTTCTACTCCTCTTTGATGAAAGTAAAATCATCATTATTTCATCAATTTCATCATCTTATTCTTCGTCTTTAAATTGTCAAACATCGTTATTTTTAATAATACGCACAACTGCTAGCACTGACTCCTATGTGACTACTGCGCGTGGCAGTCGGCAGCCGCCGCCCGGTCGCGCCTATCCGAATGCTTACGGCGGCGCTGCCCAGCAGTCACGTTCGGCGGCGGCGGTCGGTCGCGGCTGTCGGGCCGCGGCAGCGTCTTGCCGAATGCTATCTTTAGATCAGGCCAGTCAAAGTGCCTTATTTAAGAGATTAGAGCTCAAAGCGGATGTACTGTGTTGACGAAGGAGGACTATTTTTGTCCCTTAGCCATCAACACAGTGAAGTCTCCTTAATAAAAGGTTGTCATCGCGCATGTGACCCCTCTGGTGTTGTAGACGTCCGTAGGCTTCGATAGCTGCTTACCATCAGGCGGGCTGTATACGTGTTTTCCACTATCATCTAATTAATCCTTCAATAAATTTGTGTATATCACAGATTCGATCGAGATGATCCCAGCGGCCCGTTGGAAGTTGCAGTGTATGGTTTGCAAGCAGAGGGCCTCCGGCGCGTGCATCCAGTGCCACAAGAGCAACTGCTACTCTGCCTTCCACGTCACCTGCGCGCAGCAGGCGGGGTGAGTCTATAGAACCATAGAACCTTGCCACAGATTACATTTGAGATAGATAAAGTAAAACATTTTAACACATTCAGCACCGAGAACCCGACTGTCGGGTTTTTCTGTTCGTAGCTACTACGCGCTACATACGAGGAATACCTGGCTACGCGGTACGGAAAGTGTTATGATTCTTATTGCCCATACACAACACATCACAGCCACCGAGCGGAGCACGAAATCTTGCTTTACATCTTCCAGCAAAACCTTTTTTGTTTTATTTCTTTAAAGTAGATTTTTTCCAGATTATACATGAAAATGGAGGCGGCAGGCGCCGGGCGGGACCCAAGCCAGCCTGTCCAAGTCGCCAAGATGGCGTACTGCGACGCCCATACGCCGGCACACGTGCTGCAGGAGCGCCGAGCCGAGGCTGAGGGCGACGCCAAGCCGTCCGACCTGTCGGCCATCCGGCAGAAGGGACGGGAGAAGATCAAACAGGCATGTGTCATACATAATTTAAACCAAAAATATCCGACTTCACCTAGGCTACTCCACCATTCCAAGAGCCCGAGCTACTCGGCGGAATTACTATAGGCCTATAATATTTGAAGAATTCCCTCGAATTGTCCAGGATCACATCATCAGATCCAGACCTTCATACCGGCGGCATTATAACTTATGCTTTTTATTTTCTTTTTCCCACAGGCCCGTCGCGTCCTAGCGATGAAGCGGACCTGGGCGCCCGTGGTCCTAGTTCCAACTCTACCCGCCGAGCGAGTGGCGGAGGTGGCAGCACTGGCGCACGGGCCGCCCGCGGCGCGCGCGCAGCTCATGAAGCGGCTGCTGGCCTACTGGACGCTCAAGCGGCGCAGCAGGAACGGCGTGCCGCTGCTGAGGAGGCTGCAGAGCCTCACCACGCACCACGGTCAGTAGTAGTATAGACTTATTACAAAACTACTCGTGTAAATAGTTGCAGGGAAAGCAACGGCGTCATGAAACTTTTCGTTAAATTTGGTTTTTGCAAGTGTTCGCTTCTGACCGATTTTAAAGACGTTTCAGATAAGTCCTTATTGCTAATGTTACTTACGTTGTGAAGCCTGTATGAGATTAGTACTAGGTATTTGATTATAGGTAAGCTTTTTATTTGCAGGCACCAGAGGCATTCAAGACGGCACTGTCAACGTTCGAGAGTTGTGCAATCAACTCAAGTATTGGCAGAGGATACGCCAAGATTTAGAGAGAGCTAGGTATGTCTGTTCAATCTTTTACATTTAAAATCTTGTTTTATTACTAAGCTTAACCCTTTGACCGCCAAAACCACGCGCACGTGCACGGAAAGTCGTGCCGTCAGAGCCAGGACGTGATATCACGTCTAAAATTTAACCGGTTTGCCTTGCGCGCTGGCGCTGAGGGCACGATTTTTCCGTCCGACGTTCAAAAGGTTAATACACTGGGAGAAATTGATGGGTTCCATAAACTCCTCGACAGTACCAATAATGTTATAAAAGGTTTATTTTTTAAAATGTCTTCCTAACAGACTTCTATGCGAACTGGTCCGAAAACGCGAACGCCTTAAGGCAGAACACACTCGCGCCTGGGAGCGGCTCGTTCTACACACACTGAGGCCAGAGCGAGCCGTCCTACACAAACTGCTGCGGCTACTGCGACAGCGGGACCACAGCGACGTGTTCACCGAGCCCGTCGACCTGCTAGAGGTGACCACTATACACTACACACCGAGAGAGCCGTCTACACAAGCTGCTGCGGCTACTGCGACAGCGGGATCACAGCGACGTGTTCACCGAGCCCGTCGACCTGCTAGAGGTGACCACTATACACTACACACACTACACACCGAGCGAGCCGTCTACACAAGCTGCTGCGGCTACTGCGACAGCGGGACCACAGCGACGTGTTCACCGAGCCCGTCGACCTGCTAGAGGTGACCACTATACACTACGCACACTACACACCGAGCGAGCCGTCTACACAAGCTGCTGCGGCTACTGCGACAACGGGACCACAGCGACGTGTTCACCGAGCCCGTCGACCTGCTAGAGGTGACCACTATACACTACACACCGAGCGAGCCGTCTACACAAGCTGCTGCGGCTACTGCGACAACGGGACCACAGCGACGTGTTCACCGAGCCCGTCGACCTGCTAGAGGTGACCACTATACACTACACACACTACACACCGAGCGAGCCGTCTACACAAGCTGCTGCGGCTACTGCGACAGCGGGACCACAGCGACGTGTTCACCGAGCCCGTCGACCTGCTAGAGGTGACCACTATACACTACACACACTACACACCGAGCGAGCCGTCTACACAAGCTGCTGCGGCTACTGCGACAGCGGGACCACAGCGACGTGTTCACCGAGCCCGTCGACCTGCTAGAGGTGACCACTATACACTACACACACTACACACCGAGCGAGCCGTCCTACACAAGCTGCTGCGGCTACTGCGACAGCGGGACCACTACAATATGTACGTAAGGTGTTAATAATCTCGCATACAACGCGCTAACGGCAATTTCCTCAGTCTAGACGCAAAATTAAAAAAAAAACAGCAAACGATATGATAATTTACCAACAACGATTTTTTTATATTGATTATAGAATATTTTTTGATTCAGGTGCCCGACTATAGTACGGTAGTAAAACACCCAATGGACCTGAGTACTATGGGCAAGAAGCTCGACCGAGGAGCTTACAAGACCGTCGACGACGTGGAGGCCGACTTCACGCTCATGATCGACAACTGCCTCGCTTATAACAACAAGGACACTGTGTTTTACAAGTAAGTGTTAGTGTTTTCCTGTTTATAACTCTAATAACTCTTATAAGCATTGTCGCATGCATCCGGACAGGTGGGCACGTGTAGCCACCTAGTGGATGCCGCAAAAGAGGCGCGGACGGGGCAGGCCCAAACAGAGATGGCGGAACGATTTGGACGCTTTCCTCAGCACCTGGCCGGAAAAAGCGTGGGACCGATAGTTGTGGAAACCAGCGGGAGAGGCCTTTGTCCAGCAGTGGGACACTACTTTAGGCTAATTAAAAAAAAGCATTAATAGAAATAGCGAGGAAGTCTTTTTAGAAGTTGTTTAGAGGATTTGATCCCCGATGATTCCCGATGTCTGACAGACGTGAAATTTAGCATAGGTACCTTTTGGATGACAATGCAATCAGTTGGCCATAGGAATAGATGATAAAATGACATAACCTCGTTGAAGTTTTGATTCTTTGTGTAAGTATTAGTAAATGACATTTGGAAGAAAATAACAGTTATTCATTAATATTTTATGCCACACCTGGCCATAAAGTGGCTTTTTCGAAAAAAAAGACGCTTTCTGGGCAAGTGTAGACATAAAATGATGTACACAACACGGGAGGTAATAAATAAAGCCCTCGATCCCATATTTACGTCCCTCGCTTGCAGCTCGGGCCGCAAACTTCTGCGATCTCAGCCTTTCTTTGTTTTACCACCCTAGTTGTGTAATGTACTATTTTAGCGCTTAACGGCTTAATTCATTTTAATTTTTTGTCAGAGCCGCCACAAAAATGCGCTCCCAATGCCTCCCGATCTTCCGTCAAGCGCGGCGCGACGTCCGCGCCGCCGGCGTGCCGCACCTCGCCGGCCTCGGCGACGCACACTCCAGCCCGGAGCGCCACGAGCCGCGGGACCGCTCCAGGGCCACCAGGAGCGTCTCCAGGGCTTCCAGGAGGCGCAGTCGGAGCAGAGCCAGCAGCAGCGACAGCGTCAATACTGCCGGTGAGTTTCATGTATATTGTGTTGTAATGTTACATAGTGGCTGATCTGTGTTCTCGGAGTTACAATGGCACTCAAATAGGGAGAGACAGTAAATGATCGGCTCGGCGCAATGTGTTACATTTGGTTTCCCATTTTACTTTCCTACATAGCATAAAACAAAGTCGCTTCCCGCTGTCTGTCTGTATGTATGCTTAGATCTTTAAAACTACGCATCGGAATTTGATGCGGTTTTTTTAAATAGATAAGTGAGGAAGGTTTATATGTATAATTGCACCCATGCGAAGTCAGGGCGGGTCGCTAGTTCTCTTATAAGAATAAGTAAACAGTAGTGAGACAGACAGACTGTGGTATTGTATAAATAATTGCTGTGTTAAAGAAACAATAAAGTATAGGTATTTATATAGATAAATGGTTTCAGATACAAGAAGCGAACGCGCCGTGTCGCGAGCGCGCAGCCGCGCCAGCAGAGCCTCGCCGCGCAGGAGCCCGGCGCGGGACTCCGACGACGACGACAACAACACTGTAAGTTTACCATCAATGTAGGCACTGACTGTGCTAAAGTTTCTTAAATTTCAAGAGTTTCTACATTGAAACGTTTCGGGAAATACTCATTTTGGTTTGTTAAATTTCCTCTATTTTTTGTGAAAGTATTACTGATTTTCTTTTTTAGAGTTCTGTACCCAAAGGGTAAAAACTAACCCTATTATGTACTAAGATTCTGCTGTCCGTCCGTCTGTCTGTCTGGCCGTCTGTCACCAGGCTGTATCTCATATAATAACTGTATCTGCATCTCTATCACGCGATAGTTACACAGTTGAAATTTTCACAGATCATGTATTTCTGTTGTCGCTAAGATAACAAATAAAAAACAGGATAAAATCAATATTTAAGGGGGCTTCCATACAACATACGTGATTTTTTGTCGTTTTTATAGATAATGGTACAGGACTGACTCTTCGTGCGCGAGTCCGAGTCGCACTTGGTCGGTGTTTTACTTGGATTGCCCAAAAGCCATATTAGCTTAACTAATAACTGACGTCGCATTATTTGAATAATTGCTAAGTTTGGATTGTATATAATTGTATCCATTTCCCGTTTTATCTAAGATAAAATATCGCTACATTCGAGTATTTTTGTATTTGTAACCAGCGCTCGAGCTCACCAGTAGCTCCAAAGTCAAAGGTGAATGCGAACTGGTGGCGCGGGCGCGGGCGGGGCCGGGGGAGGGGGCGGCGCCGGGGCCGGGGGCGCGGGCGCAGCGTGCCGCGCGGCCGCCCACCCAGCAGAGGTAAGCCCTTACCCCCTTATTCATAAACGGCCACTAAAGTTAAGAGATCGCTGATAATCGTTTGCCCTCTCCCTCATATATGGGAAACGATTATCAGAGGCCTCTTAACTTTAGTAGACGTTTATGAATAGGGGGGTTAGAGTCTACATGGAGGGATTTTCTTTTTCAGTCAGTGAAGGCAACTATCATATCCCGTGCATCTACGCGAAACTGGTCTTAGGAAACCTTCCCTAAATTTTTAATTAACGGAGATTGGCGTTTACAGATTTTGCATAAAACATATAGAGTGCGAGAAAAAGGTCATTTTTGACAAACTTTTATGCCAATCGATCCCATTCCTAGCCAGAATCAAAAGCTTGTTTAGGACCAAATAATTATTTCAGAATTGGTCCCCTAGTGAAAGTTGTTCAGTATGGCACACCTAATCATCTCGCTCAATATGACCGGTGGTTAAAATTTCACCCTGTAAAAAAAAATCATTCAACAATGTTACACATTTCTCAAGCAATATCTGACAACCTACCAATAATGAATCCAGGAAACCCAGCAGTAACCGACACGCCGACTTCTGGCTCCGAGACGCCGGCGCCGCCGAGAAAGTCCGTCGAGCGCACGCAAAAACTGTCCACTCCGGAAAAGTCGCCCGCCAAATCACCCAACAAATCGCCCAACAAATCGCCCGTCAAATCGCCCGCCAAGTCGCCGCTCAAGGCAGCCAGCTCAGGTGAGTTGAGTACCATCATCCATAACACAAATTGTTTAATTAACCAATCGTAAACCTTATGCGAAAAGTATAAGGTCTCTGTAATAAAGTGATCTAAAAGGATGCCACACCGCGGGAATTCAACTAGACATAGTATTATGGATGTGCCGTTTCGCCCGCGACACCAATTAAACTGCTCGAAAATATACGTGTTTGTATTATGTTTAATACCTACAATGAAACAGTGTCGGTTACGACTTGTAATAACTAGTAGTCCGCCCCGAACTAAGAACTCGCTCGTTGACCAGTAAAATAATGGTTTGTTATTTTAATTTTATAGAGACCAAAAAAACAAAAAATAATATGCGAAATAAATAATTTCATTAAAATACTTAATTACAAATGTTTTTGAAAATCGCTTTTAATGTCGCGCGCTCGAGTCGCTTATACTTTTGCTGGTTACATCCTAAGGAAGCTCAGAGGGCCTACCGCGATCATTGAAAATCGTAATTTCATTATCTCCCACTCTATCGCATTTGGTTAATCGACGACATTTTCATTCGCAATATTTTTTCTTAAGTCAAAAATAGTCCTTATGGCAAAGACACAAGGTCTTAAAATATGTTGCGTGGTTTATGTTTTAAGCGCGATCGTTAAATTCCCGTGTGGCGTATGAAACTCAACAACTGGTTTGTTTTTCCACAGGCTTGGGTCTTATTGGAGGGTTGAGGAAACCCACGTTGCTCCTAACACCGACGACCGTCGCGACGCCGCCTAAAAGTTTTGGAGCCGATGGTATGAATCACCCTCCTAGCGTTTCTCAGCTTTAGCCGGCTTTGAACCAGTTCAATACATTGTTTTCATTTTTACTTTATAAAGATTTTTTTTTTTTTCTTGTATCATAGATATATATTTATTTACATAACTAAATATACAGAGGTACTACAGAAAGATATATTGTTCATTTTGTATCTCTTTGGATAAAATATGTTACAATCTCTAATCTCGCCAAGTTATTGTAAAATATAACTGACCAAGTTTGATTTGAATCTTCCGAGAGTTAAATAAATAGCATTATTCAAATGCAAGGTCTCTCTTTTCAACCGATTTCAAGATTTCGAAAGATGAGGTTATCAATACGTCGGGATTTTTGTTTTTTTCTGAAATTTTTTTTTGTTCACTGATTATTCGGAGACGACTGGACCGATTTGGAAAATTCTTTTTTTGGTTTGAAAGATCCCATTGTCACCAGGTCCCGATCTGATGATGGGATTCTGGAGAAATCGAGCTATCTCTTCAACTATTATAGGAACACCTATAGTGATTTCAGTATTTTTTTACAGCAACTCGGGCATTTCCTCTTTGAAAAGCAGATCCTAAGTGAAGTCGGGTTTTTGTTTAAAATTATTTATATGCCATTTACGGAGGAACTGCTCATGTTGACAGCATCACTGCCCACTTTATCAGCCAGCCTCGGCAGGCTGGAGCCGTCTCCCAAGAAGAAAGGCCGCGGGCGCCCGAGGAAGTGCGATAAGGAGAAACAGGCTTCTTCGCCTGACTTATTTCGGTGAGTATAATAAGCCTTTTTACCCGACTACGGCGATGTCGAAACTTTTACTAGAACCAAAGGAGATTTATCGTTTTATATAAGTTACGTTCCATGTTTGAATAACAGCTCTGCGCTACGCGACGTGCTTGCTCATACTCTTCGCCATTACTGGTGACATGAGAATATGAAACGTTACTGCTGTGTAGCCTGTGTAGAAGTATAAATATATTTAAGATCGTATCTGTCTCATTTTTTAAATACATACAGTCACCGGCAATAGTATCTTCCTACACGAAGGCCGCAAAAATATGTGACACGCTCTTATGGCCCTATAAATAATTACTTCAATTTTGTGCAGCATCGAATCATAGTAGTTATACATTAATTTATTTGGCTCCAGGACTGGCCTCGGTGAAGGCAAGTCGCTGTCCACACCCGTCCCGGCCTCGTTCCTGCAGTACCGCGGCACCACCGGCGAAGCAGGCTCCGATAGCGACCTCGCGCTCTCCAGGTAACTTCACATTCAGCGCCGAAAACCCGACTGTCGGGTTCTCTGTTCGTAGCTACTACGCGCTCCATACGAGGACTACATGGCTACGGAAGAAATGGCTGGCTTGAGGAAGGCAGGCAGCCATACGTTAAAAGTGGAGGGCTACCATAAACGAGGTAGTCAACAAGTTTGAGACCCAGCGGCGCGTTCAGCGTGATACTAAGCGCGACGAGATCAAGGCCCGACCACCTGCGGCGATAACTTATAACTACGTCGACGGTGTGCTCGCATGCCCGCAATGTTTGCGTACCTTCGTCAACAAGATTGGCTACGTTAGCCACAGAACGGGATGGTCTTATTACACTTTCAATAGGTACGTCAGAGAAGGTGTTATTGTCCTTGACATAATTTTATCAACCTCCACGCCATTACTTTAACAGTGGAGGGTCACAAACAGATATCATTCGTGATTTTCGCGAACTGATATTTTTCTTAGAAAGTTGTGTCGGCTAAGGAAAAGTAAGGTAAAATGTTCTAATGACTTAAATTATTCGCGGCATACGAGAGGTTAAGTAAAATAGTTATGTCGTCGTTGACAGATCGTCCTCGAACAGCTCCGTGTGGTCGTGCTCGTCGTGTACGCACTACGCCTCCGACCGCTCGCGTTCAGCTAGCTCTAGCGATGGGTGAGTCTCATACCACACAGCCATTGCATGATGTGTGTACATAGTGTATAGCCATCAGATATATCGGAGCGGACAAGGTTACAAATATATAAATATTAGGACAATCTTACACAAATCAACCTAGTCCTACAGTAAGCTTAATAAGGCTTGTGTTGTGGGTACTAGGCGACGATATACATAATAGACAAATATCTGATCAACGCCTTTATTGTCAAGGCGATAAAGTGCAATTGCATATTCAGATATTTTCGTACCTTGGCCGCTTCGATATATTTGATGGCGACTTTATTAGCCAGATAGGTACAACCTATGCTGGCGCTATCTGGCCAAACCTTTGACAGTTGCCTTCCCTATTGCCCCATAAGATAAGATAAGATAAGATAAAGTAAAGTAAAGTAAAAGTAAAGTAAAAAATCATTTATTCAAGTAGGATTTTACAATCACTTTTGCATCGTCAAAGTACATACTTAATCTAAGTTCTTCTTCTTTTCATCCTTTTACCCACTGCTGGGGTGTAGGGCTCGAATTAAATTCTTCCACTGGCTTCGGTCCAGTGCGGTCTGGGACACCTCCTCCCATCCCATCCCCAATACACCCATCTCTTGCTCCACGGTACGGCGCCAAGTAAGTTTGGGGCGGCCCCGATTCCGTTTGCCGGTCATCTTCCAGGTCAGGCTGGTCAGGGCAATCTTGGATAAGTGAGTGTCAGGTTTCCTGAGGATATGCCCAATCCATTGCCATTTCCGCGCTTGGATCTCCTTGTGTACGGGTGTTAATCTAAGTTACACGTAAATACTAACAACTAAAAATTACAGAATATATATATGTTTTTTAAAAGTACATTTATAATTCGGAATGATCACATCACATAATAAATTAAAATGTATAGAAGTAAATTATATGTCAAGTAATCTGATGTGATGTCTTTGGAATAGTCCATGCATTTTCATCACTAAGGTACTCTTCCACGGTGTAATAAGCTTTATGCAATAGCCCAGATTTAATGTATTTTTTTAATTTTGGTAAAGGCAAGTCTAGTGCTTCCCTGGGTAATTTATTATACGTGGTTTTACATTTTCCTAAATAACATTTCTTTACTCTCTTAACACGTGAACTAGTGATTACTATTTTATGATTATTTCTAGCACTTCGCATTTTCTTAAAGGAGGACATATTTTTTAGAGCATATATTATGCAGTCATATACGTATTGTGATGCCATAGTTAAAATATTAATTTCTTTGAAAAGTTCTCGTAAGGAATCAAGTCTTCTTAAGTTATATATATTCCGCACTGCTCTTTTTTGTAATACAAAAATAGTTTGAATATCGGCGGCTTTACCCCAGACTAACATTGCATAAGACATTATACTATGAAAGTAGCTGAAATATACTATTCGGGCTGTTTCTACATTAGTGCGTTGTCTAATCCTTCTGACTGCGTATGCTGCAGAACTCAATCGGTTTGCTAGAGAATATATGTGTGGGCTCCATTGTAAATTTTTGTCTATGGTCAAACCTAAGAAAAGAGTACTGTCCACCATCTCTAGGCATTCGTTATTTAAATATATCTTACCACTAGCTGGCTTTACATTTGGTAACATGAATCTTATGCACTTCGTTTTTTTGGGATTTAACAGTAAGTTATTAGTTGTGAACCAATTTGAAACATCATTTAGAGTACTATTTATATCGTTATAATTATCAGAGTTTCGACTTACTTTAAAGATTAAAGATGTGTCATCAGCGAATAAGACAATTTCACATTTTCCTTTTACAATACAAGGCAGGTCATTGATATAAATTAGAAACAAAAATGGGCCTAAGATAGATCCCTGAGGCACCCCTAGTTTAATAGCAGCTGATTTCGACTGAGTTTCATTTATAACTACAGTTTGTCTCCTTTCACTGAGATAGCTCGAGATCAGGTTAATAGCAGCTTCAGATAACCCATAATGTTTTAGTTTAAGTTTTAGAGTCAGGTGCTCAACACAGTCAAAGGCCTTTGACAAGTCGCAGAAGATTCCTACAGCATCACTAGATTCTATCCACATGTTAAAGATATGCTTAATGAGCACAGACGCAGCGTCAGTGGTTGATCGCCCTTTTGTAAATCCAAATTGTTGGCTATGAAGCAATTTGTTTCTAGTAAAATGCTTCTGTAACTGGTATAACATGATTTTTTCAAATAATTTACTTAGCACGGGTAGGATGGATATTGGTCGAAAATTAGCTAGGTCACTTTTTTCTCCAGATTTGTATAAAGGTAAAACTTTACTGCATTTCATTAGAGTAGGAAATACACCTTTGTTTATACAGGAATTAAAAATAATACACAAATATGGAGCTATGATTTCGATTATATGGCCCATAGAATGTACTGAGGCCCCCCATAAATCCTCCGTATTATTATGGTTAAGTAACTTAAAGGTTTTACATACAATTTGTGGAGTCACACAGCTAAATTCAAATGTGCTGTTACATTTATCTACTGAAGCACAAAGCAATTGTTTAGCCTGCGCCGCAGATGATTTAAGCTGTCGAGTTATATCACTAGCTATATTCGAAAAATAATCTTGGAATGCAGCAGCCACTTCACTATCGGATTCAATAATTTTGTTTTCACGCAGAAGCCGAAATTGACAATCACGAGGTTTTTGACTGGCACTAACCTGCTTTATAATTTTCCAGACAGTTTTAATTTTATTATTAGATGCCTTGACCTTTGAACTAATGTAAAGTGATTTGGCAGTAATGCAAACTTTCTTAAATATTTTTGAGTAATTCTTGACATATTCTATAAATGCAGTATCTCTGTTGTATTCTTTGAGGCCATATAGTTCATAAAGCCGATCCCTGCTTTTGTAAATACCCGGCGTCGCCCAATCACAAAATTTCTGACTATTTTCAGTCATGGCAATGGTTTTCAGTTTAAATATTTTATTGAATTGAGTAGTAATAATGTCAAATAATTTATTATATGAACCATCGGGATCATTATTAGGATTAAAAAATGTCAAAGACGATAAATAATATTGCGTTTCCGCTTTGAATTTGTTTATTCGGTTCATGGTCATTGGTCTGTATGTTGTAGTCATTTGCTTACTTTTTAGTGGACCTTGAAATGTGGCTGTTTGTCCGAAATGATCGGAATTAAAACACTTAAAAATGTCTTGTTTCAAACTGGGACAGTTGCAGAAAATATTATCCAAACAGGTAGCACTAGTCTCCCCAATCCTAGTTGGATCTAAGATAAGATAATCATTTATTGCATAACTGTGTACAAAGATGTTAACAATACTACAATTAAGAACCAACAGTTTGTCCAACATGGACGTACAACATAATTATTAATAACTAACTAAATTAATACAAACATGCACTATTTACATACTGGTAAAACTCATTCATGTTGTAGAAAACTCTGCTTATAAGCCAATTCTTTAATACAGTTTTAAATGGTTTACCTTCGACAGACTTCATTTCAATTGGTAAGTTATTGAAAACCCTTATTGCAGTAAGGTAGGCACTATCATACATAAGTTGACTGTTTATTTTGAAGGTTGGCATACAGTAGTTATATTTATATTGTAATCGCACTTTGCAATTTTTTGAGGACACTTTTTTGAAATACTCTTCGTTGCGCTTTATGAAGAGGCAGAGTTCAAGTATATAGATTCCAGTTAGAGTCAAAAGCTTCTTCTCCTTAAATACATTTCTAACCGAATGGAACCAAGGCAAATGATACATTGTTCGTAAGCACCTTTTTTGTAACAGGAATGTAGTTTTTACGTCAGCCATTCCAAATAAAAAAGTGGTATTCCTTAGGTCGAGCTACAACGACACGATGGACTCCACGCTGGAGGGTAGCGGCGCGGAGCGGCGGCGGCGCCGCTCCTCGCAGTCCTCACAGAGCCGCTCCGACAGAGACACGCCCACCACGCCTGTCAAGGTAGCTCTTCTAAGCCGAGTAACTATGCATATCAAAAGGTACAGTCGGCCAAAAATGTGGTCTACCACCCTACGGTTGAGGTTCGTTTGAACGTCATGAGACAACAAGGTCGTGCATGTTTTAAACTCTATTAGAAATGTCAACCTTAGCGATCGTTAGATCTCGCAGAAACTTTTGTCAAAACTAGTAGACCACATTCTTGGTCGACTGTACCTTATGCACTTGCTATAAGGATCAATAGAATAAATAGAGTGAATCGAGTGCTAATGCGGTCACGAAAAAATACCGAGCGAACAGCGTGTGTTGTCGTACAGCGTATAAAGCCACAAAAATTATTTTTAGGATTATGTAGCTAAAATGGCAGAAACAGAACCTTTATAGTTTCTATATTGTCACAACCATTTTACTTTGAAACTATAAGACGTATTTTAATAAAATTTTATTGTAAAATGGATTTGGCATGCCACTACTTTTCTATTGAGAATTATAATTGAATAGTTTTAAAGTCGACCCTGTCAACGCCACTTAGCGGGCCACACCTCGCGTGCCTCGACCGAGGCAAACGCTCGCGCGGCCGCAATGCCTCGGGCGAGGCACTTCCACATTAGCCGAGCTGCCTCGCGCGGCAAGTTCCTCGCGAGGCGCCGCGTCAGGTGTGCAACCGCCTATTGACTATCGAGGATTGTTATCGAACGAATAAACAGGAGTATTTTAAATTTGCTTTAGTGTAATAGAATATTGGTTACAAAATGACAATGTGGCAGGGTCGCGGCACGCGCTCGTCCACGTCGAAGACCCCCGTGAAGAGCTCGCTGGCGCCCGACGAACTGCTCGAACCGCTACAACTCGTCTGGGCCAAGTGCAGGTAAGGTAGTCACTGTAGAACCTCTAGAAATTTCGTTAAGGCGCACAGGGCTCATCTAACACAGTTTTTGAAAAAATTACCTAAACCTACCTAAGCCTTTCCTTTAACTAACATATGGATAACGATCGTGAGATCTGTCTTCAGGCACATGAGCTATTCAAACATGGGTTAAAACTTTCGCTCAATACACTCGAAACGTACAATACAATGCAATAGACAAAACTCGGAAACGTACGTGAAAACCGTACTATTTAAAATTATTAAATAATCATTTGATTTGTACATCAGCTAATATTTTTGATAACCCACAAAGATACTATATTTTTGTTGAACTCATGGCATCTTAAGATAAGGTTGCGAATCGTGGTTTGGTGTTAACTGTGATTAAAAATTAAAAAAAAATTAAAATTAAAATATTTTATTTCATAATGATACAACATTTTAGTGATCTAAGGGATAGTGCCACCCGGTAAGCAAATATTTGCCTGTGTTGGGCGACACCGCTCTTCCTTGGATTAAATTAACGATGTGATTAATGTAACCTTAACCAACCTAACCTTAAGAGTCGCCAAGACGCTCGCGTGAACTCGCGTCCCCATACAATCGTAGTTCAGCTCTCATTTTAAAACGACATGCTTTAGAATCACGAAATTTGCCATGGACATTTAAGTAGTACAGAGCTATGTCGGTAATTTGTTTTCGTTGCTAAAAATTGTAATACAAAGAAAATATAGCAAAAATAAGTTTTGTATGGAAATCTGTATCTGGCTGTATTTTCTTTGTATTACAATTTTTAGCAACGAAAATGAATTACCGACATAGATCTGTACTACTAAAATGCCCATGCCAAATTTCATGGTTCTAAAGCATGTCGTTTTAAAATTAGAGCTGAACTACGTTTGTATGGGAACGCCAGCGTCCTGGCGACTCTTAAACTAGGTCCTCAAAACTAAAATCCACCATATAAAGAGTCAACCGCCGTTATCGTACGGGAGTGGTTTGAGAAGTACCTGGAATGGGACATAAGTGAAAGATTAGCTTGAAATAAATGTGTTTGATATAGCCGTCGGTATTCTTATTTGAACTATTATTTCACCTTATGTCCCATTTCGGATTCGGAGGGATTTCTCTAACTGCCATTGTAAAGTTACGTTTGCTCAGTATGTCTCCATGTGTTTTTATTTAAAATAAATTTACGTTGATTTTAAATTATTTTGATTACATCTATTGCACGCGACGGAAGGCTTATCGTATTTGCTTCATGTTTGTTTCCTACTGCACTGCACGCTTACATTACGGTTGTGTTTCATCTAATTTTCATATTTACCAACATCATTTGTAAGTACTTTTAACATCATTCATTTAATCATTAATTAAGATAAATACAAGGTGTAACAAAAATACTGGTGATCCTTTTAAGGGCATAATTGGTATCATATTCTTATTGTGAAAAACTAAGAAAAAAAATTTTTTGGTTTTGTATGGAGGGTTGGCCAGCTGGGACGACTCGCCCCATACAAGAAAAATTTTTTGGTTTTGTATGGAGGGTTGGCCAGCTGGGACGACTCGCCCCATACAAGAAAAATTTTTTTTTCGCGTCCAAAAAAATTTTCTCCTACTTTTTCCTACTCGCAATACGATACCAATTATGCCCTTAAACGGATCACCAGTGTTTTTGTTACACCCTGTATAAACAGAATAAACAGATACGTTAACCCTTTACTTCAAACGAAGAAATATACAGTCCGTGAGCTAATAACCTTCGGGAATCGCCGATGACACACGAAGGTAATACTGCTGTTCTGCTTTTTCATGTGTCACTGTTGATTGATACCCGACATCTCTTTCTAAAACCCGAAGGTTCTTTTTAGACCTCACGGACTGTATGGCAGTTATAATTTTCAACTCTATTGTTAGTGCGTCAGATCTCCAA
Organism: Pammene fasciana; assembly: GCA_911728535.1. Classification (NCBI taxonomy): domain Eukaryota; kingdom Metazoa; phylum Arthropoda; class Insecta; order Lepidoptera; family Tortricidae; genus Pammene; species Pammene fasciana. Next base: position 10,958,085 of record OU452292.1, read on the forward strand.
TTTAAACATTTTTATTTAGTCATGCGGTGAAGGGTTAAGAATCTTCACTAAACCGTATTCCTTGCAATTGCTTCTAATTTTATCAAGCATTATATTTTTTTCTAATAATTATTGTAAATTATCTCTCATTCTCCCTTCCACAGAGGCTACCCGTGGTACCCAGCTTTAATAATCGACCCAAAAATCCCAAAAGGTTTCGTCTACAACGGCGTCCCACTCCCAGTACCACCACAAGACGTACTCAACCTCAAGAAGAACCATTCCCACGAACCACTCCTCTACCTAGTTCTATTCTTCGACGTCAAGCGTACCTGGCAATGGCTGCCACCTAACAAGCTAGAGCTACTGGGTATAGAAAAAAGCATAGATCAAGGTAAGCTGGTCGAGTCTAGGAAACCGGCTGATAGGAAAGCAGTGAAGAAGGCCTATGGCGACGCGATGCAGTTCAGAAAGCAGGTTGACGGCGATAAATGACACAGGTTTAGGTACAGGTCGCGGAGACCGCCTCGGAACAGGACGTTCAGTTTCGGGAACTTCTCCATGATGCATATTAGGACGCCGGATGATACCAGCGATACCAGTGATTAGAGGTTTAAGGAATTGGTAGTAGGGATGATGACACATGTTGAATTATGCGATAATTTCTTTGATTATTAAACCAACCGGATGCGAGACGCGCTCTCATTTCTATCGGAAAATGTCTGCCGTTTTTTGCGGGGGAGGGGAACGTCAAATGTATGCGAAACGTCAAAATAGCCACGTCAAATAAACGTCAGTCCATACAATGAGTATGACCACTGGTCATACTCATTCGGCAGAGGGGAACGCCTGTCAATGGCTACTCCGCTTGGTTTAAAGCTCTAAGGATAATTTAGTTGGTAGGATGAAAAATTATGTAAAGTGAAATTTAAAAAAAATCTATTGAAATGGTTCAAAGATATCAGCTTCAAAATTTTTACATTTTATTGTAAAATAAATTGTATGACAACATTATACATAAACGTAACATTTCACTGTAAAAATAGCAATACATATTTTTGCCATACTTTAAACAGGGAGACGTGACGTCACTTCTGCTCGTCATTTTTAACCGACTTCAAAAAAGGAGGAGGTTCTCAATTCGACTGAATTTTTTTTTTTTTTTTTTTTTTTTATCATAATTTTTTTTTTTTTTGTATGTATGTTACTCCATATCTCCGTGAATCGTGAACCGATTTTCAAAATTTTTTTTTGAATCGAACAGGTATAACCCCTAGATGGTCCCATTGTCACCAAGTCGGGATCTGATGATGGGATCCTGGAGAAATCGAGGGAACTCTTCAACTATTCCCTACCTATATATTTATTACCTGTTTATGTGCAATAAAGTGATATATACATACATACATACATACTATTATAGGCACACCTATAGTGATTTCACTATTTTTTACAGCAACTCGGCCACTTCCTCTTGGAATAGCGGATCCTAAGTGAAGTCGGTTCTTTTTTTGTTTAAAATTATTATATTAGAAGCGTTTTGAAAAACAAATTTAAATCTCCGACTTTAAATCTCATTTCTGTCTTTTATGTTGATTTAAAGCAATTGGCCCCATATACACATTTGATCCTCACAACAAAACGAATCGATTGATACCATGCATGAAAAAAATTCATCATGCCGATTGTATAAAGCTTATACTTAGAACATTCTTGAAGCAGATAAGCGGTAATTGTTTTGAAGAAGGCAGCTTAGAGATCTATATTTTACTTGCCACTATAAACAACCTACTATAATTAAATTAGCTACTCTTTTCATTTCCACCAACTGCTTAGTTTCAGCTCCAAGTTAGGTGTGAGTTTAAAGTACAAAATATACATAGTTAATATGACGTTTTCAAGCAAAAAGTACATCATTGTCGGTTGTTAATAGAGTTTATTTCTAAATGAATTATTATGGCAGTAATGCCTTATTGACAACCGACAATGATGTACATTTTACTTGTGAAATGTTTTTACTATAGTTAGATACTACATCAATGGGGTTAACGGGAGGGGGTTATACAGGGTGTAACAAAAATACTGGTGATCCGTTTAAAGGCAGTATTGGTATCGTATTGCGAGTAAGAAAAAGTAGAACAAAACTTTTTTGGACGCGAAAAAAAAATTTATTCATAGTTTTTCATAATAAGAATGCGATACGAATTATGCCCTTAAAAGGATCACCAGTATTGTTACACCTTGTAGGGTTGAATTTCCGGGAGGTAAAGTTAAAATTTTTGGTAAGGAATATTTAATACATGAGAAATAATGTCGCTTGTAAACAATTTAAGGTTTGTATTAGTACATGTATATTGCTACTTTTGGTACCTACTTGTTACGTATTATTTTATTATTCTCCTTAAATTTGTTGTTGACATTTTTCCTCACAATAATACTAAATAATTATGTCCTGAATGTAATAACTAAAATACAAATTTGAAAATAAATTCAGGTTATATTGAAAAAATAACTGGTAATCTCATTAGAAATGTATATATTTATAGATGTAATAGATTATTAAACCATAATTATCTGTGAAATCTTTATTAAAGATGCATACAATTGCATTGTGGGTGGTTACACTATGGTTAATCTAGCGGAATATTAGAACTGATAATAGTATATGAAGGGTACACGGAAAGAACATGTCTAGTCACTTTGACAACATTTTGAGTTATAGCGGTTTTAAAGTTTGGAACGATTCAATTAACCATACTATTTTCGTAACTAGATGGTTTGTATGAATTAAAAAGTGGATTTATGTTAAAAATTCCAGCGGTTACAGAAGTTGTTACTAATAGTGCATTGCAAGCTCTACATTTTGATACCAAAATCTCATTTTACGAAAAAAAGGACTAGACATATTCTTTCCGTGTACCCTTCATATGCAACTTATTGTGTATAAATAAGCATAATATGTTGAAACGTGGCTTTGTGTAAGAAAATATTTGAATCAATGAAACGACGTTGAACTTTGTCTACATGTAGTTGTAAAGAATATCCAATGTATTAAAATCAGTGTTTGTACCAATGTAATTCTAAATGCAAGTAGTTTATTTTAAACGAACTAATTATATGCAAAACGATAATATTTGGGAATACTGACAAGGAAAGAGCGGTAAGCGGAAGTGGTAGTCTATGATGGATGATAACTTAGATAAGGTATCTATTACCTATGTAGAGGGTATGGTATTGTGATTATATACCGAAAAATAGTAGACTGGTAACAACATGCTGTGTATGCATATAGTTTGGAAGTAAACATAAGATAGACATACTTTTCACAGTTACAGACATTTCATATTTTGATTTATTTTTAAAGTCTGTCAGTACTAGTAAGGCCACGGGATTTTAATTGTTGCGCCATGTAGGGTTGACTTTACACTGGATATTTCATAGACTACTTCTAATCAAATGAAATTAGCTTAAACCGTAAATGGCTCAACAATTAAACTCGGTGACTCTTCTTTGAGAAAGATGCAAATGTCGTCACAGTGGAAAGTTCCATAACCCTAAATTTACGGTTATACTAAGTTTAGGCGCACTTGCTCCGACTATATACGTGGCGTTCAGGGGCGGACACGCAAGTTTTGCATACTATGGGGGACATACGGGCGGACCGCAAGATTTTTTGTGAAGGAAGTGCCCCCCCCCCCCCCCTGATCAAAACCCTGGATCCAGGCCTGGTGGCGTTCCATACCTAAAGGGCCCTAATTCTCGATTTTGAGTTAAGCATAAATCCTAAATCTACGTTAAATACGCTACTTATTAAAACAAAAAAAAAGGCCCCAACCAAAAATGAGCATAAGGGACACCACACACATGAGCTGAATTAAGAAAACTCATAGACAAAATGCTTATTTTTGTCTATGACCCCCGTACACTTAACCAACCGGATGCGACACGCGCTCTCATTTCTATCGGAAAAAAGTCTGCCGTTTTTTGCGGGGGAGGGGAACGTCCAATGTATGCGAAACGTTAAAATAGCCACGTCAAATAAACGTCAGCCCATACAATGAGTATGACCACTGGTCATACATTTTTGGCAGAGGGGAACGCCTGTCAATGACCACTCCGCTTGATTTAAAGCTCTAAGTCCGTACAAATAATCAGCTACCATAGACAAATTTAAGCATTTTCTCTATGAATTTTCCTAAGGATCCTTTAGCTATGGAGCTCCACACATATCCTGCACATGTTTGAGTGATTTGTGTTATGTTTCCACCGGTTTTTGCACACTCATAATGTCCCCGATTAATTTTAATTAGTAATGTTTTTGTTTATATTACGCTATAATACTGTCTTTATTGTAAATCGTTGTGTTAACAGTGTTTTATGCTGGCTTTGTTTGTCAAAATATATAAATTAAAATTAATTGTTGTTTAACTTCGTATATTACCTGATACTATTTACTAAGAACTTTTGAAATGGCAAATAAATTTCAAATCTGATCCGAATCCGACGGTGCGTTCGGCCAATATCGGACACCGGGCAAAATCGTATGATTCAAATTTACGCCCATTGCGGGGACTTTTATTAGTTCTGGCAACATGAAACGATGTCCCGTTTTGTATTGCACCTCTTTTCAGACCAAAGAGAATATAACACTACGTTAAGAAGAGGCGGAACTTAGAACATCGCGTACTTATGGTGTCGTGCCGCCGGTGTCAGGTAGTGCCAACATGACCAAGAAAATTCGAATATTTCTACTAAATTCTACTACTATTTTTTTTTCATTCTTGGCATAGTGTCACGTCACTTTGTTTTTATGCCTTTAGACAGCCTACGACAACTCTAGATCATACTGCCTGAAATGTCATATAAATCAAAAGTTACTGCGCTCCATAATGCTTAGGGCAGTATGGCATATAGCTATAGCCTGACCAGTGGAATGAAAAAAAACTGTCGGTAGTGCTTTCAAAAGTCGATATTTAGTGTTGTGCTATCTGCATTGATATCGAATGCTGCAAAATTTTCGTTGGCTTCTATTTAGTCGTGCCAACGATATCCACAATTGAAGTGAAATAGGTGCGAAATTTAATATTAATTGAAAAATTCTAATTCATAAATTGAAAAAATCTCTCTTAAATTTGTAGGACTATATATTACTGAATTGAATATACGCAGGTGTAGATTTCCTCATCATATTTTCTTACTTTCTGTTCAAAATTATTTAGGGAACGTCACCCACTTGGTCAATGCAGATCCATAACCAGCATATAATCGCGAGCCACTTTGTTCGTTCGATCGTCTATTTGCATCTCTTTTGAATATGCAAGAGCGATAGAGACAGAGAAAATTATATTTGGATTTTCAAAGTTTGTGGTAGGCCCGTTGAAATCAGACACGAACATTTTATATCTGTAGGTTTACTGCTTTTTTCTGTACTCTGAGTTGAGGCCAAGTGTGTGGCGCATATAAATGAGATTTAATGCAAATCATAAATTAAAAACAATTTCAAAGACTTGCAAATTTATAACAAATAAACACATTACAAAATCACAATCGCCACTTATTAAAACTATTCAGCGTATTTTATTTTATTCTAACATTAAAATAAAAGTTCTATTCTGAAAGTGAAGTGATTCGGCACGGCTAGCACATCTTACGTTGTTGTGCGACTCTCCATACTTTAAGCGCGACTCAAAGTATGAAGTGACAGGACAGACAGGTTACAACGTAAGATATGCTAGCCCACCAAATGAGATACACAGTAATTAAAAAATAATTTTATCAGGAAATGTAAAAAACCTTAAACTTTAAGTAGTGTAGGTGTAGTACAGTCGACGTCAAAAATATGTTTACACTTTTGGACCTTATTACAAAGGATTAAGGTGCAAAAGTGTAAACATATTATTGGCGTCGACCGTACAGTCAACAGCAGAAGTAGCTAAGCGGGGGAGGTGTTCAACATGAGCTTTATTGTTAATAGAGTAATAGCGCATGAAGGTCATTTTTAACACCTCACCCGCTTAGCTACTTCTGCTGCTGCCTGTACATGTGCGCGGTGTAGGATAGTTATGCCTGAGGGCTTACCACGAACTTCGAAAATCTAAATTTCGTTATCTGCGTCTTTTTCGCTCGTATTAGCAAGTGCGATAGACAGGGAAACGATGAAATTTCGATTTTCGACGTTTACGGTAGGCCCACTGTTTCTCGTCCGGGTTCAATTTGCCTTACTGTCCACCAGACTAAGCTGGTATATGTCGGCGGCCGATCGTAAACCCCGGAAGATCACGAAATTCCTAGGCATATCGTGAAATGCCGCCATTTCATGATTTGGCTGAGTGACCATAATTCACCATTTAACGATTTGCCTAGAGACGTTTAGGCAGATCATGAACTTCCTAGGCACATCGTGAAACGCCGCCATATCGTTCAATACTCACCGTTTTTAGGACTTGGCAAAAATTCGATGGATGTTGTTTTCATTTTATTGAACATTAGATTAAGTCGGTTCTGGCGCTCGCCGGCCGCTACCGCGGTACGCTCGCTTCGCTCGCTCGGCTTTGCGCGCTGTTAGGCCACGGTTCACCTAACACACTCCTCCTCGCTTCTCTCGTCGTCGCACCTAATCTTGGCTCTGTGACACAACAGTCTTCCGTGATTATATTCCCAAACGCCTTTAAAAATATTCATCTATCAGTGTCCCTATTTCCTTAGCGGTTAATTTTAGAGAAAAATATCAAATAATAAAAGATGCTTATTATAAAATATTCTATACGATATAGTAATAGAAAAAACTTGACGCAAAAAAAATCACCATTTAGGAGCCAATATCTCGGTCCAGTGGCCAAGAAAGAAACTATTTTACGATGTGCCCGGTATATAGCTAGGAATATCGACGAATGCGTTGCTCTAATCGATCTGCCGTATTGTTTATCAGGCACAGCGTGATATTCCTGGCCAACTTTTAGGCATATCATGAAATGGCGGCGTTTCTCGATATGCCTAGGAAATTCGTGATTTGGCGGATTTGACGATCGGCCGCCGACATATACAAATATATGGGGAAAACTTGAATAGAAATGTAAGGTTGGAAAACTGACACATATAGTACATACCCGGGCGAATCAACTTTTAGAAGGCTTATTTTATCTTTAACGATATAAGAACTTAGCAGACGATTTTATGATGATACTGATTATTTATACAGAATGTAACAAAAATAGTGGTGATCCGGGAGGCTTAATCGGTATCCTATTGCCAGTAAGAAAAAGTAGGAGAAAACATATTTAGATACAAAATTACTAATTATGCCCTTAAAATGATTAACGGTATTTTTGTTACACCTTGTATACGAACCAAACACATTAAACATAGTTACAGTTTCCTACATTCTCAACGCTTTATATATACGCTATATATCAACGCTATATAGAAAACGGAAAAATCATAGACCTAAATTAAGATGGAGAGATGATTTAGAAAGTCATGACGGACACTGGTGGAGAACAGCACAAGACAGAAGAAAATGGGAAAGTTTGGGGGAGGCCTTTGTGCGCAAAGCGCCATGCAATTAATTAATTATAGGATAATGTATTTGAATTTAATAATTAATCATAATTTAATTCCTAAAAATCAATAATTACCAATAATTGCTAGTAAAATCTATAAGTGTAAAACAAGTAATTTTGATAACAGATATTACGCATGTACATCTTGGTATGTTATTATAATACTATTCTAATTTGCATGTAATAAAAGGCTATTACTATTACTATTACTATTACATTCTCAACGCAGGCCAAAATGCGAACTTTAAATACAAAACCTACGCTGCATATTTTTCATACAAAACCTGAACAACGTGCGCTGCGATAGCATACATAAATATTTAAAAAAAAAAATTATAGGGACTGCCGATAGAAGTGAAAACTTTGAACTTTTTATTTTAGGAAATAAATGATCACTTCACTTTACATTTCATTTTACATGTTTCTCAATCGTATGGTTTTTCGTTTTCGTGATGATGATGACGTCAGCATATCGGTTCCTCGAACCCTTTCTCCTACCAAAAAATGCCCAACGCGGCTAAAGCAGTTCTCACTTCAAAAATTCGTAAGCTTTAAGTATGTGTTGCTTTGCTTGACTCAACAAACAAATATATACAGGGTGTAAAAAAAATACTGGTGATCCGTTTAAGGGCATAATTAGTATCGTATTGCGAGTAGGAAAAAGTAGGACAAACATTTTTTGACGGGAAAAAAATTTTTTTTTGTGTGGGGCGAGTCGTCCCAGCTAGCCAACCCTCCATACAAAACCAAAAATTTATTTCGCGAGAAAATTAGTTTTTCACAATAATAATACGATACCAATTATGCCCTTAAAAGAATCACCAGTATTTATGTTACAGCTTGTCGGACCATGGTCACATTTTTTTCTGTTCACTCATGTTACTCGCCAACTTTTTAATAGTACATTACGCACCTAGGGCGGTAAAATAAAGAAAGGCTCAGATCGCGGGTATTTGTGGCCCGAACCGAGGGCCATAAACAAGCGATCTGAGGCCTTCTTTATTTCCGCCCGTGGTGCGTACACAATTTTACGTCTTCTCCTGGGTGTGAAGTGAAATTTGCCGCTGCGCCCGTGGGCGGCAAATCTCACTTACCGCCCAGAGTGACGTAAAATGATTTATCACAGCCTTGTTAATACCTGTTTCCATAGGTATTTTCCGTAGCAAATTGTGTAGTGTTTTCACACTAGGCAACAAGACGCCGTGGCTTAAATACCTATATGTTTTCGGTGACCTTTTAAAAATTGCTAGTGCAGATATTTTTTCTTGCAGCGTCCAACGCCTACCTTGCCCCTTTCTGTTTTGATTTCTTAAATCTGCCTTCACGAGGGTCTTTAAAATATCGGAGCTGATATTTTCCACTAGATTAGCCGATTTTTTGAGCGACGACAATGTGCACTGCGTAGCTCTTAATTCAGCGAGAAGCTTTTTGGTGCTTGGAGATAAATCTGAAACACAAATAATACCTTTGTCAAATCGATACAGGAACTAAAATGGCAGATCTAGAACACAAAAATTAAAAATTAAAAAAAAAACGTAAATAATAAAAACAAACTGATCTGGGTATTTACTTCATTTCTGAAGTCGGTGCCAAACCCCTTCACTGTCACTTTAAAGCGGGACTGTAGTGCAAGAGCTTAATTAATGAGTAAACTATGTATTTTTAATGCAAGTAAGTGCAGTGTTCTTTGTTGTACAAAAATTTTGGTTTGGCACCGACTTCAAAAATGAAGTAAATACCCAGATCATTGCTAATTTTCTTATTATTAGGTATTAATTACATTTTGGCAGAAATTTGCTATACGGGGTAGGAACAGAGACCGGATAGGGACTGGTTAAGGATAGGGGTGAGGGGTGAGGTAGGTAGTGTAGGTACTTATGAAACATTATTTTATACTTTTCAGTGGGTTGCTTTTTTTGAAGGCGGTCCCCTTTAAAAAAAAAAAATTAATTAAATTATCATGTTGGATAAATTTTTTTTGTTTCAGTTTTGATTTTTGTTTTTTTATGTTTATTTAGGTTTTTCTTTTTTTGATTTTTATTTCATACTTTTAAGTGATAGATAGGTACTTCGTTTATTTTACAACACATTCTTAAGAAAACATAAAATTAATATACCATCCTTCTTAATGGCGACCTCCTATGATTATTGGTTTTGGAGTTATGGCCACAAAAAAAAAGCGTTATATTGTCGCCCACCTAACTATACCTTCTCCAGAATATAACTCATACTTTTCTGAAAACCGCATCAAAATTGGTTCAGGCAAACGCGAGATACTCGTGGATAATGTAGTAGTTATGTAACTGGTACGTAATAAGGGTCCTAATTACGTACAGGTGCATACATTACTTTTCACTTCTCTTGCTCTAAAAGTTCGTCTTTAAGCCTTGCGTAGGCGACGTAAAATCGCTTTTTATGCACTTGGGCCTAAAGTAAAATCTTCGTCGAATACCAAGGCAGTTGGTCCAACAGCCGCAAGCAAACAACTTCCTAAACTTTATTAAAAAAATTCACTACGACCTTTGTCACGTACCTACTGAAAAAAAAAGTTAACAGGCGGGAACTGCATTTATTCTTCGTTGTAATTTTGTGTTACAACCTGAAATTGCTTTATTTTTAGAAAATAGTAGATTGTACAACAAGTGCATAAAACGAGCCATTTTACGCGAGGCGTTTATCTATCAGAGCGAGCTCGCGAGCGAGGATTGATATAAAGTCGAGCGTAAAATGGGTTTTTCACTTCTCTTGCTCTAAAAGTTCGTCTTTAAGCCTTGCGTAGGCGACCTAAAATCGCTTTTTATGCACTTGGGCCTAAAGTAAAATCTTCGTCGAATACCAAGGCAGTTGGTCCAATGGAAATGTATGGAAATCCTTTCTGTGATTGTTATGGATGCTACAATATACGACCATACAAGCTCTATCGAAAAGTATGCGCTAGTAGTTCCGCCAACACAATCTCAATTCAAGTATTACAGTCGCCGATTATAAAAAGTCCATTTTAGTTTTGTCGACCAAACTAAAATGGACTTTATCTACATCCATACCCTAATATGTCTATTTTATGGTCAGGATCGATGAGCAAACGCCCTATGTTTAGATATGAGTATCTGTGGCAGCATCTTAATGTTTACATTTTAGTATCGGTAACCGATACCTTAATTACGTTCAAATTTCGAACGTCTTCTTAAAGTAAAAATTAGTAAATAATAAGCAAAAATTCGATATCATTATGAAAATCCGGGTGCGGGCATGCGCCGCCCGACCGCCGACACAATCGAGTTGGTCATGGCGATGTCGGTGCAATCCGTGCAATTGCAGTCATTCAATCATCATTTCGGGTTTATAATATGTGTGTAGATAAAGCAGTGTATGCAACTGTGCGTAATTAGGCCTTAAAACACACGTGTGATCTTATTATGAAACTCACTTCGTTCGTTTCATAAAACCACACTCGTGTTTTAAGGACCCCTATTACGTAACAGTTACATAAACTACTATCTCTTATGTTTTCATACAATATTTTAGTTCTCTCAGGTGCTGAAGCCCGCCCCGGCCGGTCGGGCGGCGCTCGGCACTATCACCGGGAGATGGTCAGGTGCACGCCTAGCACATGACTGATGCGACAGTATCTCGCGCGCGAGATAGACGAACCGTCTCTTTTTAATTGACACAGTCAGAAAAGGACGGATAGACTATCTCGCGCGCGAGATACTGACGTGTCAATCATGTGCTAGGCGTGCTGGAAGTTACTCAATTATATAGAGGCAGCAGATTGTAACGCATTTATTGAACTCTATTCTAACCAACTTGCCTAATTTGAGTACTCGTAGAAAAAGTATTGTATACAATAGTGACATAATTGAGCTTTTCAATCTCGTACCTTACTTAGGCCACTCAGCAAGCTTCGTGGCCTAAACACGGTACTCGACTGTAAAGCTCTTTATTATGTCACGATTGTATAAAATAATATTATCTGTACACATACTATAAACCCTATAAAATAGTTCAGTAACTATATGTCACGCCTAGCACATGACTGACACGTCAGTATCTCGCGCGCGAGATAGACTATTGGTCCTTTTCTGACTGTGTCAATTAAAAAGAGATGGGTAGTCTATCTCGCGCGCGAGATACTGTCGTGTCACTCATGTGCTAGGCGTGCTGCATGGATAACAGGGCAACCACTAACATACTCATAAGCGAAAGATTCTATACTATAGAAGAAGAAGACGACGAAAAAGACTAAGATAAAGAAGAAGAAGTATTAGGTTTATCAATTTACCAGTGTTGTCTTCTAAATGGTGGCGCTTTGTTCCTTGTTGCGGTTTTCGTCGAAAAGCTTCAGCAAACTTTCTTTTCCGTGGTGAATTTTCTAAAAAATATACAACATTATGTTATCATTCATATGAAAATTACCGTCTTCGTGCGTCTGCCCAAAAGCCGACGGAGATCCCTCTCGACCGGCAGAAGTCGCGGTATTGGCGGCATTCGCAACTGTTATACAAAAATATTACATGATTAAACAAATAAAGAACACTTCGTAAAATCAAATCAAATAATACCTAACCTACACAGAAATGGCTACAGAAAGTGTAGCGTATATAAATAAAAATAATAATAAAATAGAGAAGGGATTGGGTGTATAATCGCTACAAGTATTAAGAGGCCTTAGTCCCGTGAACGTTCCTCAATTTCACGATTTCTTACTCGATAGATGGCGTTAGCGCTCACACGGCCGCTGGCAATAACAAGGACGATACGCACGCTTCAATAGTCTTGATCGTTTTCAACTTCAATTACAAGCAAAATTATTTTTACGCATAAGTTTTACAGACGTTTTATTTTCTTTTACATGGAAGAGAGAATTATACGCAACTAAATTCAATAGGCCTGTTGGAGGTACAGTCGCCATCACCATCACATATATCGGAGCAGCCAAGGTGGTCACAAATATCTGAACAACGCCTCTATTGTCAAGGCGATAAAGTGCATGTTCAGATATTTTTGAGTACCTTGGCCGCTCCGATATATTAGTCGCCATCAGATAGATCGGAACGGTCAAGGTACTCAAAAATATCTGAACAACGCCTCTATTGTCAAGGCGAGAAAGTGCACGTTCAGATATTTTTGAGTACCTTGGCTGCTCCGTACGGTCACCATCGCGTGCATGTACAGTCGCCATCAAATATATCGGAGCGGCCAGGGTACTCAAAAATATCTGAACATGCACTTTATCGTCCTGATAATAGAGGCGTTTTTCAGATATTTCTGACCACCTTGGCCGCACCGATATATCTGATGGCGACTGTACTGTCACCATCAGATATGATTGAGCGGCCCGACCGGTCATGTGCATTTTATCTAAGTTCGCCATTATATCTGGAGTCGTTTTTTTTAATATATGGTGGAAAACTAGCGCACGGCCTGCCTTATGGTAAGAGGTGAGGGTAGGGACTGGTAGTTGTTTTCGGCTAATTTGAGGGTGTGAATTTTAAAAATGATGTCTGTTTTAAAATCCAAGATGGCGGTCATACACTTTTTGTGAAAAATCGTCATGGTAGTCGTTTTTTGCTAATTGATGGGTGCAGATTTCGAAAATAATGTCTGTTTTCAAATCCAAGATGGCGGCGGTCATACACTTTTTGTGAAAATTCGTCATGGTAGTCATTTTCTGCTAATTGATGGGTGCAGATTTCAAAAATAATGTCTGTTTTCAAATAAAAGATGGCGGTCATACACTTTTTGTGAAAAATCGTCATGGTAGTCGTTTTCTGCTAATTGATGGGTGCAGATTTCAAAAATAATGTCTGTTTTCAAATACAATATGGCGGTCATACACTTTTTGTGAAAAATCATCATGGTAGTCATTTTCTGCTAATTGATGGGTGCAGATTTCAAAAAAAATGTCTGTTTCAAAATGCAAGATGGCGGTCATACAGTTTTGGAAAATATCATCATGGTAGACATTTTCTGCTAATTGATGGGTGCAGATTTCGAAAATAATGTCGGTTTTCAAATCCAAGATGGCGGTCATACACTTTTTGTGAAAAACGTCATGGTAGTCATTTTCTGCTAAACGACGCCTTATACCGAAGACATTGCTAGTCACAAAAGGACCGACTAAGTGCTTCGTTAAAAAAAGATCAGCTTAAGTAAGACTACCAGTATGAGCATGAATGCTACAAATATGAGATCAAGTTGTAGATACCATTTTACACGTTACCTACACAAATAGATACTACAACCAAATAGTAAAAAGAAAAACCTAAGTGTGAGTACGATACATAATACAGGGTTCCGTACCCTCAATGTGAAATAAAGTGGACGGATGAACGGATTTAGGTGACCACCCGATTTAGGTGACCTCTGAGTGTAGCTAATGTAGCTATGTGGCAAACTTACGTAATGCGCGCGGGACGATTTAACACAGGTCCGTCGTCTACGAGCTCTCGTTCAATACTAAGCCAGCACGGCTAGCACATGATGTAACGCGGGATAGCTCGCGCCGCGAGAGAACGCAGTCGCGGCTCACCAATTTATGCCTCAAGCCGTCATTTTCTCGATTTTGGTAGCACAAGTTGAAGGCTCGAGAAATTAGTTCCATTCGACAGAGCCATCCCGCGCGCGAGTCATCGAGGGTGGCCATTTATCAATGGAACTAATTTTATTTTTGTGGCAACACTGAATCGGTAAAAAATAATCAAATTATAAAAACTGTACGAAATTTGAGATCTAAAGTAAACATTGAGAGTGGCAACACTGTTGTTGGTCGTTTCTGTCCCTTTCTAGCATATACATCCATACGCCCTTTCTCGCTCACACAGGACCCCCTACCACATTCCACCAGGTGCAGCGTAACTCAGCGCTAATTTTTACTTCATTGGCTTGCTGTTTTTCAATGCGAAAGGTCGTCAGCTAAACTGCTGGTGAGGTTTTTAATTATATCCCAGTTTAGCTTTATACTTTGAAAAACAGTTTCTAACGGTTTTTACCGTTCGAAATATATTTTTGAAGTTACTGTTCCTAAGCAAATATGAACCGATCCAAAATAGTGAAGTATTAATAAAATTACTTAAGTAAATTAAAATGATGCCCGCGCCATCGCGGCAGTCCTATTGATTATATTATTAATAATACACATCACAATATTTGATATATTTTCCTATTTTACAAGTGTAATTGCGTATCGCGCTATTCTTAAGGCGTGTTAAATCCTTACATTTAGAATATTCATTTATTGAATTATGACATGGCTGTCATTGTAATTGGTGTTATTATGCATCGCGTTATTTATCGATAGTTGTTTAAATATGACAGGAAATTATATCAAATGTTTCTGCGTGAGGGACATACCCTCAACTTTTTAGTTGAAAAAGATTTGAACTTAAGGATCGGCACATCAATACGCTATTACCGTTGACGTTACAATTGTGTACCCTAAAGAATATATACTTTTGTTAAAAAGTGTGGGTCCGCTAGAGAGTTGATAAAGCTCCTCTTAATGGTCTTGTATTTCTACTCTCGGGGCAGGGGCACAAGCTGAGTAACAACGGAAACTATAACGAATTTTTTTTTGTCAAAATAAATAGCTTAGTATGCTTAAATTGTTAAGAAAAGTATAAGAAATACTCTTGTGTGCAGTTGTAATTACTATAATGTAATTTACAAGTAACCCTACTGTACGGTTTTTTGCTTTATTATTGGATTGAGTTACTTTCTTATTAACTTGATATGCAACTGCATACTGCGAGTGACAGTTCTTATGTTTCATCTTTAACGAGGGGTTCTTATAAGTACTATTGAAGTACATGTGAATACGTCCAGTATTTCTAGTAAAAATTGAATGATAAAATAGGCATGGTGCCTGCGCAAGGATGACAATGCTGAATTGCTTTCCAATGAAAGCGTTCTACACTTTGATTGGCTCATAAGCCTTTTCAAACACTGCCTGCGCAAGGCTGACTATCCTCCTAAGTAAGCCTGGGGTACATTTTGACAGGTTCATAAGCCTTTTCACTGCCTGCGCAAGGCTAACTATCCTTCTGAGCAAGGAATACTATAAACTGCCTCCTGGGCTACATTTTGACAGGCTCATAAGCCTTTTCACTGCCTGCGCAAGGCTGACTATCTTTCTGAGCAAGGAATACTATAAACTGCCTCCTGGGCTATATTTTGACTGGCTCATAAGCTTTTTCACTGCCTGCGCAAGGCCGACTATTCTTCTGAGCAAGGAATACTATAAACTGCCTCCTGGGCATTAAGTTTGATTTATAACAAAAGTGCAAATAAAATTGACTGTCACCACCTGCGCAAAGGTGTATAAAAATATGATAGTCATTCAGATCGGAATCTGCCTTCTATTTATTACGACAATATTGTATGATATTCTGCCTTCGCAAGGCACACTATTAAATTTATAATTTGGTCGGTCAACGAGGATAAACGCGCAAAGATATGGAAAAATTACGTCGCAAGTTGGTTATGGTTTGGGAATCTCAAATCCATGGTTATAAAGCACCATTTATAATCTAAGCGTTTTTATCCTCATTAACCTATAACTGGAGCAGTCGGAACTAACCGACGACCATGCTTACAGCTTCAGTTGGACGTAGCAATTTCTTCTGCTTATCATATAATGGGGTCATGGTGGTAAAAAGGTTAAAGCCATTGTTCCGCCTCCCAAATATAACTGATAATATAATGACTGGTTTTCACTTCCTATCCTCGATGCAGGTAAACTATCATGCTGCTGCGTAGGCAAGCATGTTGAAAACTAAATGTACAAAACTGGCCTTACAAGTCGACTGGCTACACACTTCTTGTAAATATTTTGAGACTTTACTCATAATATTTGTACTGTAAAAATGCTAGTAGTACAACAGGGTTCTGTGATCTGTCCTCAGGGGCAAGTGCTGTCATGAGCACACAAAGACTTTATTTAATCAATACCTCATTTAAAGGGTTAAGACATCATGAATGACTTGAATGAGGACACAAACTATGTACATAATGCTCTTAAAACTATCTTCTAATGGTTTGGGACAGAAGGTTTGGACCAAACCTCCCTCAAAAACCTATAAACTAAACGGTCTAGCCCAGAACTGGAGCCTTCTTTGCTACAGCAAAGAGTGCCAAGAAAGCAGTCTCTGGTTAACAAACACCCCATTCATCGAAGTTTTTAGTGACATTAACGATACTCCAATTAAATGTAAGTTTTCGCATACCTTGTTGCATAAACCATCATTGGTTTATTTCTGAATAAATATAGTAAAAAATTGGAAATATGAGTTGCAATGGATTAAGATTACAATTGTATCAATATATTGCTCTTAATTATTTAAGATAAATTGTTACTGACCATTCGAAAGTGCTTGTTGCTATGCCTACTTGAATAAAGACAATATTGACTTTGACTTTGACTAAGTATGAGACTCTTGGTCTATTTAAACAATTGTTTATTTAGATTGCATGACCCCTGCGCAAGGAGTCGTCCATGCAAAATCGCGAAACGTTTCGCATTTTAAGTACTCTAATATTTCGACCTTGTTAAAATAAGGATGAGACGATAAGCCTTCTCGGGCTACGAGTATGTTAATTTGCCAGGTCAACACCTGGGCAAGTGGGAATAAATAAAATCAGGAGCAGTCAAGCTCCCGAAATCCAGTATAAACCTCAGTTGGAGGTTAGTTTAACTTGTTGATATAAATACAAGTATTCTAAGCTCATTGTTGAGCTTAAAGCTTTGTTTTCACTACGCAAGTGATTTCATTCAAAGCACTAAGTAAAGTTTGTACCTACAGGAAAAATCACATACATCAGTGAAAGTGAATTTCAAATGAAAGTAGGTCCCCATGTCCATGGTTAATTACGGCCTTGCCAAGTGTACAAGCCAAATTAATCGGATATTGTAATTTGTTCATGAAATCATTGTCTGATACGTTAAGTAAACAATGCATTTTCGTAAATGCCAAAGTATGTTAACTCATGTCAGTACCCATTTACTAAATTTTAAGGAAATGTGGCGGTGTTTACACACAAGAAAATGTTGACAGAACTTGGCGTTTTTCCTACACAGTACAGCCTGAAGACGCCTGATATTTTTATAACTGAGTGAGTTCATTCAAATCCTGTCTAGGATCGATATGATTGGGTTCCTATCAGAACCTCATGCACTTTAACAGTTCAGGAGCTACCTACTTTGTAAAACTACTTTTGTAGTTTCGGAGCGCCATACATAAACATAACATTTATTAAGCAATTCGACTTAACTTAGCCACAGCTATCTTTTCGTTAAGCCAAAGCTCTGGCCGTAAACTAGACATTATGCACCTGAACTCAATACTACACTTTCCTAAAAGTCAGTTGACCTATGAACCTACGTAGTTCAAATAATAGCATCCTTAACTTAGTAATAAAGAATAAACGGAAAGACATCGGCCCCCTACTTTAAAACTTAACCTACTTTAAATTTATCCCAGATTTATATCTAGGTCCAATACAAACGTTATGACCGACCCATAATAACTTATTTTTTGTTTTGACTTGAGCCTGTTTTAAACTGGCCCAAATATAGTTATTAGCAATACCTGATTACGGCGTGAGGTCTATTCTGATATGTTTTGGCTGATGAACAAACAAATAAATGGTCACAACTAAAAAAGAAATAACCTGCAAGGGCACAGAACCTGGCCTATAACCGCGAAGCAGTTCGTTCTTCGAATCGTCTATTTGCATCACTCTCTTTCGTATATGCAAGAGTGATAGAGACGGGACCATCGTTTTGTCGATTTTCGAACTTCGCGGTAGGCCCTCTGGCTACATTTCTATAAAAGTATAGAAGTAGCATTTCTTACTGTGACGTTCCTCAAGTGCACCCAGCGTACACATATGATTGTAAATAAAGTTAAGTCTCAACTACAGGTGTGGTCATTTGGCCAGAGCCAAGAAACTTGTTATAAGTCTTAACAAAAAAAGTAACCAAGTCCTTGGTAACATTTTACTAAAAAAGAAGATGCAGAACCCACTAGGAGACTACCTATACTAAAATCAATTCTTTTAAAATTACTAAGTACTCGTTGTACATTAAATTGATATACTGTGGTGAATGTAATGTGTAACAATGCATACTCATAATACGATGATAATCAATATAATGATATTTTAGCAACCTGGTAACGGCATGTAAACAATTGGATAAATGTTTTCTTATTCCTGAACAAGCTATTTACTGAAATAGTTTAATTATTTTCATAATTAATTGCTGTTACAACTAAACAAACTCATTTCTTTATTAATTTTCATTTATGTATATCGTAAAGTTATTCTTTATTAGTTTTCAACAATCCCTTTTATTGAGTGATTTATATACATAATGTCATTACCAATTAAGTACACAATTATCTATTCAGTGTATACGTACCTAATGTAATATAAATCCTAGAAACTTTGGAAATAAAAGTAAGCACCTTATTTTATTTCTACAAATTGTCATTGAGCAATTGGGAATTATTGTAATTTCCTAACATATCTGTTAAGGAAAGGAGAAATTATAAATAAAAACTACAAAGACAACTGTTATGTTTTATTTATTTTTTTATATCTGATAACATATTATAAGGTTATTAAGTAAACCACTTACATTCCTTTACCATTATGCTGGTTAATAATGATATCTCTTCCGGGAGTTTCATACTCAGTCAGTTTACATAAGATAAAACATTTTGTTTTACCTTGTTTTTAATTAGATCACCATTGCGAAAGTGTTTCTGGTGAAACATTTCTTGAATACTTACAGGTACCTATAATAACTTATAAAGTTACTACTATTTGGGTACAACATATGTGGACGAGTTTAGTGCAAGGGACCACTTTGTCGATTTATACAGACACTCTTTTCTTTCACTAATAGGTAGTGCACATTACGTAGTTTTAGAAATTACTAGTAACTTTCTATCGACAAAGTGGTCCCTTTGTCTGTACACTGCCACATAAATTTACAATCTACCCACCTCTCGCTACACAGTTATTAAAATTCATGGTGTTGCCATACACCATCGCAATGAACATTCATTGCTGTTGTATTATCACATTGGCTTGGCGTCTTACGCTTCCACCAGGCGATAACAAACACGTCTCAATGTTTACTTTAGATCTCAAATTTCGTACAGTTTTTATAATGACGGCGTTTTACATAAAATAAAACGCTAATTATGAAAACTTACAAATTTGAGATCTAAAGTTTTTAAACCTGCCTGGTAAAAAATATAAATATTGAGACAATGAAGTAAAAATTAGCGCTGAGTTACGCTGCACCTGGTGGAATGTGGTAGGGGGTCCTGTGTGAGCGAGAAAGGGCGTATGGATGTATATGCTAGAAAGGGACAGAAACGACCAACAACAGTGTTGCCACTCTCAATGTTTACTTTAGATCTCAAATTTGTAAGTTTTCATAATTAGCGTTTTATTTTATGTAAAACGCCGTCATTATGAGTGAATAGATAGCTTTAAAAACGGGACGTCACTACTCACGATAACTTTGTCTCGTTCTTGCAGTATCATGATTAAAGAGATAGCAAATATGAGTTTTGAAGTTCGAAATGTCAAACGTCAAAGTTGTTAGGTAATTTTTTCGGCAAGAAATTAACCTAACCTATGGTGAACGTTTTTAATAATAAACAATTAAAACAAGAATGGAATCGTTTACGAAAAGTGGGCAAAACTACAAGCTGCTGCGGGGCCACGGAAAACGGTAGACGAATGGAAACGAGTAAGTAGAAGTATATATAATTTTTCCATTGCCTTTTATTTAACTCCATGAAAAGTAGGCAGTGATTGCATTTAAGGTGAGAGGCTGTTGGTTAGTTTGTGTGTGTATACAGTATTGTACCTAATAATTCAAAAAAATGAGTCCTATAGAAGCAACGTTAGCTATATTCATCTGCAAAATGTTGATGATTTATCTCTAAAACAGTTTGATTTGGTTGTGGTTTTCAACAAGAATTTGGTGAAATTTAAGCAATAAATAGTCCTTAGATAGATTATAACTACTATTTGCGTATCTTATAAGATCTAACTACATCTATTTACAGTAAACATTTTAAATGTGTAATATTCTTTATAGGTATGGTATGATCTTCAAAAAACAACCTGTAATGAAGCTGCTTAGATCCAGGTGGTCAGGGAATTAAACAGGAATGCGGCAGTGGCCCCTGAGCTCTACTCATATGCTGTCACTATAAAAATATTATAATGAATCAGCTGAGAGTGTGCTGTGGGACGGAGGGTGTAACCGGCGTTGCAGTACTTGATGTAAGTACGACTTTATTTAGTTAACAAGCAGTCTTACAACTGATGCTGCCTGTATCCAAGACCAAGACAAAATAGAGGACTGCCCGCTACCCCGTCCATGCCATGATCGTACTGTGATTGTCCCCATAGCGACAGTATTCTGTTCGTACATGCAAAACAGTATTCTTTGTATGAATTACTAGGAGGCTTTATCCACTTAAAACGTTCCGGTACCAACGAACACCATAACGTGACATGACCGGGCCGTCCAGAATACCTACATGTTGAGAGTATTTTGCCTTTGTTGGGCCAGTCCCTGCTCAGCGGTCCTAGCGTACAACCATGATGGCTATGAACGGGCATCACAATATGCATATTTAAACGGACTATAATTAAACTAATAAAATTTACTTTATTAATGTTATATAAATAATTATTATATACTCTTAATAACAAGAAGTTGTTTGGCTGTATTGTTAATACAAAGATGTCAGATCAGAACATTCTATGTTGTAATATTTTTTTAAATCCTCATTTACAGATTTTGAACTGTGCCTGAAGACAATGCTCCGGCTGCGCCGTGCCTTCACCGCCCGGCTGACTGACTGGGGCCCCCCAGTGGCTCAGGACCTCCGGCGGCAGCGCCGGCACCAACAAGGAGGCCTACGTTTCTGGGCTTGCCACCACTCATTAATACATAATTAAAGATAGACAGATATTATTACTGAATTTTGTGCCAAGGAAATAAAATGTAAGACTCATATCATCATCATTATTCTCCTAGCGTATGTCCCGCTTTTGCAATAGCTCAGATGAGCCTGAGGTCCCCTTGGCATTCTAATCCCATGATTTGGCGTAGGTACTAGTTTTTATACAAGCGACTGCCCAGAAGGGAAACTAGGCCTCATTGGGATTAGGTCCAGTTTACGATGTTTATGATGTTTTTCTTCACCGAAAAGTGACTGGTAAACATGAACACGAGTTTCGAAAGACTCAGCAGTACAAGCCGGGGTTTGAACCTAGCGTTACACCTCTGGATTGTAAATCCGATGTCTTACCACCAGGCTCACAGCACAAAATTTAATACTCATATCAAAGCCACAAATTAAATTGGACTAATTGTAATTTAAAATAGGTACAGTCAGCAGCAGCAGCAGTAGCTAAGCGGGTAGGGTTTTCAAAATGACGTACACACGCTCTTATTCTCTTAACAATAAAGTCGTGTCAAGCTCATTTTGAACACCCTACCCACTTAGCTACTTCTGCTGCTGACTGTAGCTAAATGCAAGTTAGAAATTATCCAAACATAAGAGGTCTAGTGCTAAATAAGAGGTTGTGTGAAACGTGATTAAGAGTCGCCAGGACGCTCGCGTGAACTCGCGTCCCCAAACAAACGTAGTTCAGCTCTCATTTTAAAACGACATGCTTTATACCACGAAATTTGGCATGGGCATTCTAGCAGTACAGATCTATGTCGGTAATTCATTTTCGTTGCTAAAAATTGTAAAACAAAGAAAATATAGCAAAAATAAGTTTTGTATGTAAATCTGTATCTGGCTGTATTTTCTTTGTATTACAATTTTTAGCAACGAAAACAAATTAACGACATAGGTCTGTACTACTAAAATGCCCATGCCAAATTTCGTGGTTCTAAAGCATCTCGTTTTAAAATGAGAGCTAAACTACGTTTGTATGGAAACGCGAGCGTCCTGGCGACTCTTAACAATAAAGTGCGGCCTGCGTCAATTTCGTTATTAATAAATTTTACCGCTATGTGTGTTGCTGTCTTCTGTGTATCTCTGTTTGAGGCAGGTTTTACTGGCGAGTGAACTTAGGCCTGCATGATATACGTATATCGAAATGGGTTCAGCCGTATTTACGTTTTGCTTTATTTAATTTATAATAGTTACTATTTTCATATAACTTGAAAGAAGTGTGCAGAGGTAGCAGACGAGAGTTACGCTCACATTTATAATATTTTGACGACAAATTGTTAACTACTAATAAATAAAAGTTCTCTTGTATTCTGTAGGCACAAATTTACAACCACAGACGGTGGCAGTTGTCTAAACCAAATAAATCTTCAAATCAATTATAGATTCTCAATTTGACTCAGTTTAATTTTAGTGGTTTTGATACAATTAATACTTACCTATGAAATATTTACCATACCCTAGCACCTAATTCTGCAATTTCAAGTACAAGTTTAAGTTCCATAGTGAAATGAGCCTGGCGGTAAGATGTCCGACTTTCAATCCGGAATTCCGGTAAGTATAATAAAAATAGTCTGTTTAGTTTTAACTCCTTCCTGCTTTCAAACTATTGAGATAGTTTTGCAGGGTCTCTGTCAAAAACTTAATGTTTGTTGTTGGTATAATAAATAAATAAACCCCGGCTCATACCACTGTGTTTTCCGGAGTTATGTAAGTACGGAATATCATTAGATATTTACCAGTCACTTTTCGGTGAAGGAGAAACATCGTAAGGAAACCGGATCTAATCCCGATGAGGCTTTTTTTCCCCTCTGGGTTGAAAGGTCAGATGGCGGGCGCTTTCGTCAAAACTAGTGGGACCAATTTATGGGAGTAGGTTGTGAAATGAGTTCTTATATTCTATAAGTAGGTAGGTAGGTATCAATGAGCAAAATTTGGTTACAAGTGAAGTTATTGCGAGTTTTGTGAATTAAGTTAGAACGTAATAAGCCTTAAATTAAATATTTTTCAACCGACTTCAAGATTTTTATTTAAAGCATATTTTGCTATTATGTAAATGGTGTTGTCACGCGGAGAGTGCCTAACATCATCATTTCAAATTTTGGCCATAATAGTGTCGTTTTGGGGCTCAGCATCCGATTCTAGACCAAACAGGACAGCTCCAACTGCAACTATATGCAACCCGTGTTTCATTCAGTGTGCTTCAGCCTTAAACCTGCGACTCAGATATTAAAATATAGTACCTAATTGTAGTTTTTTCTGACTTGGAAACTTTGAAATATAATAATATGTTAGCCTATATCTATATAATATACTCGTATATGTTTGCCCCACTGGCATTCGTTTTTCGTGTCATCGGCGCGTATCCTAATACCTCGATGATCATACATCTTGCAATAAGGCTTACGATTACCACTCATATTTGCTGAGTGTGTGTGTGTGTGGTCGATGTTAATACATTATCTTTTGAAGGTCTTTTCTGTGTAAGTAAATCAGTTCCAGAATTAACGTTTGTGTTATAATTATTAACCTAGTTACGATATTTAAATTCATTTAACAACAAGGGTATGATGGATACTCGGAGGTTGATGTAAATGCCGTGAGCCGCAGTATCTCCCAATCAAATCATAACCAAATGCATAGCGATAGCATAGAACAATCTTAGCCTTCGATTTTTGTGTCTGGATTTCTTAAGAAGCCGACCGGGAAAAAAATAATACGTTTTTCCAAAAGTTTTTCTTTACTTCTTGTTGGTATTCAATTGAGTTAATATTTGGCATATTTAGGTAGGTACTCGTATTTTACAAAGGTGGTAAAACAATATTATAATGCCTCGAAGCTGGTTTGCAACTTAGTTTGTAGCTCTTATGTTAAATAAATAGAGAAAACTTTCTGTTTATTGGGCTAAATGAGACCAAATTTCGACGCGATATGCTTCTCGCAACCCCCACGGCTCGAAGACAATTTCTCTTACTTTGAAGTTCAAACGCGAGTTGTTTTGTCTTCTAAAGTGTACTTGTGCTACGAATCTTGCGCGTATCCCGCGTGGAACTGTCATACGACAAAATTTGTTCGCTTTGACATTTGTGCGCGAGTCAGCGGGTTGTCGCGGGTAAGTTATGCTACGAATTCGCGGGATAGACTATCTCGAGCCTTTTCTCTACTGTCGACCAAGTCGCGCCCATCATGTGCTAGCCGTGCAGAGACGGCGGCGCGGTGTGTTTTGTCAAGTTTTGAGGGGATTTAGAGTCATCTTTAAAAAATTCTACCATAAGTAAATTTAGGGTTACAGTAATGTTTTTTTTTCATGGTAGATGCATAGTTGAACTTTGCTATGTTTATATTTTTAGGGCAGAATAATAATAGGACTTCCGTGAAAAAAAATTAATGTAACCCTGTTTTGATCAAAAATTTACAACTATTCAGAAGGTATTTTCTTTATTATCCAAGATGAAATTTCAATTTTTTTTGCCGTGGCCGTCTTAAAAATTTTGTGCTGAATGAAATTGTATTCAAATTTTATAAGAAATGTTCTCTATGTTTGAGTTATCCTAAAACAAAACGACATGTATATCTGCAAATTCCGGAAAGGCCTTCCAAGAGAAGCCATGTTTTTCATAATTCTTGCTCAAAAATGTTATTTTTTTTCCAATGGCCGTCTAGATAAAGGTACGGACTATCATATACATAATAAAAACTTTTTACAAAAAAAAGATAAACCGACTTCAAAAAGGATAAAATGAATCATTATATTATTTATATGCGTTACCAACTGATATGTTTGAAGTCGGTGCCAAGCCAAATTTGGAAGAGTTAATACGCACGAGGCGATGTGTTCAGTGAGTTGTTAGTCTTACTATATAACTAATCTAATACGATATGGATTGCACTTAGGTATAGGTACATTCGTTTCGACCGTTAACTGTTAAGCAAGTAGGTACAGAAAGTATAGCCATGCGTCTTATGTTTGTTAGGACACTGTTCGGACTATCGATATCTCGAACGAAGCCCGTTACGTGGGTCGTTTGAATTATTCATCCTTCTTCATCTAAGGTTTGATTCGAAGTATACAGGAATTCAATGGCTAGGTTAATTTTTCTATACTCAGATATACCCAGTACACCCACCGTGTCAGTAGAAAAAGGCACGATATTCGAATTTTCTATGGAAGGCCCATCTTAAGCGTCTATGTACATATTTTTTTCTATTTGCCGCCTTTTTCTGATTATTGACAAAGTAAACGTGTATGAGAGTATATATGTATATATACATAGGTACCACATTTCATCAAAATTGGATTAGTTGTTTTAACATGAAAATGTAACAGATAGAATCACATTCACCTTTGCATTATGTACCTATTAGTAAGTACCGATGTTTTGTGATGTTCATACTTGAAGCTGATTTAAATTTTTGGCTTGGCACCGATTTCAAACATATCAGTTCGTAACGCATATAAATAATATAATGATTTATTTTATCCTTTTTGAAGTCGGTTTATCTTTTTTTTGTAAAAAGTTTTTATTTTTCAATTTTTTGTGGTTATATAATTTATCAAAATCGAACAACGAGTCTCGGAAAAATCGCTAAAGATATATCAAAAAGTTCGTAACACACCCATTCAATTTAAGGAAAGATCCACGTATCACATGTGGACTTCATCATTAAGTCCACTCCATCAAATTGGTGGTTTTCGAGAGGAAATAAATACACGTGCCTTTAAAAATTGAGGAGTTCCCTCAGTTGCTCATGGGTCCCATAATCAGAACAACACCAGAGTAATGTGGGACTATCTTTGAGGTAGATCCTTTTAAACAAAAAAAGTATTATTCTATTCTAGTCTTGGAGTAATCGCTGATCATCCTACATTTAAAAAATTCTTCATCATTATCATCAAAACAATCATTATTATCAGGTCCACTCCATCAAATTGGTGGTTCTCGTGAGAAAATGCTTGAGTAGCTTAAGAAAACACACAAATCACCATACATATGCCTTTAAAAATTGAGGAGTTCCCTCAGTTGCTCATCGATCCCATCATCAGAACAGCACCAGATTATTGTGGGAACATCTTCGAGGTAGTTCCTTCCAAACAAAAAAAGAATCATTCGAATCGGACCACGGGTCTTGGAGTAATCGCTGAACATCCTACATTTAAAAAAATCGTCATCATTATCATCAAAACAATCATCATCATCAGGTCCACTCCATTAAATTGGTGATTTCCGTGAGAAAATGCTTCAGTAGCTTAAGAAAACACCCAAATCACCATACATGTAATGTACCTTTAAAAATTGAGGAGTTCCCTCAATTCCTCATGGATCCCATCATCAGAACAGCACCAGATTAATATGGGACCAACTTGGATGTAGATTCTTCCAAACAAAAAAAGAATTACCCAAATCGAACCACGGGTGTCGGAGTAATCGGTGGACATACATTAAAATAAAACACCAAACCGAATGCAGAACC
Organism: Pammene fasciana; assembly: GCA_911728535.1. NCBI lineage: Eukaryota > Metazoa > Arthropoda > Insecta > Lepidoptera > Tortricidae > Pammene > Pammene fasciana. The sequence goes on from OU452292.1 coordinate 10,985,095, forward strand.
TCCTTCCTCAATGGAATTGAAGTCGGTTAAAACATTAAGTTAAAAGCACTAAGTATTATTGCGATATCCTCAAAAGATAATTGAGGTTTTCGCAAAATATGCGCGTTTAGGGAATAAGGCCTCTTAATAGGTTGCTCGGATAGGCCCCAGCGGAGAGGTCCTAAACCTTTGGAGTACAAGGGTCCTCTTGCTGATTCTGCTACTGGGTTGGTGTATCTACGGGGATTGTGATTGAGAAGGCCAACATAAAGTTACATGCATTTATTACAATAAACGTGAACTACTAAAGTTACAAGGAAACCTCTTGAGGTATTTGTATGCGAAAGCTACAGTCAGCTACCGATAACGTGGATATGATAATAGGCTACGTCCATAGGCTACGGTAGCTGCTTACCATCAGGTGGGCCGCATGCTTCTTTGCCACCGTCGCGTCGTGGTATTAAAAAAAAAACGGCCAAGTGCGAGTCGGACTCGCGCATGAAGGGTTCCGTACCATTATTTATAAAAACCAGCCGTAGTAGCTACTATCGAATAAATTATTATCGCAAGGTCGTATCTGCCTAAGTGCGTAGTTTTTTGGAGATACACAAAAATATCTAAACCGATAATGTTCAAAATAATTTTCGTTGAAAGAATATTTAAAGAATATCTTGATTTTTTTCATAAATTTTGGACTTACGGTTCAAAATTTTCCGGGGGGGGTGGGGACACACAATTTTTATGACTTTCGGAGCGATTAATTCTGAAAATATCCAGTTAATCAAAAAATGTTTAAAGAAACTTCAATGTTAATTTTAGAGACCTATTTTTAATGAAAAATTTTGATAATGATACGTCTTATAGTTTCCGAGTAAAATGGCTGTGACACGGAAGGACAGACAGACAGACAAACAAACATGACGAATCTATAAAGGTTCCGTTTTTTGCCATTTGGCTACGGAACCCTTAAAACTATGTGGATGTGCTTAACACTTCCCGCACCGCGTAGCGCTACGCGCTACGCTCGTAGCGCGTAGCCAGGTATTCGTGGTATGTAGCGCGTAGTAGCTACGAACAGAGAACCCGCCCAGCGGGTTCCTGGTCGTGAAAGTGTTAAATAAATAAACACACATATTGGAAGGGCACAGCACACCGCATATCTTGCTCTAATCTGGAGCAGAGCCCAACTGGGGAAGTACCTCCACCTTACAGAAAACCACAGCCAAATAGCACTAGTGACTAGACCCTACTCATAGTGATGTGTTTCTGATGGTGAGTAAGGTTGCCAAGAGCTCAAAGAGGACCCAGTGTGTTGACGACGAGGGACCCTCTTGTTCCTTTAACCGTCAACTCCTCTCTCCTCCTCCTCTTTTTCGTAAAGGGTTGGCAACGCGCATGTGACACCTCTCTCTGAATGTTAGGCACACCATAATTGTCGTACTGTATCAGGTTAAGTGCCTTATAATTAAGTATATTCTAAGTTGTTAACCGACTTCAAAAAAGGAGGAGGTTCTCAATTTGACAGTTTTTTTTTTGTATGTATGTTACTCGATATCTCCGTGAATCGTGAACCGATTTTCAATTTTTTTTTAATCGAACGGGTATAACCCCTAGATGGTCCCATTGTCACCAAGTCGGGGTCTGATGATAGGATCCTGGAGAAATCGAGGGAACTCTTCAACTATTATAGGCACACCTATAGTGGGTTCACTATTTTTTAAAGCAACTCGGCCACTTCCTCTTGGAATAGCGGATCCTAAGTGAAGTCGGTTCTTTTTTTGTTTAAAATTATAATATATAAGGAGTGTAAAGGTTCTTGAAGGGTACCTACGCAACACGCATGTGAATCCTCTGGAGTTACAGGCGTCCATAATCTCTACGGGAACTGCTTTCCATCAGGCGGGCCGTATGCTTCTTTGCCACCGTCGTGGATAAAAAAAAAGAAATCCATTAAGGTTTTCCTATATATGCTGGCGCGTTATAAAATGACGGTGGCGCGTGAGTGGCGGCAGTGACGAACTGCTGTTCAAGTTATTTGCGGCGAAATGGTTACGGCGCAGTTTCAAATTAGAGCGAAAGTGGTGGTTTTCCTTGTTCATTTTCATTATAACTAGTAGTCCGCCTCGAACTGAGAACTCGCGATTTACTTGCAAACGAATTGACCAATATAACAAGACCCTAAGGATATTTTTTTTCTCCTTCTAGCTCTAAAACCACTTGATCGAATATGCTCATATACGAACTTACAAATTTTATGTATCTCTGCTACAGCCCCAAGAAATTTCATAAAGATCAGAAAAACGTTACTAAAGTTATCGTCGGAGAAACTATCGAAATCAAAAAACCATCCAAATGCCGAGACGTTCCAGTAGCCAGGTGACAGTTGGGTCTGGAGTTGTTTGTAAGAACTCACTTCGCTTACGCTCCGCGAGTTCGATAATAAAAAAATAGCAAAAACAAAATAAAGATCCCGACGATTGAAAACCTCCCACTTCGAAATCTTGAAGTCGGTTAGACAGGGATAGGTGTTGAGGCGCGGCCTTAGCTCTCCTGGCTCCTTGGTCGAACTGCTTTGGGTGCGTCACTCAGCAAAGCAAAATTCAGACTATAAATAATTTAAAACATAAATATTAAATAAAAAAAGAACCGACTTCATTTAGCCTCCACCTTTCCACAAGCAATTGCCCGAGCAACTGTAAAAAATACTGAAATCGCTATAGGCATGCCTATAATATTTGAAGAGTTCCTAGATTTCTCCAGGATCCCATGATCAGATCCTGCCCTGGTGAAACGGGACCAACTGTAGAGTATACTCTTTCAACAAAAAATAATAATTCCAAATTGACCCATAATTGGTGAACATACATTAAACAAAGATCCCGACGGATTGAGAACCTCCTCCCTCGAAATGTTGATGTCGGTTGAAAATAATTTTAAACAAAAAAGAACCGACTTCACTTAGAATCCGCTATTCCAAGAGGAAGTGGCCGAGTTTCTGTAAAATAGTGAAATCACTATAGGTGTGCCTATAATAGTTGAAGAGTTCCCTCGATTTCTTCAGGATCCCATCATCAGACCCCGACTTGGTGACAATGGGACCAACTGTAAAGTATACTCTTTCAAATAAAAAAGAACCGACTTCACTTAGAATCCGCTATTCCAAGAGGAAGTGGCCGAGTTTCTGTAAAAACAGTGAAATCACTATAGGTGTGCCTATAATAGTTGAAGAGTTCCCTCGATTTCTCCAGGATCCCATCATCAGACCCCGACTTGGTGACAATGGGACCAACTGTAAAGTATACTCTTTCAAATAAAAAAGAATTTTCCAAATCGGTCCAGGCGTCTTCGAATAATCGGTGAACATACATAAAAAAAAAACAAATATCCCGACGAATTGAGAACCTCCTCCTTCGAAATCTAGACTCCACCTTTCCAAAAGCAAATGCCCGAGCTACTGTAATAATTTTAAACAAAAAAGAACCGGCTTCACTTAGAGTTTATTAGTGTTACTAATAGATTAAATTATACGAACTATAGAAACTTAACAAATAAATATATATACATAGCTAAATTACGTTACAAGCAAAATGAAATAAAAATGTGTGAAAATAATGTTAGAAAATTGTGGAATACTATAAATAGTTGGTTGGGGGCCCCGAAGCCCACCGTTGATTCAGTAGTGTTAAAATATTTAGGTAAAACGACCTCGGTGCCCATTATATGTGAAAAATTTGCTAAAACTTTTACAGAGGAAATATGTCAAATTAAACACAGCTGCAATGTAAAGTTTTTGGAACGTCAAGCTTATATTAAACCATGTAATGTGAGTTTTAGGTATCAAAAAGTAAGTAGTCTGGACATTGAAAAAATTATTGGAAAATTAAGTAAAAAGTCTGCGGGTATAGACGGAATAAGAATACAGGAATTAAAATATATACATAAAAAAATTAGTCCCGTCTTAGCAAATTTCGTAAATATGTGTGTGCAAACAGGAAAGTATCCTGAGAAATTAAAACAATCTATAATTAGGCCGATATATAAACAGGGTAGCCATTACGAGTTTTCAAATTATAGGCCAATAGCTATCTTACCTGTTATTAATAAAATCACGGAAAAAGTTATTGTAAATCAGATCAGTATGTATCTAGAAAAACATAATGTTATCTCGGATGCGCAGCATGGCTTTCGGCAATCCAGAAGTACTTCCACGGCCTTAGCACGGTTCACAGATGAAGTTTATCGTAATTTAGATAGTGTTAAGTATGTGGGGGTTCTTTTTATTGATTTCAAAAAAGCGTTCGACACACTGGATCACGATCAGCTACTGCAGGCGATGGATGAATGTGGGGTTCGTGGTCCAGTGCTGGAGTGGTTCCGTACTTACCTAAAAGGACGGACTCTCCGAGTCACAATCGACGGAGAAAGCGGGGAGGAGGCACACGTGCAATCGGGGGTACCTACAGGCTCAGTCTATGGTCCACTGGGGTACATCATGCATGTAAACAGTGTGACAAATGTAGTGCGGAACTGCTCCACCTACATGTACGCTGATGACACGTGCCTACTCTATGCTGATAGAGACCCTAACATAATACAAACATGTATACAGAATGATTTTGAAAATATACTCAAATGGTCTCACGACAACGGAATAATTTTGAATATAGAGAAAACAAAATTTTTGCTTATAAGTTCCCCTTATATTAAAAAATGTCAGATGCCGATTCAAATTACTGGTCATACGTATGATTGTTTACACACCAACAAATATAATTGTAAATGTAGTAAAATAGAAGTAGTTCAACATTTCAAATATCTGGGTTTAACTATTGATTGTCACATTAATTGGAAAATACATATAAATATAGTGTGCAATAGGCTAAGGTCCATTTTGTGTAAAATAACTAGCTTAAATAATTTTGTAAATAAAAAAACATTACGTATGTTATATCATTCACTGGCTGACGCTGTAATTGGATATGGATTGATAGCCTACGGACGTACTTTTAAAACCTATTTAAATCATGTGTTCAATTTACAATTGAGATTATTAAAAAATATCACGGACGGTAATACCATTAAAACATGTAAAAATGACTATGCATCATTATTCAAAATATTAAGCGTCTTACCAGTGCATGACAAGGTTAGGTATTTGTTAGCAACTGATCAGTTTAAATGTTCCGAGTATAAAACGCCGCGAGTGTACACACGACCGCAAAGAGGGGAGCGACGGAGATACGCGGAGCCCACCGCCAACAACTACTACGGTGAACGAACGCGCAGCTACCTCACACCGCGAATATTTAATAAGATTCCCTTTGAAGACGAGTGTAGAAGCAAAAACATATTTAAAACTAAACTTAAACAGTTGCTACTAAATAACTCAACTCAAAACATACCTACCTAAACTTAAGATAAATAAATAAATAAATAAGTAAAAAATACAATCCCAATCTTGGGCAACTAGTTTTTTCAAGTTCTTACTTTAGGAAATAAGATAAATTATAAATATAAAGCTACATACATACATATACTTATATAACACTTAGGATAAGTTATAATCATAAATACTTAGATAAATAAGTTGTTAAGATAAGATCGGGTACACAAAAACTGTAAATGAGTGCAACATTCGCCGATAAACATTATGTTTGGCGAAACTTAATATAAATTTAAATTGTACCAACTTTGTTAATAAATAAAAAAAAAAAAAAAAAAAAAAAGAATCCGCTATTCTAAGAGGAAGTGGCCGAGTTTCTGTAAAAATAGTGAAATCACTATAGGTGTCCCTATAATAGTTGAAGAGTTCCCTCGATTTCTCCTGGATCCCATCATCAGACCCCGACTTGGTGACAATGGGACCAACTGTAAAGTATACTCTTTCAAATAAAAAAGAATTTTCCAAATCGGTCCAGGCGTCTTCGAATAATCGGTGAACATACATAAAAAAAAAACAAATATCCCGACGAATTGAGAACCTCCTCCTTCGAAATCTAGACTCCACCTTTCCAAAAGCAAATGCCCGAGCTACTGTAATAATTTTAAACAAAAAAGAACCGGCTTCACTTAGAATCCGCTATTCTAAGAGGAAGTGGCCGAGTTTCTGTAAAAATAGTGAAATCACTATAGGTGTCCCTATAATAGTTGAAGAGTTCCCTCGATTTCTCCAGGATCCCATCATCAGATCCTGACCTGGTGACAATGGGACTAACTGTGAAGTACACTCTTTGAAACCAAAAAAAGAATTTTCCAAAACGGTCCAGCCGTCTTCGAATAATCAGTTAACATACAAAAAAATATTGCAAAAAAAAACAAAGATCCCGGCGAATTGATAACCTCCTCCTTCGAAATCTTGAAGTCGTTTAAAAAAAAGCAACTTCACATAGGCTCCGCTCTTCAAAGAGGGAGTGCCCGAGTTGCTGTAAAAAATACTGAAATCACTATATAGACGGAGAGCTAGCCACGTCAGATATGACACAATAATGAGAGCAACGAAACCCCTCCAATTAGTTTGCTATACCATGCTTATTTCTAGATCTGGACATCTGGCCGCTGTAAAGTGGTGGAGGTCAAAGAATGCAAATAACTTGAAGAAAAAAGTCGTACAGTTCTGGATTTGATGCAATATTATGGAAAAGTATGCAATATTATTATTATTATGCAATATTATTGTATTTGGTAAATTATGTAATTATTTTAATTAGATTATATCTACGAAATGCCGGCATTCACCTACCACGCGTACTTGCCATGCTCTATAACATCTGCCTGTGTCACTCGTACCTGCCCCAGGACATGATCAAAACTCTGGTGGTGCCTATTGTTAAGTGCAGGACGGGAGATGCGTCGGATAAGTCTAACTATAGACCCATCTCGTTGGCCACGATAGTAGCAAAGGTACTTGACAGTGTGCTCAACTCGTATTTAAAAGGTCATTTTAAGCCCCATGACGCTCAGTTCGGCTTTGTACTTGGGCTGTCAACGGAAGATGCCATTCTTAGTTTGAAGCACACTGTCAGGTATTACACTGATCGGGATACGCCCATTTATGCTTGCTTTATGGACCTCTCGAAAGCTTTCGATACGATCGCGTATGACATACTTTGGAGTAAACTCGAAGGTGTTGGGCTACCGCCAGAGTTAATTTCTCTCTTTAAGTATTGGTAATTTGGTATGTAAATCAGGAAAATCGAGTTAAATGGGCAAATAAGCTGTCAGAGCCGTGTAGACTGGAGTGCGGGGTGAGGCAGGGGGGTTTGAGCTCGCCCTTGCTCTTCAGTTTATATGTGAATGCGCTGATCGAGGAGCTCAGTAGCATGCATGTTGGCTGTTTTATTGACGGAGTATGTGTCAATAATCTCAGTTACGCAGATGACATGGTGCTGTTGGCTCCCTCAGTCAGTGCATTGCGTCAACTTATTGCTATCTGTGAGACGTACGCAGCATCACATGGTTTAACTTACAACGTAAGTAAAACAAACTACATGGTTTTTAAGGCGGGTACTAAGAGTCCTTCGTTTTTTCCACCTATAGTCCTCAACGGTGTTCCCCTCGCAAGAGTGACACAATTTAAGTACTTAGGACATTTGTTGACAGAAGACCTTAAAGGCGATGTAGATATGGAGCGGGAGCGCAGGGCATTGTCAGTTCGAGCGAACATGCTAGCCCGCAGATTTGCCTGGTGTACAGATAAAGTCAAAATTACACTTTTTAAGGCTTTCTGTACATCTCTGTATACGTCGAGTCTGTGGGTTAGATATACTCAACGTGCTTACAATGCCTTGCGCGTCCAATACAATAATGCTTTTAGGGTGCTGTTGAGACTGCCGTGTTTCTGCAGCGCATCGTCTATGTTCGCCGAAGCGCGCACAGACGGCTTTGATGCCGTGTGGCGCAAGAAAACGGCCTCACTGTTAAACAGGATGCGCGGGAGCAGCAACAGCATTCTAAGCATGATAGCTAACAAGCTAGACTGTCCTCTGCTGTGGATAATGGGTCAAAGGACTAAACCACTTTTTTGTATATATTATTAAGTAACTAACATTAGACTAAGTTAATATTAATATTGATTGGACCATTGTGTTGTCTTTAATAAATCAATTTCATTTCATTTCATTTCATTCATAGCCAGAAGTTTCTGCTTGGAAATGTAGTGCTAAATGATGTAGATGTAGTGCTAAATGATGTATAATGCAATTTTTAGTTACTCGGCTACTGTTTTTGTTTCCGCAATAATACAGTTTTTTTTCTTCTAATGTTAAAATATAGGCCCTGTTCTTTATAAATGATACAACTTCCACAGTTTTTATCCATTTCGGTATTACTTTTTCCAACTTAAATACTTTGTTGGTCTGTCACTCTGATTTCCACTCATTAAAAGCTGCCAGATGCCCGGTTCTAGCAATAAGGATGGTTATGCAAAATAACTAGACAGGTTTAATTACTCTCATTATTGTGTCATATCTGACGTGGCCAGCTCTTAGTCCAATAGGTGTGCCTATAATAATAGAAGAGTTCCCTCGATTTCTCCAGAATCCCATCATCAGATCCAGATTTAGTGACAATGGAACCAACTGTGAGTGACCAATACTATTTCAAACAAAAAAGAATGCTGCAAATCGGTCCAGCCTTCTTCGAATAATCGGTGAAGATACATAATTATTTTTTTTGTAAAAAAGACAAAAATCCCTACGAATTGAGAACCTTCCTTCGAAATCTTGAAGTCGGTTGAAAAAGAAACGACTTTACCTAGCGGACATTTGCATTTGGAAAGGTGGACCTTTCCAAATGCAAATGTCCGAGCTACTGTAAAAAATACTCAAATCGCTATCGCTATAGGTATCGAGTAGGTGTGCCTATATTAGTTATAGATTTCCTTCAATTTCTCCAGGATCCCATCATCAGATCCTGAGCTCGTGAAAACGGGACCAACTGTGAAGTATACTCTTTCATACAAAATAAGAATTTTCCATATTGGCTCAGGCGTCTACGAATAATTGATGAACAGACATAAAAAAAATGCAAAAATAAAGATGCCGACGAATTGAGAACCACCTCCTTCTAAATCTTCAAGTCGGTTGAAAATTCGCCCTATGGGAGGCCCGGAGCGGCCCTGCGGCCCCGGCGCCCCAGGGCGACCGCCCTCTTCGCCGACCCCTAAGGCCGGCACTGGATGTAGCTTTATTACTCCTACGAGTCCTACGGTTACTGCGGATTATGTTTTGCCAGACTATAGTAGCAGTGCTGCAGTGTTCTGTCAATTAATTCGTCCCAAATTAAGACTTTCGCTACGACTGATCGTTTGCCATTTATGCGGCTTTATATAGAAGACACTGAACACTATATATTTAGTTGTTTGAACAAGCTGTTATGTTATATGTATAGTAATATCTACCAACATATCTTGTAAAAAGTATAAATTTTACCATTCAAAGTACGAGTTTGCCCAGACAGTTGACGTGCAGCATTTGAAACTGTAATAAGGAATGATATTACATGTGATTTTTAAGCATTATTTATTTATTTAAATACAGAGCATAAACGTACAGTCGCCATCAGAAATATCGGAGCGGCTAAGGTGGTCATAAACATCTGAACAACGCCTCATCAGATATATAGGAGCGGCCGAGGTACTCAAAAATATCTGAACATGTACTTTGTATCGGCTTAAAAATAGAGGCGCTGTTGACGCTGTTCAGATGTTTGTGACCACCTTGGCCGCTCTGATATATCTGATGGTGACTGTACACCTGTTAGATAAAAAAATTAGAATCCCTGCCGGTTACCTACCCAAGGTTAAACGACTGAGCCTGTATTTCTTTGGATGGAGGTAGCATAAATAACACTGTGCGGTCAAAAAAGGTCAAAAAATCATAGTTTGATTTGGACAAACAAATAAGTATATTTACCTAAATAATAAATATACACACCTGATCTAAATTCAGAAATTCGTAGACAAAATCAGACAGAAATGCTTAAATTTGTCTATGGTTGCGGAAATTTGTCTATGGCCTCCATACAAAAAAATCAGCTACCATAGACAAATTTCCGCAACCATAGACAACTTTAAGCATTTTCTATGATTTTCTGAATTCAGAACTGAATTCAGATCAGGTGTGTGATGTCCCCAAGCTAGAAATCCTGGGTTTGAACTCTAGTTTGAGAACTTACTGGTATAAGTTGCATTAAGTAAATATTTTTGGTTTAGTCTTTATCACTCTCACTCACTGTATTTAAGTTTTTATCTATCTATTAATGTACCTACATCTTCTTAAACTCACTTTTCGTTAGATCATTCCCTAATGTTTCAAACCATTAACTTTAATACTATATATTTACAAATTAAAGCATTCTTAGGTACCTTGTTTGCTTGCCACATGTAGTGGAAAGTGTATCAGGATGGCGTCCAAAAGCGGTGGAGAACATAAGTGCACCTTTGGAATAGCCTTTTTCTTCAACCGATTTCCTTTCTTGTTGAAGTCTTTGGTTAGGAAATGGTCTCCACATACGTATCGCTGTTCGTGGAGTTTTTCAATCGGCAAATGTACGAGATCCTCATTGCCACATATGCGAACCCACTCCTTACATCTGCAATAATAATATATTATTTATTCCGTTCATGTAGATAAGATCTCTTCTTACCTTAGCTTAGCTTACCTGTATAAAAACCACATATTAGGTACACAGTACTTCGACTAAAGTAAAGGGGGCGATTATAAACGGCGTTTGAATAATGCGGTATCACTACAACAGCCTTTTTAAGGTTCCGTAGTCATGTTATTTTACTATCATAAATATGTCACTAAAATAGGCATGCTTTGTAGACTAAATTACTTACAAAAATCCTAAAAAATTATATGATTATTGTTGTTACTCATTCGAATAAAACATTTATTACACTTTAAGTGTACCTAGTCCAATTATTTATTCATGAATCATGAATAATTGTTTATTGGAATGATTATTTAAGTGAAAAATTACGAGTAATCGGACAATGCCCATGTCTGATTGTGGCAGACCGGCAAATATCGGAATCCTATATTGAGGGTGGACCGACCTGCTCTTGGCCAGCTTTTTTACTAGGTATGTATATACTTACAGATGGTTTGCCAAGAAAATAATTCGTCAGATCCTTTGTAGATATGTCGCAGACGAGCACTTACCGACTTTCATCAAGAGGGAAATTGGCGAAGAACCCCGGCCTGTCCTTCTCCCTTACGCCGCAAACCTGGCATATTCTGCCTCTAGTTTTCATGTTTAATTTAATACCTACAACCCTTTAACACAGCACAAGATTTTATTTCTTTCTCCAAAGTCTCCAAACTCAATCAGCAATTTTTAAAAATGGCGGTCATTTTCTTTGAATTATTTAGTTTTCATAATAATGTTGCATGACATTCAGTGTGCCAACACTAATATTGATATTCCTACTGTTTTTCTTTAATTTTTATTTCAAATATTTTTACTAAACCACATTTTTTTTTATTTGTAGCAACACAGCCCATTCGAGTCTGCATGTTGGCAGCGTTGATCTCCGCACTCAGTACATTTTTGAGATTTGTATGGAGTTTCGGTGGACTGTTTCAGACCGCACTTGATGCTCCGACTGATAAGTCGTGTGATATTGATATGTGCAGCAAAGTAAAAAAAAGAGTTAAAACAACAAAAATATATCCGAAATCCGTTTTTTTAGGTTATTTTACAAGTTGTATATTATTTTTATTTTTGCGACAACTCTGTATATTTGGCATTGGAATACGGCTCTCGCATGCCGAGATCCGGTATTACCCGAGGTGGTAAAAAAATGGATGCTGTTCATCCGATTTTCAACTCTCAGTAATGCTCGAACTTTAGACGTATCACCAGGACCGTCACTTATCTCTCTAACTAAAGTATATGATATTATTTTTATATTTAAAAAGTTTTCCTCATTAGTCAAAACTATAATGAATGAAGTGTACTTTAATTGTCGAACGAGTGAACGTCACAAAGTGAGTTGTAATTGTAACATCGAATTATGCAGTAATTATGAAGTTTTGTGATTTTTGATAGTTTGTTACGAGTTTTATTATAAATTTAAGCGTTTTTATAATATCATGATTTTTTTTTCAACATAACACGCCCAAAAGGGCCAATGAACTTCTTTGAGTCATTACCTTTTACCTATTAAAATGGAAATAAATAAGTAATATACTTATGTGAACGTGAATATTGAACTTAACCTTGCTAAGGGCTAATAACCTCATTAAATCAAACAACTCGTATAAATAAATAATTTATTACCTACGAAGTCTTATTGCCACTCTTATTGGTCTTGTAAACGTATTCTTTAAAGTAAAAGTCCAAGAAGAGGAAGAGTATGAATATGTTGTGGGGCAGGAAAACCAGGGAGACCCACTTGGGGTACTCGCAAGACGGCTCGAATAACACGTGGCCGAAGTGGAAGATTAGGAGAGCGAACTGCAACTGAAATCGAGAAATAATTGGGTCAAACTGCCAATGAGGATGAAACAGCATCTTATCGAACTCGCGGAGCGTAAGCGAAGCGAGTTCTTACAAACAACTCCAGACCCAACTGTCACCTGGTTACTGGGACGTCTCGGCATCTAGATGGTTTTTTATTTAATTTAGATATGTAGTTTGTCCGACGATAACTTTAGTAACGTTTTTCTGATCTTTATGAAATTTGGAGAGAGTTTTTGAGAAAAATTTGAGAGTTCGTATATGAGCAAGATCGATCAAGTGGTTATGGAGTTAGAAGGAGAAAAAAATCCTCCTTAGGGTCTTGTTATATTGGTCAACTCGTTTGCAAGTGAATCGCGAGTTCTCAGTTCGAGGCGGATTACTAGTTAAATTAAATTAACGTTTATTTCAGGCCATTGCCCAATGCCCATATTCTTGTTAGTAAGGTACAGTCGCCATTAAATATATTGGAGCGGCACTCAAAAATATCTGAACATGCACTTTATCCCTTGACAATACAGACGTTTTTTCAGATATTTGTGACCACCTTGACCGCTCCGATATATTTTTTGGCGACTGTACCACGGAGTTGATGACACCTAGCGTCACACCGTGACCAGAATATATTAGTTACACTTACAATCTGCAGCTGAGTGATGTATTTCTTCCACCAGCGACGCACCCACTGAGGCCGCACCACGGAGATCAGATAATAAGTGTACATGACTGTATGTACCACGGAGTTGATGAAACCCAGCATCACACCGTGCCCACCTAGGTACAAGGAGAATATTCAATCAACTCGTTATATATATATAAGTAGTCTGGCTAACCAAAAACTGCACTAACAGGAGAAGTAATATACTATGAGACAGTATGATTTTCTCGGTCCATGCTTAAAGTGAGACAGTCCCAGGCCAAACTATAGTTCTTAGGTCGGTCCAGTACTCGACTCAATATTAACCGGAAAATGTTAGCCTGCATTGTAAACGTCAATGATCAACACAAACATTTACATGGAATGAACGCAAAAGTTTTGCGATTGAAGTGGCCCAATCCAAGAGGCAGTATTTCATGCATAGTGTTATATGCAAATTTAGGCCAGGACAATGTACTAATGGAACAATCTAGATTATCGAGAGTATCTAGACAACTTTCTTTGATCGTAGTTTCCTCTAGATTTTCAACTAGGGATGTCACGAATATTCGCATTCGTATAATGCGAATATTCGCATCATTTTTGACATTCGTATCAACATTCGCATTCGCATCAAATGATGCGAATATTTTTCGAATGCGAATGTTGGTAGAACACATCCTGTTTTGACCGCACTGACCCGGCCCATGGTCATATGCTTGCTCATACACAGGAAGTGAAAACGACGGTATCACTTGACTCCTTTTGATCATTAATATAGGACTCCATCACATGTCATGTTCTGTATTTTTGAACTATGGAAGCATAAAAATGATAAGCAAGATTAAGTTTTTTGAATCTACTCCGTAGGGTGGTCCATGAATGTATGGAGAAGAAAAAAGTATTACAAATCTTATCTCCACCAGGCTCCTTTTGTTATGTTAAGAAAATGAAGTCTATATCCAAAATTTGAGCTCATATGATGATAATTTACTCGTCGCTATGATTTCAATATGTATAATATTCCCATACAAATGGAAAAATCTAAATTACCCTAAAATTCAACATTTAAGCGCTTTATTAGTTACTCAGTTATAACTTAATATAAATAGTGTATAAACACTATCAAAAACATTTCTAATTAGGAATTATTGATTGTATAATTTCTCTTCATACATTTTTGTATTGCAAAATTGTGTCATTCATAGCGACCCCCAAAATAAAGTTTAATTGTTCTCAAATTAGGTGCAAATATCTTTTAGGAGTATTGAAACTAAAAGAAGCTGGTGGAGAAAAAAAATCAAAACTTAACATTTTTGGACCACCCTACTACTCCGTAACATTCGTATTCGCATTCGCATTTGCGAAAATGTGAGAAAAACGACATTCGTGACATCCCTGTTTTCAACAAGCTTGCATTGCATCCCTATGCAAGGATGGATTCCGAGAAAAAATTTGGCTTAGTCCGTTTCCAAAGGCATAAATGAGCAGTTACCTGGCACATATTTATTCCCGACGAAGCCGAGCAGGCACATGCCGAGGTGGTGGTACACGTGCAGGAACGACGCTTGGGAGAACTTCTTACGTAGAACGAAGAACACCTGAGAACAGGGAATAGTCAATAACAACTCATCAAACTTAGGGTAATGTGATAGCCCTTGACATGTCTGACTCAACAATATAAATAAATAAATAATTGTCCCATAATATGGACAATCTTACAAAATCAACCTAGTGCCATAGTAAGCTCAATAAGTCTTGTGTTGTAGGTACTAGGCGCCGATATATATATAATAGAAAAATACTTAGAAAACATCCATAACTGAGGAACAAATAAATATCCGAATATGGTTGATTACAGAAGTCCTTATGGACTAATTCATTAGCAAAACAAATAATTCGCTTCTTTTCCATATGTTAATAAGCAACACCGACAGTAATAAGATTTGCCAGAATACATGAGAAAACTTAGACAAAATCAAATTTGTTAATGATTTTATCTACACCCATATCATAAACCCTCCATGATGCGTTCAAAACCCGCACGTTATAACCACCAAAAAAATTTATTGTTTCGTTAGTAGTTAGAACAATAGTATTTTGTGCAACAGTTACATAATAAGGGTTCTTAAGATTCGAGGGTCGAAGTTACAAAATGGGGCGAAGCCGAATTTTGTAAAAACAGACCCGAGAATTTTAAGACCTAATTATGTACCGTTGCACACAATAGTTTTTCTACGAGTGCTAGGCAAGCCAGTAAGCATTGAGTTCGACGAATGACCTGCTGCCTCTATACAATTGTCTTCCATCTCCTGGCGGATTGCATCGGCGCCCGCCTCGTCTACAGCGGCGGGCGGCGCCGGTGCGGGGCCCAACTCGGTAACAGACCCATTATATCCCTAAGAATTGACTTTTGAATCATCTTATGACAACGTTCATAAAGTATATGCTTTGAATTTACATGTCAGTCATTTTATTGGCAAATTAGAATGCAGGAGTAGAAAAATGTATTATCTGTAACGATGTTATTATTATCAAATAATAAGCAATAATTCGATATCATTATGAAAATCCGGGTGCGGGCATGCGCCGCCCGACCGCCGACACAATCGAGTTGGTCATGGCGATATGGCGTGCAATCCGTGCAATTGCAGTCATTCAGTCATCATTTCGGGTTTATAATATGTGTGTAGATAAAGAAGTGTATGCAACTGTACGTAATTAGGCCTTAAAACACTCGTGTGATCTTATTATGAAACTCACTTCGTTCGTTTCATAAAACCACACTCGTGTTTTAAGGACCCGTATTACGTAACAGTTACATAAACTACTATTAAAATAGGCAAAACTCATACATATAAAGAAGGTTCATTTAAATATCACAATATATCGTGAGTATCGTGACATCACAGTTTAGGACCCATATTACCTAAACTTCACAAAAACAAATAATTTTACTGCTTTAATTTGTTAGGAATATACCTAGCCATTGAATACACACCGTGTCCAGCAGATCTATCACTTTGATGACGTAGTACATGTACACATGGTGGACGACGATCTGCTCGAGCGGCGACTCGTCCGTGATCATCTTCTGGCACCACACGCTGTAGTGCCCCGGCAGGTACAGGATGAACAAACACTGTAAGACACAACTTCATAGTAAGACTTTGTAATAAAGTATCAGGATCGAGGATTATCCTCTATTGTGACTTGATAAAGCGAATGGGGGAAATGTATTTGCGTCCGAATTTGTGGCATCTAAAATGGGGTTGTTACGTCGGCGAGTTCTTGCCGATTATGCATTTCGGTGCGTTTATGTCTATTATGTTCTTGGAACCAGAACGTTTAAGTGATATAGATTATTTTCCTTTAGGCTAAGCCTTATAGCAATGGACTTATGAATGTGAAACACCGATATGTAATAAAGAACGGGATACACTTAAGAGTCCCCAGGACGCTCACGTTCCCATAAAAACGTAGTTTAGCTCCCATTTTAAAACGACATGCTTTAGAACCACGAAATTTGGCATGGGCATTCTAGTAGTACAGATCTATGTCGGTAATTCGTTTTCGTTGCAAAAAATTGTAATACAAAGAAAATACAGCCAGATACAGATTTACATACAAAACTTATTTTTGCTATATTTTCTTTGTATTACAATTTTTAGCAACGAAAACGAAGTACCGACATAGATCTGTACTGGTAGAATGCCCATGCCAAATTTCGTGGTTCTAAAGCATGTCGTTTTAAAATGAGAGCTGAACTACGTTTGTATGGGGACGCGAGTTCAAGCGAGCGTCCTGGCGACTCTTAAATTGTGCATCCCGTTCTTCGTCCAATAAAATGGCCCCACAATAGTGCTGTTAAGAACGACTAGTACAGCGTTTCTCGGTCATCAGTTTTATTAGGGTTTAGTTAGTGATAAGACTGGCCTGTTACAAATTTTCAAGATATACACTATAAAATATAACGGGTACACTCACGTCTCTTGAGTCACTCGCGCGACATTTCTCGGAGAGCCTAGGTCTCCATCTTCAAGCACTAAGAGTTATTCGAACCGGTCCGTGGCGCACTATTTGATACACTATAAAATATAACGGTTACACTCACGTCTCTTGAGTCACTCGCGCGACATGTCTCGGAGAGCCTAGGTCTCCATCTTCAAGCACTAAGAGTTATTCGAACCGGTCCGTGGCGCACTATTACAAGGCACGTTGCCGACTACCGGCCTGCGTAGTTTAAATTTAATAAATATACTTACACGTATAGATATGTATCCGGACAAACAAATCTGTACAATGTTGTACAGTGTGATAAGGTTTTTGAGCTCAAAAGGCGGTCGGTTCTCCATCAAGGCTGGACCCCACTTGCGCACGAACTGGTGGTACACGAACATGATCACCAGGATCGGGAGCGGGCTGGACACTAGGAAGAACTTGTTTGTTCGAGGGTCTGGAAACATATACAAAAAATAGTTTAAAAATAATCGCTGTTCTAACTAGAAATACAGCTGCGCATGGGTGGAACGCTATGGGTGCCTGTATAAACAATAAATAAAGATTATGGGACAATTTGACACAAATCAACATAGTTCCAATCCATCAGAGTCACAGTAAGCTCAATAAGGCTTGTGTTCTATAAAATATAATGGTTACTCACGTCAATTTCGTCACTTCGCGCGACATGTTTCGGAGAGCTTATACATAGGTCTCCATCTAGTCCATCTTCAAGTACATTTTGAACACCCTACCACCAGCGCTGCCCTTCCAGGCTAGCACCATGCTGAGTCGGGACCATTTCGTGACCATTATATTCATGCCTTAATTATAAGTAGTTATATTAATTATTTGTTTGTACATTTTGTTGTTGTTACGAATAAATGTTTTTTATTTCTATTTCCTAGCCGCCTAGCTACTTCTGCTGCTGACTGTAAATTTTTTACCATTTTTAATCAAATATAAAGCATGTCCTATGACCAAAATATTGCAGACTCGATAATATAAAGGCATTTTGTCCTAGCTATAAGTTACTAAGTACGTACAAAGTATAAAAATAAGTTTCTTGTTAACATTAAATTCATAATATGCAAGAATTCCCCTGCTATGCTACCTACATTGAGCATAATGTGTGACCTCCGGACCCATGACTTCAATTGATTATGCATTGACTTCATACCTATTCATTCTATTCATATATCGGCTAAGTAAAAGTTCCTGACAATCGCGCTCAGTTCACTGCAATCGACGTTTTAAATATCTTTATCTACACCCATATCATACGTAATGTAATGTAATGTAATGTTATAAACCCTAAATGAATTCCGTAGTTTTTTAGAAAAAAAAAGCATTCTGAAATGATTTTTCAACCCTTACTGATTATCTTACTGATTTTTGTGTGAGGTGATTTGATTACCTAGGTTGTCCATATTTGATATTTTTTTATTTCGGGTCCAACCTCTATATTTTTCGTCATTTCAGGGTTAGTCCCTTAGTAAAAGTTGTTCAGTACGACCTATTTAGGTATAGTAAGATTTTTTTAAATGTCCGAAATAATCCGAATTGTAGGAAGAAATCTCTAGTAAGATTCGAACATCTTAAAAAATTACTACCTTAATCACCCCACAGAATATTAGTCATATTTGTAAAAAATACCCTGTATATATCTAATAGGTAATAAAATAAGTCTTACCTGCAAGATCCTCGTTGACATAGTGGTAAAATTGCGTGATGTTGTTGATAAGGGTCCCCATGTTTCTGATCCCTGAAATATCAAGATGTTTGTTAGCAAGAAATCGACATTACACAGAAAAAGATTGAAGAGTACTCCTAAGAATTCTAATAGGTATCTCTATACATATATGTATGTATAAATAAAACAAAGTCGTGTCGATTACAACATTTATCTCGAGAACGGGTGGACCGATTTTAATGATGTTTGATTTTTGGATTTATCTCCACCCCTAATAGCAGATAAAATATTTTTTTTTTTTAAAGTTGACGGTACGAAGTACAGGTCAGCTAGTTAAACATAAATGTGACCCCGTCTCACCTGGATCTGGGATTCAGGACACGATTTTTTTTACAGATTCGTTCATTGTCACGGTCTAACATAGAGTTAGTGATTTTAAATATTTTTATAATAATGGTATTATTTTATAATTTTTTTTTTGCTCATGTAGGTAGGTAATAAGTACCTAACTTTTTGGTAATCAGCATAAACACATGTTTTTATCAGTTCCTGTTCAGCGGGTAACCGCAAATGATTCAAATTATTTCATTAGTAGAAATCATACATCGTGAGAATATAGTTATAAAAATATAATTGATCCAATCCAGGCCCCTACACTTGCTGTGTCAATAATTTATCGGGAGAGCGGTATTAATCCGGAGAGCGTATGAAACGCGATAAAACCAAATGTCACTTTTTAACAACGCAGGATCAAAAGAGACAGACGCTAAGGTCGCTAAGTATGTCATTAATGTCATTATCACACTCTCACGTAGATAAGTGCGATCATCATATTCTTACTGGTCATTTACTATTGCCATAGAGTACCTAACTTATATAGTAGAGCGGCACAGCCTAAGAACTATTTGAAGCTCAATCTGTCCGAAAGCCTCCTAAAGATACCCAAAATGTAAGAGGAAATATCACCTGTACTGCTACTCCACCTAGTAGCTACTAGTGTACTTCTAGTACGCTGTTCTTTACTAGGTGGAGTAGCAGTGCAGGTGACATTTCCTCATACTTTTTGGGTATCTTTAGGTGGCTTTCACATAGATGGCGCGATTGACTTGAGATTCAAATAGTTCTTAGGCTGTGCTTCTCTACTATATAAGTTACTCTATGCTATTGCATTGAATACTAATTATATGCATAATGAAAAGTATATTTCCGCATTAAATGCAAAATAATAATAAATATTAACTTCCTGTAGGCCGTGAGTACAGCACGGATAGCAAGTAGGTATATCAATCAAACGTCTTTGATTATGATTAAATTATCTGTAGCTGTATATACCGGGAGATGGGCAGCAGCATCTTCCGAAAGCCTAAACAATAATAAACAAAAAAAACTGCGCGCGCCAACCCGCCTGCCAAGCGTGGCGCGAATGGCAAACCCCCCGGTAAAGGGGAGGCCTATGTTCAGCAGTGGACGTCTTATGGCTGAGATGATGATGATGATGATGTATATAACCGTCACAAGAGATGTGTCGTGGTTTATGTGCAAGCTCAAACATTCTACGATACTTCTCTTTCCCAACATACTCTATTTTTTATTTAATTTCCTAATATGTGCCCCTTCGTCTTAATCCAATCGTAATAAAAAAAAACAGGACCCCAAACAAAAAGGAATTGTTTCATTTCATTAGTAAACAGACAGTCAGACACAGCAAGATCATCGGCTTTTTTAACGTAAAAGTCAATCACCTTATAATGAAGTACAATAATTAATGAATGAATTAAAATAATAATGATCCCGTCTTTCACGTCAGCCATTGTAAACCGCCGCGCGGTAACTTGGAGACTTCCTGTTTAAATTCGGCAATAAATAAATCGGCACGTAATAATGGAAAAAAAATAGAGGAAAATAAACAAAGCACTCCTCCTGAGTCCCTCAATCTTTTGTTTTGTTTTTGAATTTTGAACCTCCTCGAATGTTATAAAACATCAAATTATTTATTTTTCATCACACCTGCTCGTAAATGGTGTTATTTCCTGCCTGTATATAGAAGGACAATGACCTAAATTGTTCCCGCGGGGGTAATGGCGAGATATTATCCCCAAGGGAGTAATGACTCTCGTTTTAAAATTTGCAACTGATTTCGTACATCATTTCAGAACTAATAAGGAGGTATGATGTTCAGCCAAAAATTCAAAAAGTTTAATTTCATCTTTAAAATTTAGCTATATTCTAAAATTACATCACACACAATCTATACGTTTCAATTTCTTCATTATTTTTAATATTTAAAGTATTTATCATTAATTTTGGTAAATATTGTTATAATAATTTTGCAAAATCTGGTTGTTTAGTTTAGCCATTCTAGTTCGAAAAATATGTCGTAATAACAAAACGCACGGAATGTTTGTACCGCGTTGCTAAGCAACGGCGCATGCTCGGGGCTGAGCGCTGTCATGTACGCTCTCAACTTTTGCTGCCTAATTAACTTTCTTGAATTTATCTTTGCTTTTTTTCCTCACAACTGTGATGAAAACCATTGTGTGTAACTCGGGGCGTAAGAATATTACGCCCCATGTTGCACAATGTACTATTATTTTGTCCTTTATAACCAGTTTATAACGGCCTCGAGGATTCACGATGAAAAAAGTAATTTTTGTCAGAAACATAGGTTTTTGTTAGGTTACTGAGCAGATCCCCGGCCCAAGTGAGCCGTGACAAGAAACCAGGACAAACGCTGCGTCCAGTTCAAAAAATAGTGTTACTTTAGCCATTTCAAAAATAAATGATGTAAAGTATTCTCCTCCTAGAATTTGTTAGCCTCAATTGAACCTAGGATCCGCTTGGCAACCTAATCCCATGATTTGGCGTAAGCACTAGTTCTTACGAAGGCGGCTGCCTTTGCCTTGCAACCCTGAGGGGAAACTAGGCCTTATTGGGATCAGGTCCGATTTTCTTACGATGTTTTCCTTCAGCGAAAAGCGACTGGTAAATAAAACTATGTAAGTAAACGTAAAGTATCTATTTTCAATTTCTATTTTTTGTCTGTGGTTGTGTCGTCACTCGTAAGTCGTAAGTTAGCTGTAAGTTCGGTCCCCACTGAAAATCAGCGCCGCGCTGGCATTACACTGAGTTAAATGTATTTTCTTTCTTTCTTTCTTTCAAATATAATGCAAACTTTCGTACTATGTAAACATTACGCCAGTATTCAGTCAATTATATGCACAGTTGTTTCTAGAAGAAATTGCAATTCTTAAGAAGTTGACATTTTCAGGTACTTAATAAATTGATAAAATCTTCTTTATTACTTCATGATTAGTTCTTTAAAACGTTATTCAATGCTACTTTTGCTAATCTCTGCCTTGTCCTACAATTAATATTAAAGTAACTGAACTATACATATTATGTAAAAAATAAACTATATACTCATATTAATATTTTCCTTCGCCTACCTTATTTTAATCTCTTGTCTGTCCCAACAATTTAACAGATAGAGAATGCCTTTTGGCATTAAGTTCACCGCACACTTTTTACAAAGCCAAAGCGTCTAAATAATTAAATAAATGACTGGCTGAAACCAATGAGCTAATTCCACCGTCGATTTGTTAATGTTAAAAAAATGGTATGCTCACCCGGAATGCGTCCTCCTCAAGACGAATTAAAGGTATGATTGAACGTTATACGACGTTCAAGGTAAACGTACGACGCCTGAACGACGTCGTCAATGAACTGTATTAATTACGATATTATAAATATCATTACTGCCTCACTACGCTTTGAATATTTCCCTTTGCAAAAAAAAATCCATGAAAGCTAGCTACTTTCTGACAGTGAACACTAAAAATATTTAGCTTAGGGTACCTACCACTTATCAAGCATGGTGTTTAAAATCACCTTAGGACGCGTGTGCCAAGACCATTTTGGGGTCAATAGGACCACGAAACGAACCCTATTCTGGAACCTGTCTCAAGTTTCAAAAACTCTTGGTCTTTTACAAGTTACAAGTATTCTTGTCCGTAAGTAGCAAAAGTAGCCAAGCAGGCGAGGTGCTCAAAGGGCCAATTGCAAATTTTTTTTACCTTTATCTGCTCTGTTCTTCATTTCTCAGTTTTGTTACCAAAATTAGCCATACATTTATATAGCTGGCTAAAATTATCGTAACAAAAATGAGAAAATAAAGAAAAGAAAACATTATATAAGGTTTTATCGTTTTCTGTTCGATATATGTAGATGTAGTGTAGGGAAGTCCGGCCGGACTCAGGCGGGCTGTCGATCGCTGTTCGCGTTCATTCAGCCCAGTTCCCTGGAGTTGGAGCTGCAGGTTACTGTCCCGGCTGCGTTCCCTCACTATTCTCCTCGAATCTTCTTGTCTTCCTGCAGAACAGAACGACATCCTTGAGATTGATACCCTTTAGTTCACATTCTCCTAACTCGTCTTTCCCGAATATATTATATCGCGTTGCCGCATACATAGTACATTCCGCTAGTAAATGTTTGCTGGTTTCCTCCTGGCCACAGTGTGGGCAGGAGAAATCCCTTTCTATATTCTTTATACCTATAACCATTAGATGTCTGTTGAGGGTGTTGTGTCCGGTAATGATGCCGGTTAGCACTCTCAGACTGTTCTTACCTAGTTTTAGAAGATACCTGGCTCTCCTGTGGTCTATACCTCCCATCATCATTTTTGACTGTCTGCAGCCAACTTCTTCCTTTCACCTTCTATCCGCTTCTATTTCTTTTAGCTTGTTTATGACTCCTTTTGTCACTTCTGCTGACATTGGTAGAGCCGGTTCCGGACCTGTGTATTCCTTCTCCGCTCCCTCCCTAGCCAGTTCGTCTGCTTTCTCGTTTCCTGTGACTCCCTGCTCCCTGGTGACCCGGCACCCATGCCACCGTAACTTTCCTGTGTTTACCCATCGCATTCAGCTCCTCCTTGCACTCTTTTTCTAGGGAGGAGGTGACCGACGTCTTCTTCAATGCTTTTAATGCCGCTTGACTGTCTGTGTATATTACTACCGCACCAGCCTGTTGCATACTTCCTTGAATGTTCCGTGCGCACTTTGCACATATTTCTGCCTGAAACACGCTTGCATACCTGCCGAGTAGTACCGATACCTTCTCTCCCAGCTTAGGTATAACTATTCCCGCTCCTGCTAGTTGCGTCGAGCCATCCGTGAAGCAGACCGTCGTTGGGTGTTCGACTTCTACTTCTACCTTCCAGTTCTCTTTCTCCAATGTGTATTCTGTATTTCTTGTCGAAGATCTCCTTTCTCTTTATGAGGTCGTTATTTACCATCAACATTTCCATGCTGGGTAGCGCCTCCCTCTGTATCATTGCGTGTCTTTTGTCTACGCAGCTACCTCTCCATTCTTTGCAGGCTTTCATCCTATACCATTGTTCTGTAGCCTTCTTCTCTACCTCTATCTGTAGTTGCTTCATCCCTAGCATTATCTCCAGTGCATGCGTAGGGGTTGTTCTCATAGCCCCCGTCACCATTAAACATGCCAGTCGCTGCACCTTCATTAGATCTTTTTGGTATTCCTTTATATGGGTTCTATGCCACCATACTATCGCCCCATATATCACCCTGGGTAGTATTATTGCCTTGTAGATCCAGTCGATCATTCTAGGTTTCAACCCCCATTTTATTCCCACCGCCCTTTTGCATTGGTACAGTGTTCTTATGGCTTTCGCCGTCTGCTCCTTGATGTAAGCTTTGTAGTTGAGCGTTCTATCTAGAGTGACGCCCAGGTATTTTACCTGTCCCACCATCTCTAGTTCTTCCCCTTGTAACTTTATTCGTTTCATCCCCTCCTTCTTTCTCTTGGTTGTGAATAGCACAAGCTTCGTTTTCGACAGATTCAGATTTAGTCCTCTGTGTTTGCACCATCCAAGCACCTGTGTGAGTCTTCTTGACATTATGTCTCTGATGGTGTTTAGGACTGTACCTCTTACTAACAGTACTCCGTCATCAGAGTATGCCTGCATATACACGCCCCCTCTGTTGATCTTTCTCACCAGTGAGTCCAGTAGAAGCCACCACATCAGGGGTGAGAGGCATCCTCCCTGTGGGAAACCTCTTTTTGGACTTATTTCCTTTGATACTCCTCCCAGTTCCGTCCTTATGGACCTGTCCTTGAGCATGTTCTTTATCCATGTTGCTATTGTTGGATTTATCCCTTCCTTCCTCAGGCTTTCTTCTGCGGTGTACTGATTTAAACTCACACGATTCTACGGCTCCAAATGATGCTTTGTCAAAGGCTCCCTCCACATCGCAGAAGCCTCCCAGTGCGTATTGCTTCGAATCTAGAGCCCTCTCTATCCTTACCGCCAGATTGTGCAGAGCTGTCTCGGCTCGGTTGATTTTCCTGTCATGTATGCATGCTGGTTTCCAATTTCCATGTAATGGATTTCCACTGCTTTCCATCTTCTCTCTTATCTGTCCCAGTCCCAGTCTGTCTGTATCTGTCCCAGCTTTGAGAGTCATTCTTCTTTAGCGCCACTCTCATTGCCCTGCGTGTTTTCTTCCTTAACTTTTGCATTTCTTTGTTCCACCATGGCTGTCCCTTTCCCGTCCGAACCAGTCGTTCTGGGCACGCCTTATAGTATGCCGAGATAATATCCTCTTTTAGTTTAAGTGCTCCTTCCTCTAGGTCCTCTATTTTCTCATATTTCCCTCCCGAGATAGACATCTTACTCAACTCCTCTTCGTAGTTGTTCTTCTTGTACGATATATAGTTTGCCATATAAATCTATGGCAAATTTTCGAAACAAAACAGAAAATTAAGGAGAGATTAAATAAACGTACAAAAAATTTGCTATTGACCCTTTGAGCACCTCGCCTGCTTGCCTACTTTTGCTGATTACTGGGCAAGAAAGCTTGTAATTTGTAAAAGAGCAAGTTTTTAAAGTTTTTGCCTCTGAGACTTAGAAACATGTATCTAATTCAGTGGTTTAGATTTTAGTTTGTTTATTTGAGTGCCGTTTTTGTGGCTACGGATTGCCCTCATTAATTACTTAGTAAGCTATCGCGATTGTATAGCGGGCGCGCGTGAGCTGGGGGCTCTCATGAATATTTCAACTGCCACCTCGATGACACCTGTGATTCCACCTCATCATGCCATCTCATCGTGAACAGGTAAATCGTTTACTTGACCCAAGAATATAATATCCTACAGAAAAACATAGGTTGGATGACTTGGATGGCTCTATAGATAAAGTGTCTTCCTCTCCTTAACTTGTTAAAGAAAAATCATTGGAATTGGCGTCTCATTTATTCCTGCTCTTTTTTAATGAATATTTTAAACACAATCGTTTTTTGCGACAACGCTACTTAAATGACTCACTTGAGTATCGAGGCAAAGAAAAATACCGCAAGGCAAAGAAAAATACCGCAAGGCAAGGAAAGCAGACACAGGAAACTATATGGTCGATAAGTTACGTATTATTTTCAAAATAAAAGGTATACGGTAAATATAACAAAAATATATCAACAAGGAACACAAAACAACAAAATACATTTGTATAGAACCTCAAATGTAGATGATCTGACACCTGACATAAAATGTCAACCTACCAGCTCGTAATATTTTTTTTTACGTTTTTACACCTGATTATTTACAAACACTCATTTATTGTTAACGTAACGAAACAAAATGTTATTTTTATCGACTTGCTCTATTGACTACACCTAATTGTTTGACATGAATGGATGTGTACACCCGACTACTGCAGTTCTCTAGATTAGTGAAGATTTCGACTCCTGCAGCCTTTGGAAACAGAACTGCCGTAAATTTATCTTTTAAAATCATAACACGCCCCGACAATGAACCACCCGATGATAAACCTCCGGTTATAATCTGCCACGGTTTGCTGGGGACCAAAGAAAACTGGAAATATTTAGGGAAAACTATTCACACTGTGACGAAACGTGTGGTTGTACGGATAGACTTGAGGAACCACGGGCTCAGCCCGCAGACCAAGTCGCATAAGTACGAGGAGCAGGCTGAAGATGTTTTACAACTTATGAACAAGCTGGAGTTGTCTAAAGTCAGCCTTATAGGACACAACATGGGAGGCAGAGCTGCGATGTGCGTCGCTTTGATGGAGGTAGTCATATTAGATATACGTCATAACCTTCGTTTACTTCGGCACTTTTTTAAATCCTAATTACCTTCAAAGGGAGATCAACGTTACTCTGCGTCCGTAGAAAACACCTCGGACAACCCTACACGTGATCCCTGGGTGGTGCTAAAAGAGTAACAAACTTGGCAGCTGCACTGTCCTATCTGGACGTCGCAGCACTCACTGGATTTACTTCATCATCTACTTACTTTCTCACTACTACTACTACCCCAGGGAAGAAATGCTTATATATATCTAGTGGCATGTATCCATACGATAAATAAAAGTAAAATAAATAAACCTTCAAATAGTCAATATAGTGTAGAACACCAATTGATGTGTCCAGTCCCAAAAACGCTCTGGGCGGTTTGGGGTGACATTTCTGATCACTGCACCATATACCCAATAGTTGAATTACTCTGTATTTTCGTTTTCAAAAACTACCAAAACTATTTGTGTTTCAGCCGTCGGCAGTAGATAGCCTTATTGTTTTAGAAATGTCACCAGTATCAACAAGTCCAGATTTCACCACAGTTTTCCCAAAGATCATGAATGCGATGACCAAAGTCAAGTGGAAGGAAAAGCGTAAAGTGCACAGAGCTAGAAAGGACATCAAAGAACAGCTGAAAAGTGTCATTGACAATCAAATTATAATGGGTAACGTGTTATCAAACATTAACATTAAAGCAGATGGAACCATTGGCTGGACGTGCAATCTGGAAACATTAATTCGACATTTTAAATACATTTCGTCGTTCCCGTTACTGTTCGCTAAAGGAAAGCAGTATGCCGGGCCGTCTTTGTTCATAGGCGGACAGTTATCAGAGTATATCCCGTAAGTATAATGTTTCTGTTACCTAATCTACATTAGTATTAATCTACATAACATATCAGCTATAAATATATGTTTAAAAGAATACCTACCTAAAGGCTATTATTCCATAGCAGAGATTATACTATAGATAACATAGATAGCCAGTCTAAAAACTTTTTGAACCTCATGTCTGACTGAACCGCCATCTACTCGAGAGCCACCTAAAGGTAGCTCATAAGTAGGGAAAAAGCTAGCTTTACTACGGTACCCTACATGTAGCTGCGACGCAATATAAAAATAGGAAGAAATAAAACCGGCCAAGTGCGAGTCGCACTCGCGCATGAAGGGTTCCATACCATTATTTATAAAAACCAGCCGTAGTAGTAGCTACTATCGAATAAATTATTATGGCAAGGTCGTATCTGCTTAAGTGCGTAGCGTAGTTATTTGGAGATAACTCAAAAACACCTAAACCGATAATATTCAAAATAATTTTCGTTGATAGACTATTTAAAGGTTCTTGATCTTTTTTATAATTTTTGGACTTACGGTTCAAAAGTTACAGGGGGGGGACACAATTTTTATGACTTTCGGAGCGATTATTTCTGAAAATATCCACTTAATCAAAAAATGTTCAAAGAAACCTGAATGTTATTTTTAGTGACCTGTCGATTGATGTGCATATTGTTGATATTCGGCAAAAAAAAATGACAATTTGGTACATGTATGGAGTGCCCCCCTAAAAATTTTTTTTGCAATTTCTTTACAAAACTAAGTAGCGGCACATACAAATCATACAATACACTTTGTGTAAAAATTTGATAATGATACGTCTTATAGTTTCCGAGTAAAATGGCTGTGACATACGGACGGACAGACAGACAGACATGACGAATCTATAAGGGTTCCGTTTTTTGCCATTTGGCTTCGGAACCCTAAAAAATGACATTGCGTCGCGCTACCGAGCTACCTTTAGGTGGCTCTCGAGTCTCGAGTACATGGCGCATTCAGATATGAGCTTCAAAAAATTCTTAGACTGTACTTCTCTATTATATGTATAAGTTACACTATGTCAATAGTAAATTGGCCCTTACATTAAGTTGGCCCTTTGTACGCATTACAAGACGAGACGACACACAAAACACTATTAGATCAAGATTAGGCCGTAGGCAACCCTACCTCATCGAGTAGCAGAATTCGGCTTACGTAGGGCAATGTACGGTCAAATGTTATGTATTTTGGTACCTACCTGGTAGCCTGAGGCAAAGTTGGAGCATTTTGTGCAGTCAGCATAATATTACCCTATTTTTACACAAAAACGACTTGAATGACAAGCAAGTGGTATGCAGCCCATTCGATTGTCCTCATCGAGTAATGCCATTCATTAGCTATACACAAACCAGAAATGTTAGGATTTTTTTTTCTGTTGATGAGTTCTTTCGTTTTAATTTCTACTAGGTTATTTGAATATTTTGTAATAAGGTAGAATCATGAAGTTGCCAATTTTGGATAATGCGTCCTCTTATTTTTTGGCACTTGTTAATAACATTATCTTATATACCGCGTAAAACTGCATTCAAACCATCCCGTGAGCTCATTTGCACGTCGTACTTGCCTCAGTCGATTTACACCTAAAAACATAAAACTTGGCTCAAAAACAAAAGCTCCAGGTTTAATGTCGGCTACTATTTTTATTATTACAGGTTTAGTACTCTCGAATGGCATAAGGTTCAATTTGCTAATCGATGAGGTAGATTTTAAAATCAAAATGCTCCAAGTTTAGCTCAGGCTAGGCCAAGTCCTAAAATACATAACATTTAACCGTGCATTTCCCTACATACGCAGAATAAGGCGCGGTCCCAGGGGGGAGGGTCACATGAGACATGACCCCCCCCCCCCCAAACCGTACATTTCAGATGGAAAAAAATTTTTACTGACCCCCTAAAAAATTGGAAAAATAATTTTTGCATTAGTGTCCCCCCCCCCCAAATTTCAGTCTGCGACCGCGCCTGCGCCGAATTCTGCTACTCGATGAGGTAGAATTGCCAACGACCTACTCTTGATTTATATACAAACAGCTCTTTCATTCAGTTACATCCATAAAACGGCTATTAGACATTGCAACCTGCAGGGCCCAATCTGTTGTGTACCCTGCCTCTCCCTAACCCTCCTTCAGCTCCCTACGGGCCCTACCTTTAATTACACCTTCCAACCTGACGAATTGGGCCCTGCAGGTTGCAATGTCTAATACCGCTTTAAGCAAACTCAACCCTTGCTAGGCTTTGTGGAGGAGCTTGAGATATAGAGCTAGTAGCTCTGAGCTACTACCTATCCCTTATGGGGCCCACCCACTATCAGTCGGCCTGACGATATTGGAGTGTCAGTTGT
The DNA here is from genome assembly GCA_911728535.1 of Pammene fasciana. Classification (NCBI taxonomy): domain Eukaryota; kingdom Metazoa; phylum Arthropoda; class Insecta; order Lepidoptera; family Tortricidae; genus Pammene; species Pammene fasciana. Next base: position 11,015,189 of record OU452292.1, read on the forward strand.
TCGGAGCTATCAAATTTTTGTTCTAACTGACAGACCGATATCGTCGGGCGGACTGATAGTCGGTGTGCCCCGCTTACACGCAAAATAGTTTAAGAGGATGATAAGAGCTAAATTCCCTCCCTATCTTTTCCAGCGCGAGTGAAAGAGAAACACTGCGTTACGATTAGTAGGCTACCTAATGATTCCCCGAAATATTACTCGCAGATTTTCGATTCGCAGACAACGACTCGCCGAACTACGATTCGCAGAATGGTTTATTCGTAGGTGTATCGTTTGATCGACTAACGTTTCGCAGCTCTATGGTTCGCAACCGATTCAGTTCGCATCTGTTTCAATTCACAGAACTATTATTGGAAGAAATTCATTTGGCAGAATAATCATTTCGATTCCGTAACCTTTAGTAGAGTAATGTTTAGAATTTTACACAATTCGTTTTTTAGGGACTGTAAAAGGCCAAACACGTTCACGATTCAAATATGGTTCGCACCATGCGTGCAAGTGAACTCTGCATTAAAAGCAAATCCCTAAATTTAAATTTTATATCGTGTTGTTAAGTTTAAATTACCTACTTATTGTATAAATAAATATGTAATAAGTAGGTATAAATTTAAGTATTTATTTCTTAAACCACTTTTTCACTAAGAAAAAATCATACAATTTTGGTGTTTTTAGATTTCGTTCCCTATTGTATCAAAATTATTTACATAGTATTTTTATTTTATTTATTTATATCAATTTATACAGGGTGTATTAAAAATACTGGTGATCCGTTTAAGGGCATAATTGGTATCGTGACTGGTTGTGACTAAGAAAAAAGTAGGAGAACTTTTTTTGGACGGGAAAAAAACATTTTTCTATGGGACAGGACAGGACAGGGGCTCCCAGCCGGCCGACCCTCCATACTAAACCAAACATTTTCTTCGCTCGAAAACATTTTTTTCTTACTTTTTCATAATTCGAATACGATACCAATTACGCCCTTAAAAGGATCACCAGCATTTTTGTTACACCTTGTATTAATAAATTTAAAGAAATCAAATACGCTAGGGAACTTCACGTTGCAGTCATTTTCGATACTTACTGTGGTGGTGTTACACACACACACAGATACACCACGACGCGAACGCGAACGTTCTTGTATGTATCATATTCATAAGTTTATAAAAATTGCATATATTTAAAAACTGCATTAAATTTACTTCCTTAGGATATTTTTTTATTTTAAATATATTATATTTATTGCGAATGTGACGTTCTAAAAAAATATTAGTCTGAGTATTTTGGAGATAGTTTGAGTTCTATGGTTAGATAATATAGAATATTTACGAAATAATTTCTTAAAGACACATAGAGAACCTGTGTAAGGACATAAAAAGGGGGATGGATTACTAATTTCAAGCAGACGAGTTGCGGGCAAAAGCTAGTATAATATTCTAGCTCTATACCGCATGGAAGTAAATACATTAAATACCCTACTTACGAATAGAGGACATGCTTAATGCCAACAACGGATGAGCTTTGAACGATATGAAGGATTTTAGCTAGGCATATTATAAAATAGCGGCGTTTTATAATAGGTCTAGGAAACAATACAAAATACCCCATGATCATTCTTCGAACCGTTGTTCGACTAATGGTTGGTCGGCTTATCGTGTCACTTACAAAACGATCATTCTACGAAAAGAAATTCTGCGAATCAATAATCTGCGCATTGACTGGTCTTCGAAAAGATTACTCTGCGTAATGAAATTCTGCCAATCGTGTTTCTACCAAAAAACCCATCTGGGAATGGTTGTCTGCGAATCGATAATCGGCGAATCATATTTCGGACAATCAATAGGTCACCCGATTAGTATGGGAGCTCATTGCAAATTTTGCAAAATGATGAATTAAAAAAATAACTATGCATTAATTGAGAAATTTAAGGCAACGAAGTTTTTAGTATTAGTGTGGTGGAATGTTGTCCTCAATTACAGACATATAAGCCAAGAAACTAAAGACGTGCAATTGTTTTAAGCTAATTTTAGATGTAACTTTGAAATTATTTTCTATCGAGCCGATTTCGTCCAATCGTGTATTGGAATTAACCAAGTTCTTTTGAATATAATGAATATTAACATATATTTTTTTTACTTTTCCAAAACAAGTAGTTATAGCTATATAACTGTTTAAGTAAAGTCAATTTGAAGGTCATCGGGTCTTGTCAGCCTCTTAAAAGAATGTCGACGTACGGAAAACGTCTTTAACACCTCTGCGATGGTGGAATAGCAGCCAATATTCTTCCAGTGCCGACGACCTGCCGAGGATCAGGGAGCTGTTCCCCCGCGCTGTGGTGAGGTTCGTCCCCGGCGCCGGACATTTCGTTCACAAAGATGAACCCAAGGCTGTCTTGGAGCTCGCCATCAAGTTCCTCAATGATCATAATAATATGTAAATGTTTTGTTTGTGTTGTGGGTATTTGTTATACAGCATACTAGTGTAGTGTAATGTAACATAAATAAACTGTTTAACTTTAGATTGTGTTTTAGAGAAAGCGGCTGCTCCTTGACCGTCCCCTCTTATTGGTTTTGGGCTGTGCTTAGGGCAGGGATCGAATACCGGTATTATTTTCATACAAATTAACCGGTATTCATTTTCGGTATCTCGGTTTTTTATTTATGAATATTTTCCAGATAATCTGATAATTTATTGCCATTGCCTCTACCTAAATGACATTTGAGAATGTCATGTGAAAGTTGGGCGCTATTTACGTGTTTAGTAATACCGATAACGACTCGGTCTAGGGGCAAACTGACTGCACAATGTTTTTGAACTACTGATAGAATTATTTTATTTTACAATTTAATCGCTAAAACCTGCGAATGACTACACCGTAGTCCCAGTCCGTAAGGGACTGCAACGGCAGATCTTGTGTTTTAGTTAAAGCAATGACGTGTAGTTACAGTGACCAAGAGGCAACCGGACGATGGCTCGTAATCCTGGGTAATCCCAGTAACCGTGTGCGTGCGAAACCTTTGCTCAAAAAACTGGCCAAGAGCATGTCGGGCCATGCTCAGTGTAGGGTTCCGTAAACTGAGACCATTAATTCAAAAGGTCGTTGCTTACGGGAAAATTGGCGGCGCTTACGTCATTTTTACTTACGTCACTTCACTATGGGTTTTTGAGTGATAACTCAAAATCAATATAGTTTTCATTGAAGGTACTCATTAGGCCTCAGTTTTATGATTTTTTTCAAAATTTTAGGACCCACGATTCAAAAGTTAGATTGGGGGGGGCGCCCCGTTTTAAACTTTCGGAGCTATTATTTCCGAAAGCATTAGTTTTATCCAAAAACTGTGTTAGAAGACCCAAATTCTTTTTAAAAGACCTATCCAACGATACCCCACACAACTTGGTTGGAACGAAAAAAACATTCGCCCCCCATTTCACGTGTACCGGACGTACCCTAACAAAATATATTTTTCGCGTTTTTATTCTACCGTTTTGTCGGCTTGGTTAATGCACATGTTCAAACCAAATTTCAGCTTTCTAGTGCTAACGGTCACTGAGCTAGACCGCGGACGGACGGACGGACGGACGGACGGACGGACATGGCGAAACTATAAGGGTTCCGTTTTTGCCATCTTGGCTACGGAACCCTAAAAAGGATCGTTATTGCGTTAGATTAAAAGCCAATGTGTTTTTATAACCGTTAAATTGAACGCAAAATGTTGTCATCCAAACGTCAAATACCTACTATCAAAATATGATCAATAGTTTAAAGCTGATGTGATGGGCAATAATTTGAAAATGTCTTCGACATGTTTAGTTTTATTAATTCAAAATTAATCCGTTTCTTTCCTGTCATGTTACAAAATTACTCGTGTATCCGGATATGGCATGAAGGTTTTACAATTTCTACGGCACTGTTTCCTCATTTTACACCGCACCCCGATTAGAATCCAAAGTCGATCAGCCGTTGACTTGGCTTACAATGTGTACGGAAAAACTCAGAGTGGTGATGCACCCGCCGTGGTTGTACTGCATGGATTGCTGGGTTCCAAGAGGTAAGGATAAATAAATACTATTATCATTATATTAGCCAAAACATATCTGGCGAAGGCCTATTACAGTCTCCCACAACCGATATTGCACAACCCAGAACTACTCTCTTCGGTCTTAATATTGAGGCTTAGTCAAACCAGTTGGCACAACGTTGCCAGTATTAAGTGTTTTTACAGTCACCGGCAATAGTATCTTCCTACACGAAGGCCGCAAAAATATGTGATACGCTCTTAAAGCCCTACACATAAGAACATGTCACATATTTTTGCGGCCTTCATGTAGGAAGATACCATCGCCGGTGACTGTACGCTACTCAACAGTCACCAACGCTCGTCCAACTGTTTCCTGCGTCTGACTAATCACATTTCTTCATTTCGTTTAAAAGGAACTGGGCGAGTATGAGCCAAAAGATCGCTACGGCGTGCCATCGAATGGTGATAACCGCAGACCTCCGCAACCATGGACAAAGTCCTCACGACAGCTCACATACCTACCACGAACTGGCTGCCGACGTGTCCAAGTTAATTGATACCCTGAGTCTGAAGGAAGTTGCTGTGATAGGCCACAGCATGGGCGGTAGAACTAGCATGGCTTTAGCACTTACACAGGTAGGTATTTCTTTAACTTGCTTTTTGTGTTTCGGGAAAATAATCTTGCGTCTGGTACACCAAAAATTTTTCTGAAAGCGTAAAATGATTTCGATGATTTTTTAATCCTACGTCATATCATAGTAGGACTGGGATATATGAATGCTTGAAACATTACTTCAAAATGAGTGGAGGAGATTTCCTCTTGCAAACTCTGATCGTATTTCTTAATAGTCATTGGCAGTCGACCAGGGGAAAAATAATTAATATACGAGATAGTAGAGTTTACTTTGCCTTAAATGTTATTCCTTTAATTTCAGCCAAACAAAGTCCATAGTCTGATCGTAGTGGACATCTCACCAGTCTCAACCGCTGGTGTCCTAAATGAATTCTTCCCAGTACTAATAGACAACTTAAAAGCTATTGATTTTCAAGGACAGGCAACTGTAACCGACGCCAGAGCTTTTGCTAAAGAGAAATTGATGGGCACCGGCTTATTTCAAGGCTCTGGGAGCCTTCACTTCATTTTAATGAACATTGGGAACCGCAACGGCAAAATTGGTTGGATGTGCAACCTGGACGCTCTGAAGAAGCATTTCATGGACATCGCAACTTTTCCTGATGACTTGAAAAGCATGCAATATAAAGGCCCTGTTCTATTTATTGGTGGTACACTCTCAAATTACTTACCGTAAGTATTTACGTAAATATTTCCTATATTATTCGACCACGAAGTTCGATAAATCATAACGTAACGGAAACCCAGTTACCCCCAAAGCACTTCGTGCGCAAGTTGTTCTGGGCCGGTGATAAAAACAATATGGTTGACTAATGGTGTAACGTGGTTGAAGGTTTGACCGAGTGCCAATTTTTTTTTTCAGGCGAGATGATATCACAGGCATCCGAACCATGTTTCCTAAAGCGAAGCTTGAATATGTACAGGGTGTCGGCCATAATGTCCACGCCGAGGATCCGACAGGGTTCTTCAAATATGTCAATGAATTCCTTACAAAACATAAATAAAATCGTACGTTGCAGGAAGTTTTAGTGAATCCATAATTTGCTACTTTCATTTCGCGAATGAAAAGAACTCTGGCATAGGTACTCCCGTTCCCGTTGCTTCTTATAAAGCTACAAATCTACAATTTACAATTTGCCTTTCTTTCTAACAACCACAATCAATCTATCCACTGGTGACCGCGAATATCGTAATTCGAAAATTGACTATCTGCTTCTCTGTCGCACTTGTATTTTCGATGGTTTTCAACTTTTCACACTTCGCGTTACGCTGCAGCCATACTTCGCGCATTTGGCCGAATATTCGTGTTGCTCTCATTTTCTTTCTTATTTTAAGAGAGAGATATAACACGAATACTACGAATAGTCGGCCAAATCCCCGATAATGTGGTGCTATCGCGAACGTTGAAAGGCGAAATTCCGTTATCTCTGTATAGTTTGCCCACGTTTGGCAGGGTTTGTTTCAATTCAAGTATAGACTTCTCAGTCTATCAATCATACTATCTCTTTCTTCCGCTAGTACCCTCGCTAATAAAGAAAGGGATGAGTATAGCGTATTACTTCCACTGTTACTGCATTTATTGGCCAGCCAGACTATCGTACTTGTTGTTTTGAAAGAAAGAGACTCAGATTATTGAGACTTCGAAGAGTTCGAAGATTCTTTGCCACAAAGTTCGCGGAAGCGACGCTGAATGTATCGAACACTTAAAAACTAAAGTAAGACCGTTAAAACATGTCTCAAACCGTTTCTTAATGTCACACAAATGTCACTTTTGAGTTTTGACATCAATCAATCATGTAATTTTCCCAATTTCTTTCAAAATTCTGTTTACAAAATTATCAGTAAATATGTTTCTCACTAAAGCGCACCCCAGAATCTTGGCCTCATTCTACAAAGCATATCCCGTTATATCCTCACAAATTGTAAGGAAATGGGCAACATTTACTTCTGAAAATTCGGAGTCCGTTGAACTGGCCTACGCGTCCTATGAAAGCACTGAGTCCGAGAATAATCCACTTCCTCCGTTAGTGATATTACACGGGCTGCTAGGGTCGAAGAACAATTGGAACAGTACGAGCAAGGCCATCCATAGGACGACAGGGAGGAAAGTAATTAGTATAGATGCTCGTAACCATGGCGACAGCAGGCATTCTTCGCAACATAGCTACGTTCACATGGCACACGATGTTATGAATTTGCTTAAAAAGTTGGACTTGTCCAAAGTGTCTGTTCTAGGACATAGTATGGGGGGCAGGACAGCTATGGTGTTGTCATTGCTTTGTGTAAGTAAAAACCTTATTTTTTAATGTATTAACTTACTAGCGACCCGCCCCGGCTTCGCACGGGTGCAATTATACATATAACCCTTCCTCTTGAATCTGTTGTGTTGTTTTAAAGATCTAAGCATACATAGGGACAGACAACAGGAAGCGACTTTGTTTTATACTATGTAGTGATGTGTTAATTATACTGCTCAAAGTCTATCTTAGCAAGGAGACTAATTTAGTATTTAACCAAGGGTTTTTGTTATATTTTTTTTGTAAAAAGATCTTTTGATTATTTATTTTTTTCGTTAAATAATAATTATGTTTCTTTTCAGTCAGATCTAGTATCAAGTCTAATAGTTGTGGACATATCTCCAGTGAAGACTAGCCCTCAGATAAACACAATGGCCACCTTATTTGATGCTATGACCAATGTCTCTATCCGCCCCGGAATAGCCATGTCCAAAGCAAGGAAGGTAGCCGATGAACAACTCAAATCAATTACTCCGGACATCAACTTGCGGAACTTCTTGATTACCAACCTGGTGCAGACACACACGGGGTCTTATACTTGGCGAGTGAACCTGCAAGCCCTCAAAGAGAACTTTTCATCACATATATCAAACTTTCCGTCGAGCTTGAAAGGCTTGCAGTATTGCGGACCAACTTTATTTATTGGAGGATCTCTGTCAGATTACATTGGGTAAGATATCATTTTATAAACATACTGTATGATTGGAGTATTATAAAGCAAATATAAAAAGTTGTTTTAAATTAATTTTACACAATGGCCAGTGTCCATTAGCTAAGCTTATGTGGTGTTTTCAAGTCAAAGGCACATCATTGTCAAGTCAATGTTAATAAAGTTTATTTCTAAATTAATTTCTATGGCAGCAATGCCTTATTGATAATGCCTTTGATGCCAGCAATGATGTGCTTTTGATGTGAAAATATGGAGCTATTCATAAATTACGTCATTTCAAAATAGGGGGGGGGTCTGGACATTGGATGATGGTAGCATAACATAGGAGGAAACGGGGCCATTCGAAGCATTTTGGATGATTTTAGGGGGGTTGGGTCATAAATCGATGACGTAATTTATGGACAGCCCCTATCACATTTTTCTTAGATTTAGTTTTGATTTAATTGAATTTTTTAGGTCTAAAGAATATTAACTCTATTTTTAGCTTAAATTTTAGATCAAGATATTGCTCAATCAATAATTTGTATACCAAGAATCATGATGACGTTACATTTAAATTTTCATTAGGTATAATCTAAAAAATTTACAAATTTTTAAATAATTTCTAAAACTTTTTGTTTTTGATAAATCATGGTTAAACAACCATTTTTGCCTTGTATTTTCCCATGATGACTATTATCCTAATTTAATTATGTCTATTTTCAGTAAACATGACCTGCCAGAAATCCAAGAGTACTTCCCGCTAGCAGATCTGGTGTTCATCGACGGTGCCGGCCACTGGGTGCACAGCCAAAAACCACAGCCCTTCCTGGAGACTGTGTGCAAGTTCTTAAAAGAAAAATGAATAGTTGCCAATTTAAATTAGATAATAGTTAGTAGATAATTGAGTCACTTAACTTCAAACTCGGATAAATGCATCTGTCAGATTACGCGATTTTGGTAAAGGAAATCTAACGGTAGATATTTGAGACAGTCAAATGGATTTGCCTGAGTTTGAAGTTAAGCGACACAATTATATTTGTGATTAATTACCATTGGAGATTTTAAATCATTTTAGTTCATATTGTGATAGTGAAATGTACAAAGTTGATCAGTTATATTGTTGTAAATATATTATTTGTTTTGTTGTTATCTACAATGATTTTTTTGTTTATCTTTTGGACCAATTGAACAATTATATATTTGAAAATAGCTCCTAGTACATGAAATTATGGAAAATTTATTTTGTACATTCTAATTTGCTGGCTACTGGCAAGGTTTATTTTAGTAACACTAATACTTTTTTCTACTCCTGCATTCTAATTTGCCAATAAAATGACTGACAGATATATTCAAAGCATATACTTTATGAACGTTGTCATAATATGACTCAAAAGTCGATTCTTAGGGATATAATGGGTCTGTTGCCGGGGCGGGCCCCGCACTGGCGCCACCCGCCGCTGTAGACAAGGGAGGCGCCGGCACAATCCGCCAGGAGATTGAAGACAATTGTATAGAGGCAGCAGATCATTCGTCGAACTCAATCCTTACCGGCTTGCCTAGCACTCGTAGAAAAATTATTGTGTGCTACGGTACATAATTAGCTCTTAAAATTCTCGGGTCTGTTTTTAAGATGTCCACTTCGACCCTCGAATCTTAAGAACCCTTATTATGTAACTGTTGCACAAAATACTATAACGACACACTTCTGTAATAGCAATCAAATTAGATATTAAATGTTCTGCCACTGGAGCATCCGATTAAAATCCGGGCCCGACATCCGACATGTGGGAACGGGGTCTTAAAGCAAGTTATACACAGACATTTTCTAATTGTACTTCATAAAATGTTATCTTGCCTTACATATAAAGAACTTGAATGCGTAAGTTTCTAGTTGCTTTTAATAGACTACTTAAAATTAAAAGTTCCGTAAAATGGTGCTAATTTTGCTCCCCAATGGGTAACAGTGGTCTAACTGTTTTTTTTAATACAGTTGCTCAAAAAGTGCTACTTTACGTAGCTGTTTAGCGTGCGGAAAGTTGGTTTTCGCGAACTAGTGCTTTTTACTTTTCCAGCCAATCATAGCTAATGACAGTGACAGACAGCCAATCACAGCGCCGCACCGCACCGCGCGGAGCATTCGGATACATGTACTAAACTAAAGTAACCTCAAAGTGAATAATTGACAATTTTATAATTTTTCGCAACTGTATTAAAAAACGTCGTTCGATACTCGTGCGTAAATGTACTATTTTAGTCTCATTGCCTTATAAGTCAACGTAACAGTCAATATACTCATACATTGGATATAAAGCAATAACTTTAAGCTAAATAACCTATGTTTAGTGGTCTTCACTCTTTAAAACTGTAGTTATATCGGCGCAAAATTTGTATGGAGCTAAATGTTCAACAATGGGGTGATATTGCTCCAGCAAACCAATTTTATTCGGAGGCAAAGTTACCCCGAGACATTGGTAACATTGCTCCCAAGATAAAGTTTGTATATTCATATCAAAACGGTATTAGGATGTCATGTAAGTGTCGCAGAATGATAGGTATAGTCTTCTACTATACATCTATCTATAACTCAACATTTATAGTACCTAATTTTTAAAATAATTTTGTGTTTAAAAGCTGGAGCAAATATTGGAGCAAAGTAACACCATTTTACGGTTTGTAAAAAGATTCTGTTTCAGTTATTTTCATGTAACTTATCTGTTCAAGTATATTTCAAATAAATAATTTAAATTTTAACCACATTTAAGATAACAAAGTTGCAATGGTCGAAAACCATGCTTTATCTTTGTTGGTACATTCGTAGACCTTATATCAATGTGTATAAAGTTCAAAATCGCCATTAACTGTGTCAACAATGTATCATTGTGGTTTTGCACTCCCAAACATATTGCACCCCTTACAATAAGCAGCACTATAAAACAGCCCACAGAAGCTCAGCAGACCATTCCCACTTCACACTTTGTGAAGTGAGTAGCCTGTGTTCTATTGTTTTAATTTGTTTTCCTAAAAAACAAAATGGCCAACGTAGTGAACAGTTTGAAGCTGCTGTTCGACCGGCCCAACGAGCCGCTCATCACGCCGAAGGGGGACAAAAATGCTGTGTTTCAGCTTACTGAGCAAGTTCTGGTGAGTACTTCTGCTTATATCTTGCTGTCCACTGCCCGCTTGATGGTCCCAATAGACCTTCAAACATCAAAATCGGTTTAGTAATTTAGCGGTGAAGTGATTACGGGCAGAGTTACTATCTTCAAATTTGTCATAGTTAGGGTTATGCATCCGGCATTATTTCAACAAATTATTTACTTATTCTGATTTTGTAATTTAATTGCGAACTTTTGACTGACAATATCTTCGCTCAAACTCAAGATACCTAACCATGAACTTTGCACCAAAATGTGCGAGTTCTTATGAATTTCTCGGTAGTTAATATGTACGAAACAAATGAATCGCTTTCTTCGGTTAAGGAAAACATACTCAGAAAGCCGGACTAGGACTAACTAGACCTAGGTATAAAGGAATCCAGAGTAGAAAGGACCTACTCTTGAGTTCGAAGGCAATGCAGTTTATGTAGTTAAAGGTAACATGAGGGTCGATTTCGTAATAAAAATTTCTTGGAGTTGGGCTACCGGTGCTTCTACACTGATATAAAACGTTATTATGTCATTAAAATGGCATCCTTTTATATAACACCAGTGTGGAACCACCAGCAGGGAGCTGAGGCTAAACGCTGTGACAACGCTATCATAATATTTATCAAAATTCCATACAGTCCGAAGAATACTCCTCCAACGGCATCGAGCTAAACAACCGCTTTGGCGAAGACGCCTCCGAAAGGATCCCCGTCAAACAGCTGAGCCAGGTCCCGCAGCTCAACAGAGCGAGACAGATGCCCGTGGACGCGGACTTCTCGCTCTTCATCCCTGCCCACCAGGAGTACGCCACTGAAGTCATCGATGCGCTGATGCGTGAGTATAGTCTGACCACGCTAATGGAAGTAGAAAATAGGTAAAAGTGGTAGTAGACCAGTGGAAGTTTTCTTTTTTCTCTCTGACGTTCATAAGTGCATTGTAATGTGCCTAAATTGAATAATAAATATCTTGTCTTTTTTTTCTTTTAGTGAGCTCGATATTATGAGTACCATTGGTACTTGGTACTCATAGAAATATTAAACTTCGCGGAATTTTTTGTGACGTAATGATTTGCCTACATAAGGGACAACACACACCTGATCTAAATTCAGTTCCTAAGGGTCTAAACACCTAGCGGAATCACAGCGGAATTAAGTCAATTCATAGACAAAATGCTTAAACTTGTCTATGGTAGCGGAAATTTGTCTATGGTACCTGTTTTGTTGTATGGAAGCCATAGACAAATTTCCGCTACTATAGACAATTTTCCGCTACCATAGACAAAATTGGCCGGTCATTGTGGCGTTCAGTGGGGGAGGCCTATGTCCAGCAGTGGACGTCTTTCGGCTGAAATGATGATGATGATGATAGACAAAATTAAGCATTTTGTCTATGAATTGGCTTAATTCCGTGAGGAATTCCGCTAGGTCTGTTTTGACCCTAATTCAGAAAATCATATACAAAATGCTTAAATTTGTCTATAGTTGCGGAAATTTGTCTATGGCCTCCATACAAAAAATTGCTATTTATAAAACTGGCCTAAGGTGTATGGTGTCCCTTAAGCTCTATTTCGCCTAGCCTATTGGCCAAGCCAGAGAATACTATATGTCTTTGGCCAAGCTATATGTATAGAACCTAAATATTTTATCAAAAAAAATTATGCAATGGTATTTGCTATCCCATGGGCATAGCACATTGCTATCCTTTCAATCCTAACATTGTAAGTATAGGCTACTTTACTTAAACCTAAATCTTTTAGTCAACAAATAATACAAATCTGTTTTTTCAAGTTATTTTATTCATAAAACAATATAAATATTCTATTTCAGGCGTCCCTGAGAACCAACTGCAGGATTTCCTTTCGACGTGCATCTTCGCGCGCGCGAATTTAAATCCTCAGCTATTTAACTACTGCTACTCGGTAGCGCTAATGCACAGGTAACAATTTTATCTAGGTGATAGATTAGCAAAGTTTTAGGCCTTTGTAGTATTTTTAAACTTTCTTGCATAGTGCAAAGAGTAGACTTTTAATTTCGTTCTCAAGACTTCAGTTCATTTAAATACATGGGATTTAAACCAAAACATATCATAATGATTTGCATGATTATTTAAAAGATTATTTTTAAGTAGCAAAATTGTTTGTAAATGTAAATCTCCACTATTTACATAATACACATTAAAATGAATTACAAAATTCTATAATTCCATTAATTAACTATCCAATGGACATACAAAATTATACTATAATATATCACATTGTTACAGGCGTGACACAAGGAATGTCCCCATCCAGAACTTTGCTGAAACCTTCCCCTCCAAGTTCTTGGACTCCAAAGTGTTCTCCCAAGCCCGTGAAGTGGCCAGAGTAGGAACTACAGCTGCCGTAAGTTACTATTTCACCTTCTCTTTCCCTCCGCAACAGTTATCGCACACCTTGTCACCTTCGGAGCACAAGACCGGCTTGTAATTCGGAGTCCACGGCCCCAAGCTTGTGTTAGAATAGAAATCCATAGGATACGTCCCATCATCTTTTAGCCATTTACTATTTCCTAATGATACTGAAAACTCATAAGGACTCAGCAGAGGCTTGGGGAAGGCTGTCCCCCAATCTATGGACAATCTCGGACATGCCACTTGTACAAAGGCATCAAGGTTAAATAAGGCTAGTTTACTTGGAAAAATCTCAGATAACAATATTTTAACATATTTCTTATCTGCATTTTTAATTTGCTTTTCTAGATTACTTAAAACTTTTGTACTACCTTGTCTACCAAGAGTGCCTAGTATTAGACCAAAATTGCCAGCTTCCTCTGCCGTTTTCACTTGATTTTGCCTGTTTTCTTGCATCAAGCTATGTTCGTATAACTCTGATGTGAATTTCTTTTCATAAGGATCATATTTATAGGCTGGGATACTAGGATTTGCTATCATAATTGCTTCTAAGTGAAATCTCCCATCACCAAGATATATAATGTATTCAGAGTCCACTTTTGGTGCAGTGCATCCTAGAATTTCTCCCGGTGATAGTGGTCTGCATTGAGGAACTGTTACTATGTATTCATCTGACCGAAGAGTTTTAGCAATAGCATGTAGAGTAGTGACAAATTGGATTGTGCTAACTATGGCTAGATGTGATCTTTTAGGGAAATTCAATTTGATTGTCTCTATAAAGTGTGACGGGTCAATCTTGATGTCCACAAATATGTAGAGTACCTTGACGTCAGCGGTTTGGTCAATGGGTATGAGGCAGGAGTGTCCGTAGTGCACGAGCAGGTCGACGCCGAGCGCGGCCGCCGTGAAGTCGTCGATACAGCAGGCTCCATACGTCACATCTCCCATTATTAATGTGTCAGCCTCAGTGAATGTCTCAATGATGTCACACAGAGTCGTCGCGAACAATGTCAACCCTGAAAAATATAGGAAACCTCTTAACACCTATCTTAAAACTTTCGAAACAAGACAAAACCAGTGGTAGTTTACAAACCTTCCGGAAATTGTAGAGCCACTCTTTTAGCACCAACCGATCTTATTCTCCATATTGTCTTGTGGATTTCGAAGTTGTAGTTCTGAGGCAATGCTTCGCATGCTCTATTCAGCAAAGGATCGTTTAATAACTCGTCTGGAATTTTATTCAGAGAACGAACGTTCGGTTTGAATGTTTTTCTCTGTCCTTCGGGCTTTGCTCGCACTACGACTACCCCTGGGGTTTGGAGTATGTCTTCCATTGCTTCCAAGGTTGTTGTAAATCTACGCACAATCACTCTCTCGATATTACAGGTTATACCTATTTTCATAAAAATATAAACACGCGCGCTGAGATCTCGGTCATCGATAGGTGGCCTACGTGACTTTTGCAGTTTTGCGTTCCGTTTCAAAATATGAACTTAGCTTAGTGTTAAGCAATTCGGTCTTGTTTATTAATTCTTTAATGAATTTCATCTTTGAATTTATACACTATCGTTTAAAATTAAATAAATTATTTTTATTAATTATCGTGCTTAATAAATAATTATAATTCTAATCCATTATTATTTTATTTGTAGCCACAAAACTCAATCGGCACATTCGTGGAACGGAATAGAAAGTTGACAGCTGTCATCGGAATGACAACACGTTCCATTTCATGCAAACAATGTTTTAATGTTTGTCGTTCCGTTTCAGCGTAATCCTATCATCATCCCACGAGACTACACCGCCACTGACTTGGAAGAAGAACATCGTCTCGCCTATTTCCGTGAAGATATTGGCGTGAACCTTCATCACTGGCATTGGCACTTGGTGTACCCGTTCACTGCCAGCGACAGAGCCATCGTTGCTAAGGATCGTCGCGGCGAGCTGTTCTTCTATATGCACCAGCAGATTATCGCACGGTACATAATATTTAATTGTTACATTACGTTTTTGACGATTATTTTCCAGGCTTAATGGGTTATTTTATTTGTAGTTACAATGGAGAACGGTTGAACAATTCGCTGAAGCGAGTGAAGAAGTTCAACAACTGGCGTGAGCCTATCCCAGAGGCGTACTTCCCTAAGCTTGACAGCTTGACGTCAGCCCGTGGTTGGCCCCCACGGCAGTCTGGCATGCGCTGGCAAAATCTGAATCGTCCCGTCGACGGCCTCAACATTACCCTCGATACTATGGAAGGGCAGAGGAGGGCTTTGGAAGAGGCTATTGCCAGTGGACGCGTTCAACTGGTAAGTTCTTTAATCGAATTGCCACTTCTGAAGTGATAGGTATATACTTATAGGATAATGTTTTTCTAATTGTTTTTTTTTTATAGCCCAACGGCAGTACCATGCCATTGGACATCGACACGCTGGGCAACATGGTGGAGGCGAGCATCCTGTCTCCCAACCCGCAGCTGTATGGCACCGTGCACAACAACGGCCACACCTTCTCCGCCTACGTGCACGACCCTGACCACCGCTATCTGGTAAGATTGTATGCAGCCCCTTAGCCCGAAAGCAACATGTCGGGGTCTGCTAAAGTTTTCAACTGTACCTACAGCAAATGAATTTCAATTACGCAGGAGTCATTCAGCACCATCGCAGACGAGGCGACGACCATGCGCGACCCCCTCTTCTACCGCTGGCACGCGTGGATCGATGATCTGTTCCAATCGCACAAGGAGTCCACATACGTGCCACGCTACACTCGCTCCGAGGTAGGTACTAGACCATCATCTAACCCAGGGTCAGCCAGAGTTGAAGGCTTCTGCTTATCCTCACGTCCACCGCTGGACATAAGCCTCTTTCATGGATTTCCATGTGGTCCTCTTAACCTACACGTATCTTTTCAGCTTGAAAACCCTGGCGTCAAAGTAATGTCAGCCACGATCCAGAGCCAAGGCGGGCAGCCAAACACCCTCAATACTTTCTGGATGCAGAGCGACGTGGACCTCTCGCGTGGACTCGACTTCTCCAACCGAGGACCCGTGTTCGCGCGCTTCACCCATCTCAACCACCGACCATTCCAATATGTGTAAGTTCTTCATCATACCAGCTGAAATACTTCTAGGCTGGGTATGTTAACAAAGGTTCCTAGCGATATTGACCAGAACATTGGTATGCGGGTCTTCAGTCAGCCTTCCAGCTTAGACATAAGGGTGTTAAAAAGTAAGCTAAATTAAACCCTATTGCTTTGAATAAGTAATTGTAGAAAATAAATATTCCCTGTACCAAATTAGACCTAAACGTTTTTAAGATTTTTTATACATTGTCGATAACGATAAGGCACTTAAATGTATATTCAGTGTCGATATTCGTCAACCGATTCAGGATTACGTTAGAATGCCTTCCACTGAGGCGAAGCGGAACGGAGACGGGCGGAATCTACCAATAACATGATTCGGTACTTGTCTCCGCACTGACACGGCGGCAGCATAGTTTCCGCCTTGGTGGAAAGGCAAAGAAAGATTATGCTTAAAATTTGGTCTGAGTGTCACTGATGTTGTGTGTGTGTGTGCAGCATCAACGTGAACAACACGGGCTCGGCGCGCCGCACCACGGTGCGCATCTTCATGTCGCCCAAGTCCGACGAGCGCAACCTGCCCTGGAACCTCAACGACCAGCGCAAGATGTTCATCGAGATGGACCGCTTCGTCGTGCCGCGTACGTACACCTGCAATCTTATTAGTACATGATGGTTTTGTGACAACATTGGGGCCCGACGCAGGGCCGTAGCCAGGGTTGTAGTTAAGATATGCTGCACTGCTAACGCTGATGCTTTCCCAAGAATCTGAAGTCAGTTAAGTTAGAAGGAATCTCTGTTAATTTGAAGAAGGTGTTGCTAGGAGTCTTTCACACTGCTACAATGTTTCAGCATGCGGCGCCGGTGCGCGAACGAGATAACGCTCTGTGTGTGTATAGCGCTGTCACGCTTGCACACCGTGGCCGCATGCGATTGCGGCGCCAGTGTGATAATCGCCTTAGTGTAGATCATCAACACGAACGGACGTTAATATAAGGCCTTAAGGCATTAAGTCCGCCGTTTGTACCTTTTTATGTGCAATAAAGCTTAAATAAATAAATAATATACTACATTGTTATCTGTAAGCTGTTCCTGAGAGCTAATTGAAGAAAACCGGGTAAATATGATACTTATTTACAGTATGTATTTGATTAATTGAATTGCAGTGAACGCCGGCCAGAACACCATCACCCGCCAATCCAGCCAGTCGTCCGTGACCATCCCGTTCGAGCAGACCTTCCGCGACCTGAGCGCGCAGGGCGACGACCCGCGCCGCGACGACCTGGCCACCTTCAACTTCTGCGGCTGCGGCTGGCCGCAGCACATGCTGGTGCCGAAGGGCACCGAGGGCGGCGCGCAGTACCAGCTGTTTGTTATGTGCTCCAACTATGAACTGGATAAGGTAAGCTAATTGTTAAATGAACCTTCATCTATCCAAATTAATTGTAACGGCTATCTATCCGGTTCGAAGGACCTGTTTTTGTGATCATAAGCTTTTACGACTTCTCTTAGTATGTACATTATAAATGATTATAGACAGGTAACAAAGAATTGAAGATTCAACCAGATGCCGCAAATGCCTGTTAAATGAAAACTAAGGGTGTCGTCGATTTTTTCATATCTACTATATATGACGTCACGACGTCGCTATCATTGTAGGCATAGGCAAGCCGCGCAATTACTAACTAATTGCACATATGTTACTCACTGCGCATGGAAACTTAATTTGAAAAAAAAATCATTTCCACGAATTCCAGGTGGACCAACCCGACGGCACCGAGCTCTCCTGCGACCAGGCCTCTAGCTTCTGTGGTCTCAAGGACCGCCTGTTCCCCGACAAGCGCGCCATGGGCTTCCCCTTCGACCGGCCCTCGGCCTCCGCCAGCAGCATCAGCGACTTCATCCTCGATAATATGGCGCTCACTGACGTCACCATCCGTCTGCAGAACACCACCGAGATCAACCCGAGGAACCCGCGCACTTAGATTGTTAACTAACGGCCCGACCACTACTTCCCGCGGCATGTAAGGGGAAGCGAGACATTAGATCGCAGCGTCTCCTTCCTCCACATCATTTAAAAGGAAGCCAGTAGGGTTTCTGCTCGAGAATTCTCGAGGCGAGAAATCTCGAGAAATTTGTCCTTCGTCGAGACGGGAAAAAAAAACCGCAATGCCTCGAGAATTCGAGAAATAAATCGCAAGAGCGATAAGTAAAAAAAACACAGGTTTAACACTTAATGCGTCTAGCTTATGCTGTCTGTGCTCTGTGCTTAACCTGTCGGATGAGTGGGACTGTAGGACCGGCTGTCCAGTCCAGAGTGGGGTCGCTAGAGCTGCGTTCTCGAGGGTAGATGTGGAAACCTAAGTGGCGAGTATATTATATGTTTAAAGTCTAGTGACATCTCTCTACCCCCAGCCCCGCACCGGTGTTGCCCTTGAGCCATCTTTGATGTCGCTTTTTATGGGATCCCATCTTGCGGAGGGCGAGTCACCGTCTGCCGGAATTAAAATTGGATACCGTTTTATTAAGCAGGCGTCCGGTTCTTCACCCAATAGCCCAGTAATTAGCCCATACTATTCACCCAATAGCCTAGTACATTTTAGACTCCATTAACTGAATAGTCCTTACACCATGGCGGGCGTTGTGTCTGCGTGCGTCCCATGACACGGGCAAGGGCAGCATCCTTTTAGTGTATCCCTCACTTTTCATTAAATTGTCTAAAGGGCCTTTGCGCGTTGGCTTTGGCTCCGCATACGCCTTCCAAAGGTCCGGAACACCATGGTTCCGTGGTCGGAAAAGACCTTCTCAAATTTCTCGAGATACTCGAGACACTCGAGAAATTGTGTTCGAGAATTCCCGTGCCTCGAGAAATAAAAAAGGTCGAGAAACCAGAAACCCTAGAAGCCAGGCATTAGATCGTGGCATCTCTTTTCAGCGCTTGATTGCTGGCTGTAACGGGATGTGGCAGAGCCGTAAAAAAATACATATGGCAAATAAAATGGATACCGATTCTAGTGTATGTTCATTAGTATGTACACACACTATTTGTAATGTAGTTAGAGCATAAAAAAAAACAAGAGGCTGATAGACTAGTATTGTAATTGTTGTAACTTGTTTTAAGTATTATATGTGATAGTTATGTAGTAAACCCGTTTGTAGTGTAAGAATAATTAGAATAAAAATGCAATGCAAAAATAATTCAGTAGGTATTTTGATTTCATATCCTAAAATTGAAAAAATAACCTTAGACCATCAAGTATCGAACAGAAAAATTATGCCACTGACGTTACGCCACTCTTATATTTTGGACGTGATATCATTTGCTGACGTTGAGAGCAAATCAGCGTGATTTGACATCTTTGGCAGTCTAAGGGTTAAATAAAAATATTGAAGACAGGGCTTGTAACCGGTTAATGCAAAAAACCCCGAAATGATCCAATATATTTAATTATTTTATGGTTATTATGTAAAACCCGATGTTTTATTATAGTTTTCACTTCAAATTATAGGATTATTAGATTTAGTATAAAACAGTAACAAAAAGAACGAAAAAACAAACCGGTTTTTTACTATGGATTTCGGTTACGGTTACAAGCCCTGATTGAAGAGTTCATCATTATATGAATAATCAAGAAATAGATATAGGTATATGAAGAAATAAAAAAAACAAATATTTCTAATACATGTTTATTTTATCAGGTTAACAGTGATAACTTCTACATCTCCCATAGTGCTATGTGTTTCATGTTTCGTTTCTGGTTTGGTTTCATATATGTCATTGTAAAATGATGGTTGGAATAAGCAGACTTTCAGGGTAGGAATTGAGACATCAAAAGTCTGTATGAGTGTTCCATAGTTGAGATCTACAGACGTGCTGATATGAGTGTCTTCCTATCGCAGGTTTCTTCAAAAACCACATTTATTACAGCTTGTCCATGACAATCTTGATTCAATCAGTCCACAGTTAGATGGTCCACGATTTCAAGTGGAAATATCAGTGAGTTCATCCATAGTCCGACGTAGCCTCATACAGTAACATGTTGTGGCAGCCCTTAGACCTGTAATAAGATACTCCTATTTACAATCTGATAAGGATTAGTATTCAAGATTTAGACGATAGTGTGTTAAATCAGGCCTATCATTTTGGTATCATGTTGTTATCAAAGTAACACATTTTCGGCTCGTGTTTGATATCATCATTACAATATAGATAAATACGCTGCACGTCAGATATCTTGTATATACACATACAGGTAGCTTAAAAAATATAAATAGATATTAGTTTAATAATAATATTCTTATCCATCTGCGCAAATAAAAAATTGTCAAGACAAATGGAATTCTGATCTAAAAATGGTAGAACTTTAACATTTATTTAAAATGAAATAATACCTATGTGTTTCTGTCAGCAGTAGCGGCATGGCTGATCTGGAAATGAAGAATAATTCTGAATTAGCGTCACATTATCGTTATAAATTTTAAGGACATTGTTGTATGAACAATCAGGCCTATCATTTAATATCACGTGTTCATCATATAACACATTTTGGCTCTTGTGTATTTTCATCATTTTATCAAAGGACAACATATTTCGGTTAGATTAATTATGCTTTTTTAATAGCATCAGTACTTCAGAAAAAGTAATGGGGAATTAATTTTTTAGGTTAGGTAAATATACATTGTTAAAAACGGGTTTCAAGAAGGCATTATTTATTTTATAATACTAAGTAAGCGTGCCTAAGTAAACATGCAGAAGCATTTTTGGATAAGATCGATATTATTTACAGAGCTATTCGACTTCCTAATCTTATCTGCTATTACAAAACTTGGTAGAAATGCTTATCAGTCAGTATTTAAATAATCATTGCTATCGGAAACGGTGGGAATATAAGATATCAATCATCATCGCCCAATTCTCTGGAAACTGAAATAGGGTTAGCACGTGCCGTTTTAGACACGTGGTACTAAAGTACAAAAGCTCTATAAAAACAAATACGAATAACAATTTCATTACCTGCTAATTAGATTACTGCTTCTTCTCAAAATCAATTATTACTTGATCATTATATGAGAGATATTAAAAATTAATCAAAGAACGGTAACCCATCACGAGCGTGACGAGCGTCAGCTAAGCGAAAAGAAAATGAAATGAATGAATGAATGAAATGAAAATGAACAAACACAGATCTGTTTATGGGAACCGACATTAAAAATCAAACACTTAAAAATATGTTCGTCTCGTTTTAGCTCAGCACTATATTCTTAAGTAAAAAGAGATGACAAGTATTTACGTAAAAACCTAACGCGGCCGATAAATCCACCATATTGTGCGCTCATGACGTCATCGTCTGTCAGTTGAGTGGTAATTTTAGGGTTGTACTCTATTTATCGACATTGATATCGATCTATTATTAATGCCTACTACCATTTTCTTGTTTCATTCATTATGCTATCCAGCTTAAAACCCACACGAATTATCTTATCTAAATAATTATTATTTCATAATGCTCACCACATACCTAGCGGTTTTCCTCGCGGAATTACCGGAAGTAGCGGAAATTCATAGACAAATTAAGCATTTTGTCTATGAATTTCCGCTACTTCCGGTAATTTGTCTATGGCTTCCATACAAAAAATCTGCTACCATAGACAAATTTCCGCTACTTCCGGTAATTCCGCGAGGAATTCCGCTAGGTCTGTTTTGACCCGTAATGTATGGAGCTTTGTCGATGGTAGCTTAAATTTGTCTATGGCCTCCATACATTACTGCCTCCATTCCGCTAGGTGTGTTTTGATCCTAAGGGTCAAAACAGACCTAGCGGAATCACAGCGGAATTATGCCAATTCATAGACAAAATGCTTAAATTTGTCTATGGTAGCGGAAATTTGTCTATGGCTTCCATACAAAAAATCAGCTACCATAGACAAATTTCCGCTACCATAGACATTTTGTCTATGAATTGGCTTAATCCAGCTGTGATTCCGCTAGGTGTGTTTTGACCCTTAGGATGTGTCGCGTATGCGGTCTCTAGTTAAAACGGGTATTAGACATTGCAACCTGCAGGGCCCAATCTGTTGTGTACCCTGCTTCTCCCTTCCCTCCTTCAGCTCCCTACGGGCCCTACCCTTAATTACACCTACCAACCTGACAGATTGGGCCCTGCAGGTTGCAATGTCCAAGGACCGGAATTCTTCATAGCAAAAATCAAACTGTCAGAGGTATTGACTAGAGATGCACCGAATATCCGGTTACTATCCGGTATCCGGCCTATCCGGCCCTTATTTTAATATCCGGCCGGATACCGGATGTAGTCAGAGTCGCCCACTAGTCATACAAAAAAATTTTTTTTACACAAATATACGCGAGCACGTGTGTACTTTTGAAAGAAGTTACTCCGTACTAACATAATAAAATTCGTTTTGTTGCCTAGAATTCCTAGGAATGTATCCGCGCGAACGTTCACACGACGCAGGTCGAAACCTGCACGACGCGCACCTGCGAAACTCAAATTGTAGGTATAGTACCGCCGGCCGAATATTCGGCGGCCGGATACCGAATATTCGGCGGAGGGTCAGGCCGAATATCCGGTATCCGGTATCCGGCCAAACCACTATCCGTTGCATCTCTAGTATTGACCGTGATGTTTTATCGACTTATCGATGTTTCGGAATAATATCGCATTAGGTATCCATTACCAGCTTAAAAGATTATTCTGTAACATTTGACCTCTTTGATAAGCAACTTGCATCTCCATATTAAAATCGAGCGTTATCGAGTACCTACTACAAATACGCTCCTGTTACTTTAACTGAGGTAGAACGCTCGTTTTCATCTTATAAATGGATGTACAATGAAAACAGGACTAATTTAAAAAGTGACAATGTTGAAAAAATAATGACTTTTCTTTTACTATAGGCAAGATGAAGTAAAAAAATTTAGTACAGATTTAGATTTCGACTCTGTAATTTTCAATGAAGGTTAGTTGCCTAGTCTTAGCTGTTTTTAATTTTTCATGTTAAGTTTCATATTGAAAAATTAAAATAAAAGTATGTTCTGTTTTATTTTTTACTATTATACTATACTAACATACAGTGGCGGTCAGCTAATTAGGGACACCCTTATTTTGTTTGTGTATATATCCAAAAGCCTGATTTCATTACTTTAGCTTAGTTTCGTTAAAGTGAGAAATATTTATCGATAAGTCGATAAAACATCATGGTCAATCCCTCTGACAGTTTGATTTTTGCTATGAAGTATTCCGGTCCTTGGCAATGTCTAGCCGTTTAAGGGTCACCACACACCTAGCGGTTTTCCTCGCAGAATTAGCGGAAGTAGCGCTAGTAGCTAGGTGTGTGGTGACCCTAAATCCTTGCTTTGAGGGGCAGCACTACAACCGCCATGTTGTGCGCCTATAGTAGATCTATGTTTCCACAGAATAAATATGAATGAATGAAAATAATTCTATTCCTGTCATAGACATAGGATAAAGGTATAGACGGCACATGGAGATTTTCAAACCAAAATATAACGGGATGGTATTATTACACTTTCAATAGGTACGGCAGAGAGGATTATCGTTGGTCCTTGTCATAGTTCCTTTCTTCCTATTACCCTCCACGCGTTACTTCTAGCAGTGGAGGTTAAGGGGCTACTTTGAAAAATTATAGGTTTTTTCAAACGCTCTAGTGACTAAACGGGAAAAGAGGCTGAATTTATTTTCGAATATATATAATTAGACTATATACTGTTGTTTTTGGCACAAGCCGAAACACGATTGCTGAAAGTTGCCTCGATAGAAAAAAAATCCGAAGTTGGGTCCTTTTCCCCCTTATTTTTCTTAGCTTACGTAAACTATAAGAGATTAAGCAATATAACGAAGTAAAAAATATGGTATTCTGGTTTATCTAAAAAGTCACAGAAACAAAATTACACAAAAATTTATAGATTCGCTTATTATCGTATTTTAGTCAAAAAGTCTGATCCTTAAAAGCGCTGCATCTCTTTCTTTCGTGCACGGGAATCATAAATGTGTCTCTAACGGATGGGCGTGGCCGCGTGGCTTGTCCGAATCGAGGAACGGCCTTAACAAACAGATATAATTCGCATTTCTTCAACAATTTCTGTGATTGCTACGAGAAAAGCTGTTATTTTTCCTAGAAAGTTGTGTCGGCTTAGGAAATGTTCTGTTTTGTGCTGTAGAAGTGATTATGGGCATCTATATATCTATCCCTTACCGGGGTACATGTGCGCGGGCTCTAGTTAGTTAGACCCAAGGGCCTGACACGCTTTTATTTGACATTGAAAGAGAAAGATAGCCTAATTGCGATTCCTACAAGCGGAAATAGAAAAGAGTATCATGTGTTGTCCTTATCACCGACCGGACTTTTGTTCATGGTCGGGGTGGGATGTTCTGTATTTGTCTGCAAAAGCCGAACCGATCAAAAAGAAGCAAATCTTACATTTCATGCGTAAGTACAAGTTTTCTGTATTTTGATCACTTATTTCCTTCTCAAATCTCACAAGAACCAAGTTGCTGAGTTAAATCATTAGTTGTATCATAAAAAAACTAGTTAAAACACGAAAAATCTGTAAATGATTTTCAAAATAACTTCGCGAAGTTTGACATGCAAACCGGTCAAATTGCGTAGTACCTCAAAGCAAGCATTAACTAGAGACCGCACACGTGTACCCCCGTATGGGATAGATATATAGATGCCCATAATCACTTCTACAGCATAAAACAGAACAATTTACCAATCTTTTCCTTAGCCGACACAACTTTCTAGGAAAACTAACAGCTTTTCTCGTAGCAATCACAAAAATTCTTGAAGAAATCGCGAAATATCTGTTTGTTACCCTCCACTGCTAGAAGTAACGCGTGGAGGGTAATAGAAACTATGACAAGGACCAACGATAATAGCACCTCTCTGCCGTATCTATTGAAAGTGTAATAAGACCATCCCGTTCTATCTTGGTATTATTAGTTCCATGTCAGATCTATGGGTGGTATATCTATGCGTAGTACAGATATACGATTAGCCAGCTTAGTATTAGGGTCGCCACACACCTAGCGGTTTTCCTATCGGAATTACCGGAAGTAGCGGAAATTCATAGACAAATTTAGCATTTTGTCTATGAATTTCCTCTACTTCCGGTAATTTGTCTATGGCTTCCATACAAAAAATCTGCTACCATAGACAAATTTCCGCTACCATAGACAAATTTCCGCTACTTCCGGTAATTCCGCGAGGAAAACCGCTAGGTGTGTGGCGACCCTTATACAAGTCCAATAAAAGCCGTATTACACATTGCAACCTGCAGGGCCCAATCTGTCAGGTTGGAAGGTGTAATTGAAGCTAGGGCCCGTAGGGAGCTGAAGGAGGGGAAGGAAGAGGCAGGGTACACAACAGATTGGGCCCTGCAGGTTGCAATGTGTAATACCGCTTTTAATCGGTCGGTTTATAGGGTTGCCTACAAGAAGAAAAAATACCCTAAAAATTTCCCCATATATAGGGGTATTTCAAGCAATTTGATATTTGCAGATTTCCAACGGACGAAGAAACTTGCAAAATTTAGATTCCTGCACGGAAGTGTTGGCGCTCGTCACGCTGTTCGTTGTGTCCGGGTGTGAGGAACTAGCTCCTGTTCGTGTCGCGGTGTTCGCAAGTGCGATGCTTAGAATTTTTAATATTTGTTCTTGTTGCGCTTGTTGAACGCTCAAAAGCTGCGCGAATTGTTCGGCGTCTATCTCGTCGCCAATAAAATAAACTCAATTTATTTACATGTATCGCTGTAATTCATTGATAATAAAATTAATGACATATTAGACGTTGTTATTATTTGAAGGGTTTCTAAAACTAAATACTTAAAAGGAGGTTGGATATTAGAGATACTAGCTTGTGTGAATTTGTATAAAGATGTTCGGATCATTTTATTCTTGTTTTAATCATTAGTCCTCGTGATTTTTCACGCAAATTACCCAAAACTTGACGATTTCAAAAAAGTCATTTGTACACCCTCTTATACTCGTAAGCGTAAATTGGCAAATTGCATTCAAAGCCAAGTTATGCAAATATAGTTATTTGTTATACAAGTGGTGAAAGTTGTATTTTACGTGCGAGTGTTATTTGAAACACGAGCTAGCGAAAGGATTCTATTATTGACCACGAGCGAAGCGAGTGGTTCAAAAATAGAATCCTGAGCGTAGCGAGTGCTTTAATACACGAGACGTAAAATAACTTTCACACGTGTATAACACAAAACTTTTCACCTCACTACAGCGAGGAAAATAAGAAAAAGGGTGCATTTTGCTCGGTTTCCCGTAATTCCTCAGGTGTTTAATACTTCTTCATCACTCGAATCACTAATTTTTAACAAAACAATCTAGAAAAACATGCGAATATTTAACGTTGATATGATGGATGAATTGAAAATGAAATGAAAAGTTTTGACGTAAAAGGTTTTATTAAATGTCAGATGCGTTTTGTTCGTACGTAGACTTATTCGGCTGTCAGAACAATTTATCCGTTTTTACAAAAAGAATGAAGATTAATGTTGAATGCTGATATTTATGAATTAAAATAAAGTTGTAAGACTGTATTAAGTGTTTTTACTCGATGCAATTCATTAATTGCGATGTTAAAAATTCTGCACTTTTAACGTTTTACGTTTTGTTAGCTGTCAAATGTCACTTAAGCCACTTGTCACTTATGTCAAAACTCTTTCACCACATGTGGATAAAAAGCGATTTTCACAATAGATATTAAACAAACAAAAAGGGCTTTCCGAGCTAGTGAGGTGAAAAAACATTTAAATCGTCAATAATGAAAAGTAATGTTTTAATTGGGAATGGATGAAAATTTTGAAAGTGGTTGATATTTTTTCTAATGATAGGAATAACCATATTAAGTAACAGAAAAAAGTTTCAGATTTTTTGGTTTCGCCATATATTTTACAAAAATAAAAACATTTTCATTCACCTAGCGTCCGTCCCTTGACGGCTGCAAGGGTTATATCACAGTCTTAAAAAAAAACCACTTGACATTGATTGATTGAAGTGACATTGACAGTTCAAGTGACAGTGACATTCGTCTTGTCACTCTTGTCTGAGAACTCATAACCTTTTGTGCTTTCATCTGGTGAACTGCTTTCTCTGTGTTTCTGTGCATTTTACGACTCATTTCTCCACCCGGATCTCTGATTTTGCCTGCCTCAACGACGACCTTTGCTTTTAAACCCCGGACTTGATCTTGATAGCTACCACGACGACCACTGGAATTTGAAACTGGAATCGATTTTTTTTGGCGAGATATTGTCTTTATCACCATGAATACATATCAACGATATAGAGATCCTAAAACGTGTTTTATACCAACTTGCTCTAAGACTGATCAAAAAAACCCGGACTTAAAGTTCTTTGCTGTAAGAAAAGAGCTGAAAGAACGTTGGTGTCAATTAGTTGGCAGGAACTGTCCAAAACGAGCACTGTATTGCTGTGAAGGCCACTTAAACGTAAGTCACTTGTTGTATTTACCATATACAATTTACTAATTTATCATTTTTATGTTAATTTAAACCACCCAACCCAACAGACCTTGATTCAAAAGATTAGATTGCTGAGTAAACTCCAGACTCCATTAGTGACCCTTGGTGACTATTATTATTATTTATTTGAGATGCAACGGATAGTTGTTTAGCAAGATTTGATTCCCCATTTTGGCCGTTAGGGTGGTGTGGTATTTTAGCATAATGTTGGGTGAGGCGCTTAGGGTAAAAGGTCAAGAACCCCTATACTAATAGCTAGTGTATATATTGTGTAGTTTTAGGCAGTACTAATAACTTCATATCAACAAGGTGGGACCTTTTCCTATTCACTGATACATTTTGTTGAATCCAGGGAGGAGGAGGCCCAGCTAGATCTTATCTACCTTAGCCAAAGTTACATTCTTATAGAATTTCATATTGGTTATGCACACTCCAAAAGTGAAGCGCTTAAAATGAGTGAATTCAAACAGTTGTCTTTAGTAGTGCACCAGCAAGCGAGTAATGTGGACATGCTAATGAGCTCCCATCACCCGCATGAGAAAGAGACAAACTGTAATTTTCTAACAACGAGAGTGACAAAGATGTAATGATTGTCAAGACAGATAAATATAATATATATAATTATTGGTAGGTTATCAAATAAATTTGGCAGCATTTTTTGTTCTCATTATGTTAGAGTAAAACCCATCCATAGTAAAATATCATTGATGACAGCATATTTTTTCACACTTACAGTTTGAAGAAGATTTGGAAAATTATGAACAATGGACATCTGGAGCAAAGCCAAAATTGAAGATGAATGCCACACTCAAGAATTTTACAAAAAAACCACTGACAACAAAAGTCAATTCAATGAATATTGGAGATGCTAATCAGCCTTCAACTTCAAGTGCTGATGATCTTGCTAGCATGCCAATCCCTCATAATGTAAGTAATCTTTATGATATTGGTGTACATTAATGTCATGAATTTCTATCAGTAAACACTTTCTCTGGCATAATGTACCTACATTGAATTCAAATATTAACTTTATTTTTAGTACCCTATATGGAAATGGTTTTTTTTGCATTTTCTAATGTGCTAATGAACCTGCTTACCAAGCAGACCCGAGGTTCAATTGAGTCATGATGTCATCTCGTACCCACAACACAAGTGTTATTGAACTTACTTTATAACTAGGTTGATTTTTGTGTTTGTGTAATTTGTACTTGTATTTTATACCTACAATACAGATTTAGACTTAAGCAATGTACTACAATCTTCTTTTTGTAACTTTATGTACTTTTGATATGCTCCCCAAGATAATACTATTTGTACGAACTAATAGCATCACTAGTAGCATCAGATACTTTTTGTTTTATTTATTCCTTGCATTTTCGTTTCAGATTGACGCAGCTGTGCAGTGCGAAAAGAATATTGGTGTAGCAAATAAGCGGGTTATGGCCCAGCCCAAGACTCAAGATAGAGATACTCAATTTCGTGGACGGAAAATCAAAGAAAGAGTGATGCCATCACTAATGATGCATCACCCCGACAGCGAGGACAGCCCAAATCAATCACCATCACTATTTGGGACATCGAACTTCGACTCATCCTCTAGTGCTCAGCGAGACATTGAAAAACGTGGCCGGGAGCACATGTTGAAAATGATAACAAACAAACCCAAAATGTTTTTAGGTTTACCAAAAAGTTTTTGGTGGATTATTAACTTCATTGCCAAGGAGTGTTCTTGTGTGGCACTTCATATAATTATCACATTATTCAAATTAAAAAACAACGACTCATTCGCTAGGATGAGTGAAGAATTTCAAATGGCTAGGTCAACAATCAGATTGGTGTTCGAAAAGAATATCACAGTTTTATCGACATACTTTCAAAATTGTATATATTTGCCGCCACTCAGGGATATAAAAAGAAATTTACCTTTAGCATTCAAAATTAGATACTCTAATGTACAGTGTATCATTGACTGTTTCGAAATTCAAATTGAAAAACCCAGTGATCCAGAGAAACAAGCGGCAACATGGTCACAGTACAAATCATGCAATACAATGAAGTATTTAATTGGCAGCACACCTTCTGGATACATTTCATTTATTTCAGCGGGTTATGGGGGAAGGACATCTGATAAAGCAATCACGGAGAAAAGCTGCTTTATTGATGTTCTTCCTCTAAATGCAGTTGTTATGGCAGATAGAGGTTTCAAGGAAATAGAATCTTTGCTGAGTACCAAAAATGCGAAGCTGTTGAGACCTCCAAGTGTATATTCGAATAAAAAAATGACAAAAGAAGAGGTCATAGTAACTAAAGTCATCGCAAGTTTGAGGGTCCATATTGAAAGAGTAATAAGAAGACTAAGAGAATTTCATATGTTGAAACCTCATTCTGTAGTGAATAATAAACATATAAAGTATTTGGATGAATTGGTGATTATTGCATGTGGGTTAATTAATCTACAGAACCCGATAATAAAAGACTTGTGATTACATTATGGTGTTTTATTCTATTAAAAACATAGGTATTCTACAATAGTAGTATTGTATGCATGTAGTGCATTGGAGTATTTTGTCTGTAACATATTTAAGCATTAGCTATTTCAGATTTAACATGGTCTTAGGTTTTGAATATATTCATGGTAATTCGAAAACAGTCTTAGAGCAAGAGCTTTATGGAAAACAGTTGTCGTACAGTCAGCGTCAAATATATTGTAACAGATAGAGTAGCCAAATAGTTCGTCACACCATACAAAATATATGGTGTGACGAACTATTTGGTCACTTTCTTTGGCTGTTACAATATATTTGACGCTGGCTGTACAGTCAGCGCCAAATAATTAGTAGCAACCAAACACCCGAAGGATGTGTTTAGTACGGCGGATCATGTCATTGTGATACTATACAACACGACCACGGAGCCTTTTGTTATTTCTATTGTGGTATTAATTCACGAAAAAATATACTTTTACGTAGGTAGGTACTTTAGGTTTAAAAAAATTTACTTTTACAGTTTCAGCATAGCGACGTACGGGGCGTCGTCCAGGTAGATGCTACCTTGCAACGCTATATTTCTTTAATTTTTAGGTCAAAAGGGCATTTGTAGTCGACTAATCGTATAGTTAGCTGCAGAGTTACGTGACTGTACACATGAAGATAAAATTTGCTAATTTGTAATAAAATAAGTTTTCAACAATAGTAATGAGTATCTTTAGTTATTTATATCACAGTCTATTTATTCATTTGTCTACCATAAAATATAGGAATCCTATTACTGGGAAGCATAGCAAGCTTGTTGTTCATCCTAGGGAACCCCGGAGGTACATAGGGCCTCCACAAGATCCTTCCACGCCTTTCTGTCCTGAGCAACCGTCTTGTCCTCTCTCCAGTTCATTCCTACGGCTCGTAGCTCGCTCTCAACGCTCCTCGGCCACGTGTGTATGGGGGGCGCCCTGCTGGCTCGCTTACTCTCCTGAGGCCGCCACTTGAAAGCGATACTGGCAATTCATGCCAAGGGTCGTCGTTAAAGGTATCCGGTTATTTTTCTCTTGTGCAGGATTCATAATCGATTAAGTTTAAGAGCGTGCAGGTGATTAGCTCACAGCGCCCCGATCACGACGATGGGTCTGCCATCTTTACGTCCGTGCCCGCAGAGCCAGATCTTCTAGGGGGTGCCCCAAGGCTTCTGGTAGCCTGTGTGGTTTCATACGGAGTGTCCTCTCCGGTCTGTTGGTCTGCGAGATTTTATTCTATTTTATTTCATTCCTACCCTGCTACTATTGAGTAGACGGGCATACCAACCATATTCAGGTTGCTGCACTGTTCATGATTATTGGAAAAACATTTAGTTTCCAGAATTCTTCTGCATCTCTCATTAAGTTTTGTATGTAATTTTGATCAAAGTTTATAATAATTTTCTCAATTTTGCCGTTTGTTTCGTACTTTGGGTCTGCCACACAGAAGAAACACTTTGTTTTGCCAGCCGCAAGCATCTCCAGCTGTACTTGGCCCATGTGTTTGTTACGTATTTTTCCATCCTTTATGTAGTTTTTCTTAGTTTTTTCAGAAACGGGACACTTAATTTCCACTACAAAGTCTTCTCCAACACCATCAGGTGACGCTCCAAAAATTCCATTTATGGCTATGAATCCACATTCATCAATTTCTTCATTTATCTCCGTTTTAAGTTGATTTAGAACTTTATTTTCTAAAACTTTTCCTCTTTTCATGGCCTTTGTTTCCGGTGCCTTGCATCCACCCAGTATTTGTTCAACTAGACTGCCACTGGGTGTTTTGCAGTGAGCAATTTCATAAATTTTTGAACCGGTTATTCTGGCTTGGCGAATGTAATGCCACTGTTTTGATTTAACTTGGCCTTTTGTTTCCCTGTTAATGTTTTCTTTATTTTTGATTACTAAATCATCACAGTAGTTCTTATACTCGTCATAGCTGGGACTTTCTTCATTTTCCAAAAAATCAACCATCATGTCAAAAAGACAATATTTTTCTATTTTACTATTGGGATCATAAGCCATGAGCAGGCTATTTCTACAATTCGGATGATTTCTTGCTTCGTTCCATAGTCTTTCCAGTACACTAGGGTCCTTCGGCCCCCTCTTGGGTACTTCACCCTTTGCGAAATCTTTACACATGATTGGGTTATCTCGAGCCCGCTTTAAATTGGGTTTTGTCCAATAGCATTGTACACTGGTTGGTGAAGGTGCATCGCTCCTTTTTTGTAGCCAATGTAATACTACAACAGTGTGTTTACATCCACCTGAAAATAAAAGTAACATTTAGAACATAACTATAGATAATAAAATGGGTATGATTTAACCGATCACCAAATAAATGTGAAGATGATCACCTAATAGATTTGCCACCAAAAAATAAAAATGATTACCAAAAAATAACTTAAAATTATGGAATTATATCAAATTTTAGTTCAATCTCGCACCAGGAAGTAAGTGGTTGAAATGTAAAAATCTTGTTCCTTCATTCCCCATGGCTGAGGGTTGCAAATAAACTTATGTAAAAATAGTAAACAAGTTCTAATTTCGACCGAACTTACCAGCCCCTGCTGTACAGTCACATGAAGTATCGACAATAGTCTCGTTTGACTCCTCTAGATGGACCATCACAATATAATATTTATTGGATATTCTTTGTTCAGGAACAACTTTTGCTCTTACGTCACAGAGATTTCCAGTCCGTTTTATTTCAAGATATCCAATGGCATTTTCTACATATGATTCCCGTGAAATCCTTCAATAAAAAATAATACATGTTTTTATTCCTTAATCATCTTAATCTCAATAGTTAACATTGATTTGAAAATCTAATGCAATTACTAACACAAACTATGATAGATCTTTTTAAATGTTATAACTTAATTATAGTTCCATGTGCAAATAGTTTGTCCAGCAAAAACTATAAATCAAAGCAGATATCATTCCGTAAAACATTTTTATTTTACATAATGAGATAAGAACAAATGGGACATTTTTTTAAATTTTAATGTACTAACTCAAACGAAGTTTTTTTCCACATGTAATTTTATTCTAAATCCACAGCATAATTACGATTTCAACCGCGTTTGCTTCAGATATGTAGTGAAGTTCTGATGCGAGTTTGTTCAGCGTTTTCTCGCGGTCTTGGTTGAAAATGAATACTTACGATAATGCTTTGGCATCTCTTATTTCTCCGACATTATGTTTGTCGCTGTTCTTCATAAACTCCATAAGCATATATGCGTCTACTTTTGGCAAATTAGACGAATCTGCTTTAACAAAAACAGCGGTATCCATGAATGCCGATTTCAAATTCCAGTGGTCGTCGTGGTAGCTATCAAGATCAAGTCCGGGGTTTAAAAGCAAAGGTCGTCGTTGAGGCAGGCAAAATCAGAGATCCGGGTGGAGAAATGAGTCGTAACATGCACAGAAACACAGAGAAAGCAGTTCACCAGATGAAAGCACAAAAGGTTATGAGTTCTCAGACAAGAGTGACAAGACGAATGTCACTGTCACTTGAACTGTCAATGTCACTTCAATCAATCAATGTCAAGTGGTTTTTTTTTAAGACTGTGATATAACCCTTGCAGCCGTCAAGGGACGGACGCTAGGTGAATGAAAATGTTTTTATTTTTGTAAAATATATGGCGAAACCAAAAAATCTGAAACTTTTTTCTGTTACTTAATATGGTTATTCCTATCATTAGAAAAAATATCAACCACTTTCAAAATTTTCATCCATTCCCAATTTCAACAACCCAGTTTGTGCAACACCGATTCTATTGACTCAAGAGCTCGAGACTAATTATTTTCGCCATTATTTATGTTATGATCCTATGTCAAAATGGCGACTCACTCATTGCAGTCACTACGGAGTCAAGTACTTGCAACGGTTTCGACGACATTTTAGTGGAATTTTTTTTGCTACCCTGGCAACCCCATATTTGTGCACAGTATGACGTCATGATAGTGTTTCTCATACCCCCGGTCGCTCGGTAGCACATCTTGTATATATTAATCCCCTTATTCATAAACGGCCACTAAAGTTAAGAGATCGCTGATAATCGTTTGTCCCTTTCCCTCATATAGGTTGGACGGAAAGGGACAAACGATTATCAGAGGCCTCTTAACTTTAGTAGACGTTTATGAATAAGGGGGTAAATCTATGGTTAGACCTGTGATTAGACATTGCAACCTGGGGCCCAATCTGTGTACTCTGCCTCTCCCTCCCCCTCCTTCAGTTCCCTACAGGCCCTACCTTAAAAGCGGTATTAGACATTGCAACCTGCAGGGCCCAATCTGTCAGGTTGGAAGGTGTAATTAAAAGCGGTATTACACATTGCAACCTGCAGGGCCCAATCTGTTGTGTACCCTGCCTCTTCCCTACCCTCCTTCAGCTCCCTACGGGCCCTACCTTCAATTACACCTTCCAACCTGACAGATTGGGCCCTGCAGGTTGCAATGTGTAATACCGCTTTAAATTAAAAGTAGGGTCCGTAGGGAGCTGAAGGAGGGGCAGGGAGAGGCAGGGTACACAACAGATTGGGCCCTGCAGGTTGTAATGTCTAATAGCCGTTTTAATTACACCTTCCAACCTGACACATTGGGCCCTGCAGGTTGCAATGTCTAATACCGCTTTAACTTGCATCTTGCATGTTCAGCATGTTCGCACTCACGTCGGTGCTCGTCGAAAAGTTCGACAAATCATTGAGATAGCGCTGCACTCCGGCACCGCATGCGGTCACGGCGCCAGTGTGAGAATCGCACAATGGCCTCTACAATCGGCGCAATTTTGTCACAAACGCGTGCGATTTCGAGACGTTGACGTCTAGGTAGGTCCAACGAAATCAATCGATGGATCAAAAACCGCAATGTATTAAAAATCGCAGGGGACTACTGTGACTAGTCGCTTACGTCTGTAGAGAGCCTTAATCTCCCCGTCTGTTAATTACTACTGAGTGCCAATGCCAATACGAGTCAAACATAGTATTGGCATATAGCAGGTGTAAACACACAGTCCGTAGGTAGTGTACAGTCGCCAACAAATATCGTCGATTGTAATATGAATTAACATAACCGCCAAAGAATCCTTTGGCGGTTACGTTATAAGCGACGATATATTGGAGTGGCCACGGTACTCAAAAATTTCTGAACATGCACTTTATCGCCTTGACAATAGATGCGTTGTTCAGATATTTGTGACCACTTTGGCCGGTCCGATATATCTGATGGCGACTTTATGATTTTAGATTCAAATAATCAGAATGTCCACCCTAGTGTTTGTCCTGGTTTAATTTAGCCTGGGGTCCGCTTAGCAACCTGATCCCGTGAATTGGCGTTAACAGGCTAGTTTATTTAAACTTGTATATTCCATTTCTTATTTCAACTTCAAAAATTTTAGGTTATTTCGACTATCGCGAGCTCTTTCGATCTGAGTAGGACACAAAGTGTCCCAAAATTTTCATACAATACATTACGATTGCACGCGCCTTCAACTTAGCTGTGACTCATTGCTATTAAGATAATGCAGGCGTTTCAAGCCAACGAAACTTTTTACCTGTCCTGTAGGTAATTCATGTAGATAGTACTGGATAATTCTAACTTCAAACTTTTTGATTTAGGTTAATAATATATAGCTGTTAAGATTTTACTAATTTTTTAATGCGTGAGTTAGGGTCGCCACACACCTAGCGGTTTTCCTCGCGCAATTACCGGAAGTAGCGGAAATTTGTCTATGGTAGCGGAAATTTGTCTATGGTAGCAGATTTTTTGTATGGAAGCCATAGACAAATTACCGGAAGTAGAGGAATTTCATAGACAAAAAGCTTAATTTGTCTATGAATTTCCGCTACTTCCGGTAATTCCGCGAGGAAAACCGCTAGGTGTGTGGCGACCCTTACATAGGGCGCAGTTATCATATGCATATCTACCTATACTGCAGGTACTGCCTATCTGACTCCACCTCAATACCTATTTCGAAATACACTAGCTACTAGCGAACTCGTTATGTAACAGCTACGACCCAAATGTGTAGGTATAAGTACCTATGTACATAACGTAAATACAAGTTGCTATAAGTTACGTCGTAAGCTACCTTTGCATTTTCAAACGTCGTATGTGACAAGGACCTTACATGGAGTTAGTCTCTTTTGGAGTTGGTTGTTTGGTGCAGGCGTCCGGTGGCGCCCCCTGTGGGGCCGACTCGGCTCCCAGGCTTGATAATAATAATATCTCCCCCCCTGGCTGCCACGACACGGCGTCTTGCCGCCATCTCGTCGAGCTCCATGATACGCGCCATTTGAAGGCGCCATGTGCATTTTTCGCGCGCTATCCCCTAGCAACCAGTAGAGAGTAGAGGTCAACCAACATATAATGTTGTACTGAAGGTTGAACCATGGGCGTTGGTATGCTAATGTTAATCCTTCTAGGATTTTCTTGCTTATTTAAATAGTTAATATAAGTAGAATGCATATAAATACATTGTATTGAAAAGATACTCAAATACAATGGTATTTTTATTAAATAAAAAAAATACATTATATTCAGTTCTATAAGTACATTAACAATTTAGTAAACTTTTACCAAATCAACACTCCAGTCCAGTCTGTTTATCTGAGATCAGAAATAAATAAGAAGATCCAATATGTATTGTTTGACTCGGTGTCTAACTTGATTTATGAATTTAAAAAGAGACAGGATTTGTGTTGAAATATTGTACTTAATCTAAGATTACACTCTACCTTAACTAATCTATCGATTCATGATTATACATACTTAAAATAAATATTTTACAATAGATCCAATGCCGAATTGAACCATGGTCACATTAAATTAAACTAGTCATACAATAGTCAATTTGACAGCAATTCCATAAATAAATAGGATCACTTTATGAGGCACACGCGAAGGTGCATTCACACACTAATTCACTGTATACAGGCAGATCTGTTATGCGACTGAGCCCACACGGGCCACAATGGTTGGAAAAGAAGCTATGTTACAGTCACAAAATATACCGTCTGCTATGTATTAAATGTATTCTCATATTATACACTGAATTTACAGTTTATAGTAGAGGATTCTCAAAAGTCAAAACAGCATTCACACTTCATAAACTACATTGTCACTATTGGACGCGGAGTGCAGAGGTTCAGGTCTATGTACACAATACTGCTGAGTTGGTGTAAGAGAGGCAGGTACATTCGACCCGCTATTTCCCCTTGGCGGTGATGGTGACGCTCGACTTGGCCGGCTGCGGGATAATCGTTATCTCGTCACTAATCTTGAGTGGCTTCAGAAGCGGGTCAGAGTTGGCTGCGGGCGCGGGCGCTTTGCTCTTATCCATAACACGCTTAGCAACCACACTGTGAGCTGAATATACGTGGTTCTCAAACTGCTTGTACATCCCGAATGTAGCAGTGCAAACTGTGCACTTGTAAGACAGGTGGGCTGGTTTGAGCGCCATGTTGTGGTCGCGGGCGACGTGGCTGAGGAGTTTCCACTGGTACACGCGTCCGCAGACGGGGCAGCGGCCCGCGTCCTTGCCCTTGTTGGCCGCCTCCTGCATCGAGCTGGTCACCAAACCGTGCGAGCCCAGCAGATGACGCTCCAGACCTTGGTCCGTGAAGAACCTGAACTGACACTTCTGGCAGTTCAGAGGTGGTCGGTTGTAAATCATCTTGGGATGGATTTTCACTTTGTGGATCCATTGCATGTGGTTTCTGAGCTGCTCCAAGTCTTTGATGTAGCCATCGCAAATCTCGCAGATTACGAAGGTGGCCTTGGAGTTGGGTGCGGCCGAGGACGAGGGTTGCGGTGCGCGTGGGAGTGGAGTAATGGATATTTTGGGGGCAGAGTTGTTGACCTGGTTATTTCCAATGGGATAATTTGAGATGGTGGCGATGGTTGAGGGCTGGTTGTGCATGATCATGACGCCGCCGCGGATGAGAGGGGCGCCGGGCAGAGGGGCTCCGCGCGCACCTGCTAGCGGCGGTCGACCGCGTGGCCGGCCTAGAGTTGGCATCTGTGCCAGCCCTGGAGCACCCACTAGCGGAGGTCTGCCCATGATGCTGTTGCCAGCTGTGACTCTATTAATGTTCGATGGGTAAGCCGAGCCTACATTGTTCCGCGCTCGCAGCTTGGGTATTTTCGCAGGGGGCTCCCATTCTAATGGAGGCCCAAGGTTGAACTCTGGCTTGAACTTCTTGGCGCAGGCGATCAGATGCCGCGCAAGCTTGGTCTTGCTGTTGTCCTCGAAGTGGCAGTTGGCGCACTGCTGGTAGGCGGGCGCGCGCTCGAGCCGCCCGCGTATGTTGTGCTCGGCCTCCATGTGGAACAGGATGTCGTGGGGGCTGCGGATTTCGAAGGCGCAAGTGTTGCACTTGTAAATATTGTTCTTCATGTGAGGTGCCTCCAAGTGATGCGACATAACGAGCATAGACTCTGTCTTAAAACTACAATGTTCACATCTATTTTGTTTGAGAGCAAAGGGAGCATTTGTTTTCTTACTAAATTCTAGATTTTGAGTGAGTGAGGTGATTGCAGATTCAGTAGCTTTTGTACTTCTGCCGGACTTCTTTTCTTTGTAAAGTTTACGATTCTGTTGCTTTAGCAGGTCAGTTTGTACATACTCTTGAACTAGATTAAGTCCAATGTTTATGAAGAACTGACCTAAAGTGCAATCGAAGTAGCTGTCTTTTTTACCAGAGAGTCCCTTTGCAGTTAATCCCATTGCATCATTAACCTCCGCTATAGGATCATCTTTATTTTTGATGACTATGGTGTCATCATCACTCATTTCTGAGTCGGATGACTCACCATCCCATGAGTCATCATCATCTTCACGTTTTCGTTTCTGTTTCTTCTCCTTCTTTTCTTTTGGAGGTTCTTCTTCCACACTCTTTGATTCTTGGCTTTCATCTTCTGAGACTTCCTCTCCCCGCGCTATTCTTTCTTGCCTCTCTTTTTCCTTTCTTTCCTTTTCTGCTTCTTTTTTCTTTGCCTTCTCCTGTTCCTCTTTGAGCTTGATCTCGTCAAGCTCTTTGCCAAGCTTGTCAACAAATTCTCTAAATGGTTGTATTGATGGCTTTTCATATACATAAGGTACAATGAATGAGGGTGCCTCCACAACAAACATGTCGTCTGTGAGAGAGGGTAGGATGTTGGGTTGTGGTGTGGGGGTAGCATTTTGAGTTGTTGGAGTGTTTGTGGTGCTGTTGGTTTTGCAGCTCACTGGGGTGATTGTAGTTCCTCGTGCCGCAATGCTTTGGCACAAGTTCTGGGCATCCATTGCCGAGGTGGAAGGAGGTTTTGACTGTGCAGGCGTGGCATTTTTTCCAGACAAGATGGAATTGGTATCAATGATAACGACTGTTGGCTCTTTTTGTTCGGCATCATTGGGTCTGTTTTGCTTGGCGGCTAGTTCAACCAAACTTTTAGTGTCACTGATCACTATGGGTTTACTTTTGTTCTGAGCTTGATTGAGAGGATCCTCAATAGAAACTTCTTCTATATCGGATTCATCATCACCATTTTCAATTTCCATTTTTGTTTGATTCTCTTTTTCTTCCATAGCTTTGTTACTGTCCTGGGAGTCACTAGAACTGTCATTTGAGTCTGTACTTGAATTGGATGAATCATCATCATCGTTGTCTCCGTTATCATCATTTTCTCCGTTATCATCATTGTCTCCATTATCATCATTGTCTCCGTGGTCTTCATTGTCTCCGTGGTCTTCGTTGGTAACCATGCAGTCATCATCATCATCACTGGTGATTTCATGAACCTCTGGGCTGGGGCATACTCCATTCTGCTCCTGTTGTTCATTTTCATTCTCAGAATCACTTGTGTCTTCTTTTGGTTGGCTTCCTTGTGAAGTGTCATCATCACCTTCTGTGCGGTCATCTGTAGAAAAAAACAATAAACTTATTAGGAAAGATTTTATAATATTAAATGTGAATTCTCTTGTACAACATTTATACAAGTTAAAAACATAGATTTGCATAAAATTAAAATCAGCTGTTCCATAACAGTCAACCTGATTAGTGATTTCAATTAAGCATATTTTAAACAGTTTAATATAATTAAGTAGGTCATATCACGAACTTGACCGTCTTGGCGAGAGGGCGCCGCGTAACGCCTTAAAAAAAGACCAAAGTCGCCCGAAAGTACGTAAGAAATCGAAACATAACCATTAAACTTCAGCGCCCTTAACCTGTGATCGTTCGCATCACTGGGGCGACAAGGTAATACGCGTTGGAAGAAAAAGATTTTAGTCACCAAATAGCGTCACCAAATCATGTGGTGCGGGCACCGCCATATGGGGTTCCATGGCATTTCTTCCCAATTATTATTCTTACTGTTCAGCAGCAAATAATGAATATTTATACAAAAATCACTTTTACGAACATGTAAACACATTTAATAATTACCTGTCGCAGTAGATATCGACATAATTTTGCGATTTTATTACCGAAAACCAAAAAAATAGCACAATAGCACAGTAGCGGAAACCAAACCAAATCAAGCTGTCATTTTAAAAGGTTTTTAAACAAGACGCGTTCTCTGCGGTCCGAATACAACTAACGGTTTTTGATATTGACCAAGTTAGGTTGAATAAATAAATAAAATAATGCAATCTATTCCATTTAAAATAATGATTCACTTTATCTATACCTATGTTAATTTTACAAGTTATCTTGTTACACGAAATATCCCAACTTTCTAAATGCTACTAGCCAATTTGTCCATATAAAATACCTTCGGTTAAAAAAAAATGAGCGTAGGAATGGGAGAATGGAGAGGAATATGAGAGAGGTGGAGGGGGAAAGACGCGGTATTCGGATAGCGCGCACAATAAAAAAAGCGCTAAAGTTCAAATTGATTAGGTAGGTACTTTTACCTAGTACCATTAATAAAATTCATCCCATTATCTTCACATATTTAAATATCATTACACCAAAAAACTTGTACTTTACAAAATATTCAGCTTTTTAAAATAGTAAATAACTAAAGTCGTTAAGTAGGTTTGGTGTATTCGGGTACTACCGCAATTCGAAAAATAAATTTAAAAAATCACTCATATTCCAGTGTAATAAGATTCCATTTTCGTAATTATTTGCCACTTTTTGGCTTTCGGAAATACCCGAACACGAATACATCTTAACGAAATATATACCTATATACATGTACAGCTAAACTTTTTCTTCTGCAATATGCATATGATTAATCAATTTAATCGTGACAACAATCAAAAAGTTTTTACATCGTAAAGTCGTTACTTGCATTAGTTTTGCTTATTAGTAAAATTTCGCGTGAAAATATTATTATTTTCAAAAAATTTGACTAGCTATTGTTTTTACCAAATTTTATACTAGGTGATGTAGATGGGTGTAGATAATATAATTACTGTAAAATAAAAATAAAAACAACGCAATAATAAAAACAGTACAAATTTATTATCATAGTTCAATAAATATTACATACTTTAACTGATTAATATATTCCTTACTTTAATAAGTTTGCATGACACATGTCATGTCTAATCTATACATATAATAAAGGTGAAGAGGGTCAAAAATCTGTACATTGGAGATATTAGCAAAAAAATGAGTTAGTAGCTCTTAGAATCGATAACAGAACACGTTTCGGCGATTTTTAGAATTTTTGTCTGTTTGTCTGTTTGTCTGTTTGTCTGTTTGGATGGGGAGAGTTGGCGTCAAAACGCCTGAACCGATTTCGATAAAAACTTCACTAGCAGGTTCTACAGACCTCTGGTCAGGACATAGGCTATAAAAAATACGAACTTTTTGGATTTAAGGGGGTTTAAGGGGGGTTTAAACTTTGTATGGGAAATGCCTTTATATGGTAAATAAATATTTATGCATTTGTATTTCAACTATATATTTTTTAAACCACGGCGATGGCAAACAATCATACGACCCGCCTGATGGTAAGCACTTAGGGTAGCCAATGGACGCCTGTAAATCCAGAGGTTTTATGTGCACGTTGCCTCCCTATAAGAATCTTTTTTTATTTACACTACATTGCACGAAATACAAAACTGTGAGACCAAACGGCGGACATCATACCAAATGGTATTTTCCACCAGTCAACCATTGGGTCTATACAACAGACATGTACAAAAGGTGCAAGAATAAAAGTTAAATTAACTAACTATAAAAAAACAAACGGAACATAGTGAAACACGGAAATCGAAAAGTACCGGCACACCCTACCGAAAAAGAGTTTAGATAGAGTTCACCGCGTGATGGGCGTCAAAGAGAGGGGGGCGCAAAAAGAAAAAAAGACACCACACTATAGCTAAATATACCGAAAATTGTTACGTTGAACATTTGAGATGGGAGAAGAAGAGTTTTGATAGAGTTCACTACGTGACGGGCGGTAAAGAACGGGGGGCTTGGGGGGCGGAACCCCCGCAATCAAAAAACAAACGGTAATATTGCAAATTATACCAAAAACTGCTACGTTGAACATTTGAGATGGGAGAAAAAGAGTTTTGATAGAGTTTACTACGTGATGGGCCGCAAAAAAAGAAGGGCTCGGGGGGCGGAGCCCCCCGCATAAAGAAAAAACACACCGAGCTATTGCTTATTATACCAAAAATTGTTACGTCGAACATTTGAGATGGGAAAAAAAGAGTTTGATAGAGTTTACTACGTGATGGGCCGCAAAGAAAGGGGGGCTCGGGGGGCGGAGCCCCCCGCATAAAGAAAAAAACACACCGCACTGTTGCTTATTATACCAAAAATTGTTACGTCGAACATTTGAGATGGGGGAAAAAGAGTTTTGATAGAGTTTAGTACGTGACGGGCCGTAAAGAAAGGGGGGCTCGGGGGGCGGAGCCCCCCGCATAAAGAAAAAACACACCGTACTATTGCTTATTATACCAAAAATTGTTACGTCAAACATTTGAGATGAGGGAAAAGAGTTTTGATAGAGTTTAGTACGTGACGGGCCGCAAAGAAAGGGGGGCTCGGGGGGCGGAGCCCCCCGCATAAAGAAAAAACACACCGTACTATTGCTTATTATACCAAAAATTGTTACGTCGAACATTTGAGATGGGGGAAAAAGAGTTTTGATAGAGTTTACTACGTGGCGGGCCGCAAAGAAAGGGGAGCTCGGGCGGCGGAGCCCCCCGCATAAAGAAAAAACACACTGTACTATTGCTTATTATACCAAAAATTGTTACGTCGAACATTTGAGATGGGAGAAAAAGAGTTTGATAGAGTTTACTACGTGATGGGCCGCAAAGAAAGGGGGGCTCGGGGGGCGGAGCCCCCCGCATAAAGAAAAAACACACCGTACTATTGCTTATTATACCAAAAATTGTTACGTCGAACATTTGAGATGGGAGAAAAAGAGTTTGATAGAGTTTACTACGTGATGGGCCGCAAAGAAAGGGGGGCTCGGGGGGCAG
Organism: Pammene fasciana; assembly: GCA_911728535.1. Classification (NCBI taxonomy): domain Eukaryota; kingdom Metazoa; phylum Arthropoda; class Insecta; order Lepidoptera; family Tortricidae; genus Pammene; species Pammene fasciana. The sequence continues at coordinate 11,058,889 of OU452292.1, forward strand.
AGCCCCCCGCATAAAGAAAAAACACACCGCACTGTTGTTTATTATACCAAAAATTGTTACGTCGAACATTTGAGATGGGAGAAAAAGAGTTTTGATGGAGTTTACTACGTGATGGGCCGCAGAGGAAGGGGGGTTCGGGGGGCGGAGCCCCCCGCATAAAGAAAAAACACACCGTACTATTGCTTATTATACCAAAAATTGTTGCGTCGAACATTTGAGATGGGGGAAAAAGAATTTTGATAGAGTTTACTACGTGGCGGGCCGCAAAGAAAGGGGAGCTCGGGCGGCGGAGCCCCCCGTATAAAGAAAAAACACACCGCACTATTGCTTATTATACCAAAAATTGTTACGTCGAACATTTGAGATGGGGGGAAAAGAGTTTTGATAGAGTTTACTACGTGACGGGCCGCAAAGAAAGGGGGGCTCGGGGGGCGGAGCCCCCCGCATAAAGAAAAAACACACCGTACTATTGCTTATTATACCAAAAATTGTTACGTTGAACATTTGAAATGGGAGAAAAAGAGTTTTGATAGAGTTAACCACGTTATGGACGGCAAAAAGTAGGGGGCTCAGGGGGCTCCTCCCCCCGCATAACGAAGAAACACACCGTACTATTGCTTATTATACCAAAAATTTTTAGGTTAGGCATTTGAGATGGGAGAAAAAGAGTTTTGATAAAGATTACCATGTGATGGGCGGGATAGAAAGGGGGGCCAAGAAAGAAAAAAACACGCCGAAATATTGCTTATCATACCAAAAATTTCTAGGTTGGACATTTGAGATGGGAGAAGAAGAGTTTTGAGAGAGTTTACTACGTGATGGGCGGTAAAGAACGGGGGGCAAATAAAATACTGCAAATTATACCAAAAACTGATACCTACGTTGAACATTTGAGATGGGAGAAAAAGAGTTTTGATAGAGTTTACCACGTGATGGGCTGTAAAGAAAGGGGCGCTCGGGGGGGCAGAGCCCCCCGCATAAACAAAAAACACACTGTACTATTGCTAATTATACCAAAAATTGTTACGGTGAATATTTGAAATGGGAGAAGAAGAGTTTTGCTAGAGTTAATCACGTGATGGGCGGCAAAAAACGGGGGCTCGGGGGGCGGAGCTCCCCGCATAAACAAAAAACACACTGTACTATTGCTAATTTGCCATGGCTGACACAGTCAAATCTCAGACGCTTTCAGTCGATCTTTTGGGATGTCGAAGTTATATGCAAGAAGTCAATTTTAGCTAAACTGCTAAACATACTGTATGAAATATGACATGTAGAAAGCGTTCAGCAATGGACTGTTGAGGGTAACGAAAAGTGACAGAACCTACTGCAACGCACGCGAGCGAAGCCGCGCGGGTACAGCTAGTAAAAGTAATAAGTACAATTTTAGAGAACATTTTTAAGGCAGTTAAAAATTTTAAGGATTGCACTGTATTCATAAATAACAGTGTATGACAAATATGAGAATACAAAACTCCTGACAGATTTTCATAACAATTATCTGCTGAAGAGTCTCAAGACACTGGTGCAATTTTATTGAACTTTAAAGTTTTGTCTTTTAAAAAAAATTTAATATAATACTGTAATAACTTATTTTTCTGGTTCCTCCTCAGGTTCCTCCTCATCTATTTCCTCTACAGGCTGGTTCCTTCCGAAATTTTCATCAGGCTTCCTTATAACACCCAGCTTTTCTGCAGCATCCAAGCACTTCTGGGCATACTCCTTAATCCTACTCTGTTCAGGATTATCCATCTTAGTTAAGGCCATCAAAATTTCCATAACTTCAGTTTCAAATATCCTGGCAGCTATGTCGCGGTCCCCATTTATAATATTGAGGACTATGTATGTGCCTCTGTACTGAACTTCGGGGACAGGATTGGCCAGTAAGCACTTGAGGGTCTCCAACCAGGGTCCTACGTCCAGAAGCTTCCTACAGCAGACCTTGCTCACTGAAGTAAGAATACATAGAGCTCCAGCTGCAGCCATGACTGTGTCCTGATCTTCCTCTTGACACAAGATGTAGAGGTACTTTGTCTTATCATTATCACCTTCATAAGATTTTAGAACATCTTCATTCTGCAGTAAATTGCAGATACACTGTGTGGCTGCCCTGATCAGCATTGTATGGTCTTCATACAGATAGTGCTCAATTTTAGCTAGGCCTCCCTCTTTCAATATTCTATTCCTGGTGGTTTCATTCATACCTGCCAAGTTGCAGAGAGCCATTAGAGCCTCAAAGTTCTCTAAAGCAGTGCAGTCTGGATGTAGTAGAGCCACCAAAGGCCTAATAACTTCTAGATTCCTCTGACCAGGGAAAGCTACTTCTGGATTGATAGTGATCCCAATTCTTGCTAAAGCCTGAGCAGCCTGTTTCTTCCCTTTGTCAGTGCCTTCTAAAGCCATGGGTATTAACACTTTTGCTCCTCCCTGCTGGACCACAATCCCTCTCAGTTCCTGTAGGCTGCAGATAGCATTAAACACTCTTGAAATCAGTTCCCTTGAGTTATGACTTTCTGTTTTGGCAAGAGCTACTAAGCCAGATGTCACTCCAGCTTTGGCCAAGATTGTTAATCTTTTGTTTACAAAGTCCAAATCATCTAATTCATGTTGTTCTGGCACATGATGTTTAGCAAACTTTGCTAATTCTAACATTTCAGGTAGGACCTCCTGTTTCTCATAAGCATTACATAGGTTGACAAGGGTAGTGACTACACCATACAGGCAAGACTGGTCTCCAGTTTTGGCCAGTTCAATTAGGGATTGTAAGGCAGGTTTGTCTTCCACTAACTTTTCTTTTACATCAGCATCTAGAGTGAGATAGGACAGGCCTTCTGCAGCCCATTTCCTCATGTCTTTGTCCTTTGCTGGATTGACTAGGAATCTTCTGCAAGCCTCAGCTAACTTCTTAGTTGATCCTTCAGCGAATGGACGGATGGAAGCATCATCCCCTCCAAAACTGCCAATTTTGCAGAGGCCCACCAAGGCTCTGACCCGGACAGAATCATCTTTACTCTGGTACAGCTTCTTAAGAATATCCACTCCCTTGTCAATGATGGCTCTAGCTTTATCTTTCTTGGAAGCAGCAGCAATCAGACATTCACATGATACTTTTTGCTGAAGAGGGTCCTCAGTCTGGGCCATGACCAAAATCATTTCCATGATGCCTTCTTTTGAAATTATATAGTTGCCAACGTCAAGAGGGCCTCTGAGCAGTGATGTGATGGCTACTGTCACTCTAACTTTTGATTCAAGGTCAGGAGCAAGCAGTTTGTCTTTGACAAATTCATCAACATGGCTATTGAAGTTCTCCCTTGCTTGGTCATAGTACATATTCTCATATATCCTAGCTAAGCATGCGGCAGCAATGGTTCTTGAGGAGTTAGTGATGTTCATGGCCGACTCATATTTGTATTCTTCAAGTTCACTGCATACTTCTAGTAGTCGCTCCAAGCCTTTGATTTCAACAAACCTTTCAGCCCAGTTGATAGCTGTGTAGTGACAGTTTCTCATAACCAGCTCCATAATTGCATCTCTCGCTTCACCGGTAATTACTCTGTTAGTTATAGAGTATGTCAAACAACTGAGCAGTGTGTCAATCTCACTCTTATATTCTTCACACAACTTAGTATCGGGCTTGCTGTCCTTCTTGGTGTCCATGCCGGTGAATGTGTTAATTATCACTTGTAGACAATACTGGGCTGCACTCACCCGCTCCTCAATGTTACTGTCAATTATCTCTAAAATCCATGGAATGCCCACAATTTTGATAATGTTCTTAGTTCTCTCAACATTGCCCTTGCACAGTTGACTGATGACCCGGATAGCATTTGTATAGATGTCTTGATTTTTCTCTACTTTTAACAGCTTTTGTATTTTTTGTACCACACCATTGTTGAACATAATGTTAGCACCAGAATTTTCTTTTGCCAGCACAACCAGATTAGCCATAGCTTTTTCTCGTTTTTCTTTATCCTCTGCTACATCAAACACCAGCTTGAACATCTGTTCAACTTTGTTGCCGGTCTGCGCGGCCTGGCGCGCGCGCTCCTGCACCACAGCGTGCAGCCGCGCCAGGACGGGCTGAATCGCCTTGTTCGTTGGCTCCACTGTAAACACCGCTTTCGCATCTCTGTATGCTTCTTCAAACTTCTCTAAACTTTCTAATGCCTGCGCCCGTCGAAACAATGCCTTCGGATCTTCTGGCACGATGCGTAGAGCCTCATCGCAATCCTTCACCACCTTATCATACTCCTTCGTTTTGAGATAAGCGGCCGCGCGATTTTTTAGGTAAGTCGCGTGGTCCCGGCTATCTTTCTCGGATAAATCAACCGCTTTGCTGTAATATCCGATAGCCTCCTCGTAGTTTTCGGCTTTGTAGGACTCGTTGCCCTTATTTTTGTAAGTTTCAGCTTCTTCGCTGTGTACACCCATTGTTACGTTTCACTGTAATGATTGCGGTGCGTTGCGCCAGCGCGCTTTTAAAGTTTAATTAAGGAATATTCTGGTAAACTCCCGAACATTGCAAATGCACTACTAAAATAGAAATTTATTTTTATTCTCCTCCATATATGTAAAATAGGCTGAAGTAAGACGGTATGTATTACAACTAAGGAACGTTCAGGAACTTTATGTCCATCAATTCTTACCTCGTGAAATACGTAATTACTATTTATGAAGTACAAATTGTTGATTTAGTTGATTGCATAAAGCTTAAAAATATATTTTACTTAACTAAATATACAAAACGTTTAATTTATTTTATGCGTCTAATTATTTTCATGATTAATATAAATATTTTAAGAAACTTTTGAAAAGATATTGTATTTAAACGCAAGCTCACCAAGCTCATGACTAATGTGTCAAAATTGACACTTTAGGAATACCACCGGAAGAAAATTGACACTAATTTATTAATTATTGGTGCTAATGAATAATGATAACAAGAATCTTTAGAAGTAACGGCTCATAGTATACGTAAAATCAAAAATGTGTTTAATTATTCTATACTTCCTAATTTATAACTGGTAAATTAAAGTAATAATCCCTGTTTTAGTGTCGCCACACACCTAGCGGTTTTCCTCGCGGAATTACCGGAAGTAGCGGAAATTTGTCTATGGTAGCGGAAATTTGTCTATGGTAGCAGATTTTTTGTATGGAAGCCATAGACAAATTACCGGAAGTAGCGGAAATTCATAGACAAAATGCTTAATTTGTCTATGAATTTCCGCTACTTCCGGTAATTCCGAGAGGAAAACCGCTAGGTATGTGGCGACCCTTAAGATGAATAAATAAACTGTCAATCATAGTGATCATATGTGAATCATATTTTATCTGTGGTCTTGTCGCCGCCTGACTGATTATTCCTCGTGTGGTTTTGCCGATTTTCTTGAGAAATATTCTGTTATAACTGTAGAGATGGCTGCTATCAGTTTGTTAAATCCTAAAGCTGAATTTGCGAGAGCCGCCCAAGCTTTGGCCGTAAACATATCAGCCGCAAAAGGTATCCAAGATGTCATGAAAACTAACCTCGGTCCTAAGGGAACAATGAAAATGTAAGTTATTTCATTAAAAATTACGAGTTTTTCTATTTCCAATGTAGGTAATATACAATTTTACGTACATTGATTCATATTCTATTGATGCATTGGTGCTTAATTGTTTTCAGTCACATTTATATCGAAAACAAATATCGTATGGCCATTCTACTCAACAGCTAACGATGAATGGATGATCCGTGAAGTCACACTAAACATGTTATTTGTTTAAAAAAAAGTGAATTGAATTAATACTGACACCAAATATTTGAAATCATCATCAATCATTTGTTGTTGCTCTTCTTTTTATTTTAAGCCTTAGTTTTTGCACATATATCCGTACCTAAGCATACGAGGAGTTAAGTAAAAAAAAAGATATACAATTTTTTTGCAGGTTGGTATCAGGTGCAGGAGACATCAAGATCACAAAAGACGGCAATGTACTGCTCCACGAGATGCAGATCCAGCACCCAACGGCGTCGCTGATCGCGCGCGCCTCCACCGCGCAGGATGACGCCACCGGTGACGGCACCACATCCACTGTGCTGCTTATCGGAGAACTGTTGAAGCAAGCTGATATTTATATTAGTGAAGGTAGGTACTAGGTACTGCCCTACAAAATGTAGATTCAGCTCCAAGTTCTTTGCCTATTTGATTTGATTGGTCTATCTCATTGAAGGCATTCAGTCTTTGTCTACCATTGTCCCATACGTACATTGTGCCAATTTTCCAAGAATCTGTAAGTATAGTAAGAGTTTAATTTTCTGTGACAAATGAGTCAAAAAATACATACAAAAATTTACATAAAATGCAGAAACAAACTTCCATAAATGAATTGCCACATGATTAAGTGCCTACAACTTTATCTTTATCTATGCTACAAATATACTATGTTTATAAAGAAAGTGGGGATTTAAGTTTAATTGCACAACTTAAAAATATATTTAATTTTAGGTCTGCACCCTCGGATCCTGACTGAAGGTTTTGATGTGGCACGTAATAAGGCCCTAGAGATCCTAGAAAACATGAAGATCCCTATTGAGGTCAAGCGTGAAAACTTGCTGGATGTTGTCCGAACATCTCTAAAGACTAAGGTTATTATTGTTTTTTTATTGAAGCTTTATTTTTTTCACAATTTTGACAATTTAAATATGTTATTTGACATGAATGATAGTTTTATATGGACCCCGTTTGGGTAAAAGCCTCCTCCAAGCCATGCCATTTTTCTCGGTCTTTGGCTGACTCCATCCAGCTTGCACCTGCAACCATATGAATATTGTCTGCCCAATCCAAACCATCTGTCAATGGGCTGACTAAAGTAACTTAAGCCTTAACAGAAAACTTGTATGAAATGAAAATATAACTACATTTATAAATGGTTTGGTGAAACGTGTGGTAAGTAGGGACAACGCAGCTATAGCTCAGAATCAGAATCAGAAATTTATTCATAAAACACATTATTTTACATGTCAGTTTTACAATAGGTATATGTCAATATATAATAATGAGACATGAATATTACTATTTCATTCAAGCATATAGCTGTCTCCCTACTTGTAACGTAAACTTGCTAGTCTAAACCTCGCTTAAGACTTAGGACTTCGTGATCATGACATAAATGTGATTTTGTTAGGTACACGCCAAGCTTGCCGACGTGTTGACGGACGCCTGCGTGGACGCGGTGCTGGCCATCCGCACGCCCGGCCAGCCCGTCGACCTGCACATGGTGGAGCTGATGGAGATGCAGCACAAGAGCGCCACTGAGACCACACTCATCAGAGGTAAAGTAGGAAAATTCTGTTTTAATAGGATTTTTTGTATTATACCTCAAGATTCCACTGTAGCCAGTCTTCGGTTCTTTACTTTGTCATATTTGGGATTCAATTCTGGAATGAATTTACTTTTCTTTATTAACACAGGCCAAGCAACCTCAGCCGGTAAACGAACGAGGCTCGACTACTTACACCGCCTGAACTGATTTGCGCGGCAATTTCCTCGGCTGCTCGGCCTGTGTGGAGGACCCACCTAATAAAGAAAAAAGTACTTGTTTTTGATGTCTTGTCCAAGTCAGGGTCAACCCTAAATTAGAGCAAGTGGAAAGGTCCCTCTGCACGCCAGATACCCTGATCTAGAGACTAGGGCTGTCGCTGGCGCTCATACAATCAACAATTTCCAGGTCTCGTGTTGGACCACGGCGCGCGCCACCCCGACATGCCGAAGCGCGTCGAGAACGCCTACATACTGACGTGCAACGTGTCGCTCGAGTATGAGAAGACCGAGGTCAACTCCGGCTTCTTCTACAAGTCGGCCGAGGACCGCGAGAAGCTCGTCGCCGCTGAGAGAGACTTTATCGACCAGAGGGTCCAGAAGGTAAATGTTTGTTAAATTATACTGTTGGGAGCCTTACCTTCTTTCTAGGTGCCAATGTGTACGTATAGAGATGACTGTCTCCGTATTAACCTTAAAATTATAACTTTTATGGCTTTGGGAGTTCTATGCGGCATTTATGGCCACATTGCTCTGTTCTTTGTTATTTTTCTGTCTTCTGTCCACATGTTATGTCCTTTTATTTGCATGGACGCAGAAATTTGGATGCACAATCTAGCAGGGGAACGCTTAGGATTTAAGCTATGTAGCTCCTAATCAAATCGGTATTGTGAGAATATGATATTTTACGTCACTCTGGGCGCTAAGTGAGATTTACCGCCCTAGGGCGCAGCGGCAAATCTCATTTCTCACCCAGGAGAAGACGTAAAATTATGTATGCACCACGGGCGGTAATAAAGAAGGCCTTCAGATCGCTTGTTTATGGCCCTTACCTTCGGTTCGGGCCACAAATGCCAGCGATCTGAGCCCTTCTTTATTTTACCGCCCTAGGTACGTAATGTACTATTGTTCACAGATTATCGCCCTAAAGAAGAAAGTATGCGACGGCACCGACAAGACATTCGTCGTCATCAACCAGAAGGGCGTGGACCCGCTGTCGCTCGACGCCTTCGCCAAGGAGGGCATCGTGGCACTCCGCCGCGCCAAGCGCCGCAACATGGAGCGCCTCGCGCTGGCCTGCGGCGGCGTCGCCATGAACTCCGTCGACGACCTGCAGGAGGAACACCTCGGGTACGCTGGACTCGTCTACGAACATATCCTCGGAGAGAACAAGTTTACCTTCGTTGAGGAATGCAAGAACCCGCAGTCTGTCACTATTCTCATCAAGGGACCCAATAAGCACACGCTTGTTCAAATCAAGGATGCTATCCGTGATGGTCTTCGAGCTATCAACAATGCTATCGAAGACAAGGCAGTTATCCCTGGAGCGGCTGCCTTTGAAATTAAAGCTAATATTGAATTGCAGAAGTTCAAAGACACGGTCAAAGGAAAGGCTCGTCTCGGCATCCAGGCTTATGCTGAGGCCTTACTGATTATCCCCAAAACTCTAGCCATCAACTCTGGTTACGATGCCCAAGATACTATTGTAAAACTACAAGAAGAGTCCCGTTTGAGCCCCGACCCAATTGGACTGGATCTAAGTACGGGAGAGGCCATCAAGCCTATGGACCTTGGTATTGTTGACAACTACATTGTCAAGAAGCAGATCGTGAACTCCTGCTCCGTGATCGCCAGCAACCTCCTCCTCGTCGACGAGATCATGAGAGCTGGCATGAGCAGCCTCAAAGGATAATCAATTATTTTTTGAGGTGTCAAAATAATGTTTCAAAATAAATATTTCGCTTTATTGAGAATAATTTTAGTTTGTTCAACAATATTTTGGTTTTAAATAACATTGCATTTAATGTTACTACATATATTCTTATACTCTTTCACGTTTGCATAAATGCTGTTCACAAGTATTAATATTAAAAATAAATATAACTAATTCTGATTTATCGATTTTGTTTATTCATATCCTCCGAAAATAATGTCATGCTACAGCAGTGTAGTTAAATAGTTACCAATTATGATATACATATGATGAGTGACTTCAAAGCTTTTACTCTACCTAGCATTATATTTATCCTGGCTATTTGCGTGGTGCACTTTCCTGCTCGTTTTTCTCCACTTTGCACGGCCGTGGGTGTTTTGTACGAGCCCGTTTTCGCTCATTTGAATAATAGTCACCCATATTTATTTTCGAACAGACTTTAGTAATGAGCTCCGAGATAGTATAATCCAGCGGTTCTCAAACTTTTTTAGTGACTGAACCCTTTTGGAAAGGGAAATATTTGACGGAGCCCCAAAAAAAATATGTACTAGACAGATAGAAGAGCCGATTCTAGACTTTTTTGTCAATGTTAAAAGTATTCTCGCGGAGCCCCGCCAGAGCCTTTGCGGAGCCCTAAAGCTCTACGTAGCACACCTTGAGAATAGCTGGTATAATCAATGCTCCGTTAATTATTTCATCGTTAAACATTAAATGCTCTTAACTTACATGTCTGTTAGCATCTACAAGAAGTGATAAAAAGGAAGTGGTCACTTGTATATTATATAGTTTGTAGGAATTATAGTTAACACAGTTAGCACATATTTGACAAATTAAGGATATAGTTTTGAATACATCGATTTTCCTTATTCTAATTGTACTTATAATTAGAAATCTTATCACCAAAATTATATTGAAAAACAAAATAACCAAATAGGCCATGCCTGTTACATGTAATATAATATTAAGTAATTAATAGTTTGTTCTTATAACTGAAACCCCTTAATATTATCAGAGACTAAGTGGCGCGGCCCTCGTGGACGCTCGTGGCGGGGCGTGCTGCGGGGCGGGGCGGGCGGCGTGCATGTCAAACAAAGGACACTCGTACTGGGTCGCGTTTTATAAAGTTACAATTTACAATTTCGCTGTTTGCCTCTCTTTCTATCCAATATGTGTGCTAGAAAGAGAGGCAAACAGCGAAATTGTAAATTGTAACTTTATAAAACGCGACCCTGGTGTCCTGAATCCACGCTGCACAAAGTGTATGGACGCTCGCCCGCCCCGCTGCACGCCCCGCCACGAGCGTCCACGAGGGCCGCGCCACTTATAGATAATATAGACATCCACAGTCTAAGAACTTTTTGAAGCTCATGTCTGAAAGCGCCATCTAGTCTAGAGTCCCCTAAAGGTAGCTCGTAAGAGTCGTAAGTAGGAAAAAAGCTAGCTTGACTACGGTACGCTATTCGTCCCTAGACGTAGCTGCGCCGAAATGTCATTTTTTCTTCCTATTTTTATATTGCATCACAGCGACTTCTAGGGACGAATAGCGTACCGTAGTAAAAGCTAGCTTTTTTCCTACTTACGAGCTACCTTAAGGGGACTCTGGACTAGGTGGCGCTTTCAGACATGAAAAGAAGTTCTTAGACTGTACTGCTCTATTATATATGTTACTCTATGTTATTATGATTATGACTTCTAAGATCTGACAATCACATGCGTGCTTTAAACATCTGTTCTATTTCCAATGAATAAGATTTGAATCTCATTTTTAAACTGTAAGCCCCTACCTACAGGTATAGTTGAATTACCGAGAGCGTGGAATTGCATATGTAGTGGTTGTACCGTGTTGTGCCTCTTTGTGTGCGGATTCAAATATAGAATGCCTGTACACAAACAATACTACTACATATGCAATTCCACGCTCTCGATAATTCATCTATAAGCTTACCTTGTAGTCGACCCTGCACGAGTCTAATTTTACAGAGATACCGCAAATCGATGTACAGTTTAGCCATTTGGCACACACATACTAGAGGTCAAAACAAAATTTTTGATCCGCAGTTCTTTAAAAAAATCCCTTAGGAGGGGGGTGCTGATTCATATTTTTTTTTGTATGAGAAAAAAATTTTTTTTTCAAAAACCTATCTTGTGTGGTATCATATGAAAGGGCTTATAGAGGCGGTTCTAAAAATATACCACATCATTACATTTCAGCCATTTTTTTTTTATTAAAACAAAAATAGTTTTCAAGACTTACCAAGTTTGGGCTCCTCCAGATACGATATGACTGATTATTTTTTTGGACAATATATCACAAATGATACTTGATACCCTCATATCTAACCCCAAGAAAGCAATTTTGAAAATAATTTCATTAAGTATTTATTTTTTATTTTTCAATACTACAAAACAACGCAGTACAAAATGTACTGAAGTAGAGTTCTACTAGAGTTCTACTCTAGTACATTTTGTACTGCGTTACTTGATAATTTTGAAAATTTAAAAAAAAATACTAAAAGAAGTTATTTTCAAAATTGCTTTCTTGGGGTTAGATATGAGGGTATAAAGTATCATTTGTGATATATTGTCCAAAAAATAATCGGCCGTATCGTATCTGGTGGAGCCCAAACTTGGTATGTTTTGAAAATTATTTTTGTTTTAATGCCCCTCCTAAGGGAAATTTTTTAAAGAACTGCGGATCAAAAATATTGTTTTGACCTCTAGTATGTGTGTGCCAAACGGCTAAACTGTACATCGTTTTGCGGCTTTATTTGCACTATTGCAAAGGAGTCCTAAAGCGTGTCAGAAATTGTACAGAAACCCCATCCCTTTGAAGTAAAGTTGAAAACCATGGTAAGAGTTTTAACGTCTTCCTTATAAAAGCTTGTTAGTCTTATGTTTATTAAATTAATAAAGAACCGTGCTGCAAAAATGCTTTATAAGCAAAACATACCTTCTGATGGTTATTGATATACTATATTCTTCAAAAAGATTACAACATAATTATTCGAGATCAGAACAAAACTATTGATTAAACCTTTGGGTTTACATTGATTGGTTACACCTATAAAACACAGCTCTAAATATATCATCAATTAACACGCAACACATTTAACTATCACTATGTTATGTCTACTTAATGTACGAAACAAATATGCGTTTTTTAAAACAATAATAAAACTTAACCTGATGCCTTACAAAATATAATTATAAAAAATATAAAACAGGTATTTGCCCATGGAAATAAAAACTGACTAGTCACATTGACGATATTGGTAATAGCATTTTTCACATGACGTTTTTTAATTGATCTCATGTGATAAAGTAAATTCTTGACCAAAATTATAGTAAAGGGCACAACATGTCAAAATATTGACAGGTTATAATTTGGCAACACAAATTACCACACTAAAGTTAATTTGGATCTTAGAAGTAACGCCAACTAGAACACTCAAGAGTCTAATTTAGGGCCGTAGCTAGACAGGGGGGGGGGGGGGGGGGGGGGCATTAGGGAGCAATGCCCTACCTTAAAAACTACAATCGGGTCAAAAATGTATGAAAATAAAGTTAATGCCCTACCTTAAATTAGCACTGCCCTATCTTAACTGCAATTCTGGCTACGGCCCTGGTCTAGTTCAAGTTATATCGGAATTTTTACGTTTGGTTTATGGTCTCACTGGTAACCCTGCTTGGAATGGAGGATGGAAGTATAGTATAGTTGAGCCAGCCAACCGTGTAAGTGTGTAAGTAAAACATTCACACTGCTCTGCCAATCGTACTTATTCTTATACCCCAAGTTTGGTTCTCTGCCTTTTCGGAGTTGGGAAATGAAATTCGGCCAAATGAAACTTCTGCGAAAAGTTGGGTGGCAAGTGAAATTCCGCAATACAATTTTCGGCGAAAAGGCAGGATACCCCAAGGTTAACATTTGTATTACTTCACTAATTCGCCATATCGGTTGACTGGTGTTTGAAAATTTAAAAGACGTTACAGCAGTTAAAGCATTCAACCAACCGGAGTGGCCATTTACAGGCGTACCCCTCTGCCGAAAACATTATGTCCAGTGGTCATATTTATTGTATGGACTGACCTCTTATTGACAGTATTGACACGGATGGCTAGCCAGACTACGACAGCTGTTCGACCGGCGGCGTAAAGCGAATCTCACGTAGGGAACATATAGATCCGGGTTGTAGGTATATTATAAATAGCTGGCTGTTTACAATGCCTGCGAGTCGCCGGTCAGACACCTGCCTATAATGTAGGAAACAGAACCACGTAAAACAATCAGAGTCCGTTGGTTATTAAAATCGACGGAATTTCAACCTATACAAGATATGTACAGTCGGCAACGAGAGTTGCCGAACGAAATAAAATTACAATAGTAAATTAAATAGACACCAGTAGCGGTGGGTAAATAAATTCCTAGGCAAGCCGGAGCTTCATTTGGCTTAAAATTCCTTCATGAGCTGTAGAAGAACTGCTCAAATGCCTGGTAATTAAGCAAGTCGACGGGAATCACATAGATATTACATAAGTTACTGAACAGTTCCTTAAACAAGTGTTTGGGGTTTGCGTGTTGCCGACTGTACATTTACAAATCACAGCGCCGCGCGCGTCTTCGTCGCTGCTTGCGGCCATTCAAACATAAAATGTAACTTCTTTATAAAGGTTCAAATTCCTGTAACTCGGGAGAGGCGAACTCCGACCGTTTGATGCGATAGCTTAGTTTAATTAGCTTTGTCCTGCTTCTGGGCGGCCGCGGCACGCTCAGCGCAGTCCAGGGAGGCGATGTTGATGGACGCCACGATGCCGTGGAGGACTGATATGGCCGCCTTCACGACTGCCACGGGCATGGAGATCAGCGCGATGAGCTGGTATATACCGATTCCGAACACTGGAAGGAAATGGGTAAATGTGTTTATAGTGATATGCTTTATACAAAATAGGGTTGTTACGGAGAAAAATTGAAAGCCAGGAACCTCACCGTAGTTATGTCAAGGAAAACGCCGGGATCGGCTACTTACGATTAGCTAAATGTAATAACATTTGCTGATAAAAATCGACATTTACAACACTCAAAGTCCAGTCCAAACTGATAAAAATCACTCATCAGCTGATGATAAACAATTGGAATTTATGCCCTTACTGACTTAATGTTATATATATATATATCTTTAAGTGGCTTTAATATCAGTTTTTTTTTGGTTGTAACAATGAGAATGGCAATATTCAAATAAAATATAAATCTTATAATAAACATATTTTTTATTCTTATATTATTAATATGGAATAGAAAAGATTAATTGTTTGCTGCTAATGGCTACTTGTTCATTCATCAACATAAAACTAGCAGTGAGGTCAAAAAAATATGATTATTTATTTCAGTCTTATTGATGACCATATGTATATGTATACTTAGAGCATGTAAGGCAAAAATTACAATAGGCCAGCGACCTCTAGAGACCTTTGCCCAGCAGTGGGACACTCAAATAGGCTAATATAAAATAAGGGCTAAGCAAATATATGCAACTCACCTCTTGGGCCAGTGAAGAAGTACATCACATACAAAGCCGCATAGAATGCTTCATTGCCCGCACACATGAAGAACAGAACATTCTTGTTAGTATAATACAGTCGCATGATGGGATTGCCGGACATATCAATCAACTTGTGCGATGCCTTTCCTTGAACGGTCACGGAGTGCAGGTAGAGCCAATGGCAAGTGATGTCGATGACCATAGAGATTTGGAACCAGAAGGTGTATTTGGGGTAGAAAGTTGCGAGAGTCATCATGAGGCCCGCTGTGCCAGCACGGTCAGTTAGTTGATCTAACATTCCTCCGAATTTAGTACCTGAAAAGGAAATGGTACACGGATGACTCAAAGTATACTATGAGATAAATTTAAGAAGTTTTTTTTCACACAGAAGCTTTATTTATTCCTATCATTCTTTTTTTTTTATGCAGAATAGGCAGGCGTTTGACCACGATCTCACCTGATGGTAAGTCATGATGCGGGCTACGGTGGGGCAGGCTTACCTATGAGATACCTATTATACCGTAAGATACCGAGATATATCGAGATCAAAAGAGAGAAAGATAATATATTGGTTGTACATAACGCCA
This sequence comes from Pammene fasciana, assembly GCA_911728535.1. NCBI lineage: Eukaryota > Metazoa > Arthropoda > Insecta > Lepidoptera > Tortricidae > Pammene > Pammene fasciana. Next base: position 11,074,247 of record OU452292.1, read on the forward strand.
GAGAAGGAAGGCAATATACCCAAAATATATCGTAATATACCAAGCTATAATATATATTATAGCTCCGCCTGTGACGGGCTTAATTACATTTCTTCTTTTTCATTCATTCATTGATGGGAATATTGGGAATTGTTGATAAATTATCTGCTGATCAGCATACTGTGAATACATGGGTACATGCGGCTTACCCTGTCACAAATAGGTAACCAAATAAATATAATTACTTAGGATACAATGATAACAATAACAGAATTAATTTAATAGCTTATTTTGCTCAAACAATAATTTCTGTGTGCGTTAAGAATATATTAGTATAAGTGTGTGCTGTGTGCGGGTCATAAGGTCGTTCTAAGATTGGATAAGTAATTGAATTAAGTGAAGTGAACTTACTTTGATTAAACAATCGCGCAGCATGACCATCGACGGCATCGAGCAGCGCCGAGGTCAAATAGCAAACCACCGCCAAGACGCAATCCGTCGGCATATAATAGAAGGATATGATAGCCAAGACGACCCTACCAAATCCTGAAACAATACAATGTAATGTAAACAATACAAATCAATAGTGCGCCATTTGTTTACAGTTACGCATCAGCAAAAGGCTTACCAATGAGATTGGGAACGAAGAGAAATATGTTTTCTTGAGTTTCTGGCATATTGAAAGGTTGGAGTTTCAAATGGAATCAATATTAAAAATCAAAAGTTATAGGCGGCACCCTTCACAACAGCCGTCTTCAGCAGTGATTATGATATGAATGAATGGAATTAATTGACGGATGACGTCATAACAAGGTATTGACGTTTATGTGAACGAATGATAATGACAATAGCATGAATAGCAATACATACATCAAAAAATAAAGTAATAATAATGTAATCTTAAGTATAATTTTTATGTCAGTGATATGTTGATTAACAATAAATAATACATGTTTTACTAATTAACAAAACTTTAAAACTAAGGTGAGTTGCCACTTCTAAAATTTCAGTTTAGTTTACACTGTTTATCGCTTGGGGGCGACGTATTCGTTAAAAAAATGTTAGTAGGAATCTGTCGAAAATGATGAATTCAGTTTTGCTAATAGTTAGAACTTTAGTTATGTTGTAGGGAAATATTTTATCATGGTGTTTTATTAGCTAGGTAGTGAAATATATAATTTGTAAGGGGCAGGCGGTGATTCCGGTGCGTAAAGTCATAAGACTTGTGTCATCTGACTGCACTTCCTTTAAGATGGCTCCTCCGCCGGAGTATGATAAGGAACCAAAAGCCCCGGATAAAAGTGCGACTAATGTTCCCAGTGAAGAATCAAAAGCATTGTATAATCTAGTTAATGAACATCAAACCAATTCGGACTCTAAATCTACGAATTCATCAGCTAACGCCGAAGTGGAGGTAAGTTGACCTCTTTGCTGCCATTTTATTTAAATTTGAAGTCTTTGCGAATGCTCTGTCGGTTTAGCTACCGGCTGTAGCAAAATGCCGTCGCGTGCCGTATAAATGTATCGAAAACAGAAGATTTAAATCCTATGTGAGTGCTACTCAACACGTTTCGTGTGTACGAAAGTGAAAAATGGCGAAGCAATTGAGTGTCAAAAACAATTTGCACACTTTATCAAACAAATGGTGAGCATGAGTTTGCACTATTTATATACTTTATTCCGTACATTCATAGGGATCATATTGCCCATGTGAACTAACATACCAATCCTTTGTTGTTATCAAATGAAAGTAAAAATGTGCAAATACCTGTCTATCTAGGACTACCTACGAAATTTGATCTTACTTGAAGTTTATATGACAATTACAATTCTAATTTATAATTTATAAATGTGTGTTCATTACTGTTATTCAAACAGCACAGAATTATAAAATACAACTTGCTGAAAGTAGGTTGTAGCAACAAAAACAGGTAACTCAATTTAAAGTCAAGGTTTCTACAGTTACAAAATGACTACCTTGATTATATGTAACACAAGGTACCTAATAATGTATTTATTTTTGTATAAACAGAGGCAATTTATTCTGGAATTTGGTTGGGTTTTGCAGAATTAGCTACTTGGCAATTATACATTTTGTAAATGATGTTAATCAATCCTGTTTTTTGGTAGTAGGTTTCTAGTTAAATAAAATAAAAGGTCAGAATTGAGTCAAAGTTTGATGTTAATGTTCAATAATTGAAACTTCTCTAAATAAATTTTAAAATGTATGGAAAGTCAAGAAAAATCACAATTTTGACCATAAAATATTGCATTTATGTATAATGTATTTTTAATAAATATAAGGAATCAAATGATACAATTTTTTTTTACTTGTTCTGCTTTAAAACGGGCTTGACCAATTTTATTCAAACTAATAACATGTATCTACTCATAGATTTAATATCTACTAAGCTTAAACAAGATTTATTACAAAGTCTGGTGTCCATTGCTAGATTTAAAAAAATTTAGAATATCATATTTGTAGATATTTTAATGTTAAATACCTATAATCTTGTTCCTAATTATCGGGCCACAACTGCATGTATGTTAATGCGTGTCAGTTGAAATCATTAGATTGTCAATAGGGTATTACTGTCAATTCAATAAAAACCCTGAATGTGTTGCATATACTTCTACTTTTATGCGTAAGCAGATAAATACTGAATTCAAAAACAATTCAGGCATATCAGTAATATACATGCCCTTCCTGGGTTAGAACCCGGATACACACTCAATAACTATCTTTTTATTTCTTCACTCACATGTCGTAAATAAAGATTTTATATTTCTATTTCATACCTCCATCCATCTCCATGCATTGGATACAAGATAAAGAAAGCCTCGTTGACTGATTAGACTCCAGGTGTCAGTAACAGGTGGCCCGAGGCCCGCGGACTGCTTGCTTGCGCCCCTCGAGCTTCCTATTAGAAGTCATTGTTATTGACAGCCGATAATGTAGTACCATTTGTTTGTTGTGAAAAATTATTATCAAAGTGCAGCCCGCACCAATTGCGTTAGCTACTATGTGGCCCCTGGCTGCTAAAAGGGTGCTGACTCCTGGACTAGAGTGACTAGGCTGAAGCTTCAAGTTACAGTTTTTTTAAAACCATTTTAACTATAAGGCACAATAAAATAATGCCTTCATGTTATGAGCGGCAGGTTTTGTTATATCAATTTATATCTAGTTCAATTAGGTTTTCCCAGAGGGCTACAGTATGAGGTTCTTCAAAAAAGAGTGTATAGGTTTTTAAAGGGTAGGCAACGCGCATGTGAATCCTCTGGGGTTGCAGGGGTCCATAGGCTACAGTAACTGCTTACCATCAGGCGGGTCGTATGCTTGTTTGCCGCCGTCGTGGTATAAAAAAACTTAGAATTGTGAATGTAATGATTCAGATGACATTACATCAATTATTCACAGTGATGTTGGTTGAAAAATACCAGTTACAGTATAAATGACAGTATTTATAACAATGATCACATCAAAATTAATTGTGTATTATCAGTAGCATACAACTGTCTAATATCATTGAGCATGCCGCTGGTTCCAACTCACTTATAATGGAAAAAATGGATTCATTACTCCACATCCCACCATCTCACACGGAGTCGAGATAAAATAAAGAGCAATTAATTAGATTAATGCTCATTAGAAAGTGACGTTGAAAATGTAAATGTGTGCATATTTCTATTCATTACTGTTGTGTGTGTTTGCTCATTTCGTTGATCTGATGTCTGCGTAAAATTATAAAACGCATTTAAGGGTGATCAACTTTTTAATGTTCACTCTCGTCGTCCGAGCGACATCTTAATATGTTTCATAGAAAATGTTTGGGTGTCCCAGGGACGTAACCATAGCAACGAGGGGCAATAAAGAGCTGATAGACTCCAAAATAAACAAACGCTCAATCACAGTTCTGACTTATTTATTATCGCCTTTCCGTAGTAAATTCCTTCCCTCTTTTTACCTTTTTTTAGGGGATGATTTCCGTGATAAATCGATCCTGCTTTCCCGGGACTCATACTATCTCCATGTCATCTAAATTCGTTAAGCGGCTTTAGCATGAAGAGGTAATGGACAGACCGTTACTTCCACATTATAATATTAGTAGAGATGTCCTACATAAAACAATAAAACTGTATCATCAAAAGTTTCATTTAGTCTAAAATACATGATATGGACAAACTTTCTCTAAAGGGAAAACAATACGCAAGCCAAATGTACTCAAATTACGTTTAGGTATAACAATAGTATGCCTGGAAGAGTCGGGTTTCGCATACATGTGAGAACGAGAACTCTGAACTCGCTACTAAAATGCCATGCTTCTAAACAGAACTTTCTTGCTACAAGTTAAGGTCGAATTTCAAAACGGAACTATAGACTTGAGTCCTTTTAAAACACCTCTCACATACGTATGTACATTTTGACGTAATTCGGAACACCATGTGTTATGTGAGTTGGTTTGAATCGGTATTTTTTCGATTCGAACTGACTGCCCACTGCCGATTAATGATAAAGGAGAGGCCTACTCGTATGTTCAGCAGTGGACGTCTCATGGCTGAGATGATGATGATGATGTATGTTTGTACGTATGTAGGTGTTGTGTCTTTCTCACAGGCGTGAAATGGTCAAATCTATTGACGCGATTTTGGTAAGTCGCGAAAGTGCGATGAGTAAGTGCCATGCCATGTGGTCTGGATTGTAATATTTTGGGGTCTCCTACGGTTGAGCAATTTAAATTTTTGTAAGGATGTTAATATGATTAAAACATAACCGCCTTTTTTTTCGGCAATCGGGTAAAAATATTAAAATCTCGTCTGTGATTACGACTTCGCAATGATTTAATTTAATTTTTAAGTCTTTTTTTTGTCAACCCGCAATCAAGGCATCCCACGAATCTAATAACATCTCACACGTCGTAATCCATTAAATGATGTACATCTGGAGTTGCTGGCGTCTATAGTTTGTAACTGCTTACCATCAGTCTGGCCGTATTCTTATTTGCCACCATCGTGGTATACAAAATAAAAACCGGCCAAGAGCATGTCGGGCCATGCTCAGTGTAGGGTTCCGTAGTTGTCAGCCTGTTACCATACATCCGTTTTAAAAGGTCATTAAATTTGTTAAGGGATAGGTACTTGGCGGCGCTTACGTCATTTCACTGACGACCTTTTTTGGACCCACACCCACAGTTCAAAGGTTAGATGGGGGGGGACCCCATTTTGAACTTTCAGAGCTATTATTTACGAAACTATTCGGTTTATCTAAAAAAAGATTTACAACACCTCTAATATTTTTGAAAGACCTATCAAACGATACTCCACACGGCAAGGTTGGGACGAAAAAAAAATTACGGAGGGGAGGTACCCTAATAAAAAATATTTTTCCAGTTTTTATTATTCTATCATTTCAGCTTTCTAGTGCTAACCTAACAGTTACTGAGCTAGACCGCGGACGGACGGAAGGACGGACATGGCGAAACTATAAGGGTCCCTAGTTGACTACGGAACCCTAAAAAGAATTATTTTCGAGACCAATAAGCGTTACGTTACTGCAGAAAAAAAACAGATCGTTATAATACGTACCTATGTATATCCAACCCCTTTTAGTGCTAAACTATATAGCCTTTTAGGCATAATAAGGGCATCACCAGGCGTTCTTACCCCCTTACTACCTAGTAAGGGGGTTGTGGGCGTAGTAAGATTACTACGTCGGCCCCATACTGGTTGTCGAACCTAACGTAGTTAGATGTAGATTGTAGAACAAAGTATCTACCTAATTAGATTAGATTAAACCCCAATTAGATCTCCGCATGCACTTTTTGCTTTAAGCTCACTGATCACGCACATTATCCTTCATTCCTTGCTTGCCAAGCATCCACCTTTTCTGCTATTTCAAGTATTTACCTATGGGGTAGGCTGGGCGAATGTGTTTACAGATGGCGCCAGCGTAACTTGTATCTGTGATACCTACCAACATTGTCCAAGACTTGTTCCCGTAATTAAATCCCACAGAACAAAACTCAGATTAGAACAAATGCTACAAACCCTAGACATTCAAAGCAATTCAGTAGGATTGCACAGGAATGCAAAGAAAACTAAAATAATGACAAATCACTGTAAATTAAAGCAGATATGTGTGTCAGAAAATCATATTATATACCTTGGAAAACAAATATCATACCATGCAAACAGTAACGAGTAAGAAATAGACTCGCCCTTCGCTCTTCCATAACACGCGCCCGTTATATGTGGTAACCTGGATTATTTTATAATATGTTTTTACTCATACTTTGACCCCTGAGACCCTCTTATAAAGTATTCGCGAGCTCCCGGACGTAGCAACACTGGCGACACAGGTTGATAAACAGTAAACACTAGTCTAGCCGATAATAATCGGCAGTGCCCGATACGACACGGAACCGTGGACGTCAGTAGTTACCACTTGGCATGTTTTTGTTGGTTTTTTTAAAGGAGAGTCATTACTAATCACTACGTATTGTTGTGGGCGTCTCGATTACGTTTTTGTACAGCTCCCATCTCACCAATGTAGACTTTATCTCCTTGTAATAAGGTTCTGGTCAATTACCATGTCGACGGTGGTACATGACTCGCGCTGTATATTTTAGGCAACCGAGCTCGTTAAGTGCAACAATTCAGCAATTCACTGTAATGACAGCCGCATTTAGCCTTCTGTCTTCGAGTTATGCTTTACGGCACATTTGTCGTGAGAAAAATTGGTAGCGTTTAGCAATAGGTTTTAAATTATGCTAGTTATGTTACTGTCTGGCGTGCAAGAATCGTGGTAATTGTCTACATAACACAAATGGGTTTTAGGGTTCCGTTCCGGACGGTTTCAAAATTAACCCCTTTTTTAAGACGTGGGATGGTATTTTTGACATTTACTTATTGATAAAAACCAGTGGCACCACCAGGGGGCGTCAATAAATTGGTAATTATTGGACGGTTATTAACTTTCATCGCTTGTGTGCTTACATAATGACAATTGTCATTACATTGATGTAATGGATTGAAATGCTTGCGATCATTTAAAAGATAACACAAACCGCATTCTCATTCCGTAATGGCTTCTGCCAAACGAGATAATTACATTTTGTTAATAGATTAACCAATTATTAGTTAAAATTATTAATATTATTGTCATATACATATATGCATGTTATTGGGGCCCACCCACTATCAGTCCGCCGGACGATATCGGCCTGTGAGTTGTTCGGAACTAAAAATGTTTTGTTATAACTGACAGGCCGATATCGTCCGGCGGACTGCTAGTCGGTGGGTCCTCTTTAGGGTTGGACACAGCTTGTTAGCGTTTTTATGTCACAAAAAATATGTGGGAGCACATACGTAAAATTATAATATGTATATACAGTTCCTATCAAATAAGAAAGTATTTTTGTAAGTGCTCGAAGCAGAAGTAGGTACCTATTCTTTTTCGTAATTGCAAATAGTCTAAGCATTTCAAGCATATAAGCTTGTATTCTGTAAAAAAAGTTATGTATGGGACAGGTGGTCCCAACTGGCCTCCATTCAATAATAATTTTATTTTAGCGCCAAATAATTTATTTTTTCATAATTAGAATACCTACGATACCAATAGGCATGATAAAGTTTTTTCATGTATATGGTATCAATCGATTCGTTTTGTCATGAGACTCGTGAGGATCAAATGTCTACATGGGGCCAATTACGTTAAAGTTACACAAAAGTCAGAAATGAGGCTTAACGTCTGAGATTTGCATTTGTTTCTCAAAACGCACCTAACAAAATGATGTGCAAAACTGACGTCACGATCATTAGTCGCCCTGTTTACTTTAAAGTATGGAAAAAATTGTGCAATATTTCTACAGTAAAATGTTGCGTTTATGTAAGTTACCATACAATTAATTTTACAGTAAAATGTTAAAATCGAATGGTATCATTGTTTTTTTTTCGTACTTAGAAACTTAATTTTGTAATTTCGAACCCTGCTAGCCTAATATGGTCGGGTTTTTATCGCCTGTCACCATAGCTATCACGTTCTAACAACTATGTAAGTGTGAAAGGGACGCATAGCGCGATAAGTGATAAAATGGTGGCAACCATGGATGACCTTCTGATATCTATGAAGTCTATGAACCATTGAAATAGATTTTTTGTTGAATTTTCACTTTATTTGGATATATTGATTATTTTTCATCCTATGAACTAATTTTTAGTGTATAATTCTACATGTGTCATCAATTCATCATCCCTCTTCTGATTAATAGGGTTGTCAGTCTTGGGTTGTCGTATGAAAAACTGCGAAACAGTTGCATCAAGCTTCTTACTAACGGTGGAAAGTTTATTGCCTGGTAATAAGTGACGGTAGACGACCACAACAGACATTCTTTGCTCTTCTGTCATTACATGGTCGAGCTTAGGTCAGCGGTTACGCTTAGGTTACGGTCACCGGATCCTGCGGCGTCGCTGGCGCCGGCGCCCTGTACCGGACACCTTGGCGCCTCGCTTTGACGTTGTCGGAAGTAAGGATTTAGCTATGGTAGTTTCACTGATTATTCGTGTCACCTGAAAAAGGCGGTACCTTAAAAAGGTGATGCGTTTTGCTAATGTTGAATTTTCGTATTGATACCAAAAGGTTCTGTTGGGCATTTATAACTATAACTGACTTCAGTGTCTATGTTTATTAAAGGTTAACCCCCTAAATACGGGATAGTCTTCAATATTGACAGTTTTATGATAAGTTAAGGCGACGATGGCATCAAAAGCATACTGATGGTCCCGCCTCTTAAGTAGATCGCCGGCTTAACCCGCTATCGATTGAGCATCTGAATAATGATGTTTATTTGTTGATACGCCAATTCTGTTGAATTTCTCGCTAAAATCCAGAGCCTGAACAATTCCTAAACATTGCATTCCTACGCCGATTCAGTCTTTGGTAGGGTTACCAGATACAAATTTCAAAAGGCCTGACAAAATTCCTGATTTTCGGCCAAAATTCCTGACACGAGCTTGAGCTCGCGGAATCGCGTTTTTTTATTACGTTGTTTATTTTTATTACTAGGGGTTCTATTGACCTCGAATCAATAACGTTTGTTTGACGTTACAATACAAGATGATATTGTCCATTGTTGATTAATGAATGCAAAGTTACTGCTTTTTCAATGAGAAAAAGCAGATATTTTTTATTTACTAGCGTACCTACAAAGTACAAAAACTGTTATAGACGCTATAAATAGAACGTTTTGTATAAATGCGAATAAAAGCGATCTCAATTCTAAACCAACATTTACTTTAATTTTTTAAATGAAGGCTTCAGTTCTAAACTCGTAAAACGAAATTTTTACATAAAAAAAAAAACTTTTTTTTATTGTGCTTCAAATAATTGTTTACAGTCTATAAAATTTTATTGTTTCTATTTGTCGAAAATTCCTGATGTTGATGATGACGTGACCAAAGTACCGTGAGTGTAACCGTGTTATTTTTTAAATCCTGATGTTTCTCTTTTCCGGCCGCATTCCTGACATATGTCTAAAATTCCTGACATGTCAGGAAAATTCCTGGTCACCCTAGTCTTTGGACTCACGAGAGCTAGAAAGTGGATACTCAACCCTTTTATTGGCTTTAATGTGTACTCGTAGGCCCCGTACGGGACGGGGGCTATTCATAATATACGTCATTTCAAAATAGGGGGGGGGGGGATCTGGCCTATAACCGCGAAGCACTTCGTTCATCCATCGTTTCCATCACTCTCTTTCGTATATGCAAGAGCGATAGAGACGGGACCATCGTTTTGTCGATTTTCGAACTTCGCGGTAGGCCCTCTGGTCTGGACATCGGATGATGGTAGCATAACATAGGAGGAAACGGGGCTATTCGAAGCATAATCTTTGGAATATTTTGAAAAATCGTCAAAAATCGATGACGTAATTTATGGACAGCCCCTAGACCGGGTCGACGACCTAATTTAGCTAAAAGTTAATGTCTTATGAACCGATATATAAAATTTTCGGCTGGTAAAAAATATGGGACGACAAGGTAATTTAACAGCTCAAATACAATTAAGAATAGATTATAATCAGGGCGTATGATTTAGGTTAGATAGCTTTCATTGTCGTCTGGTCGACCGCGCAGGCGCGCATGCAGGAACGGCGCCGGTGTCCAGAAAAATGAAAAATGCCTGGCATTATTCCAACACTGCAGGTTATTGAAGTTCCAAAAGCGTTGGCGTGTGTCCAGTGCATTTAATGCCTTTCCCGTAATTTTGACGATTAGACTGCATTTTTACGAAAACATTTCGTTCTATGATTTACATACCTATACGTATTGTACGCGAGCGCCTGGTACCGTCATTTTGCTTGGAAACTGGTCTAGCGATTTCAATTAAGTTTAATGAAGTTTTCGTCCGCAGAAGTCTTGAAATATCGAACCTGTCGTTTAATACTCCCGTACATTTCGGCTCCTTAGAGAACGAATTCCAGGATAAAAAGTCCTTTTCCAGGTTACAAAATGTGCCAAATTTGATCATAATCACTCAGCAGCTTTTTATGTGAAGGCTTGCCAAACTTCTAAGTATGCAATCAGCGCAGATTTCACGGTTATTCCTGTGTTATTGCTGCTGCTCGCTGTTGCATCGTGTAACTACCGTTACAGTTTAAAAAGCGGTTCGAAATTCAAAATACGGGGGTGATTGCACCGGCGTACCGTTAGTCGTTTCGGCCGCGCAACAGTTAGTTCCGCACGTGTATATCTGGCGGGAGGCAGGGTCCAAGGGCGCGCCATCGATTGCGCGGCCCGACCCTGACCCACGGAAGGAGGTCCTGAAGGCTCCAGGGTAGATACCTGGCATATGCAAAGTGCATTCAATCATTTCCTTATCAAAACAAAAGCTATTAACATTTCGTCACAAAATAAGTAGTTTGAAACTGAAAACACCCTAACGTTAGGTCACTCAACGCCGCGTATGGATAAAAAAATTAATATCTGTAAAAGTATAAATAAAATATTATAAATGTGAACATTAAAAAAAAATTGACTATCGTTACACTTACCTAAGGCGATTATCACACTGGCGACGACGTTGTGCAAGCGTGACAACGCTATACGGTCGCAGAGCGCTATCTCGCTCGCGCACCGGCCCCGCATGCGGAAACCGCAACCGTGTGAAAGCCGTCTTAGATATATTGTTTTGGCATAGGTATACAGCAGAAGAAATTCCGCATTATGTTGTCCTAGTGTTCCCAATCCCATTGCTGACTTACAAAGTGAAATTTATCGGGGATATTTGGCGCTGAACGGTATTGGGAAAATGTAGTGGAGTGAATAGACTAAATAGTTGCGAAGTTGTTTACACTGTCCAAGTAAGAAACAGTTAGTTAGTTTAGTTTTTTTTTATAAAAATAAATGGCATCTGTCTATATTGGGTCAATTTTGCCAGTGTCAAAGTAGTGCGACAAGTGTACAGTCAGTAGCAGAAGTAGCGAAGTGGGTAGGCTGTTCAAAATGACCTACACACGCTCTTGTTCTCTTAACAATAAAGTCGTGTCCAGCTCAATTTTAAACACCTTGCCCGCTTAGGTACTTAGGTACGGTGAGGTGAGACCTTGCTTTTTGTAAAGAGCAGTCAAAGGGACGTCATTGTCGGTTGTTAGTAGTGTTTATTTCCGCTTTTACGAAGGGATGTAAGATAGCTTCAATGGTTGCCAAGTTCGTAACCCTGTTCAAACAAGCAAGTTAATTTGGGCGTATAAATATTAGCGGATAGGACAGCAGCGGCCAAGCTTTTGCGCTTGGCTCGACCCTGACCCTCGTCGGCGCCGGGAGTGCCGGGACTCCACGGGCGATGTGACGTCAATACCTTGCAATCATTGTATTGCGTATGTGTTGTCAATTACATACAAGCTAATAACTGTTACTAGGTAGATTTAGATACAGGAAATCACACAGTCACACAGTCCGATTGCGCTATTTCTACCCATGCTAATTGGTTTTGTATATACCTACTAAAATAATAGTTTAATTGGGCAAATGGGATAGAAAATTTGATATATATTTAGTTTTTTTAGATTGGGTCAGATATGAATAAGGGAAGGTATTTTTATCCTGTATGTATGTGTAATTCTTATTCTTGTGTCCTGTTAGCCTAATAATATGGTCGGGGTTTTCCGCCTGTCACCATAGCTGTCACGTTCTAACAAGTAGGTAAGTGCGAAAGTGACGCATGACGCGATAGGCGATAAAATGATAATTTTAAACAAAAAAAGAACCGACTTCACTTAGGATCCGCTATTCCAAGAGGAAGTGGCCGAGTTGCTGTAAAAAATAGTGAAATCACTATAGGTGTGCCTATAATAGTTGAAGAGTTCCCTCGATTTCTCCAGGATCCCATCATCAGATCCCGACTTGGTGACAATGGGACCATCTAGGGGTTATACCTAGGGTTTGCTCCCGGGAAATACCGAAACCGAAAGTACCGGGAATTCCCGGGATTTCGAGTCGTGTAAAGAACCGGGACTGGAAAATAAAAATCCCGGTACTTTCGGGATTTTCGGGAAAAATATTTTATACCTTTTTTGGGTTCATTTATTCTTCGGAGTTCAAATATTTCATCGTCAAACTTTTTTTTGTAGCCATTGGATCCCATTCATATCCAGGATCAAAAGCTTGTATGGGACCAAAAAAATTCCGGCTAGAAGTGCCACAAATCGAGGATTTTTTTTCCATACATTTTGTATTTAAATGAAAACTTTTATTTTTCACGTGCTGTTTTTTTATGCCAATCGATTCCATTCCTATCCATTATCAATAGTTTCCTAGGGGCCAACTAACGGTAATGTACTAAAAAGCCACATATTAAAGTTTTTTTTTCATACATTTACTATAGTGAAAAAGTGAATTTACATTTTTCTATCACGCAGATACACACGTTTAAGGACCGTAATAATGTATGATATCATTAGTATCATTACAGTAAAAGCATTAAAAATATCAAAAAACAGGGATTTTAAAGCAGTAAGTGTATGTTAAATTGTTCTTCAATTTGTGACTTTTTGGTACATTACCGTAAGTTGATCCTATAGAAACTATTGAATGATTGACATAAAAAAATTGCATGTGAAAAGTTAAAGTTTTCTTTTTTATACCAAATATATGGGGAAAGCTTTCCTCGATTTGTGGCTTTTCAAACCGGATTTTTTTTGGTTCCATACAAGCTTTTGATCCTGGATAGGAATTAGATCAAAAGGCATAAAAAAAAGTTCGTCAAAAACGATCTTTTTCTCGCACCCTGTATGTTTTTTTCTAAAATCTGTAAACGCCAATCTTCATAAATTTGAAATCGAGGGAAGGTCTTCTAAGGCCATTTTCGCGTAGTAGCACGGGATCTGGTAGCTGCCCTCAGCGCCAGGTAGCTTGACGCCTGGCGGGCGACCGCCGTGACCACGGCCGCCGTTTGGACGGCCCGCGTTTATTTAACACATTACGCGATGAAATTTTTACGACCAAAATCAACGGCAGAGGTTATAGAAGATTTTTCCCGAAAGTACCGAAATTACCGGGAAATCCCGGTTCCATTATTGGCTAGTACCGAAAATCCCGGTTCTACGAAACAGTACCGGTACTGCATACCCTAGTTATACCTGTTCGATTAAAAAAAAAATTTTGAAAATCGGTTCACGATTCACGGAGATATGGAGTAACATACATACAAAAAAAAAAAAATTATGATAAAAAAAAAAAAATTCAGTCGAATTGAGAACCTCCTCCTTTTTTGAAGTCGGTTAACAACAATGCCGTTCTGCAGTCGATAGTACTTTTAAATGTAACATCACATCACCAATACGCGACAGAATGCGCCCACGACGCATCACGTAATCTACGTTAATTATATTACCTACTACAATGGGTATTCAGGCTGTGATTAATAAACATATCGTCACAGTACTATACATACCTATTACACTAAAAATAAACGTACAGGAAATGATACAATACTCTTGCACTCATCGCTGCCATAATAGCTAAGATTAGCGCAGATAGTCATACCTAAATTGAAAAAAAATGCACACATCCCAACATGTCGATGTCACTCTTACCTAACAATTATAGTCATCATATTCATCATTAAGTAAATCGTATGGAGTAGAGTTAAAGTGTTATTCCATTACAACACAACAGTGGTTCTCAAACCTTTTTGGTGACGGAACCCTTTGGACAGAGAAATGTTTCACGGAGCCCATAAAAATGTGCCAGACAGATAGAAGAGCTGGTTTTTTTCTCAATATTAAAAGTATTCTCGCGGAGCCCCTACAGAGGCTGTGTGGAGCCCTAGGGCTCTTTGAGAATGACTGCATTAAAAGTAACGTTGTATAGACTATGTGGTATGACAGTCTTCATATAGTTCATATCGGATGCGGAGGTTGGCCCTTGGAAATGGAACGAGAGAGGGCCATGCCAAACAATCGGGGCCGCGATCATGTGGGTCAACCGAAAACCTGACCGTTGCCCTCGATTCAAAAAAATTGGAAGACCACCCTATTTAAACAGTCATCTTCGACGTCAATATTGTCGACTCGTCTCATACAAATATCGCAAAAATATCTGATACGCTTTTATTTGTAGAGCCATAAAACGTGTTAGATATTTTTGCGGCCTTGGTTGTGCAAGATTGTGGTTGTCTTACAGTACACCCTGGTCATTGCAACAGGCCACATCTATACATATAATAAAGCGGAAGAGGGTCGAAAGTCTGTGTACATGGAAGATATGCGAAAAAAAGTTGGCTGGGGATACTTAGAATCGATAACAGAACTACCCAACTAGCAAAATCATGGTGGAGTAAACGTTTCTGCCGCGACTTTTTGGTGTTTGTGTATTGTCGAATAAGAGTCGAATACACGTTTATACGACGGCGTTTGGGCACAATTATACTGCAATAAAGTGGAGTAGAAGTTCTATAAATGTCGCGCAATTACTAATTTCGTGTAGTAGTGGCTTTTATTGCAATATTTATTCGGCTTTTATGTCGAATTGCAGCAGCAAGAAATCCACTATGCAATTATTTGGTTCAATAGCGAAGTTTGGAGCACCGACAGTATCAACATGCGCAAAGTTCGTACAATTTAATTGTCACAAACCATAGACCGAACGTGAAAAAAAAAATTATTTGGAGAGACTTTACTTACGTAAAAGTGCATTTTGATTTTGTTAAATATTAAGTATAGTGACTTGAGGTTTATCGATTGTGGCAATATAACAGTGAATTTTACCTGCACTCTTATTTTTGTGACGAAACATATTATAGTTTATTCATAAAATTTTAATGCGCCTTCATGATATTTAGTTTTAAGTGATTTTTATTTAATTTATTTTATTATTATCTGTACAAATGGTATCAGTAAGCGACATTAAGCATCTTCGTAACACTTACGCGACCAGTATGCGATTTACAGACACATACGAGTGCTCCGTTACTACATTATTCGACTATTGTTTCCGCCATAATGCAATCATTAGGGTTCTTTGTAAAGAATATAAAAACCCTTGATTTCCACACAATATCAAAGAAATCCTGTGGTAATAGTTACACAGTTCCGTATGTATAATACAAGGTGTAACAAAAATGCTGGTGATCCTTTTAAGGGCATAATTGGTGTTATATTATAATTATGCAAAACTAAGAACTATGTTTTTCTCGCAAAAAAAGTTGGTTTTGTAGGAGAGTTGGCCGGCTGGGATGACGTGTCCATACAAAAAAATACCCGTCGAAAAAATTTGCCTCCTACTTTTTCTTACTCGCAATAGGTACGATACCAATTATGTCCTTAAGCGGATCACCAGTATTTTTGTTACATCTTGTAGATCATGAAATATGAGGCTTAAAAATGCTATTTTTTGAGTTTTGCTTAATATTTACATCAAAATACGGTCACAGCCTTTCATTACAAATTTTTTATACGTATACTTGCCTTTCATTTAAGCCCAAAACGAACTCTGTAAACCTTTTAGTATTCTTGTAATCTTAAAAAAAATGCAACAAATGGTGTCTGAAATACGCGTACCGTCGCGTGCTACAAGTATGCCTACGATGCACAACTTTGCCTGGCTTAAAAACATGTTTTCTTCACCAAACACCTATTTATATCATCTTCCTGAGATGGCCGCCTTTTTCCCATCTCAGGAATAAGCCCACAGCTATTTTAGTTAAACTGTATTTTTTATGTCAAAAGTCTGAAAATTTCTTGCGTACTACGCAGCAGACACAACTTTTTTTGCATGAAAAATACATTTTTACATTCTTCTAAGGGACCCTAATAACATATAAAAATGTAGCTTTAAATCGCGTTTTCCGTGATAAATCGACAATTTGACTGCTGTATGGTTATGCTTTTCTGTAGAAATATCAAAAAAAATATTATGTACGGAACCAGTACTCGCATTGAAAGATTCTGGTTGACAAGTTTGATGCTGAAAAGAAGGCAGACATGCAATGGTTATACGAGTTGTGGATCAGTAAACGTTATATTTTGGCATCTTTATAACACACCCTGTGAAATAAAAGTGCTAAACAACTACACTTACACAGCATAAACAATTATTAGTCGGATAATTATCTCCAAAGCAACACTTATATCATTATACACTCTATAGAAATCAGTATGAAATCTATTACTCGATTGTGTAGTAATCGTATTTATTTACTACATTTACATTGCTACAAGTGGAGTAGAAATTACTTTAGACTCTTTTATACAACAGTTTCCTGAATAAAAGTTGCAACTAACCATGGCAATATGACTAGTCATATAATGGCAACATTAGAAACGTATAAACGGCTGTTTGTAACATAGCTGAGGTATAATACGCTGTTACGTGATCAATGAGCTGTATAGAAGTAATATTGATGATGGCTACAAAACTGTAGTAAAACAATCGCATAACAAAGTCAAATAAACGTTTATTCCACTTACTATTTGACTGAATTGTTGTATAAGCCAAATTGTAATATAATCAGCTACTATACGACATATTATCGCCGCGACTACTGTTACATTACCTTTATCTGACTAAATAGCTCTATAACACCGAGCTTATTCGGCATTTTTGTTAGTTGGGTAGGCGCGTTAAGTTACCCGTATTTTCCGTGATAAGTTTCGACAATTTTAAAGTTTGATTTGACATCATATATGTATAGGGGACCTATTTTGGAGCATATTTGTATATGACGGCAATTATGTAGCTAGGCTGCTTTAGGTATAAGGTAGGTATTTATGTTTTTTAGGTACAAAACTTTGAATATAGAATTAAAGTTTGAAATTTTACTTTCACTGTGTTTGAAATGTTAAGCGCTACATTTTATTAAATTTGTAGTCATTTTTCGAACGGGATAAACGGTTAAATTAAAATTCGCCCTTCAATCTGTTAATATTGAATTAAAGTTTGTAAAATACTCGATAATAAATCCTAGTCTATATGCCAATATACATATCAAAAATGTAGAGCATCCTGAAATGTGCTTCAAGAGATATATGCTTTTATTTGTGCAGTAGCGTCAATATTGAATTAAAGTTTGTAAAGATAAGTTTACATCATCGTAAGATGAAATGTAACCAAATTCCAAAAATATAGAAAATTTAATTTATGGGTTTCACGTATAAATGGAAAATACTAGAAAATACTTCAATCCTAAAATCTAAAAATAACAACACGTACCGCGTTCATGTCGGCGCACGGTCGTGACCTTGAGCGCCTCTAGCAAGAGCTAAGTTATCACGAGTGCAAGCGAGAAGTGAAATCGTGGCATTTCACACTACGCTTACCTAGTTGCATTTTCACAGTTGACGCAGTTCGTGTGTTTGTATCCGAAGGCACAGTAGTACCACCGCCAAATCGAGCAAAAACAATATTTGTGGTAGAAGTAATAAGCTGCAATTATTTATTTATTTCATTTCATCTGTATTATATTTAATAAATAGGATTTATTTGTTTTTCGGGTAAATTTAAAGGCAGATATGAATAGCTAACTAAGTCTCTGGCTTATAATATAAAATAGGTTAGTTTTAACTTATGATATGATAAAGATAAAAACTGATATAAACAACGAGATGTATCTTTTTTTTTACAGTAAACACATGTCATAAAATATTTTAACCTATTAATATAAATAAATAGCTACATATATCGGCCATAGACAGTTATTTTTTTATTAAATAAAGTCTGGATTTAATCGCCTTTACTTTGATTGTTATCTGGACGCTTCAATGAGTTCAAACGTGCCGTAAGATCAGGAATAAAGTATACGCGATTAAAGAGGTGAAGTAAGGTCATTGCTGGCTGAGTTTTATGATTTAGATTTAGATTTATTTATTTCATAATAATAAATTATAGTACAAATGGTCTTAGCCTAATTTATACAAATTTATATTATGATCGTCAAAGTAGTGTAAATAAACATATTTTGTAGATTGCTTACATTTAAATTTCGCAAAATTTCAGATTGAAAAATACATATGTCAATTTGAGATATAATAATAATAAATATATGTTTTTAATACAAAGTTATAATTTAATAAGAAACCAGCAATGGCCCTCTGTGCTTACACAACTATAGTGCTTTTTTCAAGAATGATGCAAAACAGCCAAATAACAGCACCTTGAGGATATTATTATTCAAGTATGTCCACAACAACAAACAATATTAACATAGATAATGTACGGTTTACATCAAAAATATGTTTACAGTTTTGCGCCTTACTCCTTTGTAATAAGGTCCAAAAGTGGAATTTTTTTTTGATGTCTACTGTAACTCGGGATAACCTCAAGTAGGCTAACCACGAGAGATGGGCAATAATTTATTTGAATACGAATAACGAATTAGAATAAATGACTTTATTCGCAAATGACTGAAATAATACTATTTTTTAGAGTACCTCGCGTACACATATATTATCGCGTGGAGTGTCGTTGGATAGGTCCAAAAAAAAAGGTTTTTTTAAAACAAGTTTTAGATAACACTAATACTTTCGTAAAAATAGCTCCGAAAGTTTAAAGAACGTCCCCCTCCCCTTTAACTTTTAAACCATGAGTTCAGAAAAAACCATGAAAGTGAAGTCAGATAATTAATCTGAACGCTAACTCTTTTGTATAAAATCGGTTAAGACATTTAAGAGCTATAACTCAAAAATATCTAGTAACATGCTCAGTGTAGGGTTCCGTAGTTGCCGACCTATTACCATACATCCGTTCAAAAAGGTCATTTGTTAAGGGATACTTGGCGGCGCTTACGTCATTTCACTTACGACCTTTCGCTATGCGTTTTTGAGCGATAACTCAAAAACGGCTCAACCGATGTTATTCAATATAGTTTTCGTTGAAAGTACTTATTAAGCCCCACTTTCATGATTTTTTTTTTCAAATTTTTTGGACCCACGGTTCAAAAGTTAGATGGAGAGGACGCCCCATTTTGAACTTTCAGTGCTATTATTTACGAAACTATTCGGTTTATCCAAAAAGTGTTTTACAACACCTCTACTATTTTTAAAAGACCTATCCAACGATACCCCACACGACAGGGATGGAGCAAAAAAAAATTCACCCCCTACGCATGTGTAGGGGAGGTACCCTAATAAAAATATTTTTCCAGTTTTTATTCTATCATTTTGTTGGCGTGATTAACGCACACTCATACCAAATTTCAGCTTTCTAGTGCTAACAGTCACTGAGCTAGACCGCGGACGGACGGACAGACGGACATGGCGAAACTATAAGGGTTCCTAGTTGACTACGGACCCCAAAAAAGGAGTGTTTCGTCCTCATAGGTAAGTAACAAACCTCTTGGTTTGATTTCTAAATTAGCACGTGTGACGTGTCCGCTTACATCCCTAGATAAATTCGGTTTTTCACTAGAAAACTCAAATTTTGTATGAGTATGTGAACTAATTACGCAGAAAAAGTGGTATAATAAAAACTAGAAAAATATTTTTTATTAGAGTACCTCCCTCACGTACACATGAAGTGGGGGGTGATTTTTTTTCGCTCCAACTCTATCATGTGGGGATACCCCATGGATTGGATAGGTCTTTACGTAACTAAAACCTAGGACAAATGTAACACGAATACAAATGAGAAAATGTAAGTAGTATGTAAAACTTCAGGTCAATCGGTCTAGCGATTTTGGAGCAAATAGTAATTGTGACTAAACAGAAAAGCACAGTGTTCCTTTTTTGGAATTTTGGTAGGGATCTCTAAAATAATTCCATATTTCTGAAATTTACTGCTCCCGTAATTAAAATGATACCTGCAAATTATATACAAAATGGTTAATTAGGCAAAAACAAATAGCTGGCAACGAATCTTTAAAACAATCCGGCTTTGAATAATAGTTGCCAGGTTAATATTTTTGTTGCCAACCTATTATTTCAAGTTCCCTGTTAATTTTTTGGTCAGCTATATATTGCTGCCGTTTTTCAATATTATGATGCCACATGTTTGAGGTTTATTTAAATTTATTGTCGCTTAAATATTAATACACAGCCAATTTATATTATTACAAGCAATGATCGGACACCGGTAGCATTTTTCCGACGAAAGTATTACATGGATATGATTTTATTTAATTTTGTACTGAATTTATATCCCTATTAATTTTTTTATCCAGTTTTATTATCGAGGTTTTAACATTTCTATTATTGTTATGAATAAAGTATAGGCCACTTATAAATTATCTATCGAACAAATGTGTCTGCGTCAACTCTTGTCTTGCACTTGTCTCGTCTCATTGACGTTCCCATCATTATTTTATCCATCAATTGAACACGTAAAACGGAATAACTGAATTGTTTATTTCATTAGATATATATCGGTATAATGTTTGGTGTAACGTAAAATATGCCTAACGAATTTACCATTACATTATTAATGGTTACAAGATCAACCGGATCTTAAATACGACAAAACGAAAGGTTTAAGATGTTGTACAAAATGTGAAAAAATGTTGTTTGCTAAACGCAAAACAAATACTCAAAAACACCATCTGGGTGAAAAACGTAGAAAAATATACCAAGAACAATTTAATTTTGATATATAACATTTTTTGATTCTATGTAATATTCCGTGGGATCGGCTGAAAAGAGATGAGATTGATAATTTACTATAACAAATTAAATTCAGTGAATCTATAAAAACATGTGATTTTATTTTGAACAACATAGGCTTATCCATATTAGTTATTACGTAATTAAGGTAAAACATACTAATGACACATACACACCAGTTATTACGTTGGAAGTCAAAATGACATAAAATGCTACCGCCGGCCGATCATTGATTACAAGCCTTAGAAAAGCTGCCGATTCATATTTTAGTTGCCCGAAAAATTATAAGCCTTTTTTAATTTCTGTTTGGCGAAACAAGGTACCCCCGAAATAAAAACCAGTGTAGGGTTCCGTAGTTGACGGCCAGTTATAATACAACATTTAAGGCCATTCCTCGATTCGGACAAGCCACGCCCATCCGTAACATACACGTTTATGGCTCCCGTGCACGAAAGAAAGAGATGCAGCGCTCTTAAGGATGAGACTTTTTGACCAAACTACGATAAATAAGCGAATCTATAAAGTTTTGTCTAATTTTGCTTCTGTGACTTTTTAGATAAACCAGAATACCATATTTTTTACTTAGTTATATTGCTCAATCTCTTATAGTTTACGTAAGCTAAGAAAAATAAGGGGAAAAAGGCCCCAACTTCGGATTTTTTTCTATCGAGGCAACTTTCAGCAATCTTGTTTCGACTTGTGCCAAAAACAAGAGTAAATATATAGTCTAATAATATATTATCGAAAATAAATTCAGCCTTTTTCCCGTTTAGTAACTAGAGCGTTTGAAAAAACCTATAATTTTTATTTTATTTCAGGTTACTACTATTTATTTATTTCAGGCTCTAGGCCCATAAGCATGATAGTGATACAGTAATACCTTATTTCTAGTTGTTAGTGTTATTATCTAACTCACACAGAAAAATTAAGTTTATACTCAACAATAACTTTAGATAAATTAAATTAAATTATAAAATCAAATAAATAAATTTATTTAAACAAATAAGTTAAACAACTTAACAAATGAAAAAAAAGAATAACTTAGAATTCGATACCTACGTAAGTAATTAATATTCAAAATAACAGGCCTGTCACTCATGTGAACCTTATTCCAGTGCCTCACAATTGGACAGTCGTACTTGTTCAGCACGGCATTCAGGAGGCTGTTGGTACTGTCTCTCACTCTAAACAAGACTGAGGCAACACGTTTTCGCAATATAGTTTTAAAGCCATCCGTGTTCGCCTCAAGAAACATGACCGAGGCACTGCACCAGCGAGGCAGCCCCAACAGCACCCTAAAAGCAGCTAAAAGGTAATTTATTAAGGGATATTTGGCGGCGCTTACATCATTTTACTATCCAGCACTCGTTCTTTCACTACGCGTTTTGAGTGATAATTCAAAACCGGCTCAATCGATTTTTTCAATATAGTTTTCATTGAAAGTTCTTATCAGGCCTCACTTCCGTGTTTTTTTTTTAAAGGCAAGATGAAATATTTTCATTTATGTTTTCATTTGAAAGAATTGCACGTAGAATAGACCACGAATGTTTAAAAAAATGAAAATACTATAATTTGTAGTCAAATAATTACATTACAAACTGACAATTTAAATTTTCGCGCCGGAATGGATCTACAGTTCCTGTGACGTCAATCATGTTTGTCACTAGCCATATTTGTTCGTCCTTGGTTCGTCCCTGTTAAACCTGCTAACAGTGTCAAATTCTGTTTTTTTTTTCCTTTAAACCAAATCCCATAGAACAAAACTAGTGACAGTTGCCAACCCCTTTAGTTTTCACAACAGGAGTGACTTAACCAGACGCTGATTGGTGGATTAAAACACGTTCCGTTTCACAAACTTCAAATCGTAATTATTGTTTGAAATTAGTATAAACTAAAGTAAAAACATTACAATAGCTATTAAATGTACCTTTTAGTTTTTTGATATAATTTTTTTGTAAATCGTATATCCAGCCAAATGTTTTAATCAGAATCCAACCCTGTGATTACCCGCCCCATTGGGAAAATTACAATTGCCTCCTAGGCGCTAACTAGCCATGCGCTCGGAGTACCAATGCTAGCGCGACCTCTAATTACGCATTATGTTTCGGATCACGGTGTCGAGTTACGCTGGTTCTAGAGCGTTTGAGTCGCTTGTCCTGGGCGCAACCGTAGAGAACAAAGCTTTTTTGTATTAGTTCATATTGAATCTTATTCCGTGGTGTTAATAGTAAAAATTCAATAAACGCTTACATGTGGCCACACCATTTTTTCATATTGGCACGTGCGCTTGCGGTTTTCCAACAAAAGATAAGACACTAAGTGGATGAGGTCAGTTCAAATTATTCAGAGTATACTGAGCTAGACCGCGAACGGACGGACGGACTGACAAGGCGAAACTATAAGGGCTCCTAGTTAACTACGGAATCCTCAAAAACGCTAAAATTTATAAAAATTTTAGCGTTTTTACTCTCAAATGCTTTGTATGAATAAGTGATGAAATTCAATCAGTATGAAATTCTATGAACATTTCAGTGGCCTTTTTTTATTTAAAATGTTTATTTCAAAAACGGTCAGTAATAACATCCTAGTAAAATAATAAAGAAAAATTCTAAAAATCATCGGTTTATGACCAACAAGATGCTAAAGGTATTAGTAACAATCAGATTTTTCATTTTAATAAGCAACATACACATTGCAAAAATTTTTCAGAATTACTGGTATGATTATACTATACGAATAATTAAATGCATGTTTAGTAACTTGTAAAGGTATTATCGGATAAAAGTATGACATTAATTAGCTCCAAGAAGAAGCTAATTAAAATAACAGTGCCTTTGGTAAATCAACTTAAGCGCAGAAATGTATTTATCATATAAATTTTAAAAAAAATACGGTGTTCACACATTAGTTGAACTAGTTGCGTAATTACGTTATCAAGCTACATACTGTGACACTATTCATTTATCAAACTCGGACGAACGCACTACCGTGCCTACATATTGCCCCCGCACTGCGCGGCCTTGTCGTCGCCCCGTGATATGCGACGCGCCGCGCGGTAAAGTATAATGGAACAGGTACTTACATGCAATACTTGCATACACCTAGTATTTTAGTGTTCCATTTATTTTATAGTTCTACATTTGTGCATGAAGGTTTAATTTATTACTATAAACATTCATTATGATTCTTTTGAACTTTAATTCAATATTGACTTAGATAAATGACAAAAAGTTAATATCTGAAGAAGCACGTAGCCCAGGTTTCTAACTTTTTTCCACCACACTAAGCAGTTGATTTTCAGTTTTGTTTTCTTGATAAAATAAACTTTAATTCAATATTCGAATAAAAATTAGCATTTTTTTATTTTGGCTGGTTCCAGGTGTTCCAGGAGGCTACAAAGTACAAATTAAAAAGATATTTACATCTCTTACGATATGCCACAGAATTTTTATACTTTAATTCTATATTGAATGATTTGTCAGCAAAAGAATCAAATACCTAAATATTTTTCAAAGCACAATTTTAAAATTTCTACATTTTTAGATAATTGCTCTAGAGCATGAGTTACACAAGATATCAAATAATATCAAACTTTAATAATATCGAAACCTAATATCGTACCATTACCTGACTAAACACGTTCCAACAGTTTTTAGAATTTTTGTCTGTTCTGTTTGTCTGTTTATTTGACTGCGCATCACGTGAAAACCTCTGAACAGATTTTGATGAAACTTTGTATAGAGATAGTTGGAGTCCCGGGAAAGGACATAGGATAGTTTTCATCCCGAAAATCAACCCTGGAGGGGGTGAAAAGGGGGTTGAAAGTTTGTATGGGGAATCAATAACCGTCGAACGCTGGAGATAGTTTGAGCTAGGGATGTCACGAATATTCGCATTCGTATAATGCGAATATTCGCATCATTTTTGACATTCGTATCAACATTCGCATTCGCATGAAATGATGCGAATATTTTCCGAATGCGAATGTGGGCAGAACGCATTCTTTTTTGACCGCGCTGACCCGGCCAATGGTCACATGCTTGCTCATACACAGGAAGTGAAAACGACGGTATCACTTGTCTCCTTTTGATCAATAATATAGGACTCCATCACATATCATGTTCTGTATTTATGAACTATAGAAGCATACAAATTATGAGCAAGATTAACTTTTTTGAATATACTTCGTAACATTCGTATTCGCATTCGCATTCGGACATTCGTATCCTGAATATTCGCATTCGCATTCGCGAATGTGAGAAAAACGACATTCGTGACATCCCTGGTTTGAGCTCTGGGGAAGGATATACAGCCTTGGCCAGAAGTGTTGAGCACCAATGCGATTTTCATACAAAACTGGAAAGTTTACTCCATCGTTTCCATCTTTGTTTAAGTTATTTTGTCAATTAATTTAAACTAATAGGCATGTTTTGTTGAAGTTAGTAGTAACTGCATAGAATATTTGCAATATGTCGCACCGACTTAAATTTACATTTTTGGAACCTTCTGTTTTCATATTTTTTAAGTACCTTGAAAGTGTTATTAAGTGAAGTTTTCTATATTTATAGATAAAATATAACATGTACCGTTACCGTACATTGTTAGGATAGGGAAATAATGCTTAAGGGTCAATCAACTATTCTTTGTCAGCAAAATTTCGCATACCTCGACTAATAGTGATAAAAATAAATTATGCGGATTATATTTAACTAAGTTATGCACTTTATATAAAATACAGATAAACATGCTACGAATTGCAATCTCTTCTATTACATTTTAACACGTTATATCTTCGTTAATGCCAGTGACCCAGTGGACATAGTAGGGAATGCAGTACCGGTACTGTTTCGTAGAACCGGGATTTTCGGTACTAGCCAATAATGGAACCGGGATTTCCCGGTAATTTCGGTACTTTCGGGAAAAATCTTCTAAAACTTCTGACGTTGATTTTGGTCGTAAAAATTTCATTGTGTAATGTTTTAAATAAACGGGGGCCGTCCAACCGGCGGCCGTGGTCACGGCGGTTGCCCGCCAGGCGTCAAGCCGGCCACCAAGGCGCTGAGGGCAGCTACCAGACCAGATCCCGTGCTGCTACGCGAAAATGGCCTTAGAAGACCTTCCCTCGATTTCAAATTTATGAAGATTGGCGTTTACAGATTTTAGAAAAAACATACAGGGTGCGAGAAAAAGATAATTTTTGAAATTTTTTTATTCTTATTTGATCCCATTCCTATCCAGGATCAAAAGCTTGTATGGAACCAAAAAAAATCCGATTAGAAAAGCCACAAATCGAGGAAAGCTACCACATACATTTGGTATGAAAAAGAAAACATTAATTTTTCACGTGCTATTTTTTTATGTCAATCGATCCCATTCCTGTTCAGTATCAATAGTTTCTATAGCAACTTACAGTAATGTATCAAAAAGCCACAAATTAAAGAACAATTTTAAATACATTTACTGCTTTAAAATCCCTGTTTTCTGATATTATGCTTTTACTGTAATGAATAGTAATGATGTCATACATTATTAAGGTCCTTAAACGTGTGTGTCTACGTGATAGAAAAATGTAAATTCACATTTTCTATATAGTAAATGTATGAATTTTTTATTTTTATTTGTGGCTTTTTAGTACATTACCGTAAGTTGACTCCTAGGAAACTATTGATAATGGATAGGAATGGAATCGATTGGCATAAAAAACAGCACGTGAAAAATAAAAGTTTTCATTTTGATACAAAATATATCGGAAAAAAATTCCTCGATTTGTGGCTCTTCTAGCCGGAGATTTTTTTTGGTCCCATACAAACTTTTGATCTTGGATAGGAATGGGATCCAATGGTTACAAAAAAAAAAAGTTTATCAAAAATGACCTTTTTCTCGCACCTTGAATGTTTTTTCCAAAATCTGTTAACACATCTTCATACATTTGAAATCGAGGGAAGGTCTTCTAAGGCCATTTTCGCGTAGCAGCACGGGATCTGGTAACTGGCGTAGCTGTCCTCACCGCCAGCTTGACGCCTGGCGGGCGACCGCCGTGACCACGGCCGCCGGTTGGACGGCCCGCGTTTATTTAAAACATTACGCGATGAAATATTTGAACTCCGAAGAATAAATCCTCCAAAAAAGTAAAAAATGTTTTTCCCGAAAATCCCGAAAGTACCGGGATTTTTATTTTCCAGTCCCGGTTCTTTACACGACTCGAAATCCCGGGAATTCCCGGTACTTTCGGTTCCGGTATTTCCCGGGAGCAAACCCTAGGACATAGGTGTCCCTCACTTTTGTATGAAAATAACGGCTCTTCCGCTGGGTCACCCATTTTTTTAATGAATAATGTGTCGTTATTATTTATTTTCCTGATCTGGTATGCGTGTAAAGGATCTTGATTCATGTTGACATTGTTATAACCCACAAAAGTTAAACTAATAAATAATGAATAAGGGCAATTCTCGCAAAAACAAGAAAAAGTTGATTGACCCTTAACATCAAAATTGTAAACAAAAAACACCTATGCTCAACACTTCTGGCCAAGGCTGTAGAATAGTTGATATCCAGAATTCATTCTTTAACGGGGGATTACTAATTCCACGCAGACGAAGTCGCGGGCAAAAGCTAGTAAGATAATACGGGGTGAAAAAAATGTCCCACCTCGCTGCTGTCGCTACAAATTACTTTCCGTGATTATTTTTTTCATTAAAGGTCGTAATAAAATAACATAAATACTATTGTCCCGCGATGAAACAATTTTCTTGAGTATTGTGTAGCTATTATTAGTAAACACTGAAATACCGGGATTGTTAAGTTAGTTAAAAAACACCACTTCTAGTTTGAAATCTTAACTATTTAATTGTAAACTGGTTAGACTATAATTATGAAGTGGTAGTAGGAGTAGGTACTAGGTAAGTACGTTTAGTAAAACCAAGAAGACTGGGCATTGGGTATAGAAGTGCGGGAGGCGTTCAGGCACTCACGGGCAGGTAACTATTAAACTGGGTGCGAATTTAAATTATAATGTTTATTAGCAAGGTATACAAAAAATGTTCCGGCTGCCAACTCTCGTTGAATGCGACATAACGCGATAAATTTATCATTCTAACCTTATATCTTCTTTGCAGCGTAAACGATAATGATCCCGTCAAAAATATTACAAAAAGTTTTAAAATGCCCCACCATGTACGGTAAGCACAATGTACAACGACAGTATCTCACGGACGAGATAGATATCTGTCACTTTACAACTGTATTCATCAGCAAGTCAGATATCTTTCTCGCCCGCGAGATACTGTCGATGCACACTTGTGCTAACCGTACTAGAGTTAACAACACGTTCATTGTGGTGACTGTAGTACGGTTACAATATTAATATATGTGATTAAATATTTTTTAAGGAAATAAAATGACTAAGAAGTTGTTCACTGCCCGTTCTAATATATCTAAAAGCTATAACGAATTATTGAATAATCGTTAGTTTTTTAGGCTAATTGTAAATTGGTAGTTTGTAATTTACGTAACGCTGTTAATTCTGTTGTAATATAATGTGCGGAACGTGCGGACAAGTAATTAGGCTGACGGCAAATTGAATTAATTTAGGGCGATCGATGGTTCTGCCTTTTAACGATCGGTTATCAGGGCACCCCGGTTCAGGTACATTTCATATACGATAGCTAGATATATGACGATAAATGTGACGTTTGCAAGCAAGCACATAATTTTGTCAGCGCCTGACATCTGATAATTTAGTCTTTTGATTGAAACGGGCACAGATGTTTATACTTTAGAATATGTAACTAATCATTCTATAGATTTGGCCTCATCGAACTAACATTGCATCATAATTTAGTGTTTTGTGTTTGGTGAAGGATTTCGCAGGCGAGACTCATGATGGACATAGGGTTCTCGTTCTTAGAGTATATATTTTCGGAAATATGTAGATCTTATATGAAATCCCCAATCAAATAAAGCTAATGTTGCCTGCTGTTACAAATAAATTACAATACAAATTACAAGTAAATACAGTTTATCATTATTATTGGGTTAGCAGGGCTATCGTTTTGAACGTGTCTGGCTCCTGGTTCTTATGGAGATATGCTAATTAGCAATAAAACAATATTTAGCACCTGCCACCCCTGCCGGGCGAGACGGTATGTCTCGCACTCGCAGTCAGCGATTCGGCATTTTTGGCAGCCGTCCACATATCGGCATCGCGCGCTGCATTATGACACCCTCGCGACGGCAGTCGCGTTATCTTGACCGCGCTAATTATGCTTCTCTTCTAGCTAGCTTCAATAATTACGAAGTTTACCGAACCGAATAACAATAGTAAAATGTTACGTATAAACGCTTTCAGTTTGTCGAATAATTAATGGTATGCTAAGGAATTAGGATTTATTTATTAAACTTTTGACCGCCATTCGTCAAAAATTGGACTTTAAATTTTGAACTCTGTCATAACTGATGAAGGTGTCATTCAAGTTGTCACTTTGTCTCATATATCAGACGACGGTGGTCAAAAGGTTAAGTATGTTAGTTTCTTGTTTACCTAAGCTACTAGTTCAGTATGTTAGTCATCATTTATCATTAGGAGTCATGCTTATGAATCACGTTTTTCGTAAAAGTAATCTAAAACTTGGATAAGTTTCCGATATTTGTCACGTCACGGGTTGGTCTAGTGCTAGTGACATGTTTGATACGGTCAGCATCAAATATATTGTAACAGCCAGAGTAATCAAATAGTTCGTTACACCATATATTTTGTATGGTGTGATGAACTATTTGGCTACTCTAGCTATTACAATATATTTGATGTTGACTGTACAAGTGAGTTTGGTCCACCTCGCAATTCAAATCGTGTTATAAGTGCTACTTATATAACGCAAAAAGCTTTACTCGGGAGAGAAACGGTATCGTGCTAGCCTTGCTGTCACCAAATAACTAATATTAGCATTATCACTAGCTGTAAATGGAGTATAAAAGTCTGCTTGCCTAAAACAGGAAACATGCAATATCGCGTCACAAACTATTTACGACTAGATAATACATTTGTGATGTAACCATATGTAACATTGTTATCGTATTTTTTGGTATATTTATCTTTCTAAACCGTCCACTCATGTGGTTGACCGTAGCGATAATAAATTAGTTGTGCGTTTACTGTCGTGTTCGTCGGTCTGCCCTAGACTACGTAGCTATTATATTTAGACACCTAAGTTAGTAACAAACATTCATAATCGTAGGTCAAAGGTATATTGGTAAAGGCTTTGATAAGTTTGTGAATGAGCAGTGTAATAAATGCGACTTGTTTGGAGATATTGGGCTCGGCGTAAAATGGCGTGACTATCGCACCAGCTGACCCAAGGTGAAGACTTCGGATGAGAAAGGAACGTTTTTATACGTTCAAGAGTTGTGTACAGCCAGCAGCATAAGTAGCTAAAGGGATGAGGTGTTCAAAATGAGCTTGACACGTATGGCAAACCCCCCCCCTTCCCCCCAAAGGGGAGGCCTATGTTCAGCAGTGGACGTCTTGTGGCTGAGATGATGATGATGACACTAAACTTTAATGATTACGTCCAAGTTTCGTAAATAACTTGGAGTATTCTAAGGTCCCGGAAACCATTATTACCTCCTAAAATATCATTTCCGTATACATGTATATTTATTTAAATCCCTCAGTAACTTAGTAAGTGATGGGATCTATATTAAAAATTGATGGTTTTTGAGA
Source organism: Pammene fasciana (assembly GCA_911728535.1). NCBI lineage: Eukaryota > Metazoa > Arthropoda > Insecta > Lepidoptera > Tortricidae > Pammene > Pammene fasciana. Next base: position 11,105,030 of record OU452292.1, read on the forward strand.
AGTGGGTTATCTAACCCACTATGTGGCACTGATTTTGCTTCTGTCGAGTTTTGTTTAGTAAAATTTACTTTTATTAATGTGAGTTATCTTTGAATATTATGCTTCAAAACATCAACATCACAATTCAGAATAATGCAGAATATTTAAAACGAGGTCTTGGTCACTTCAAAAAAATGAACGTACACAATGTGACAGTGATAACATTACAATATTAATTATCATTGTTGAATATAAGGTTCAAATTGGCAGTTAATATAATTTTGTTGGCGCTCCAGCGAAGCACATAACTGTAGACTTTATCCAGTAGAAATAGGGTTTACAATTACTTGGCTTCGATGGGTGACAACTTGTCCGTGAACGTTGGTGCATTTGATAAGAGCAGGGTTATTCTCCGTAGCCTAAAGACTTCGGGCTTTTCAAGCGGACCAATATCAGAGTGACCTCTAAAAACCTCAAATGCCAGATTTAACGTTTCGTCAACAACCCACAAGAAAACTGAGCTAGCCAGTAACCTCAAGGTTCAGATCATAAACTAGCTCTGGTTCTCCCTTATTCTGTATGTCTCCTCGTCGGAGGCGAATGCTTGCCTGCTTCAATAAGCAATGGGAACAGAATCCCAGCTGTGATTGCTTTCTAGCCTTGACATTAATGTTGAGACTGTTCTTTTGCCGTATTGTGCCCATGCGTGGACAGTTTACGTTTTTAATTGAAATTGATGGCCGTGACAGTTAGTGGTGAAACATTTTGTCAACGCTACCATGTGAGGTATATATATTCGGTAATGTTCAGTCGAGATTATTTATTAAAAATTTCAAAACGTCACGTAATTAAGTCGATTAATTGTTTTGATTCGTTAACCTTTTGACCGCCATACGTCAAAAATTGAACTTTCAATCTTGATCTCTGTCATAATTTACGAAGTTGCATTTACTTTGTCACTTTATCTTTTATATCAGACGACAGGGTGATAAGGAAATCGGGCTTTACCTATCCTCCTAAGGCCCAGCCATACAAGCCGATATTCCCAAAATTGTCAGTGGATTCTAAATCTAAAAGTAAAAATAGAGTTGACATTTGTTTATGTGAAAATTTAACTAAACAAAGGAAATACTGTTGCAATTGAAAAGGATTTTAATTTAATTGAGCTTAATAAGTACCATACGTAGGACTTGAGCCTTACGAAGCTCCAAGACTGCGGGTACGCGGAAAAATATTATGGTGCTGTGCCGATATTGTGTGATGTTGATGTCCACCGAAAACTATAAACTCAAATAAGATGTATGATTTATTAATACAGTGCGTCCAGAACTAGCCCATCCTTCGAGTTTGTGCTCTTCTCTTGTTTTCTTAACAGTCGCCTTTAAATATATCAGAGCGGTTTAGGAAATCAAAAATATCTGCTCTGCTCTGATATATATCATGTTGACTATACATAGCGCGCTTTAAGTAATCAATCTCTTCCCCAATACGCATTGGGGTAGCGTGACTAGCGTGGGATTACTCAAACCTTCTTGCGAGTCGCGACTGTCGCGAGGGAGGCATGTGCCCAGCAGTGTATTATATGTTTGTGGCAAAACGCAAAACTAAACATAATGTTGTATTGTTACAGAACAACAAACACGTGGAGACGCTGGACGACGGACAGTTGCGCGCATTGCTGGACGAGGCCATCACATACAAGTGCCCCAAGGACCGCGAGGGCAAGAGCAGTTTGTTCAAGGTAAACTAGCAACACTGCAGAACAAGAAACACGTGGAGACGTTGGACGACGGACAGTTGCGCGCATTGCTGGACGAGGCCATCACATACAAGTGCCCCAAGGACCGCGAGGGCAAGAGCAGTCTATTCAAGGTAAACTAGCAACACTGCGGAACAAGAAACACGTGGAGACGTTGGACGACGGAAAGTTGCGCGCATTGCTGGACGAGGCCATCACCATCACATACAAGTGCCCCAACCGCGAGGGCAAGAGCAGTCTATTCAAGGTAAACTAGCAACACTGCGGAACAAGAAACACGTGGAGACGCTGGACGACGGAAAGTTGCGCGCGTTGCTAATCTGAATTTCTTGTCAGTTAAAGATATTTCACTACTTAATCGCGTAATGTGTTTATTTCTGTACCTACTGGATGAAAATGGCTTCCTTTTAGAATCCCAATCCATCACAGTCCATTAATTGCCCGGACCTGTTCTAAATATAGACGCTACATGCTTATCAGTATATGGGATGGGTGGCATATGGTAAATTATATTAGGGACTTCATAATTGTTGTACAGTCGCCATCAGATATATCGGAGCGGCCAAGGTGGTCACAAATATCTGAACAACGCCTTTATTCTCAAGGCGATAAGGTGCTTGTTCAGATATTTTTGATTACCGTGGCCGCTCCGATATATTTGATGGCGACTGTACCTAAAACTCTCTCACTAATTTCCATATCAGAAGTTTAATGTTTTAATGTTGTGCTACTGCTTTAGAACGCTATTTTAAATACCTCTCGTGTTTGTCAAAGTTCAAAATTTATCAATTTTGCTCTTAGCAACACTGAGATTAAAAGGTAGCCAAAGTTGACTGTAAGGGGGGGCACCGACTATCAGTCCGCCTGACGATATCGGCCTGTCAGTTAGAGCAAAAATTTGACAGCTCCGAACAACTGTCAGGCCAATATCGTCAGGCTGACTAATAGAGGGTGGGCCCCATAACGCAAAATCAATACTACTCTGGCCTGTACTACAAATTTACGTCACTTTTGAACCAGTCTGCCGGGCACATCCGGCCATGCAGGAACTGGTAGACTGGGTTTTTCTGTACCTAAATACAAACTTACTATTCGTTGCCCCAAGTATCATCTTAGTATCAAATGCCGTAGGTAAATATCATCCATTTTTATACCGGAAGTGGTATTTCTTTGTGCTTTCGGACAATATTTATTTTAATCAATTTTTTCGGAACTCAGCATTACTTTTATGAACATGTGCCATGGGGCTTATGTTTGTATCACGTAACGTAGCGGATCTTATGGTCCCCGCCCGTACTAATGGCAAAAGTGGGAGAGTGCCACTGACCGGGCGACCTGTATTCTGTAAAACCCCTGTGTTTGCACTGCGGGAATACCGCCCCGGGTGGCCTGCTATTTGGCACGCAAACTGTACCTACCCTGTGCTAGACTGCTGATCTGCTTTCGAGCTAACTTGGACATTTACTTTATTTTATGTAACTACAGTTAATAATGGGATAACTTTAAAAAAACTAAATTAGTTGTAAGGACGCGTAAACTTCGTAACTATATACTTAGCTGTAAATGTAAACGTCTCGCTCTGCGGGTTAGAAGCCGTTATTCCATATACTGAGATTCTTGTGCTTCCTACCAAATTGGCAAAAGACCAAGTAACTTCGTTAACTGTCTGTTGGTCCACAAATGTGGCTGGCTCAAACTTGTTTAATGCCACCAACGAATATCTTGCGGTGCGGTCTAATAAGATCGTGAGTTGATTCTCGCGTAGTTTTAAAACGCAGAATCTTAGTTTTACGGCGATTTTGTTGATTTTGGCTGCTCATGCGGAAAATATTGACAGGGAAACCCATTCCGCAGTTTTATTATTTCCTGAACACGCTGGTTGGAACACCATTATTGTGGTATTGAGATTTTAAAAAACGTTATTTCAGAAATACCCTGCCAAGACTCGGGATAACGCGAGGGAGACAAGACAAAAATAATGTTTTATTTTTATTATTTACATAAAAACAAGTACCATCTATACGAGCAGGACTTCTTCTTCTGGGTTCTGATTCCGAGCTATGATTTCCTGTATGATGACCCAATGGATCAATACAACTAGTGGTTCTGTGAACCGAAGACTTCGGAGAACATAAATAAGGCAACAGCAATCTTCCCCCCTTTTCCCCCTCATTTTCCCCCCAATCAAAAAAATGGCTCGACAATTTTTGGCAAATAAATCAGGGAACGTACATACCAAGTTTCATCGAAATCGGATGAAAAATGCGACCTCTAGACCGACACTGACCAACAGACCAATACACACACATCAATGTGCCAAATCGTCGTACCAGTGAAAACGGAGACGTTCGTCGCCTCGCTACGCTCGGCTCCTCAGTCAAATAGCTTATTACCTATGCAGCTATCCCAATACAATAACTATATCGGACTAACACCTTATAACTTTATAACGGCGAAATTACTGAAATGAGTGAAAAGACGAAGAAGTTGCCGTAACAAGTGCGCTGTATCCTGTTCCGGTCATAAAAGGTTACGAAAGGTCACTTATCGGGCTGTGTCAGCCAAATCCGCATGTTCGTATCGTAGGTACCTACTTACGTTCACAAGTAGGTAGTGTAGTCACACGCGACGGTTGGCGCCGGCTTACGCAATTACATTACTGGGAAATTATAACAAGCGTTTTATTATTTTACTGAAAAATGCTGTCAATACAAGAGAATGTGAATAAAATGAGAATGAGGTGTTTATACTGTTTATCTATACTTAGAATTCCAACATTAATCCTAGGTTTATATGCCACCTTGAAACTTGCTAAGCACAAGCCACCATGTCAAATTGACAATTGGAATATCAAATCATTGCATCTACTCCTAACTGCAAAAGTTCAGAAGAGAAGAAATGAATGTAGTGTAGGTGCATCCACTCGTAACTGTTTATAATTAGCGTCCTGAGGCCAGTTTTATAAAGCTACAAGTTACAATTTACAAGCGGAACTCTCTTTCTAACACTATATGTTAAATTGGCGGTAAAATCCTTGTCAGAATAAAAAGAAATGATAATACTAAGCAACCAATCATACTGATAATGCAAATTATTTGTATTATCAGAAATAGGAAAATCAATGAATACTCAATGTCAGCTAATAATCGCTTGTTACTCAGCTGAACGTTTTTCCTTAGTATTAGTGTTTCCAAAGGTTTAGTCACGCGTACAAATCGTTATTTTATCTTAATAACCCAACCTATCTTTTCTAATGAGCTATTTCACCACCAGGTGCCACCACCAAGATATCTTGGCGCCGGTTGTGAACAGTGTTAAATCGACAATATAAAATAACTAAAAATGACAATCATAAACGCTGATGCTAAACAGCTACTGCAACCCATGGACGCTTGAAACCAGAGGTGTCACATGAGCGTTGCCGACCCTTTAGAAAAGAGGATTCACTGTGTGATAATGGTAATATTTCATGATATTATAATTTGACTGAGTTCAATGAAAACTCTGATATGACATTCATTAGTCTGAGACAGTGTTTTCTTTTCAGGCACTGTTTGAATGAGCTCCGGATAGATTCGATTGTTGAATTACTGAATTTTCGCAGCCGAAGTGTAAACCCGATCGTGACGTTGTTGCAGGAGCTCCTCGAGGAAGTGGAGCAGGACGAACAGGACGAGCAGGCGTGCGAGGCGGCCGCGCGGCTCGGCGGCGGGCGCGCGCGGCGCGGCGGCGGGCGCGGCCGGCGCGCGCTGCCGCACTCCAACTCGCTGCAGGACCTGGTGGCCGCGCTGGCCGCCGAGCCGGCGCCGCGCCGCGCGCGCCACAGCCACCACCCGCCCGCGCCCGTCTCCGCGCGCGCCATCCACGGCGGCAGCCTGCCCTCCGGCGTCGACACGTGTGCGTATACTATACTCCTCCATCATGTGTGGAACTCCCTGTCGCACTCCTACTCGTTAGCCTGGTATGCCTGGTTGATCACGAGCTTTTATACTACACCATAGTGATATTAATTGTAAAGTTGATACGCGTTAGACCGCCCGAAAAAATGTAAGTATACCTACAGGAAGACTTCCCTACTTGTAGTGAGGCGTGGGTAGGCCACCTATTCGATGGGGATCTGATGAAGTACTGTTAATACTGTAGATGTGAGGGTAGAATCGTTTAAAGATTCTTATGGCATTAGGTCACGCAATTTGCCGGTTAAAATTAAAAAGCGTCAAGAGTTGTGAAATTGTTTCATTGAAACTTTTATAGCGCAAATCTTAAGATTCTCCTTGGAATCAATTAGTACACTAAACTGAGCTATACATAGCTCATTAGTTAATGAGCTTCCCGTGCTTGTGAACATGCGAAAGTAACCCCTTCAAACACGTCATTCAACAGGTGGTCTAGCTTTGCACTCCTTAGTAATATACTCGGTAACAGTGGCGGCGCGTCCATAGAACCCGATTCCCGCCGGCTTGCCTAATTTTCAGACGCCTAAGTAGTTTTTCTACAGCTTATCAAGAAAATTTTCTTAGGCTTGCCTAAGAAAATCCCACCGCCACTAGTTACCTAGTCTACGTATACATAATATACATATAAAGTAATTATTTAGTCATGCCAGTGGCGATTAGTGTTTCACAGTTGATAAGGGTATACTTCTCTTACAAGCTCACAGAAATAGCCGACGCCGAACATAACTAATCTTGACTACAGAACTGTAACTTCATAAATCAAGTCGTCCTTATTTTATGCGATCTCATCACGGAATAAGCATAGAAAATGGCTGGTCATGAGTGTTCAGATTCAATTATATCCTTATCTAAGATTATATCGGCATCTACCGTTAGAACGGATGACAATATTACCTACGGCTATTACAGGGACCATTGGGTAAATGATTCAGAAACCCTGTGAAACAGATTACATTGTGTAATTTTTGTTGAAGTTGACAATAAAATTTATTCGTTTTTAAATTCGCTGTGCTGTGTTTCCCGGCCCGAAAAGGGTATACTTATTCCATATTATTGACTGTACCCGTCCGATCAAAATTAAGACTTAATTTTTATCGACTCTGCGTTCTACTTTGTTGGTCGCACTAATTGACCCTTTGATATTATCGTATTAAACTCTATATTGTAACACTGACATTAGAAGTCTCCCACGCGATCCGTGTAAGCGTAGGAGGTAGCAAAAGTCAGGTTTAGCTCCACTGGGTGTGTTGGAAATAACAATGATTAGTTCGTAATTAGAACTATATATACCTACTTAAGATTGCGTCACTAGTCGATTGTCGCTTGTCCACAGCGTTTCTTCTAAGCGAAGAGCCGATGCGTGGCGCGGTCGCGAGCACAGTCGGCGCGGAGTACGTGGCGACGGTGCGCTGCGTCAACCCCAGCCCGCTGGCCGAGCGCCGCGTGTCCGCCAGCGACGCGCACTGCCCCGACACCGACGCGCTCAGCAGGTGAGTGCAGTACGCGCAGTTCACGGGGCAACGTGCGCGTTGTCAACATCGGCTCTTTTCAGAAAACCTTAGAGCAGGAACACGTTGGGTAACGTCAGTCAACCTAAGCCAAATTCGTCTCTCCACCTAAGTAGTTTTCTTTACAATTTATACCTTTTCGTTATCTTTTGTCCACTCCAATTTTCAAAAGCCCGGTATCCAAATTTTTCGATATCGCTGAATTTTTTTGTTGTTTTTTTCCTCAGTAAATTTGGAATCTTTTCTAGATTCAATCAGAAACAAAGTGCCTTCTAGAGTACTACAGCGGTAACAACCTCCCCAACCATCTTTTATAGTGGCAAGGCCGCAGTACATATTACGCTAGTGTGGTGACCGCTGACCGATGTGGTGTTGCAGGCGGAGCAAACCGGTGTTCCCGATGTACACGGCGCGTGCGACGCTGGAGATCGGCAGCGGCAGCGTGTGCTCGGGCCGCGCGGTCACCACCACCACCGCCTCCAACCAGGTGCGTACCCCCCCTCCCCACACACCAGGTAACCCACGACCGCGCGGCCCGGAGCCTCACCCCACGCCACTGACGGCTAGAGACGCGAGAGGGCCCACGGACAGAGACAGAAGCTTCTGGCAGGACAACGCGTGTGTCGACAAGTGGTATAGAGGTCTCGAGGCTTATGACACGCCGTTGAATCGTCTGAGCGGCGCTATATTGAACAAAGACTTCTATAAAAATGAAGCATATGACGATTACTACCAAAACTCGCCACATCGAAGTCCTATCAAAGCACCTAAAACTTCTATCATAAATATGTCGCGTCTTAATTCAGTCTCTAAAGATAAAAACATTCCTGTAGCTAGTGAAAATGCTTATGAAAAAACAGATTACTCCTTAATGGATATATATAAACCTAAAATGTTAGATGTAAAAGATGTAGAGGAAGCTATGGCTAGACAAGCTTATCGGGACCGTGTAGGAAAAGACTTAGTCGCGCCATCCTTAGTATCATGTAACCCTACAAACGTTAGGAGTATGTCGATAGGCCCGTCTTTGCTTAATATCGATAAAAACAATCAGAATCCGGGCACCAGTGACATCCGCGATAAGGGTAAAGATAAAGATAAATATAATCGTAATACGCGTAATAGAAATGAACGTAATGCGAATGTTAATAATGTCGTCACTGATAAACCTGCACTGGCCAAACCGGATAGTAGTAAAGCGGATAGTCGAAGTAAACTGAGTCATCGAGGTACCGGAAAAACTAGGTCACATTCGCCGCACCTAACATCCAAAGTTAAGCCTCTCACACAAAAACAAAATAAAACTCAGGATAAAAATAATAAGGATAATGATAGAGAAAAGCGTCGAAATGATGAAACGCAACTAAAGAAAGACATAGGCCTGGTTGGTAAAGAAGATAAGTCTCAATATAATATTGAAATAACTGAAAAGATTAAAGAGAAAGAAACTCCTACAATAGAGGATGCTACAAAAGACGTTGAAGTGGAAACAAAACAAATATCGCAGAAAAGCTTTTTTGAATTCGTTGAAACTGTTGGTAATGAGGAAAAACAGCGCAATGATATTGCTGAAACCGAAGACAAAATAAGCTTCGTTGAAATGATTATGACAAAAGAAGAACCTCCAATGGACGCAGAAAGTATTGAACATGAAACCAAAGATGTCAACCTTGTTGAAATGGTTTCATTGCAACGTTCTCCTGAAACTGAAAACTCACACGAATTTTCAGTATTCATGGCGAATCAACAGCGATTACTGCGAGCTATAGAATCAAATAACTACCACAATAACGAGCATACCGACAAGCCTCCTTCTCCCGAAAAAGGAATCTCTGAAAATACTGATCAACCAGACGACAAAGAAATGCCCAATGTCGAAAGACCAACCCTAAATCCATTTTTTCTAACAGTTGAAAGAGCGCTTAATCCAGTCTCTGAAATAGACTGTTTTGATGATAAGGATTCTGAAACTAGCGGCACAGAAATGGTGGATATGAGGAGGGCCAGAACAACCGACTACGCGCAAGACCAGCCCATCAACGCTTCCTATTTCCTAACGCTTTACAAACGCCTACTCACAACTCCTAGTAACATAGATAACACCGTAGACATTAAACCCAGCGAGGCGAAGCCGCCGCTCGTCACTCTCGACACGACGGCTAAACTGCCAAAGAAGAAAAAAGACAAAATAACCGCCCGCCTCGCTAGGAAGCCGCACAACGAAAACTCTAACAAGAAGAAAGACATCATTAGAAACGCGCTTAAAAAGCTTTTTTTCGATAACATAACGCAAAGCGATAGTACAAAGCTGTCCAGCAAAGCTACCACGAAAGAGGTAGGAATACGAGTTATAGTGATTTTGTTACCTTAAAAATTGTCCCGATTTCTGAATGTCCCGTATGTCCGCAGGTCGATTCCGCTATACCGTTTAGTTGCATCACGAGTCCCGAGGTTGTGGCGAGCTGCACGACAACGGCGTCGGCGCAGACGGCAGTGGCAGTCGACCCAAAGGTACATCCCACGTACCTTCACACACATTTACCACACCATTTGAAAACATTCCGTGTGTCCGTTCCACATATTTCTTCCCATCATCATAGCTTTCTACAATGATGCAACTTTTTATCACTAGATTAACACATTTTTAGCTAAAAAAACAACAGCGTTGTACACAATACAAAATGCACAACACGGCAACCCATGAAGACGGCTTTACTAATTGTGATTTAATTTTCGCATATGCTGATAAGGTTAATTCAGAAATGTTTGCGTCTCGGCTTCGGCAGCTGTTTCGGATTAACTTATGAAATCATTGAATTAGTCGATCTCGCGGCCGTGTTGCGCATTTTCATGCGATCCGCGTGTTCACCGAGCGATTATTATAGTGACGAAATATCATTTACAGAGATTTTAATCTGCTAATTTATTTTACCGTGACATTTGTGCTGTATGGGAAAAATAGGAGGTCTTGTAAAAATTTAGGTGCGGTTAAAACTATAAGATCATTCAATTTTACTTGCTCATTTATTCCGCCAGAAACTAATCTATTGGTTTTTATGTGGTTTAATATGTAGTTAAAGGTAATCATAAAATAATAACAGCAAATGAATTGTTTTCTTGTAATCTAGGAATTAATTTATGGAACGGGGTATAGGGACGTTTCAAAGCAATTCATAGTGTTGTATAAATTACCATGACGCGCTAAGATCTATACTCGAAACTGTAATTCAAGGCCAAAAAAGTTACTACAATGTTGCCACTGCAGTAAAATGTTTGTGCAATGGTATATTCCCTTTTTTATTAAAAACACGCTAACATAATTTATTTGTTGGTAATTTCAATCCTATAATTTAAAGAAGTAATTGTATTTACTTATTTTACATAAATAAAAGACGCCCTAATAAAAAGTTAAACATCCGTGATTTTTGGTTGCAAAGCTGGTATTGCACTTGTATTACTTCGGGTATTCATAACATTTGGTACAATAATTTACGACTAAGTTAAGAACTACATCAAGTCAAAAACGAAACCTTATTGTGTTTAATATGTTCGTTAGAATTGTCTCCGTGTTAGTTTACTGTTGAAAGTAGAGTACAGTCGGCGACAAAAGTTCATACCTACCTTTTTTTTTACAAAAACCTTATTTTAACTAGTAGCGCGCTTCGAACCGAGAACCCGTGATTTACATGCAAACGAGTGGACCAATCAAGACACTTTATGATGATTTTTTCGCGCCTTCTAAGTACCATAACGCCTTGATCAATCTGGTCATATTTGAACACTCAAATTATATTATTTATCTATGCTGCATCCCCAAGAAATTTTATAAAGTTATCGTGGAACAATTATTTAAAATCAAAAATCTATCGAAATGCAGAGACGTCTAGGTAGCCAGCTGACAGTTCCGTTGTATCCGTACGTCTGTAAGTACTTCACTTCGCTTACGCTCCACTCTTTAGATAATGTCACAGAATAAATAATATGATAATGTTGGCCAATATAAAGCAGCATATTATAAAAAGGTTGGCGAAACCTGAAAAGTTTACTTGACAGTGACATAAGCGACAATGATGGTTATGACACTGACGTATCTGTCATAGATTTTTTGGCCTTGAATTCCAGTTTCGAGTATAGCTTTAATATTGATTCGAGTATAGTACAGTGTTAGGTTGCGTGTTGAGTGTTGAGTCGACGTTGTAAAGTCGGTACGGTATGCGATGACAGCCGCTGCAGCTGCGCTCGAGTTACCGCGCCGTGGCGAGCCTGGCGGGCGCGTACGAGCTGCGGCCCGTCCCGCGCCCCGCCGCGCGCCCCGCCCGACCCAAGGTACCGAGCCGAGGCGGAGGTGGCGAGGGCCCTATTGTCATCTGACAATCACAATCTATGGATCATATAGGAAAAGTGCTCTTTCGATACCATTTACATATGCATGATTGATGAGTGTCAGGAAAAAAATGCCAAGTTGGTGTTGGGGTTTTGACCTGACACAAACTCGACAATTGTTGACAATTGGGTATATTGTTTGGGTTTTACCATATAAATCATCGTTAAAACTGCTGTTTTTGATGGCCTGGCGCGAAATACTTTCTGGGCTGGCAATAAATCTTCTCTAAAATTTACTACGTATTGTCATTGTCAGATGAGAGCGACAATTGTCAGTTTGGTGAAATAAGGGCCAGGAAGGCTAATGAATGCTATATGAGTTATATTTCTCGGTTGTCGCCAAGATTTATGTTTCATTATTCGTTTATTAGAATAGAATATATAATGAAGAGGGATTACGAGTGACAAGAGAGAAAGTACAACTTATAGCCGTGCAGGCTAAGGAGCGACTCAGTTTTTTTATTTTATTTGTGAAACTACGTTTGAGAAATAATACTCGTATATTTTCAATATTCAGTACCAAAATTAATTAGTAAAAGTGAACAAGTTTACAATCACTTATAACAGGTGCCTCTTGATAAATTGCTACATTAACTACCGTCAACTGCTATAACTTTGCCTACGATTCACAACTTTGCCTGGCTTGTTAAACATGGTTTTCTTCACGAAACAATATTGAAATCTTATTTCTGAAATAGGAGAACTGCGGCCATCTCAGGAATAAGATAAAAAGAGCTGCTTGGTGAAGAAAACCATGTTTTTCAAGCCAGGCAAAGTTGTAGCAGTTGACTGTAGTTACATACTTTCTAGTCTTTGGAAGAATGATGTTTTGGGGACGCATTCTCTTACACATGGCAAATTCCTCTTATTCAATCCAGAGACCAATAAGAGATCGACATGCTTTACTTACAAATTAATCGTTTATCAATGCTTTTTTTTGTTTTATTTTGTTATATCGTTATAGAGAACGTTTTTACGTTTTTAGCTTTAATACGATTGTAACGCGTAAAAGTATGCGCAGATATCGTCGCAATTGCAAAAAAACATGGCATTGATTTGGAAATATCAAATCTATACTGTATGGACATTGAAATTTTTAGTTTTTCATTTTCATACAAAACGTAACCTTTTCCTCGATTTGTGGCTTTCCTAACCGGAATTTCTTTTTGCTCCCATACAAGCTTTTGACCCCGGATAGGAATGGGATCAAATGGCATCAAAAAAAGTTTGTCAAATATGATTTTTTTTATCGCACTCTCTATGTTTTTTTCAAAATCTGTAAACGCGAATCTTCATTAATTTGAAATCGAGGGAAGGTCTTCTAAGACCATTTTCGCGTAGCAGCACGGGATCTGGTAGCTCCCCTCGCTGACCCAAAAAGAAAATCCACCCTGTATATGCTACATAGTCTCCAAATAAAAGGTTCTGAAGAAAAACGATTCATAATCGGTGGGTTTTCCTCATTTAGGTAAGGGCCTTAATTTGATTACCTCCGATAGATGAATCGTAGTACCTATAACCAGTATTACTTGTATATGATAGCCACCCGTCGCTCCTTGGCCTTAGCTGTTGTGGTGCTGCTGTGGTCTGTGGTCCAGCACTGTGGCTTCTATATGTACTATCCGTTGATGTTCCAACCCACGGACTTCCATACTTGATGCGCCTTCATTGGTACTGCTTTTTTGTCAGTTTCTGTCAGAAACTGCTGGCTTTCTAGGTTGTATACACATTGACATATATCTCTCTATCATATCTGTTGTTGAAAATTAAATATTTATTTTATTCTATATTTTATTATTTGTTGTTAAATCGGCAACAGAAATACATCGTCTGTGATAATATGAACTGTCTAACTATGGATGGTATAAGGAGGATAAGTATCTCTTATAGGAGAACGGTCTAAAAAGTGTCCAGCTGTAAACAGCAAATAATAGTTCCAAACTTCTCCGAGTGGCGGTAGTATAGCTATAGCACCTTAGCAGTTAATGACGGTGTGAAGTGCGCTGCATGTGCGCTACCATATTGTGGTGCCACAATTCAACGCCTTTTGACGGACACTTTTGTAACATAGAAATTGTTATCCTTACCTTCTACCATCCGTAAGTCTTATCACGGTTCATGTGATATCAAAAAAATCAAATCACATTCGACAAAAATCACATCGCCTCAAAATTGGTAATGGAATGACATGAAAACAAAAACCTACTATAGACGAAAACTTAATTGATAGCTATCATTGCGCCAACATGAAAAGAATAGGGGCCTCCAACCGAACATTTGTACTATTCGTTTTAAGAAATGGGTAAGTATAGTTATGGTACCTATCCAGATGAACCGATTAAAATTTCAGAATAGATACCTAAGGAGAACGCCTGGCCTGGTAACTATAAGTTACAAATACTTTTGCCTCTAAAGGTCAGCTAGGTTTTATAGCGCATTAATAAAGATGCTGATGTCAAAAATTGCTGTAGATATCTTCAAATTGGCGACTGTAAGCGGACACAGTACAAACACACTTAACTAGCTGCTGGTGTAGCTATAAACATACGACTTTTCGTGAACAAAAGATTTCCCTCATCATGATTGTTCCTTAGGACCCAAGGATGGATTTGAGAAGTGGAGCCACCAAGATTTCTGATGTAAATTTTTAGGGGGGGAGGCTCTCAACTTTATCTTGATATCTACATCAGTTAAGCTTCTAGGCCAAGTTTGGTATCGTTTTCGTATAAATCGGGGATGCCGAATTAATTTAAGGTATCATTTTGACACCGTTCCGAAGCAAATAAATGTAAAGTAAAAAAAAAATTGAATTTCTTATTTCAACAGGAAAAAAAAACAAAATTTAATAATAAATATGAATCATGACAAAATTAAAAATGTAACGTCAAAATAAAAGGTGGTATATACGGGCGTACTAAATTGAATTCGGCATCTCCGTTTTATACGTAAAACAATAACAAACTCGGCCTAGTAGCTTAACTGATGTAGGTATCAAGATAAAGCTGAGGACCCCCCCCCTACAAATTTACATCAATAATCTTGGTGGCTCCACTTTTCAAATCCATCCTTGGGACCTAAGGAACAATCATGACGTGGGAAATCTTTTGTTCACGATATATTTGACTTTTTCATGTCGTGTGCAAGCGCAACTAAACGGCTAAGACGATAAAAAAGATAGCGTCGTTTCGTTGCGTTCGCTTAAACCTTGACAAGGCGAGTAATTTCCGAACACAAGGTTCGATAAGGATGGCTTAATGTCGCTTTTAACGATATTAATGTTTATTGTCATCGTTGTTTTTGCACTATTTTTGTTGAACCACCAGCACGCAGGCCGCCTAATTTTAAACAAGTATAGTTCAGAGACCAGTCAGCCACCGCATTGCGAATTATCCCACCCGCCTGTACTCGCACGCCTATTAAACCGTATTGTGTGGGAGCAGCCGGCGCGCAGCATGGCGGCGTCGACGTTCAACGGCATGCCGCTGCCGCGCGCCGGGCCGCACTTCACCACCGCCGCCGCCGCCGCCGCCGTCGCGCAGGCCGCCGACCTCGAGTTTAAGGTTAGTAAGTTTGCTCGATAGATGGCGCCATACTAATCGCTTCATCGCGCTTTCGAAAATTGTAATGCAACAGCTGGTGCGGATCTGTCTGAGTGTTCTTATCCGTATCAGTTATAATATGTTTTATAATGGTGGATGTTTTTTTATTATTATGAAATCTTTCGCCGCTATATAATAAAAAAAAGAAATTGTGAGGTAAGGTGCCCTAGTCAAATACTTCACTTAGTTTGAAACGAATCTTCACACATCCCATTAGGGTTTGTTATGATGCGTTACGTAAAGTCTGTGGCGGGTGGGTGACTTGGCAGTGAGGTACTCCAGTTCATTGGCGCTGAAGGTAAACAGTTGCCGCCGCTTTTTTGTTATTTGTTAATCAGTAAGTCTATTTAACATTTATTTTTTATCTATTTCAGAAAATGGACGAAAACGGCAATTCGGTACAGGGATTCAGTTCGCCCCAATCGGGCTCTAGTCAACAGAAGAAGCAGCGGAGAAAAAAGTCGTCCAAAAACGAGACCGTTATCAAATCGCACCACATCGACGGATACCAGGGCAACAAGGACTTGAATGAGGTGCTCCGGTTTATAGAATCCAACGAGCCCGAGCGCCCCAAACGACACGACGACAAGAAGAAAAGGTCCGCGGAGAGGCGCAAAGACAAAGCTCCCCGAGCGTCAAGTCTTGACGATTTGTCCCGCGCCGCGCCGCCGCCGGCCCGGCCCGCGCGCCCCGCGCAACCGGCCCCTAAACCAGAACGCCGCTCCTGGGGCGACGAGCGTCAGCCATTCTACTTCCGAGACCCCAACCCCGAGCCGGACCCAGAACTTACAGACTTCCAGACCGTCACAAAGAAACGCAAGCCCCGCCGCCGGGCCGATGAGCCCTCGCCTCGCCCCCCGCGCCGGGCGCCGTCCCCGCGCTCCCCGCCCTCGCCGCGCGCCCGGTCGGACCGCTCCAACGACTCGAACGACGACCTGGACTCGGTGCACTCGCTGCCGTCGCTGCCGTGCCGGGCCGCGCCGCCGGCCAGCTACGCGGACATCGCGCGCACCAAGCACAACATCCCGGACCTCATCGAGAGCTGCAACTACTACGGCGAGGGCGCGCCGGAGCTGCCCGCGCTGCCCGACCCCGCGCCGGCGCCCGGAGACGCCGACGGCTATCCAGGTGTGTAACGTATTCCGTAAACTTCAGTGTGCCTGTTACGTCAATAGGGAAGAGCGGTCAAATCTTATTGTAGAGAGCGCTGTTCCAGATTCCATACAACAAGAGAAAAAGACAAATTATTAATACCTCTTAACAATGTAGGTACTGAAACTATATACAGTCAGAAGTCTTTTCTTAGGGAAAATTGTTCCCTGTCGTTTTATTCTATATATAGTATTTTAATTTGAGGGTATTTCGGAGACCTGCGGGCCGATTTTTGACATCCGAACGCTCGAATTCAAAAAAATTTAGTTCGTAAATAATTGAACACAAAAGTTTGTCGCCAATTCTATCGCATGAAATTAATAGTTAAAATAATCATGATTTTTAATTTCCATAGCTGTTATTTTTAAAACACAATTTCATTGTTTTATTCAGAGTTTTAAATGTCACTTTTGACTGCTCGAATCTCAAAAATCACCCCACTGAACATTTTCTTTGGGATCAATTCGAGACGAAACAGTGACTTGATTCGCAAAATTAAATGAAAACTACTTCTTCGTCATCCAATTTTAGCTTTTCTAAAGAGCATTATTAGAGTGAGAGATTTCAGTATGTAGGTTGAATCGTCGTATCTCAATATGTATGTGTGATTTTCAGCTCTGGACCCGCGACCGCGGCGCGCCAAGCTGCCGCCGGTGCCGGCGCGGACGCGGGTGGGGGTGGGGGTGGGGGTGGAGACGGAGACGGGCCCGGCGCGGCGCGACGAGCCGGCGCCGGACGTGGTGGCGTCGCGGCCGGCCGTGATCCTGCTGGACGCGGGCGCGCGGCCGCGCGACATGGACGGCGTGACGTTCGGGTTCGACATCGACGAGCGGCTGCTGGACGCGGCGCGGCGCGTGGACCTGCTGGCGTGCGAGCCGGCCGTGCCCGTGCTGCCCGTGCTGCCCGTGCCGCCCGTGCCCGTGCCCGTGCGGGCCGGCCGTGCCGCGCTGCGCTACGTGCAGCCCGCGCTGCCCGCGCACGCCGACCGCGCGCACCTGCACCAGATCGTCGACTATGTGGGGGGAGGTCGGTGTTACATCCGAATGTCATAATGCTGTGTGCTGTGCTGCGTGCGTAGCCAACGCGCCAATTGTTAACGCTCCGTAGCGAACGAACGCAACTATCACTGTCGCACTAATACGGAAATGTGATAGAAAGAGGTGACCGCGATACGGTGAGCGTTAACGACTGGCATGTTGGCTACGCACTCTGATGGAAGAAAAAAAAGATGTCGCGTTTGCTATTCCAGTCAAAATTACATCAATGACATTGCTCGAAAAATGAGGTTCTCTTAAAATAGGGACTGTTTGTACTAATGCACCCCACGCTTGAACGTTTCAGCATAACATTGTTCCCCAACGGATAAATAATTTATCATAGCGAACCTTTGTATATCTAATGACAATACTACTAACACTTTCTCAAATATTTTTGTGTCATATAAATTTTCTATTAGCACGTTATTTAGTGATCCATATAAACAAGCCATTTCAAGAAAATAATATGATAGTACTTCGATCAATATTAAATTACCAATTTTTTGTATTATTTACAGCGTGGGAAGACATAGTCCAGTGCAGCAGCGGCAAAGTGCGTTACTTCACCGAGTGAGACGCGCCCGCGTCCGTCGAGACTATACGAACGGTCCACGATACGCCGTGTATGTGAGTGCAGTGACAGTGATGTGGGGGTTGTGGGGTTGCAAACCTGGCAAGTCCATACGAGCGTATTAAGTGTTTTCGCTGTGATTTTAAAGTGACTATTTTCGCTTGTAAATAAGATAGACGTTCTATTCTGAGCATTTATTGCATTGAAACCGCACTCGAAGAGTGCCCGCAATGGGAGTGGAAGTGTCGGTCGGGACCCTTGTAGATACTTGTTGAACCTGATGGAAACGTTTGGCCGGGAGGGTCTCGGGACCAGGGCTGTTTTTAAGTTGAGCGTTTGTTTGTTATGTTTATTATCGTGCTTGATTTTTGTTATGTAATCACAAATATTTGGTAGACTTTCTCTAACTAGCCACTGTAGAACTCGCGACAGTCTGATTTGTTATGTATTTTTAAGTTTCACCATTTTAAATTGTAAATAAAATAAAGATCTTATAAGGTGTATCTAGCCATATAAATTTAAATGAATCTTATGTGAAAAAATAACAATCTTAACCGATATATATATTTAAAAATGGACGCTAACCTTATAATTGTGTTTGAAGGTTTGACCGAGCCGTGTATTAATCTAATAATACAAATTGTACATAAATCAGATGTTTGTGAACATGCTCGCGCTCGCCGTGTTTAACAATAATTGCAATAGCTTTCTGTGGCAGCGAGTGACGTTAGCTTCGTCCCGTCAGGTGCGTCCACATCTGGCAAACGGGCCAGCAACTACCTATTTGAGCTATAACTGCGTAGCACGAAAGATTGGTGAATGGCGTGCAAGATCACGCTAGATTGGTACGCACCTATAGTCGTCTTATGTTTGTTCCTATAGGTCATATAACTGTCGCAGGGTTATTGCTACAATAGTACCTAGTCTAGTCTGAAGGTGTGTGTATACGTATATCCACATTCTCGATATCGTGACATAATTATGTCGAGGCATATCAGATTACGATGGTAAAACCGGAGAGGCCTAGATTCACTGATTTATCTAATTGTATGTCAGGTCATCACTTTTTATACTAGAATGTTAGATGACAGCGCATACGCATGCGGTGTGATGCTGCATGCTTATATTGACCCAACAACTTGATTTGATCTTATTTATATTGAGCTTGTTAGCAGTTACACAATATCAAATAAATGCTGTACTGTCGCCATAAAATATATCGGAACGGTACTCAAAAATACCTGAACAAGCACCTCCTTGACAATAAAGGCGTTGTTCAGATATTTGTGACCACCTTGGCTCTCCGATATATCTGATGGCGACTGTACAGCTGGCAAATGTTATATAAATGTGTAATGTAGGAATAAAAACTAATTTTAGGTATTGAAACTGCTTTTCAGTAATTGTGCGATTGAGCTTATTATTTCATAAGGTAAGACTTTGGTCTTGAAAAGATTGTTACAGTGAAAATAATATAAGCAGTCACTTGTTTCACTATTATGTAACAATATGTCCTTGTCACTCATGCTAGGATTTCCAATGTTGGTCACATAGTGGCAGCCCTGCGACTGCACTCACTACGTTAGGACTTACAGATATGCGTTACGATGTAACAATTACCAATATCACTAAGTAAAACGTTATATTTTCAGGCAAAAGATAACAACTTAGTTGTCTGTAATTAACACTTGAAATAGAAAGAGGTTGCAGTTAAAAAGTTTTTATTGGCGAAGTTGTAATGTTGTCCGTGAACTTTCCGTATCGCAAGACCGCGTTGAAGAAGCATTACTGGTACAGTCGCCAGCAGATATATCAGAGCGGCCACGGTGGTCACAAATATCTGAACTACGCCTCTATTGTCAAGGTGATAAAGTGCATGTTCAGATATTTTTGAGTACCGTGGCCGCTTTGATATATTTGATGGCGACTGTACGTCATGAGTAGGATATATGTGTAATATTCAGATGTATAGTCCTATAAATGTAACTTGAACGGCCACAACTATACTTATTGTAAATACGTGGCTGCGTCGGTTGATTTTAATGAGCTACAAGTTTTCTGATAGCGCTTTGTTGAGATTTATCTTTGTACTGAAAGGACGCTCATATCAAAGGTATAGAAATATTATTTATTATTTCTTTCCCTTGTAAAATATGTAAATAGATGTGCAGAAAATTATTGGATTTATGTTTAGTGCATATTAGATATTGTAGGTGAAAGATCTCTGGGTTCGAATGTTGTGACAATACTAGAGGCGCGTGAGAAGTGTTCAAGCATATCAAAATTGCTCAAGTCCACTAAAAATGGTAACCGAATTTGATTTAAAAATGGAATAAATATCTAAATAATATAGTACAGTCGCCATCAGATATATCGGAGCGGCCAAGGTGGTCACAAATACCTGAACAACGCCTATTGTCAAGCCGATAAAGTGCATGTTCAGATATTGAGTACCCTGGCCGCTCCGATATATTTAATGATGACTATACCAAATTAGCGTACCGTTTCCCACTAAAGGGGCGGAGGCGGCGCGCCTTTTACTAGCAGTAAAGGATTTTGAACCTTCTATAAGGCAGTTACGTTTCATAGTCTGATGGCAGCGTTATAGTCCTGAGCACGTCACGTGGCGCGGAGCTGTCATTCAAACATGAAACATATATCCTTACATAAAAGGTTAAATCTCCTTTGGTTCTTAGGACTTGGTAATTTTGATATACTTTGATACAAGGAGTTGTAAAGTTACGCCCGGGGCCACTTATGGCTGTATCGAACCAAACGAGCGTTTCGTACTGCGGCGTGAAGGCTCATTATTGTATAGGTATAGTCAATGCTAAATACTATTCTGTGTGAAAGCGCTCGCAGCGAGTACGGGGCATGAACGATATCAAATAGTCTGGTTACTAAGGAATCAATCCGAAAAGATACGTGGCGGCACTGCTGGCCTACAGCGAACGTCGAAAATCGAATTCTCGTCATCTCCCTCTCTATAGGTCTTATATAATGGAAAGAGAATGATGCAAATAGATAAACGAGCGAAGTTGTTCGCGGTTATAGGCCAGGCCACGCAAGTTTGTGCAAGACGTAGTGCGTTGCCACGTTGTGAATGTTTTGGTTTTTGAATGTTATCCGCGCGGCGTGCAGCGTAGAGTTCACTATCGTGTTATACAGAAGTGAACGCGTACATTCACACTTTCTTTGAACTTAAGATGCTATGATTGCTTATGATTCTATGCGAAACGTCTCGAGATCTTAATACGATTACTTACTGCTGTGTAAAGGAAGAATGGTTGAGCTAAATTAAAATTATTTCGGAGCTGAAAATATATGTAATTATTTTTTTTAGGAATTGGAGTGATAATTACTTAGGAAAGGATGTGTAAATGTATAAATTAATGTTGCTATGTAAGTCTACGAGTGTCTCCTTGCCTGAGTCTAGATTATTTTCTTAAAGACTTTCAGATTTTTGTTTTAAATATATACCATTGGATATTTTATCTGTGGCCATAACGATTTTGTAACTACCCTGCATTCAGGCAAAGAGACAATTGGTCTGTATCATAATATCTATCAATATGAGGAATTATTTATCTGCTTTTTACATCTAACTCTTAAATTCTGCGTTTTTTCTCTGCTCATGTTCGTTTACCAATATAATTAAAAATATAATAACAAGCCTCAAGACGAGGCCATTTTTTTCTTTGTAAAAAATGTTAAAATTGTTTGTAATTATTTTAATTCTAAGGATGTTGGTTAAAAGTCGATATGAACTTATTAAAGCTTTTAATAAAATATAATTTAATTATTCAGTGAGCCGTTTTTTTAAACAAAGCGCATTTACCCGCTTATTCATAAACGCCGTACACGCTTCATTTAACTAATAATCTTGTTTTAATGTGTCACAGTCGTGTTTGTTAGAAACTAAATGAGACTTATGAGATGGTTATGATTATGAATAAGCAGGTTAGTCATGCGCCATTGCTCGACAATTTGGGAGGATAATTTCACTCTTCTTTTGTTATACACGCGCTTATGATTCATACTTGTATGTTTAACAAATAAACTTCGATTGATTATCAATCATGTATCCAAACAACCAAAAACGTAATGAAACAATATTTTTTTTACTCGAATTTATCAAACATGAGCAGGGCAAAAGTGGAGATGGTTTAACTGTAAAAGATTTGTTTATATAAACGGTATTGTAACCAGCTGCAATTTACAGTTATGTACTTTTTCACTGTTTCCGTTTTCTTAATAAAAATGTTGAAAATATATTTTTTACTTTAATTTCCAAGCATCATACTGCGTAAAAGTGATCCAAAATCAAACCTGGGTTAGTGTCGACAACTTTTGTCGTATTAGTTTTTCCTTATGCATTTAAAAGTACGGAACCATTGATCAGTTATTCTTTTTCTTGTCATATTCTCAGCAATCGCAGGAATAGCAATAGCAATAGAAATAAAAAAACTGCGACATTATATAATTTATTTTATATTCAACATGATACAGATGTTATGGCTTTGTATTCAAATATCATTCTATTATAATAAAAATATTAACAAATTATCTTACATCCACTTGACAATGTACAATTTGTAATAGATCTTACAAAATATCCTAGACCATCACAAGATGGCGTCGAGAGCACAATCCAACTGTTTACCTACGTCAGATCGAGTACTGGAATATGCTTTCATATCAACTCGTGTTCGCTCGACACTACATACATATTCCCTATTTCATTCATGTTAAGGCATTAAAATTAGATTCACAAGTTATTTTCTTATTGGGACGAAGAAATAAGTTTAATGCCCACTACATACATTGCACGTCTTCTCAACTTAGTGCGATGTGGTGAAAATTAACTTCTACTGTGAGACAGTCACCAGATTATTATGCTAACTGTATCGATGCAGGATAAAATTACAAGGTATCACCCGAAACGTAAGCAGGACAGGTAACTGATGGTATTAAATATCACGCAGGTGGAAATCTGACTTTACAATACATTTAACTCTTATCACCAGTCTTCATGAATATTAACAAGCAAACGAAGTATCAATATTTACCTCATTATACTAGAAAGCACTTGCGTTAAAGAATTAGTCGAGCAAATTTTTCCTTAAAATGACATTAAAAAGGTGTGTGAAGACTTCGTTGTATCTCGTGCGGTGCACGGCAGTGGACGCCGCCTCTAACTACAACAATTTATTTACAATGTTTAATGATTTGAAAAACATCATCAAAAAAATTGGTCATTCTTCTTGTTTTTAGTTAGGGCGGCCGAAATATCAAAGTTAAATCACATATGTAAAGGCTAGACTAGACTCGAGCGATTTTAATATTTTATATTATAGCAGATTCACATTTTTTAACGTCGCTTCGAGAATGCGAGTCTAGACCTAGACATTTAGAAGCTAGATTCTAGACAAGTGGCGAAAAATATAAACAAACATATTAGGCCTCAGCAGTCTGCGGATATTAGGTAACGTCTATAAATAATGTATTTACACATAGATTGAAATCAAAACAACTTAAAATTTCGACACATAACAATAAATTAAAAAAAAAAAACAATCACATAAACGTCTTATGGAATGAGACGAAATTTGATGTAAGAAACGCACGCGGTGAGTTATTTATTTAATCGTACACGCTAAGATACGGTCAGTATCGACACAGTTCTATTTTTAAAATATTTTAAAAGGGACCCGTCGTTCGGCGACAAATGCAAAAACGAAGTTCGCACGAAACCGAGGCGGATGGCGACGGAGCACTACGCGCTCGTCGAGTAAGCTAAGAGGGAGGGAGT
This sequence comes from Pammene fasciana, assembly GCA_911728535.1. Classification (NCBI taxonomy): domain Eukaryota; kingdom Metazoa; phylum Arthropoda; class Insecta; order Lepidoptera; family Tortricidae; genus Pammene; species Pammene fasciana. The sequence continues at coordinate 11,128,786 of OU452292.1, forward strand.
TCGAATTTCACGAGCTGCGCGTCGGCAGAGAACGATTATCGTCCGAATTGTATTCCACATCTAAAATATCAATCATATTTTTGGACAAACTTCATGAGTAGCCGTGTCTACAGCTGTCGCACCGCCTCGCGAGTAAATAGCCGCGCGGGGCAGCTCGGCTAGTGTGGAGTGGACGGTGGACGGTGGACCGTGGACGGTGGACGGCGGACGGCGGACGGGACTCGCCAGCATTGCGGCCGCGCGTGCGTTTGTCTCGACCGAGACACGTCTGCACGACGCCGAGCTGCCGCGCAAGGCTATTTCCTCACGAGGCGGTGCGTCGGGTGTGCAAACAGCTAGTCGTGATCACATTTTTATGTCGAAAATATGAAGTCGCCATATTAATATGACTATATGTATTCATAACCGGAACAGCTGGGGAAACGTCGCGATTCCTTCAGGATATCCGTAGGACTCGCTCGCGATTCGTCCTTTCAGGGCCGTCTAATGACTTGATATGGGTTTTGCACATTCACTAGTCGTAATATAAACAAATCGAACTAGGTAAAACAAATACGCATCTACAAGTTTAAGACTAGCTTTTGTTTTACCAAGTGTAATTTCTAATTTAACAAAGTGAACATTCGTACGGTCAGCAAATATACACGGACAAAAAGTTCAACGAGATCTTTGAGATCCTGGTAACAAACAAGCATTCATTGAGCTCCTTATCCGTATGGCATTTGCCGCTAGTCGTGTTTCGTGACGGCTAGGCTGCGGTACGGACGAATATAACGAGGAATCGTTTATTTTGCGTTCGTTCAAATAGGCTGGACCGACACTTAACTAGTATTTTTAACTGAGCGGAGCAATTTGATAGCTTCTGGCATATAATGTTAGGAGCTTTCTGTCAGATAAAAAGACAGACTCCGCTCAAATAAAAATACTATTTTAGTATTGTGAATAACGCTAGTTCCGAGGCTTCAGATTCGAATTTTACAGACTTAACGAGGCCGTAAAGACGGTATTGTTGCATTCATACAATAGACTAATACCGTTCCCTAAATAGTTGAGTCTTAAGGCTTCGAGTTTTTAGCCCAAAAATGAGCGTCATTCACAACTCTAACTGAGACTTGACATATGACGCCATATGAGGCGCTTAACGTTAACCTGAATTGTGGAGGAACCCGATTCCGTATAGATATCGTAACCGTTTTTTTAGTCCATTGTTGAGTCGGGTCGGCGTGGAGCGTGGGGCGTGGGGCCCGGGGTGCCCCGCTAGTCCGCCTAGTGGTCCGGCTCCGGCTAGAAGATGTCGGGGCAGGCGGCCCAGTCCTGCTTGAGCTTGCACTGCCAGTAGGTGTCGTTGTAGAGGTGGCGCAGGTGCGACTCGCCGGGCGCGGCGGCCTCGCGCGTGAACCACAGCGGCTTGGGCGGCGCGGGCGCGGGCAGCCCCCGGGCCGCGGCCGCCTCCGCCAGGGCTTCCAGCTCGCGCCGCTTGCCGCGCTGCTTCTCTTCTAACCGCAGCTGTGGACGGACCGAACCGGAATATGTTCATGCTTCATTTTAGAAGAGAACTTACCTTCGATATAGCTGCGAGATTAATTAAATATTGCTCGCTTTCGTAATACAAATTATGATGTATATGGTTTTTAGAAGAAAAATACTCAGATATTAAAGCATTTTTAATGGTATAAAACAATTCTTAAATCAGACTCCCCGTCAAAAACTTTAGTAGCGATATAAGTAATATCACCGTTTTTTATTTAATTTGGGTACACCATCCAAAATCGAAGTTACTGATCTTAATCAACTATGTAATCTGGAAACACCATTGGATGAGAACATAGTACCAGGTCAAAAAAAAACATCTAACCAAACTATTGACATAGTTGCCTTCGCAACACCATGTACAAACATAAATACATTTAAAAAAGAATCTGTTACCTTCTCCGTGTTGGCCTCGTCCCACAGCCCCTCCTCCATGAGGCGCTGGTCGGGGCGCCGGCGCGAGTCCGTGGGCGCCACGCCCTGCTCGGGCTCGTTCAGCTGCGCCGCCAGCAGAGTGAAGTTGTACCATCTGAAAACAAACGTTCTCCATTTTATCATACATACAAAAGCGACTAAAAACGTTTTACTGAAAATTATCTTCTGAAGTTATGTCTCCGACAAAGTTTCTTTTTAAAAAAAGTAATTAATCTAAAGCACGGGAAATTCGAAACAAAAAATACACGTAATATCCGACATTTGCCGGTCTTGCAGACCGTGTTGTCTGGTGACGCGCTCGTCACTGGTGCTACCTCCACTCCTCGGCTGTCCCAGTGCCCTTTTTTTTTTTTTTTTTTTTTTTTTTCTTATGGACTTTAGGCGGTATTGCCTGTAGCCAATGTCAAGTATAAAAAGGCGGGAAATAAGAGCTTGTAAGATTCAATCTTTAGGTACAATGCATGGTACAATGTCTTCAATCGATAAGTATTTTGTTTAATTAAATAAGTTTTAGGCAACGTTGTTCGGTAGAAGTGGCATAAGCCTTGTTAGTTGCTATTTGTAGAGTGATAGCTCCCTACAAAAGGCTTGAGGAGGCTACAGGTTGTTCTGAACCAATCAATGGTTACACGCCTTTTAAGATTAATTCTTCATTATCCGCACACTTGTTCGTTAGATCACCGCACAATAAGCTATCTATATTACACACTGAACCACGAAAATGAACAAAAGACAAATAATTAATCCTAACGAGCTGCGACCATGATGAGCTCAACCCATCCCCAGTGCCCTTGTAGCTAGCGTGGCTGCAAACACATTATACGTACTTGTCGGAGTCGGGTGGCGCGTCGACGCGCTGCCAGGCCACGGTGAACTTGCCGGTCTTGCAGACCGTGTTGTCTGGTGACGCGCTCGTCACTGGTGCTACCTCCACTCGGCTGTCCCAGTGCCCTTGTAGCTAGCGTGGCTGCAAACACATTATACGTACTTGTCGGAGTCGGGTGGCGCGTCGACGCGCTGCCAGGCCACGGTGAACTTGCCGGTCTTGCAGACCGTGTTGTCTGGTGACGCGCTCGTCACTGGTGCTACCTCCACTCGGCTGTCCCAGTGCCCTTGTAGCTAGCGTGGCTGCAAACACATTATACGTACTTGTCGGAGTCGGGTGGCGCGTCGACGCGCTGCCAGGCCACGGTGAACTTGCCGGTCTTGCAGACCGTGTTGTCTGGTGACGCGCTCGTCACTGGTGCTACCTCCACTCGGCTGTCCCAGTGCCCTTGTAGCTAGCGTGGCTGCAAACACATTATACGTACTTGTCGGAGTCGGGTGGCGCGTCGACGCGCTGCCAGGCCACGGTGAACTTGCCGGTCTTGCAGACCGTGTTGTCTGGTGACGCGCTCGTCACTGGTGCTACCTCCACTCGGCTGTCCCAGTGCCCTTGTAGCTAGCGTGGCTGCAAACACATTATACGTACTTGTCGGAGTCGGGTGGCGCGTCGACGCGCTGCCAGGCCACGGTGAACTTGCCGGTCTTGCAGACCGTGTTGTCTGGTGACGCGCTCGTCACTGGTGCTACCTCCACTCGGCTGTCCCAGTGCCCTTGTAGCTAGCGTGGCTGCAAACACATTATACGTACTTGTCGGAGTCGGGTGGCGCGTCGACGCGCTGCCAGGCCACGGTGAACTTGCCGGTCTTGCAGACCGTGTTGTCTGGTGACCCGCTCGTCACTGGTGCTACCTCCACTCGGCTGTCCCAGTGCCCTTGTAGCTAGCGTGGCTGCAAACACATTATACGTACTTGTCGGAGTCGGGTGGCGCGTCGACGCGCTGCCAGGCCACGGTGAACTTGCCGGTCTTGCAGACCGTGTTGTCTGGTGACGCGCTCGTCACTGGTGCTACCTCCACTCGGCTGTCCCAGTGCCCTTGTAGCTAGCGTGGCTGCAAACACATTATACGTACTTGTCGGAGTCGGGTGGCGCGTCGACGCGCTGCCAGGCCACGGTGAACTTGCCGGTCTTGCAGACCGTGTTGTCTGGTGACGCGCTCGTCACTGGTGCTACCTCCACTCGGCTGTCCCAGTGCCCTTGTAGCTAGCGTGGCTGCAAACACATTATACGTACTTGTCGGAGTCGGGTGGCGCGTCGACGCGCTGCCAGGCCACGGTGAACTTGCCGGTCTTGCAGACCGTGTTGTCTGGTGACGCGCTCGTCACTGGTGCTACCTCCACTCGGCTGTCCCAGTGCCCTTGTAGCTAGCGTGGCTGCAAACACATTATACGTACTTGTCGGAGTCGGGTGGCGCGTCGACGCGCTGCCAGGCCACGGTGAACTTGCCGGTCTTGCAGACCGTGTTGTCTGGTGACGCGCTCGTCACTGGTGCTACCTCCACTCGGCTGTCCCAGTGCCCTTGTAGCTAGCGTGGCTGCAAACACATTATACGTACTTGTCGGAGTCGGGTGGCGCGTCGACGCGCTGCCAGGCCACGGTGAACTTGCCGGTCTTGCAGACCGTGTTGTCTGGTGACGCGCTCGTCACTGGTGCTACCTCCACTCGGCTGTCCCAGTGCCCTTGTAGTACATAGCGCGGCTGTAAACAGATTTGTATCAGTAAATGTTGTTGTAGTTAGGCTTTTAGTTAGGTTTTTTATACGCGTGCGCTTTCCTCTGCCGAAGCACGTCTACATTGGCCGAGCCCCTACGCGCGGCAATTTCGCGAAGCGGCTAGTTCGGTGCGGATCCGCCAATCGACAGTTGTCACTCACCACGCCGTTGGGGTCCTTGATGACGCCGGTGACCTTGCGCTGCGTGTCCTTGCTGAAGTACCCGTAGGGCTGGTACTTGAGGTGCGCCACGTAGCCCGCCGCGGGGCCCGCCTCGCCGATGATGTCCATGTCGCCGTGGTTGTCCACCCACAGCTTGCCCACGATTATATTGTGGACTGTTGTCGTCACCTGCCATCATTATTAACACAATTTAACAGCGTCCTTATCTTTTGGCTATTACTAAACCTAGATTATCTAGGCTAGGTAGCGGTGGCGGCGGGTCAAAACATTTCTTAGGCAAGCCGGAGCTTAATTTGGCTTGAAATTTCTTCATGAACTGTAGGAAAACTACTCAGGTGCCTGAAAATTAGGCAAGCCGACGGGAATCGTGTTCTATGATCCCGCTGCCACTGCTAGGTAGGCATATGGACAGAGAGTCGTTTTCGATATGAAAAAATCTCGTTCCTACTAAGATTAGGAATGAACTTTTCACCTTCATCAGATACCCACTGGGCATTATGGGTTAATAAGGGAATATTAAAATAGCCTGCGCTAAAACATAAATGTGAAAAGGTAGGTAATCCAAGTTGACAAAAGAACTAACATTTAAATAGTTGCCAATTTCTGTGGAAAATATAATTTCTGTAATGGTAGATTATTGGAACAATGTGTTCATAAAAGATAAAAAAGATAAAAGATATTTATTCTTCAATTTAGGCACATTACAATGCACTTATGAACATCAGAGAGAAAAAAGAAACTACCACCGGTTCTAACCCTACACCTCTGACTCGAGAAGTATTACTTATTACCAGCAAGAAACTCAGCGGGACTTATTTTTTCAATACATTAATGATAGTATATACAATAATGCGTAGTTCTTCAAGAAGGCATATCAAAACAGCTTGAAATGCGAAATGCTTCATCAAATGCGAACCTCAACAATGACTTTTTATATATCTACGAGTGTGCGTGGCTCCCAAAATACTGCATAAAACAGTATTGACTTAAGAGTCGCCAGGACGCTTGCGTTCCCATACAAACGTAGTTTAGCTCTCATTTTAAAACGACATGCTTTAGAACCACGAAATTTGGCATGGGCATTCTAGTAGTACAGATCTATGTCGGTAATTCGTTTTGGTTGCTAAAAATTGTAATACAAAGAAAAACACAAATACAGATTTACATACAAAACTTTTTTTTTTGTATTACAATTTTTAGCAAAGAAAACGAATTACCGACATAGATCTGTACTGCTAGAATGCCCATGCCAAATTTCGTGGTTCTAAAGCATGTCGTTTTAAAATGAGAGCTGAACTACGTTTGTATGGGGACGCGAGTTCACACGAGCATCCTGGCGACTCTTAATTTAACTGAAAAGATGCTCTCAAGCGTCAAGTGAAACCATAGGAATCAAGTCGATAGATGGGGGATCTATCATGTCCTTAGTAAACCTTAGTAACCTGATTAATCCAATAGTACTTGTTTCCGCCGAGCTTGAAACTCAAATTCTTTATACAGTCGGGCTCCACCTTGATGATCTGTCCTCGGAACCTGCTGGTGACAGACTGCGTCTGCAGCAGCGTCCACGACGTGCCGTCCACGTGCTGCGCCGACGCGGGCGGGTGGTGCGACACCTGAGATCGGGACTTAGGCAGTGGCCTACGTGGGTCACGGGCTAGTCACAATGCGACTATAATGGAGCTATAGTCAGGGGTCAACTCACAATCGGAAGTCTTATCTTCGAAATAGCTAGTATAAATTTTAGTTCTCGTCTCGAGATATGTATCTTTTTGTTAAATTATGTAATAGGTACGCAACCACTAACTGCTGTGTCTCGGAATAAGCGTTTACAATCAGAGATGAAACAAACACCCGACTGTAGCTCTTACTTGCTCCTAAAATAAACACTAGCAATCTTATTTGAATTCCTCCACCCGCTTCCTCCTTAATTCATACCTTACCTTAGTCAGGTTGCCAATACCTGCTACGATGCTGCCACGTTATCAGAACTGTAATTTCGATTTTTTTTTACCGAGGTGACGATTGAACGGACTTTAGTAACGAGCATACATTTTGGAATGGTAAAAACTTACGTAAAATACTTAAACCATCTTTTACATTGATAAACCCTCATCGAAATCGACTGCAATCTCACCAAGTTGTGTACACAGACACACATCGTATATTTTTCCGGATAAATATACAAACCGCATTAATAGATAGGCGTGTTTACACCTGTCGCACCGCCTCGCGAGGAAATTGCCGCGCACGGCAGCTCGGCTAGTGTGGACGTGCCTCGGCCGAGACAAAAGCACGCGCGGCCGCAATGCCTCGGGCGCCAGGAGTAGAAACGCCTAATCAAAGAAGTAGCTCATGTATTATGGAACCATCACGTCGAACTAAACGGCCGTTCAATCGGCCCCTGTTTGTGCTTGTGTGTGTGTGTGTGTGTGTGTGTGTGTGTGTGTGTACCTTCCTCCAGGTGTACTTGTTGCCCTGGCTGGGGAAGCAGGCGGCGGCGGCGCCGAGCGGCACGACCTGCAGGTACTTCCCGCGGAACTTGGTGGTCATGGTGAACTCCTGCCAGCACTGCCAGCCCGACGCGCCCTCGCAGTGCTGCGCCACCATGGGCGGGTGGTGCGACACCTGCCCCAACACACTTACTGACATCCGGCCGAAACAACGCGAAACGGGTACGTTCCAAAACGAGATAAACCAACAATTGTTGTAAAATATTTTTTTTGAGCTATGAGTACACAACTTTTTAAATTCACAAATTATAAAATCATGAATTAAATAAATAAACACGGGTAACTCACGTCTTTTAAGTAGAATATTGCTCGACTTGTTTCGCTCCATAACGAGGAGCTTATTCATGAGCCATTCGCGTTGGCTAACCGACGCAGACACAATATTAAATATGTCTGTAGTTTTTATTTAATATGTCTGAGTCTCACGGAAGTTTTGTGTTTAAAATATAAAATAATGGTTTTTAATTTATACCTTAAATTTTTATCATTCTTACGATTTTTTCATAGGCTGGTTCACTTTAATCGTGATCGTATATAAAAATACTCGTTTTAGAACATACACTCAATTGTTTTTATCGGAAATGAAATTTAGAGATTCGGAAAAGGTGTGAGGCGTGTGCTGGGAGGATAGGTGAGGTAGGAGTGAGGAAGAAAACGGGTGGGGAAGAGTGGGATGCATATAGGGGATGTTGAAAGATATTTACACACACTGAAAATTAACTTGGCCATTCATATTCGCATTAGACTCGTTCCTTTAGAGGTAAGCAGCGATAATAGAGCAAATAGGCAAAAACAAGCCAAGTGAATTTCCGGAGAGTACATAAATGTGGCTTTGTATATCAAAAGGCACTTTAGCATTTTAATATGGCAAACCACAAATTACGAAATATTTACTAAATATGCCATTCGTTTTGGGTGAACACATAGTATTTTGGGTCACATATATGTTGTCTTTTAAATATACTAATACAAAAAAAAATAGATTACTTCCATCACTAAAAAACACCAGAATAACCAGAGGCATTTCAAGTAGGAGACAACAATTAATATTAAAATTTATCAATGCAACGTTGAATTACGCTTTGGTGTATTAAAATTTGCCAATAGGCGAATGCCACTGAACGAGCCGCCTCGCGAGGAAATTGTGGCGCGGTGCAGCGCGGCCAGTGTAGCCGTGCCTCGACCGAGGCAAACGCACGCGCGGCCATAGCCTCGAGTGAGGCACGTCTACCTACACTGGCCGAGCGGCCGAGCGGGTCAATTTCCTCGCGAGGCGGCTCGTTCTGTATGGCCCCGCCTAATAACAACTGTACTGTATTTTCCTAATCGCAAATATCTATTTTAGTAACTAAACAAAGTTTTGAAGGCAATTATGTAAGCTATAAATAATATTAGAATGTTTCACAATCTTAAATTACTTTTATAATTTTAATTCATAATAAATGTTTGATTTCATTATTTGTACGAAGACATACCTGTTCTGAGATACACCGCCAGCCGAGGTCTGACATTCTGTCACACTCGAACGTTTCCCCCAGCAGTGGGTTGAATGGTTTGTTTGTTCTGGAACAATCAACAACAAACGTTTGAAAAACAAGTCTAGTAAAATACAAACTTTTGTTACAGTTTTCAGTCTTTAGTAGGCAAGCTGCTGCGCGGGGTCGCTGACCCGCGCCTAGTGCAGGCTGCAGTACACTAGTGTTATTGCTGGTCGCACCTGCAGGCCGTGGTCGCGTACGACGACACCGTGAAGGCGGCCACGTAGGCGAGCTGCTGCGCGGGGTCGCTGACCCGCGCCTCGTGCAGGCTGCAGTACTCTAGTGTTATTGCTGGTCGCACCTGCAGGCCGTGGTCGCGTACGACGACACCGTGAAGGCGGCCACGTAGCCGAGCTGCTGCGCGGGGTCGCTGACCCGCGCCTCGTGCAGGCTGCAGTACTCTAGTGTTATTGCTGGTCGCACCTGCAGGCCGTGGTCGCGTACGACGACACCGTGAAGGCGGCCACGTAGGCGAGCTGCTGCGCGGGGTCGCTGACCCGCGCCTCGTGCAGGCTGCAGTACTCTAGTGTTATTGCTGGTCGCACCTGCAGGCCGTGGTCGCGTACGACGACACCGTGAAGGCGGCCACGTAGGCGAGCTGCTGCGCGGGGTCGCTGACCCGCGCCTCGTGCAGGCTGCAGTACTCTAGTGTTATTGCTGGTCGCACCTGCAGGCCGTGGTCGCGTACGACGACACCGTGAAGGCGGCCACGTAGGCGAGCTGCTGCGCGGGGTCGCTGACCCGCGCCTCGTGCAGGCTGCAGTACTCTAGTGTTATTGCTGGTCGCACCTGCAGGCCGTGGTCGCGTACGACGACACCGTGAAGGCGGCCACGTAGGCGAGCTGCTGCGCGGGGTCGCTGACCCGCGCCTCGTGCAGGCTGCAGTACTCTAGTGTTATTGCTGGTCGCACCTGCAGGCCGTGGTCGCGTACGACGACACCGTGAAGGCGGCCACGTAGCCGAGCTGCTGCGCGGGGTCGCTGACCCGCGCCTCGTGCAGGCTGCAGTACTCTAGTGTTATTGCTGGTCGCACCTGCAGGCCGTGGTCGCGTACGACGACACCGTGAAGGCGGCCACGTAGGCGAGCTGCTGCGCGGGGTCGCTGACCCGCGCCTCGTGCAGGCTGCAGTACTCTAGTGTTATTGCTGGTCGCACCTGCAGGCCGTGGTCGCGTACGACGACACCGTGAAGGCGGCCACGTAGGCGAGCTGCTGCGCGGGGTCGCTGAACCGCGCCGCCTCGTCGAGCACGGCCGAGTACTCGAAGTCCTCGGCGAGCCGCTGCAGCATCGACAGCGGCTCGCTGAAGTTCACCGGGATGGGGATCTTCGATAATTCTTTGCCTGCAATTATTTATTTTCAGTTTACTTGCGATGTTCTCCTTACACAAGGTTTCGTAGCGACATCTGAACTCGTACTATAGTAGTCATATTTTTATAAAGCTGCGTCCTAATGTGGCAATGTCTTGAATGCACGTGGTTATGAAAAAACTACGCTTTCAGCTCATGTATACCGTATGCAGTGCGTGAGGGATTCGCGAATGTTGCGCTACCGGCGCATTAGGGTGCAAACTCAGTGGCCACGGCGGCGGCGACCGACTGCGCGACTGGCGATGCGTTCATAGTAAACAAATGAAATCGTATGGGAGTGACTTCAGTGAACACTGCTTAAATTCCTAAGAAGGTCGAAGCACACTTAGAACTGGACGCACCTTGAGGCTGTAGACTTGATACACACGACTGGCGACGTGAACTGTTGTCCAAGATAAGGTCATTGATATCTATACATTGTGATCGTTCCGCTCGTCTTGCCGCACGTAGTTACCAAGAGTGATAATCGACCAAGAGTCGGCCACACGTACGTACCTATGCAGTTTTTCATGATGGACCACAGACTGAGGGGGTAGTTGGGCTTGTCGGGCACGCGGATCCGCCGCGGGTGCCCGTCCACCATCGACACCACTTGTGACACGTGCGGCTGGAACCAAACAAACAGTAACAGGTTCATTTCGTGTCAAAAAATGCTTTAGAAAAATAGTGAAGTTTTACTTATCACTGATTATAGAAAGAAGATCATGTGAGTTTTAAACAATAATTTGATTCTACACATTGTGTGGATTGTTTTGATGATTTATCCGTAAATGCCGATTCGTTTATACCTACACTTTGGCATCTACACCCAGTTGTTGTTGAGTAGAATGTATGATGATTTTACTTCCATGGTAATCTCAATTTTATTTTGTTAATGTTCTCGGGATATCTAAATTTAGGATCACAACAAACCCACACATATTATAGTATTTGAATGAGACGTATTAAGTTATTCTTCTTCGATGTATAATTAGTACAAATAAAAATCTATCTATCTATCTACCTTTCTGTTAAATTATATCCCATCAAAAACATTACATAAAAAGTCAAGTCTCGCAACGCAGTTCTTATGCCGCGAAAAGTATTGAGATCTATTAAAAACCAAGCCATAGAACTTAAGTTTACTAACAAACGTTTAATTTCATTGTGACCGTTTCAAAATTATGTCTATATTTTTATAAAAAAAATATATCCTCTCAACGCGCAAGCCTCCTCTAATGTCCTAAGTGAAGACACTGGTGCATAGAACTCACCCATATTTTGATGTCCATGCTCTTGGAGTCAGCTGGCGGCTTGCTGATGGGTGCAACAGCGTCCACGCCCCCCATGGAGCTCTCTGGTCGGTCCTCCACAAAGTAGACCTGGTACAATTAGGAAACATTATATTTATATATGATATCCACCTTGCCGCCTCTACTACACTAAGTACACATTAACTCTACATGGACTTTGCAATGACGACATGTGGAAATATGTGCCGTTTTCAAGTAAAAGGTACATCATTGTCGGTTGCCAATAAGGCATTACTATAATAATAATTCAACTTGAAATAAACTCTATTAACAACAGACAATGATGTACCTTTTGCTTGAAAATGTCACATATGTTGACGTTTATTCCGGCTGCTCCACGCTTACCGTTTGCAAAGTCCACGCAGATTTAGCGTAGTTGGTCTCTAGCTTCTTACTATTAACCTGTAAATTTAAATCCCACCAAAAACATGTCATTTAAAATTGGCGGCCAAGACTCATAAGCTCTACCGCTTGCGCTATGAAAAAGTTATCAGATCCCAGGCAAAGCCAAGCTCCTAAGCCGTGACATTACTAGCCCTACGCCTCGGTACACTAAGTATGACTTGACGCGGTTCAATGGACTTGTTTACTAAGAAATTACGTACACTTATGCATCTGATATTAAACTTCAATTGCTTGTAACGTAATGCAATCGAATACGTTGCATTACAGTTCTCGTATAGTGGTTAGATTGCCTTGAAATAGTAACTAATAAGCGTATGTAGATCCGATGGCAATGCAATAGTTAATTACTGTTACCTGGCAATCAGGCGTGTTATTAACACTCATACTTTTAGCCGAACGGTTTAAGATTACTGCTCAATTATTAACATAAATACTTAAAACTGGTTAAAACCTAATTGACCGTAAGCCAGGGACAAATTTCATGACACATCATCATTCATTGTCACATTGTCATTTCATTTTAGTCTGAGGCGAATTAAGCGATACATTTTAAAGTAGTAAAGGGCCATGAATAATGAAGCCTCGTAAAGAAAGATGATTCATGAAACGTAGTGAAGGTCAGCTGCCGCTTCGTTGGTGGTGTGATACAGCCGGCTGACGATTTTTTATTGTTTATACGAGCATTTGTCGTCTGACAAATTTTAAACGAAACCAAACCTTTTAAGCGATTAAATAACCGTTCTAACCCACCAACGGAGCGGCAGCTGGCCTGAGGGTGAGGCTTCATTATACATCGCCCTTAACAACTTCACTATTTATCGCCCGGGACGCGATGAACAACGAAATTTGCCCCAGACTCGGGGTTGAACCTTTTCACCCGGGACGGAACGGAGACGGTAGATGCATCTAGGTTGAGAGGCTGCGTGTGAACAAACGAATGTTTCCATTTATCTCCAGAACGTCTTGTTCGATTGCTTGCGATTTTCGGCAAAGATTAGGTGACGCAGCACTCGCAGCAGCGAAGGCTCTTAGATAGTTTAACTCGATTGATAGCGTGGTTCTAATTATGTAGGGATTATTTGATTTAGTCTTGTTTTTAAAATAATCTCGCATGACGACAACAAAATAAAGATACTAAAAATAAATTCCATTCATAAGTACACGTCTCGTCGCCAGCTCTCCCAAATTCATCTGTCAACGGCTCGCACCATGCCAAGGGTGTTGGTGCCAACTTACATACATTACACATCGTAATCACTTTCTGAAACCCGCATCGCGTTTAATAAAACAATAGTTTTTCAAAGTATACTTTATATCGTACGTGTCAAGGCCGCTTTTGGTAGTGCATTGAAATGCAAGGTTGAGAAAGTAATTAACCTTTGTACGAGAAATGCTGTTGGCTGAGTGAGGAAGTAGGTGGCTGCTACTGCAGTGGTTGGTCAGATTATAATCTTTGAGGGCCGCTATAGTCTTTGAGGGGCCATCCTGGGAATCTGTGTATAGTAGAGCTGAAGCTGGTATGAGTACAGTATTCTCCTGGCTAGGATGCAACCTTTTAACACTTAATGTAAATAAAACAAACTTTATATGTTTCACTAAATATAATAGGACACAACCAAGGAATCTAACTTTGAAAATTCATACCTGTCAGAGACCTGATCCCTCTTCTTGTGACTGTATAGAAATTTGTAAAGTTAACTGTACTAAATATCTTGGTGTAATGTTGGACCAACGCATGTCATGGCACACACATATTGAATATGTCAATACCAGAATACGTAAATTGATTTGGATTTTTAAAAAACTTAGACATATTACCACAAAAAAACTCCTAAATCAACTTTATGTTACATTAGCTCAATCCATCATGAGTTATTGCATATCAGCATGGGGTGGTTCAACAAAAACTAAGTTCTTGGAGGTGGAGAGAGGGCAACGCTGTCTGTTAAAAGTAATGTACTCTAAGCCCTTCAGATTTCCAACGAATGAACTCTATCAACTAACTAACCTTTTATCAATGAGAAAGCTGTACATTCTCTCAGTAACGCTAAACCTTCACAAAACTATAGAATATAACCCTCAAAGGGATACTCAAGAGCGTAGACGAAAGCCCAACGTTGCCCCACTCCCTACAGCCAAGTCTGCATTTGCAAAGAGGCAGTTTGCAGCGCAATCAACATATCTTTATAATAAGCTGAATGAACAATTAGATATACACCAATTACAAATGTATAAATGTAAAGCATCTATATTAGAGTGGCTCTTGACGCTAAGTTATGAGGAAACTGAAGCATTGTTATATGGTACATCATTAAATAATAAATAAACATTTATGTGTGTTCAGAGGCTCTTAAATAACTAAGTATATAGGCATGTAAAACTTTGTCTAAACAGGAACTAATGTATCTAAGTTAATGTACTTCCATTATACCCATATAAAAATAATAATATAAGCATAAGTACAAGCTATTGTAATTGAGTGAAACTCATACACTTACACGCATACGTCCACCCACACTTGTGCGAACACGCGCGCGCACACACACACACACACACACACACACACACACACACACACACACACACACACACACACACACACACACACACACACACACTTACTAATATTTTTTGTAATGTTATAAATAACTGCTTGTTGCTATGGAGGAGCGGGGCTTCCCAGCACAGGTATTGTATACTTAACGGGAAGTCCCCACCTAGTAATTATGTACACTGTTTAATAGTGAAATAAAATATTTTCATTTTCATTTTTTTTCATAATATGTGTAAACGATTGAGACATGATTTCAATAACGCTTAAAGAAACCAGAAGCAAGTGTATTCAATTTCATGAGTGGGAAAGTGGTACAGTGAGCAGCAGAAGTAGCTAAGCGGGTAGGGTGCTCAAAATGACCTACACACGCTCTCATTCTATTAACAATGTCGTGTCCAGGTCATTTTGAACATCCTACCCGTTTAGCTACTTTTGCTGCAGACTGTAAAATGTTTTTATAACACCATTCCTCTACAAAAGTGGCTTCAGTAGGTAAAGTTTTTGCACAATACCGCTACACTCAAGGTCACATTTACAATTAAAACCAGTTACGACTAAAATACTTGTGCCGATGAAGGCAGCAAAAAATGTGCACCATTTTTAAGGCTAGGAGTCTTAATTAAAACCGAAAGTACGAAATGATTAATCGCACTTAGGAAGAGTTCGGAATGCACTTCAGTATTAAAAATATTGACATATGAGGAACGTGTAATGAATGTTCCTCAATAGACAATGACCTACACTTGGAAAGGAGCCATTAAAATCGAATTATATCCACTTCAATTGATATAGTGCTCTTTGCTCTATTTAAAGGATTTTCGTATAAATGTATTCACGTGTTTCCTTGATAGATAAGCACCTCCTACCTCTTAGCAGAGCTATTAAATTTCAATTAAAGCCATAACTTTCCATGCACTGAGGCGCCACTGGTACACCAAGGGTATAACAATTATACCTATTGTACCTTAGAATTCGTTGAATACGATTCTGTATTTAGTACAACGACACCACTCTGTTGCGCTATCAATCGCTTTCTACTTGATACAATACAATTAAAAGAATGAGTATGGCGCCGCAACCGCATGCGGCGACGGCGTGCAAGCGTGACAACGCTATACACATGCAGAGCGCTATGTCGCTCGCGCGCCGGCGCCGCATGCAGAAACCGCAGCAGTGTGAAAGCAGGGACCGGAACCGGTTACCAATGAAGGGGTATTAGATAGGGTATTTGATACAGTTGTTTTTACAAAACCTATAAACTCGGTAAGCACATCATTTGGCTTACCCAAAGGTAAGCTCTTACCGAATCGAAAAACCCCAATGAGGTTACCCTATCAAGTGTTCTTAGAATGCGATCAAGCTATTGTAAACTCTATCGTTAAGACCTTTCGATAGGGAAACCACATTGAATATGGTTAACCCTGTTAAAACGGATACCGTAACGATAGGGTAACCCTATCATTGGGTTACCCTATCGAAAAGATTAATCAAATGAAGGGGTTTTTCGGTCCCTGTGTGAAAGGCGCCTTTGGGTCATTCGTTAGTAACTTTTGTGGTAGGTAGCCTTAACTTAAGGTAATAAAGCAGCTATGCGGAAATACGTTAAACCTTGTACTTAACTGTTTTAACGTATTTGTAGGGCTCTGGTGAGATAACTTTTTTTTACAGTTGTACACTATTACTACCACTCTCCAAATGTGCTTATTTGAGCAAATTGAAAGTGATAAATAAGTAGAATAGTTGACAATACAAGTACCTACGTGCCATACGGTTTATTCACACGTAGTAATGGTTATACAAGCGTTAGCGTCATACAAATACGCCGGTGTTCACAACTCGCTGTTCAAACAATGGCCAAAATAATAATACACTCAAGGTCAATGAAAAACGAGTCACTTTTTATTTTCACACGAGTAATTTCCATACGAGGTGAATCGTTTTCAATATCCTCAGTTTTGTCTTCTTACCATTAAGTGTGACTAGTTTTCGAGTTACCGACGCCATTATTGTTACCGTTTGTGGAAATAAGTAGATAAGAATAAGTAAAAAATAGGTACCCAGCATACTAATGCTCCTCTTTAATGGAATTATAAAATAAACCAGAGTCCATGTGTATGTGTAAGGGCCAATTCACAATGGAAAGCAGACTTATACTCTTTCAAATTTACAAAAAGGTTTTATATGGTAAAATATTCCGTCCGTACCGTCCTGTGCTGCCATGAGACTAGCATAAAAAGACCGCGTATAGTCGCCATCATATATATAGGAGCGGCCAAGGTGTTCAGAAGTATCTGAAAAACGCCTCCATTGGCAAAGCGATAACGTTGGTTTTACTGTAATGCTGTGTAACTTATATGAATAATAATAATAAAAAAAAAAAAACGTACATGTTTAGATATTTTATAGTTCCTTGGCCGCTCCGATATATTTCATGGCGAGTGTACAATATTTTTCAGAAAGAGAGACATGCAATGATAATCGAAGTTTTATAAAACGCAACCGCGGACGTACAACTAGCCAGAAATTGGCCAAAACCAGGACGAAATCGAGAGGCTCCATACCTACACGTCTTTGCTATTAAATAATAAAAATAACATTACTAACCTGTTGTGTCTCTGTTACAACCTCAGGCTCCGAGTCAGAGCTTTCGCCGCTTTTTACTTTGTTTTTTCTGTTTACCTGCAAGGATACACACACGTGAAGTGAACTATGAGCGACTTGAACCATGCCCTATGGCAGCAGGCGGACAACACTGAACGAGCCGCCTCGCGAGGAAATTGCCGTGCGAAGCAGCTCGGCCAGTGTAAACGCGCCTCAATGACGTCAAAAAGGTCGCAATGCCTCAGGCAAGGCACGCCTACACTGGCCTGCCTGCTTAAACCCATTTATATAACAACATATAAGACATATGCAAATGCTACGGGTCCACCCGAGACCATGAGTGAGCATTTAGCCGTGTCCAGATAACGCACAGAATGTTCGACCGCGACGAACCAGCGAACATGTACAGTGGGCCAAGAAAGTGGTCTACCAGTTTTGACAAGTTTCTGCGAGATCTAACGATCGCTAAGGTTGACTTTTCTAACGGAGTTTAAAGCATCCACGACCTTGTTGTCTCATGACGTTCAAATGAACCTCAACCGTAGGGTGGTAGACCACATTTTTGGCCGAATGTACAATGTATGTTGAAGCTGTCTAGCGCGGCAAACACGTCCTCATTGCACGCGGCTGCTGGAACGTAGGTACAGAGAGATTCAAAATTGCATGGACTATTTATGGATGAATTCATTCATAATGTGTTTGTGCAATTTTGATTCTGGGTGTACAATCGACGCGCTGCGCCGTGCGTAAACTGGACAGAGCTAATGAAAACCTGCTGAACGAATATGCCACTATCTTATGGAATAACAAACTTATGCGTCATTTTGTATGAAACATTTCCTTTGCAAGTTTAGAGGAAGGAAGGAATCTATAAAGGACGTTTTTTAAAGAGGACCTAAGTTTCTTGAATGCTACCTAGCATCCTATTTTATGGATCATTAAATGATTATTACTATTATTAGTGTCAATCTTTGGGTGGAAACATAAGCTAGGTTACAGGTTAACAAGGCTTATTTTTTGTATACCTATGGTTTAATGCAGTGTTTACTAATAAGACTCTTAGCTCCACTTGTGTTACATAATATTATTTAGACACATCCACTTGAATAATAATATCTATGATTGGTGAGTCATTAAATACATCATTACAATGTTTACATTATTGGCATGTGCTTAAATTAAAACAACACAATGTCATATTGGTGATGTTGATATCATCCTCTGATAAGTCAATTGTTTGATAGATTTCTTAGAAATTGCTACAAACCAAAAATGCTTAAGTTTCGATTTCAAAAGGATAATGGATTTATATGTCACCAATTCACAATTTATTGGGAGTAGGAGAGTTTGTTTACGCTAAAAATTTGTTTTTAATTATACTTCCTATTTTGTTTACTAACTTAGTGATTATAATTACATTGTTATGAACGGCAATCTCAAAACAGATATGCTAATGTCTATGTTATTGTTAAGATTCTTTGTTAACCTCGAAATGAAACATGGATATTTAACAATTATTAGTACTTACTTAAGAAAAAAAAACACTTACAGGTACTTTCATTACAAATGAATTGTGTGCTTTGTCGTCCGTGGAGCTGGCACCATCTTCCATGGCATCAAAGAACTCATGGTCTTCATCCTCTGTTTCATTGCCCTGTCCTGTGCCGTTACCCCCTGCATAATAAAATTATGTTAATAATCTTTGGCTACACACAGAATGCCACTGTTATAAAATATAATTATAATTGAAAACAAAATAGAGTTCATCTCATTTTTCTAACGATTGTCATGGCTTTATACTATGGCTCAATGGAGCCTGTGGTATGCTTGAAAACTAAATCCTAAGTATTGCCTTTTTGCCCAACTCAGAAGAAAACTAGGCCTTTTTGGGATAAGTATAGTTTTGTTCACCTTATTGCGGCGAGTAATATCTAATAGGGTGGGTCATTCATGTATGGAGAAAAAAAAAGTATTAATAATCCTTCAGGCACAGTAACAAAAACTTGCGTATTAAGGCCAATAAACAGTATTTAAAATTATTATTAAAACGGAATTTATTTTCTGCCTCCAGATCCATTTCAAAGTTTTCATATAAATATTGTTACATTTTGTATGGCCTGCGAAGTATATCCATGTATTCTCACTTTATTCAAACTTTCGCTTAAAATATATATCATTTTTTTCTTGAAATAGCATGTTATAGGTTCAGAAACAATAAATTGAAAAAAAAAGTTATCAAAAATATACATTTATTTTCACGACGCCCATACATTTTACGAAAATTTCAACCTTAATCCGGAGGCAGTAAAATTAAAGATAAAAATAAAATAAAAATACGTGCAATCATTAATTACCAAATGGCACCTTTTTGTAATTGTGCTTCGTAATAATTAAATAAAAAGTCAAAATGACCCACCCTAATATCTAATGAAATTTATATACCATTTATCTAGTTCAATTAAATGATAGACTAAATGACAATAAACACAACTAGCTTTACTAACATACAACTTCACATAACTTAATGATGGCTAGGTATATTAAATATTTGTGTAATACATACATAGAAATTTATGTATAACATTGATACATGTGTAAACATTTAAATAATGTAACAAATCAACAACAACTACAATTTATAATGGTATATTTGCTACTCAGAGATATAATTGTAGTCAGTAGGTACATCACCAAATAACCATCGTTTTATTGTATCATACAGCCATGCAAGATAACTAGTCATCTCCTGATAGTGTGGGCTTGTATGTCACCTTTAAAAATATACACTCACCATTATTACCATAGACCCAACTATGTACAATCTAAACATCAACACAAACAATCATGGCCATAAACAATCAAACATTTAATTAGTAAGAAGACTCAAGACATCTATTTGTCTATAGTGTATTACATAGGCATTTAAAAAAATGTAAACAGAAACACAGGACTCAGCCATTTGGCCAATGACATAATTCTATAGACAAAGTTTACACCGCAGTGACCAAATGTCATGGTGACCAAATGAGTCACATGGTGTTGTTTGTTTACATTCTACATAAATACATATGGAATACAGTATAATCTGGTGTTGGTATTAGATGTACAACACCCAACTTATAATACCATTACTATTATTAAATTTATGAAGGATTTCAAACCAATGCAAATACAGTTTATTTACATAATTTTTTCCACTCCTATTACTTTTATTATGCTACCTCACAAAACCTATTGCATTAAATTAAAACTATGAAGCAACAACCAGTCTTATTATGAACTAATATTTAGATCGTGAAATGAAACAGCAAAACAATGCAGTCATGGAATGAACTCATCAGATTGCAGCAATTGGCCAGCTGTTGATAAAGACCATCCTAAGCAGTGCAAAATCATGCTAGCAGACGAGCTCTCACGTGTAAAACACATTCAAATGATCACTTAGTGAAAATCCTGCCACATATTAGGAGGACTAAACATAACAGCCATGGTATGACAATGATTTCACTAATGCTGATTCTTCCGGTTCTGTGATTTTACTCACTTACCGCCCATGACGCTGTTACGAAGCACAATTCAATTCGTCATCGGAATCAACTGTGATTAACCACACAACTAGCACTACACTAAACAAAATCAAAGAAACCAAGATTGCATTACATTACAATACGCCCGACCGATACTAACGATGCAGCTGCCAAAAGACAACGCGTCTAATGCGGCAGACGGTAATTAGATAAACGAATACGTCATATTAACAACCAATTGAAGATCTTTATACAAAACAACCTTGAGATCGCCTAAAAACTTAAAATGAAAATATACAGCGTTGGGAACGAAATTTTTATGATAGCTCGCCGAGCTGTCTTACGTACCGAACAGTAGCAGATTAAACGTTTAACATTTTTTGTATTTTATGAATTTGATTATTAAAAGCTTGAAGTTAGAACATTTGAAGAAATTTAATTATTGTTCGACCAGAATTTCCACTCAATATCAATCACATCACTCAACTAACTCACTCACACAAACACAAGAAAATTCTGTTCTGACGTTTAGTTTCATGCAATTATTTTGTTTATGCGCAGCGCAGCAAACAAAGTCAAGATCGCAATACTGCGTTTCGTTACTGCGGAGGAAGGCGTCGTTCTAAGGGTCGCCACACACCTAGCGGTTTTCCTCGCGGAATTACCGGAAGTAGCGGAAATTTGTCTATGGTAGCGGAAATTTGTCTATGGTAGCAGATTTTTTGTATGGAAGCCATAGACAAATTACCGGAAGTAGAGGAATTTCATAGACAAAATGCTTAATTTGTCTATGAATTTCCGCTACTTCCGGTAATTCCGCGAGGAAAACCGCTAGGTATGTGGCGACCCTTAGGGTCGCGGGTAGCGGTTTTCCTCGCGGAATTAGCGGAAGTAGCGGAAATTTGTCTATGGTAGCAGATTTTTTGTATGGAAGCCATAGACAAATTTCCGCTACCATAGACAAATTAAGCATTTTGTCTATGAATTTCCGCTACTTCCGCTAATTCCGCGAGGAAAACCGCTAGGTGTGTGGTGACCCTAAAGGCCTCAACAAACGTAAGCGACTAGATGGCGACTAGTCACCTGCGATTTTTAATCCATTGCGGTTTATGACTAGGGATTGCAACCCGGGTTTTTTTAGTATGAAGAAACCCGGGTTTCCGGGTAATACCCGGGTATTTTCATACTAAAAAAACCCGGGTTGCATTTCCTATTTATGACCCATCGATTAATTTAGTTGCACCTACCCTAGAGGGCAATGTCTTTAAATCGCGCGCGAGTTTTGTGGCAAAATTGCAGCGATGGTAGAGGCCAGAAAGTAGCGGTTTAAGGCCTCTACAAACGTAAGCAACTAGTCAAACGATAAGAACGAGATAGAACTATAGTTAAAATGAGAAGTCAGCTGTCAAAATCTCAGAGCATTTAACCCACCGGAGCGGCCATTGACACTCGTTCCCCTCTGCCGAAAATATCTGACCAGTGGACATACCCATTGTTTGGACTGACGTTTATCTGAAGTGGCTATTTTGACGTTTCACATACACTTGACCAGGCCGTTCATCGAATATTTGCATCACTTTCTTTCGTATATGCAAGAGCGATAGAGACGGGACCATCGTTTTGTCGATTTTCGAACTTCGCGGTAGGCCCTCAGGCCTATAACCGCGAACCACTTCGTTCATCGAATCGAATATTTCCATCACTCGCTTTCGTATATGCAACAGCGATAGAGACGGGACCATCGTTTTGTCGATTTTCGAACTTCGCGGTAGGCCCTCTGAGGACATTTTGGTCAGATGACATTAACTGTGCTATGCCCTACCAGGCTACAACACATAGCGAGATGACATTCGCGGCAAATGATTCGCCCCAGTACCCATACCTCTCTTTTGGATGTAGTTTAAGGACACATACTCGTACCAAAATGTGCATTCAATCAGTTTGCGCAACAACAATTCTGATATTATAACACACACACACACACACATTCACATTCACATTTACACATTCTAATATATTATTACAGATGCACTGTTTGTATGCTACCATGCGCAAGCGATGCACATCCCTGGTGCGCCGGGTGCGGGCCAGCCTCAACCCCATCCTGCGTTCGATAGCGGACTGACTTGACATACATAAGACACTGCTGCGAAATGCACATTTCCAACAGTGTATATGTTTTGAAATAATTAGATTAAGAATAAATTATACTAGATGTTAAAACTAACGTAATATAACTCTTACTAACAATCTGTACGAGTCTTTTTAGTTACTCGAAATAAATGCTTCTATTCTATTCTATTATATAAAATACTAAGATTACTACGAACTAAATGTTATTACGATTACTTTTTCCCATCCTAATTATGATGCTAACTCATTAATTTGGTCAGTGAATGGATATTCACCAGTGGAGAGAGTAGTTTCAATAATACGGACAATAGTTAGAACAAGACAATTTTAATCTCGTACCTGACTTTCGTGGCCTTGATACGGTACTCCACTAAAAAGCTATTCATTATGTCACGACAGAATAAAATAGTATTACATATTGAAAATGGTTATTTGGCATGGAAATACTAAAACGTAATTTTTATTTTTTAAATCTAATAAATTATCTTTATTGAAGAAACTATACATCTCAGGAGTTAGATGCATTTTAAATTGGTATAAACAAACCAATTTCTAATCTATAGCTATATGATTTTTTAGTTTTACTCTCTAAATAATATATGATGTTAAAATCTTTCGAATTCCACGTGAGCACATTGTATAAATTTTAGCAGGAAGTAGAAGTTATAATATCGTATTATAAATCTTGTATTACACTGTTACTAACCTGTAGTGTCACGCTCGATGATAATGAGTCTTCATTTTTCAAGGGGTGATACATCAAGGGATCATCAGTACATAGTTAAATCCACCTAACCTAAAGGGAGGGAAGTCTCGTCCCTAAGAGTTAAGTCCTTTAAGGATGGAATTACGGAAAGTTGTGCCCGGTTAAAGCATCATCATTCTTAGCGCCAAATCGTAACGCAACACAGTAGGTACCGTGTGCAGAACTGCAGAATCACGTTTAGGTTCATGTAAACCTCGAAGGAGTTAGCGGTGAGTAACCGACCTGTGTGGTGAGAGCCGCTCTTGTCGCAACTGATCTGCCAGTGACTGACATATGCCGTGAGTGACTGACCTGTGCAGTGAGTGACGGCCTTCTCCAAGTTGTCGTGCTGCCTGGCGAGCTGCTCCACCGCCTCCTGGAGCCTCATCTTCTGGTCCCGCTCGTGTCGCGACCGACCTGTGCCATGAGTGACCGACCTGTGCCATGAGTGACCGACCTGTGCCATGAGTGACCGACCTGTGCCGTGAATGACCGACCTGTGCGGTGAGTGACCGCCTTCTCCAAGTTGTCGTGCTGCCTGGCGAGCTGCTCCACCGCCTCCTGGAGCCTCATCTTCTGGTCCCGCTCGTGTTGTAGCGCGCGTGACATCCGCGCGCTGGAGGCTGCCGCTGCGCTCATGAATTCTGAGCATGCCTGAACAAAAAAAAAACTGTCATTTTATTGCGCGGAAATTTCAATACATTGGTTATATTTCTGTTTCGCACTGTATTGAGTGCCTAAAGAAAAAGAAACTTTAAAATAAATAATATAAGCGGTTTAGGTGTTCAAAATGAGCTGGACACGACTTTTTTATTAAGAGAATAAGAGTGCGTGTAGGTCATTTTGAACACCTCGACCGCTTAGCTACTTTTGCTGCTGACTGTACCACTTGACCATATTCTCAACATTCACTCTGAATCGGAGTCTTGTCTGGTCTACTTTTAGCGCTCGGTCGTGTCGTGTTCTTTGTGACTAGCAATATCCTTGGTATGATTGGCTCTCATGGAAAGATGGGTCCCCTTTTACTGTACCACTTTTTGCGTGTTGACTGTGATTGTATTATGAGTTCAATGACTCACGTGCCACCAGCTGAGATCCATCAACACACTCACATTCATCATGGCGTTGCAGGATATCCGGAACAGCGTGGCTCTCTCGGAGACCTGCTTGGTGGTGTCTGACGGCGGGATCTCCAGGTCCACCAGCGACCGCTGGAGCGCCGAACCGTGCCGCGCCACCAGCTCAGAGCATGTGCGGAGGTCGTGGAATCTGGGACAAAGTTTGTTCACATTTAATTTAACTTTTACAGTAAGATTACATCAAGTCAAGTCTTCCTCGTATTTGTCCCTGATATTTGCTCAATTGAGCCTGGATTCCGCTCAGCAACCTAATCCCACTAATATTTACGTAAGCGATTACCAACTTCCAACTCACTAGGGGAAACTAGGCCTTTTTGGGGATTATATCTGGTTTCCATGAGGAAGGAGGATGACCTCACGATGTGTTCCTTCACCGAAATATAGCTAATGATAATTCATGCATCATTCCATTAGACCCGAAAATCTAAGAGGTACGAGCCTGAGTTTGAACCCGAGACCTGCGGATTGCAAGTCTTACCACTACCTGCCCTTTTCCAGCTAGTGCCAGTGCCATCTCTTGGAAAATTACAAAAACTACTTAAAATGAGATATTTACCATGTGAGTTTTTTATTGTGAGTTTTTTCAAGAGGGTAGATCGCTATGGTGTATGGGTAGACCACAACTGACACTCGCAGCAACTTCAATTACTCCGTGATAATGGCGCATACAACTGTGCCGAAATATAGGAAGCTCACAATAAAAAACTCACATGGTAAATATCCCGTTTTAAATAGTTTTTGTAATGTTAATGACCATGTTAGCTTAAAATTCTCTTGGATAATGATTTTAAATCCGGCCTATAACCGCGAAGTACTCCGTTCATCGAATCGTCTATTTGCATCACTCTCTTTCGTATTTGCAAGAGCGATAGAAACGGGCCCATCCTTTTGTCGATTTTCGAAATTCGCGGTAGGCCACCTGAGTGTCTCTATCTCATTCCAATTGTTGCTTTGCTCTTGTCAAAGATTACGAAGGCTTTTTAAAGTAAGGACAAAATTAAGCCTAATAAAAATGATATTCCCACCTGGCAGCTAGTTCGCGCGCAATGCCGCCCGGGTCTTCGCTCTCGCCTTCAGCACACACGATCGCACCTCCGGACATCTGGTCTTCGTCGTCGTCCGACTCTTGTGCTCTTCTACAAATAAAAGAGGTTTTGTTCTTAGTTCGGATTCACAAACGTACATGCGGACTTTGGAACCATGTTGAGGGACCGCATATCGTTTTGATTGAGGGAAAATTTAAATAAGTCGTGAGACAATAATGGCAACATGACAGTCAATATGTCAATGATCCAAGGAGTGGGAGTGAGACACTACCCCCTATTTTGATAGCTTTGGAACCGTCGTTTTGCTCGGTAATAAGTTTCGATTTAGTTTTGCAAAAAACGTAACAGTTCTACGTAGATTCGTGTTCGGACTATACTACTATAATATAATATGACACAACTCGCTATAAGCTTTTTGTTCTCTGGTTTTAAATGAAAAAGGCATATTGAGGTGTTCAATAAAGAGTAATTATTATGACGTATACTTATATTAATACTTACATTGCCTTAGCCTTGGCCAGTTCCAGCGCGGTGACCCAGCTCTGCCGCTCCACCTCATCATGTGCCCTGATGTGGAAGGTCTGCGTGCCACCGTTGCTGATGACGAACGTGCAGGAGTCTGCAGTATGTATCAGCGCGCCAAGGAGAGATATGGTGCCCCGGCATGTGTGCGCCATCTCTGCTTGATTTCTGAAACAACATACCAAAATTAATTTGATTATGAAATTTATGAATGACGCATCTGACGAATGGCTGGCACCAAGCCGTGCCGTGTGGCGAAAGAGAAGGGAGGCCTTTGCCCAGCAGTGGGACACAAACTACGCTGTTTAACCCTTTGACCACCAAAGCCGTCATATCACGCGCACGGAAAGCCGTGCCGTCAGCGCCAGGACATCACGTGGATATCACGTCCAAAATATAACCGGTTTGGCGCTGAGGGCACTATTTTTCCGTCGGTTGCTTGGCGTTCAAAAGGTTAAAAATAAAAAAGAATACTAACTGTACAAGTCAGCAAGTTGCATTTTTTCCTCCCAATGTTGATGTTTGAATAATATAAATTCAAGGTGAACTGGTATGGAAAGCTCAATGGTAAAATATGCATGTGGAGGAGTCCCAGCGTATCGCTCACTCTTTAAAAAATATACTCAAGAATAATGAAGGGTCACTTCATCTATAACTATATGAACCACCTATCTATGTGTAAGGGCCACCTCGTATGGATATTTATTTATAGAAAGGTCGCCCATTTTCGTTATCTACAAATATATAGTATTTCATAAAATATAAACTGAAAATTTTCAAATATTATTTTCCTCAATAATTGTTAGTGTATCTAAAGTGTCTAATGAACTGCATGAGAACTAGTTACTACTGATAAGATTCCTGTATGTGCTTATTCAGCCGTGGCTGATTATTATCATAATTAGCATGCCTCCATAACTAGCACAACCATAGTAGCATGTTGCCATTTTAAACAAGCGAAAGTCATCTTACAGCAATAGTTTATGAATTTCAGAACATTATTTTTGCGAATTTTAATTTAATTGACGAGCAGAGTGTATGCAAAGTGTATTCCTACAAACAACTTCGGACACAACATAACTATCAGCCGGCAACTTAGACGTCCCTGCATTTCGATGGCTTTTTGATTTTGAATAGTTGTTCCGCAATAACTTTAGATACGTTTTTCAGATCTTTATGAAATTTGTTGGGGTTGTAGCAGAGATCTATACAATTTGAGAGTTCGTATATGATTTGGGTTGATCAAGGGGTTGTGGAGCTAGAGGGCGCGAAACACTGATCAGAAAGGTCTTGTTATATTGGTCAATTCATTTGTAAGGAAATCGCATGGTCTCAGTTCGAGGAGGACTATTCGTTATAAATAGTTTTCTATATTTATTTATCAAGTTGCTCTGGTTTTAAGCCCAGTCATGATGGTTAAAACAAGTATTTTGTGTCATTATCATAAAAACTATAAAAATACTATGTAAATATATGTATGTTGGATGGACTTTATTCAATGCCACAGCATAATTAAGAGTTGTCAGTATCTTTGTTAGATAATTGCCGTCTGTTGATAGATAATGGGCATGAGTCATCTTGTTTGATCTTAGCTCACTTCGCCAAAACATGCAGATAAGTCTATAGGCTAATTAATTTAGCTAACATTTTAAACATTGACTAACTTTGTGTTACTCTTATCTGAAAAAATTGTCTGAGAACACCAAATGTCGGTACTTAGGTTATTTGCTTAAATGTAATTTTTGTTTAACTGTGCATGAGGTTTGATTTTGAATATATTTTTATATTTAAGCTAATACAAATTTTGATTGACCAATCACTAGTTTTAGTAGCGGGAAATTGCATATTGGGCCATATTCTAAGCCAGGGAAGGGGGTGAAGGGATGATTATCAGGGGAATATAAGGACTGTTTTTGAATTCCATTTTTGTACTTAGGATGCAGTCTATGATTTATTTCATTGTAGCTTTTGACCAATGACATAATTCCATAGATCTGAAATGTTAGCCAAATGACCGATTTGTTGAAAATCTATTTGTAATATTACATTATAGCAAAATATTAAACAAGAAAATAGTAAGATCTATTTCTTCACTGTCTGTAAAGTAAGGTATTTAGAATATGCTTTACAAGATCATTTCTTATAGACAAATAACCATGCCGGCTCAATTCTCTAAAATCTTACCATACTTTTAAATAATTGTTGTCTCGCTTTGCAGCCAAAATGCAGTGAATGAAGAAATAATATATGTAAGTATGATTTTTTTTATGTTATTGCCAAAAGAAATAGTAAGTAAAGTAGCAGTAAATGTATAAATCATTTAAATCTCATTAACATGCCATCAGTCAAGGATACCATGCAACTACTGTCAATTATTGATAACAAGTGTCTAATCATTGCAGATACCCATACTGCTGCATAGTGGGGCTGCGATCAGTACAATGTAATATAGAAAACTTGAGAACTGTCAACTTTTGGCTATATTTTATCTAAAAATAGGAAAAAACATTGGAACGTCATTAGAGCGAAAATGATCTGCAAAAACTATGCAACCAATAGGTGCTAACTATCTGAACCACCGTGTATATAAAACAAATTAAGAACTAGCACTTTGGACTGCTTATTATAGGGAGAGGAATAACAATAGAATAATTTGTAGCGTTTACCTGTAGTATGATAACAATCCATTCGATAACACGAACCATCTTCGCTGATAACCTTTCAAGTAGTTTGTCCACTTGAACAACCACCCCTTCTTCTCAGGATCGCCTCCGGGAGTCGGCTGACCCTTGGGCACAATCGCTTCAGACATTTCCTTATTATATTATGACGATGATGAAAACATAATACAACAAAAAATATTCACCACCTAGGCCACGTCCACCATAATCAGTAGACTGATTACATTATGAACGTACATGGCAATATGTCAATATCGTTTACAAGTTATTTTACAATTTATCTTACTTTTTTATTATAAAATATTCAAGGAAAATTAGTTCAGGGACTAAAGTAGATTTAATTAACATGTAAAACCAGTTTTAGAATTATATGCTGTTTTAAACATTAACTTAAAAAGATACTAGTAAATGGTATTTGAACGCTTTTCATAATCTATACAAAGATGCGTTCATTGTTCAGTCATTTGAATTTTAATTTGAATGCATTAATGCTACCAGGCTTGATTTGTATTTATCCCGACTAGGATATCAATTTCGACGACTGCGATCCGATTCATTTTAGCCGAATCAGAGGGCCTACCGCGAAGTTCAAAAATCGACAAAACGATGGTCCCGTCTCTATCACTCTTGCATATACGAAAGAGAGTGATGGAAATAGACGATTCGACGAACGAAGTGCTTCGCGGTTATAGGCCAGATAATACCACAAAGGTAAAATATGAGGGTAGAAATAAAAGATTCCCTCACGATACGGGCGATGCCTAGTGTAAGGATCACTGCATAGCAACCTCTTTCGCTTTTTGTGTCCGTTGTCCACAATTTCCACAACTAAAACTCGCCGCAGCATCAGTTACTGACAGTTACTACATGATGGTGGCGCATACAACTGTGTCGAAATATCGGGAACTCACAAAATACAATATACATAGCAAATACCCCGTTTTTAACAGTAGTTGTACTGTTAGTAATTATAATATTTTAATTTTAAACAAAAACCGAACCGACTTCACTTTGGAATTTTGGATCCATTATTCCAAGAGGAGGTGGCCGAGTTTCTTTAAAAAATAGTGAAATCACTATATGGTGATAGGTGTGCCTATAATAGTTGATTTTTCCAGTATCCCATCATCAGATCTGGACATGGTGATAATGGGACCAACTGTGAACTCTTTCAAACAAAAAAAGAATTTTTTCCTATCGGTCCAGTCCAGCCGTCTTCGTTTTGTCGTGTTTTTCTCTGAATTTAGGCTAAAACTATTGAGCTGGCAACAGAAAAAGTGACAGTAATTTGACAGCAGCACACCACTTTTTTTAATATAATATGGTCGTATTTTGCAGAAGCCAAAGAGAATATAACACTACGTTAAGAAGAGGCGGAACTTAGAACATCGCGTACTTATGGTGTCGTGCCGCCGGTGTCAGGTAGTGCCAACATGACCAAGAAAATTCGAAGATTTCTACTAAATTCTACTACTATTTTTTTTTTCATTCTTGGCATAGTGTCACGTCACTTTGTTTTTATGCCTTTAGACAGCCTACGACAACTCTAGATCATACTGCCTGAAATGTCATATAAATCAAAAGTTACTGCGCTCCATAACGCTTAGGGCAGTATGGCATATAGCTATAGCCTGACCAGTGGAATGAAAAAAAAACTGTCGGTAGTGCTTTCAAAAGTCGATATTTAGTGTTGTGCTATCTGCATAATCTGCATTGATATCGAATGCTGCAAATTTTTCGTTGGCTTCTATTTAGTCGTGCAAACGATATCCACAATTGAAGTGAAATAGGTGCGAAATTTAATATTAATTGAAAAATTCTTATTCATAAATTGAAAAAATCTCTCTTAAATTTGTAGGACTATATATTACTGAATTGAATATACGTAGGTGTAGATTTCCTCATCATATTTTCTTACTTTCTGTTCAAAATTATTTAGGGAACGTCACCCACTTGGTCAATGCAGATCCATAACCAGCATATAATCGCGAGCCACTTTGTTCGTTCGATCGTCTATTTGCATCTCTTTTGATATTCAAAAGAGATGCAAATAGACGATCAAATGCAAATAGGCAAGAGCGATAGAGACAGAGAAAATTAAATTTGGATTTTCAAAGTTTGTGGTAGGCCCGTTGAAATCAGACACAAACATTTTATATCTGTAGGTTTACTGCTTTTTTTCTGTACTCTGAGTTGAGGCCAAGTGTGTGGCGCATATAAATGAGATTTAATGCAAATCATAAATTAAAAACAATTTCAAAGACTTGCAAATTTATAACAAATAAACACATTACAAAATCACATTCGCCACTTATTAAAACTATTCAGCGTATTTTATTTAATTCTAACATTAAATTAAAAGTTCTATTCTGAAAGTGAAGTGATTCGGCACGGCTAAGCACATCTTACGTTGTTGTGCGACTCTCCATACTTTAAGCGCGACTCAAAGTATGAAGTGACAGGACAGACAGGCTACAACGTTAGATATGCTAGCCCACCAAATGAGATACACAGTAATTAAAAAATGATTTTTATCAGGAAATGTAAAAAACCTAAAAACTTCAAGTAGTGTAGGTGTAGTACAGTCGACGTCAAAAATATGTTTACACTTTTGGACCTTATTACAAAGGATTAATGTGCAAAAGTGTAAACATATTTTTGGCGTCGACCGTACAGTCAACAGCAGAAGTAGCTAAGCGGGGGAGGTGTTCAAAATGAGCTTTATTGTTAAGAGAGTAATAGCGCATGAAGGTCATTTTTAACACCTCGCCCGCTTAGCTACTTCTGCAGCTGCCTGTACATGTGCGCGGTGTAGGGTAGTTATGCCTGAGGGCTTACCACGAACTTCGAAAATCTAAATTTCGTTATCTGCATCTTTTTCGCTCGTATTAGCAAGTGCGATAGACAGGGAAACGATGAAATTTCGATTTTCGACGTTTACGGTAGGCCCACTGTTTCTCGTCCGGGTTCAATTTGCCTTACTGTCCACCATACTAAGCTGGTATATATACAAATATATGGAGAAAACTTGAATAGAAATGTAAACTGATGACACATATAGTACATACCCGGGCGAATCAACTTTTAGAAGGCTTATTTTATCTTTTAGGATATAAGAACTTAGCAGACGATTTTATGATGATACTGATTATTTATAAGGGTCACCACACACCTAGCGGTTTTCCTCGCGGAATTAGCGGAAGTAGCGGAAATTCATAGACAAAATGCTTAATTTGTCTATGGTAGCGGATATTTGTCTATGGCTTCCATACAAAAAATCTGCTACCATAGACAAATTTCCGCTACTTCCGCTAATTCCGCGAGGAAAACCGCTAGGTGTGTGGTGACCCTACAGAATGTAACAAAAATAGTGGTGATCCGTGAGGCTTAATCGGTATCCTATTGCCAGTAAGAAAAAGTAGGAGAAAACATATTTAGATACAAAATTACTAATTATGCCCTTAAAATGATTAACGGTATTTTTGTTACACCTTTTATACGAACCAAACACATTAAACATAGTTACAGTTTCCTACATTCTCAAATAAAACTGGTAACGCAGGCGAAAATGCGCACTTTAAATACAAAACCTACGCTGCATATTTTTCATACAAAACCTGAACAACGTGCGCTGCGTTAGCATACATAAATAATTTTTAAAAAATTGACAATTATAGGGACTGCCGATAGAAGTGAAAACTTTGAACTTTTTATTCTAGGAAATAAATGATCACTTCACTTTATTTTACACTTTACATTTCATTTTACATGTTTCACAATCGTATGGTTTTTCGTTTTCGTGATGATGACGTCAGCATATCGGTTCCTCGAACGTGCCAAACACCCTGAATTTGTGATCACACCATCACGCGCATACTCGCGCACGTGCTTCCGCCGGGGAGTTGTACGGAGATGAATATGTAAACGGACTTTCGTGTTGGCAGTTGGCACTCGTACGCGAATGATTCGTCGACCTATTCGACGAGCACCGACGCGATTACGAACACGCCAATGTAAGCTCCGTATTGGGGGATACCGGGGACCAACGTAACAACCGGTTGAAAGTAAGAAAGGCTCTGTAGGTTTATAAATAAGTCATAACGACACCCTCCTACCATCATAAGATATCGTTAGCTATCGGTATACACTCACTTGCCAGAATTTCATTTGCCATAATATTCAACAGCCATTATATTGTTTCCCATACTTACATATGCAATACTTATTGTTTACTATATTAGTCACATGCCAGAAACTTTGTTTCCCATAAAACCAATATCAATAATATCATTTGACATAATCATTGTAAGCCATAATGATCACTAGCCATAATATCATTTGCCATTCAAATTGCTTCCCAGAAAGTAGGTTAGGTTAGGTTAGAACTGTGACCTACAAAATAAAACGGCTACCAGAAAGTAGGTTAGGTTAAGTTAGAACTGTGACCTCGTATAAAATAAAATGGCTACCAGAAAGTAGGTTAGGTTAGAACTGTGACCTCGTATAAAATAAAACGGTTACCAGAAAGTAGGTTAGGTTAGGTTAGAACTGTGACCTCCTACAAAATAAAACGGCTACCAGAAAGTAGGTTAGGTTAGGGTAGAACTGTGACCTCGTTTAAAATAAAACAGCTACCAGAAAGTAGATTAGGTTAGGTTAGAACTGCGAACCCCCAAAAAGCAAACTGCTACCAGAAGTAGGTAAGGTTAGGTTAGAACTGGGACCTCATATAAAATAAAACGGCTACCAGAAAGTGGTTAGGTTAGGTTAGAACTGCGATCCCCTAAAAGCGAACGGCTGCCAGAAAGTAGGTTAGCTTAGGTTAGAACTGTGACCTCCTACAAAATAAAACGGCTACCAGAATGTTGGTTAGGTTAGGTTAGAACTGTGACCTCCTACAAAATAAAACGGCTACCAGAATGTTGGTTAGGTTAGGTTAGAACTGTGGCCTCCTACAAAATAAAACGGCTACCAGAAAGTAGGGCAGGTTAGAACTGTGATCTCCCTAAAAGCAAACGGCCACCTGAACGTAGGTTAGGTTAGGTTCGAACTGTGACCTCCTACAAAATAAAACAGCTACCAGAATGTTGGTTAGGTTAGGTTAGAACTGGGACCTCCTACAAAATAAAACGGCTACCAGGAAGTAGGTTAGGTTAGGTTAGAACTGTGATCCCCCAAAAAGCGAACGGCTACCAGAAAGTAGGTTAGGTTAGGTTAGAACTGTGACCTCGTATAACAGGGTGTCCACAAACCCCCAAAAAAATTCCCCGACTTTTCCTGACTCAAAATATATATCAAATTAAAAAAAAAGTAAAGGTAAATTTTTTCTGCAAATTACCCCAATACTAAATCACGAAAACTACGGGTGGCGACTAAATAAACAAACCGCTATTGGGACGAAAGTAACACTCACTCTTGTAACAGAACTATGGGGAAAAACAATCAAATAACGAGCTGCAAACCGTTGCAACAATTTGAGAAAGTGTTTCTATATTGCATACGCTAATAATCTCGGCAACATGTGTCCTAAAAAGCTATTTGGGCAAAAAACAGAATCTGGGAAAACTCATTGCTGAAATTAAAACTATTTCCTGATCATTTGTTATTATTTATAAACAAGTGATGACTTAACGTCTAATGGACAACGGTTTTGTTGATTTCATACTACATTATATACTAATTACCTACACTCTTTATTGTTACTTTTGACCTTCATCATTTTACTTTCGGCCTGCACTCGGGGTCGAATGTAACAATCGACAAGCTTTTTTTAAGTTCCTGTAATTCAGAATCATAAAATTTGATTGATAAATTAATTACTAATGAATGTGATTTGTAGAGGCATAAACGAAATTTATATAGGGATTCATTTATTTAAGCATATTCATGTCAGGTAGCGCTGTATCAGCACAGATGTAAAAAGTGTTACGTTGGTCCGCGGTCTCCCCTAAACGGGCTCTCACGCAAGCAAGAGTAGCAAGACAATAACCGTAGAGCCACTCTGCCAACAATAAATCACTGTGAATCCATGACAATCACATGAGTTTATGGTAGGTACTGAATATTCATAAATTAAATAACGCGTGCAACAAGCTATACCGGGTCAGTTAATTTTTTTGACAAAAAGCCTGATGGCAAACAATATGAAATTTTTGGGAGCTCATGGAGCCGCAGATTGTCTGTTTTATGTATTTTTAATGTAATATTTGACTTTAAAATCTTTTTGAGGGGAACTCGAATAGCCCCAACTGGCCCTGGCAAAGAGCCGCATGCGGCTCGCGAACCGCGGTTTGCCGACCCCTGAGCTATACAAACTATTCGCACATTTTATACAATCGTGACATAATGAAGAGCTTTTCGGTCGAGTATTGTGTCTAGGCCACAAAACTTGCTGAGTGGCCTAAGTAAGGTACGAAATATAAATTCAGTAAATGAAAGTCGTCAAGACCACATCTTCAGTGATGTTAAAATATGCGACAATAAAAGTTTTATCGAAAAATATGCGCTAGTAGTTCGATCTTAAAAGTAACAATTCATCAATTAAAGTCGAGAGAAAAATAAAATATTTTCAATTATTTTTTTAGGGGTTCAAATTTCAAGTTTCAAGTGCCGTTAAACACGGCAACAGTACCTTCTATGGTAACTTCACCATATTCTACTTTAGCAAGAAAATATGGTATAATTAAATAGAGAATTAAGATACCACAGAATGTAAAGTTGCCACGTTTGACGCGATCCAAAAAGGTTATTCCATCACTGCAGGTCAACATCCATTTGTTCAGCTTTTTTACTGAAATCTTTAACGTTTTCTTCTGATTCAGCTATTTTTTGGTTTACCCGTTGGCACTGACGTCTGATGAGTAAATAGCTTAAACGCCTAAATATTACATCTATCATGCAGTGTGTACAGGTAAACCAACTGGTATCACAGTTAGCGTAAAATAAAGTTTTGCATAAATCCGCAATGTTAAATTCATGCAGTCTCTTCAATATTTCATTTTCAAACACCGCTACCGCTCTTTCTACCATCCGACAAAGTGGCAATGATGGGTAGGTGAGGGAATGTTTATCATCCCACCATTCACGCAGTTGAATGTACCTATACATTTCCGCTTGATGTTTTTCTGGGTCTTCTTCTACTAATAATTGACGGCAACTTGCGCAGTTTTGATTTTTTAGCGTTGATGCTAAATATCCTGCTACATATACTAGTGGTTGAAATTTTGTTTGAGATAAATCCGTTTCTGAATCCAATTCCAAATCTTCTGGTATGCTGAATACCGGATAATCTATATTATCTTCATTCAGCGTCGTTGGCAAAGAATGTGGTTCTGTTGCATCTGGCATCGGCTCATCTGGCAAATCTACCAGATCCTCAAAATTTGTTAAGAGTTTTTGATTGTCATTTTGACAATTCGAACCCGTACTGTGGGGTGCAGTCATCCCCGCCACTATCGATGTCTTTAGTGCTGATGCAAACCCGGAGCACGTGGGATTGCGGTTAGTGGGGCTATGCTGGCGAATGACGCCAAAAAAGTTTTCAAGACCATCTTGGTTTAGCGACCTTAAATTTAAATAACGGAAGCCTTTTTTTCGCGTCAGATTCCAAACATCCTTCAAAGTTTCAATTGTCATTAACATACCATCAACACATTTAACAGCCTTGGAGACGGTGCCATCCTTTTTGATGAACTGCACGCTTGACAAGCTTTTTTTTAAGTTATTCCAAATTTTTATGTGGTCTGTTTTTTCCGAAACATTTTCTCTTATCCCCTTTATCGTGTCTTCTTGGGATGATGGGCCGTTTGTGTAGTTAAAAAGGCAATCTAACTTATCGATTATAGTAGCGGTTTCCATCATTTCGTTCCGTTTGATATCAGGTTCGCACTTCGCCAATAATTTAATTACTGTCGAAACCGTTCTACTCAGCGCTTGTGCTGCATACTTAACCTTCATTTTGGCTCGGTATTTAGGTCGGACATGGGCTGATGAGATATAACTCAGGTGTAGTAAGTTTCTATTTTCTTTTTCAACTTCGTACAGGTACCTCCACCGTCCAGTCATACCGTCCATTTTAATTTGGCCATGGTTTAAGAAGTTGTTGCGTAATGACTTGAATAAATGCGGCACGTCATACATAGTGAAAATTTTTGTGCCATTATCTGTAAAGAAATAGTTGGCCGAGTCTGTCAATTTTTGTAAAGGTGGTGGTGGTTGGCGTTTTAAAATGTTTAGGGCCCCCATGTTAGTAGGGCCTTGGTCGCAAACAGTTGTGACTACATTAAACCCCGTGTCTCTCAAGACACGGATTAACTGTTTAATGTAAACAGCTAATTGCTGCGATGACACCGTACCTTTAAGAAAGTAATAAGCCACCACCTGTTTATAACGCTTTCGGAGCCCTTGCAGCATAAAGACAAGGGCATGGTTAGCAATTTGTTCAGTTCTTCCTTCGGTTTTGCCTTTGTCTTCAAAGCCATCGACTTGGTCCGTGGCTTCATTATAAATCAGGCGTGGCTTTAACGCGACCTCGTCAAACAGAAGGCAACACATTCTGTTCTGTTCCTTCATGTTACTCGCCAACTTTTTCAAATGATTTATCACAGCCTTGTTAATACCTGTTTCCATAGGTATTTTCCGTAGCAAATTGTGTAGTGTTTTCACACTAGGCAACAAGACGCCGTGGCTTAAATACCTATATGTTTTCGGTGACCTTTTAAAAATTGCTAGTGCAGATATTTTTTCTTGCAGCGTCCAACGCCTACCTTGCCGCTTTCTCTTTTGATTTCTTAAATCTGCCTTCACGAGGGTCTTTAAAATATCGGAGCTGATATTTTCCACTAGATTAGCCGATTTTTTGAGCGACGACAATGT
Source organism: Pammene fasciana (assembly GCA_911728535.1). Classification (NCBI taxonomy): domain Eukaryota; kingdom Metazoa; phylum Arthropoda; class Insecta; order Lepidoptera; family Tortricidae; genus Pammene; species Pammene fasciana. The sequence continues at coordinate 11,166,466 of OU452292.1, forward strand.
GCACTGCGTAGCTCTTAATTCAGCGAGAAGCTTTTTGGTGCTTGGAGATAAATCTGAAACACAAATAATACCTTTGTCAAATCGATACAGGAACTAAAATTTTGGTTTGGGACCGACTTAAAAAATTAAGTAAATACCCAGATCATTACTAATATTCTTATTATTAGGTATTAATTACATTTTGGCAGAAATTTGCTATACGGGGTAGGAACAGAGACGGGATAGGGACTGGTTAAGGATAGGGGTGAGGGGTGAGGTAGGTAGTGTAGGTACTTATGAAAAATTATTTTATACTTTTCAGTGGGTTGCTTTTTTTGAAGGCGGTCCCCTTTTAAAAAAATAAATAAATTAAATTATCATGTTGGATAATTTTTTTAGTTTCGGATTTGATTTTTGTTTTATTATGTTTATTTAGGTTTTTCTTTTTTTGATTTTCGTTTTATATTTCATACTTTTAAGTGATAGATACTTCGTTTAGTTTACAACACATTCTTAAGAAAACATAAAATTAATACACCATCCTTCTTAATGGCAACCTCCTATGAGAAGAAGACTAAGATAAAGAAGAAGAAGTATTAGGTTTATCAATTTACCAGTGTTGTCTTCTAAATGCTGGCGCTTTGTTCCTTGTTGCGTTTTTCGTCGAAAAGCTTCAGCAAACTTTCTTTTCCGTGGTGATTTTTCTAAAAAATATACAACATTATGTTATTATTAATTTTCAAGGAATAACGATAGCATATTTTTCTCAAGGATGCGTGGAAATGTTGTCGTTACGTTAGGATAGTGAAAATGAGTTTGGAAGCATGAAGTTTAGGGGGCTGTAGGGACACTTGCTTATTCATAAACGTCTCTCAGGCCTTTGAAAACCAATAAAATCACTTCATTTGTTTATCCTCGCACAAACGGAGCTCTGAGCTCTCTTAAGTTAACAAGACACATTAGGTACTCGCAACGCATCCTCGCTCATCTCTGGTGGAAACGCAGCCTAATGTACTGTATCATATGAAAATTACCATTCTCGTGCGTCTGCCCAAAAGCCGACGGAGATCCCTCTCGACCGGCAGAAGTCGCGGTATTGGCGGCATTCGCAACTGTTATACAAAATATTACAAGATTAAACAAATAAAGAACACTTCGTAAAATCAAATCAAATAATACCTAACCTACACAGAAGTGGCTACAGAAAGTTATTATTCATATGAAAATTACCATTCTCGTGCGTCTGCCCAAAAGCCGACGGAGATCCCTCTCGCCCGGCAGACGTCGCGGTATTGGCGGCATTCGCAACTGTGATACACAACATTACATTGTAAAAAAAATAAAAATCAAAGGCTTTTCTAAGCCACGCCAGCGACTCATACATCAGCACCGCAGGTATATAGATAGGCTACGAGGATCAATTAAAGGGATGTACAGACTTGAACATCAAGATTTACTGAAAATATGGCTTGTGAAAATTTGTTACTCGCCAGTCTTATACCGTAATAAGACTGTCAGAGAAAGTGCTACACGAGTTGTTACAGCACTTTTATGGGGCCGTTTTTGGGTTGATTGTGTATCCCTGTTTATTGATTGGTGAATATATGTCATAACTGTCGGAAGTAACCACATACATACATATAAGTTTTACTCTAAACTCATCATTGGAAGTACTGCCGCAACCACGGTCAAAATTGATATATTTTGCAAAAATGTTAAGAGTGGGTTTCGTTGTTCGTCAAATAAAAGTACTTACAATTATTGTAGCGTATTAAATATAAAATGTGATGTGAATAAGACGGGATGGTGAGAGTTTGTAATGTTTGCCGGATAACTAAGAGGAGAGCGGGACTTTTGAGTCAAGGACCGTTCACACCTAGCTTACACACACAGAGAGGTATCTTTTGGTGGAATGAAATGAACTAATGCTAAACGTAGGTTTCATACATGGCGATCTAGTCGCAGTAGTTCGCGAAGGCCTTCAGTAGTTCGCGACCCTCGCGGGAGGGGTTTGTATCACAGGCATACGCGGACCATGGTCAAAAAAGGAAGGAGCAACTCACTCCGCCGGCTAACGCGTCGGTGACAATGCTGTGTGTATGATCCCGCCCTCGGCGGGGTTGGTGAAGCGGCGTCGGCGCGTGGCGTTGCGGCTCCAGCGGGAGGTGGCCGCGGAGAAGCTAGAAGAACGGGGCGCCTGGCCCCTTGGCTTGGCCGCACGAAGACTCGGCGCGGCCCACACCACCCTGTGACCTACGAGGCCGTTGGCGCCCCGAGGAACCGCGCGCATGGCGCAGAGATTATGTCGCGGTGGTGCGATGGTGGCAGACGGGCAACAGCTGGCGGGCGTTACCCCAACGGGCGGCGGGGAGGACATCACGGTGTTGGCGAACGGGGCGGACCCCCCATGCCGGGAACGGCGTCAAAACATCTCGAAATACCCCTAAACTAAAAGTCGCGATCTCACATCTTAACTCCTAACCGCCATGACAGCTAGCCACAGACTACCAGCTAGCCACAGACTACCAGCTAGCCCCAGAAGAGAAGCCCTTCTTAAAGCGGTATTACACATTGCAACCTGCAGGGCCCAATCTGTTGTGTACCCTGCCTCTCCCTCCCCCTCCTTCAGCTCCCTACGGGCCCTACCTTAAGGGTCGCCACACACCTAGCGGTTTTCCTCGCGGAATTACCGGAAGTAGCGGAAATTCATAGACAAATTAAGCATTTTGTCTATGAATTTCCGCTACTTCCGGTAATTTGTCTATGGCTTCCATACAAAAAATCTGCTACCATAGACAAATTTCCGCTACCATAGACAAATTTCCGCTACTTCCGGTAATTCCGCGAGGAAAACCGCTAGGTGTGTGGCGACCCTTAATTACACCTTCCAACCTGACAGATTGGGCCCTGCAGGTTGCAATGTGTAATACCGCTTTTAGACCTCTTTTCTCCTTGCCCAACTCCCAACTCCCATTTGAGCGAAGGTGTTGCCCTCTATAATGTGAAATCAAGCCAGACTGATATTTAATTATTAATCTAAAATAGTCTAGAAAGCTTAATAAATAAATACTAATAATTTAGGAATACTAAAGATGGGAGTTTTAGTGCTGGAGCCGCGCATACAAGAAATTTATCAAAAAAATTACCGTTTTTCTTCCATATAGCGTTGTAGAGCCCGTCTCGGAGATCACGAAAACATTAGTCTTAAATTTTGACACATGATTTAGCCCGCATCAAGTAGCCTACATACCAATTTTAAGACCATTCTGGTGGGCGCATAAGATTTTAAGACCATTTTAAGAAGTGATCGATTCCATACGAAAAATAGCAAATAGCTTTAAATTCGGTTCAAAAATTCATTTAAATGGTTTAACATAACGGCATATTCATATTCAAGGGTCTCATAGTTAGATATGCCGTAAAAGTATACTACATAAGTCTAAAAATTGGTGAATTCGTCACAGCAGTACTTAAGTCAGGGTATTTTGTACTTAAGTCAGGGTGTTTTGAATCACAAAATCCATTTTTAGGGTTCCGTACCTCAAAAGGAAAAAAAACGGAACCCTTATAGGATCACTTTGTTGTCCGTCTGTCTGTCTGTCTGTCTGTCTGTCTGTCTGTCTGTCTGTCTGTCTGTATGTCTGTCTGTCTGTCTGTCTGTCAAGACCATTTTTCTCAGGAACGCGTAAAGGTATCAAGCTGAAATTTATACCAAATACTTAGGTCTATTGTCCCTTGAAGCTGTGAAAAAATCAAACTTAAAAGCCAACGCAATCAAAAGTTACAGTCGTTTATGCTGCAAATTTTAGACTTTTCGGCACTCGCAAAACCTACGGGGTACCTCCCATGAACTCAGAAACTTGAAATTTGGCACGAAGCAACTTCATATAGCATAGACAAAGGAAAAATTATAAAAAGTAGACATTTTTAGTAAAATCATACAAAAATATATATTTAAAATTTTAAACGTACTACCTTTTTCCTCGTAAACGCGTGAAGTTATTAAGTTGAAATTCATGTCAAATACTCAGGGCTATAGGACTTTTCAGATGTAGCAAAACCAAATTTTTATTTCAACGCAATCAAAAGAAATAGCCATTTAAGTTGCATATTTTGAAACTGTGTACTTGCAAGAAACTCAAAACCTAAAGGGTACTTCCCGTAAACTCAGAAACTTGAAACTTGGCACGAAGCAACGTCATATAGCACAGACAAAGGAAAAATTATAAAAAGTAGACATTTTTAGTTGAATCATACAAAAAATATTTTTTTAAATTTTAAACTTACTACCTTCTTCCTCGTAAACGCGTAAAGGTATTAAATTGAAATTCATATCATATACTCAGCTCTATAATATCTTTCTGTTGTAGCAAAACGAAACTTTCATGTCCACGCAATCATAAGAAATAGCAATTGTTTTAGGTTTTTACGGAACCCTCGGTGCGCGAGTCCGACTCGCACTTGGTCAGTTTTTCATTTTTAACTTAATGGTACAAATCTCGATTCAGAAAATCGGACGTAATGCTTATAGGCGTTTCCTAACAGTCACTCATAACCCTAATAATGTTTAAAGCGAATTTACAATATTAGCTACTTTTTCTATGAAATCGTCTATTTCTTAAAATGGTTTTAAATTCTTATGCGCCCACCAGAATAGTCTTAAAATTGGGATTTGGTTTGTTGAATGGGTTCTTTAACAACTATAAAAATTAGGAGCGTCCGGCTCGTTGATAAATTTAGGCCAAAAAATTGCAATTTCAACTGGTCTTAAAATCTTATGCGCCTACCGGATTGGTCTTAAAATGGGTATGTAGGTTATTTGAAATGGGCTAAACCGTTAATCAACATTTGGAACGGTAGATTTTCAATAAAATTTATATATTTTTTACTGTCAGTAATATATTGTCAATGCATCTGACTTAACGCTTATCAGTTTAAAGTTATGAGCGACTAGAAGAAAATGACTATAGGCATTACTTCTGGCTTTTTAAATCATATTTTGTGCCATTAAGTTTAAAATGAACAATATTTTTCGTGATTTAAGACCTCCGTGACTAAAGTACTGCTAAGACGAATTTCTCCAGTTTTTGAGTTATTGCGGTATACTTTTACGGCATTTTTAGTTACGAGACACTTAAATATGAATATGCAGTTGTGTTTGTGACAGTTAATTGATTTTTAAAGCGAATTTACAATAATTTGATATCTTTTCTATGAAATCGACTATTTCTTAAAATGGTCTAAAAATCTTATGCGCCCACCAGAATGGTCTTAAAATTGGGATTTGGTTTGTTGACTGGGTCCTTTAACTACTGTCAAAATTTGAAGCGTCCGGCTCGTTGATAAATTTAGGCCAAAAAATTGTAACTTCAACTGGTCTTAAAATCTTATGCGCCCACCAGAATGGTCTTAAAATTGGTATGTAGGCTACTTGATGTGGGCTAAATCATGTGTCAAAATTTGGAGCGTCCGGCTCGTTGATAAATTTAGGCCAAAAAATTGTATTTTCAACTTGACGCCATAGTCGCCATACCTACTTGTGGCCATTTAAGACCTTTAAGACTAATGTTTTCATGATCTCCGAGACGGGCTCTACAACGCTATAGGGTCACCACACACCTAGCGGTTTTCCTCGCGGAATTAGCGGAAGTAGCGGAAATTCATAGACAAAATGCTTAATTTGTCTATGGTAGCGGAAATTTGTCTATGGCTTCCATACAAAAAATCTGCTACCATAGACAAATTTCAGCTACTTCCGCTAATTCCGCTAGGTGTGTGGTGACCCATATGGAAGAAAAACGGTAATTTTTTTGATAAATTTCTTGTATGGGGCTCCAGCACTATTTGGTAATTTAGAATACAATGAGCGTTTTTGGATGCACTACGGCGATCGATAAAGTGAACTCGAACAGCACGAGCGAGCTGTCAGTTTTGACTTATGACATTTCCCTAACCTAATTTCCTAAGGCAGAAGGCCATTGTTTACTTGATGTTCATTTGCAGGGTTGCCAACTTGGGGTTTTTCCCCCTAGATTTAGGGGGTAAATGAGGAACGTGGGGTTTTTTTAGGGGCTTCAAATTTTTGGGGGTATTTTTAGGGAATTTTCTATACCATCCGTTACCTAGTGTATCCCACTCTTTGCTGAACAAAATTGCAAGTGCGACTGATAAGGACGTAACAAACGTTTTGGACTGGAGTTCCTATTTACCGTATTTACGCTACAGTGACTTTTAACACAGTTACGCGTGTTTCGCCGCTTTCGTGCTAGGTATATCTCAAAGCAAGCATTAACTAGAGCCCGAACACGCGTACCCCCGTAAGTGATAGATACATAAATGACGATAATCACTTCTTAACCCAGTAAAGATACGGTTACGTCAAACATTACTTTTCACCCGGAAGTAGTTAATAAGGTAAACAAAATATATGACTTTGTATGTTTTTAATTAATTACAATAATATCAATTATTTTTATTTGTATGTCTTTTCCATATCTCGGGACTATGGGGCCCCGGAGCTTTGGTAGGCCTGCGTGGGGCCGAACCCAACAGCGCAGTCGCCCTTTAAGACAATTTAATCTAAAAGCAAGGGATACAACACGTGGCGGATACCATCCCCGAGCGCACAATATGATACATCCGGAGATGGTCCCCGCCAGGTGCAAAGACTATTACAGTGCAGCACTTTGCTGCGATGGAAACTAAGGTCATAGGCTATGGATGTGAATGTTGGATGGACTGGATACTGGGTTATGGGAGGAGACTAGCGGACACCTGCCGTGACAATCAGTCTCAAAATTGTAAAAGGCAGGTGGTGACTCGCCAACTCAATTGAGTAGGCCCCGCATTGGCCGCACGCACGATGCGATAACGGCGCAACACTTGAGAGTGGCTGTGAGGTTGTCGAGAGGTGAGTCTACGGTAGCCAGATCCCGGTGTTCCGTTCAGCAGGCCGCCGGCGTTATGACATTTTACACTTCCAACCTAGAGCATAGGTCCCGCTCTTGCGACTCCACTCTGGCCGGCCAGTTAAGGCAAGCACAGAGGCGAGGGCCAGATGGAAAGGGCCCTCTGGAATAGGGGTCCGCGGTGTCGCTACTCACCGTCAGCTCGTCACAAGCTGCCCCCGCGATTATTATCACCATGCCCCGTCTATACCTTTTATCCTATGTCTATGTGCTTTAGATTTATATTTTGGGTCTTTGGGCTCTGTGGTATGTGGTGCATGTTACTGAGTGTCGTATTTTGTATGTGTATGTTTAGTAAATATTTATTGTTAATGTCAAAAAACATATGATATATGAGAAGTTGGATACTTAATTTGTGTTTTGTTTTATTTAGGGGCGGAGTCCCAAAAATACTACAGTTTTAGGGGTTTTTACTTAAGCTCTAGGGGTAAAAATAATTTGGAGTTGGCAACCCTGTTCATTTGTCTTGAATTACACTTATTAAACGTTAGAAACTACATTAACTGCCATGCGCTACCAGCTCCGTGGATGTATATGTTACGGTGCAGTGAATGCCTACTCAGAATTAACACATTTTGCAGGGAAAAGTATGTTTTCTTAGCCGGCGTCTTGAAACGACTTTGGAGCCAGTATTACAAGGTATTTTGTAGCGTTTGCTCTAAAACAAGCGCTACATTATATAAGTAAAGTAGTATTTATGTTATAATTTGGTTTTTCTACTCCTGCATTCTAATTTGCCAATAAAATGACTGACATGTATATTCAAAGCATATAGTTTATGAACGTTGTCATAATATGACTCAAAAGTCGATTCTTAGGGATATAATGGGTCTGCTGCCGGGGCGGGCGCCGCACCGGCGCCGCCCGTCGCTGTAGACGAGGCGGGCGCCGATGCAATCCGCCAGGAGATTGCAGACAATTGTATAGAGGCAGCAGGTCATTCGTCGAACTCAATGCTTACTGGCTTGCCTAGCACTCGTAGAAAAACTATTGTGTGCAACGGTACATAATTAGGTCTTAAAATTCTCGGGTGTTTTTACAAAATTTGGCTCGCCTCATTTTGTAACTTTGACCCTCGAATCTTAAGAACCCTTATTATGTAACTGTTGCACAAAATACTATAATAATTTTAAACAAAAAAAGAACCGACTTCACTTAGGATCCGCTATTCCAAGAGGAAGTGGCCGAGTTGCTTAAAAAAATAGTGAAATCACTATAGGTGTGCCTATAATAGTTGAAGAGTTCCCTCGATTTCTCCAGGATCCCATCATCAGACCCCGACTTGGTGACAATGGGACCATCTAGGGGTTACACCCGTTAGAAAAAAAAAAATTTGAAAATCGGTTCACGATTCACGGAGATATCGAGTAACATACATACAAAAAAAAATTTAGTCGAATTGAGAACCTCCTTTTTTGAAGTCGGTTAAAAAACGAAAAAAAAAACCTTCTTTTAACAGGGTTTACGTGTCGAACGACTTCTAAAAATAAAATTTAAGTATATATATTACTTATGTATTTTTAGGGTTCCGTACCTCAAAAGGAAAAAAACGGAACCCTTATAGGATCACTTTGTTGTCCGTCTGTCTGTCTGTCTGTCTGTCTGTCTGTCTGTCTGTCTGTCTGTCAAGACTATTTTTCTCAGGAACGCGTAGAGGTATCAAGCTGAGATTTATACCAAATACTTAGGTCTATTGTCCCTTGAAGCTGTGAAAAAATCAAACTTAAAAGCCAACGCAATCAAAAGATACAGTCGTTTATGCTGCAAATTTTAGAGTTTTCGGCACTCGCAAAACCTACGGGGTACTTCCCATGAACTCAGAAACTTGAAATTTGGCACGAAGCAACGTCATATAGCATAGACAAAGGAAAAATTATAAAAAGTAGAAAAATCAAGAGGAAAATCATACAAAAATATATATTTAAAATTTTAAACTTAATACCTTTTTCCTCGTAAACGCGTGAAGTTATTAAGTTGAAATTCATGTCAAATACTCAGGGCTATAGGACTTTTCAGATGTAGCAAAACCAAATTTTTATTTCAACGCAATCAAAAGAAATAGCAATTTAAGTTGCATATTTTGAAACTGTGTACTCGCAAGAAACTCAAAACCCAAAGGGTACTTCCCGTAAACTCAAAAACTTGAAACTTGGCACGAAGAAATTTCATGTAGCACAGACAAAGGAAAAATTACGAAAAGTAGAATTTTTTTGTAAAATCATACAAAAAAAAATATTTTAAATTTTAAACTTACTACCATTTTCCTCGTAAACGCGTGAAGTTATTAAATTGAAATTCATGTCAAATACTCAGGGCTATAGGACTTTTCAGATGTAGCAAAACCAAATCTTTAAGTCAACGCAATCAAAAGGAATAGCAATTTAAGTTGCATATTTTGAAACTGAGTACTCGCGAGAAACTCAAAACCTAAAGGGTACTTCCCGCAAGCTCAGAATCTTTAAACTTGGCACGAAGCAACGTTATATAGCACAGACAAAGGAAAAATTATAAAAAGTAGACATTTTTAGTAGAATCATACAAAAAATATTTTTTTAAATTTTAAACTTACTACCTTCTTCCTCGTAAACGCGTAAAGGTATTAAATTGAAATTCATATCAAATACTCAGGTCTATTATATCTTTCAGCTGTGGCAAAAACAAACTTTCATGTCAACGCAATTAAAAGAAATAGCAATTTAAGTTGCATATTTTGGAGATGAGTACTCGCAAGAAACTCAAAACCTAAAGGGTACTTCCCGTAAACTCAGAAACTTGAAACTTGGCACAAAGAAACTTCATATAGCAAAGACAAAGTAAAAATTACGAAAAGTAGACATTTTTAGTAAAATAGTACTTAAAATATTTTTTTAAATTTTAAACTTACTACCTGTTTCCTCGTAAAGGCGTAGAGGTATTAAATTGAAATTCATATCATATACTCAGCTCTATAATATCTTTCTGCTGTAGCAAATCGAAAGTTTCATGTCCACGCAATCATAAGAAATAGCAATTTTTTTAGGTTTTTACGGAACCCTCGGTGCGCGAGTCCGACTCGCACTTGGCCGGTTTTTTTTATATTATGTAAATAATTGTATATTTTAACTAAGTGATAAAAGTTCAAAATAAACCCTCTAAAACTATGTGGTGATATTTTTCATAATTGTAATTTTAGAACAAATAGGAATAGAACAGATAGGAACGCGCATGTGAATCCTCTGGAGTTACAGGCGTCCATAGGATACGGTAGCTGCTTACCATCAGGTGGGCCGCATGCTTCTTTGCCACCGTCGCGTCGTGGTATTAAAAAAAAACCGGCCAAGTGCGAGTCGGACTCGCGCATGAAGGGTTCCGTACCATTATTTATAAAAACCAGCCGTAGTAGCTGTAGCTACTATCGAATAAATTATTATCGCAAGGTCGTATCTGCCTAAGTGCATAGTTTTTTGGAGATACACAAAAATATCTAAACCGATAATGTTCAAAATAATTTTCGTTGAAAGAATATCTTGATTTTTTTCCATAAATTTTGGACTTACGGTTCAAAAGTTACAGGGAGGGGGGGCACAATTTTTATGACTTTCGGAGCGATTATTTCTGAAAATATCCAGTTAATCAAAAAATGTTTAAAGAAACTTCAATGTTATTTTTAGAGACCGACCAATTTAAGAGACATTTTTATGTAAAATTTTGATAATGATATGTCTTATAGTTTCCGAGTAAAATGGCTGTGACACGGAAGGACAGACAGACAGACAAACAGACATGACGAATCTATAAAGGTTCCGTTTTTTGCCATTTGGCTACGGAACCCTAAAAACGATGTGAATGTGCTTAAATAAATAACACACATATTGGAAGGGCACAGCACACCGCATGTGATCTTGCTCTAATCTGGAGCAGAGCCCAACTGGGGAAGTACCTCCACCTTACAGAAAACCACAGCCAAATAGCACTAGACCCTACTCATAGTGATGTGTTTCTGCTGGTGAATAAGGTTGCCAAGAGCTCAAAGAGGACCCAGTGTGTTGACGACGAGGGACTCCTCTTTTTCGTAAAGGGTTGGCAACGCGCATGTGACACCTCTCTCTGAATGTTAGGCACACCATAACTAAACATAGAACTCTTCAACTATTATGGGCACACCTATAGTGATTTCACTATTTTTTAAAGCAACTCGGCCACTTCCTCTTGGAATAGCGGATCCTAAGTGAAGTCGGTTTTTTTTTGTTTAAAATTATAATATACATATAAGGAGTGTAAAGGTTCTTGAAGGGTACGCAACACGCATGTGAATCCTCTGGAGTTACAGGCGTCCATAATCTCTACGGTAACTGCTTTCCATCAGGTGGGCCGTATACTTCTTTGCCACCGTCGTGGCATAAAAAAAAGATCTTCATTAAGGTTTTCCTATCTATGCTGGCGCGTTATAAAATGACGGTGGCAGGTGAGTGGCGGCAGTGACGAACTGCTGTTCAAGTTATTTGCGGCGAAATGGTTACGGCGCAGTTTCAAATTAGAGCGAAAGTCCTGGTTTTCCTTGTTCATTTTCATTATAACTAGTAGTCCGCCTCGAACTGAGAACTCGCGATTTACTTGCAAACGAATTGACCAATATAACAAGACCCTACGGAGTGTTTTTTTTTCCTTCTAGCTCTAAAACCACTTGATCGAACATGCTCATATACGAACTTACAAATTTTATGTATCTCTGCTACAGCCCCAAGAAATTTCATAAAGATCAGAAAAACGTTACTAAAGTTATCGTCGGAGAAACTATCGAAATCAAAAAACCATCCAAATGCCGAGACGTTCCAGTAGCCAGGTGACAGTTGGGTCTGGAGTTGTTTGTAAGAACTCACTTCGCTTACGCTCCGCGAGTTCGATAATGAAAAAATAGCAAAAACAAAACAAAGATCCCGACGATTGAGAACCTTCTACTTCGAAATCTTGAAGTCGGTTAGACAGGGATAGGTGTTGAGGCGGCCTTAGCTCTCCTGACTCCTTGGTCGAACTGCTTTGGGTGCGTCACTCAGCAAAGCAAAATTCAGACTATAAATATTTTAAAACATAAATTTTAAATAAAAAAAGAACCGACTTCATTTAGCCTCCACCTTTCCACAAGCAATTGCCCGAGCAACTGTAAAAAATACTGAAATCGCTATAGGCGTGCCTATAATATTTGAAGAGTTCCTAGATTTCTCCAGGATCTCATGATCAGATCCTGACCTGGTGAAACGGGACCAACTGTAGAGTATACTCTTTCAACAAAAAATAATAATTCCAAATTGACCCAGGCGTGTTCGGATAATTGGTGAACATACATTAAACAAAGATCCCGACGGATTGAGAACCTCCTCCCTCGAAATGTTGATGTCGGTTGAAAATAATTTTAAACAAAAAAGAACCGACTTCACTTAGAATCCGCTATTCCAAGAGAAAGTGGCCGAGTTTCTGTAAAAATAGTGAAATCACTATAGGTGTGCCCATAATAGTTGAAGAGTTCCCTCGATTTCTCCAGGATCCCATCATCAGATCCTGACCTGGTGACAATGGGACTAACTGTGAAGTACACTCTTTAAACCAAAAAATGAATTTTCCAAATCGGTCCCGCTGTCTTCGAATAATCAGTTAACATAAAAAAAAATTGCAAAAAAAAAACAAAGATCCCGGCGAATTGATAACCTCCTCCTTCGAAATCTTGAAGTCGTTTAAAAAAACCGACTTCACATAGGCTCCGCCCTTCAAAGAGGGAGTGCCCGAGTTGCTGTAAAAAATACTGAAATCACTATATAGACGGAGAGCTAGCAACGTCAGATATGACACAATAATGAGAGCAACGAAACCCCTCCAATTAGTTTGCTATACCATGCTTATTTCTAGATCTCGACATCTGGCAGCTGTAAAGTGGTGGAGGTCAAATAATGCAAATAACTTGAAGAAAAAAATCCTATAGTTCTGGATTTGATGCAATATTATGGAAAAGTATGCAATATTATTATTATGCAATATTATTGTATTTGGTAAATTATGTAATTATTTTAATAAGATTATATCATAGCCAGAAGTTTCTGCTTGGAGATGTAGTTCTAAATGATGTAGATGTAGTGCTAAATGATGTATAATGCAATTTTTAGTTACTCGGCTACTGTTTTTGTTTCCGCAATAATACAGTTTTTTTCTTCTAATGTTAAAATATAGGCCCTGTTCTTGATAAATGATACAACTTCCACAGTTTTTACCCATTTCGGTATTACTTTTTCCAACTTAAATACTTTGTTGGTCTGTCACTCTGATTTCCACTCATTAAAAGCTGCCAGATGCCCGGATCTAGCAAAAAGGATGGTTATGCAAAATAACTAGACAGGTTTAATTACTCTCATTATTGTGTCATATCTGACGTGGCCAGCTCTTAGTCCAATAGGTGTGCCTATAATAATAGAAGAGTTCCCTCGATTTCTCCAGAATCCCATCATCAGATCCAGATTTAGTGACAATGGAACCAACTGTGAGTGACCAATACTATTTCAAACAAAAAAGAATGCTGCAAATCGGTCCAGCCGTCTTCGAATAATCGGTGAAGATACATATTTTTTTTTTGTAAAAAAGACAAAAATCCCTACGAATTGAGAACCTTCCTTCGAAATCTTGAAGTCGGTTGAAAAAAAAACGACTTTACCTAGCCTCCACCTTTCCAAATGCAAATGTCCGAGCTACTGTAAAAAATATTCAAATCGCTATCGCTATACATACGAGTAGGTGTGCCTATATTAGTTATAGATTTCCTTCAATTTCTCCAGGATCCCATCATCAGATCCTGAGCTCGTGAAAACGGGACCAACTGTGAAGTATAGGTACTCTTTCATACAAAATAAGACTTTTCCATATTGGCTCAGGCGTCTACGAATAATTGATGAACAGATATAAAAAAATGCAAAAATAAAGATGCCGACGAATTGAGAACCACCTCCTTCTAAATCTTCAAGTCGGTTGAAAAGTCGCCCTATGGGAGGCCCGGAGCGCCCCTGCGGCCTCGGCGCCCCAGGGCGACCGCCCTCTTCACCGACCCCTAAGGCCGGCACTGGATGTAGCTTTATTACTCCTACGAGTCCTACGGTTACTGCGGATTATGTTTTGCCAGACTATAGTAGCAGTGCTGCAGTGTTCTGTCAATTAATTCGTCCCAAATGAAGACTATCGCTACGACTGATCGTTTGCCATTTATGCGGTTTTAGAAGACACTGAACACTATTTAGTTGTTTGAACAAGCTGTTATGTTATATGTATAGTAATATCTACCAACATATCTTGTAAAAAGTATAAATTTTACCATTCAATGTACGAGTTTGCCCAGACAGTTGACGTGCAGCATTTGAAACTGTAATAAGGAATGATATTACATGTGATTTTTAAGCATTAGTTATTTATTTAAATACAGAGCATAAACGTACAGTCGCCATCAGAAATATCGGAGCGGCTAAGGTGGTCATAACGCCTCATCAAATATATCGGAGCGGCCGAGGTACTCAAAAATATCTGAACATGTACTTTGTATCGCCTTAAAAATAGAGGCGCTGATGTTGACGCCGTTCAGATGTTTGTGACCACCTTGGCCGCTCTGATATATCTGATGGTGACTGTACACCTGTTAGATAAAAAATTAGAATCCCTGCCGGTTACCTACCCAAGGTTAAACGGCTGAGCCTGTATTTCTTTGGATGGAGGTAGCATAAATAACACTGTGCGGTCAAAAAATCATAGTTTGATTTGGACAAACAAATAAGTATATTTACCTAAATAACAGTTCTAAGGGTCATCACACAGCTGATCTAAATTCAGAAATTCGTAGACAAAATCAGACAGAAAAGCTTAAATTTGTCTATGGTTGCGGAAATTTGTCTATGGCCTCCATACAAAAAAAATCAGCTACCATAGACAAATTTCCGCAATCATAGACAAATTTAAGCATTTTCTATGAATTTCTGAATTCAGAACTGAATTCAGATCAGTTGTGTGATGTCCCCAAGCTAGAAATCCTGGGTTTGAACTCTAGTTTGAGAACTTACTGGTATAAGTTGCATTAAGTAAATATTTTTGGTTTAGTCTTTATCACTCTCACTCACTGTATTTAAGTTTTTATTTATCTATTAATGTATCTACATCCTCTTAAACTCACTTTTCGTTAGATCATTCCCAAATGTTTCAAACCATTAACTTTAATACTATAGCTATATATTTACAAATTAAAGCATTCTTAGGTACCTTGTTTGCTTGCCACATGTAGTGGAAAGTGCGTCAGGATGGCGTCCAAAAGCGGTGGAGAACGTAGGTGCACCTTTGGAATAGCCTTTTTCTTCAACCGATTTCCTTTCTTGTTGAAGTCTTTGTTTTGGAAATGGTCTCCACATACGTAGCGCTGTTCGTGGAGTTTTTCTATCGGCAAATGTACGAGATCCTCATTGCCACATATGCGGACCCACTCCTTACATCTGCAATAATAATATATTATTTATTCCGTTCATGTAGATAAGATCTCTTCTTACCTTAGCTTACCTGTATAAAAACCACATACCTATTAGGTACACAGTCGAACTGACTAAAGGGGGCGATTATAAACGGCGTTTGAATAATGCGGTATCACTACAACAGCCTTTTTAGGGTTCCGTAGTCATGTTATTTTACTATCATAAATATGTCACTAAAATAGGCATGCTTTGTAGACTAAATTACTTACAAAAATCCTAAAAAAATATATGATTATTGGTGTTACTCATTCGAGTATTAAATCATTTATACTACTCGCAATTTAAGGGTACCTAGTCCAATTATTTATTCATGAATAATTGTTTATTGGAATGATTATTTAAGTGAAAAATTACGAGTAATCGGACAATGCCCATGTCTGATTGTGGTAGACCAGCAAATATCGGAATCCTATATTGAGGGTGGACCGACATTCTCTTGGCCAGCTTTTTTACTAGGTATCTATTTACTTACAGATGGTTTGCCAAGAAAATAATTCGTCAGATCCTTTGTAGATACGTCGCAGACGAGCACTTACCGACTTTCATCAAGAGGGAAATTGGCGAAGAACCCCGGCCTGTCCTTCTCCCTTACGCCGCAAACCTGGCAAATTCTGCCTTTAGTTTTCATGTTTATTACCTTCACAGCACAAGATTTTATGTCTTTCGCCAAAGTCTCCCAACTCAATTAGCAATTTTTAAAAATGGCGGTCATTTTCTTTGAATTATTTAGTTTTCATAATAATGTTGCATGACATTCAGTGTGCCAACACTAATATTGATATTCCTACTGTTTTTTCTTAATTTTTATTTCAAATATTTTTACATTTTTTACTAAACCACAATTTTTTTTATTTGTAGCAACACAGCCCATTCGAGTCTGCATGTTGGCAGCGCTGATCACCGCTCTGAGTACATTTTTGGGATTTGTATGGAGTTTCGGTGGACTGGCAGAAGCGGTTTCTTGAGCAAGGTCGTTAGACGTATTGTTCAAGGTAAATCCTTTCCCTTAATTTATGTTACGAATACATATCAAGCTACGCTTTTTATTCTACAAAAGTTTCTGCTACTGTTGACCTAATTGATCGGAGTTCTGATCACACAGAGAAATAAAAATTGAGCGAAATTCAAATTATTGTTATAGGTACTTAAAACATTTGTTTGCAGGTTCAGTGGTAAATACTAATAAAATGGGCACTTCATTTTCGCGATCTTGTGATATAAACACATCTTTAAGCAGGGATACCAATGAAAGACGTGAGTACTTCCATTATACTGTTTTTTTTTGTTCAAATCGTAATATTCGGAATAGGCGCCCGCGACGGCCCTGACCGACTCTTCAGTAACATTCAGTGTTAATTGGAGTCTTTAATACCTTGTCAAATTATAAAGTATCAATATAATAGTGTTTAAAAAAAATCTAACTTAATAAGAATTCTACCCACTTTTACATACTAAATTCTTATTAGTTTCTTATATTCTTATCCCCTTATTCATAAACTTTACTAAAGTTAGCCTCTGATATTCGTTTGTCCCTTTCCATCCAACCTATATGAGGGAAAGGAACAAACGATTATCACCGATCTCTTAACTTTAGTGGCTGTTTATGAATAAGGGGATTAATTACTTAATTGATTATAAACTTCGGTATTAAAGCTTGTAATATAGTTGATTGTACGGTCGCCATCAGATATATCAGAGCGCCAAGGTGGTCACAAATATCTTTATAACAACACCTCTATCGTCAAGGCGATAAAGTGCATGTTCAGATAATGTTGAGTACCCTAGCCGCTCCCATATATTTTATGGCGACTGTACTACTTTTATTTTTTTATTAAAAAGTATGTAAAAGTCTATAGAATACTATAAACAGGACTGAATGGAGGTGAAGAGGGGAAGCCTACTTTTATGAAATAGAAACACTTTGTTTTCAAATTGGGAAAATAAATCAAGAAATGAAAAGAATTTCATTAAATTTGTATGTAGGGAACTTCACAGTTTAGTAATATTAAGTTTATTTCAGCTGGCACCATTTCCCGCTTAGAATCGACCAGCAACTACGTAGAATCAGTTGTCTGCAACCAAGATGACTTGAAAGAAAATGAAATGAAAGTTTTTGACATCGGAGATGAAGGAAAGGTGTTGCTCGTAAAACAGAATGGTGAATTCAGTGCGCTGGGAACCAAATGCACTCATTATGGGGCCCCGCTCGTGTCTGGTGCTCTTGGAGACGGTAGGATCCGATGCCAGTGGCACGGGGCCTGCTTCAACATAAAGACTGGTGATATTGAAGAGTTTCCCGGCTTTGATTCGCTGCCGTGCTACAAAGTTACTGTTACTGAAAAGGGAGAAGTTAAGGTCAGTTGTTACAATTTTTTTTACCCTTTAGTAGATTTAGGTACCTATTATGGTGGTATATAGTTATTTTGTATGTACATCTGGCAATCAATTATACTGAATCTAAACAACACCACCGTAAGTATATAGTAGTAGTGGGTACTCGATAGAAAATAGTCTCCAACCAACATTATTGAAGGTGAATCGTACTTAGAAATTCGATACGAATACTTAAAAAATATTTAGTGAATACCAATATTCGTATTCGTTGCATTTATATTATCTTATCATGTAGGTTTAAATAATCTCTTTAGTCATAATTTTCCTTTGTGCATGCCGCGTCCGAAATTTTAATCTGCAAAAGTAGTTAAAAACCCAATGAGACATTGGATTAGATTAGCTAACACACGCTAAGTAAGTGATGTCCGCTACCTAGAGGTAAAGTAAAAAAGACCAAAAGTTCTGTGTATAAAACTATAGACCTACTTAACCCCACAGATGTGGTCAGTGTTGCCAACTCATTTTCCACTAGATCTGGTGGTTTTGCCTTCTCATTTTGGTGGGTAAAATTTTACTCTTTTTCATATAAAATTAGTGAATTTAGTGGTTTTCTGAGAGCCGACTAGTGGGAAACGATTTTTTTTCATACAAAGTAAGAGAATCTAGTGGTTTTTAGAACCGTTTTTGGTAGATTCTGGCAATACAGGTTGGCAACACTGGATGTGATGTGTTGCGAGTAATGAGTTTTTGAAAACCAATAGAATCACTTCATTTGTTTATCCTCACACAACGCAGCTCTAGGATTGGTTCTTAACAAACACATTTTTCGCAACGCATCCTCGCTCATCTTTAGTGGGAACGCAGCCTAAATTGTACTACGCCTGGAGAACGGTTAATGAATACTGCTCACTTCGTATAAAAAAAAGATTGATCAGTTTGAGCACTTTATAAAATGCGCTTACGACTATTCACGAGTAACCCGAAAGAAATTACCCTAGCATTCCTGAGGCATTTGGTTTTTTTATTAATATTAGAATCAACTATGCGAAACCCAGGAAAGTTTATAGGATATTTTAGTCTCTAAATATGATCAAGCTCCGTCGCGTATCTCCGACGCGTATCATGATCGTTAGTGTGGACGACAAAAGATCGTAATCATGCCACGCGCCGTATCTGATCGCGCAGAATCCATGTTGCTACGCGGTGATTCAATACCCCGCACACTCGCGATCGGATACGCGTATCATGATCGGTAAGTATGGACGTGTTTTGACACTGTATCATGATATTCATGATATGCGGATATGATCTGATACGCGATACGCCGCGATCCATCTGAGTTGGATTTTCGCCGATCAATATCGCGATCATCAAAGGGGATACGGATACGCTATTAACAAGTTTGTACGTGTACAGGACCGATCACCGATCTGACCGATCTCATCTGGTTTTCCGTAGGGACATTTGGAGTTTATAATGGATAATTAAAGGTCAAACTAATTTTATGGAACCCATTGGACCCCAATTATTATCATAGGGTATTAAAAAAAGGCACGTGGAACGAGATGGGCAAGGTAATGAATCGCCTGGTGGAGGAACTAAAAGCTCCGTACTGACGAACAATCACAGAAAATGATACGGTGTTACGATACGATGCTACGGTACTGATACGGTATGCCAAAGTGAACGTCCATACTTAATGATATAATGATACGGCGTTACGATATGATACGCTGATACGCTACGGTTAGTATGGGCGCATTTTTTCACGTCACGATGCCAGGGCCGTAGCCAGAATTGCAGTTAAGATAGGGCAGTGCTAATTTAAGGTAGGACATAGCGAATTTTAAGGTAGGGCAATAACTTTATTTTCATACATTTTTCACCCGATTATAGTTTTTAAGGTAGGGCATTAGTATTTTAAGGTAGTGCATTGCCTCCAAATGCCCCCCCCCCCCCTAGCTACGGCCCTGCACGATGCTAGTGATACGGCATGCCATGCCCAAAGTGAGCGTCCATACTTAGGATACGGGAGCTCGATACGATACGCATGATCGTGATCGGCAAAATGATACAAGTGTGTACGAAGCTTAAGCGATGCGGGTTCTTACAAACAACTTCTGGCTACTGGGACCTCTTTGCATTTCAATGGCTATTTTATTTTGAGAGTTTTCTTGATCTCCATGAAATTTGTCGAGGTTGTAGCAGAGATACGTATAATTTGAGAGTTCGTAATACTCGTATGAGCAGGATCAATCAAGGGGTTATGGACTTATGGAGCTAGAAGGCGCGAGAAAATCATCACATGGGTCTTGTTATAGGTATTGCAGCTTGTTTGCAAGTACAAGTTATACTAATAATATAGGTAGGGTGGGGCACTTTACTTTTTACACAACTGCCCAAAAAAAAGAGTGTATAGTCGATAGTAGGGTAGGGCAATGGTATTTTAAGGTAACTTGGGCCAACTGGGAAAGTAGACGAGAACTATTTAAAGTATAGATTATTGTGTTTTATAAGTACTAGTAGTCCGCCTCGAACTGAGAACTCGCAATTTACTTGCAAACGAGTTGACCAATATAACAAGACCCTAAGGAGGTTTTTTTTCTCCTTCTATTTTATGTATCTCAGCTACAGCCCCAAGAAATTTCATAAAGATTAGAAAAACGTTACTAAAGTTAAGTTATCATCGGACAAACTATCGAAATCAAAAAGCCATCCAAATGCCGAGACGTCCCAGTAGCCAGGTGACAGTTGGGTTTGAAGTTGTTTGTAAGAACTCTCTTCGCTTTCGCTCGTTCGATAATATGTATAAAATTAATACTCGTGTAAATGATAATCTACTTTCGAACAGAATTGTTCATGGCGTCATACAGACGACGATTCGAATCTAAATTTAACCATTTGCATTCGCAACACTCATGTTTACAAAAATATCATACCATGAGTCTGTTTTACTTTTGTGATAATTGACGATCTATGGTTTGTTAATAACCGGCATAGTCTAGTAATTACCTTGCCTGCGAAGCTAGAGGTCCCGTCCTGGGTTCGAATCCTGACAAGGACATTTATTTTTGTGTATCACGAATACATGTACGTTTCTAACTAATATTAAGTAAAATATGAATTTATCTCTAAGTATATCGTCGCTTAGCACCTATAGTATAAGCCCTCTAATAGTAGGTTACCCCAACTTAAATTATTCACCCTAAAACTTGTATACTGACCAGAGACTTTAGAGATATAGACGACCACAGCCTAAGAACTTTTTGAAGCTCAAGTCAATGGCGCCATCTATGTCAAAGACCCCTAGCAACTATAACAAATTGCGTACTAGTAGTACACTAGTAGCTACTAGGTGGAGTAGCAGTGTAGGTGACATTTCTCTTACATATTCGGTATCTTTAGGGGTCTTTGACATAGATGGCGCCATTGACTTGAGCTTCAAAAAGTTCTTAAGCTGTATCGGTCTATATCTCTATAGTCTCTGATACCGACTTACATAATCGAACGAGCGGAGCGTAAGCGAAGCGAGTTCTTACAAACAACTCGCTACTGGGATGTTTTGGCATTTCGATGGCTTTTTGATTTTGAGAGATAGACGATAACTTTAGTACCGTTTTTTTTATCTTTATGAAAGTTGGGGTTTAGGAGAGTTCGTTTATGAGTTGGATCGATCAAGGGGTTGTGAACTTAGAAGGCGAAAATAAAATCTTCATATTGGCCTTGTTATATTGGTCAGCTCGTTTGCAAGTAAATCGCGAGTTCTCCGTTCGAGGCGGACTACTAGTAATAATTAGAGTCTGTGCGGAAAGAGAAGTCTCGTAGAATTAGGGTTACCAGATACAAATTTCAAAAGGCCTGACAAAATTCCTGATTTTCGGCCAAAATTCCTGACACGAGATTAAGCTCGCGGGACTCTCATTTTTTCCTTTTTTTTAATAAGATTTCCCATGACGAATTTATTCCGATGTTTTATGTTTAGCTAGCGTACCTACAAAAACTGCTATAGACGCTATAGATAGTTAACGTTAAGCGAATTAAAGCGGATCTCAATTATAAACCAGTAAAAGTTTATTAAGTAGCTAAAGTTCTAAGCTCGTAAAACGAAATCTTTACATAACCAAGTTTTTTTGTATTCAAATTATAACAGTTTACTTATACAATTTTATTACTCGAAAATCCCTGACATTTCCCTTTTCCGGCCGCATTCCTGACATATGTCCAAAATTCCTGACATGTCAGGAAAATTCCTGACGTCTGGTCACCCTACGTAGAATGTATTAGTTCCCAATACGAGTATGACCATCAAACCATAATATAAAAAATGTTAAGCACATTTATGACGGAATACTTATTGCACGCAGTATACTTATTTAGGCTTATGAATGACGTACGAGTAATACAGTCTGCAGCAGATGTATCTAAGCGGACAAAGTATTCAAATTCATCTTAGCGCGCTCTAAATCTCATAAAACATTAACATTTCATACAATGATCATTTTGATTATCTTGACCGCTGATTTGCTGTGCAGACTCTACAGTCGCCATCAAATATATCGGAGCGGCCAGGGTACTCGAAAATATTTGAACATGCACTTTATCCCTTGACAATAAGAGACGTTGTTCAGATATTTGTGACCTTGGCCGCTCCAATATATTTGATGGTGACTGTACTAAATCGGCGTTTACAAGTTCGAAATGTTGGAATTAAAAGCAGTTGTCTTTCGAATGGCCGTTTCTTTAGAGTTTGCCTTGACTCTTGTACTAGCCCACAAAAGATTCGTCGCCAGGGAAATAATAAAGTAGGGTAGGTATAACGTGAAGGAATTTAATTAAAGTTGAGCGAATCGTGCGATATGGTGCGATGCGATGGCATATCGGGAATTCTTTCATTGTATTGCATTGCATCCCGTAAATATCTACATAGCAGTGGCATAGAACACGGTTCCTGTCGGCTTGCGTAGTTTTCAGGCGCCTGAGCAGTTTTCTTACAGCTCATGAAGAAATGTTAAGCCATATTAAGCTCCGGTTTGCTTAAGAAAAATGTTGACCAACCGCCACTGCTACATAAATAGATATAGAACGGAGCTGTACCCCATATTAACTAGTGGTTCTGTGAACCGTAGACTTCGGAGAACATAAATAACGCGACAGCAAACTTCCCCCCTTTTCCCCCTCATTGTCCCCCCAATCTAAAAAATGGCTCGACAATTTTTGGCAAATAAATCAAGGAACGTACATGCCAAGTTTCATCGAAATCGGATGAAAAATGCGACCTCTAGACCGACACTGACCAACCAACCAACCAACCACACACATCAATCTGCCAAATCGTCGTACCAGTGAAAACGGAGACGTTCGTCGCCTCGCTACGCTCGGCTCCTCAGTCGATTAATAGTAAAAAAATATGCTATTAAATTTATAAATTTAGGCTAGTTATATATCCCCAACAAAATTTGTAACGTTTTCAAATCAAAGTTACCTATACCGGTTTCTTGCGGACTCCAAGTCTTTGGACCCTTTAGTTAGTAAAGCCTTAGCTTAGCTAAAACCTCTTCAAACCCTTGAAGGTTATACCGGTCTTTTCTGGACTTCAAGTCAAAGACGCTATTACGCTAATCGTTTTTATGTTCCTGACTGAGGTTATATGTATGATAATATAGAATGACTCAGGGGTTTCCTTGTTTTTATACTTATGTATGTATTCTAAATGCGATGCTAAAGTCAGGTGAATAATAAAAAGAATACCTCCCATATTATTTGCTGGCAATGATGTCACGTTCATAAATTTTTTGCCATCGCTTGATAATGCGAATAAACAATGATTCAGTATTTATGGTATGGTAGTATTTAATGACGCTTCTACATGATAGGCCATCATAGGGACGCAGCTATGCGTTAGAGGGAGCTAACGATATTGCGATCTCGTTCCGTCGTATAGCTGCGTCCTTGTGATGGCCCATCATGTAGAGCAAGCCATATTACACAGACAAGTGAGTTGTTTGTCAAGTTCAGGTAGACTGCCTAAACCTCTAGTTTACGAGGAAAATGGCCACTTTGATTTATCATTTAAACAAACTCTTATCGTTTTACTGTAGTTGTAAGGAAAATAAAAGCGAAACACGTCCCTAAATGATTCATAATCTGTAATCGGTAAACTAGGTGTAATTAATCTGTATTAGGTATACTCGTACAATATATACCTACTTAACATTTTGTGTAGGTATTACGTCTGTACTCTTCCGTTTATACTGGGCTGTTAGTATGGTCTAATTAAAAAAAAGTATGGAAGTAAGTCGTGTAGTCGTGGTTCTTTTTGGATTCGTTAGAGGGCGCAACTAGATTGTTTCCCCCGAGTTGCACCGTTTCTGTTATATACGGAAGACTGTTAAATTTTAGGTGTAAACTATAAAGTGCTGTAATTTTGGAGTAAGTTAAAAGCTATTGGGTTCAAGCTTAGTAGTGTATAGAGAACAGCTTGGTGCATAGTGTATCTTAATTAAAAAGATGTGCGATGTATGACACCCTTTAAAAAATTTTTTTTTCGATTGCGGCTCGAGGATAAGTCAGTCGGTTGGTGCGACTTCAAGTTAAGCTTTTTAAAGCATTATAAACATTCAGTTAAATTTGCACGCCTGGGCAAATTATGGAACATGTATTTTTGATTATTTTGTTATTTTAAATTGGAAAGGGAAATTAAGAGACACGTGAAAATTTTAATAACAGTACTTATCTAAAGACACTACATTTGCACTAAATAAAAAATAGGATTTTATTACCGGAAGTTTGTCAAAAAGTAAATATAATTTATTGCAACGAACTGCAAGCAACGGTGGGTGGTAGCACGCGGCGCGGGGCGCGCGGGGCGGGGAGATAGCGCAGCGCGCAGCAATTGTTTTACTCCCGCCGTACGTTGAGACCGTTCGTTCGACACTTTTAACGGGCAACCAGCATAGATCTCATATAAGTTAGAGATACCCAATCAGCACGCCAAATGTGGCACAGTAAAACGAGCCGAAGAGAGCCGAGCAAAGCCCGATCGTTCCGGGGAGGCTATTCACACAGGACTGACAAACGTTTCGTTAAAATATTAACAGTGTAAGTGAGACTAGGGCACAATTGGCGTTAGGAAGTAAAAGTTTCATAAATATAAACCGAACTGACAGCATTGAGGCATAAGCCTAGTGGAGTAATTGTTGTTTTATTTAATTACGAAAGTCAGAAAATAATTAAAACTTACTAAAAATATACACAAATTACTAAAAAATATGGTAATAAAATTAAAGAGAAAGATAACTGTATTCTTCGTTTCAAAATCAAAATTACATAACCCCTCCAAGGGTCCACCACTTTCTTATTCATGATAATTTTATTATTAGATTTTAGCTAGTACGGCTCGTATGCTTCTGCCGGACAAAAAGCTGGCAACCCATCTGCACAATCCCTCAAGCAGTCCGTAAGCTGGGAACTTCGACAGAAGACCCTGATGCCAGACCCGATCTAAAGCCTTAGCTATATCAAGGCTGACTGCCAATGCCTCAATGGGTAGTCACCACTCGTACTCGCGGCCAGGGGGCTTAACCAGCTTTGTATGAAAATGAAAACTTTTATGTTTAAGGCCGTTCCTCGATTCGGACAAGCCACGCCCATTCGTTAGAGACACGT
This sequence comes from Pammene fasciana, assembly GCA_911728535.1. Taxonomy (NCBI): domain Eukaryota; kingdom Metazoa; phylum Arthropoda; class Insecta; order Lepidoptera; family Tortricidae; genus Pammene; species Pammene fasciana. The sequence goes on from OU452292.1 coordinate 11,191,934, forward strand.
TTATGGCTCCCGTGCACGAAAGAAAGAGATGCAGCGCTCTTAAGGATCAGACTTTTTGACTAAACTACGATAAATAAGCGAATCTATAAAGTTTTGTCTAATTTTGCTTCTGTGACTTTTTAGATAAACCATAATACCATATTTTTTACTTAGTTATATTGCTTAATCTCTTATTGTTTACGTAAACTAAGAAAAATAAGGGGAAAAAGGACCCAACTTCGGATTTTTTTTCTATCGAGGCAACTTTCAGCAATCGTGTTTCGGCTTGTGCTAAAAACAAGAGTGTATAGTCTAATAATATATATTCGAAAATAAATTCAGCCCCTTTTCCCGTTTAGTCACTAGAGCGTTTGAAAAAAACTATGATTTTTCAAAGTAGCCCCTTAACGTGCTGTTTTTTTATGCCAATCGATTTCATTCCTATCCAGTATTAATAGTTTCGTAGGGGCCAACTAGCGGTAATGTATAAAAAGCCACAAATTGAAGATGTTTTTTTTTTCATACATTTACTAGGGAGAATTTATTTTCATTTTTCTATCACGCCAATCAGCCATTACAGTAAAAGCATTCAAAATATCAAAAAATAGGGTTTCAAAGCAGTAAATATATGTAAAATTTTTCTTCAATTTGTGGCTTAAGTAGTAAGTTGGCCCCATAGAAACTATTAATACTGAACAGGAATGGGATCGATTGGCATAAAAAAATAGCATGTGAAAAATAAAAAGTTTTCTTTTTCATGCAAAATGTATGGGGAAAGCTTTTCTCGATTTGTGACTTTTCTAGCTGGAATTTATTTTTGGTCTTATACAAGCTTTTGATCCTGGATAGGAATGGGATCAAATGGCATCAAAAAAAGAGTGTGTCAAAAATTACCTTTTTCTCGCACCCTGTATGTTTTTTCTAAAATCTGTAAACGCGAATCTTCGTCAATTTGAAATCGAGGGAAGGTCTTTAAAGACCATTTTCGCGTAGCAGCACGGGATCTGGTAGCTGCCCTCACTGACCCAAAAAGAAAATCCATCCTGTATAATTAATAATTTCATAATATTTTTTAACTACCATATGAAGGCAATTTAATAAAATACACACTATAAAAATCGATTAAAACCAACTAATAAACGAAATAGATATAATTATGAAGTTATCAATATTTATTACAAAATCAATCAAAAAATTACAAATAATAAAGTAATTGATCCAAGAGCGACTCTGTGCTCTTATGTGCCATGTGATTTTTGAACGCCAGATAAATGACAGGTAAAATTTTATCATATCTTTCTTTTAATCTGTAACACAACCTTAACGATGTTAAATAATTCGCACTGGCCGGTTACAATGTTTTACTTTTAGGAAAATCTTGTTCGAGTCTAGGCCTCTTTAATATATTATCTCGATGTTCTCGAAAATTGCACGAATTAACGTCCTCACTAAATAAGCTCCGTAAGAATTGAGTTTTCGTTTATGAAATATTAATAAATGTATATAGACCTAAAGTACTTTTATTGCAATAACAAGACTTCAAACTATCTTACCAAATGCGATCCATGTGCATTGTCATTATTAGCAATTTTTGATTTCAAATCGTTACCGGACTCTTACCCGCTTATTCATAAACGTGTTCCAATCCTTATTTAGTTAAATTATGTTTTGTTAGTTTCTAACAAACACAAACACAGTAAATAAAAACAAGCTTGCTGTCAGAAGATGTCGTATCCGCAAAGCATATAAGTCATTTTTTGGTCAGGGTATTCATATTTATAACAAGTTACCCGTCGATGTTTTAAATCTATCATTTCCCGCTCTTAAGGCCGTTCCTCGATTCGGACAAGCCACGCCCATTCGTTAGAGACACGTTTATGGCTCCCGTGCATGAAAGAAAGAGATGCAGCGCTCTTAAGGATCAGACTTTTTGACTAAACTACGATAAATAAGCGAATCTATAAAGTTTTGTCTAATTTGGTTTCTGTGACTTTTTAGATAAACCAGAATACCATATTTTTTACTTAGTTCTATTGTTTAATCTCTTATAGTTTACGTAAGCTAAGAAAAATAAGGGGGAAAAGGACCCAACTTCGGATTTTTTTTCTATCGAGGCAACTTTCAGCAATCGTGTTTCGGCTTGTGCCAAAAACAAGAGTATATAGTCTAATAATATATATTCGAAAACAAATTCAGTCCCTTTTCCCGTTTAGTCACTAGAGCGTTTGAAAAAACCTATAATTTTTCAAAGTAGCCCCTTAAGAATTACTTCAAAAAAAACTTTAATGTCAAAGGGTTATTACAGGGTCGAGGACTATATGACAGACATATATGCATGGCCCAAACCAGAAACTATAAAATCATCTAGCATTTAGAGGACACAGTTCAGGTAAGAAGGCATATCAAACGTTTTGTGAAGCAGTCAGATTTGGATTTTATTTTATTTTTCATTTTAATTACACAATAGGCAGGCACATGTCTGTCTTTCAAGCTGTTTTGATATGCCTTTTTGAAGAACTACGCATTATTGTATATAGTATCTTGAATGTATTTGTATTACTGTTTTGAAAAAATAAGTCACGCCGAGTTTCTTGCCGGTAATAAGTAATACTTCTCGGGTCAGAGGTGTAGAGTTAGAACCGGTGGTAGTTTCTTTTTCTGTCTGACGTTCATAAGTGCATTGTAATGTGCCTAAATTGAAGAATAAATATCTTTTATCTTTTACTGTCAAATTGACAGATAAGGTCAAAAGATGATTTAGTTAAATGAGGTTTGAAGTAAGTTTATGAATATGTGGGTTAAGGTTTAGCGCTTAAGTTGGTTTAATAATTATTTATTTTAAAATTTAAAATTACGTCAAATTTTGCTAAATACCTATTTGAAATACTGGAGAGATATTATTGTTTTGTTTCAATTATAATTCTTATTGATAAAAAATATAATTTTAAACAAAAAAAGAACCGACTTCACTTAGGATCCGCTATTTCAAGAGGAAGTGGCCGAGTTGCTGTAAAAATAGTGAAATCACTATAGGCGTGCCTATAATAGTTGAAAAGTTCCCTCGATTTCTCCAGGATCCCATCATAAGATCCCGACTTGGTGACAATGGGACCATCTAGGGGTTATACCCGTTCGATTAAAAAAATGATTTTGAAAATCGGTTCTTGATTCACGGAGATATCGAGTAACATACATACAAAAAAAAAAACAAAAAAAAAACAGTCCAATTGAGAACCTCCTCCTTATTTGAAGTCGGTTAAAAATAGGTGTTGTTTTAATATTAAGAGAAATAATTGTTTTGTTTCAATTATAATTGTTATTGATAAAAAATAGGTGTCGTTTTAATATTTAAAGTCTCTCATAATAAAAACCTCATCAACATCAGCAGCATATATACGCCCCACTGCTAGTGGGGCGTATATATGCTGCTGATGTTGATGAGGAACCTTCTCTCAGAATGATAGAGCGTGCAGATTAGGACTTCACACACCTCATTGAACTGCTTCGTAAGTCTGGTGAAAAACGTTTTTACGAATTTAACAAACTTTGGGCGTAGCTGTATTTAATTTGTTGAATGTCTTTCTGCATACTCAGAAACCCTACTATTTTTGCAGTACATGTCACTACTCTTGCCTCAAGAGCCGTGCTTCGTCAGTACGTCTAAGCGCTTTCCTTCTCTTGCCATTAATCACGCCGTTGTCGCTTCTGTGTATTTATTGTTATTGCTCTACGTTTTTGGTACTTGATTACAGAACTGCATGTTCCGTTTAAAAATGTCAATTTTTTATTGCGTGCGAATGTAAACGAAATCAAATGAATATGATTGCGTCAAATTCCAAAAGTATTAAAATTTCCCTTTTAGTACAACGACAGTAAAAACATGAAAAACTACTTTCCGGGTGTCGCACCCTGGTGCGAATTTGATATTGGATTTAGTATTTTTTTCTAATTATTTACTCAATTTGCACCGAGTACAATACTTTCTCCAGACCCGCAATGGCCAAAATAAGATTCTTTGTTATGTTGTTTTTTTTTACCTGTTCCGTAGCTTAAATTAATATAAGTAACACGTGCAAATTTAGATATACGTGTTTTAAAACGTACGCCAAATTACGCCGAGTACACCACTTTTCTCTTCGTAGTTATAACCATTACATTGTTTTCAACCGATTTCACACCTTTCCGGGGGGGTGAATTTAGTAGGGGTTGTATAAAGTTCGATTTTTAGCCCATACAAAACAATCCGAAGTGATTTTATTAGTCTTTAGAATTAGTTCCTGACTTTAGTGAAATTTGATCTAGTTTGACTAGACTATGTAAAATACCCAGGATTTAAACCTAAAACAATTGCCGCGAGTGTCATAATAAGACGCTGCAGTATACGGTGAAATACTTCAGATTCTATTAAAGTAGAAGATAAAATTCTAATAATACGTACTAAAACATCCATTTTCTCTTTTGATTTACTTTCATAAAATTCCGTTTCTAGTAGCCTTGGTTTTGTTATTGTCTCGCAAGAGGTGAGAAAAGTAGGGTATACTCCTTGGGGATAAAGCTGTTTTAGTCACGGGCGCGCTTGAATCCCTCATTGCACTCAGGACTCAGTCTTAATTCCCTCGTTACGCTCGGGAATTAACTCATAACCCCCTCGCTGCGCTCGGGAGTTAAATCTGTAGTCCTTCGTTACGTTCAGGATTCAATAGTGCGGCCGTGACATAAAACAGTACTTTAATCCCCTTGGTGTACAATCTTACTATTATACGTGTTTCATTAAATTAGGGAATTATTTTGCTACTTTCTCATAGGCACTTAATCTCTTTTCGTTACCTCAACAATGTCTTACTTGCGTATGACATGCTACCTATGTGCGGGACTGTGGCGCTCGGCTGGTGGTTATGGGCTATTTAATTGTACCAAATATAACTATAACAATTGAAACCTTCGAATTTTACCTTTTGTACTACGCCATACATTGTGAATTGTCATCGCTATAGTGCCCCTGCCACTTCCAACAATGCCAAAACATGACATGCTACATTTGATACCTACTCGCTTTTATTGGCGCGATTCTCTATGACGTAACCCACATAGCCGCGTCTTTGATTTTTTGAGGCAAGCCGGACTTAATTTGACATTCCTTTTCTTCATAAGCTTAGCAATTAAGGGGCTACTTTGAAAAATCATAGGTTTTTCAAACGCTCTAGTGACTAAACGGGTAAAGGGACTGAATTTATTTTCGAATATATATTACTAGACTATATACTCTTGTTTTTGGCACAAGCCGAAACACGATTGCTAAAAGTTGCCTCTATAGAAAAAAAATCCGAAGTTGGGTCCTTTTTCCCCTTATTTTTCTTAGCATACGTAAACTATAAGAGATTAAGCAATATAACTAAGTAAAAAATATGGTATTCTGGTTTATCTAAAAAGTCACAGAAGCAAAATTAGACAAAACTTTATAGATTCGCTTATTTATCGTAGTTTGGTCAAAAAGTCTGATCCTTAAGAGCGCTGCATCTCTTTCTTTCGTGCACGGGAGCCATAAACGTGTCTAAAGGATGGGCGTGGCTTGACCGAATCGAAGAACGGCCTTAAAACTACGCAACTATATGAAAATAGGTAGGTCAAGCCGGCGGAACTCGATAGGTCTATGGAAAAGTGCCGCATAAATGACCAGCAATGGGTCGCCTAAATTGGCATATATCTTTGTTATATATATAAGCAAATGAGATAAGGCAATCAATGGGATCATGCCTTTAGGAATGCATGGGTTTCTTGATTGATTAGGGTTAGTTGATTTAGGTTATTTGTACTAGTATTCCCTCGGGGTGACCCATAATGAGTCACTTTGGCGGCAGCCTTTGAGTGACTTAGAAAGTTTAAACTTCACACTTCAACCTTTGAGTGAGGCGTAGAGAACACTCTTTGCTATGCTAAAGTATGCAACCAAGAGCACCTGTCAAAACCACCATTAAAGGTGGCCAGGGTCAGTCAGTTTGGCCGAATGCGGAGCGGTTTAGCTTAGAGCAATGTGACTCAATCTGAAGGTCGACCGTAATCTGGACCGTAATGACTCGTAAAACTCGGTTGAATCACCAGTACGTGTGCATATGAGTGATGTTTACATGGTCCCAGGCAAAATGCATGTGTTCTGACACTTCTGACTCAATTTGTAGATTTTTAGGTATGAAAATGACCAATGATAAATACTTATTTATTATACTGTTGGATATACGTGCACCCTTTTGCGCTACGATACAATAATGTTTATCTATTTTGCGCAAAGAAACACTTAGATACCTAATGGTACGACTAGAACTGGTAGGTAGACGTTGAGTACGAATTCTTGTCACTCTTGTCAGCTCGATTAATGGACCAATGGTCTCATGAGCTAAGCTCATGCAGTCGCAAGAGACAAACAGGTACCTCCCTTGCCAACTACACAATGGTACCCAGAAGTAAAAATCTTTGTAGGTACATGAATTGCCAACACCCCATTTTAAGTTAATTATGAGTAAACGTTAAACTTTAGCATATTAATAAGACGGAAATAGGTAGTTAAACCTTAGAATGACTAAGGTGCACCCGAATGACGTAACTCATTTGCGAAACTGATTGCCGTATTGCCCGTATTTGCACACGATGATAGGTCCTATAAGGAAATTGCTTAGAAGTATTGTGATGTCAAATGAAATTCTACCCTTGATCCTCAGCAAATAGACTGATTTTTATTTAGTAAAAATAGTAAATTAAACTAAGCAAAACCTGATCATATCTATGTGCTACCGACCAATGTCATTGAATACAATGTCAAGGTAACCGCTAGCTAGAATGCACAGTCAACGTCGAAAATATGTGTAGGTATATTTTTGAACCTTATTACTAAGGAGTAAGATATTTTTGGCGTTGACTGTACCTACCTACTACATTTGACCTCAGAGCAGTTTACATTTTAGCGTTTTAAAAATATGTACTGTAAAGTCCACTTCACACAACTGTTGTGTGACGAAGCCTTAAAAGTTCCTTTGAAACAACTACTTGACAAAGATCACATTTCTGCTTCAGGTGCGCGCCAAGATCAGCGATCTAAAGAGCAACAAGCGCATCAAGGACCTCGGCAACATGTGCACCACCGACAGCTCCTCCGTGGTCATCGTCGGCGGCGGGCCCTCGGGCGCCACCTGCGCCGAGACCCTCCGCGCCGAGGGGTACCGCGGGCGCATCACCATGGTAGCTCGCGAAAACTTCCTCCCTTACGACCGGATCAAAGTCTCCAAGATAGGTGTAGCTACGGATATAGAGAAGCTACAGGCAAGAACACAAGAGTATTATAATGGCTCTAATATCAACGTTATCAAAGGAAAAGAGGCTGTTAAAGTGGATACCGACGCGAAAATAGTACATCTTAACGATGGCTCCAAACTGTCTTACAATTCTTTGTATTTAGCTACTGGATGCAAACCTCGCGTACCTGATGTTCCTGGCATTAATCTGAAGAATATATTCACTGTCAGAGATTTTCAGGATTCAGTGGATATTTTAAATGCTTTGGGAGACGGTGGGGAAAAGAATGTAGTCGTGTTAGGCTTGAGTTTCATCGGTCTTGAAGTCGCTTCTACTTGCGTTAAGAAAGCGAAATCCATGACTGTTGTTGGGAATGACGACGCGCCGCTAGGACGCGTGTTTGGCAGAGAAATAGGGCAGAGCCTTCAAAAGCTGTTTGAAGAAAACGGCGTAACGTTCCATTTCCAAACTACAATAGCTAAATGCAATGGTGAGAAAGGCGTTCTCAAATCGGTGGAGCTCGCCAACGGGACCACATTACAAGCTGATATGCTAGTTTTGGGCGTGGGAACTACCTATTACACTGACTTTTTGAGAGATACCGGTATCGCTTTGGAAGCTAACGGTGCGGTTAATGTTAATGATAAGTTGGAAACCAATATCAAAAATGTGTATGCCGGCGGCGATATCGCGTACGCTCCTGTGTATAGTTATGAGAATAAACAAATGAGTATAGGACATATTGGTTTAGCTCAGTACCATGGTCGCGTGGCCGCTTTAAATATTCTTAAGAGGGATACACCTTTGAGAACAGTTCCGTACTTCTGGACTATGGTATTTGGTAAATCTATTCGCTATGCCGGCTGCGGCCGCCCAGCTAGTTCTATGATAGATGGCGATATTACCGGACTGAAATTTGTCATCTTCTTCTTTGATGAAAAAGATAAGGTGATTGCGGTTGCGTCGTGCATGAGGGACCCGGTTGTCTCACAGTTTGCGGAGTTCCTGCATCAAGGGAAATCTTTGTACAGGAAGGACCTTAAAGATGACGCTTTTGCGTGGACCAAAAATATTAATTAATTTTAATTAAATATGGTCGATCGAATATATGGAAACTCAATAATTATTATTTAAGAGATTTTTGTATTTATAAGCTCACAAAGACAAGTACCTACTTAATGAAAACTTGAAATTAAAAGTATTATTTTTATATTTCTGTATTACATCAAACTGTTTATTAGATTTTATTTATTGTTCTCTAGGACCACAGTGTATTTGTAAATTTTATCAGTGCACAAATAGTTATTGTTTGTATGCTAATGCTAACAACATAAATTCTGTTGTCTAAAAAACCAAGACAAAATTTGTTCCTCTATAAAACATTATTTGTTGCAGATTGTTATTACAAAAGTTATTAGATTTATGGTCAGAGACCTATATTTAAATTTTAAGTGCCAGGAACCCGCCTAGCGGGTTCACTTTTCGTAGCCACTTTCCTCTATATAGGGGGAAAATCAGCTACAACACACTCTATTGTAAAGGCGATAAAATGCTGGTTCAGATATTTAATAGTACCTTTGCCAGCTTTGATATATTTGATGGCAACTGTACATAACTGCGGTATGTAAAGTGTTAAATAATCAACAAAAAAACGTCATCACGTTTTATACAAGAATTTGCTGCTCCCATGGCTTTGCTCCAGTGGAAATCTATTTTTTTAAGTATTTGTAAAAATTTGTCATTTCCCCTCCCCCATGAGGTTACAGCAAATGCATTTTAACATTTAAAACATCCATTAGGTGTATCCACACCTGGCGCACCGCCTCGCGAGGAAATTGCCGTGTGGTGTGGACGTGCCTTGCCTGAGGCCTTGTGGCTGTGCGTGCGTTTGTCTCGGCCGAGGCACATTCACACTAGCCAAGCTGCCGCGCGCGGATTTCTCGCGCCACGTGTAGACACGCCTATTAAAGTATTCTTCCAAGAGTATTATGAATTTCCACCTATTTAATGAAAGTAGCAGGGAGGGGAGAATGTTATTTAAGGTTTTTATCCAAGCAAAGTGTGCATGTCTACTAAATGTGATATTGTCAGTTGATATTATTGTGTAAGATATTTACAATTGATGTCCATGAATAAAGTTATTATTTATGTACAGGAAAAGATATTTCATTTTAAATAAAACTAAGGTGTAAGCTACTAAACTAATTTATTGACTAAAATAAAATTACTTAAAAATAATTTATGTAGCAGTAAAGATGGAGAAAACAGATCAGTACATTGAAGATGGCTAATTCAATGATTAACCCTTTGACCCCCAAAGACGTTAAATCACGCGTACGGAAAGTTGTGCCCAAAATAGAACCGGTATGCCTTGTGGCACTGAGGACACAATTTTTCTGTCTGATACTTGGTGGTAAAACACACTGTTCAGGCTTAAAGTTAGTCTTTCTTTCTTCATTGTGTGTAAATTATTGGAACCAGTTTTGCCACTTGCACCATCTTCTTATCCTGCTACAAAGTGTAATATTGTTAGTCCCACGACTCCTTGACACGAAGGTGTCTGAAACGTTCATATAGTGTTACATCATTTTTGAACATCCTTCTAGATGCCTCCTGGAATTTTTGTTTCCTTTTATCAGCATTTCCCAATGCTTTTGCGTGCCCTGCACTTTCAGCCTAAAAGGAAAATATTAAGTAAATAAATTAGTTAAATCCGTACACAATTCAATCAAAACATGTTATTGCAATTTGTAAAATCCAATAAATTTACATCGTATTACATTTATTTGAAATACAAACCTCAGTAAGGTAGGGAAAACGCAAATAAAACATGTTTTGCTCCTCTACTTCGAAATCCTGTGCCAGTTTACGTAAATGATGCGGCTCAACCTTTTTCACGAGACGATCTTTACCTCTAAACAAATTACCATTAGGGAGACGATTACGTCTCAATAAAAATTGTGTTAATTTCATTTTATTTTACAACAATTAAAATCAAGTTGGAACTAAAAATAAGATATTTTGAGGTTGTGGTAGTGTCAATGTCACAATGACAAAAAAATTACATCGGGAATACGTTTGAGCTGTTACGAAAAACGCTTTCCCTACTGTTTTCGGATGTAACTGATGTCATCCAAAAATCAGTTATGCCAACGTAGATGTAATATTTTTAATTTAATCGTAATCATTAATCATTTTGTAAAATATATTTATATAAAATTTATTCATACCCATGCTCAAGTTGTGCTCCGTGCTATTTTATTTATTGCCAGTGTTCAACCAGTGTTGCTCTTGACTGACTTCTTGGTTGCATTTGTACAACACTAGCTATCTATGATGGCCGTCGATTGGCTGTCGGATGAATGTAGGGCTTTTATGTAAATAAATTTTGTGAATAGCAGTTCACTCGATGTTAGTGTAGTATTAAGTGTTAATTTATAAGCATGGGATCACGCGGCTGACAGTGATATAATTGATATCAGTCTCCGGCTTCGGTAAGTATATTTTATTCCTATCCCTGTCAGTAATTAGTAGTAAGCTTTGGTGGATTGTTTTGGAAGACTTCTCTTTTATTTACTTCTCATCAATAACTGATCAAGAACTAGCAATTACAATTGCAAATATCCTCAGCAAAGCAACTTAATTGAGGCCGTTTTCTCCAACAATACATTGACCGAGACATATTGGAAGTTCGTTTCGTTATTTACCCTTTCACTTTATCGTACATTATTTTCGTGCTCTACTTACTCTGATCTTTTTGGAGACAATTGAAGTACTAAGCGACGTATTTCTTTTCAGAGTAGTCCCAAAAAGTTGCAGTTTTATTACATTTTGTGTTAATTTTCTCCTTGCTTGTAAAGTAATATCTTTACACTAAAAGTGACCTACTTAGATTTTCTTTGCGTTATCGGACTGTTTAGATGTAGTCCTTAATATCTTCCGGTGACATGACCCTTGCTGTACATATCCATACAGAATAATCACTTTATTTAATGATAGTGTAGTTATCTTACATTATTTATTTATTTACATATTTGATATATACATGTTTGTGTAATAAACAATATGTATAACATGCTTGGATACAGTTTGCTAACTTTCATGAGAACAGCATAGTTATTTAAAAGTTCTACTTTATACCTATCACAAGTCACAAAAATTATGATCTAACTTAAATAGATTATGTTAATACAAGTTTTGTAGTAGTCTATGCAACTTTTGAAGTAATAATATTGTTTATTTTTAATTCAAAAGTATCAAGAAATCAAAAACGTCATAACCATTGTTGTTTAAGTAATAATTGAAGTCACACTCCAATTATTATTATTACAGAACGTAGCTGGGCCCCAGGGCAGTGGCCTCTTATCAGAAATGGCTGCAAAGTACCAATAAGATTAGTTCGAGCAGGTGCAACTGTTAGGTTTAGTATTCAATGGCTATTGCAGCTTAGGATTTCATAGACTTCATAGCTATTGGTAAATTAATTTAAGCTGACTGCAATATCCATGTGAGTAGCTGTTAATATATGCTTTACAGTTTTTTGTTTTCTATTATTTCACAGAAAATACATACATCATGTTTTAGTTATTGGTTTATTTTAAATAATATTCCAAATTTGTTTGACTTAATCATCCGGTAGCCAATGATATGCCATTTTTCAACTGTTGATGCTTGTGAAATATTGTAAGTAGGTTGGATAATTGTTTTTTTGTAGTTTGTTTTATTTTTTATAGCCCTCATTTGTTGGTTACATTTTTAGAAAATTTTAAATTTTGCAGAATAGTCATAAAGAACCTAAGCACCATTTTTGTAACATAATTTTTATGTACACATGTTTTGATTGAGAGTACACAGTCTACAACAGTTCATTAGTAACAGAGCCATAAGTAACAAAGTACAAGATTGAAGAGGTACAAGATTTGTGTTTAACAACAGTATTGAAAAACTGTTTTAAATTAAACATTCATAACTTATTATTGTTAACAGTATTTCCTCCAGTATCCTTCCCATCCATGTTATGAGATGATTGAATTTGATTTAACACACATCATGCCTTGCCACTGCAGTTTTGCTGCAGACTGGCTTCCAAGAAGTTGTGTTTTTTTTTTGTATAAGTGAAAGTGGTTCAATTGAACTTGTGAAGGGAAGTGGTCAATCTATTTTTTTTACATAAAAAAGATTTCTGAAAAACTGTAACTGCTCATAGGTATTTTTATTAGAGCTCTTTTTTTAAATTGGTTAGAAATGCATTTGATTCGTCCACAAAGATATTGATAAAAAAACGATTTTGCAGTTCATGCTTGTTGATTTAAAAAAGCAATAGAAATAAATATACCCATCCTCAAGATACCTACATACTAATAGGCTGCTAAAATCGTAACACTTTTTATTTACTTTGTAGTTAGGTGAAAACCTTTTTGGCAGGTAAATGTTTGTACTTATCAATGCAGGGTTTGATTTCATAAATTTTACAGGATGTCTGAGAGAGAATGTTGATGTATGAATATGATATTATGTTTGTTTGACATCAGATTCATGTGGAATATGCGACTGTTTGTTATTTATTATATGATGCATGTCTTATTACAGTAAGCAGTCGCCATCAGACATATTGGAGCGGCCAAGGTGGTGTCAAATATCTGAACAACACCTCTATTGTCAAGGCGATAAAGTGCATGCTCAGATATTTTTGAGTACCTTGGCCATTCCGATATATTTCGGTTTCCGAGCCCTGGTTGGAACACAACTGACAATACATTTTATACATAGGCTGCAAAATCATACCCCTTCCTTTTAGCTTTGCGTAAATTGTTACAATATTACAATTCTGGACCTTCATCAAGGATACTTACTTCATGCATGTATAAAAATAAATGACTTGAATGAAAATAAAGATTCGAGGATTCAAATTACGATAAAAACTTACCCAGTCATCAATATCAACTTGTTTTTTTTTACAATTACCATTTAACTTGTTTGAGTAATTCTATATTATTTTATTAGATACCTAAGTGATAATATTTTACTTTAGTAAATAAAAAAAAATTGCGACAACCTTATTATCAAGGATGTTGATTATGTGCTGGAATAATGTGCCTGTTTCTGTTGTAACTTTGTTTACAACAGGCACTATAGGTATAATAGAAAAAGTCGACAATAATCATACTTATTATGGATAAATACAGAGAACAACTATAAATCAGGACGAAATATTCCTGATTAACAAAACGCACAAATAATGGCCTGCGGGAATTAGAACCCAACAACTCCAGCTTTGTAAGTAGGATCAATAACAACTGGGCTACGATTTTACGAAGGCCGCAACATTTATATTTATAACTGATAAGACAAGAGATAGCTCTTCCCGTATTATCAGCAGAGGCGTATTTAGAAATTTGGCGCCCCGGGCCAGAAAAATTTGCCGCCCCTGTTACTTTACCAAACAGACTATTAAAATTTTCTTGAAACTTTCTGAACCCTTAGTGTACGGTCAAACGTTGAAAAAACACCCTGCTGACGCCTTATGCACATCTGCATACCTTTTTTTTTTCACTTTTTCTATGTTTTGAAAATCCAGACCCCGCGAAGGGTACGGGCGGCTGGATTCGTTTAAGGCTATAATGGCTTATTTCTTATAAAAAATAGATAGCTGCATAGCTGGATTGATACCGCGGTACAGCGCTACACGTTACGGCGCGTAACTTCAGCGGATCGAGAGCGAAACAAGTGCGAATTCGTGGGGCGAGGTGCCGCGGTTTTGATTCCATTCTTGATTCGCTCTCGACTCGCTCTGGTTTCATAAAACTTTATAAAATCTCAAATATCTTCATAATTTTTGTTTCCCGTCCCGTAGCCTATACCTACTGTATCCCACTGCTGGGCAAAGGCCTCCCCTCGCTTCTGCTACTCGTCACGGCCTAGTGCAGACTATCGCCACTCTCTACAAAATGCGTCTAGATCGTTTCGCCATCTCCTTTTTTTTAATTGGTCTGCCTCTGCCCCGGCCGATTTGTGGGGTCGATTTAGTAGTTAATTTAACCCATCGTTCCGGGTGCTTGCGGCAAACATGTCCAACCCAATCCCACTTGAGCTTAGCGGTCTTGACTCTAGACACCCACATCACATCCGAGATACCTGTCCTGGAGCGGAGTTCGGTGTTCCTAATCTGATCGGTTCTACGAACTCCTAGTATGCTGCGCTTCATGGCTCGCTGGCAAAATTTGAGTCGGGACTTTTCAGCCTTTGTTAATGACCATGTTTGTGCGCAGTAGGTTAGGAAAGGCAGGAATGGCAGAATACACAACACATGTCGACGAGTTTGTGCTTTAGTATCAGTGGATGGATTGATTACCCTTCATAAGCGCTGTCATGGACCAGATTTGAAGCTCTTCCAGGTGTTCTCGATGCGTCGATCGATTTCGTTGGTCTGCCTTTTATCCAAGGATGCTATCTGGCCCAAATAGGTGTATTGACCCTACGTTTCACGCCGCTGGACATTAATTTAGTTTTGTCCCTGTTTATTGTGTGTCCGACATCAAAACTTGCAGAGAAGGTCTTGCAGCATTTGCTCTAGATGGGATGCAGTTACAATAGTTACTTGTATGAAGCGCACCCTTAAAAATGTTCTTAAAAACAATTCTTGTGCTCCAATTTATGGCGAGTTATAAAAACCACTCACATAACAAATTTGATTAATGTAGTGCCGTACATTTCAGCTACAGACGGAAAAAGCACCTCTAAAATTGCACCACTAAAAGTGTTCGAAAACGGAACGGACCAGGCTGCCGGTTGTCCGCCCAAACATATTGAAAGAGTATCACTTTAGCTATCAAATGAACTTGGTTTCATTCTGCTACTCGATGAGGTAAAAAACACCCCGAAAATGGCACCATTAAAAGTGTCCGAAAACCGCACCAGGCTGAGGGCTGTGTCCGACAAAGTGATTTAATGACCTATTAAACTTTTTTCTTTTCGATGAATAAAGTTCCAAACAGCTCCTCGATGAGGTGGCCACCCGGTCCAATAGGCTTGTAGTCGTAGCCTATACATCTTTCCCAACCATTACCCATACCGAAACTATCATTCCCAGTAACTTGACGACTGAGTTTCTGGAGGGTGCAAACTTTATTTTTCGCTAAAAAATTGTTGGCCCTCATCTGCAATTAAAAGCTGAGTTTGGTTTTCGGTCTCTTCGCGAACTCCAAAATTAAGCCCCGCAAGGAAAAACAAATATATAGAGTCTTGGCGCCTTTGCCGAGATCCTGTCGAGACGGTGTTTTCTTCATCCTATCACCATTTTTGGGCAGTACCAACCTTGCCGGCAAGTCTGTGCACTTGCTGTATAACGGACGAGACACTGCTGGTAAGGGCCCCTTCCCTTTTGTGTTGAGAAGTAAGACCGCAGTCGCTTCCATAAAAGTCAAAAACATGCAATTCTAACATAGGTACAAGGTTCCAGAAAAGAAGACAAGGGATGTGACGCCGTCACAAAACGGCATTCAGGAGCCCCGCCCAACACCTGTTAATGTGAACCAATGAGCTATCTAAATAGGATGCCGAAATCGGTGCGAAGTCGATGAGAAAATATACTAGATCGAACCCTAGGCTTCGATACAGTACTTATGGATGCAACCAAGATCAACGCTAAGATCAGGCGCGGTCCCAGAGGAGGGATCACATGGGACATGACCCCCCCAAAATCCTACATTTCTAATAGAAAAATTTTTTTACAGACCCCCTCAAAAATTTGGAAAAAAATTCTACATTAGTGTCCCCCCCAAAATTTTCGTCTGCGACCGCGCCTGGCTAAGATCAGGAAAGATTATAGACCCGGATCGCGGATTCTCAACGATTAGCTTTTACTGACTTGATTAAGTTTACTGACTGAAAACGGGAACTTAGTTGAATAACCAGGCATGGTTATATCGTCCTCCCTTTTAGGAAAAATTGCCGTTTACTTTATGTGATGTGATACATGGTAATGGCAGATATGGAAAGGCGGCCTAAGTACAAAAAAACGCCATGTTTACTATTTACAAAACCAACTCGAGGCGTTTCAAAATTGTTACTCTTACTTAGGCCTTATGGGCCGGTACCTAACTGAAGTTCAGCATCGAAAAAGGGGCCCAGAACCAAGCATACGGGGCGGCTCGCGCCGCCCCTGGCAGCCTGCCGCCCCGGGCCATGGCCCTCTTGGCCATAGGGTAAATACGCCTCTGATTATCAGGCAGATACCTTATTGATAAGTAAGGAAAATGAACGGAAGTATTGATGATAAGTTATAAAAATAAACGGAAATATTAAACGCCAGAGTCGCCGTTGCAGTTGGACGAGTCCTTAGTACTTACTGATTGTGGCGTTACAGTACTTTTAGGTAAGAAGTCGAATTAAAAATGTTAAAAAACCCGACTGCTGTTTGAATTGGCGTGAATTAAGTTTTGACACCATTCAATTTTTTATTTAAATATATATTTTATATGCTATGAAACTACCACAATTGCAACTAATCTCGCCTCACCCGTCATATTTCGGCCCATAGGCATACATCGTATTTACATACTCTCGAAAAACATAACTTTCGGCAGTCGGGTGAAAGACAGGTAAACTAATATACCTATGGTAATAAGTGATGAGTATGGTATGGTAATAAGTGTCATAACATAACATAAAAAATGGACATTCCCTGTTGAACTTGAATACATTACCTATATATGTACCATCGGGTTCAGAATTGCATTACCAATTTATGAATGAATTCATAGATAAATTGGCCATGCAATTCTGAACCCGATCGTACAGTAGAAGTAGTAGTAGCTAAGCTAGTTCATCATCATCATCAGTATTTAAGAGCTATGCTCTTGTCGGTGGAGTAATCGCCACTCTTCTTTTTGCTGGGCCAGCCTTTTAACTCCCTCGTACGACACGACAGAAACTTTTTCTTTTATTTGGCAAGATTGAGGGGAAAAGAGGCAGAGGAAGGCCCAGGCTCACATATCTCAGCCAAATAAAAGAAAAAGCTAAGCTAGTTAAAGAGTTGAAAATAACGTAACACAACATAAAGGTAAAATACTGTTATGAAGCATCCCTATGCTAAACGACTACTGCGAAACAGTTTCAGTACAAGTTACCCTCAGATGATAATTCTACAGCCTTGGCCAGAAGTGTTGAGCACTAATGCGATTTTCATACAAAACTGGAAAGTTTAGACCATCGTTTCCATCTTTGTTTAAGTTATTTTGTCAATTAATTTAGACTAATAGGCATGTTTTGTTGAAGTTAGTAGTAACTGCATAGAATATTTGCAACATGTCGCACCGACTTAAATTTACATTTTTGGTACATTCTGTTTTCATATTTTTTAAGTACCTTGAAAGTGTTATTAAGTAAGTTTTCTATATTTATAAATAAAATACAACATTTACCGTTACCGTACATTGTTAGGATAGGGAAATAATGCTTAACATCAAAATTGTAAACAAAAAACACCTATGCTCAACACTTCTGGCCAAGGCTGTATATCATTGACTGAGCGTCCATACAGCTCGATTCCCTAATTTTCGGATGCTTCCTTTTTCCTAGACAGTTCGTAAAGAAACGGAAAGCCAGATCTCCGGTTTCACGATCAATATAGACGGTAATTAACACCTCTATGGGAGGAAAATTTAGTTTGGGTCGGCAACCTTCGCGTCATACCCCGTCTTCTAGCACAGATTATGTAATGTGCTTCTTCCATATATTATTAAACAGGTTGTATGTATTGATTGCAGACTGATCTCGCCCGCAGCTCCTCGGCCGGTGCAACATGGCGCAAGTCGGCGCCAATATGGAATACCAAGAGTACAAGTGGGCCTACTCAATCATGGACTCCTCTAAGTAAGTCATGATTATCGCATCCCGTCCATGAGCATTAAGAAAAACCTTCAGAAATCGGCGGTGACACACGAAGGTAATACTGCTGTTATGCTTTTTCGTGGGTCACTGCCGATTGATACCCGACGCCTCTTTCTAGAACACGAATGATATTTTAAGTGCTCACGGACTGTACGCGCGTTTAGTGCTAACGTAGTCTGATTAACAAACGGCTAACGCACAGACAGACGCAGCAGTGGCGGGTCGTCAAACATAGGTAGGTACAAATACATTAGTCAAGCCAATGAGAAACGAATAGGCGCCTCGTCGCTACTCCGCAGCTCAGTTGTACTTAAGCTTTATTATTTACAAACGGACAATGTACGACATTCCCAACGAAGATCTATAATATTTAGAAGCCGTTACCTAGTTTTAATGACTACAGCGCGGTCGACAAACTTGCCCGTGACTTAATTTGTCGCTCGTTAATCCCCATCTACCTAATCTAGTTACGTAACGACCGGGACGACCCTAGTCCGACTTGTCTACAAGTCACAAAATACAACTTGTGCTAGCCATAGTCACTGTCATTCCTTTTTGGGACCCTTATGATTTGTTGCGTGACGAGCGAGATCAGATTTTTGAGGCACCTTCCTGTTACCCTGGCGCCCAACCTTTTTTATGCACTAATTCCTTGCACTTTGATGTCACATTACAAAAATAAACTCAGCCGTAATGAGGTCGAAAAGCCCGTGAGAAGGTATAAATTTGGGCTATAAAACCCATGAGATACGTTTACGACCCAAATGTGATGAAAAGTAAACAGCTAAGTATAAGGGCGCGCTTCACCGCTGTCGTATTTCAGTTGGGAAACATAAAACCCTCACTAGTTTGATAGACGACGGCCATAACCGCTTTCCTAAAATGATAAACCAGCAACACATTCGTGCGAGTGGCGAGGCGAGTGACGAATAGAGAACGCGAGAGTGGAAATGCAAAATAGAACAGTCAGTCATGCTCACTAAAAGATAAAAAAAAAGATAAAAGATATTTATTCTTCAATTTAGGCACATTACAATGCACTTATGAACGTCAGAGAGAAAAGAAACTACCACCGGTTCTAACCCTACACCTCTGACCCGAGAAGTATTACTTATTACCGGCAAGAAACTCGGCGGGACTTAGTACTACAAATACATTAAAGATACTATATAGAATAATGCGTAGTTCTTCAAGAAGGCATATCAAAACAGCTTGAGAGACAGACATGTACCTGCCTATTGTGTAATTAAAACAGGGTGTCCACTTTCTAGAAAGTCAGGGAAAGTCAGTGAAAAGTCAGGGAAGCTCGAAATGGCACTGGAAAGTCATGGAAAGTCAGGGAAATTATAATGAGGTCAGGGAAAAATGTGGACCTGGAAAAAAAATTAAGGAATATAAAAAATAATGGAAAACAAAAGTTTTTTTCTCTTGGTTATAGGTGAATCCAAAGAATTCATAGAATTACTTATAAGGCGTCATACCTTCTCTATTTAGAAATTTTTTTTTAAGGTTTAAAAAAATCTTAAACCTTCTCAGCGATTGCTAATGAGAAAGCCTTTGCTCAAGCTGACTAGTAACCCAGACTCATAGCATTGTATTTCAATGTAGGAAGGATCTACAACATTATGATTTAATGTACCATAGTTAAATTTCTGCTTTTAGGATATGAAATATCATAAAAATCATACATTTTTTTTACAGTGATGTGTTAGAGTTTCATAAAACAGTGAATATGACTAATGAAATGAGTTCAAAATATTGTACGTTTAATAAAGTATGACTCAATCTAAGAGTGAGAGATGTGAACGGACATTCGCGTTGGCACTCGTACGCGAATGGTTCGTAGAACGTTTCGACGAGCGTCTACTCAAATGCGAACATACAAGTGTAAACGTAGTATTTATTAAAAAATATTACCAACCATTTTATATGGCTATTTTAAAGCAACAAACCTCTAGCGTCATCTGTACATGTTGCCATAATGGACTTGATAAATAAATCTAATGGAGAACTTGTAAAGACGAAAATCTCGACGATTTGTTTCCTGAAGATATTATAACATCGGTTTAAATAACTCCGAAAATGTACTTGTCACAGAACACTATCACAAGAGTTTCGAAGCTTAACGCATTAAATAAAATAAATAAAAATTATTAAATGCAATGAATAACTTCAGCTATTATTTAAAATTTGAAAAAAGGCCGATTCGTTTTGATTCGTACGCTGCACGCTGTGAGAGTATGTATAGAGACCAATTTTGAATTGTTAGTTTTAAGTATACAGGGTGTAACAAAAATACTGGTGATCCTTTTAAGGGCATAATTGATATCGTATTCTTATTGTGAAAAACGAAGAAAAAATAATTATCTCGCGAATAAATTTTTTTGGATTTGTATGGAGGGTTGGCCAGCTGGGACGACTCGCCCCATACAAAAAAAAATTTTTTTCGCGTCCAAATTTTTTTCTCCTACTCGCAATACTATACCAATTATGCCCTTAAACGGATCACCAGTATTTTTGTTACACCCTGTATACTTAAAACTAACAATTCAAAATTGGTCTCTATACATACTTTTGTTCTGAAACTTGATTCGAGTTTGTAAAAATTCAACAGACAAACACTCATAAGGATGCGCATATATTACGTTAACTAATATTTACGTAAACACTGAAATGGAGACAGAAAAAAATTCGATACTAAAGTCTTGCGTATGGAAATTCGACTACCTTGAGCTAAAAATAGTAAAAATGTTTTTTAGATGGACATTTTGGTCAGGGAAATTTCAAAAAATGGTCATGGAAAGTCAGGGAAAAGTCAGGGAATTTTTTTGGGGGTTTATAGTGGACACCCTGTAAAATGAAAATAAAAATAAAATCCAAATCTGACTGCTTCGCAATACGTTTGATATTCTTTCTTACTTGAACTGTGTCCTCTAAATGTTAGATGATTTTATAGATTCTGGTTTGGGCCATGCATATATGTCTGTCATATAGTCCTCGACCCTGTAATAACCCTTTGACATTAAAGTTTTTTTCAAGTATTTCTTACGCCTCCTTATTCGCACGAGTGTGTAACAGCGAGGAAAACATGAGGAAAAGGATCATCTGCATATCGTATACCCGTTGCTTATTTAATTTCCAATGATGACGAATGCATTTACGCTGGCGTAGATGTCTTATTGCACTTGAATTTAGTTAAATTTAAACCATTGTGTTGCTGGGATTACCACAGCAATGATAGGTATTTGATTTTTAGTTTTACCCATCACATTGACTCATAGATAGGTAAATCAAAAGGATAAGGACTTCGTAATAAACAAATCGGCCGGCTTGTTTTGACAATTTACATTTTATTGCAAAGTCTTATAATTTGATTTTTCGTAAGATGCTGACAATCGAGGAATAGGTTTCGTTGAAATTATGACGTTATAGAAGTACTAAATTGTCTTAATCAGACACTGGGCAATGGTCCTCGGTCCTCAGTTATAGGAATTGTTGATACCTAACCAGGAAATAGGTTCAGCCCTAAGATTTCATTAACCCACGTAAAGATACAAAGACTAAAAAAAGTAAATAAACGTTTACACAACTCAACAGTTTTTACTGAACGAAATGCTGATTGTTTAGTTGACAACAGCTGTAACAAACCAACGGTTCTTTTCCGTGATTATAATCAGAATTATTAACCGTGAAATGGTGTCAATACTCTCGGTCACAACTATGACGATTGTCACCTGCTTTTGCATTATAGAGTCCTGTTTATTTTGCTGCTTTACAATTGCAATATTTTTCACTATTTTACCATTCTGAATCTGCTCTGTTAGGCCCCTTTAAAAATTTGATAATATTATTGCGAGGCCCTTGCAATGCAAGTTGCCTCTGTCCAAATTAGTATAGTTACGGAACGCTTATGTGCAGTGGGTGACCTCGAGTTGTCTTATATGCTCCATCTTGTCCAGGGATGTCACGAATGTCGTTTTTCTCACATTCGCGAATGCGAATGCGAATATTCAGGATGCGAATGTCCGAATGCGAATGCGAATATGAATGTTGCGGAGTAGATTCAAAAAAGTTAATCTTGCTTATCATTGTTATGCTTCCATAGTTCATAAATACAGAACATGATATGTGATGGAGTCCTATATTATTGATCAAAAAGACAAGTGATAACGTCGTTTTCACTTCCCGTGTATGAGCAAGCATATGACCGTCGGCCGGGTCAGCGCGGTCAAAATAGGATGCGTTTTGCCCACATTCGCATTCGGAAAATATTCGCATCATTTCATGCGAATGCGAATGTTGATACGAATGTCAAAAATGATGCGAATATTCGCATTATCATCATTGGCCCTTACGTCTCTAGCAGACGATTCATGGTGTAAAATTAGGGAGACACCGTTTTTGGTGGCTGAACAGCCCGATGCGAGAGCGGCATTTCTTGCCGCAGGCTCGACAAGAGAAATTTGCAGCAGTTGGTGCTGACTCGGTTTCATGTCGTTTTTTCCTTTTGTCAGCGAGTGCCATGAACCAGCAGGCTTATGATGGCAGAAGTTGTCAGCTGATAACTTGATATAAACCAGTATAAACCAGTTTAAAATAAGAGTTGCCGCCATGTTTATCCTTAATCTGATAACTTTGTCCATTTTCCATTTGACATCTGATAGTGGAATGATATTTTGATAATTTGACATATTGTCCGCTGTAAGCACACATGTTTTTTGAATGTGTGTGTGTAAAAAAATATCGTTTACACTATGGTTATCCACGATGAAAATCGGGTTTTTCACTTTGACGGCGCTAGCGGATAACTTGATAATTTGTACTTTTTATGACAGTAAAACTTGTTAACTTTATATAGGTGCCATCGGATCCCGATAACAATTGTCGGGAACTATAACGTATGAAAATTCTTTTTTTTGTCGTTGATTTCTAGCAAGTAACTGGTTTTTGTAATGTAACAAAAGTTACTTTGTAGAACGATTCTATGCTTACCATGTTATTGTTTTGTAGAGTGGCGGTATTTCATTTTATGTTATGAGCAGTTGCTGCTGCCGAAGAAAAAAAAGAGGAAACTCCATAGCAGAGCTAATATGGATGTCTGTTATCCATTCGAAATGTGTGACGAAGAGTTTGGCACATATCATCATCCTCATAGCGTTAGTCCCGGCATAGGCCGCGGCTCATTTGAGCCTGGGGTGCGCTTTGCCAAGGCTCAATGACCCTAATCCCATGAATAATCGTAGTCATTCAGTGCGAAACGTATTCTTACGAAAGCTACTCAAAGAAGAGACTATTCCTCATTGGGATTAGGTATGGTTTCCTCAAGATGTTTTGCTTCACCGAAAAGCAACTGGTAAAAAATGATATTTCGTACACAAGTTCCAAAGAACTCAGTAGTTTGAACCCGAAACCTACGTATTGAAAGTCAGACGTTTTACCGCCCGGCTACCAGCGCTTCAGTTTGGCACAATGAGTGACTGCAAACTTCATCGACACCAAATAATTAATCTAGTGCCATCTAGTAACGAGTAGCATTACCAAGGCAAAAGCTACTCGTTACTAGATCCCACTCACAAAGGTCGCTAGGTTTGCCAAGGTAAACTACACCGTGACACCGATCCGCCGTTGCAGTCCCTTACGGACTACGGTGTAGTCTTTCGTCGTCAAAAAGAAGAAAGTTCGATACCCGTTATTAGATGGCAATGTAGCGCAGATGTCATTTCCTCTTACATTTTGGGTAGCTCTCGTTCAAATAGCGCTTCAGACTTAGAGCCTCAAAAATTTCTTCAGACTGTGCGTCTCTATAAAATATATACTTTCTGGTTCAACCGTATCTAGATACCTATTGTGCGTTGCATACTAGAAATTATTTACAGTTTGGAGTAGAAGCCTGTCCGGAGAAAGATGTGCCGTAGAATGTATGAGTTCCCACATAAACCACGACACTCTTCTTTCCGCACAAACTCTAACAAGAATATATTTTTAGTTTGAAATTGGGACTTTTATATTGGTGTGCACATTTACCCGCATGGTTCAAAGTATGCGCATTCCGGTTTTCCCTCATTATTTTTATTCTGCTTCGAAAATAAGATAGCTAATGTTTTTATTGTTTATTCAATTTGTACCCTTATAAGTACTCAATTCAATGATTATTTTCTAGTTCTTCTAATACTTATTTTTTGCGAGGTATGAAGTCAAAGACAAAAGTGCGTGAAGTTACCCCAAATGACTCTATGATTATTTTTAGATCCGAGCATTTGTCATGTTCATCGGTAGCGGCGTAGATAAATAAATAATTCTATAAGCTTTTTAATATCTCTCTTTTTTTCGAATTATTTTTTGTACTAACATTTAAAAAAATATATAGGCCCTGTCCTATATGAAACAGACACCTTCGGTGGATTTTAACTGCTTTGGTATTCCTTCTTCCCAATTGGCGTGTAATTCTAATCTCCGTATGGATCTAGTCAGAAGGATAATGTAGCAAATTAATTAGAGGAGTATCACTGCTCTCGTTATTGTGTCAAAATGTTCACTCTCTTAGTGTATGATTTAATACCGAATTCATCCTTACTTGTCTTATCATGTAAACAAACATATATCTAATACCACAACTCTATGACACTTTTCTTTGGTATTATCACTTAAAATGTTGATTTATACTTAATAAATTTACAAAATACTGAATTCAACCAAGTAACCACTGAAAAGTATCACTTATAATAAAACTTTCTTCAATAATCGCAGTAACGAACAAATAATCTCAAAAATAACCGACATTACGATGCCTAGATTGACACATGTTTGTTTACACTATAAGACAAGTAAGGATGAACTCGATATAATAAAGGCAATGAAGTTGTGTGCAAATTGTGCAAAGTGTGTGCAATTGTACGTTTTAACAGCAGATTTATATCAAAATAAAAGACAAGAGAAAGTAATGCACGTATTTGGCACAGTTGGCCCAAAACTTGGGGTAGGTACATATTCAATTATTCACATTATCGTTCATATTCAATTATTCACAACCAAAAATATTTATTAATTGGAATCTAATGATCCTCCTAATACGTGAGTGCTGGCTGACATCCTCAAGTATTTTTTGTTAACAGCATAAATTATGTTTTTGGGGACAAAATAAATTATTTAATAATATAAAATGCTGTTGTTGATTGGCGTGATTTCTTGACACGGAACTGTGGTTTTTGGCTTTTTACACACGAAGGCACGAAGTAGTGTGATCAATCTTTAGCTCGTACGTAGGTATATACGAATCAATCAATATAGATTGAGTTTCTATTTTGTCAGGTACATATTTAGATATTCCTGAAAAAAATATTTTACTTAATGTGTTAATTAACAAATTACCTACTAGTCAATCTAAGCATGTATCGATATTTTTTTTGTATTTAATTCAGGAAGAAGCGGTGCAATATTCGCACAAATATGGAATAGTAGGTAATAAATAGGTAAATTTAATAAATGAAACACTGGCAAAACCGCTCTCTAACTTTTAGTCAAACTTGAAATGTGTGCGTCGTTGAAGAGTTCTGTACTGATTGATCATCATCTGCAGTTCTACTTCATCAAAAAACACCTTTTTAAGTGAAAATGCTTGATTATTAAATAAAAACACAAAAATCACTATATGTATGCCCTAAAGATTTGAAGAGTTCCCTTGATTCCTTATGGATCCCATCATCAGAACTGCGTTTTGACAAAAACGGGACCAATATATATGTATATACTTACAATCAAAAAAAGGATTTCCATAATCGGTACGGACATAACGGAGTTATAGAAGAGTAACAAAAATAACAAAAAAAAGTTTGTTCGACAATAACTTCGTTTTTCAGTTTTTCTGATCTTTATGAAATTAGTTGGGGTTAAATTTGAGAGTTGGTTTATGAGCTGGATCGATCAAGGGGTTGTGGACTTAGAAGGCGAAAAAAAATCTTCATATGGGTCTTCTTATATTGGTCAACTCGTTTACAAGTAAATCGCGTGGACTACTCGTAGTTTTCATTTGATATTTTTAAACTGTTGTAACTTCTTCGCCACTCAATATATCCTTCGCCGTATATGAAATGAAAAACATTTAATTAATGGTAAAAGTAATAATAATACACATGATCAGCCTGTGGCGTGCTGTTGAAGAGTAGCGTCTCCGCGAACCTGAGTGCCCCTGGGGTGCCCTGCCGGATGAGTGGGACAGGTCCCCTGCCTCTGGCTTGCCTTAGCCGGCTGTACAGAGTGGGGTCGCTAGAGCTGCGTTCTCGAAGGTAAATGTGGAAACATAAGTGGTGAGTTGGCCATATGTTTAAAGTCCAGTGACACCTCTGTACCTCCAGCCCCCGCACCGGTGTTTTCCTTGGGGCATCTTTGATGTGGCATTTTATGGGGGCCTATTGGCTTCGGCTCCGCATACGTCTCCCAAAGGCCGGGACACCATTGTTCCATGGTCGGAAAAGACATACATATGATCAAATGAAATTATCAAATAGGTGATTTTATCTCTTGAAGTTTTGCACATTATGTCTCGGTGAAAATCTTCAAGCTCATAATATATTCACACAATACATACAGAGAGATATATACATACAGTCGAACGAATCCCTTTTTTCAATTTAATTTATTTCATTTGTTTTTGTGGCAGCATTATAAAACAGACATCTGTTGTTGTTATTGTTGTTGTCCTAAGGCACCCGAGAGGTGCAGAGGGCCTTCACTAACTCGCGCCACGCCTTCCTATCCACTTCAGGCACCTACTTCACACATCCACACACACATCTACAGACATCTACTTTAATTTAATTATGCTACAAACTGTAATATAAGACTTCCATAATACTTAATATATTATCTCATTTGTACCTAGAAATTACCATTTTAATATGTGAGTAAATTATACTTATTATTTGGCGCTGAATATTGTGCATGCATCTCTAAAACTGAGGTTTAAGTTGAAACAAGTTTCCTTTACAACTTCCTACCTATATAAACTTGTTCATAATCAGTGGAATGTCTTATTATGTAAATGTTGCTATTAGTATAGTATACTTTTAATAAATATATTTAGTTACTCGGCGCATTGGTGCACACTGTAATGCCGACTGTAATGATTTTGTTGTTAAATAAAAAAAATACGATACTTAAACTACGACATATTCTAAGAAAAACTACATACCTATAACGGAAGGACAGACGGACTAACGGACGGACGGACGGACAGACAGACAGATAGTCAGACATCCAGGACATGAATCTATAAGGGTTCCGTTTTTTCTTTGTGAGCTACGGAGGAGGGACAGACAGACGGATAGATGAACGGAAGGACGAACAAACGGACGGGGACAGATAGACAGACAGACATCCACGAAATGACATCGACAACATACAGCCAACCTCCTTTTAAAATATTGAAGTCTTAAAACTACCTATGGAAAAATCTTGCTTTTCATTCGGTATACCTACATATCTTGTTATAAATTATAATATAGTTCTATAATTAATATTTTGATATTTCCTTATAACACAGTTACTTACGTTACATACAGACGGATAGACAACCTTTGAAAACATCACCGACAATTCCGAAAAATGATTATTCCTTTATATTCCCGCAGAATTCGGTTAGTTGGTTCATGTGGAAAAAAAAAATATATAATAAAATATTACATAGTTACATATTGAATACTTTTATTTATTTCCAAGTAAATAAAAAAGGACATACAACTGCACAGGTTCTTGAGGTGGGTAAGAAAAACCTGCTGTAAGTCGAAGGCAAGGACAGACGGACGAGCAGACAGACAGCAAGAGCTTAGAAATAAATAATATTCTATTTAAATATGGTACTCTAAATATCCAACAAACATAATTGATTTCTATTTTATATTCATGAAACGGTCATCGTTTTTCGGAGAGTTCGGTTGACATGAAGATTCATTGGATAAGATGCAGATGCAGAGTACCTAGTATAAACTAAAATGCATCGGACGTTTTGATTGCTTGCATGAGACGTAATAAGTATAGTAATTTACAAGAGATTTTTTTGTTTACCAGCGAAGTACCTAATAATACTAATGTAGGTGCGCCTTTAATACTCACTTTAATAAACATTGCTTAGTTTTACTCTTTTACGACATTCTAAATAGTTCGACTCTAGTAGCCAAAGCCCCAAGAACTTTATATTTTTATGTGCAATTCTCTGAAAATGAAAGAAATTGATAATGAGATTAATGAGAGAACAAAATATGAAGCCACGGTATCAAGCAAAACCGTGATAAGACAGATACTTAATCAAAAAACCAATATAAAAACTTACCCTCATATTCGGGTTGTTTTATTTTGTTTCTTGCTATTTTAAATAATAAATAAAAAGCACTTCAGATACTTTCATCACAATTTACACCAGCAAAATATGACATTTATCATTATATGTGATGTTTTCCAGTCAAAGGTACGTCATTGCCAGTTTGTCAATAAGGCGTTACTGCCATAAAACACTCAAGAAATATAGGTACTCTATTAACAACTGCCAATGACGTACCTTTGGCTTGAAAATGTCACCTATTTCTACTTTGGTCATTTTTGACAAGTACATACAAAAGCAATCGTGCATTGATCGTATTACCTCCATGAAGTTATCATTTTTAACGGGAGTATTCTCTTTGATCACAAAGTGAGCCCGAAAGAGAAGGTTATATGTTGATGTCTCGCTTTGACTAAGGAGGTAGAGACGTCATCACTCATCAGACAATCAAAATATTAACTAGTGGTTTCGTGAACCGTAGACTTCGGATAACATAATTAACGCGACAGCAAACTTTCCCCCTTTCCCCCCTCATTCAAAAAAATGGCTCGACAATTTTTGGCAAATAGATCAAGGAACGTACATGCCAAGTTTCATCGAAATCGGATGAAAAATGCGACCTCTAGACCGACACTGACCAACCAACATACCAACCAACCAACCAATACACACACATCAAAATGCCAAATCGTCGTACCAGTGAAAACGGAGACGTTCGTCGCCTCGCTACGCTCGGCTCCTCAGTCAATTAATATGTGTACATTTTGTAACGAGTATGAGTAAGACACTGCCCCCCAATTATGCTCTCTATGGGACCCTTTTTACTAATTTTACTAGTCACATGAACGACTGTTTTGCTCGGTAATAAAATAAGGTTCAACTGTGGTTAGGGAAATAGAGTAAAAGTACTATGTATCCGGTTTCTCTATTGGTCCGTGTCTTAATTTGATTATTAAACCAACCGGATGCGACACGCGCTCTCATTTCTATCAGAAAAAGTCGTTTTTTGCGGGGGAGGGGAACGTCAAATGTATGCGAAACGTCAAAATAGCCACGTCAAATAAACGTCAGTCCATACAATGAGTATGACCACTGGTCATAAATTTTTGGCAGGGGGAACGCCTGTCATTGGCCACTCCGCTTGGTTTAAAGCTCTAAGGTGTCTTACGTACACACACTACCGTAAACTGTCGGCAACAAGCTGACAACTTGACATATTGTCATGTTTTGCTGATAACTTATATCAGATTCGTATAACTTGACAGCTTATCAGACTATCAAGATATCCGCCGACAGTGTCCATCATAAGCCTGCAGGACTCATCGCACAACTTACGACCCATTATACGAATGCGAATATTCGTGACATCCCTAATCTTGTCGCTGAAGTGATCTACGCCTGGTCCTGACACTCCTGACCAAACACAATCCGCTATTGGAAGCAAATAAGCGTTCTTACTTTATTTTTATTGCCCTTCGGCACGCTGGTTTAAACTCTTCAATAGCATTTTCCGCTTAATTGCTTATATATACTAGATATACTCGATCGATTCTGCCGTGAGCCTATTACCTGTCATTACGTATTATTTCATTAGTAGGATGTGATTAGCGAATGTACACACGCGATAGTGGATAACACATTATTAGAAACTACTTTGGAAATGGTTAGAAACACTGAAAATATACTGATAGAATAAAGTGTCGTTACAAAAATCATCCTTTTTTGATATGTTTGAAGTCACACCACTGCTGCGTAGCTGCCATGTTTTCGTACCTCACTGTACGGTTTGCAACATAATCACAGAAAATACATTTATCCTGAATGCTTACAAGCAAATTGTTATTTAGTTGACCAAGGATCAACTATCCAAATGATGAACTCGTGATATTCCTGGGTTACCTAAGTGATACTTACATGTTTTAACTCGCTGGCATTGTTTTGGATGGAATGGAACAAATAATAAAACCTAATTTGGTTTAATGGTGCGGGCTTAAACGCACTACGAGTTTAAATAAGGATGAAATTAATAATGACTAAAGAATGTGACTTTGACATTAATCATAAAAGACCCGCATGGCGCACATTCAGTGGAGACGGAGGGCAAGTAGCTTCTAATAGAATATTAAAAGGACTCGTTTTAGATTAGTTACGATAATATTTTCTAACGTTTGTAGGTATTTTGGGATCATTGGTTTATACGCACAAACAGCCTCTTACCCGAACGCCGAAATGCATGGACCGACGCAGTTCTGTCGGCGGGGAAAAATACTACTGTGATGTCCCAGTGTCACGGGCAATGACTCAGAGGGCTACACGAGTGTTGAGTGCACCGTTACACTCAGTGATTCGTGTAATTATCATTGTAAACTCAAGCTCCGTGTAAAGATTAATGCCGATCAACAGGTGCACTTAACTACGACCGATTTCCAAAACTGTTCAATTAAATATTTATAGCGATTTCTAAAGATTGATCAAGATCATTTGGCGCACGTAGGTCTACTTACCTGTCCTGGTCCGCTGGTGTTATCTTCTACTATATGCTTTGGCGTAGGCAGTAGTTTTTGAAGGCGATTATCACACTGGCTCCGCAACCGGATGCGGCGACGGTATGCAAGCGTGACAGCGCTATTGACATGCACAGCGCACGTTATTTGACAACGACTCTGCTACCTACTATTACTTTTAAGATCGTTTGCTAAAAAAAAATTCAGTCGAATTGAGAACCTCCTCCTTTTTTGAAGTCGGTTAAAAATAAGCGTAAATACAAATAAATCGTGGATCAACCGACGTCATGACAAAAACATAAGGGATTCTAGTTGACTACGGAACCCTAAAACCTAATGAAGTGTCTCTTCAAATACGGCTTCAATACAGGGAGTACCTATGGCTTCTAAATTCGAAAAAAGTGTGGACTCCATCCGGTAGATCGTGTATTTTTCTTGGCGGTTGAAGTTTAAACAAAGTTTACATCAAAACCTATTTAATGCATCACGACAGAGGTTATCGACATCTATGTAGAATTTTTACTACCTATAATAACTACCTACCGAAAAACCTAATATCAGCTTGGAGACAGCGCGCAGCGTTACAAGTGTAGCTTATCAGTGTATGAATTAACGCTATATATCCACTAGCTCAATGGTTCATACTTCATAGTGGTCTCTGGGAGCACCCGAAGTGTTCCGAGAATTTAAAAATGGAGGAATTCCTTAGTGACTTTATTCGTCATAGGTATTTGGTAGTAAATACTACCAAACGATTGATACTGCCAAAAAATAAACTTTGTCGAGAACACTTCATCATTCTTATTGCATTGCACTTGTCTAGGATATGCTCTGATGCCCCATGCTCGTTATTGTACTGGTTTCAATTGTAGCTGAACCAGCATAGTTTGCGCAAATTGCCTTTAATTACACCTGAGCATCTTAACAGTCTTAACAGGCCGTGTGCTCCCATTGGTTGCGCGTGCAGACGAGGCGCGCCGACGGTCACCGGTGTAATGTGGTCTCGAGATCTGTATCAATTTCCAAAACGACAGAGGCGTATTTAGAAATTTGGCGCCCCGGGCCAGAAAAATTTGCCGCCCCTGTTACTTTACCAAACAGACTATTAAAATTTTCTTGAAACTTTCTGAACCCTTAGTGTACGGTCAAACGTTGAAAAAACACCCTGCTGACGCCTTATGCACATCTGCATACCTTTTTTTTTTCACTTTTTCTATGTTTTGAAAATCCAGACCCCGCGAAGGGTACGGGCGGCTGGATTCGTTTAAGGCTATAATGGCTTATTTCTTATAAAAAATAGATAGCTGCATAGCTGGATTGATACCGCGGTACAGCGCTACACGTTACGGCGCGTAACTTCAGCGGATCGAGAGCGAAACAAGTGCGAATTCGTGGGGCGAGGTGCCGCGGTTTTGATTCCATTCTTGATTCGCTCTCGACTCGCTCTGGTTTCATAAAACTTTATAAAATCTCAAATATCTTCATAATTTTTGTTTCCCGTCCCGTAGCCTATACCTACTGTATCCCACTGCTGGGCAAAGGCCTCCCCTCGCTTCTGCTACTCGTCACGGCCTAGTGCAGACTATCGCCACTCTCTACAAAATGCGTCTAGATCGTTTCGCCATCTCCTTTTTTTTAATTGGTCTGCCTCTGCCCCGGCCGATTTGTGGGGTCGATTTAGTAGTTAATTTAACCCATCGTTCCGGGTGCTTGCGGCAAACATGTCCAACCCAATCCCACTTGAGCTTAGCGGTCTTGACTCTAGACACCCACATCACATCCGAGATACCTGTCCTGGAGCGGAGTTCGGTGTTCCTAATCTGATCGGTTCTACGAACTCCTAGTATGCTGCGCTTCATGGCTCGCTGGCAAAATTTGAGTCGGGACTTTTCAGCCTTTGTTAATGACCATGTTTGTGCGCAGTAGGTTAGGAAAGGCAGGAATGGCAGAATACACAACACATGTCGACGAGTTTGTGCTTTAGTATCAGTGGATGGATTGATTACCCTTCATAAGCGCTGTCATGGACCAGATTTGAAGCTCTTCCAGGTGTTCTCGATGCGTCGATCGATTTCGTTGGTCTGCCTTTTATCCAAGGATGCTATCTGGCCCAAATAGGTGTATTGACCCTACGTTTCACGCCGCTGGACATTAATTTAGTTTTGTCCCTGTTTATTGTGTGTCCGACATCAAAACTTGCAGAGAAGGTCTTGCAGCATTTGCTCTAGATGGGATGCAGTTACAATAGTTACTTGTATGAAGCGCACCCTTAAAAATGTTCTTAAAAACAATTCTTGTGCTCCAATTTATGGCGAGTTATAAAAACCACTCACATAACAAATTTGATTAATGTAGTGCCGTACATTTCAGCTACAGACGGAAAAAGCACCTCTAAAATTGCACCACTAAAAGTGTTCGAAAACGGAACGGACCAGGCTGCCGGTTGTCCGCCCAAACATATTGAAAGAGTATCACTTTAGCTATCAAATGAACTTGGTTTCATTCTGCTACTCGATGAGGTAAAAAACACCCCGAAAATGGCACCATTAAAAGTGTCCGAAAACCGCACCAGGCTGAGGGCTGTGTCCGACAAAGTGATTTAATGACCTATTAAACTTTTTTCTTTTCGATGAATAAAGTTCCAAACAGCTCCTCGATGAGGTGGCCACCCGGTCCAATAGGCTTGTAGTCGTAGCCTATACATCTTTCCCAACCATTACCCATACCGAAACTATCATTCCCAGTAACTTGACGACTGAGTTTCTGGAGGGTGCAAACTTTATTTTTCGCTAAAAAATTGTTGGCCCTCATCTGCAATTAAAAGCTGAGTTTGGTTTTCGGTCTCTTCGCGAACTCCAAAATTAAGCCCCGCAAGGAAAAACAAATATATAGAGTCTTGGCGCCTTTGCCGAGATCCTGTCGAGACGGTGTTTTCTTCATCCTATCACCATTTTTGGGCAGTACCAACCTTGCCGGCAAGTCTGTGCACTTGCTGTATAACGGACGAGACACTGCTGGTAAGGGCCCCTTCCCTTTTGTGTTGAGAAGTAAGACCGCAGTCGCTTCCATAAAAGTCAAAAACATGCAATTCTAACATAGGTACAAGGTTCCAGAAAAGAAGACAAGGGATGTGACGCCGTCACAAAACGGCATTCAGGAGCCCCGCCCAACACCTGTTAATGTGAACCAATGAGCTATCTAAATAGGATGCCGAAATCGGTGCGAAGTCGATGAGAAAATATACTAGATCGAACCCTAGGCTTCGATACAGTACTTATGGATGCAACCAAGATCAACGCTAAGATCAGGCGCGGTCCCAGAGGAGGGATCACATGGGACATGACCCCCCCAAAATCCTACATTTCTAATAGAAAAATTTTTTTACAGACCCCCTCAAAAATTTGGAAAAAAATTCTACATTAGTGTCCCCCCCAAAATTTTCGTCTGCGACCGCGCCTGGCTAAGATCAGGAAAGATTATAGACCCGGATCGCGGATTCTCAACGATTAGCTTTTACTGACTTGATTAAGTTTACTGACTGAAAACGGGAACTTAGTTGAATAACCAGGCATGGTTATATCGTCCTCCCTTTTAGGAAAAATTGCCGTTTACTTTATGTGATGTGATACATGGTAATGGCAGATATGGAAAGGCGGCCTAAGTACAAAAAAACGCCATGTTTACTATTTACAAAACCAACTCGAGGCGTTTCAAAATTGTTACTCTTACTTAGGCCTTATGGGCCGGTACCTAACTGAAGTTCAGCATCGAAAAAGGGGCCCAGAACCAAGCATACGGGGCGGCTCGCGCCGCCCCTGGCAGCCTGCCGCCCCGGGCCATGGCCCTCTTGGCCATAGGGTAAATACGCCTCTGCAAAACGAAGTTTCTTTACTTCCAAAAACATGAGGAAAGTAAGAACGAGTCTCCTTTTATGGAAATTTCTGTGCGAAGCGAAGGGACCCTTTTTCATTAAGGTCTAAGCTAGACCTGGGGCTTACAACTTTTTGGTTTAGCCATGACCAGGGCTTCGGGTATTTGGCTTGCTTTCCGCTGGCCACTGGGCTCGCGGGCCTATTTTAGAGACCCTTGGTCTAGGTAACAGTATTTCACTAGAGACGATCTTTTTTTTATTTTACTCTTATAAAGAAGATAAAACCTTCAAAAGGTATAACACAGTTATTTATAAGCCTTGTATTGTAAGGACCCGGAAAATTACTCGCGACTAAAAACACTGAAGTCTCGTCTCATAAAAAGTTTTTATAGACTCTAGACCGGGCTATTTATATCTTAGACTCGACAAAACTTGGTTTGGTAAGAGAATGGGACTGCACAAATGCACATTGTGCGATTTACATAAGTCAGGGAAACTGTATGGGTCGGTTACGTAAACTATGTTTCCGGTGGAGTACCGTATCGAAGATTACCTCATTTTATTGTGAACTAACTGCCGTTTAGATTGTGAGCGATTAGGTACTTGACGTTGCGTAAAGAAGGTTAATAGATATTTTATAGTGTAACCGCGCGTAGCGTGGCGTAATATATCTGGCACAGGGTGGTCGTCAATTCATAATCTATATTTATATTTATAATGCGAAGGAACTGTTATCTGTCCGTTCCCTTTTCACGGTTAAGATGTTGAACTGATTGTAATAAAGTATGACGTAGAACGCTAGAGCCCTTAGAAGAGCGGACATGTTATACTGAGACTGACATATCGTCATGTCAGCAAAACTCACTAAGTACTACCACAAGTTCATAGCCATAATTAACCATACTGGCAACATAACAAGGTTGATTTGCGTTTAATTATTTTTTTTGTAATTAGTGAGTTTTGCTTATTACTAATACTGATATATAATAAATACTGGACAATGGACATATTATGTAACTTAAATCTTAGGCATTTCACTTACTGAAGTTATAAGACAGGGCGTCAAATGTTCCAAAATAGATAAATCACGTTACCTTGCCTTTGCGCATAGTTAATAATGCATAAGGTTCGAGAAGTCAAATGTTGTGCAGTGTTGACAAATCATATAAATAAAAAACTATTAAGGGAAGAGTACCTACTTACATTATTGTTAAGTGCGCTATTCAAAAGAAGTTGTTTTCCCATGTCGCATGTGAATATTAATCACTCTATGTAATGTATTTGTCTGTAGTGTCTAGTAAGTTAGTTGCAGCATTTTTCGTTGCCACCATCACTTATTACCGCCTACGTTTAATACAATACAATTGTATTTTAGCAAATATAATTGACTAATTGATTGATATAGGACTATTTGAGGTCAACCTGTACTGTACACGATTTACTTAAAAAATTCAGTCGAATTGAGAACCTCCTCCTTTACTTATTTGTTTGAAGTCGGTTAAAAAATAAACTTCGTTTCCGGAACGGGTTATTAATTGTATAAATCATGAACGCATTTTTTCCAACTACAAAAGTTATTTAAAAAAAGTTATGTTAAAATTCGACCGGTGCTTTCGTGGCCAGGTGGCGAAGTAGTTAACGCGTCTGCCGCGAATGCAGAAGACGCTGGTTCGATCCCAGCCTTGGGCACCGGAGACTTTGGTCACTTTTTCCTTTGTATATGACATCTATATACGAGTACATTTATAATTTATACAAAAGTTATATTTATCTCTCTTCTTCAAAGTCGAATCCTCATGTCTGAGGGTCGTGACTACCATGAGTCGCTCTATGTTGTATTGCTCTCCATTCTGGTCGATTCCTTGCCTTCTTAAAGGAATCCTGGAGCCCGACGCGTGTAACTATATATTGGTGTGTGTATATTTATATGTACCTCTCTATTAAGCATTTCACTTAAAATTTCGCTCCTTGTGCGTGATGGGGCCTCAACTGAAAGTCTGTTTTATAATTTAATCTCTGCTTCTTTACAGAGTGTCAGCGTGCTTGATCTCAATGCTATTAATCGTATATGGCAGCTTTCGTTCGCTAAACATGGAGAGAGAAGCGAGAGAGCGCGCGGAGCGCGAGCGAGAAGCGTCACTTCTAGGTGGCACGAAACCCCCACCCAGCCAGGGTAACAGTAGTAAGTACCTACTGAGAGCAGTTGTTTGTTATAATTATATACCGCAGCTTTCGTTCGCTGAACATAGAGAGGGAAGGGAAGGAGCGCGAGCGAGAAGCGTCACTTCTAGGTGGCACGAAACCCCCACCCAGCCATGGTAACAGTAGTAAGTACCTACTGAGAGCAGTTGTTTGTTATAATTATATACCGCAGCTTTCGTTCGCTGAACATAGAGAGGGAAGGGAAGGAGCGCGAGCGAGAAGCGTCACTTCTAGGTGGTACGAAACCCCCACCCAGCCAGGGTAACAGTAGTAAGTAGATAGGAATTTAGTGTAAGACTTAGCATGTGGTGTATGGTCTGGGCGACGATTGTCCAGCGAAGCGGACAGCGTCAAAGAGTGATTCACTTTGGCAGTGATGTTTATCTGGGGCGCTACCATGAGTACCGTAGTCCTAAAATTGTTATTTGCCTCCGTCGCTCTTGCATACTTGAATCATAGAGAGGCTAATAGACGACCGAAGGAAAGAAACGGTTTTACGGTACTAGGCCTGTGCAGCGCCAGCGCGCACTCAGGTCACTCGCATAGATCACATCCGTTACATACGCACTCAGTTCGAGCTTACACTGAAAAAAAAATCTCGTACTGGGAACCAGAATCCTGTTATCTGTACAGTATTGTCTTGCTGTATATGTGACGACTAAACACTTTGTAAACATAACAAAACTGTTCTGGTTATATCAAAATCGTTAGTACTACAATATGAATTGTACTGATAACTAAATAATATTGTACAGATAACTATAAAATATTGTAATTACCATGTATACCCTAGGCAAAAGCTAGGTGTGGATATATATATATATATATATATTTTTTTGTTTTTTTTTGGCCGCTCTGCAACGGAAACCCAAGATTTTACTCCAGTATTACAGGTACCCCAGCCGTGATTTGAACCCGAGACCTCCCGATTGAAAGTCTAATGTTCTACCCGCCAGGCCACGAGCGCCTTAGCGGTGCTACGTGAAAATATCAATCAGTATTTGAAATTGTAATACAATGCGTCAATTGTTCATATTACGAGCTATATTGTAAATAAAACAAATATTTTGTATTTATTACGCTTGCATCTCTATTTATACAATGCAATTGTTAATTTTGCTAAATTGCGTTTAACTAGACTCGTCCAGTAATGTTTCCAAACAATATTTTACAAAATACAATATTTTTTGTAATCGCCACCAGATTCTAGTAACAATAACTATATTTTTCACAACAACACATTCTTGTAGTATTGTAGAAAAATATTTTTTTCGGTGTAAAATATTCTGGTTCTAACCCATCGTTCTGTTGCAGATGTACAGACCCTCAACACGATGCAGGCGCTGTGCTTCCCTCTGGGCTCGTCCGTGGCGTTGCTCATCATGTTCTTCTTCTTCGACTCCATGCAGACTCTGGTCGCCATATGCACTGCCAGTGAGTATAATTAACACTCACTCGAGAATGTCTTGACTTATATCAGATTTTTTGACGAATTATGGAATGTGAACTCGGTCAAAACTCGCTTTTACCTATTGCACCTCCTATATAATGAGCCCGTGTAGTGCCATTACATTATATTTATACATCCCTTAACTAACTCAACTTTATAATTTCAGTAATCGCATGCGCGGCGCTAGCGTTTCTATTGACACCGCTATGTCAATACGTGGCCGGCGGCACGGGCTCACGCGCCGTCTGCGGGCGCTACTCCGCGCCCGAGCTGGCCGCAGCCTTACTCGCCGCCGCCATCGTCGCCGTGTGGGTGCTCACCGGCCACTGGCTGCTCATGGACGGTGAGTGTTAGAGACGTTTTCCGTGTTCGAGTTGGCCGCAGCCTTAGTTGCGGCTGCCATAGTCGCCGTGTCAATCGGCATATGTCACCTAGCATTATATTTCCCCCAACTAAAACATCTGGCTATATATTCAAATTAGATACACAATTGATACACATTTAATTAATAATATAGTTTTAAACTCTACAATTTCATGTGTTTTGTTCCAGCTATGGGCATGGGCCTGTGTGTGACCTTCATCGCTTTAATCCGCCTGCCTTCCCTGAAGGTTTCCACCTTACTCCTCACGGGGCTACTGCTCTATGACGTGTTCTGGGTGTTCTTCTCATCCTACATCTTCACCACCAACGTCATGGTCAAGGTCGCCACCAGGTCAGTTGGCGTAAAGTTAAAAAGAGACATATGCGTATAGGATAGATTACGCTACAGATTGTCAGCGAGAGTGAAGAGCACCGCGACGGGCATGTTTCGGCTCACCGACTATACCGTGCCGCCGGCGGCACGCCGCGTGTAGGTATATGACCGAACTGGAACGGGAGAGTAACGTAGGCCTGGCTCTACTAATTGTGCTTTCCATTCAAAATGATGTTTGTGTGTATCCAGGCCCGCGGAGAACCCCATGAACGTGGTGGCGCGGCGCCTGCAGCTGGGCGGGGCCATGCGGGACGCGCCCAAGCTGTCGCTGCCCGCCAAGCTGGTGTTCCCCTCCATGCACCACCAGGGACACTTCTCCATGCTCGGTAACGTCTCATTTTTGGAACTTGGTAAAAAATGTAGCTTATAGAATTAAAATCACACGACGTATGAACATGACACGTGAACTAAGAATACAATCATGCACTGTACAGAATCGACGCGAATTGTAGCGCGGCGGGCGGTGCGGTGAAGACCATCACTGTCGTCCAAAATAGGTTCATTCGAGTCTATACATTTTGATCGTGTTGTTTAGACCCAAGCGCGGATACAGGATTTCGTTCAGGGGGAGGCACTTTCCGTCACAAAAAACTTGCGGCCCGCACTTATGGCCCCCGTAGTATACAAAACTTCCGTGTCGATATCGAATATTGTACAGCCACCTGCAATAACAACTTGCACATACTTAATTTTGCAGCCCTCATTGTACTTGTACCACAGACTACACGGACACCTCATCATTAAGCTTTTACAGGGAGCACGAGGTCACCACACATCAGCGCAATTTTATTCGAAAATTTCGACGATTCTACCAGTACATCTCAATAGTATTCTACACCAATTTATAGTATAACAATCCAGGTTCACCACTGTAACTTGATTTTTGTGGATATTTTTAGTTCACATGAGTAATGATCACAAACGTTAACTGAAATAAGCGGTTCCGCTCTCATACAAAATTTGTACGGGAGCACTGGTGCGTGGTGACCTAGTGGTTGAGATTAACTGTGACTTGTGCAAAATGGTGTTACAGGTCAACGCCGAATACACTACACCTTACGCCATTGTAATAAGGCTCAAATTGTTTAATGTAGTATTTATATTCCCAGGCCTGGGCGATATCGTGATGCCGGGGCTGCTGCTGTGCTTCGTGCTGCGATACGACGCGTACAAGAAGGCAACGCTCGTGTGCCAGATGGGGCAGGTGCCCGGCCCCCGCTCCATGGTGAAAAAAAATCCCTTACCTTGACTTGACTAAGTGACTGAGTCCAAAAGGTTCTCAATTCTAACTCGTTTGTAGCAGATGTGTAAATAAGACAAAGTTCAATTATTTTTATGTAATTAGATTGGCTCTAAAGCAAGATACAGAACTAGGATCAAACGTTCAAAGACCCTTGGTGTTTATTTCAAATCGTATTTTTAAATGGCATTAGAAGGTTATGTGGAGAGTTTTTGTTCAAAGGACTTTCATTAAAAAATTCGTCTTGTTGGATTGGTTATAAGTCAGGGGCAGTCAATGTGCAAATATTGCGTCACTCACATTGTAAAAGTCGATTTACATTTTTAAGTAGAGGATTAATAAAACGATTATTATTATATTATTAAAACTGTGTGGACAGTCCAGTGGCGCCCTCATTGAGGGGATTGCATTTCCTAAATACTAAATAAACGAAACAATTTCTGTATAATCCTTCATGTTAAGTTGTAGTTCTACTAATTCCGCAACTTTTGGTCTTTGTCACATAGTTTCATTTTGCTTATTTTTTGCTTTATTACCTAAACGGCAAATGGTGGCCACTTTTTCCGTTTATTTG
Organism: Pammene fasciana; assembly: GCA_911728535.1. Lineage (NCBI taxonomy): Eukaryota > Metazoa > Arthropoda > Insecta > Lepidoptera > Tortricidae > Pammene > Pammene fasciana. The sequence continues at coordinate 11,232,997 of OU452292.1, forward strand.
ATGAAGCCAACAGTAATTAATATAAAACTATATATCATAAGTTCTGGAATTAGTAGAACTATAACTTAACATCAGGGCTTATACAGAAATTGATTAGTTTATTAGGAAAGACAATCCCCCTAATGAGAGCGCCACTGGACGGTCAAACTTGACCGCCCTGAGCGCCAGCAGAAGACGTCGTATTAACCTTTTGAACGCTTTCTCTCTCGCATCAAAATCACAACCGGGAATCGAACCTGGTCAAAATCAATGTGTATAAATTCTGCAAGTTGCAAGAAGCACAACACTAATGGAAATCTTGTTTAAATAATTGAAAGAAAAACTCACCAATGAGATAATTATTTTATTTCAGTAAATGTTCCATTTGACTTGCAGAATTTATACTCATTGATTTTGACCAGGTTCGATTCCCGGTTATGTATCAAGAGTTAATAAAAAAGTTTGAATGTAATTATTATTAAATCTAAAATCGACGTCATGGTTCCTAAGAACAGATCTCGCTATCTCTCATAATTTCCGACTTCTCCATACTGACCCATTTGGATTGTACACCCGGTATATTGTTGTCTGTCTGCGCGGGCGGGGTGCTGCATTCTAGCGCGTCGTGCTCTCATCGCGCTCCGCTTCCACTCCGCTAACAAAACGTGCGAGTCCGACGAGTTTTAACTTGCACCCTAAGCTTGGTCGTGTTCATCATCATAACGTTCCCCAGGGTTCCCGGCTGACGTACTTTCACTGCTCGCTGCTGGGCTACTTCCTGGGGCTGCTGACGGCCACGGTGTCGGCCGAGGTGTTCAAGGCGGCGCAGCCGGCGCTGCTGTACCTGGTGCCCTTCACGCTGCTGCCGCTGCTGACCATGGCCTACGTCAAGGTAACCCGGGATTGAGATGTATACATATATATAAGCTGATATAGTTTATTAACCTACCGTGTATTCAGCACTGCTTTTAGCATCATGCAAAAGCGTAGTTTACTGGAACAGGCCTTCACGGAACCTAGAAATGTACCACTGCTTTATAACACAGTTGACCCTGATTAGCACTGCTCTTACGGAGCTAATTTTTTTCAATACGCAGACGACGCCGTATCGATACAACGCGAAATGCAGGCGAGTCAAATGCGGCTTGTAGACCTTTGCACACTTACAATACTTACATTCTAGAGATATTAAGGGGCTACTTTGAAAAATTATAGGTTTTTTCAAACGCTCTAGTGACTAAACGGGAAAAGGGACTGAATTTATTTTAGAATATATATTATTAGACTATATACTCTTGTTTATGGCACAAGCCGAAACACGATTGCTGAAAGTTGCCTCGATAGAAAAAAAATCCGAAGTTGGGTCCTTTTTCCCCTTATTTTTCTTAGCTTACGTAAACTATAAGAGATTAAGCAATGTAACTAAGTAAAAAATATGGTATTCTGGTTTATCCAAGAAGTCACAGAACCAAATTTAGACAAAACTTTATAGATTCGCTTATTTATCGTAGTTTAGTCAAAAAGTCTGATCCTTAAGAGCGCTGCATCTCTTTCTTCCGTGCACGGGAGCCATAAACGTGTCTCTTACGGATGGGCGTGGCTTGTCCGAATCGAGGAACGGCCTTAACACTTTCACGACCAGAAACCCGCTAGGCGGGCTCTCTGTTCGTAGCTACTACGCGCTACATACGACGAATACCTGGCTACGGGCTACGAGCGTAGCGCGTAGCACTAGGCGGTAATGAATGTGTTAATATACTAGAGATATCATTCATATCGATAGGTCGATACAGACGCAAAAAACTGCTCTGTGGAATAAAAGAAAAAAACCCGGTGTGCGTTAACCCTAGTAACTATTTTTTAAACGAATATGTGTGGTTTGCAGGGCGACCTGAGAAGAATGTGGAGCGAGCCGTTCATAGCGCCGGCCGGCAAGGGCGGCGCCGACTTCGACGTGTGATGCCTCCCGCGGGTCACTCACCTGCCGAGCCGCGGGTCACTCACCGCCACACTGCTACTGAAGGTCACCTCCCATCCATGCCTACCACTACGCCGGCACCAATCTATACAGGGCATTTGAAACTGCTCCCAGTCCTGACTTAGTTTGCCAAGTCTAAAATCTAACCAGACTGACAAGTAGATATTTCTGAGGGTGTACATGGTCAGCTAAAAATGTATTTTGGTCAGCAGAAAAATGTGATGGTCGGCAAGACGCTGGTCCGATACTATGTTCCACTTTTATCGAATTGAAATGAACACTATTAGTGACACTAAGTCTAGAAGAAATTGTAACATAGACCCTTGTAATATTGGGCCAGCGAAGGGTTAGACTTTTGCAGACCAGTTAAATCGTTTATTTCTGGCATACGCAAGTTGCATGAGTCTTCATTTCAAAGTTTATCCTTAGGTTAACTTAGTCAACTTGTATTTTTTGCAATTATGTTTTTATAAATCAGTGGTGCAGCATGTCCGTAAGAACGTAATCACTGCTTTAATAATGCGAGTTCGCCTCTAAAATCCTGAGGGAAGCGACACCACATGTAATGTAAATTATATACGTAAATTGTAATGCGGATTATTTAATTTTCATTGTAATACTAGTAACAATTTACTTTGAAATCAAGATTTCGTGGTAACCAGCTTGTCAGTGGGAAGGTAACCTCAATCTGCATCGTTTAGTTTATGGTTCATGCAGGATTTGCTCCGTTTTATTTAAGTGTTCTTACGTGTGTCTAAAAGACTCTGGAGTTTAGCGTTTCTTTTGAGTTTTTGATCAATATAGAACACTAACTGTATCTTAGTATAGTTCGTGGTGCGAGCGAGGGAATTGACCAAAGGCACCATTATATAGATTTTATAAAAATATGTCAGACTTCAGTAAGAAATAAAATTGGTATAAGTGATGTTTTGAGCCTTCATATATATGTTATTTGTTCTTTTCATGAAATCAGAATGAAGTACCTAATATTTTTATTTGAACTAAATGAAATCATCAAGAAAATGCACTCAACCACATTATTTACGTGAAAAGAACTATATTGTACATTCGTTTGGTAGTCACATACGTAAAGCATCATTCTCTTTCTGACTAGTATACTAGTGTGAAAGAGCTGCTCAATAATTAGTTGACAACCCAGAATAAAAAGCTATAGTCCCCGCTCGCCGCACGAACTCTACCGCTCGGCTGTATGAAGTGAATGAGGGTTTCCGGGGATCCAGGTGGCGGCACTGTGACGAGAGGTCTTTTTGAGAAACGCACACTAGTAAACTTGTAAAAAATATTGGTTCATGGACTCATATTATTAGTCTAATAAGTTTCGAGAAATGGGCCCAGGCTGTCAAAATCCACCAATTAAAAAACATGTGATTAAACGTGATTGGTGGATTATGAGATTTATGAGAGCTGGACCTCTCCCCACGGTGCTGCCACCTGTTGAAAGAATCGATTCAGGAAACCCTCATTGACAAGTTATTAACGATAAAGACATAGTAAGGTGTATGTTAGGCTAATACGCTTTCTTTCTAATTAATAAATAATTTTAGTCGAAGGAAAGTTACAGCACAGGGTAACTTTTAACACCTTTTTTGTGTATATGCTAAGGAAACGAGACCAGTGCGATTTATTCGATGTTAAGTTATACATGCGTTTTTGCATCTTATTTTTCACAAACTAATTTTAATTTTTATGGCATCTATTACAAAAGTTGGCCTTTGGCAGTTTTATTAATAGTTTGAACAAATAAACTAAGGAGCCAATCAAATTGCCCGATACTATGAACTAAAAAGTACACTTAGTACAATGCACTTTCGTGTGAAATAGACGTGAGAATTACGATTAATATTTTGAAGATACGCACCCATGTTTTTATTTTGGCTATACTTATGTATGTCAAAGAAGTAATGTAAACATCCAAGTGTATATAAAAATTTATCCGCGCATGTTATAATATAATATAAGCATACATGTATGTATGCCTTTTTATTCCGTGTGCAAGTTTTGCCCGAATATTCGTGTTATATCTCTCTCTTTACTATTAGATAAGAAAGAGACGCAATGACGAATATTCGGCCGAATCCCCGATATGTGGCCCTAGGGTACTACGTTAACATTACGCTTATTGTAAAGAACAATCGCATGTCACATTTCTGTTTTTTTTTCATTCATTATTCATCTAAACTTAGTGTACAACGATATGATGACATCACAATACTCAAGGAGAAGCATTTTGCACGATTTTTAAAACTGTAAAGTCACAAGCTGCTTAAAATGCAACTACTTATAATATTATAAGGACGGCAACCTTTACAGGCGAGGGAAAACAGAAAGCCAATGGTGCCAAAATATGAAGAAAAAATCGCCAAAATATCTTGCCCTGGGGGTTGTCCTGTCTACTCGGTTTTAATTAAAATTATAGGATTGCACGTATAAGCAAAGATCTCCCTAAGAATCTCTTTAAACTACTGTGGATTTGATATATTATGATATGATATGTGTCACGAATGTGTTGATTGGGATCTTTAAACTCGATCAAACTGATGTTTTTTTTATTTGCAAATGTTTACTAATAGTAATTTCGTAACCGCCAAGTCATCATTTTGGTTAACTACGATCAAACTTTGTTGTCACTGCCTTAGACTGATGTTTTCAATAAAGATTTAGAATTTCTATATGATGAGGGAGGTTAGGAGTAAGGTATGTCTAATGTTGTTATTATTCACACAACTGTACTGTTGTTGTAAATTATTTGATTGAATTTAATGAATGATGTCATGTAAGACACTACATCATAAGGTTCATATGAGGTATCTTAGTATGTGTGATTAATTTTTTATGAACTTTTGATTTACCTTTAATAAATTAAAGTTTTAAGTAGTAGTTTTTAATAAAGGATAATAATAAGTTTACAATGCGGAGATAAACATTAAACAGTATTTTTCTGATTATGACAAAAAGTGATATAATTTATTGAGGCTTACAACTATGTATGGAATATAAATTTGAAAAGCATCAATTTGTCTGTTTGTATTGTACAAGTATTAGTGTTTATGATAACCTAAAATTAAGCTAATAAATTGTTTCTACGGAATGTTTAAAAGTAACAATGTTTTGTCTATTTTAAGGATGATCAATTGATCATTAACCCGCTTATTCTGTTCAAAAACGTATTTCAAACCTCATTGAACTAAATCATCCTTTGTCCTTATCTGTCACTTTGATAGTTGTAGATGTTAGAAACAGACAAAAGATAATATAGCTAAATTAAATAAGATTTGAAACACGTTAATGAATAAGCGGGTAATAATTTCGGTGCATTTTAAATTGTATTGTGTAAAGTATCATTGAGAGTTTCCGTTGATGTACATACAAACATATATATGATAATGATAAAAGATTGATGTTGTATCAAGTATCACATCCTGTCAAAGATTGCACTCTGATGTAAATATAGCCCAAATTGACATTCAGTATCCACAAATTTGGTAAAACGCATTTAGTATTTTTATTACATACGTACTGTGAAAGATTACTGACAGAATACCTAATAAAAATATTAGATGTAAGTAAAAAAGTATTTTATTTCAACTTTATTGTCAGCTTGAAGCTAATACTTAAAATACTGCCACTTAAAAGTGCAGTTTTATCATTCTTGTAATTACAACTTGGTCTTTTAAATATTTGGAAAGAAAACTATTGTAACTCGCGCGTGACTCGAAAGTATGCAGTCGCGCGGTGGACAATGCATGATGCTAAGTCGCCAGATTGCGAGAGCACACTTGGTTATATTTCGGATGTGATAGCTGCTGAAGCGACAACTTTCCATCCGCTTGATTTTGTCTTAGGCGGTCAAAGGGTTAAGGAGGCAGTTGAATGTTTATTGAAACCAAATTTATTTAATATCTATTTATTAGCCTCAACCTCTTTATTAGTATCCCTTTTTTGGATGAACCGCAGCTGCTTCTTACGCATTCTCTTCAGTTTGGCCGAGTTGGTGATGACCTGAACGACTTCAGCCTTTGCCTTGTTCTCGGCGGAGCGCTTGATGTTCTCTCTTCTCCTTTCTTTCCTTGTCACTTCCTTTTGTTTTAATTCTTCTAACACTTGCCGAGACAATTCCTTAGTCCTCTTCAACTCTAGTCGAAGGGCAGTCTTCTTTTTAAAATCTTGTGTGAGCCCTTTTGTCTTATTTACTGTAGCAAACCTGAAAAATATATGATTATGATAGACGATGCTTGAAAGTTATGTAGACATATGGGTAAATTTGTTTAGCAAGGAAATTGAGTTATACCACTAAACTATAGGTATTTTACCTTTCCTTCTGCGTTTTCCAAAAACGTCCAGATTTAGGACGCCCCCTAATAGCTTCTGGCATTTCCTTCTTCTCTATTTTTGATGAAGATTTAGGAGCTTGAACAGCAGCTACGTTTTCAGGTTCTTTTTCTTGATTTTGTTTTAAACCTTTTACTATAGAAAGAACTTGGTCTTCTACGGTTTGTGCCATTTTCAACTTATACGGTCAGAATAGTATAATATTCGTAATCGCAAGGCTATCAATGAAGGAAATCTAAAAATCTCAAAGGAGATAAACACACCACAGAAACACACGTGTAAAAACGACATTGACAGTATTGACACCGTTGAGTTGGTTGACAGATGAGATGAGGGGTCATTCTTTGTTTTATATCGCCGGCAACACTGGTCAAAAAGCCTCTCGGCATTGGTCAACGCATTAATGTTACCAAGTTAAAATCAGCTTGTTTACGGCTCAAAACACACCTAGCGGAATGGAGGCAGTAATGTATGGCGGGCATAGACAAATTTCCGCTACCATAGACAAATTTAAGCATTTTGTCTATGAATTGGCTTAATTCCGCTGTGATTCCGCTATGTGTGTTTTGACCCTAACGCGATTTTTAAAAGCGGTATTAGACATTGCAACCTGCAGGGCCCAATCTGTCAGTTTGGAAGGTGTAATTAAAGGTAGGGCCCGTAGAGAGCTGAAGGAAGGGAGGGAGAGGCAAGGTACACAACAGATTGGGCCCTGCAGGTTGCAATGTCTAATAGCCGTTTAATACATTGCGGTTTTTGATCTATCGATTGATTTCGTTGCACCTACCTAGACGGCAATGTCTCAAAATCGCGCGCGAGTTTTGTGTTAAAATTGCGCCGATTGTAGAGGCCATTAAACTCAATGTTTTGAACGCCAGCCCATTATCGTAAGGTTGGCTAGCCTGATTTTTTTCAAATTTTGGGGTATGTTCATAAGCTGCACAACTGCTGAAATCTGTGCCACATTGACATATGATTCATATCTGTCATTCCTGTCATTTTTCTGTGTGTAATCGAATTTTTGATTAATTTGTGATATCGTTTTTAAAAGGAAATTTATCAAGCAAGGTTGCGAAAAAGTTTGTTAAAGAACACTGATACGCTTTCAAATCTTCCTTTAAAATAATAACGGAAAGGTGTAGGTTCCAGCGGACGTTTCAGACAAGGAAAATAAACGGAAAAAATGCCTGTAAGTCGTGTTAGAATTATAGAAAGTTTGCTATTTAAAGTGTTATATTACGAGTTAATAGTGCCCTTCGTTCGCAGGCGTATCATTCGACGTTAACAGATTACACGCAGTCGATCGGCAACCTGGCGCTCTTGCCGCTTCGCACGGCCAACCGGGGACCCGCCCCGAACAACGCGAAGTTGGAACTGGACATCATAGATGAAGCGCTTAATTATTTTAAGGCCAATGTATTTTTTAGGTTCTATGAAATTAAGGTAAGTTTTGTGAAATTAGTAACATTAGCCTTTTACAAACCATCCTACCGTTGCTTGTTACCACTTGTTACTATAGAAGACTGCAGTCAAATCAGTACTTATTTTCTAATGGGCAATATTTATATTTGTAAAACATGCAGTACAGTTTTATTGTGCCAATGAATAATTCATACCCATTAAAAAGTAATGAAATAGTTAAAAAATAAAACATTTTTTTTATTTTTTTACTTTTTCGTTATTAATAAATGACCGCACCCCACGTTCAGCGCCAAGGACGGATATATTCGTCATTAAAGATACCATATGTTTACTCTATATTCATTATCACTATCAGTTTGGCATATGAATGAGTGCATTGGCATTTGTAGAAGCATCAAAAAGGTTAATTTAAAAATGTCAGCTTTTGATTGCTTAAAATTGAGTAGGCAGTCCTTTACCCCATTTTCTTGGAATAAGCTTGAATTTCTCCTAATTTCAATAATAAATTACAGTCGGACGCAGACCGAGTGCTCATTTATCTGACCCTGTACATCTCGGAGTGCCTGAAGCGGCTGCAGAAGTGCTCCAACAAGAACCAGGGCCAGCAGGAGATGTACATGCTGGCCATATCCAAGTTCGACATTCCTGGGGAGGCGGGGTTCCCGCTCAACTCGGTGTATGCCAAGCCTTCTAGTCCTCAAGAAGCTGGTGTGTATAAATTGCTTTATCAGTCCTTTCAAAAGGCAAATATGATTTCTGAGTTGTAGGAAAACAATTTTTAGTTTCTTAGTTTTTTAATTATTAATCTCAATTTTTTTTCTGGGAGACAGCTCGCCTGTCACTCAAGAGTTCTAGCTGTCTAAAACTAAGTAGGGCTTTTAGAAAAAAAATAAACCTGTAAATGTATATTTAGTTTTTTGCCTATTTTGCAATAGGGTAATTTCAGAGTAATATCTGAACATTGTTAAATATGGGACTTGCTCAAATTATTACATTTGAGTAAGACAAAATGTACACAAGAAAAAACCTAAATATTATTATTTGAGCTCATGTAGATTTGAGCTAGTTATTAATTTAGTTTAACATTTGTACTGTAGTGCCTCTGTATATTTAATTATTATGTAAATAAAATTTATAATATTGTTCTAATTATAATCCTAAGTCATGTCATAGTTACACAGATAATAAAAGACAATGTATAGTTTCTTTTTTTTTTACAGATTTGATGAGACAGTACTTACAGCAACTGAGACATGAGACTGGTGCTCGAGTCTGTGAGAAGGTAAAAGAATCTTCCATTTTTTTTAAACCACATGAGTCCAAGAAATTTCAATTTACCAACAGTTATATTATTTGTCTCAGTCATTATTGGATCATTCTGTAGTAAATGTATTTTTAGAAAAGGATTAAAAGTTAAGAAACAAATAGGCACAAGTGAACTATAAGATCAAGGTGTTTGTCTAATTAAATTTTCAACTGGAGGAATATATATTTAAAAAAACACTACATGATTAGGTTCAGGCTTCGCTAGGAAGCAGCTCAGGCGATGTAGACCCACCTCCGCTGAGGTTGCTTGCACGGTTGTCAGCTGAGGCGCACCACACTACATTGCCCGAGCTGCTTCGCGCGTCGATATACTCGCGAGGCTGCCTGCTTTGTCACATACAGAACTGGTAAAAATTATTATATATTACAGGTGTTTGCTACAGAAGATGGAAAGCCTAGCAAATGGTGGCTCTGCTTTGCCAAGAGGAAATTCATGGACAAGTCCCTCTCTGGCCCTGGACAGTAAAACAAGACAGAATTTATATTATAAGCATTTATTTTACATTTATCATGATTCTTACACATTTTCTTTCTGTATAAGTGCATTGAAAATTTATTTATACATGAATTTTATGATTTCTTCAAGAGTATTATAGCAATAAAAATACTAAAAATAGTTGGCCTTTGATTTGGGTATGTAATACTCATTAAAATAATATGTAATATAAATGACTTTTAATTACTAAACAACTTTAAAAACAAAGTTGTTACTAAAAATCTTTTTTTTCACGTTGAACACATTAAAGACACCATGTCACAGACCTCACTAATATCTATTCCACTTATTCATAAACGGTCACTAAATTTAAGAGATCGCTGATAATCGTTTGTCCCATTCCCTCATATAGGTTGGACGGAAAGGGACAAAGGATTATCAGAGGCCTCCCAACTTTAGTAGACGTTTATGAATAAAGGGGTATGACTTTTTGAGGTAAGATAGTTCAAAGACCATATTCTTTAATAAGTTGCCCAGCTATGACCAGCCTCTGTATCTCGGAGGTGCCCTCGTATATTTCTGTAATCCTGGCGTCTCTGTAATGTCGCTCCGCGGGCATATCTGATACGTACCCCATGCCGCCAAGAATCTGAAAAGAGAGAAATGGTTTTTAAAAATGGTACAAATTTTTAATCTAATCGGACATTCTGTTCTGTGCTTATTGGTACTAGTCATAAAACGAAAAGTTTGTTTTATTTCTTGCTAATAATCCTTTCATCTTTGAGACAAATAGCTAATTTGTAAATAATTGCAGGTTTTTAAAACCCGAAACTCATCGCGTTACAATAGGGTCACGTGACACAAGGGCCCAGGATCAATCTTACCTGTATACACTGATGAGACAAGAAAGTAGCAGCCTCAGAGGCCGCAAGCTTAGCCATGGCAGCCTCCTTAGTGAACGGCTTCTTATTGTCCTTGAGCCACGCCGCCCGCCACGTCAGCAGTCGCGCGGACTCCAACTGAAGGGCCATGTCGGAGAGCTTGCTTTGGATGGCTTGTAGCTTCATTATGGGCTTGCCGAATGCCATGCGCTTTGACGCGTATTCTATGGCCACGTCTAGTGAGGCCTGGTAATAATTAAGATAAGATTGAAAAATGAAAAGCTTTGTATTAAAAAATCATAAAAGTAGGTAATGACTCTGTAATTCTGTATACATGCTTGGAAAATAACATAATATAAATATTGGTATCTTTATATGAAGCTAATACCGCGGTCAAATCCCTGGCTACTCATTTAGGGAGCTTGACACTCAAAAGTGTTAAGTAAATCATTTTTATTGTCTATGAATGAGTGTAGTAGCCTTATCTATATCTAAATACCCAAATAAAGTTATTGTTCAAAGTCCTTTGTTGAGCAAACAACATTATGCAATAGATATTAAGTATAATAAAACAATGCAGCAATTTACCTGAGCTATACCTAATGCCTGGGAAGCAATACCGATCCTTCCAGCATCCAAAGTCATCATGGCAATCTTGAATCCCATCCCCGGCTGGCCCAAGATATTCTCCTTTGGGATTTCACAATCCTCAAATATTAGAGAGCAAGTTGATGATCCCCTGATACCCAATTTATCTTCCTTCTTCCCTAAATCTAAGCCTTTAACAGGCTTTGGTACTAAAAATGCAGAGATTCCCTTGTGCTTCAGACTCTTATCTGTGGTAGCAAACAAAACTGCAGCCTTGCTCTCATACCCATTAGTTATCCAGCATTTGGTTCCATTTATGACCCATTTGTCTCCAGCGTCTTTGGCCATTGTTGACGCAGCTCCAGCGTCAGACCCATTTCCTGGCTCTGATAGAGCAAAACAACCAACAGGGTCACCTAAAAATTGGGAATAAGAATTAAATATAATAAGATTGCAATTTTTCTACATCCTTTAAAGCAGGGGTTGGCAACAGGCGGCCCGCAAACCGGTCACTTGTGGCCTGTGAGCCTCCTGTTAGAAGTCATTGTTATGGACAACCAACAATGGACATGGATAAACAACAAAAGGTGTTAACCATTTGCCTGATAAAGACAAATTATTAACATAGTGTGGCCTGTGCCAATTTTGTTAGCTACTATGTGGCCCTTGGCTGCTAAAAGGTTGCCGACCCCTGATTCAAAGCTTTAACATTATATTGTGAATGACAAAATTACAATTTACCAATGCAAAATGGGGTGACAAACTGCTCCTTCTGCTTGTCATTGCCAAAGTGCAACACAGGCCCGAGATATAAGGAATTATTGACTGACATGATGACGCCAGCGGAAGCGCATCCTCGGGATATCTCCTCCAGCGCAATAGCATACGCAAGGTAGTCTAACCCAGCTCCACCAAGTTCTTCCGGCGTCGCTATAGCCATGAGACCCAAGTCACCCATCTTCTTGATAGCGTCTCCGGGGTACAAATGCTCGCGATCGTATTTGGCGGCGTTGGGCTTCAGTTCTCCTTCGGCGAAGTCCCGGCATGTCTTCTGGAGCATTTGGTATGTGTCGGACAGAGCTGACAGCGAAGCTATGCATCTTGAATTCCGGATAGGAGCTGCTAATCAAAATATTTATGACCACAAAATACTTGCTCGTAGTATTCCTTATAAAATATTTATAAGGAATACTACGTATCCTTTTCCTTGCAAAATATTTCAGCAAGCAATGTATCGCTGCCTATATGATTGCGTTGCCTTTAAAACGTCACAATTGATTATGTGTCCAAAGTGTATACGCAATACATTACTGCTCGAAGAAATACCAAAAAATAATAATGGTAATTAATGGTGGTAATTAACAGTTGAGTAAATATTTGTTGCAATATCGATATAAAATTTCAAAACAAGTGCCTGGTTTCCATTTGCGGTATATTAAAGATATACATAGTATAACTTACCTAATGCTGGAACCGATTTGGCTAGAATACTCAACATTTTCACTAATGCTAAAATTAAATGCTAGGTAATTTAACTAAAAGTTAATAAAAACAAAACAATGATAAAAAGTACTTTGAACTCTTTGAAGCTGTCAATCGAATATTTCGGTTGTCATTTGTTGGCTATTTATCTTTGCAATCCATCAAATGTAAAGAAAGCTTAATGAAAATAGGTTCATTTAAAATAATGGACTTTAGTAGTACACAATAAAGTTCAGATTAGATTATAAAAAATAATAACTTAAAACTTTTTGGATAGAACTTGACGTATTTTTTTTAAATTGTAACCATTTAATATTTAAAACATTTTAATTTGATTTTACTACTGTTTATTTGTCTTTTTATGCCAATATTGTTTGTTAGAATATTTACAAACGGTAGTTGAAATCTATATGAAAATCATGTATGAAAATGAAGTCTAAAAATTGTGACGGACAAAATTTATTCCTATTATAGGCAACATTAGCTAATGTCCGTCAGCTATTTGTCAAACAAAAACATCTCGATAACACGAAAAAATAACTAGTTACAATGATAAAATGGAGATATTATTGAGATTTGTCCCACCAAATCCACTAAGATTAACCGTTTCTAGAATTTTATTTAACCAAGTAGTTCATTACACTAGGTAAGCATTGTAAGTTCTCGTTTGTATGCACCAAAAGATTACGTACATAACCTCTTCATTAAATTTTTTAGATTGGCTGAAGTAGGAAAGCTTGAAGCTCCGAAGACTTCTGGCAAATATGACACTGGACAGTTAATACTACACAAGGTTTTCGGGTATAGAGGAGTGATACTGTTCCCATGGCTCGCGAGAGTGTATGATAGGGATGCATCCAATAAGAAGGAGACTCCGGAGGCCTCAGGCCCCGGGGAGGCCTCAGGGGACACGCTCTCTAACGTGGGGAAAGAGGTCAAGGGCAGGACTCACACCTTCTACCAGGTGCTGATAGACACAAGGGATGCACCTTACATAGTAAGTTTTTACACATTTTATGTCTATTGTTAAGCATGGCTTGTATCTGGTTGTCTCTTTGTTCCGTTAAGATACCTCAGCATAGTATATTATATATCATTATATCATGACTACTTTGAAAAACAAATGTCTTATGTTATTAAGCTCAAGCTCGGGTTAATTTATCTTAGAATGAGTTCTTTTCAACCAAAGAGCCCATATCATAGTTTTTTTTTCATAGTAGTGGTCTAGTGGTATTACAAGTTATTAGTTTATCCATAATTGCTATCTATTCGAAACACTATCTACTTATTATTATTTTTAAAATATTTGTCCCTTAGAGATGTACCTACAATGTTTTTTTTTTCTGCCAAGTATGTCCTTCAAATTCAGGGTGTCTATGGGAATACAATATATTGGTGTTTGGCTTACATTGTAATATTAAAATGTTAATTTTTGGCTGTGCAATCAAACTTCGACATGAGACCCGAGTGGAAAAAAAAGGTACCAAACAAAAGTGAATATAATAAATGTTTGAATAACAAATGTTAACCGTAACGCTTATTGTTGTGTGATTATGCCTTATATTAAGTTTTTTAATACATTGAGCACTAGGAACTCACTAAGTAGGCTATCCATTTGTAGTCACTTTCCTCTACATACGAGGCAATAAGCAAATTTGCTACAAGCGTAGACCGTAGCAAACTGTGGTCCGGAATATGTTGATTAAAGATTTTGAATGTTCTTACTTTGATGTGCTTTTGCTTTATCAAGAGGAAACTACACTCTAGAAACGGAAAACGAGTCACCATATAGGAAAATTTTTACACATTTTATGTGACCCATTTTTATAGTCCTTGAGTATAATAAAACAGTCTAGTCAATGATTAACTGATTTGCATGACTTAACAAGAAGTATTTTACTAAAACCACTAATTAAAGAAACAAGGTGTACAGTCAACACAGTTAACTCTGAACCTTACTCCTTCGTAATAAGGTCTAAGGTTCAGAAGTGAAACATGTGTTTAATGTTGACTGTACAGTGGACTGTACCAGCAATAGTGTCTTCCTACACGAAGGCAGCAAAAATATGTGACACACATTTATTTTAATGGCCTTTCTGTAGAAAGATATTATTACCGGTGACTACATGTTTTTAGTGTCTTTTAATTTTAGAATATGATTACGATTAGACAACTTTTCACATGTATTTTTTTTTCCCTGCAGCATACAGTTAGTTGGGTACACCGGTGGCATTTTTAAAATCGAATAATTCCTTTTTACTACAGACTACTGACATCTAATAGAAAATCACTTGAATGAAATATATTTTAGTAGTAACATATTTGTGATTGATGTGTTTTGATGTTACATATAAAATTATTCCAGTAGGGACAATGAATTAATAAATAAAGTCTTCGGGCCCATGTGCGTTAGCATTGGGCCGAGCGTGCGTTTGCCTCGGGCGAGGCACGTCCACACTAGCCGAGTTGCCTCGCGCGGCAATTTCCTCGCACCAGGTGTACCACGCCTATTAATCTATATACTATAGGCAAATTAACAAGAGCTGGCGCCGAATGTCTATGAAAATATTGACAGTTAATGTCCCAATCTCATTATCATACCCCGGGGTTTTCGGTGCGGGAATGATTTCGTGTATTTATAACTTTGTTTATTGTAAAGTAATTACCAAACTATGAATTTATGTTTGATGTATTAGTTTAGTTTTTGTGCTAATAAATATTTCTTATTCTTAATTAAACGTAGGTAGTAAGGTCCAAATGTGCTTAGTAATGTTAAATTAGTATTGTTTTTTACAGTTTTTACCTGTTATTTGGCTAGTGTATAACATTCCCGCACCGAAAACCCCGGGGTATGATCATTATATATCACAAATGTCTTGCCATCATAAAAAGTAAAATGTTTATTTAGCGGCTTCGCCTGATAGTTTGTGTATACATGTATACATATATGCCAAACGATTAATCATAAAATAAAACAGTTTCAGTGTACCAGGCTACACAATACACATGTAAAACTTGGTTGCAGCGCGCGCAAACAGAGGCAGTGACGTTCCTAGGCAACCAGGAGTCGTCACGGAGCCTCTACGCCATCCCGGGGCTGGACTACGTGGCGCACGACGACATCATGCCCTACTCGTCCGTGGAGCGCGTGCCGCTGCAGCACGAGCTGTTCGACAAGTTCCTGATGCACAGCCCGGACAAGGGTGAGTGTCTCAGAGCCTGGGCCAGGAGTCGCGCAGCCTATACATCCCGGGGCTGGACTACGTGGCGCACGACGACATCATGCCCTACTCGTCCGTGGAGCGCGTGCCGCTGCAGCACGAGCTGTTCGACAAGTTCCTGATGCACAGCCCGGACAAGGGTGAGTGTCTCAGAGCCTGGGCCAGGAGTCGCGCAGCCTATACATCCCGGGGCTGGACTACGTGGTGCACGACGACATCATGCCCTACTCGTCCGTGGAGCGCGTGCCGCTGCAGCACGAGCTGTTCGACAAGTTCCTGATGCACAGCCCGGACAAGGGTGAGTGTCTCAGAGCCTGGGCCAGGAGTCGCGCAGCCTATACATCCCGGGGCTGGACTACGTGGCGCACGACGACATCATGCCCTACTCGTCCGTGGAGCGCGTGCCGCTGTAGCACGAGCTGTTCGACAAGTTCCTGATGCACAGCCCGGACAAGGGTGAGTGTCTCAGAGCCTGGGCCAGGAGTCGCGCAGCCTATACATCCCGGGGCTGGACTACGTGGCGCACGACGACATCATGCCCTACTCGTCCGTGGAGCGCGTGCCGCTGCAGCACGAGCTGTTCGACAAGTTCCTGATGCACAGCCCGGACAAGGGTGAGTGTCTCAGAGCCTGGGCCAGGAGCCGCGCAGCCTATACATCCCGGGGCTGGACTACGTGGCGCACGACGACATCATGCCCTACTCGTCCGTGGAGCGCGTGCCGCTGCAGCACGAGTTGTTCGACAAGTTCCTGATGCACAGCCCGGACAAGGGTGAGTGTCTCAGAGCCTGGGCCAGGAGTTTACAAAATTATGACAGTCGAAGAAAGCATGGAGCTCCAGATTTAACCCTTTGACCGCCAAGCGGAGAAATCGTGCCACTGACGCCTGAGCGCGCGAGCGCACTCGGTTATATTTTGGACGTGATATCACCCGCTGGCGCTGAGGGTGCGACTTTCCGTCCATGTGATTTGACGTATCTTTTGAGGTCAAAGTGTTAGCTGTGCAAGCTGTGTGCAGATGCAAAATGTATGATGGAGTTGCCTTACGCGGCAAACAGGTTCATATTGCGCGTGGCAAGCATCTGCAAAACATACTGTCCACGCGCCTTGCCGTGCGTAATCAGGGACTACGCAGGAACTACGGGAGCTATTAAAGTTCCAAAAGCGTGTGGTAGAATTTAGCCTAGTTTTTGCAAAAAAATGCTGGGTTTCAACAGAAATGCATATAAGTAAATAATTACAAAAACCCTCTTATATTTTACTACCTGTTGATGACGCTTTGCATTGCTTTGACTTTTGACAGACCCACCATTCATAGCTCAAGAAACACTCCGCGCGTGGCAGAAGAAGAACCACCCCTGGCTCGAGCTGAGCGACGTGCACCGAGAGACCACGGAGGGCGTGCGCGTCACCGTCATACCGTTCTACATGGGCAGCCGCGAGAGTCAGAACTGCGCCGTCTACTGGGTAAGTAGTCTGGTTTCTCATTGTACACTCCCCACAGTAAGTCACCATCATAAGGTTCTACAATTTCTACATATACAGCCGCGAGAGCCAGAACTGCGCCGTCTACTGGGTAAGTAGTCTGGTTTCTCATTGTACACTCCCCACAGTAAGTCACCATCATAAGGTTCTACAATTTCTACATATACAGCCGCGAGAGCCAGAACTGCGCCATCTACTGGGTAAGTAGTCTGGTTTGTCATTGTACACTCCCCACAGTAAGTCACCATCATAAGGTTCTACAATTTCTACATATAAAGCCGCGAGAGCCAGAACTGCGCCGTCTACTGGGTAAGTAGTCTGGTTTGTCATTGTACACTCCCCACAGTAAGTCACCATCATAAGGTTCTACAATTTCTACATATAAAGCCGCGAGAGCCAGAACTGCGCCGTCTACTGGGTAAGTAGTATGGTTTGTCATTGTACACTCCCCACAGTAAGTCACCATCATAAGGTTCTACAATTTCTACATATAAAGCCGCGAGAGCCAGAACTGCGCCGTCTACTGGGTAAGTAGTCTGGTTTCTCATTGTGCACTCCCCACAGTAAGTCACCATCATAAGGTTCTACAATTTCTACATATAAAGCCGCGAGAGCCAGAACTGCGCCGTCTACTGGGTAAGTAGTCTGGTTTCTCATTGTACACTCCCCACAGTAAGTCACCATCATAAGGTTCTACAATTTCTACATATAAAGCCGCGAGAGCCAGAACTGCGCCGTCTACTGGGTAAGTAGTCTGGTTTCTCATTGTGCACTCCCCACAGTAAGTCACCATCATAAGGTTCTACAATTTCTACATATAAAGCCGCGAGAGCCAGAACTGCGCCGTCTACTGGGTAAGTAGTCTGGTTTCTCATTGTACACTCCCCACAGTAAGTCACCATCATAAGGTTCTACAATTTCTACATATAAAGCCGCGAGAGCCAGAATTGCGCCGTCTACTGGGTAAGTAGTCTGGTTTCTCATTGTACACTCCCCACAAAGTCACCATCATAAGGTTCTACAATTTCTACATATACAGCCGCGAGAGCCAGAACTGCGCCGTCTACTGGGTAAGTAGTCTGGTTTCTCATTGTACACTCCCCACAGTAAGTCACCATCATAAGGTTCTACAATTTCTACATATAAAGCCGCGAGAGCCAGAACTGCGCCGTCTACTGGGTAAGTAGTCTGGTTATCAATGTGCACTCCCCACAGTAGGTCACTATTATAAGGTTCTACAATTTCTACATAACAGCCGCGAGAGCCAGAACTGCGCCCTCCACTGGGTGAGAACCGCATGTTCGGCAATCAAATTACATTATTGGTTGTAGGTTAACGTAATTTACATGCACAAGGTTGAAAGGTGCCAATAATATCAGTATATCTTACACGTCTTTGTTAAAATGTTGATATTTGTCCAGTGGCGGTACTGCATCCGACTTGAGAACCTCGGCGCCGCAGCGGTCCAACTGCGCGAGCGGCACTGGCGCATCTTCTCCCTCTCCGGCACCCTCGAGACAGTCCGGGGCCGCGGCGTGGTGGGGCAGGAGCCCGTGCTGGCCAGGCACTCGCCCGCCTTCCAGTACTCCAGCCACGTCAGCCTGCAGGCGCCCTCGGGGCACATGTGGTACGTGTCACTACTGGGGCATCGCTCTCGAGACAGTCCAGGGCCCCACCAAGATCATTTCTGAACATCTCACTTGCTTAGCTACTTCGGAGACACACACACAGACACAAGACAAAAGTGCAAGCTGTTCCATCCATACATATCTGCATCTAAACGTCCCGCCCGAGTAATAGGAGTATTCCAGTCTAAGTTCGAAGTCACAGTTTAGTTGAGGAAGGGTGTAAATTTTCCATTTCCCACTATACAGTACACAGCCTAATAGCAGTACTTAAATGGAGCCCAAATCACGTAAAAAAATGTTAACGTTAACCTTTAGACTGCCCTTCCACTTTAGGCGCAGATAAGCGGAATCAACCAATAAGCTGCCTGAGATAAAACGCAGATAATGCTATTCGTTGATTCCGCACGTCCCTGGCTCAGTGTAAAGACAGCCTTACGCACATTTTGGCAGTAAGATACTTATTTACTTACTTATTTGGCACAACGACCCAAAATTAGTCTTGGCCTCCGAAATAAGAGCGCACCAATTTGCTCGGTCCTGCGCTATTTCACGCCAGGTTTCACCGGCACCGAGCTCATGAAGATCAGCTCCTACCCTGTCTGCCCAGCGATACTTAGGACGACCGGCAGGACGGCGTCCAGTCGGCAGTAAGATGCTACATTAAAAAAAAATTGTTTTACGGTGCAGGGGTACGTTCCGCATGGAGCGCGAGGACGGGTACACGTTCGACTGCCGCATCCCGCCCTTCTCGCTGGAGAGCAAGCCCGACGACGCGCCCGCGCCGCCCGCGCCCTCCGCGTAACCGCACAAGTCTCTAGTCGACGAGCGACGCGCGCCCTACCAGGGCGACGAGGAAGCAGAACTTAACGTTATCTAGTTTTAATAACCATTCTTTTTAACCTTTTCGCCGCCAATACACACTTCGTCACTCAGGCGATGAATTTTCTATAACGCGATATAGTAAACCTTAATTGATTGCATGAAGGTTCATTTTAAACTGTAACCATGCTTTTCCATAGCGACGTGAGTTCTTTGGCGGTGAATGGGTTAATCTTGTTTTTTTATCAAACTATATTTGCAATGAAAACAATTAATACTGTGCATTGATATTATGTTTTTGACAAATTGACACCTACATTTTAACATTATTAAAACAACTACTATAATTACGGTTAATAACATTTTTTTTGTGTGCAATTGAAATTGTAACATGAGATTAAGTTAGCAATAAAGCCAATAAATACGCTGTGATAGCAAACAAATCACTATCATTTGAATGTTTTTGCCTTTGAAAATGTTAAATCTGAATTTTTAGACTTCTGCTTCCTAAATTACAAGGAAAAATTAAACATCGTGAATGTGGCCATACTATCACCATTTTAGAATTGTGACTTGTGAACCAGGGACACTGAAAAACGGAACTTTCCACTTTAAAATTAATGAACTAATTAATTGTTTACATCTACAAAAATAAGCAATTACAAATCGTAACTTCGGATCGCATGTGAAGTAGTTTTTATAGTAGAATTTCTAATTTTATGCAACTGATTTTCTATTCTATGACGATATGCAAAGTAATTTATTAAATAAAGAAAAAACTAAAAAAAAAACCTTTAAAAAGGGAAATAAAAAAACCAATCCCAAAATAAATGGAATTAAAAAAACTTTCTATAAGCTGGAAAATTTATAATGAGGATAAAATCCCACAGATTATAAATAAAACCTTTGACTTGAGGTCTAGATACTCTGTAACATAGATTGTATGGATTTGGCATATCTAAAAGCAAGTTTTTTTGCGATGGTGGCGCTCTCTGCGCATCTTTGTGGGTTTATCCACATTAAAAAAAATGAGTTTTGTTAGCTGAAGTTTTTGCTCGGTTAAAATCAACAACGGAGGTAGTTATTATAGTAAAAAAACTACTAATTTTCGTTTTTCAGTGTTCCTAGTAGTAGAAACCCATTAGGTACTAATAATAACTTACTACATCAACGAAGATGTTTACGTAACTAATATTAGCCAATTCTTCGTCATAAGTAGCGTACCGCGGTCCATAGTTATATTTGTATTATAATTTAATTATAGTATATACGGACCTCTATTCATCGCAAACCTTGTTCGTTCTACTTGATAATAAATTAGTAATTTTTTAAAATAAATAGATCTTTATTAAATTACAGTATTGTGAACGGTTTATTATTATTCATATTGAATTGCCCATGGTTGAGAAATAAAACATCGCAAATATCTCTAAGAGGTTTTAATGACTCGCAGAACTTAACTAGTTTAATGGAAGTACATATACATTCTGATTTCACTATAAATATCGAAGCTATTATACATTAATTTTCACCTCAGCAGTTCGAACAAGCCTACTTTCCTCACTCCCTGGAGTGACGAAAGTGCGACTTTCATCACTACAGGGAGTGAAATTTTGTTTCTAGAAGGTTTTCGTCATAATGATGATGCCTTTCATGTTAATAAATGTGTTTTTTTTACTTTAATATGTTCTCACTACTGAGGTGAAAAGTTGTATGTGTCACACGAGAGGATTTTTTTTTTACATCTCGTGTTCTTGAGATCCCTCGCTACACTCAAGATTCAAACCTAGAATCACTCGCTTCGCTCGTGATTGAATTATAGAATCTTTCGCTTACTCGGGCCTCAAAATCAACACTCGCAAGAAAAACCAACTTTCCTCTCTTGTTCCACAAATAACTATTGTACAATGTTATAAATAAACCCAGAAACAAGTACAAGTAAAAGTGCCTAATGCGAATAACAGACAGAAAGCGGTATGTCAACGCTTCCTTTTTTAGGGTTCCATACCCAAAGGGTAAAAACGGGCTATTACTAAGACTCCGCTGTCCGTCCATCCGTCTGCCACTAGGCTGTATCTCATGAACCGTTATAGTTAGACAGTTGAAATTTTCACAGATTATGTATTTCTGTTGCCGCTATAATAAACAAATAATAAAAAAAGTATTTAAGGAGGCTCCCATGTAACAGACATGATTTTTGCCGCTTTTATAGGTAATGGTACGGAACCCTTCGTGCGCGAGTCCGACTCGCATTTGGTCGGTTTTTATTTAATCTTTCTAATAAGTAAAACTGTGTTTACATATTTCTGGAAAGATTTTACTTATTTATTTCAAACAAGACCGATTGATTAGATATAAAATAATGTTTCTTTTTTGCTAACCATATTTTTTCGAAAAAACAGAAAATACTGTTATAATTCTGGATAAAAATAAAAGAAAATTCAGAAAACTGAACTGCTTTAACGTTTACAATAATTCCCCTGGAGGGCCCAGATATTTTCACTTCCACTACATTGACTTACGAATACAAAGGCACTTTTATTCAGATTTCTTTGGCAAAAGAACTGTCAACATGTCTAAGATTAGTTATATCACAATAATAACGCTCGTTATTATTTCGATTTGATGTATATAGCAGGTCATTTGTGTAGCTATGATTATACGATAATTTATTTTTGTGCCATTATGGTACAAAATTAAATAAAGCGCCTTGAAACAACATGAATTACCAAATTAACCTACACCCCCATTTAAATATGTTGAGGAAACTACCACAAACGATTGATATAATACTGAACGAAAGTGATATGCACTATTTTAATCCAATTATTATCTACACAATTACATAGTGTCAAATTTTTTGCCAGTACAGTCGTCATCAAATACGGAGTGTTTCCTGTAATAGGAACAATAAATTAAAACGTGGATTCTACTCCTCAAACCAGACAACGTTTGTTCAGCGACTTTTAAAAATAAGTTATGGATTGAGTTTTAGGACACTAAGTTTTTCCGGACACGCAATGTATTCCGAAATTGATTATTGATTATGTCTGTAAGGTGACAAGGAATGTCAAATAGACGGATTTTAACGAACATTAAAAATACCATTTAGTTTGTATGAAAAAGAGGCGATCTACAAGATGCATATTTTTAAAAAGTTGTTGAACAAAAGTTTTGTTGTTTGAGGAGTAGAATCCACGTTTGAATTTTTTGCTCGTATTACAGGAAATACCCTGTATATCGAAGCGGCCAGGCTGCCCAAAATAATCTGCACATGCATTTTATCGTCTTGACAATAGAGACGTTGTTGAGATTTGTGATTGTGACCACCTTGGCCCCTCCGATATATCTGATGGCGACTGTACCAAAAAAAATGTATCGTGTTAAGTAGTACATATATGTATATTTAGAAACGCAAATATTTTGTTTGTACAGTCGCCATCAGATATGTCGGAGCGATCAAAGTGGTCACAAATATCTGAACAACGCCTTTAATATTATCAAGGCGATAATGTGCATGTTCAGATATTTTTGACTATCCTGGCTGCCTGCTTCGATATATTTGATGGTGACTGTGCTTGTTGTATATCACTTATAATATTTTCGAAAAAGAGACAGAAATGCCCCTATAATAAATGTGGCAATAATTTGGTTTCCCGTTTTGTTCCAAATGTGGAACGTATGGCCTAGCCCGCCAAGTAACCATTAAGAATAATATATTATTCCTCTACTAACTGTATGATAATAACGTAGGTTTTGTCCCAAAAAGCATTGTGTCTTCAATTAAGCATTTTGTTCTATATTCAGAACATAACTTAAGTGATTAGTTACCCTAGAGCTGTTTGGTAAAAGTACGCATTATCATCCAAGAAGCAAAACTTTTTGTTCTACATCAATCCTTTGACCGCCAAAGACGTCAGTTCACGCGTAAAGAAAGTCGTACCGTACTCTCAGCTCCAGCACGTGATATCACGTCCTAAATATAACCAGTTTGCCTTGCGCGTTCGCGCTGAGGGCACGATTTTTCCGTCCGGTGCTGTGCGGTCAAAGGGTTAACAACATAACTTTGATTTATCTCGCTAGCTGTATAATAAGGGCGGCACACATCTCAAAGAACTCCATAGTATGGTGTCCCTGCGGCTGCAGAGACTGTAGACTCGCAGAAGGGGGCGCCATCGGTGGCGGGGGCGCCATGGGAGACGCTAAGTCCTCTTCGGAGTCCTCTTTCTCGCCGGAGAGGGATTTGAAGTCAAGGAGGTAAGACTTGTAGTCCACTTGGTAGAGTTGGAGAGACATTTTGACGTGTTTAGTCGTCATTTTGTTTAGTGTGCGGACTCTGAAAATATTACATATTGATAGTCCTCGTTATACGAAAGGCCAAAAAAAAAAACCAGCAAGTCACGAAATAGCTTGTAACTGTCAGCGAAAATAAAACTGTTGGGCCATGAATGGCTGAGCAAACGATATCAAAGTAAGTAAAAAATCCGTCAACTCAATAGTTATCTATATTATGCTGGCATACGTTTTGTTACGTAAAAAAGAATCCTGGAGCAAAGTTTTAGTCTTTTGGACGTTAAAAACTAACCCGCTTATTCATAAACGTGTTCCAAACCTCATTTCAACAAAAATAACTGTCAAAGTGACAGATAAGGACAAACGATGATTCAGTGAAATGATAAACCCCAGCTGATGGGGTTGGAGATATCCAGCCATCCGCTCCTTAACCGCCCAGCACCCTAGTTTCCCCACCAAACGGCGAAATGCGCTCCCCACCGCTATTGGACGTATGCCCCCCTCCTAGGTAGGTTTGAAACACGTTTATGAATAAGCGGGTTTATCTATAATTGTTTATGGCATACGCTGTCAAAGTAACCTTAACCCTTTGGCCGCAAAGACGTCAAGTCACGCGCAAGGAAAGTCTTGCCCTCAGCGCCAGTGCGTGATATACGTCCAAAATATAAACGAGTGCGCTTGCGCGCTCTGGCGTCAATGGCACGATTTTTCCGTCCGATCTTTGGCGGTCAAAGGGTTAACCCTTGCAAGGTTTAAATTGGCCCACTTATACTCGTGACCTTGGCGTGTGAATCACCCTTTTGTAAGTTTTGTATATAACATATGGCGGTTAAAGGGTTAAAATTTTATTACCTGACATGGTAGGGGTTAATGACCTTCCACTCGTAGTCGAGCGCCTTCATGGCGCGGAACACTTCAAGCATGATGTCGTTTGGCTTGCTTTGAGAACGGATGCCCAAGTGCCATTTTGCTCTGTAAAAATGCAACATATACAATATTTTTTTATAGGAACAACACACATATATTTAGCAAGATATTTTGAAGATTCCTGAACTGCTCCTACCATTCAGAAATTTTTAACGTTTTGAGCGCCACAGTCGGCAGTAGCCGCCAAATAAAAGTCGTGCCACTCACGCTACCGACGTCAATAGACGTCCTGTTCAACCTTTTTATGCCTGGCATTATTACATGGTGTTTAGTTTAGCTCTCGTATTTCTCGTATATTTCCTTGCATCTACTATGGCAACACACGTCACAGTAGGAATTTGAATTGACGGGTTCTTTCCGTCAGTTAACGAACGATCGTGTGTCTACTCGTACGCCGTCCGTAGACACAGTTCCCATTTTCGCGCCCTGTCGTACGAAAGCACCACTATAAACTCTCTCGCGAGGATATTGCACCCGCGTCGTGTCCGTGTAGTCCGGAGCCAGCCAAGGACAACCGCGTATAAACCTAGGTCTGAGTTGGACGACTTGAGGTAACGGTTTTGAAGTAGACTTTAGCAAGCGACAGGATACTCTCTCAACTCGAGCCGCCGGTCTCCAACAAGGACCCACGGTTCTGCCGACTGCAGCCCCGGACTCTAAGGTAACTCCTGTTTACACCAGACACCTTAGCTTAACATCGACCTTCGAACTATATAGCAACCTTCCTACTTCAGCCTATCGTCTCTTGTACATTTTGCGTAACGTTAGAATAAAACACAGTCCACTCCTTTCGAACCGAACATTTTTGGTCCTTCGAACCGGATAATTGATAGGTGACCTTTGGTTTCGTCGTTTGTTTTCGCAAAGTCACTTGTTGAAATTCGTTTTGTCATCGACAAGTTCTTAAGTAAATTTAGGGTAGTTAATAAAAATTGTTGAGGGTAAGAAGTAAGAAGGTTGTTTGCGTAGTGGTGCTTTTAACTGTCGTTGGAATCATTCGTTCGTCTATTATTTTTATACTACTGGCAACATTGCCATAGCTGTCAAGTGTCACTGTGAGGTGTCAACTGTCAAGTCGACTATTGTTATTGTTTAGTTTGAGGTTAATTTTATAGTTTGATTTCGTGTTTTCTTGTGGATAATTGAATTGTGGTATTGGTGGTATCCCTTGTTTACAAAATGGCAAATGGGGATAAGTCGTCGGACTTTGTGGCGGACGCGGATCCGCTGTTAGTTGCACGAAATTATGAGGTAATGCGGATAGAGTATTTGCAGATGTTGTCTGACGAGGATTTAGCGTTATGCACAGAGGCTGAGTTATCTTCCATAGCTAAGAGCTTTCACGAAGCACAAGTAAGGATTATTAGTAGCGCTCCGAGAAGCGACCACCGCGAGATATGCTCTTATACGTCGATATTTGACTCGAAGTTAAGAGCACTAAGAGCTCGTTTGTTGTCCATTTCCAAGCCTGTCGTTGGAAGTTCTGGCATTTCGGTAGCGCCTCTACCGGTCTTACCTAAGTTACCGAAGATACAAATTAAGCCATTTGACTCAAAAGTAGAGAATTGGATATCATTTATCCAGTTATTCAACTCTTTGGTGCATAAGCGAAGTGATATAGCCCCTGTCGAGAAACTTCATTACTTGTTGTCTAGCGTTCAAAATGAAGCCTATGACCTTATTAAAAATTATCCTGTCACTGATGACAACTATTTGGTAGCATATAACATACTGTACAAACAGTACAATAAAACTAGAATGATAGCGACAACCTACTATGATAAGCTTGTGCAGTGTGAGCCAGTGAAAGCGTCCCGGGCTAGTGACCTCCTGAGGGTACAACGGGTCTTCAATGAGAACTTATCCATTCTGAAAGCATTTAATCTACCAGACAAGAACTTTATGCTTGTCCAGTTGCTGTGGTCAAAGTTAGATGAATGCACAAAGGAGCAGTTTGAGTTGGAGCATAACTCTGATAGTATACCAGAGCTTGATAAATTGCAAGACTTTATTGAAAGAAGGCATCGAGCTTTGGAAGCTGCAGCATTTGTTAGTGATAGAATCCAACCTAGTACCAGTAGACCTGCTAGTAAGTCCAAAATGGCATTGGTTGCAGCTGGTTCATTATGTGTAGTGTGTAGGGGGACTCATGGTGTTGCTACTTGTCCGACCTTCCTGAGTTATGACCCCACAACTCGTTTCAAGTGTGTCAAGGAGAACAAGTTGTGTATTTTGTGTTTGTCCGGCGGTCACTTAGTGAAATCCTGCAAATCAAAGCAGCGTTGTGAGCAGTGTCAGTTCTCACATCACTCCCTACTACATTTTGAGAGTGCCAGTGCACCCATGATGCTGGCCACAGATGAGGATAATTCGAAAGGACAATTGGATACTTCTAACCCGCTAGTGATGGTGGCAAACAATATTGCTGCTTCCTCTTTGTTCTCGACGGCTGAGGTATTAATGAAGAATGCCCAAGGTGATTTTGTTCTGGTTAGGGCTTTGCTTGACGGTGCTAGTGGTTGTAATTTTGTTAGTGAGGCATGTGCCAAAAAACTTGGACTTCAGATAGATTATGGAGAACATGCAGTGACGGGTATCGGTGAGTCGGTATCTCAGCCAGGTGGAACCTTGTCCTGTACTGTTGCACCTAGTAGTGGGGATTCAAGCATTGCCTTCACTTTGGAGGCATACCTGCTCCCGAAGATCTGTCCGGATACGCCCTCTGAGCCTGTTGATGTCTCTTCGTGGCAGCATGTTAAGGGTTTGGGTGTAGCTGACCCCTCATGGCACACTCCGGGGCCTGTCGACCTGCTTCTCAGCGTGAACGTATTCCCTTCATCGCTGCGGCCTGGTTTGGTCCACGGGGACCCAGGTCAAGCAACCGCCCTGAATACCGTGTTTGGTTGGGTCCTGATGGGTGATGCTGGCGCGTCAACCGCAGATGCTCACTCCTGCTACTCCCCTTCCTCAAAACCTAACACCTTCGGCTTTCACTCTCGCTCTGACTCTCGGAGCAAATACTCTCGCTCTCATTCTCGCTCCATCTCTCGGTCTTGTACTCGCACTCGTTCCGACTCTCGTTCTCGCCCTCACCCTGGCTCCCGCTCTCGTCGTTGCCCTCAGCCTAGCGCCGCCTATCGTTGTTGTTCTCGCTCGCCTTCAAATTCTAACTCTGTTTTCGCTCCCGCTCTCGCTCTCACTATCGTTCTCGCTCTCTTTTCGACTCTCGTGTTCGCTTTTATCGTCGCTCTCACTGTCGTTACCGCTCTCGTTCCCATTCTCGCTCTCGCACTTCTATCGTCCTGTTTACTTTTACATCTTAACTCTACATTTAGTCGTCGCTATCGACCTGATGATCGCCTAGACTCCCGTCTCCGTAGCAACACTCGTTCTCGCTCTCGTGATGGGTCATTTGATGGCGGGCAGACGCCGCACTCGAACTCCTCTCGATTGAAATAGCCCAACTTCTCAGCTCTTCACTATGACCGTGTCGTTCAATTTTCGTTTAGTTTTAGTCTTATCGATATTTTCGTTTATATTTTCGTCTTATCAAAATACTAACGTATTTTGGGCAGGCAGAATGTTTAGTTTAGCTCTCGTATTTCTCGTATATTTCCTTGCATCTACTATGGCAACACACGTCACAGTAGGAATTTGAATTGACGGGTTCTTTCCGTCAGTTAACGAACGATCGTGTGTCTACTCGTACGCCGTCCGTAGACACAGTTCCCATTTTCGCGCCCTGTCGTACGAAAGCACCACTATAAACTCTCTCGCGAGGATATTGCACCCGCGTCGTGTCCGTGTAGTCCGGAGCCAGCCAAGGACAACCGCGTATAAACCTAGGTCTGAGTTGGACGACTTGAGGTAACGGTTTTGAAGTAGACTTTAGCAAGCGACAGGATACTCTCTCAACTCGAGCCGCCGGTCTCCAACAAGGACCCACGGTTCTGCCGACTGCAGCCCCGGACTCTAAGGTAACTCCTGTTTACACCAGACACCTTAGCTTAACATCGACCTTCGAACTATATAGCAACCTTCCTACTTCAGCCTATCGTCTCTTGTACATTTTGCGTAACGTTAGAATAAAACACAGTCCACTCCTTTCGAACCGAACACATGGCTTTAAATGTTTGGCTCCAGAGCCAAGGGGCACGGCGTATTAATTCGCCTCCGGGCGGTCAAAAGGTTTAAATAAGTAAAGTAGCTGCGTTATTATTCCTGTTGTCTTCTGCAAGTTTTTCAGTTGGGCTGCTCAAGATTCAAGCAAGATGACATTCAACTGTGCAAATCTCTTAATTCAAAATATTCAAATAGGCAAGGTTGTGAAATTTTCGTTTTGAGGGCAGCGTGATCTGAAAGTTTTTGTTTTCCGTCATATGCTTGGCGTTCAAAAGGTTAAATTTCTTACCTCTTGACGGGCGTGCCGCGCGCCTTGTCCTGCTGCGGCTGCACGGGCGACGTCTTGTCTCGCAGGGGAGCGATGCGCTCCGGGTGCGGCCGCCCGCTCTCCGTCACGGCGGGCGGCGAGTTGCCTGATAAACACATAATAATCACTCAATACATAGTCACCAGCTACAGTAATTAACTATCAGTGAGTTGAAATGATAAATCAGGAGTACTTAATAAGAACGTGTTTTACTTTGCACACGATCGGGAGACAACTAAAGCGAGCTTTGCGTCCGCCCTCCCGTTGGCGCGCGGAATGCTGACGTATACGCTGCATTATTTACACGATTCTCTTTCCCTTAAACGGGCATAAGAGTGTCAGAAATTACGAGAAATTGAACCCTATCACTTTGAAATAAAGTTCAAATAATGGTGGGAAATATAATCCCTCTGCCCTACTTATAAAGGCTTAACTCACTAACAGTCTCCGCTCCGCTTTAGCGACCTCGTCAGCGATGCGCAGTGTGATCGGACCAAAGACGAGTGGCGTCCACTTTTGCCAAATTTAAACTAGTAGTTCTGTGAACCGTAGACTTCGGAGCATTTCCCCCTCCCTCGAAACTTTTTTTTTACAACAACCTCTAAGAAAATGTGGGCTTGACCTTTTACCCGAAAATGATTGAAATCCGTCTATAAATAACGCGACAGCAAACTTCCCCCTTTTTCCCCCTCATTTTCCCCCCAATCAAAAAAAATGGCTCGACAATTTTTGGCAAATAAATCAAGGAACGTACATGCCAAGTTTCATCGAAATCGGATGAAATATGCGACCTTTAGACCGACACTAACCAACCAACCAACCAACCAATACACACACATCAATCTGCCAAATCGTCGTACCAGTGAAAACGGAGACGTTCGTCGCCTCGCTACGTTCGGCTCCTCAGTCAATAAATAAGTAAATTGGGAAATAAATCCTTAAGGTTCTTTTAATGCAAGTAGTGCCACTCACTGGCCACGTAGAAGTCTTTGATCTCCGCCTTGGCGGCCTCGTCAGCGATCCTCTTGTTGTCTATGACGAGGTGGTAGGCGATGGCGAGCTGGTCGTGCGGGTCGCCGCTCAGGAGGGCGTTGTGGACTTCGTGCTCCTTCACGCCGAACTTGTCGCACACTTCGGTGATGGCCTCGGTGTCGATTACGCTGCTGTCCTGTGGATGGAGTTTGGAATAAAAAAGGATACTTTGTTCCTCTCTACACAGTTAAAGACTGTTATTTTGCGAAAGAATGTTTTTGATATATTTCGTTCCTGGCCAGACCATAATAGTACATTACGTACCTAGGGCGGTTAAATAAAGTACGGCTCAGATCGCGGTCATTTGTGGCCTGAACCGAAGGTAGGGTCGCCACATAACTAGCGGTTTTCCTCGCGGAATTACCGGAAGTAGCGGAAATTCATAGACAAAATGCTTAATTTGTCTATGGTAGCGGAAATTTGTCTATGGCTTCCATACAAAAAATCTGCTACCATAGACAAATTTCCGCTACCATAGACAAATTGCCGCTACTTCCGGTAATTCCGCGAGGAAAACCGCTAGGTGTGTGGCGACCCGTAAAGGCCATAAACAAGTGATCTGAGGCCTTGTTTATTACCGCCCGTGATGCGTACACAATTTTACGTTATCTCCTGGGTGTGAAGTGAGATTGGCCGCTGCGACCGTGGGCGGCAAATATCACTTACCTACCGCCCAGATTGACGTAAAATTTTATAATATGAAAAAAAAATATATAAGTATATATTGGATTCTGCTCGTCGTTGCGTTGGTGTACACACGTGCCCGGGCTGCCTATTCTGAGAATAGTGTTTTCGGTGGACCACTATATATATTTATATACTGGTAGTGATATTTTGGTGTAAAGGTTACTAACACTCATAAAAACAACAAGATTGGGTAAGTAGTTAGCATAATAATGAGTAAAAACGACCCCCCGGATAGGGGGGTCACCGCCGCCATTGTAGATGACAATTTAGATTCACAAAATTCAATTGAGGGTAAGGATGGAAAACCCGCTCCTACTGAGCACACGCCCATGGAAATCCAAATTGCCTCTAACAAAAGGGGTTCGGAAAACGATATCGTCTCACAGTCCAAAAAAACTCACTCCCCGGGAGACTCGAACCAAACAACATATGTAACTCCTGGTTATAACGATTCCGATCCCCCACTAAAATACTCCGATGCAGATAAAGGTCCGTTCGTTGTCCACATTAACAGAGTTGAGCCAGACCCCTCTGCAGGATTAACATTACAAGCAATTAGAGTAGCCCAATTAATACATAAAAACAAAGTTGCAGGAATCATGGAGGGTTCAATCAAGTCCCTTGGTCGTAATAAAGTATCTGTGTCTTTTAAATCTGCCGAAATAGCTAACAACTTTTGCAAATCAGACTTACTTTCCAAAAACAAATTGACTGCTTCTATCCCAAGGTTTCTTGTATCTCGAATGGGGGTTATACAGGATATCCCGACAGACTGGACACTTGATGAAATTGTAGATGCTATCGAGTTTCCCTCAAATTTTGGTTATCGAATTATCATGAAGGCTAGACGACTCTCCCGTAAGGTGCATAGAGAAGGCCAACCGCCAGAATGGGTCCCTTCCAAGACAATTGTTCTCACTTTCCACTCGCAGGATTTACCCGAAAAAATATACCTATTTAACATGGCTATGCCAGTAAAAATGTATGACCTTCCTACAATCCAATGCAGGGCATGCTGTAAATTCGGCCATATTGCTGCCAAATGCAGATCAAAACCCGCATGTTACTGTTGTGCTCAAGCCCACACAGGTGACTCTTGCAACGTCACTGGAAACAAAATCACCTGCATTAACTGCTCAGGCTGCCACAAAGCGACTGATCCAATTTGCCCAGAACATAAAAGACAGAAGTCCATTAAAGCCATGATGGCGGAAGAAAATATAGGATACCTGGAAGCTTCCAAACGCTTCCCCCCTGTGCGTATAAGTTATGCGGAAATGACCCAGAAAATGTTTGAGATCCCATCACTGCTCACTGGGATGACATCTGCAGCATATACCGCCCCAATACCTAATTATGTCGAGGAACCTTCAGCGTCCTCACAAAAACTTCCTAGGTCATACAAAAAAACAATAAACCGAACCCCAAAACCTCGCCAACTTCTGGCCCCGTCTTATAACATACAAGCTCATAGGGATATTGTCAATAACCCCAAATCAGTCATGCCTAACGGATGTGCTCTTAATGATAACCATGATATTACTCCAAATGAAAACCTGATGGAGGTCCTCTCAGCTGCTTTAGTCAATCTAATGCTGAAAAGTGGGGACTCACTACCGAACAATGTTATACATAAACTACAGCCTATCCTCCCTCTAATCTCAAAACATGGACCCGAAAGTCCTTCAATGGAACCCACAGAGTGCTAATAACAAAAAAAGCGAATTAATACACTTAATAAACAAGTACAAACCAATCCTTTTTGCCATCGCTGAAACATGGTTTAAGCCTACTTCCCGGTTCAGGATCCCGGGGTACGCATGTTTCAGGGATGACAGAAAGGACGGAAGAAATGGTGCAGGGTGCGCCCTGCTCATCGACAGATCTTACACTTACACAGTTTTACCTGTCTCAAATCACAGCCCAGAAATTTTCATTACTGCTGCCAAGGTGCTCAATATTACATTTATATCTGTGTATATACCTAAACCAAATAGAAACTTACTACAAGAACTGCAAAGACTAATATCTGCCATTCCTGGCCCATATATAGTATTAGGAGATTTCAATTGTAAAAACACGCTCTGGGGCTCCCCTATATGTGACCCTAATTCTTACTTCCTCTTAAATATGGCTGACGATTTAAACTTATGCATTCTTAATGACGGATCTAACACTAGGAGGGCATCACCCCTACAAAACCCCAGTGCCTTGGATCTCACTCTAGCTTCTGCAAACTTGGCTACCTCAATCTACTGGAAAGTGCTAACCAGTACATACGGAAGTGATCATTTCCCCATACTCTCGACTATCCTTAGACCCTGTCCCCCTCCTCCCATCCCCCACCCAATTCTAAAATATAAAACTGTACAAGCTGACTGGAGTAAATACTCTTCTATGTTAGAAATGAAAATAAAGAATATGCCTGAAATCAAGGACAATAATTTTATAGAAATATATACCAATTTCATAGACTGTATTTGCCAGTCTGCAGACGAATCCATCCCAATTAAAAACACAGAACGTCGAAAAATTCCTTCTCCCCCCTGGTGGGATCCGGTGTGCACAAATACAATAAAGGAGCGTAAAAAGGCTGAGAGGGCCTACTCTGAAAACCTTACAATGGAAAACTACCTAAACCTCCAAAAAACTACGGCGAGATCCAAAAGACTTCTTGCAAAAAAAAAAGCTGAAGGATGGTCCAGTTTCTGTAAGTCCCTATCACCACGGTCTCCATCTACATTAGTCTGGAAAAAAATTAAGGCATTCCGGAGGAACCAAAATTCCAATGATCCCTCCTGCAATGATCCTAATATCTGGCTACCGGAATTTATAGATAAATTATCCCCTCCTTTTGTCCCTAATGAAGACTTTTTTCCCCACCCTACCCCGGTGGGCCAAAGCACAGATAAAATGAACGATCCTTTCTCCTTCCCAGAATTATTATGTGCTATGGACCACCTGAAGGACTCCTCTCCTGGCATTGACGGAATACCGTTTTCATTCATAACACAAGCTTCAAAAATCACGAAAGAATATTTCCTGAATATAATAAACCATGTTTTTGTTACTGGTACGGTCCCCGAGCCCTGGAGGACACAAATTGTTATTCCAATACTGAAACCCGGCAAAGACCCAAACGAATCCTCTTCTTATCGTCCAATAGCACTATCCTCAACCCTGGCTAAAATAATGGAACATCTAATTAAAAACCGCCTGGAATGGATCTTGGAGAACCGTAACTTGCTAGCTAGATCACAATTCGGGTTCCGTAGGGGTAGGGGTACCGTAGATAGTCTCAGTATTCTGACTACAGATATCCGAATAGCCTTCAGCAATAATGAACACGTTACTGCTGTCTTCTTGGACATCGCGGCTGCATATGATAATGTAAACCTCTCATTACTGAAGCAAAAAATGGAACGATTGAATATCCCGTCAAGACTAATAAATGCAATAACTAATTTATTTATGGCTAGATCCATCTGCGTCCGATCAAATGGTACTGTTCTTCCCCCTCGGCCAGTATGGCAGGGCCTCCCCCAGGGATCCGTCCTCAGTCCCATACTATATAGTCTATATACTTACGACCTTGAACCTACGGTAGACTGCTTCTGTAGCATCCTACAATATGCGGACGATATAGTGCTATACAAGACCTCCTCATCTTTTGCTGACTCCTCGTCCCGACTGAACTCGGCCTTGACATACCTAAGAGACTACCTTAACTCACATGGTCTTTCCCTATCCGTCCCCAAATGCAAAGCTGTAGTTTTCACTCGAAAAATAAACGTCCCGCCCATAGACATTTCCTTGGAAGGTCAGGAAGTTGAAATTGTTAATTCAGTAAAATTTCTAGGGGTGATGCTTGACTCGAAAATGACTGGTAAACCTCACCTGGACTATATCGCTAAAAAATGTGAAATAAGTGCTAATGCCATGCGCTCACTCTCAGGCGTACGATGGGGTGCGCATCCCTACACCCAGAAAATCCTTTACAATGCAATAGTTCGAAGCCACTTTGACTACGCTAGCTTTATTTTAGAACCCTGTAATATGAAAGCACTGGGGAAACTGGACAGAATCCAGGCTAAATGCCTGCGAATTGTGACTGGGGCGATGAGGTCATCTCCAATAAATGCCTTGCAAGTGGAAAGCCTAGATCCCCCTCTTATAATGCGGAGACAATATTTGGCTGACAGATATTTCATTAATATTTCACAATACGAGAATCATCCTCTGCCAGCAAAATGTAAAACTCTTCTAGATATATCTACGTCCTCTAAATACTGGAAAAATAAAGAACTTCCCCCGTTAATCAAGTCTTACAAAAAATTCAGCAGTATAAGTTCCCACCAATTTGATAGGAATCAAATATTTTGTTTTGATTATGACACATTAGTATTTCAACCAACAGTCATCCTTGACCTGGGAATTTCTAAAAAAACACCTAATGCAAATACTGAATTCAATCAAATTATGGATAGACAATTTAAGGGATGGCTTCAAGTCTACACTGATGCCTCTAAAATAAACCCAACTGAATGTGTTGGCTCAGCGGTATGGATTCCTAGATATAAAATAATCCTTAATTACAAAAGTCCTCCACAAGCCTCAATATTTACTGGCGAAGCAGTCGCTCTATATGAAGCTGTCTCCTATATTAAGTCACACAACCAAGACAAATGTATAGTTCTAACTGACTCTCTGAGTTGCCTGCAGGATTTGATGAGTCTACCATTCCACTCTAATGATAACTTCTATCTAACCTTAAAAATAAAAGATAAACTAAGAGAATGTCAGAATTCCAATCTGCAGGTTGTGTTGGCATGGATACCTAGCCACTCAGGCATCACGGGCAACGAGGTAGTGGATGAATGTGCAAAGGCTGCTATACACCAGAGTTTCTCTTCTGATCAAAGGTGCTTTGCTCGCGACATAAGAGCTTCGGTTAGGCATATTTTATTTGATGAATGGAATAATTTATGGCAGCAATCCCGCAAATCAAAGGGTCAACATTATGGCAACTTACAACCAAATATTCCCCCTAAACCTTGGTTTTTTAAGAACAAAGGCTACTCTAAGCTAAATACTTCGAACATCATCAGGTTACGACTTGGTCATATTTGTTCGCCAGTACGTCTGGCCAAGATGAGAATAAGGGACGGCTCAATTTGTGAATGTGGACTAGACGAAGGCACTACTAACCATTTACTCCTAGAATGTCCCTTAATACGTCACCCAATATATGATTTTCTCCCACGAGAGATTAGTCGTCCAGTGAATATCAATTACCTGCTAACCCTTGTGTTCACCCCATTTTGTAATATTCTAAATAAATTCCTGACTAATAATGAACTCAAATTATAATTATATTGTCGGTTGACTGGTATATACATATACATATGTTATGATAATCTATATATATATAAAAAAAAAAAGTAAGTTTCTAACATAGCGTCTGTAACTTGTGTCGTCCATATTTGTTATAAGTAGTTGTGCTGTCCTTTTGTCAAGTAGTTTATGTTTATTTGTAGAGTGGATGGATACTCTACCGAACACCGCACATCACCGTACAGCGACACAACATACTGGCCGTGTTTTATCCAACCTCGACACTGGCGGAATCATCAAGCCCTGATGGAGCCATAATACGCAAAAATTGATTGATTGAAGTATATATTGTACTATACATTACGCGTCCTATAATATTTGTTTATTTATTTCACTTACTCAACTGAGTAACATAACATGGTTTTGTTCAATTCCATTAATTGAAGACACAGTTCACCAACGTATCTTAAACCTTAATGCAATAAACTAAAGCCCATATTAGTATCTTACCTGTTCAACGGGTGATGGGAACAAGTACCCCGGCAGATCCTTCTGGAACCACTCATGCTTCTTCACATCCTCGATGCTGGCCCTCTTCATAGGGTCCACCTGCAGCATGGTGCACAGTAGGCTGACCACGCTCTTGTTCAGGTATTCCGGGATGGGGAAGATCCCGGACTTGATTTTTCTGAAGAGGGTGGGGACGTGCTCATCGTCGAAGGGCAGGGTGCCGCAGAGGAGGGCGTAGAGGATGACCCCGCAGGACCAGACGTCGACTTCTGGGCCGGCGTAGAGCTTGCCGGATATTACCTGTAGAAGATTATTTATTGAGATTATTTATTTACTGAAAGCCATATTGCGTTTGGTACATTCTTGGCCAGCCATTAATAATACATAATGCTACCGTAATGTAACGCAGAAATCAGTTAGCGAAGTTTTCGCGAAATCTGGAATCTGGACACACCTTTAAAAAAAAGTTGTACTGGTAGCAGTGGTGTCAGTAATCTACATCAGAGACTGCATGCTAAGACTTACCTCAGGAGCAGCATAGTTTGGCGAGCCACAGGAAGTCCTGAGAAACTCTCCATCCATCATCATGTTGGAGAGGCCGAAGTCCGCGATCTTGACGTGCATGTTGTGGTCCAGTAGGAGGTTCTCTGGCTTGAGGTCCCGGTGCACGATCATGTGCCGGTGGCAGTAGTCTACTCCGGAGATTATCTGTTGGAAGAATCTGTAAAGAAAAATTGGAAAATTAAACTTCCAGTATTCCAATAGGATTTCAATCCTGGGATTTTTTTAATGGGCCAATACCGAGATCCATATTTATCCATTATTAACATATAAATAAAATCCTAGGATTTCATGTTTCATGAAACATGGGTAGTGAAGGAAAACTTCTAACAAAATAGTTTAATGGTCAAGAAGCACACTAGTATTTTTATTATTATTATTATATTAGCCTATTTGAGTGTCCCACTGCTGGGCAAAGGCCTCTCCCCTGGATCTCCATATCTCCCGATTTTGCGCCTCTTCCGCCCAGTCGTTAAGGAAGGTATCTAAATCATCCCGCCATCTCCGTTTGGGCCTACCGCGCCCGCGCCCCCCTACCAGCACCCACTTGGTGGCTATGTTAGCCCATCTCTCCGGATGCATGCGTTGAACGTGGCTGGCCCAATCCCATTTGAGCCTAGCGGTTTTTTTGCCTACGTCAGCAATACGCGTTTTAGAGCGCAGCATACTATTTCTGATGCGGTCTGTCTTTTTAACACCAAGAATGCTGCGCTCCATAGCGCGTTGGCAAACCTTCAGTTTGGACTTCTGTATCTCTGTGAGTGACCAGGTTTGGGCACCGTAGGTTAGGACAGGCAAGATACACATGTCGACGAGTTTCCGCTTCAGTGATAATGGAAGGTTACCCTTCATTAGCTCTTTCATGGACCAGTAGCTCTTCCGAGCGTTGTTGACCCGGCGTTCGACTTCTTTGTCTTGCCTGTTGCTGAAAGAGACTAGCTGGCCCAAGTAAATATACTCGTCAACATAGTGTATACTCTGTCCGTCTACCTCGACCCTACGTTTCGTGCTGTTGGTCATCACGTGGGTCTTTGCACGATTCATTTGGAGTCCAACCTGTTGGCTTGCGTCACTCAGGTCTTGGAGCATTAGCTGTAGTTCTGTGGCAGAAGAGGCAAAGAGAACAATATCGTCGGCACTAGTATTTAAAAAAAAAAAAAATCTTTCATTAATTGTTTATCCAACACTCGTTTTTAAAAGAAACAAAATTAGGTTAAGTAAAGTGACAATGTAAATGAAACCTTTGACGATTATGAGAGAAGTACAAAATTGCAAGTAAATGTTTTGCTTAAAGTAATAGTAAGTACCTGCGAGCCTCATGCTCCTGCAGCTTGCCTCGCTTCACAATGTAGTCAAACAACTCTCCGCCTGACACATACTCCATTATCATGAAGATGTCAGTTGGAGTGGAGATTACCTGCAACATGCATTACTTAGTTTATACAAAAGTACCTACTTTAATGTGTCACAAGCTATTTTTTATATGGTAGGTATTTGGTATTTTGCATCAGTCCCAAACTGTCATTTCATTTCATAGAATTTAATTGCCAAGTATATATATATATATATATATATATATATAATAAAATAAAATGACTTGTCGGATGACATTACAAAGACGGCAGGGCCGACCTGGCACAGAACCGCCGCATCAAGAACAACATGGAAATCCATTAAAGAGCCAAATGGTCCATAGGAAGACCAAGAAAACCGTGGGTAGATGACATAGTCTATACAGCTGGAGAACATTGGATGGAGAAAGCGAAGCAGAGACAATTAGATAAAATTGGAGGAGGCCTACACCCAAAGAGGGATTCATATAGAAGATAGTAACATTTAAACTAGAAATACAGAAACCATGTAAAACTTCTTAAAGGAATAAAGGGCTTTGAAATTGAAAATTGAAAAAATAGAGTTTAATTCTAAATGATTTTTTATTGCAGAGACACCTTATTGACAGCTGATAATGATTAACTTTTGACTTGAAATTGAAAATATCATAAATATAGGTAAAATATACGAAATAATTATAATGACCAGTAAGTATGTCAACAAAGACAGCATATAACCAGGGATATGTAAATGTCTTTACATTACTATTCCAAGTAAGGTCATGGACACAACCCTGCATAAATGTATACAAAGATGACTCATGTTCATATTAGTGCAATATACTAATTCAAATATTTTACGACCAAATTTAGCAATTTGCAGGTGCAAACTTTGGTCATATGAACAGAAAACATTGGTGGTTAATCTTTTATTGGATGCTAAGACCAAATCACACAGATTTTTAAGTTTTCTTCAACAATATAAAGTACAACAAATACCTGGTACAATTTAATGATATGCGGATGCCGGAACAACTTCAGATTCTGAATCTCACGACGGATTTTCCCAACGACATCCAGCGACTTAATCTTCTGTCGATTCAAGATTTTCACGGCGACCTTGTGCTTGGTGAGCTGGTGCTCCCCGATCTTGACTTTGCCGAAGGTGCCGACCCCGAGCGTGGCGCCCAGGGTGTAGTGCCCGATCTTCACGATCGGCTGCACCCCGCTAGCCACGGGCTTCTCTGGTTTCTCCGACATTTTTAGTTACGTGACAATAACCTTACATTACACTCTTTGAATTCCGAATTAAGGAGGTAATCAAAAGCAAACAGGGAAATCTTGTTTTAAAATTGAAACGTAGTTACATTAGTGAAATAACCAGGAAACACGAAACGAAATGAATAATCTTTGACAGTCTTCAGATGTCAACAAATAGTATGTCAAGTTGGAAAGGGATTTAAGGAGATGGTTCTGCATGACACTCGTGTTTATAATAAGCGATTGATGAAAATACATGATCGTTAAATATGCGGTTAGATTCTAGACCAAAAGCTTAAAATAATAAGGATTTAAAAACTAAATAACTGTATAGTATACCACTATAATTTCTTCTTGGTTAAGGGTTTTCTATAAATTTCAGGAACCCTAAAAAGTCATATTGATGCCATGGATGCGTTCTAATTTAGCACTACGTTAGATATTTTTTTGGAAAAGTAGACTTCCAAAATATATTGCTTTAACTTAATTTACTATATTTTCATGCAACATATTTCTGATAATAAATTGAAAGACTATTCAAAATGCAATGTAATGTATTGATTTTCAATAAAAAACACTATCAAATCTTAAGTGCTTTATAGGATGGCAACACCTTTGTCGCCGAGCAGCGCGGCGCCCCGCCCCCTCCATTCCCCGCTCGGCTCTCGTCTCATTGCTGTAGCCTACTTTTTGAGGAGCTGTCGTAAAATATCAATATTTTCGGATTTTTATGTGTTATTTACTTCATTTCTGTGTAACTGTACATCTTCACGATGGACAAGTGTGGAATATGCGACAAGCCTGTTGTTGTAAGTGTTATCTTGCGAATTCTATGCGATCTTTTGTGTTATTCCATTATTTCTTTTTTTGTTTTCTTTAGATTGTTATAAAAATAACGCCTTTAGGAGAGCTTTCTGGTGGTGTAATAGCACCGTTATCGCTTATAAGTGAGTGTTAATAGTTTTGCAGAAGGGAAATCGTATTTAATGCAGTTCTCTTGTGACCATGAAAGCAAAAAAAAAAACGGCTCGACTGCTCGAGCCTGCCGCGCATTTTTTTTTATTTCTTTTCCTGACCTGGCCGTGTGTTTTTTTACGTCTGGCTCAGCTCCGTATAAAAAACAACTGCCTTGTTTTTTTCTGAACACGAATAGGTAGTGACTTGCTGCAGTTGATATTAACAAAAATTGGTTTGCTCTTGTAACAAAAACATGCCCAGTATTTTTCCTATGTTGTTTTATATCAATATAGATTTCCTACTTTTTAAGATTGCAAACTTTTGCCAATATTTGTTTTTTAACTTTGTTATCATTTTGAATTAAAATAGCAATATTTACTTTTCAATAGTTTTTATTCTATTTTACCTGTCCCTGTACCCTGTAATCAATTAATCATACCTATCTTGAAACTTTTTTGATGAT
The DNA here is from genome assembly GCA_911728535.1 of Pammene fasciana. Classification (NCBI taxonomy): domain Eukaryota; kingdom Metazoa; phylum Arthropoda; class Insecta; order Lepidoptera; family Tortricidae; genus Pammene; species Pammene fasciana. The sequence goes on from OU452292.1 coordinate 11,274,376, forward strand.
TGATGATAGTTACAAGAACTTTATAACAAAACAATGCAACTTATGTATAAAGAGAGGTACAGTCGGGAATAAGATCTTATTTCAAGTTATATAATTAAACAAATATGTAACACAGCAGAGTTCCAGAGCTGCTATTTTATTACTGTTAAAAATAAAAAAATTCATATACAAGTATAACCTCCTTTTTTTTTACAGCAACTGTTTGAGACGGGCAAGGATGGTGTGTACGCATGCTTCAAGTGCCAGCCCCTGGTGCCGGAGGTGACCATAGAGGATGATGTCACGCTGGAGGAGGCTTCAGACCCGCTGGATGTCTCCGAGGTAATAATGATTTATACAATACTGTATACTTGGAAGCAAATAGACATAGACATAGAATTTTTTAATTAAAAACCACATTAAATTACAATTTTACAAATACAGATAAAAAAAAATTGATTAAATACAAAAACTCCTAAGATAAATGGTGGGACAGCTAACTGATTGAACATAACATTTCATATAGGTACTGACATTTTCAACCATATGGTCAGAAGGGATTAAAAAAATCATAAAGCTCTTTAGAAACTTCTAAACTCGGTCAAAATTATATCTGTTATAAGTTCCATCTTTAAAAAATTTTTTCATTATAATATGGGCACCAAAAAATTATGATGTAAATCAATAATTTAATGATAACCTAATTACAATATTTTATTATTAAATAAAGTGGTCAAAAGGTATGATTTCACATAATTGTGTGACACCAAAATCACGACTACAGACAAAATTATTGGGCACAGTAGTGATTGTGACTCATGTTATATCTGTAACTGGCCATAGCATAGTAAGCAGAAACAAAATAAATCTGCTGACATTAACATCTGATTTTTTTGCGTTGTTTAAAGCATATTTCGAAAAGGGCTTATTTGGTACTTTATTCTTAACATAAATAACCACAGATTTATAACATATATATATATATGGCGTTTCAAGTAAAAGGTACATCATTGCTGAGCTAGGGATGTGTTTTAATGAAGCGATTCTAATGGTGCTTAAGAAAAAAATGTTGCTAAGCATCCTTACAAATCTCTGGTAGAAACGCGTCCTAATCATTCTCCTGGGGTGTATTCTAATTGCTTATAAAAGCGAGTTCAGCGCTCAGAAGAACTAGTGTAGTCTGAATAATCTTACGTAATAAACTAATTGCGTCTCATACTATATTTTCACTTGCATGTTCGCACTCGCATTGGCGTTCGTCGAAACATTCGCGTGCGAGTGCCAATACGAATGTCCGTTCACATATGCGGCTCCCCGTACCGCTCCCCATCGCGAGCACGCGCGCGAATGCCGAGCCGCGTATGTAGACTATTGTAGACTAGACAGTTTGCGCGCCATTCGGCTCGCCATTTGCACGCAAGTTACAATTTAAAGTAGTGACAGCGAGTTTTGGTTGTCGCGAAATGGGAATCACTGGTTGCAGGAGGCCAATGGCTCACTGTTGTGTGGCATTTGCCACAAGACGTTTCAGAAGAACACGCAGCTGCAGAACCATCTGCGGAACCACCGCGCCGAGAGGAGGTTCGTCTGCACCTACTGCAATAAAGGTATGTGCTGGCAATTTGAAAATACAACTTAACACGGAGATTTTTTTTTACTAGAAACAAGTATAAAATAGTATTTCCCAGGACAAGTAAACGTTTACTAAAAACAAGGAAATGTTTACTAAAAACAAGTAAAAGTTTACTAAAAACAAGGAAAGGGTTTACTTGTTTTTAGTAAACGTTTACTTGCCCTGGGAATTTCTATTTTTAACTTGTTTCTAGTAAAAAAAGTTCTCCGTGAAACGGTAGGCGTTTTTATATATTGGAAATACTATTGTTGGAAGCAGATGTCCATTACAATGATAAAATCAACTGTGAAGGACTCTGCATCATCACGGGATACGAACCCGCGTCATATGGATTACCGGCAACCCTAATCCCAGGAATGTTAATCCTAATTTTTACAAAAGCGATTGCCATCTGACCCCCTAACCCAGAGGGGAAACTGAGCCTTTTCGGGATTAGGTCCGGTTTACTCGCGATGTTTTCCTTCACCGAAAAAGTCTACGTACAAGTATATCTAGTTCAAAGTTATGACAGTAAGGACCAATTATAATTATAAACGCGCTAGAGGAAATTTTAACCCTTTTTTTCGCCTCTTCGGATGTTAAAGATGTACATTGCAAATATGAGATGGAAAAAAAAAGAACACCCCAGCGCGCACGGACGGGTTTACATTTGACGTTTTTTCCCCAGCCTTTTCCCAGTCGAACAACCTGCGCGCGCACCTCCGCATACACACCAACGAGCGCCCCTACAAATGCAACGAGTGTGGGAAGGCTTTTACTCAGGTAACAAATATTTTGTCGACAACCAACACATTAGTGTTTAGGTCATGTTTTAGTACAAAAATATTTTTAGACCAATAGTATTATTTTTTGTTGTTTTATCTATTAGCTTTTTCGTTTAGTTAGGTTAGCTCTTTCGGCAAAAAAAAAAGGTATTTATTGATTCAATTAAAAATTTAGTTTAGTTTTGGGACGTCATTGTATCCAGTATCCACGATCAAATTTTATTTACAGATTTTTCTGTGTAAATAAAACATTTGGAAATGACTTAACTGCTGACCAAATCTTCATGTTATGAGCGTAATTATGCCAATATAATAAGTTACATAAACTCTATTCTATTGTCATTAAGGAATCGAAGTTCAGTCAAAATTAAGCGTTTTAACACTTAGCGTATATATTTTTTCTTTTGACTGTAACTTGGCTACTCTATCCAATTATGTTATGTAAAGTTAGATTTTATTGATAACCTCGAGTCAACTTCCCTATAAAAATCAAACTGTTACGTGCATTGTTATGCATTGAACCTTATGCCTTACAGCCGAAGGCGCTGAACGATAAAAGTATAGAAATACCTAATATTAGCTCTTCAAAATTAACCCACATTATTGTGAGTCCATATAGACAGGTGACAAGCAAGACTCACTAAGTTCATAGCCATTATGAACCATACTGGCAACATAACAAGGTCGATTTTCTTTTTTCTATTTTTTTGTAATTAGTGAGTTTTGCTTGTCACTTCATGATATATGGCATCAGAGACGGGGCATACAAGCTATGATAGGAAGCCGTTTATTTTAGTAGTGTAGCTGTTTAGTTTGATTTAACTGTGCATGACGTCTGTCGTATACCTCGTGTGTTCATAAGTTTTGAGACGACGATAAAGTCAAGTAATGAAAATTAAATAAATAATTATCGAATTGCTTCATATTATTTTTCTTCTTATTTTGCTTCATATTTTTGATCAAAGACCAATGCCCATAACTTCTACAAATAGTCTGTCCGACAGTTTTACACTTGGAATTAGGCAGTTGGGCACCTTTCCTCGAAAATGAGGAAAAAAATTACCTTCGTATGAAAATATCCTCCCTAACGTAATACAGGCATGGTAGAATATTGGTTATTCAGCATAGAACTCGATTTATTTCTCAATATTTTGGCGTATAATTTAATATTTCATCCATTACAGTTTTATTATACTTCCGTTGCTTTCTCTCTACTAAACGTAAAATTTAGGCGTCTTGCCTTCACCCCCTAAATACCAAAGTATTAAACGACTAGAATGATAAACACAGAAGGCCATTAAATAAATTCAATATATTTTAACTACTTATAGCATGGTTGTTAATTTGAAATATTTATATAATCGTATTACATTTTAGTAACTGAACTGTTTGAGTTTACATTCGTCTCAAAACTTATGAACACACGAGGTACAATTTTAATTTAGCCAATGAAAACTTTGATTGACCACAACTTTTTAAAATAAATTAAGTAGGTATTTGGTATATTCAAAGCAAGGCTGGGGGATGTCAGGAGAATAACAGGACCGTTTTTGGGAGCAATAACTTCGTCCATATCTCTTTTGTCGTAGGCCGGTGGTCGTTACAGAATATATGTAACCAATGGATAATTGAACATTGGCGCAGACAGAACACGCCTTTCCTAATAATAGAAATACTGACGTTTCCTTTTAAAGTTATTTTGGGTAAAAAAAAAAATGGGTCTAAACAAAATAAAATAAACTGAATCCGCTTTCGAGATAAGAGATTTCGGAAACGACATGTGCGCAACAAATGTTACTAAATAAAAGAAGTTAACGTTTCTTTTGTATAATTCAGGGAAAGAGGACCATTGTTTTAACTGCATGTTGTTTTTTAAAATACTCTACATATATTATACGATATACGTGATGTTTTTTAAACAATTCATGTTTAATATTTTACACAACTTTATGCGTCTTTACTAAGGTATTGTTAGTCTATAATAAGGTTTATCCTATAAGTATTATATTAATTGTTTAACAGCAGAAAAACACCGAAAAAACTGAATCACACATGTTTTTTGCACTACCAATGATTTTTAATACAAAAACTCTTTATAAAGAGGTGGACACATCGTAAGGTCACGATTGCTTCTGCATATTAACGTCGTAGTGTATCGATTCAGAAAGAGTACCCGTAGTCCACCCTATCCTAGATATCCTCCGTCAAGATTGAAAACGCCGCCCACTATGTAATGGCTTAAGTGCATTCGAGCGATCAGGACGCATCATAACCTTTTGGACTCTTAGAACACCTAAAAGGTGTGTGTCGTGCCCTCAGCGCAGCGCTAATAAGAACAACAGAAATTGTAATGGCGCTCAAGTTAACCTTCACGCATTCAAGTAAGGTTTTTAGCATTGGATAGCTTATAGTCTTGGTGTGTGTCACGTTTGAGTATATGAGCTATGGCGTTGAAAGGGTTACAGTGCGCCTTCGGATAAGGTTTAATATTGCGAGTTACACGAAGCAGTTGTGGCGACCGTTGCTTCAGGCATGTTCTGTTGCAGGTGACCAACCTGAACAACCACGTGCGTCTCCACACCGGTGAGCGGCCCTTCGTGTGTCCCGAGCCGGGTTGCAACAAGGCTTATGCACAGGTAACATTTATTAATTCTTAATATATAGGAGAGGAATAGCCTGTCAAGCTGAGCCCAGGTTCCTATTGTCAGCTGTGGCGAAAACCAAGGGTAACTATTACTATGATTTATTTATTTAACAACAAAATCATTACAGTCGGCATTACAGTGTGCACCAATGCGCCGAGTAACTAAATATATTAAAAGTATACTAATATCAACATTTACATAATAAGACTAACGACATTCCACTGATTATGAACAAGTGCTGGATAACCTATCATCCATCAACTCACAAAACTTCAAGCATTCACGGCACACAACCACCCATCTACAAGCAAACAAGTCACATTCAGGCGCTGATGCCAGAAGCGCTGATGATCACAAAGAACCTTAATTAATTTACAAACATGCCTCAGTGTTGTGCAGTTACAAATCTGTGTCAAAAAAGTCACACGTTGGTTATACGTCTTGATTATTTTCACTTGATTTTGATTCATATTTACAATAATGATAGTAACCTAGTAAAACTTTGGTCAGGCCACACGGTCCGCACGCTACACAGCTTATTATCGATAATTGTGATGTTTCAAGGCAAAGGTACATCATTGTCGGTTGTCAATAAGGCGTTTATTAGTTTAGTTAGCGGCTTTTCCAAAAGCGTAACGATTGAAATGACTGTGCTTTAACCATTTTGTAACTTTGTTCTTAAATGTAGTTTGCTATGCTACCTCAATAACATGCTGTTTTTATGCAGGTGACGAATCTGAACCAGCACCGCAAGCGGCACCTGGGCGGGCGCAGCGTCGAGAGCACCTACGACTGCACCATCTGCGGCCAGCAGTTCCAGCAGCGCAACCACATGTACACGCACAGGTACACGCAGCACGTATTCTGTCAAAGTAACCTTCACTCGTTCAATTTTTTTTATATTGACTCACTGAGTTTGTGGCCTTGGTGAGTGAGTTATGTTTTGGTACGTGACGTACGAGTCAAAAGGGTTAAGTATACCTATGTTTACAGAGCTTTACGATAATATCGATGTTATTTACAGACGCGAGGCACACTACGGCGCACGCAGCCCGGCTCGAGCGCCTGCGCGGCAGCACGCCTGCAAGCTGTGCGAGCGCCGCTTCAGCACCGAGCGGCAGCTCGTGGCGCACGTGGCCGAGCACGTGCCCGACCAGCAGGACCGCCAGGACGACGAGAGTCAGTATATAGAGTGTACACACGCGAGCCCACTTCGGCGCACGCAGCCCGGCTCGAGCGCCTGCGCGGCAGCACGCCTGCAAGCTGTGCGAGCGCCGCTTCAGCACCGAGCGGCAGCTCGTGGCGCACGTGGCCGAGCACGTGCCCGACCAGCAGGACCGCCAGGACGACGAGAGTCAGTATATAGAGTGTACACACGCGAGCCCACTGCGGCGCACGCAGCCCGGCTCGAGCGCCTGCGCGGCAGCACGCCTGCAAGCTGTGCGAGCGCCGCTTCAGCACCGAGCGGCAGCTCGTGGCGCACGTGGCCGAGCACGTGCCCGACCAGCAGGACCGCCAGGACGACGAGAGTCAGTATATAGAGTGTACACACGCGAGCCCACTGCGGCGCACGCAGCCCGGCTCGAGCGCCTGCGCGGCAGCACGCCTGCAAGCTGTGCGAGCGCCGCTTCAGCACCGAGCGGCAGCTCGTGGCGCACGTGGCCGAGCACGTGCCCGACCAGCAGGACCGCCAGGACGACGAGAGTCAGTATATAGAGTGTACACACGCGAGCCCACTGCGGCGCACGCAGCCCGGCTCGAGCGCCTGCGCGGCAGCACGCCTGCAAGCTGTGCGAGCGCCGCTTCAGCACCGAGCGGCAGCTCGTGGCGCACGTGGCCGAGCACGTGCCCGACCAGCAGGACCGCCAGGACGACGAGAGTCAGTATATAGAGTGTACACACGCGAGCCCACTGCGGCGCACGCAGCCCGGCTCGAGCGCCTGCGCGGCAGCACGCCTGCAAGCTGTGCGAGCGCCGCTTCAGCACCGAGCGGCAGCTCGTGGCGCACGTGGCCGAGCACGTGCCCGACCAGCAGGACCGCCAGGACGACGAGAGTCAGTATATAGAGTGTACACACGCGAGCCCACTGCGGCGCACGCAGCCCGGCTCGAGCGCCTGCGCGGCAGCACGCCTGCAAGCTGTGCGAGCGCCGCTTCAGCACCGAGCGGCAGCTCGTGGCGCACGTGGCCGAGCACGTGCCCGACCAGCAGGACCGCCAGGACGACGAGAGTCAGTATATAGAGTGTACACACGCGAGCCCACTGCGGCGCACGCAGCCCGGCTCGAGCGCCTGCGCGGCAGCACGCCTGCAAGCTGTGCGAGCGCCGCTTCAGCACCGAGCGGCAGCTCGTGGCGCACGTGGCCGAGCACGTGCCCGACCAGCAGGACCGCCAGGACGACGAGAGTCAGTATATAGAGTGTACACACGCGAGCCCACTGCGGCGCACGCAGCCTGGCTCGAGCGAAACGTGAAATCCTTTTCAAAAATCCTCGTTGATTAAATCTTTGTTATATTTTGTGTACCTCCGTTTCATAGCTCGCTCTTATCCTGCTCGCTGTATTGAAAATATAATAGGTACTGTATTTATCTTTTAGTTTCAATACTTATCGATATCGACATTCTCTCGTAACTAAACTCTCGTTTAAACACTTTAAACCATATAAAATCGGTCATTATTTTTGTAAATATATTTCTTGGAGGCCGACGCTTATGTTTTACTAATTCAACTACTTACTAAACTTCCATATGATATCTATAGTCTGGCTGGCCAAAAAGTGCAGTAAAAGTGAAAGTAATAAGCTGTTCTCATCCCTTTTTCTGTAGCGAGGATACTAGCGTAAAAAAGAGAAAGTATGAATGTCTCTGTCTATGTTTGAAGTAAAACAATGTATGATATTGGTAACGTTGGTGCCGTCCACAGGCGCGGGCACGTTCTCGTGCGTGTTCTCGTCGTGCGGCGCGCGGCTGTCGTCGCCGCGCGCGCACACGGAGCACCTGCTGCGCGCGCACCAGCTGCGCGTGCACGCCGCGCGCGCGCCCGCCCCCGCGCCCGCCTCCGCGCAGGACCCGGCCGTGCAGCAGCCGCCTAAACGGGGGCGACCGCCCAAGGTAAACAGACTATCGGTACACCATCTCACTATCGTAGAGTAAACTTATATAGTACAGCAGCATAGCCTAAGAACTATTTGAAGCTCAAGTCAATCGCGCCATCTGCATGAAAGCCCCCTAAAAATATCCAAAATGTAAGAGAAAATGTCACCTGCCCTGCTACTCCACCTTGTAACGAATAGCGTACCTATTAGTTGACCCATGACCACGAACACTATAAAGTGTTCGAAACGTCGGAATGTAATTTAAATTCAGTATACGCGATATAATCCGTTCAAAGTATGTATTATACATTAATTTAATATATTGTTTCAGATTCTCAAAGTGGAGCCAATGTCTGATTACAAGGATTCAATATTTAATGATGTGAGTACATATTATAAAATTACTAGAACACTACAAAATAATAAAATACAACTGTGTATAAGCCGTACCGTGTGTTACAACAAGTTTAGAATGAAAGTAAAAGTAGAAATATCCACTGCGTCAGGCGAGACTCGAACTTGTAGCCATCAGGTAAGCTCAGTTGGTCAGAGCGAAGGCCATGTATCCCAGGGTCGCGCTTGAGGCAGTGAATTTTTCTATTTTTCCCTTATTCCTTAACTTTATGGTATCATTAGCAGACGTTTGGCTTGATAAAAATTACAAAATTAATTAACAGTAACTATTATTTAATTACAGGTAAAAATCATCAAGCAGGAATCTCGGTTTCTGCCCAAGCTAAAAGTGCAGAGTTTGTTTCAATGAACACAATTAGTGTAACACAGTGGACATTGTTCCAGTGAGTGAACACACCGCCGGTTGGTTCGTTACTCGGTGGACGTGAACTCGTAACGCAGTGGACGTGTTGGAGGTGAAATTAAATATCGTTAAGTACACCTATAAAATTATGGACATTGTTTATGTAATTTTGAATCTAATATTTAGAGCGTTGAAAGTCGCAGAAGTGCTTTAAAATTTCACTTACGCCCTTTTACATATATTGTAGTTATACAGTTTTGAGATTTGTACCCGTGTAGGGTATTTAAACTGTATAAAATAATTTGAGTATAAATCGAACTCGGTAATATTCTTGCCCGTATTTTTTTTATTGTAATTTTTGAATATCTCATAAAAAATACTGTACGCGAAAGGGCAGTTGTTATCTCTGGTAGTACTTACTACTGAAAGCATTTTACACTAAATATAGCAATGCTTAACTTTTTATTAAAAACGGGCCGAAGTGGATGCAATAATACGAAATGCACTTAGTAATAGTTTATTATTAAATAATAAGTGTTCAGTGCGGCACGCGTTAATTTCGTTTTATAAATACTATACGAATTCTTGGACAAGAATTCAATTTTTAATTTTGATAACTTTTAATGCACCTTAGATACATATTTTAATAATGTGAAGAATTAAACTCTATCAAAAATTATGAGATTTGATTAGCCATTGTAGAAACCTAGATGGTCTGTTGTATTAATATGGAATTAAATAAATATGTACAGTCTGTCGCGATCAGATGTATCGGAGCAGCCAAGGTGGTCACAAATATCTTAACAACGCCTCTATTATTAAGGCGATAAAGTGCATGTTCAGATATGATTATTTGATGGCGACTGTACAATATTAAATGGATGATATAATTTCGATAATATAATATGTATCCGTGTTAACATGTTGCGTCTCGTACAGACCCATTTCTTACTGACTGTACTCACATATAAAATTCAGCAATGTTTTCATCTAAATTTTAAAACTTAATGTGATTTAATGTAAAGCTATTAATAGATTGTTTAAAGTAACTTTAAGAGTGAATACTGGGTAATCAGTATATTTATGTGGATATACGTCAACGTCATGAAAATGTGTATGATTTGCACCTTAATCCTTTGCAATAAGGTGCAAATTGTAAACATATCTTTGACGTCGACTATACAGTCGCCGTCGAATATATCGGAGCGGCCAAGGTGGTCACAAATATCTGAACAACGCCTCTATTGTTAAGGCGATAAAGTGCTTGTTTAGATATTTTTTGAGTAGTGGCCGCTCCGATATATTTGATGGCGACTGTACATAATTTGGTTACACGTCATTACTTCATTAGACATCTCTTTGTATGGTTTCTGAAAAGAGCCAAGCTGGAAACAAATTATGGGACGCGGTAGACGGACGCGGCTCACAGCCGATAAGTGCGATAGTGATAAGTGTGCACAGTCAAAAACATCAAGCGCGCCAGATTTCTGTCGGACGTCCGAACGCTCAAGGTTACGTCCACGGCTTACCTCCGATAGTATGCACAGTTCAGTGTATATTCATTATCTAGATACCTATAAGTCGCGGCTGCAGGCTGTGAGCCGCGTCCAATAATTTGTTTCCAGCTTGATTTTTTTTATGTTAGAAGAGGCGTTGAGAAAGATTTTAAGAAAATACTTCTTAGCTTTCTTCTTTATAAAGAAAGCTTTTATAACTGTCTTTGGGAATTATGATCAGAGTTACTTATCTAAAGTTGGTTTTCCTTTGTTCAGCGAATTAATGTTTTTAAGATATGAGATTAAAATACATTAACAAGTTTAATTAGTTATTAATAAAATGTAAATATTCCTCTAACCATAAATGTTCATGAGTTTACATTTATAATGTCTTATGCATTAGCATATAAAAAAAGGAGTCAGAGGACGCATAAAGTGGAGTAATATGTATATATTTTCAAGCTGGTTTGAACCTTTTATAAGGCTAATTAAATATTAACAATGATTTCGAACCTAATTTCAAAGTGATATGGTTCAATTTGGTGTAAATTCTGATACTGTTTTAACAGAAAAGACTTGATTGTCAAGTGTTTTAATGACAAAGATAAAACATACTGCAAAGCGATGACGATAAGCGCCATCTAGTTCAGCTATCAAGAGTTCGTGATCAGCGAAATTGCGTTATCTCCTTCTTGCATATTCGAAAGAGAGTGATGCAATTAGCCGATTCGATAAACGAAGTGGTTCGCAGTTATAGGCCAGGGTCTATGATTAAATACTATAAAAAGCCGCGGGCCGGTTCAAGTAGCACTCCTAGTGCTTGAAGATGGAGACCTAGGCTCTCCCAAACATGTCGCGCGAAGTGACTAAAGTGAGTGTAACTGGTTTTATTTTACATTACTATGATATACATATTGCTCCACTTTATAAGTCTTATCTCTTTAAATAAGGCAATAGTTAGGCTAGGCTAAGGTGCAAATGTTCCTATGAGTGTAAGAGTATGTGTAGCATATGATATGTGTGTACAGCCGACCATTATAGTTCTAGCCTTGTTAAGTGTCAGTATTTCGGAGATTTTTCTATTAACATACAAGTACGGTATCAAAATATACATATTTCAATTACGTGGTGTCTTATTGCTATAAAAATTAGATAATTATGTTTTCAGCGATTTCTTCTGTGGCTGTGTCGACGGATTTAGAATCGGCATTTGCTTTTTTCATTTCTGAAAATAAAATATAGATTTTATGTTGTGTGAGGCTTACGTCAATATGTGTATTTTTTTAGGGAACTGCTATTCTGTGTATCATTATTATTAACTGTTATTACAAGTCTCACAATTAGAATTGGTGAAATTAGTAAATTGTTACTCAATATTAGAGATGCACCGAATATCCGGTTACTATCCGGTATCCGGCCTATCCGGCCCTTATTTTAGTATCCGGCCGGATACCGGATATCTTCGTACTATCCGGCCGGATACCGGATGTAGTCAGAGTCGCCCACTAGTCATACAAAATTTTTTTTTTACACAAAAATACGCGAGCGCGTGTGTACTTTTGAAAGAAGTTACTCCGCAAGTCCGCACTGACATAATAAAATTCGTTTTGTTGCCTAGAATTCCTAGGAATGTATCCGCGCGAACGTTCACTACGACACAGGACGAAACCTGCACGACGCGCACCTGCGAAACTCAAATTGTAGGTATAGTACCGCCGGCCGGATACCGAATATTCGGCGGAGGGTCAGGCCGAATACCCGGTATCCGGTATCCGGCCAAACCACTATCCGTTGCACCTCTACTCAATATATATTAGGAGTATCTACCGATATCTCAACCGCCATTAACCCTTTGACCGCCAAATACGTTAAATCACGTGTACGGAAAGTCGTGCCTTTAGCGCCAGCGCGTGATATCACGTCCAAGATTTTTTTTTGATGCTTGGCGGTAAAAGGGTTAACTCTTCCCGAAAAAATAACAATAGATATATGTGTCAGTGTACGGACAAAGGGACCACTTGATATGGAGTTACTAGTACTTTCTAAAACTACACAAAATGCACTATCTATTAGTGAAAGAAAAAAGTGTCCTTGTAAATCGACAAAGTGGTCCCTTGCACCTGCTTGCACTAATCTCGTCCACATATGTTTACTTAGTGTAATAGACAGGTTAACAATATTTTAGTGGTCGCATTTATATCGAATGTCCTTCCTTCGTAGTTTCAAGTAATCTTTTACCTCGTCGCCAAACTAATATCTCCAGTCCAAGTATCGGCAGCGACAGTGCATAAAGTGCCAGCAGGGCGCGGAAGGCAGGCGCGACGTCGCTCAGTGTCACGGCGTTGAAGATGGCAGCACTGGCGCCGCAGCCGGGGCGCTCGGGCACCAGGCGCCGAGCTGACCGACTCTGCACCCCGACTTCCATTATGCGATTAGCACTGCCAAGGCAAACAGTAAAGTTATTTTTTGTGTCATCTTTCAACTCTTCCCTTCTGCTTTCGACCAGCAGACCACCGATTGGAATAGATAAGTAGCAGTGGTGGAGCGTCCATAGAACTCGATTCCCACCGGCTTCCCTTATATTTTTTTTGGTTGAGTACGGTCATGAGGAAAAGAAAAGCCAGATTTAGCCCCGGCTTCCCTTAGAATTATTTTGAAGCATTGCCACTGATAAGTAGATAACCAACCCGATCCTCAGCATCTCCTTTATAGGCGTGAACTGTGAGACGCCCAAGAAGGGAGAAGTCGTCGACATGTACTTGATGAAGCCGAGGTTGCATTTCTCATCTTCTAGGAAAGTCCTCTGCACTTGGTCGAAGCCGGCCGTCTGCTCCACGTGGTATGCGAACATGCCCTGTATATACAGTAATTAATAATTAATTATCCAAGGTTTATTTTCTAAATAGGTCATTGATGGCATCTACCATACGCCGGTCGTGCAACTAAATGACTCCTTTTAAAAATAAGACCGAGTAATTGTAATTATAAAAATGTTAAACAAAATACTATTTTCTTTCTGACTAGTGAGTCAGTAGTGACTACCTGTGCTGTCGTATATCTAGCAGCTGCAGTATGTTTATGCGTACAGCCTAGCCTACCTCTCTAACTTTGCGTATTCCATCTTCAACGTTCAGGAACCCTTTTTTCCCCTGCGAGTTAATTTTCCGATCGGCTAGGAGACGGTGAATTGGGCGTGTCTCTTGCTGAAAAGTAACAAAATTAAGAAGCAGCTATTAATTTACGAATAAGTAAGTAGTTAAGGTATAGGTCCAATACAGAGGGACTACTAATACTATAGACCAGTCTTTGACCACCAAGCATCGGACGGAAAAATCGTGCCCTCAGCGCCAGCGCACGCGAACGAGCAAGGAAAATCGTTATATTTTGGACGTGATATCACGTGCTGGCGCTCATCTTTGGCGGCGTGTTATTAGGTAGGTGAATGGGCGAGGGTTTATGACGACTGAGAAACGTGCGGATGCATCTACCACAGCTAGTCCCTCGGTCATCGAACCGGTCAGTTTATCTACGCTGTACTGCTCAAACCCATTTGTCCCATGACTGATACCCGCTACACTGGCCACCGAGTGAGGCCTATACTTCGAACATTTTCCACGCGTACACGACGTCCTGCGAGCCGCACGCCACGGGCGACGTCAGCAGAGTCTCGACGCTGTTGATGTCATTAGTAAGAGACTGCAGCCGCGCTACCACGTTGCCGGAGTACGCCGTGTACAGGAACATAAACGCCATGAGTCCCAAGAGTAGTAGGTATAATTACCCCGAACATCTTCCACGCGTACACAACGTCCTGCGAGCCGCACGCCACGGGCGACGTCAGCAGAGTCTCGACACTGTTGATGTCATTAGTAGGCGACTGCAGCAACGCCACCACATTGGCGGAGTATGCCGTATACAGGAACATAAACGCCATCAGGCCCATCAGTAGAATCTGCCGGCCTATGGTATACAATAACAACTAGTAGTAATTTCTAGAAAAAAAAATTGCAAGGTTTTCTTAAGACAAGCTAAAAACATTTGTAAAATGCCATGCTAGTCCTAGTCTATCTATCTATTCAGCCCGTCACTTCCTCGGTCCCGTGCCAGTCACATCCGATCCACGCTGACCTTATGGTCCATTTTAGCCACCATTCTGTAAGTCTGTAACCCGTCTTGTCCATCTCCCATCATTTCTCGACTTTCTTACGGCTTCGTATTTTGTTATCTATAAGTAGCTACATACTCTACATAGTAAACAAAACTGCTAGTAAGTACGGCACACCAGACAGCTTTTCTTCTGACACTGTCACTCTTGGGCTCTCCCTACTATCAGCTTTCGCGTTGGACGGTGCACGGTACCACAGTATTCAGTAATCAGGGTGTCCACTTTCTGGAAAGTCAGGGAAAGTCAGTGAAAAGTCAGGGAAGCTCTAAATGGCACTGGAAAGTCATGGAAAGTCAGGGAAATTATAATAAGGTCAGGGAAAAATATGGACCTGGAAAAAAATTAAGGAATATAAAATATTATGGAAAACAAGTTTTGTTCTCTTGGTTATAGGTGAATCCAAAGAATTCATAGAATTACTCATAAGGCGTCATACCTTCTCTATTTAGAATATTTTTTTAAGGTTTAAAAAATCTTAAACCCTCTCAGCGATTGCTAATGAGAAAGCCTTTGCTCAAGCTGACTAGTAACCCAGACTCATAGCATTGTATTTCAGTGTAGCAAGGATCTACAACATTATGATTTAATGTACCATAATTAAATTTCTGCTTTTAGGATATGAAATATAATAAAAATCATACAGTTTTATTTACAGTGATGTGTTAGAGTTTCATAAAACAGTGAATATGACTAATGAAATGAGTTCAAAATATTGTACGTTTAATCAAGTATGACTCAATCTAAGAGTGAGTCCAGAGTTTGCATATTGAAGTCGTAGGCGATCATAATATCAGCATTCAGCGTATTTAATTTTAGACAATGTTGCCAAATATTTAAATTGAGGAATATGGGTGAGCGAGCCGTAGTGTTACATAGAAAAGGTCCGAAACATAATATCAAAAACCTTGAAACATTAGAATAACTTGTACCAACATTAAATGCAGTCCTGAACTGAACAAAATCTGCCAAAACTCTTGCGAGGGGGACGGGACTAAAATACAGCGTAACAAAATGTTCCCAGATAGCAAGATTGCTTTCAACAACTCTATGGGAAAGTCAAAAGTCGTGTAATGTGACCAATCACGCAATAGCACACATGCTAGGCCTGGATGTACAGAATTCGCGATTTAATTTACATTGATAAGGTGGCTTGAAAATGGACTATGCCTTGACAGATCTAAAAAAGCATCAGGTTCGAGAATTTGCTTTTAATGAGCGAAAACAAAAAACCTTACTGTAATGAAAAATCCGTTACTAAAAGCTCCATTGGCAATCGTAGGATCTATTGTACATTCGCCATCAGATATGATATATCAGAGCGGATATACAAATATCTGAACAACGCCTCTATCGTCAAGGCAATAAAGTGTATGTTCAGATATTTGTGACCACTTTTGCCACTTCGATATATCTGATGGCGACTGAAACGCGTTTATACTTTGTGGGAGTGACGAGGCGAATAAACCGGTGAAGAGCGCGTGGACTGTCTATACATGTCGCGTCGGGGAGTTATACCCACAGAGGGCCTACCGCGAATTTCGAAAATCGACAAAACGATGGTCCCGTCTCTATCGCTCTTACATATAGGAAAGAGAGTGATGCAAATAGACGAATCGATGAACGATGTGCTTCGCGGTTATAGGCCAGAGCCGAATATGTGAACGGACATTCGCGTTGGCACTCGTACGCGAATGGTTCGTACTTAGAACGTTTCGACGAGCGTCTACTCAAATGCGAACATACAAGTGTAAACGTAATATTTATTAAAAGGGATTACCAACCATTTTATGGCTATTTCAAAGCAACAAACCTCTAGCGTCATTTGTAGATGTTGGCATAATGGACTTGATAAATAAATCTAATGGAGAACTTGTAAAGACGAAAGATCTCGACGCTTTGTCTCCTGAAGATATTATAACATCGATTTAAATAACACCGAAAATGTACTTGTCACAGAACACTATCACAAGAGTTTCAAAGCTTAACGCATTAAATAAAATAAATAAAAATAATTAAATGCAATGAATAACTTCAGCTATTATTTAAGATTTGAAAAAAAGGCCGATTCGTTTTGATTCGTACGCTGCACGCTGTAAGACATACGGAATCAATACAACATGCTGATATTGTGCTAGGAATATTGCGTGACTCTGGAAAAATTACAACGGAATACGTTCCGTTGAATACTTACAAAGGAAAAGTGACCAAGGTCTCTAGGTGCCTAGGGCTGCGATGAAACCAGCGTCTTTAGCATTCGCTGCAGGAGTCCTAACTCCTAGGCTAACGGGTTATTTTAAGTAGGAGTTTGTGACCCGGATGCGATGCAGAAGACGCTTGTTCGATCCCATTCCTGGACACCGGACGCTTTTTATGACATACATATATTTAAGTTTATAATTTATATGTATAGTAACCAAAGAGCTCAAAGAGGACCCAGTGTGTTGACGACGAGGGACCTCTCGTTCCGTTAGCCGTCAACACAGTGAATCCTCCTGTTTTTAAAGGGTCGGCAACGCGCATGTGACACCTCTGGAGTTGCAGGCGTCCATAGGCTACGGTAGCGGCTTACCATCAGGTGGGCCGTATGCTTGTTTGCCACCGCCGTTGTACAAAAAAAATGTAGCGTGTCCATATACTTAAAACTAACAATTCAAAATTGGTCTCTATACATACTTTTGTTCTGAAACTTGATTCGATTTTGTAAAAATTCAACAGACAGACTAATAAGGATGCGCATATATTACGTTAAGTAATATTTACCTAAACACTGAAATGGAGACACAAAAAAATGCGATACTAAAGTCTTGCGTATGGAAATTCGACTACCTTGAGCTAAAAATAGTAAAAATGTTTTTGTAGATGGACATTTTGGTCAGGGAAATTTCAAAAAATGGTCATGGAAAGTCAGGGAATTTTTTTGGGGGTTTATAGTGGACACCCTGAGTAAGTACACTGGTGTTTGCTCGTCAATAATGAACACTATTGCCGTGTACGAAGGTCGATATTATTTTGCACCTACCGCTGGCAGCGTATACTATATGTATAACGAAACGATTTTCGCTATAAGAATTACTCAGTGCACTAAAGCGATTGTGCGCAACTGCTGTGGCATTCGGAATGAAACTAACGTCAATATTTTGGGATAATCTTATTTAAAAACAGAAACTGACAGTGGAACCTATATGAAATTAGTCACATTACAAAGGCTTCAAATTATTCCTTTTTTTTTTATTTGCATCAGCCAAATTAATCCCGAATACCACTTAGTGTTCTTTTTACTACTTTGGTGCAAGTGCAAGTAATGGGTTTGATAATAGGGTCACAAATAAAAAAACAGATTTAGTAGTCCAGTATATTATAGCTTAGTACAATCTCTGGGGCGGGCCCATGGTGGATTTCATATGGAGCGAGCGCACGTTCTGCCAGTGCTTCTTGAGCAGCGACACCAGGAAGTTGATGGACAGATGCACGTTCTGTGCCAGCTCATCCGGGGTCATGTCCACATGGCCGACCGCCACGGACAGACAGAGTACCTGAAACATTGATATTATAGTTAGCTGGCGAACTGTATGGTGTTGTTGAGGTGGTGTGAGTGAATGATCAGTGAAAGGTGGTCATCAAAGTATTTTCATTAGATAATACATGCAAATTTTGGACATCATTTAGATACGTCTTGTTCCTATCTTGAGCTGACGTTATTAACACTTTGAATGATGTTATTGAAAAACTTAGCACGGAGTTGGTAAATTTGGCATTTGAAAAATGCATGTGGATTACTGGAAATAAGTTAGTTTTATATGCATTTATTTTTGTTTCATAAACACTAGCTTGCTATCATGGCTGGAAAAACTAACTAAAATTAGCAATAGAGCTCGGTGAACCAGTTGCCACAAGTTCTATTATGTAGAATAAATATATCAGTCAGTTCTTAGGATAAAATTAAATGACAGTACTAAATGAAAGACGTAAAAATAAAAAGGTCACCTTCTTCATCTGGAACTTGATGGTGGCCTTGACCTCATCGATCTTCTGCGTCATGGACTCCTGGTGGGAGAGCAGACCAGGGAACTTGCCCGCCTTGTTCAGGCCAGGGCCCAGCAGACGCGGGATCTGTTTGATCAGGGATTCGGATGCCAGGAAAGCATCATATCTGGAAAAAAAATTTGTATTAGTCTAAATAGGAATAAAACAATTTTATTTATACACTAAAATACGTCATATATTAAAACAAGTGACCCGTCATCATCTGTCCGAGAACAAGTGTGTTGTAACAATATTAATAAATAAAAAAATAATCTATTTTAAACCCTGCAGCTAGTAAACGAGTTTCCGAACAGAATAGACGACAAGTTAACTTAATACAAAACAAATTGAACTTACTTCTTAGCTAGTTTCTTGACAAGCTTCTTGTTCTTGTTAAGTTTCTTCAAGGCCTCGGCGTCCATGCACGGCACTTCCAGGTTCTTGGCCTCGTCGCAGTGCTGCTGGTCTCCCAGGATGCACACTTGCATCTTGGGGCGGGGGATGTACTTTAGCCTGCAATTTAAATCAGCCTTTAGTGACACGTTAAAAATTATAGTCTTCAATTCATTATTTAGGGAAATCAGTAAAAGTTTGTCATCAAAGTATTTTCATTAGATAATACATGCAATTTTAGACATCATTTAGGCTTTATAAGTTCTAAAGATTAACTAGATAAATATTTATAAGTAATCCAAGTCTTACCACAATCCCGTATAACCTTAAAGTTAGTCGGAGAGCCGAAGCCCGCCTACCCGATATTTAAAGACTCTGGGTGGAGTCCCGTCAGGCATGACCCGACTCCCTGTATTTAACCACTCTGGTGGCGCATGGCGACCACAAAAATGTTTAGTACAGGTAAACGTACTTGACGGTGCCGGAGAAACGCTTGTCCTTTTGGGGATCATAGTTCTTCAGACCGATTTGGATTTCAACTGTCTCCAGGAAGCGGCGCTTCTTGTCCTTTGACGCCTGAAGCACGGCGTTGACGCACTCATAGAGCGTATCACGAGATACTTTCGACCTAAAATAGTTATAAGGTTAACATCGCACAATACTTTATAGGTTATGTTGCCAACGTGTTCCACACGTACTAGTAATTTGTACATTTCATTGACATTATTTTAATACTTCAACTTTATTTCAGTTTATAAAGAACTTGTAATCAAAATAATGATATATTTATGTAAAATAATCAAAAATACTTACGACATTGTCGACGAATAAACCACTCCTTACGAAAGTGACAACCGAAAGAAAGAACGCGGATTGCGGAATGGCCGAAACTCAAAGCAAGTATTAACTAGAGCCCGCACACGTGTACCCCCGTATGGGATAGATATATAGATGCCCATAATCACTTCTACAGCATAAAACAGAACAATTTACCAATCTTTTCCTTAGCTGACACAACTTTCTAGGAAAACTAACAGCTTTTCTCGTAGCAATCACATAAATTCTTGAAGAAATCGCGCATTATATCTGTTTGTTACCCTCCACTGCTAGAAGTAACGCGTGGAGGGTAATAGAAACTATGACAAGGACCAACGATAATAGCACCTCTCTGCCGTATCTATTGAAAGTGTAATAAGACCATCCCGTTCTATCTTGGTATTATTAGTTCCGTGTCAGATCTATGGGTGGTATATCTATGGGCCGAAAGGGAGGGGTTTGGGAGAGGAGAGGACACGCGTCAATGTTTTTCTTTATATTGGATTCAGACATTTTGGCCTGGCGTGCTCATGTTGGTAGTAAGGACAAATGTAGAGTTTTTATTTTATAAATATAAGTCAGTCATAAATGTAAGCTGCAATTTTATTTAAATTAGACGCATGTTTTTATGACTAAGTATAATATACAATGTGTAACAGGTGTAACACAATACCCAAAAGAAAACCTTATGCACAAAAAACTTACCTCACTCTTTTTTTATTTTTACAAAATTTATATGCGTTTAAGGGTCACAACACACCTAGCGGAATTCCTCGTGGAATTAGCGGAAGTAGCGGAAATTTGTCTATGGTAGCGGAGATTTGTCTATGGCTTCCATACAAAAAATCTGCTACCATAGACAAATTGCGCTACTTCCGCTAATTCCGCGAGGAATTCCGCTAGGTGTGTTGTGACCCTAAACCTTTGACTATTCAACCAACCGGACCGGCCAAGTCTGTCATTTTCTATACAAAAAAAGTCTGCCGCATCTCTGCCGATTTTTGCGGGGGAGGGGAACGTCAAATGTATGTGAAACGTCAAAATAGCCACGTCAGATAAACGTCAGTCCATACAATGAGTATGACCATTGGTCATACATTTTCGGCAGAGGGGAACGCCTGTTAATGACTACTCCGGTTGGTTTAATTATTCATTATTATTGCGAATTTATGAAGTGTGTTTCTTACACGATAAGTAACTTCGTGTAAGAAAAACACTTCATAAATTAAAATTTTTGTTTAACGGAAATTAAATTATTAACTTACTTGCTATCGATATTGGGTCAGTTGCAGTTCCTTGTTGGAATACTAAGCATAGTGTATCAAAAAACCCATCTGATACTTTCCGAAGCCACGACATGTTGTACCCCCTCTGTAAACGTAGTTTCCTTTCTATATTATGTTATCGAACTTATCGATAATTTATAATATAATTTGATGTATTACCTAATCAACTAAAGAGCACAACTTACGATACGAGCCTCCCGAAAATAAGATAAAAATAAAGTTGACGTCGATATAGCTATCAGAACCACAGTAGAAAGCCAAACACCAATGCTAAAAGGTAGGACATAGATGTTAGTCACCGATGCAAGGGCCGGCTTTTTAAAAATAAACATGGCTTCGATCTTGGATGGGGTGACGACGTAGTTCACGTATTTAGAGCGTTCTTTTTGTATTATCATACAGGAGCCTGTGGGAACAAAAGCGTGTTTTAGTTGGAAATATGTCTACGACTAACGTATGAACCCGAAATAAACAGCCGCTGCTGTCCAGCGAATGCAACGATTTCAAAATTTTCAACTTCACTACATTGCTTTCACTAGAATCAGAAAGAGATAAAACTCAAGCACTGGTGAAAAAACGCTTTAACTGTCTAAGGAAGATACAAACTCGGTACGTGTTAATCTCTTATGTATGAAATTCGTAACCTGCCATATCAGCCCGTCCGTCCTGCATCTCACGGACAATGCCGTCCCACGTCCCGTCCGGTTGTAGGTAGCCCCATGATGTAGTCCGATTTAACACCTTGGTTCCATTCACCCACTCCACAAGGTGCGTACACATGTAGTAAACTAACTTTGTCATCGTGTCTCGATCGCGTTGCCTGAAAATATTTTAGGAGCAAAGATTTGTATAAAGTAAAGTTTATATTTGGTAGGGGTTTGAAAACACTGCTTCTTTATTTTTCTAAGTATATGCGTGCTGGGTGGTTGTCTGAAATAAATTAAGATGTTTTTATTTTTCAATCTATTGTGCAATCCTGCATTTTACGGCACGCAATTTAGTAGGTATGCCTATTGCCTACAGTTATTTTTATTTTATTTTGCGGTCTGAGAGGCCACAGTCAGGGCCGTAGCCAGAATTGCAGTTAAGATAGAGCAGTGTTAATTTAAGGTAGGGCATAGCAAATTTTAAGGTAGGTCATTAACTTTATTTTCATACATTTTTGACCCGATTGTAGTTTTTAAGGTAGGGCATTGCCCCCTAATAAGGTAGGGCATTGCCCCCCCCCCTAGCTACGGCCCTGCCCACAGTTAATACGAATTCATAGCCATTACGAAAAGGGTATGCTTCAGCCACAGTACACATAAATCTATTAATAAAATACATAAATATATTCCGTGGCTTCAGCAGCTTCAGCTACGTGGTTAGGGCATCCAATCCCGCAATACCGAGATCTCGGTATTGCGGGATCCCGCGCCATTTTTCAATCCCGCTCGCTGCGGGATTACAAGCGCGGGATCCGCGGGATTGCGGGATTGCAAAGTCTAACATTGATAACAAAAATTAATATTAATCTTAGTTATTATTCCAATAATTTCTTATGATTTTGTTTACGATTTGGGGCAAATTTTCTACTTATAGTTTGTTCTTAAGTTTATTTTTAAATTTTTAGCTTTTAATTTTTATTTTAGGTATAGTTTTATTGTTCATAGTGTATTGTTTTAATAAAGAAAAGGCAACTTGAATCTTTCGGTCATATAAATGATGTGAAGTTCAAAGAACGAATTACAGCGAATCATACAGGGAACCATTTAAGCAGCAAGAAATCCCAGAGGAAGAAAAATTTCTTGGCTTACAAATCTTGTATTAATACTGGGCTAATCTTTCCACAGACTGGATCCCACAAATTATTGTGAAGCGGAACAGATCCAAATGGTAGGAAAGAGGGATGCTTTTGCCCGGTCTAAACAATAAAAAGTTACTTTATACTTTTACATACGAAGGTACTATTTTTATGCGGAATCCCGCAAATACCGAGATCCCGCGGGATTGAAAATGCATGGTCACGCAAAAACCGAGATTGATTAAAGGCTGCGGGATTGGATGTCCTATACGTGGTCATTTTCGCCCATATTCGGACAACCAATGAGAATGTTTCGTGGTCTTTACATACAATACAAAAGTGGGCCAGAAATTAGAAGGCTGTTTTTTTTGTGCCTGATGGATACTCCGGTGTTATTTTCCAGTTATCTTACAAATAGTCGGGCAGGTCTTCCAAAGTCCGGTTGTGCAGTAGCACGGTCGGCACGACGACTTCCGCGCCTTGCAGGTCGCGCCGCCGCACTGCCGCCGGAGCCGGACGCGGCCGGTCGAAGCCGGACGGCGTCCACAAGCCGAAGTCCTCCCATATTAAGGGAAGGTGGGCTTTTATTTTGTACACTGCAGATTAGAATAAACATTTTAGTACCTATAATTTAGCTGCCGAAGTCATCAGTATTAACTTACTGTATCTACTACTTATTAACCCTAATAATACATCACCTTACATTATCTTAGTGCAAACGCCTTCCTTTTAATCATGGATCAAATATTGCCTGGACTACCAATGTCTGTATTCTATACAAACTAAATCGTATTCCTCCTAAATTTAGGCTGTAGGTACAGTTACGTTTGAAAATATCGATACATGTGACAAAAATATCTAGCCACGACTCTATTACTAAGGCGTAAAATCTACATACATGTTTTTGCCACATTAAATATATCCATATTTTCAGTCATAACCGGCGTACCTATCCTATACGAGTAGTTCTAGCCTTACGCAACCGCATAATGTGCGGGGAAGGACCTACGTGCCACAGATTTCTGTCAATGCTGTCAATGCGGCCGGCCACAACATTTTCCGCTAAGTAGTTTTAAAATACCATTTATTTCACTAAAAACATGTATAAACCAACTTAAAACTACAACTAAACTAAATTACAAAAGTCCTTCACAACATAACATAACATATACCAAAAGAATATTTAATTTTTTTTAGTATAGTCCATTCCGAATCGTACCCGGCTCAAAGAACCCCATTATTCCCGCCGCATTTCCCCGCTGAACAGCAATGGAGACCTGCTGAACCAAGTACGATCCCGAACGAGATTCGCAGCCCCTAAGCCTAAGTTTAAGATTAATTGGACTACAAATTAGTGATCTCACCTGAGTATAAACGTACGTAATTTCTCCGTTGAAATGCCACATAAACCTCCGTGCTAACATCAACATAGAGGTCATTGAACCGCTCTTCTGTGCCCCGTTTATAATGATTGTCATTATTCGCTATGGAGCTTAAATCATTTACGTTACTGGTGATCAGTAGCCAGCGGCTGGGACTCTTGATCGATTCATCCTTAATAGCCTTGATCGATAGAAATTAAGCGTGATTATGATTAGGTATGATTGAGTTAGGTTATATATAGGATGTCATATTAAACATATAAATGGCAGCTCAATCAGACACCTGGGTGAAATCTTACTTTACAAGATTTGAATGAAGCACATAAATATATACAAGGGGTCAAGCTGATAAAATTGTTTAAAAATTGATTTTACTCCACCTACTTTATTAGAATAAAGTCTAATTAGAAAAACCTTTACAGTGCGTGAGTTTTAAGAAACTTCGGGAATCGGCGATGACACACGAAGGTAATATTGCTGTTCTGCTTTTTCATGTGTCACTGTTGATTAATACTCGAAGTCTCTTTCTAAAACCCGAAGGTTCTTTTTTTAGAGCTCACGGACTGTAATATATATGGTTTCATACGCTCATATTTAACAACTGAACAACGAATCAAATTATTTTTTATAAAAAAAAAGATTTACTTAAATGCATGGTTTTAAAAATACTAAGTATAATAAAATTAATCTTAATATTATACTAGCTGTACCCGCGCGGCTTCGCTCGCGTGCGTTGCAGTAGGTTCTGTCACTTTTCGTTACCCTCAACAATCCATTGCTAAACAGTATGTTTAGCAGTTTAGCTAAAATTTACTTCTTGCATATAACTTCGACATCCCAAAAGATCGACTGAAAGCGTCTGAGATTTGACTGTGTCAGCCATGGCAAATTAGCAATAGTACAGTGTGTTTTTTGTTTATGCGGGGAGCTCCGCCCCCCGAGCCCCCGTTTTTTGCCGCCCATCACATGATTAACTGTAGCAAAACTCTTCTTCTCCCATTTCAAATATTCACCGTAACAATTTTTGGTATAATTAGCAATTGTACAGTGTGTTTTTTGCTTATGCGGGGGGCTCTGCCCCCCGAGCGCCCCTTTCTTTACAGCCCATCACGTGGTAAACTCTATCAAAACTCTTTTTCTCCCATCTCAAATGTTCAACGTATCAGTTTTTGGTATAATTTGCAGTATTTTATTTGCCCCCCGTTCTTTACCGCCCATCACGTAGTAAACTCTCTCAAAACTCTTCTTCTCCCATCTCAAATGTCCAACCTAGAAATTTTTGGTATGATAAGCAATATTGCGGTGTGTTTTTTCTTTCTTGGCCCCCCTTTCTATCCCGCCCATCACATGGTAATCTTTATCAAAACTCTTTTTCTCCCATCTCAAATGTCTAACCTAACAATTTTTGGTATAATAAGCAATAGTACGGTGTGTTTCTTCTGTATGCGGGGTAGGAGCCCCCTGAGCCCCCTACTTTTTGCCGCCCATAACGTGGTTAACTCTATCAAAACTCTTTTTCTCCCATTTCAAATGTTCAACGTAACAATTTTTGGTATAATAAGCAATAGTACGGTGTGTTTTTTCTTTATGCGGGGGCTCCGCCCCCCGAGCCGCCCTTTCTTTGCGGCCCGTCAAGTAGTAAACTCTATCAAAACTCATTTTCCCCCATCTCAAATGTTCGACGTAACAATTTTTGGTATAATAAGCAATAGTACGGTGTGTTTCTTCTTTATGCGGGGGGCTCCGCCCCCCGAGCCCCCCTTTCTTTGCGGCCCGTCACGTACTAAACTCTATCAAAACTCTTTTTCCCCCATCTCAAATGTTCGACGTAACAATTTTTGGTATAATAAGCAATAGTACGGTGTGTTTTTTCTTTATGCGGGGGGCTCCGCCCCCCGAGCCGCCCTTTCTTTGCGGCCCGTCACGTAGTAAACTCTATCAAAACTCATTTTCCCCCATCTCAAATGTTCGACGTAACAATTTTTGGTATAATAAGCAATAGTACGGTGTGTTTTTTCTTTATGCGGGGGGCTCCGCCCCCCGAGCCCCCCTTTCTTTGCGGCCCGTCACGTACTAAACTCTATCAAAACTCTTTTTCCCCCATCTCAAATGTTCGACGTAACAATTTTTGGTATAATAAGCAATAGTACGGTATGTTTTTTCTGTATGCGGGGGGCTCCGCCCCCCGAGCCCCCTTTTCTTTACGGCCCGTCACGTAGTAAACTCTATCAAAACTCTTTTTCCCCCATCTCAAATGTTCGACGTAACAATTTTTGGTATAATAAGCAATAGTATGGTGTGTTTTTTCTTTATGCGGGGGGCTCCGCCCCCCGAACCCCCCTTTTTTGCAGCCCATCACGTAGTAAACTCTATCAAAACTCTTTCTCTCCCATCTCAAATGTTCGACGTAACAATTTTTGGTATAATAAGCAACAGTGCGGTGTGTTTTTTCTTTATGCGGGGGGCTCCGCTCCCCGAGCCCCCCTTTCTTTGCGGCCCATCACGTAGTAAACTCTATCAAACTCTTTTTCTCCCATCTCAAATGTTCGACGTAACAATTTTTGGTATAATAAGCAATAGTACAGTGTGTTTTTTCTTTATGCGGGGGGCTCCGCCCCCCCAGCCCCCCTTTCTTTGCGGCCCGTCACGCGCCAAACTCTATTAAAACTCTTTTTCTCCCATCTCAAATGTTCGACGTAACAATTTTTGGTATAATAAGCAATAGTACAGTGTGTTTTTTCTTTATGCGGGGGGCTCCGCCCCCCGAGCCCCCCTTTCTTTGCGGCCTGTCACGCGGCAAACTCTATCAAAACTCTTTTTCTCCCATCTCAAATGTTTGACGTAACAATTTTTGGTATAATAAGCAATAGTACGGTGTGTTTTTCCTTTATGCGGGGGGCTCCGCCCCCCGAGCTCCCCTTTCTTTGCGGCCCATCACGTAGTAATCTCTATCAAAACTCTTTTTCTCCCATCTCAAATGTTCAACGTAGCAGTTTTTGGTATAATTTGCAATATTACCGTTTTTTTTTATTGCGGGGGGCTCCGCCCCCCGAGCCCCCCGTTCTTTACCGCCCGTCACGTAGTGAACTCTATCAAAACTCTTCTTCTCCCATCTCAAATGTTCAACGTAGCAATAGTACGGTGTGTTTTTTCTTTATGCTCCTGCTTTAGGCTCCGCCCCCCGAACTCCTCTTTCTTTGCGGCCCATCACGTAGTAAACTCTATCAAAACTCTTTTTCTCCCATTTCAAATGTTCGACTTAACAATTTTTGGTATAATAAGCAACAGTGCGGTGTGTTTTTTCTTTATGCGGGGGGCTCCGCCCCCCGAGCCCCCCTTTCTTTGCGACCCATCACGTAGTAAACTCTATCAAAACTCTTTTTCTCCCATCTCAAATGTTCGACTTAACAATTTTTGGTATAATAAGCAACAGTGCGGTGTTTTTTCTTTATGCGGGGGGCTCCGCCCCCCGAGCCCTCCTTTCTTTGCGGTTCATCACGTAGAAAACTCTATCAAACTCTTTTTCTCCCATCTCAAATGTTCGACGTAACAATTTTTGGTATAATAAGCAATAGTACAGTGTGTTTTTTCTTTATGCGGGGGGCTCCGCCCCCCGAGCCCCCCTTTCTTTGCGGCCCATCACGTAGTAAACTCTATCAAAACTCTTTTTCTCCCATCTCAAATGTTCAACGTAGCAGTTTTTGGTATAATTTGCAATATTACCGTTTTTTTTTATTGCGGGGGGCTCCGCCCTCCGAGCCCCCCGTTCTTTACCGCCCGTCACGTAGTGAACTCTATCAAAACTCTTCTTCTCCCATCTCAAATGTTCAACGTAGCAATAGTACGGTGTGTTTTTTCTTTATGCGGGGTGCTCCGCCCCCCGAACCCTCCTTTCTTTGCGGCCCATCACGTAGTAAACTCTATCAAAACTCTTTTTCTCCCATCTCAAATGTTCGACTTAACAATTTTTGGTATAATAAGCAATAGTACAGTGTGTTTTTTCTTTATGCGGGGGGCTCCGCCCCCCGAGCCCCCCTTTCTTTGCGGCCCATCACGTAGTAAACTCTATCAAACTCTTTTTCTCCCATCTCAAATGTTCGACGTAACAATTTTTGGTATAATAAGCAATAGTACAGTGTGTTTTTTCTTTATGCGGGGGGCTCCGCCCCCCGAGCCCCCCTTTCTTTGCGGCCCATCACGTAGTAAACTCTATCAAACTCTTTTTCTCCCATCTCAAATGTTCGACGTAACAATTTTTGGTATAATAAGCAATAGTACAGTGTGTTATTTCTTTATGCGGGGGGCTCCGCCCCCCGAGCCCCCCTTTCTTTGCGGCCCATCACGTAGTAAACTCTATCAAAACTCTTTTTCTCCCATCTCAAATGTTCAACGTAGCAGTTTTTGGTATAATTTGCAATATTACCGTTTTTTTTTATTGCGGGGGGCTCCGCCCTCCGAGCCCCCCGTTCTTTACCGCCCGTCACGTAGTGAACTCTATCAAAACTCTTCTTCTCCCATCTCAAATGTTCAACGTAGCAATAGTACGGTGTGTTTTTTCTTTATGCGGGGTGCTCCGCCCCCCGAACCCTCCTTTCTTTGCGGCCCATCACGTAGTAAACTCTATCAAAACTCTTTTTCTCCCATCTCAAATGTTCGACTTAACAATTTTTGGTATAATAAGCAACAGTGCGGTGTGTTTTTTCTTTATGCGGGGGGCTCCGCCCCCCGAGCCCCCCTTTCTTTGCAGCCCATCGCGTAGTAAACTCTATCAAACTCTTTTTCTCCCATCTCAAATGTTCGACGTTACAATTTTTTGTATAATAAGCAATAGTACAGTGTGTTTTTTCTTTATGCGGGGGGCTCCGCCCTCCGAGCCCCCCTTTCTTTGCGGCCCATCACGCGGCAAACTCTATCAAAACTCTTTTTCTCCCATCTCAAATGTTTGACGTAACAATTTTTGGTATATTAAGCAATAGTACAGTGTGTTTATTCTTTATGCGGGGGGCTCCGCCCCCCGAGCCCCCCTTTCTTTGCGGCCCGTCACGCGGCAAACTCTATCAAAACTCTTTTTCTCCCATCTCAAATGTTTGACGTAACAATTTTTGGTATAATAAGCAATAGTACGGTGTGTTTTTTCTTTATGCGGGGGGCTCCGCCCCCCGAGCCCCCCTTTCTTTGCGGCCCATCACGTAGTAAACTCTATCAAAACTCTTTTTCTCCCATCTCAAATGTTCAACGTAGCAGTTTTTGGTATAATTTGCAATATTACCGTTTTTTTTTATTGCGGGGGGCTCGGCCCCCCGAGCCCCCCGTTCTATACCGCCCGTCACGTAGTGAACTCTATCAAAACTCTTCTTCTCCCATCTCAAATGTTCAACGTAACAATTTTCGGTAGATTTAGCTATAGTGTGGTGTCTTTTTTTCTTTTTGCGCCCCCCTCTCTTTGACGCCCATCACGCGGTGAACTCTATCTAAAAGCGGTATTAGACATTGCAACCGGCAGAGCCCAATCTGTCAGGTTGGAAGGTGTAATTAAAGGTAGGGCCTGTAGGGAACTGAAGGAGGGGAAGGGAGAGGCAGGGTACACAACAGATTGGGCCCTGCAGGTTGCAATGTGTAATACCGCTTTAAACTCTTTTTCGGTAGGGTGTGCCGGTACTTTTCGATTTCCGTGTTTCACTATGTTCCGTTTGTTTTTTTATAGTTAGTTAATTTAACTTTTATTCTTGCACCTTTTGTACATGTCTGTTGTATAGACCCAATGGTTGACTGGTGGAAAATATCATTTGGTATGATGTCCGCCGTTTGGTCTCACAGTTTTGTATTTCGTGCAATATGGTGTAAATAAAAAAAGATTCTTATAGGGAGGCAACGCGCACATAAAACCTCTGGATTTACAGGCGTCCATTGGCTACCCTAAGTGCTTACCATCAGGCGGGTCGTATGATTGTTTGCCATCGCCGTGGTTTAAAAAATATATAGTTGAAATACAAATGCATAAGTATTTATCTACCATATAAAGGCATTTCCCATACAAAGTTTAAACCCCCCTTAAACCCCCTTAAATCCAAAAAGTTGGTATTTTTTATAGCCTATGTCCTGACCAGAGGTCTGTAGAACCTGCTAGTGAAGTTTTTATAGAAATCGGTTCAGGCGTTTTGACGCCAACTCTCCCCATCCAAACAGACAAACAGACAAACAGACAAACAGACAAACAGACAAAAATTCTAAAAATCGCCGAAACGTGTTCTGTTATCGATTCTAAGAGCTACTAACTCATTTTTTTGCTAATATCTCCAATGTACAGATTTTTGACCCTCTTCACCTTTATTATATGTATAGATTATACCTTATACAATATCTCCCACGTAGATTCACTGTGTAAATCCAGCACATGGACGTCTGCTTCTTCAGAATGCGTATAATTCGCTTCAGGTGCTATTTTTAATTGTTTGTGATCAGCGGCTAAAGTTTTGAACATTTGTACTTGTTCTTCTGAAAGGAAATAACGAAATACTTAGGAATTTATTAACCTTTTAGTGCTAATGACACATGCTGCGTCATTATTTTATGAAAAAGCGATGCTACGGGCCTACAGATTACGTGGCGTAGCGCTTGCATCAAAATTGTTGACGTAGCCCGGTGGATAAGAAAAATACATAGTTCTATGTATATTTCAGATAATTTATTGGCAGATATAGTAGAGGATTCCAAATACTACAATGCATTTTGGTACATAGTTACTTACTACGAATTGCAGTGTGCTACGTTCGAGCTAGGTACCGAGTGTACCTACGCACACAATGAATGTAGTGTATTAAATTAATATTGAAATGAAATGAAATGAAAAACGTTTATTTTCAGGCAACTATTGGCCCATAGATACCTTACAATACCTTAAAGACAATCAATCAAGGTACCACAAGGTATTATTGATCAAGGTACCTGTTTAAGTATTATTGTTTCATTTACTGAGTTGTATTATTTAAGTTTAAATTTAGGTAGGTACCCCACACCATACTTGTTCTGTATTCAGAATGGCTCTGGTTATGTGCCAATGACAATACAATTCCCACTCTCCCGAAAAATTAAGCTCTATAATGAAGTGAGAATTCAAAAAATGTGTGGTGCATCGGAACTTAAACTGGTATTACACTAGTAGGTACATAACATTCTTACACACCTCAGAAAAGAAAAACAATAATATTTACATACGTACTTACGTACCTATCCATTTTATAATTAAAAGAATACCTAATAAATAAAAAAATGCAAAATTATAAACCTAAATATTCGCTAGCACACGTTTCTGCTTAGGTACCTAAGTGCCACAATTAATAATATAAGTACCTATCTATAACTTTAAAAAAATACAATGGGGTGCATTTAGGTTTCGCAAAGCGTGTAATTCCGAAAATCATTCAAATATCGCTCGTATCTTATTGTAGTTAAACATTAAAGTAAACTTTCGGAATTACTCGCCACTTTTTCCTATCGGAATTACCTCAATGCACCCTAATGTGAATGTGAACTGGCTTAGCTAATCTCTTAGCATAGCTGCAATTCGTAGCAAGTATTTCCCGCGTTGTACCGAGAATGTATCTATATTATATATAAGATAAACGATATCATATCACATAATCTAATGACATTATATAAAAATATACTTTTCTTTTTTAGTGGCATATGAGAGACTATAGTTGAAGCCCTGTCTTCGCGTTGCAGGAAATCTTTAAGAAATTCAACACATTCACTCATATTTTCATAAGATTGTGCATTGTATAAACGAAATAGTGTCACAAATATAAACAATTGAAGGTGCGCCATCGTTGACAGTTCACAGGCGATTACAGGTAAGCAGATTTAGGTACATTCTATTTAAATTAGAAGGGTTATTCATGAATTCATGTTGCGCTTTCAATTGACCATTATTAGACCAGTAAAGCATAACTACTAAATACAAGTTCACAGTTTTAAATTGGAGATCAAAATACGTTGGTCTGCTGAATCAACTTGTTGTTTTGATTTTCATTTTCGAGCAGTGCACAGCAGTTTCAAAGTTACCTACGTCTATTCTTGTTTAAAGTATAGCATTATAAAATGAGATATGACCGTTTTTTAACGAAAGTAGTAATTTTCGCTTGCATTTTTTATTAACCTTGGTTGACTCAAAGTTCTAGCTCCGTAATTTTCTTTTCTATGTCTAATGCTAGGTTTTAGGTTCAATTAGTATTGCGAAACAAGAAAAATGGTTGATTCAATACATACATTATTTTAAGTAGCTATTGTTATACGTATAACGATGATCGAAAATAGTTATTTGTACAATAAGAGAGGAAAGTTGGTTTTTCTTGCGAGTGTTGATTTTGAGTCCCGAGTAAGCGAAAGATTCTATAATTGAATCACGAGCGAAGCGAGTGATTCTAGGTTTGAATCTTGAGCGTGGCGAGGGATCTCAAGAACACGAGATGTAAAAAAAAAATCCTCTCGTGTGACACATACAACTTTTCACCTCAGTAGTGAGAACATATTAAATTTAAAAAAACACATTTATTTACATTCCCGAATGAAAGGCATCATCATTATGACGAAAACCTAGAAACAAAATTTCACTCCCTGTAGTGACGAAAGTAGCAACTTTCGTCACTCCCTGGAGTGATGAAAGTCGCACTTTCGTCACTCCAGGGAGTGAGGAAAGTAGGCTTGTTCGAACTGCTGAGGTGAACTCTGTAATGAAACGACGCAACCCCATCGAATTTGGGCTAGTTTGGTTCGTCTTGACGAATAATTTATCTTTAGATTGTATCCAGGGTCTGGTGATGGGGCTGGAAGGTAGCCATAGAAACTCTGTAATGAAACGACATAAACCCATCGAGTTTGGGCTCGTATGATTTGTTTTGACGAGTATTTTGTCTCTAGATAGTATCCGATGATAAGCTGATGATTTGATGATGGAGCTGGAAGGTAAGCTTTTAGTTGCAGCGTTGTCCGAAACAAATCTTGCAAGTTACATTTGATCCACTTCCCGGTTTCCGATTGAGCTGAAATTTTGCATGCATATGTATATCGAATGACAATGCAATAATATGATGACATGGAGCTGATCTGATGATGGATCTGGAAGGTGGCATAGGACTCCTCAACTACTCCACATTATCCGGTTGTGTTTGGGCTTGTTGCATTCATCTCGGTGATCAGATAGGGATTCATAAAGAAGAGTACAGTCAGCAATAAAAGCTTATTACAAAAATAATATTTTTGAAAAAAAAAAAATATCTTAATTCGATCTCCAAATACATTTTTGAGTTAATCTTTAAACATTTCCCGCCACCTAGGGCGCATGCCACGAATTTGAGTTGAATTTTGTATGCACCTAAATTAAGAATTTTGTGACAATCCTGCGGGCTGCGAGAGATAGCGTTGTGGTTCATTTCGCTATAAGTAGCCATTTTTTTCCTTTTTCGTTTTTTACTATTATATGTTTAAATCCTTTTTTTCCAAATACACCATGATCAATTTGTCACTTGTCCACTCAGTGTATAAATAATTAATAATTACATTTACCATACAATGTATATTATTTATGGTCCGGTCGGAGGTATCAAGCGTGAATAAACCTGTGTAAATACTGTTTTGCAAGCCACAAAGGCAAGGTTCAGGCAGGGGGGTGCAACTCAGTGTAAATCTGTCAAAAAAATTGAGTTTGACACGACGTATCCGATACGTTTGCATAAGTGCGAAAGAGAACTTGTCATGCGTTAAGAAGGGACAACATGATTAGTGACGTTACAGAGGTCTCTCTGTTGTACTATTATTTACTCTGTGGTTCAGGCTTGGAGATCAAGGGCCGACCCCGACGGAAGGACCCAGAGCCTTCAACGGTCGCTCCTAAATGTGTCGAATCCCCTTGCTTGGATTTACGCGATTATTTTATTATTTTTATTATAAAAAAATTTAAGTTCTTAAATACGTAGAGGTTCGATCTGGTTATGAAGGAGACTTATTAAGTAGCATAAAAAGCCGGTAAAAATTTAATACTTAAAATATGATTATGAGCGCCATATCTATGTATATTCAGGTCTCTGAGATATGAAAAGCGGTAGGAAACAATGCAACCTAGGTGATGAACTGATGACATTACAGCTCAATAGGGGGCACTAAAATAATAACGGGAACATACATTTAGTAATCTCTTTACTTTCATTACAATCTAAATATGTACATGATATATATGACCAAAGCCTAAGAACTTTTTGAAGCTCATGTCGATAGCGCCATCTATGTCAAAGCCACCTAAAGATACCGAATATGTAAGAGAAATGTCAGCTGCACTGCTACTCCACCTAGTAACAAATAGCGTACAAGTAGTACACTAGTAGTTACTAGGTGGAGTAGCAGTCAGAGTAGCAGTCTGGCTTTGACATAGATGGCGCAATCGACACGAGCTTCAAAAAGTTCTTAGGTTGTGGTCGTCTATATCTCTACAGTCTCTGATACTACGAATCTGCTACGAAGTACCAGGAAATAACTACACATTAGTGTCAACAGATGGAGTTCAGGCGCTGAGCCATATGGTTTTATGGGTTTTAGAGCGATAATATTATAAAATTTTATTAAATACTGTAAAATTCTATGCTAAGGTAGGTTCCAAGCTAAAATGTAATTTATTAATGCATGTAATAATAATTTCTAGCTTATGCATTTTACGTGAAAACTGCGACACCTACAACGCACTTTCGAAGTTTTTAACGTCATTTGTATACATATAACTTCCAACTAACTCTTATTAGAACTATAAATTGCCACTCTCACTAAGGTTGTAGATTTTCTCAACTTAATTATTAGTGGGATTAGTGGGATTCTATGCTAAGATAGGTTCCAAGCTAAAATGTAATTTATTAATGCATGTAACAATAATTTCTAGCTTATGCATTTAATGTGAAAACTGCGACAGCTACACAACGCACTTTCGAAGTTTTTAACGTCATTCGTGTATATATTATATAGAACTTCCAACGAACTCTTATTAGAACTATATTATACAGTGTGTGTCTTTCATAACGACATTGGTTTTAAGTAACGATAGTTTAAAGTGCTGTTAACAGTTCTATCAAAAGAATATAACGATTACCTTTTATAATTAAGAGTAATTAATTTAAAAATACACTGTGTCTTTCATAAGTCCAGAAACCGGCCAAAATGGATGTCATTGTTGGCAATAATATAGACATGACTCCAAAGATCAATGAATTATGTAATTTATTGATTTCTTAGTGATAATAGCTAAGACTTCAAAATTGGATAATAAAGAAAGATATCATACCTCTTTTGATTTCCTTCTTTAAAATACAATTATTTTTTGATATTGACTTGATTGATTGTTCTTTCATTTGTATGATAAGATAAAAGATTCAAAGATATCATTCAACAAAAAAATAAAGCCATGGATTTTTTTGTCGCCTTTTGAATATCGTCAATTTTCCACCGAGCTCATGACGAAAATTGAAATAAATAAAATACGACGTCGAAATGGTAATTTTTCAGCTCATAAGTATATTTTGGATGTGAAAAGGAACAGACTTACCCCTGAAAATTGAGAAAAAATATTTTTTCTAAACAATAAGTCTGTGTTTAATTTATTGATTAATATTTTACGAAGTATACAAATTAAATTACAGGTAAAAATAATTAATTGATCTTTGGAGTCATGTCTATATTACTGCCAACAATGACATCCATTTGACCGATCTCTGTTCATAACGACATTGATTTTTGTTTAGTTTAATTTATTACTCATACATTGCGCGCCTAATTAATTTGTATGGAAATTTTTATTTTTTAACTAAATTATGCTAATTTCAGTTCATTAGGAGTTATACTTTCAGCCCTTAAAATTAGTGTCGTTATGAAAGACACACACTGTATATATTGCCACTCTCATTAAGGTTGTAGATTTTCTCAACTTAATCATTAGTGGGAAGTGGGATTAGTGGGATGACAATGTAAAATCGTATAATGTAAATTATTTTATTTGACATTAAATAAATAAATAAATTATTAAAGATTTACCTTCATTTCAGATTAAATAATTATCCATAGGTATTTCAAGTATACAAATAAACAATAAAATTAACTAATAAATAATAATTCAAATTACATTAGAAAAAACCATTGGAAAAAACAAATAAATTACACAAAAACAAATCACAAAAACAATTTACAATGAAAATATACCTATTATTTACAAAATAGAAAGTATAATATATTATAAATATTGAAAATTAATTTAACCATATAATGAATCTGTATAAAAAGTCAAACAAATATGTCACAATCTTAATACTAAGCTTAACTATCTTAGAAATAAATTAGACACTAGTCATAGCCGCTCCTCGTCACCTCCGGTCCAAAAGTGCCCATAATGCTCGCGACGTTACCTCGCTGGATGGCCATGGACAGCCTTTGCACCAGAAACGACTCAGAGCGGGGGTCCCCTCCCTTCTGCCTAAGTCAACGGCCTATGTCGCGCACGAACTGTTTCGCGTCAGCGCCCCAGCAGCCCGCTGTTTCCACCGCAAAGGGGACGAAAATGTAACCCACGCCCAGAGGAGCATACTTTTGGCGCTCTACCACCGCCTGGGACTCAGCCGATGTTCCTATGAGTGTAAGAGTATGTGTAGCATACAGGTAGCATATGATATATGTGTACAGCCGACCATTATAGTTCTAGCCTTG
Source organism: Pammene fasciana (assembly GCA_911728535.1). Classification (NCBI taxonomy): domain Eukaryota; kingdom Metazoa; phylum Arthropoda; class Insecta; order Lepidoptera; family Tortricidae; genus Pammene; species Pammene fasciana. Next base: position 11,311,326 of record OU452292.1, read on the forward strand.
TTAAGTGTCAGTATTTCGGAATTTTTTCTATTAACATACAAGTATGGTATCAAAATATACATATTTCAATTACATGGTGTCTTATTGCTATAAAAATTAGATGATTATGTTTTCAGTAAGTAATTTCTTCTGTAGCTCTGTCCTCGGAGTTAGAGTAGGCATTTGCTTTTTTCATTTCTGAAAATAAAAGATAGATTTTATGTTGTGTCAGGCTTAGGCCAATATGTTGTATTATCAACTGTTATGACAAGTATCACAATTAGATTTGGTGATATTAGTGAATGGTTACTAAATATAGGTACATTATAGGTATCTACCGATATCATAGCCGACATTAACCCTTTGACCGGGCGCAAAGGGCGCAAAGTTGTGCCCTCAGCGCCAGCGCGTGATATCACGTCCAAAATGCAACTCTGTGCGTAACGCGCTCTGGCGTCATTGGTATGATTTTTTTGTCCAATGCTTGGCGGTAAAAGGGTTCTTCCCGAAAAAATTGTAATAGATATATGTTTACTTAGTGCAGAGACTATAGAGATATAGACGACCACAGCCTCAGAACTTTTTGAAGCTAAAGTAAATTGCGCCTTCTGTCCGAAAGCCGCCTAAAGATACCGAATATGGAAGAGAAATGTCACCTGCACTGCTACTCCACCTAGTAACAAATAGCGTACTAGTAGTACACTAGTAGCTACTAGGTGGCGTAGCAGTGCTGGTGACATATCTCTTACAAATTCGGTATCTTTAGGCGGCTTTCGGACAGAGGGCGGAGTTTACTTAAGCTTCAAAAAGTTCTTAGGCTGTGGTCGTCTATATCTCTATAGTCTCTGCTTAGTGTAATAGATAGGTTCAGGGCTTGTAACCGGTTAAAGCAAAAAACCCCGAAACGATCCAATATATTTAATTATATTATGGTTTTTATGTAAAACCCAATATTTTATTTGTGTTTTCACTTCATATTATAGGATTTTTCGATTGAGTATAAAACAGTAACGAATAGAACGAAAAAAATACCGGTTCTTGCTATGGATAAAAATTCCGGTTACAAGCCCTGGATAGGTTAACAATATTTTAATGGTCGCATTTACATCGAATCTCCTTCCTTCGTAGTTTCAAGTAATCTTTTACCTCGTCGCCAAACTAATATCTCCAGTCCAAGTATCGGCAGCGACAGTGCATAAAGTGCCAGCAGGGCGCGGAAGGCAGGCGCGACGTCGCTCAGTGTCACGGCGTTGAAGATGGCAGCACTGGCGCCGCAGCCGGGGCGCTCGGGCACCAGGCGCCGAGCTGACCGACTCTGCACCCCGACTTCCATTATCCGATTAGCACTGCCAAGGCAAACATAAGGTTATTTTTTGTGCCATCTTTCAACTCTTCCCTTCTGCTTTCGACTAGACATGGGGAAAAGCGTTACTTTTTGATATCAGTGACAGACGATTTCGTTCCAAAAAAAGTCACGGTGAGAAGTAATCATGACTTTGTCACGTCACTCTCACTCTCAGGCAGCAGGCGTAGTCATCCGATGATCGCCACTTGCGAAGTTCCGAACGCTCCCGACTGAGCCCGATTAGAGCCGAGTCACAGTCACAGCACTGGAGACACGTAACGCTTTGCGTTTATCGTGATTTGATAAACAGTCGCAACAGAGACTGCGTAATTAGCAGTGGCGGAGCGTCCATAGAACTCGATTCCCACCGGATTCCCGTATTTTCAGCCGGTTGAGTACTTTTACGACAGGTCATGGGGTAAAGAAAAGCCAGATTTAGCCCCGGCTTCCCTTAGAATTATTTTGAAGCATTGCCACTGATAAGTAGATAACCAACCCGATCCTTAGCATCTCCTTTATAGGCGTGAACTGTGAGACGCCCAAGAAGGGAGAAGTCATCGACATGTACTTGATGAAGCCGAGGTTGCATTTCTCATCTTCTAGGAAAGTCCTCTGCACTTGGTCGAAGCCGGCCGTCTGCTCCACGTGGTATGCGAACATGCCCTGTATATACAGTAAGTATACCTAAATGCACACGGAAAAAAAAAGTTTCCGGGATGTTCTCAATCCAAGACATTAATATTATTTTCTTGAAAATATTTCCTCGTGACAAGTATTTATTTCCTTTACCAAAAATAGGATTCTTCACTTAATAAAACCACTTTCTTAATATAGAAATACAAAAATGTATTGTTTCAAGAGTATATTGAGTGTATTGCTTGTCACGAGGAAATATTTTCAAAATAATGTAATAATGTCTTAGATTGAGAATATCACGGAAGGTATTTTTTCCGTGCAGGCTAGAATTTCTAAATAGGTAATTGATAGCAGCTAATCACTTGATGCTCATGCTACTCGAGAATGGTCTTATGAGACCTTCCTTAACTTATTTTTTGATGTGCAGAGTGCTCATACTTACGGGGGTTTGTCAGACTTTTAATCCCTTTTAGGACCTAAAATTAACTTAATTTAATTGTATTGTATTGAATTGACATGTGGAGTTTTGTATTATAAATTGCGAATTATTGTTATATAGTGCCTATATATCTAATAAGTATTAGTATTATTTTAGTATTAAGTTTGCTTTTTGACGTGTATTAATTGTATATGTGCATTTACGAAATAAATTAATGTGAATATGAATCAAGATTATTAACATGAAAAACTGCATGAAGCAATATTACGATTTTCTTCTTTGACTGTATCTTTAGCAGTAAGGCGATTATCACACTGGCGCGGCATGCGGCAACCGCAGCAGTATGAAAGCTCAGTGTTCATATTAGGCAAATGAAACGAAACATTACAGCGTTTAACATATTATGTGTTTATTCCTACAGCCTACCTCTCTAACTTTGCGTATACCGTCTTCAACGTTCAGGAACCCTTTTTTACCCTGCGAGTTAATTTTCCGATCGGCTAGAAGACGGTGAATTGGGCGTGTCTCTTGCTGAAAAATAACACAAAAGAAGCAGATATTAATTTTCAAATAAGTAGTTAAGCTATAGATCGAATACTGGGACTACTATAGCCGGTTTAACTGTTTGACCACCAAGCATTGGACGGAAAAATCGTGCTAAGGAGACTAAGAAGGAGAAGAGGAGGGCTAAGAAGACTGTGAAACTTGTGGATGCATCTACCACAGCTAGTCCCTCGGTCATCGAACCGGTCAGTTTCACTCAAACCCTTTTGTCCCTTGACTGATACCCGATACAGTGGCCACTGAGTGAGGCCTATATTTACTCAGAACATCTTCCACGCGTACACGGGCGACGTCAGCAGTCTCGACGCTGTTGATGTAATTAGTAGGAGACTGGAGTAACGCTACCATGTTGGCGGAGTACGCCGTGTACAGGAACATGAACGCCATCAGTCCCAACAGTTAGTAGGTATACTTACTTCGAACATCTTCCACGCGTACAAGACGTCCTGCGAGCCGCACGCCACGGGCGACGTCAGCAGAGTCTCGATGCTGTTGATGTCATTAGTAGGAGACTGGAGCAACGCCACCACGTTGGCGGAGTATGCCATATACAGGGACATGAACGCCATCAGGCCCATTAGTAGGATCTGCCGACCTATGTTATACAATAAGTTGTAATTTCTCGAAAAGACGTTTTCTTAACCTTTAAAAAAACGTTTTCTTTACATTTAAAAAAAACGTTTTCTTAACCTTTTGAACGCCAAGCATCGGACGGAAAAATCGTGCCCTCAGCGCCAGCCAAACCGGTTATATTTTGGACGTGATATCAAGTCCTGGCGCTGACGGCACGACTTTCCGTGCGCGTGATATGACGGCTTTGCCTGTCAAAGGGTTAAACAAGCTAAAAATATTTGTAAAACGCCATGCTAGTCTAAGAGGCACACGGAAAAAAAGCTTTCCGGGATATTCTCAAACCAAGACATTATTATTTTCTTGAAAATATTTCCTCGTGACAAGTATTTATTTCCTTTACCAAAAATATGGTTCTTCGCTTAATAAAACCACGTTTTCTTAAAATAGAAAAACAAAAATGTATTGTTTCAAGAGTATATTGAGTAAATAAGAGAGATTGTACTTTAATCAAACAAGTATTATCTTAGGTAAAAGAAAACTAGAAAATCTGTAAGAATATATTCGCTTCGTTATATTTAAAACTTTAATTTATTTTCGTTAAAGGAAATGAATGCTTGTCACGAGCAAATATTTTCAACATAATATAATAATGTCTTAGATTGAGAATATCCCGGAAGCTTTTTTTCCGTGCAGTATTTTGTTATAATATAAGTAGCTACATATTAAAAAAAAACTGCTAGTAAGTATACGGCTGACCAGCTCAGACAGCTTTTTCTTCTGACACTCTGCAACTCCCCTATTACTACGAGTATCAGCATTCGCATTGGACGGTGCCAAAGTACACTGGCGTTTGTTCATATAGCCTCGGGCTGCAATTTCCTCGCGAGGCGGTGCGTCAGGGCCGTCAGGTGTAAACACGGCTATTGCTGTGCACGAAGGTCGATATTATTTTGCACCTACCGCTAGCAGCGTATATAAGTATGAAACTATTTTGGCTATCGGCACTCTTTTTAGCCATTACGCCCATTACTTATATAGTGCAGTAATAGTATTTTGTGCAACAGTTACATAATAAGGGTTCTTAAGATTCGAGGGTTGAAGATACAAAATGAGGTGAAGCCGAATTTTGTAAAAACAGACCCGAGAATTTTAAGACCTAATTATGTAACGTTACACACAATAGTTTTTCTACGAGTTCTTGAGCAAGCCGGGAAAAATTGAGTTCGACGAATGCCGTGCATAACCTGCTGCTTCTATATAATTGAGTAACTTCGATCTCCCGGTGGATTGTGCCGGCGCGCGCCCGCCCGACACGCGCACGCGCAGCGCGGGGCCCGGCAACAGTATCACAATATTGTATGGAAATCCTTTCTGTCATTGTTATGGATGCTACAATATGCGACCATAAAAGCTCTATCGTAAAGTATGCGCTAGTAGTTCCGCCAACACAATCTCAATTCAAGGGTTTACCATTGAATTGTCGACAGACATTTAATCGAATATAATTTCAAAGACAACGTTTCAAGTATTTTCATTTCATCGACAAGTCATTGCGTCGAGGACTCGTTACTATAGGTAATTTGAACCGGGGTTTTTTAATTGGTAGTTGACTTATTTCAATAAAATTCATGTCATGGCTTTTCATTTCGGGTTTTTTTTATTCATTTTTTTTACATGTAAAAATATTTATTCCGCATAAAATTATTTCAATTGGTAATATTTGGTTATTGAAACTAAACGCAATCACGTCAGTCGGCTCTCTCTGCACGATTATAGCTATGTGGGTAGTTTCAGATATGAAATTGTTTATCTGATCGAATGGTTGATCGTCTGAAGTGATATATTATTATTTATTGTATTGTGAAAAAATTGTGATACAGAGGAGACAGTTGTGTAAATAGCATTAAAGCTGCAGGCGCGGTCGGGACACTAATGTAGATTTTTTTTTTAAATTTTTGAGGGGTTCTGTAAAAAAATTTTTCTATTAGAAATGTAGGATTTTGGGGGGGGGGGGGTCATGTCCCATGTGACCCCCCCCCCCCCTGGGACCGCGCCTGTAAATCTGTCTGTTTTCTTGAGAGTCGCAGTTCTAACCTAACCTAACCCACTTCTGGCAACAGTGTGTTTTCTTGTGGGACGCAGTTCTAACCTAACCTAACCCACTTCTGGCAACAGTTCGTTTTCTTGGGGGACGCAGTTCTAACCTAACCCACTTCTGGCAACAGTTCGTTTTCTTGGGGGTCGCAGTTCTAACCTAACCTAACCCACTTCTGGCAACAGTTCGTTTTCTTGGGGGACGCAGTTCTAACCTAACCTAACCAACTTCTAGCAACAATTCGTTTTCTTGCACGGGACGCAGGGACATATAAAATTGTATTAAAGTAATACGTCGAAGAAATGAATTGCAATGTTTTGTAGTTGTGCCAATTAAGATAATTTGAAACAAATCAGCGATTAAGTAATATTCGTTGAATAGTATTTCTACGTAGTAAGATAAATTTAAATAAATAGTAGGTAGTTGAAATAAAATAATGCCAAACAATATTACTCGTACTAAAGTTTCGATGAATCGTTGTCGATGAAATAATATTCGATGAAAAGGTTGTCGACAAAACAAGGGTACACCCAACCCAATTCAAGTATTACAGTCGCCGAGTATAAAAAGCGATTGTGTGCAACTGCTGCGGCATTGAGAATTAACCCGTTGACCGTCAGTCGTCAAATCACGCGCATGGAAAATGCGAAAGTGCCCTCAGCGCCAGCACGTAATACCTCGTCCAAAAGAAGTTGCCTTGAGTTGAAGGCACGATTTTTCCATCCAATGGTTGGCGGTCAAAGGGTTAATCCTGATCCTGAATACATAATAATATGCATAAGTGTTTACTACTCTTGTGCAAATAATCTGGAGCAGAGCCCGACTGGGGAAGTACCTCCACCTTACAGAAAACCACAGCTAAATAGCACTAGACCCTACTCATAGTGTTGTGTTCCTGCTGGTGAGTAAGGTTGCCGAGGGTCCACTCTTGTTCCTTTAGCCGTCAACACAGTGAATCCTCCTGTTTTTAAAGGGTCGGCAATGCGCATGTGACACCTCTGGAGTTGCAGGCGTCCGTACCTGTAGCTGCTTACCATCAGGTGGGCCGTATGCTTGTTTGCCACAGTCGTTGTATAAAAAATAAAATAAAAACATGAGTTTAATAATAGGGTCATATCATAACATAAGTAAAAAATCAAATTTAGTCGTCCATTATATTATAGTTTAGTACAATCTCTGGGGCGGGCCCATGGTGGATTTCATATGGAGCGAGCGCACGTTCTGCCAGTGCTTCTTGAGCAGCGACACCAGGAAGTTGATGGACAGATGCATGTTCTGTGCCAGCTTGTCCGGGGTCACGTCCACATGGCCGACCGCCACGGACAGACAGAGTACCTGAAACATAGATATAGTTAGTTGGCGATCTGTATGGTGCTGTTGAGATGGTGTGAGTGAATTATCAGTGAAAGTTGGTCATCAAAGTATTTTCATTAGATAATACATGCAAATTTTAGGCATCATTTACATACGTATAACTATTTTCTGTCATTAGCTGACGTTATTAAAACCCTTTAAATGGATATGTTATTGAAAAACTTAGCATGGAGTTGCAGGGTGGTTACTTTAAATCCGCAAAAAAAATCCTGACTTTTCCCTGACTTTCCATGACCATTTCTTGAAATTTTCCAGACCAAAAGGTCCATCTGCAAAAACATTTTTACCACTTTTATTTAGGTTAAGGCAGTCTAATTTCCATACGCAAAAGACTTAAGTATCGCGTTTTTTTGGATTCCATTTCAGTGTTTACGTAAATAGTACTTAACGTAGCATATGCGCTTCCTCATTAGAATATTCTGTTTTTAAATTTTTACAAAATCGAATCAAGTTTCACAACAAAGGTATGTATAGAGAACATTTTTGAATAGTGTTTTAAGTGTATAGACACTACTATACATATAAATTATAATCTTAATTATATGTATGCCATAAAAAGCCTCTGGTGCCCAGAAATGGGATCGAACAAGCGTCTTCTACATCGCATCCAGGTCACAAATCCCTACTTAAAATAACCCGCTAGCCTAGGAGTTAGGGCCACTGCAGCGAATGCTAAAGACGCTGGCTTCATCGCAGCCCTAGGCACCAGAGACCTTGGTCACTTTTCCTTTGTAAATCAGAATACATGTATCCTGTCCTGTCTTGTAATTTTTCCAGTGTCACGCAATATTCCTAGCACAATATCAGCATGTTGTACCTATTAATTCCGGTTGGTTAAACGGTTATGTCCGACAGCTTACGAATCAAAACATGACAAGCCACGAATAAGGCAGGATCAGGTGGCCGATTTTTGACAGCCGGACGCTCGAATTCAAAAAATTCAAGCTCGAAAATAATCGCACACAAAAGTTTGTCGCTATTTTTTTCGCATGGAATTAATAGTTTAAATAATCATTATTTTAAATTTCTATCGCTTTTATTTTTAAAACATAATTTTCATCGTTTTATTCAGAGTTTTAAATGTCACTTTCGAGTGCTCGAATCTCAAAAATCACCCCCCTGGGGGCCGATTTTTGACATTCGAGCGCTGGAATTCCAGAAAATTAAGCTCTAAAATAACCGCACACAAAAGTTAGTTGCCATTATTTTCGTATTAAATTAGTAGTTTATATGATTATGATATTAAATTCCTATCGCTGTTATTTTTAAAACACCATTTCATCGTTTTAGATAGAGTTTTAGATGGCAGTTCGAGCGCACTGATCTCAAAAATCGCCCCCCTGATCGGCCTTTTTTATTCAAATTTTAAATAGTAGCTGAACTTGTTCATTGCATTTACCTATTATTATTATTTTATTTAATGCGTTTAGCTTCGAAACTAATGTAAACGTTTTCTGTGGCAAGTAAATTTTCGGTGTTATTATAAATAATCTATGTTATATTCAGGAGACATAGCGTCGAGTTTTTTCGTCTTTACAAGGTCCCCGTTAGATTTATTTATCAAGTCCATTATACAAATGACGCTAGAGGTTTGTTGCTTTGAAATAGCCGTAAAAAAATGGTTCATAATCCCTCATAATAAATACTACGTTTACACTATGTTCGGACTTGAGTTGGCGCTCGTCGAAACGTTCTACGAAGTCTACGAACCATTCGCGTAAGAGTGCCAACAGTACGAATGTCCGTTCACATATTCGGCTCCGTGGGTATAACTTCCCGACGCGATATGTATAGACAGTCCACGCGCTATTCGCCGCATCATTCGCCGAGGCGAAGCCACTCACACGCAAGTATAAACGCGGTACAGTCGCCATCAGATATATCGGAGCGGCAAAGGTGGTCCCAAATTTAAGTAGAGAATATGTTTATGCCATACGATAAATAATAATATCTGAACATTCACTTTATTGCCTTGACCATAGAGGCGGTGTTCAGATATTTGTTACCACCTCGGCCCTTCTGATATATCTGATGGCGACTGTACAATAGATCTTACGATTGCCAATGGGGCCTTTAGTAACGGGTTTTTCATTACAGTAAGGTTTTTTGTTTTCGGTCATTGGATGCAAATTCTCGAACCTTATAGAATGGTTGCAGGTTGCTGTCAATCTTTTAATATGAGGGTAAGTCGTATCGGAGCAATTTCGGAGGTAGGTAGATACAAAACCCCGGACTGTCAAGCACTTCGGCTCGGGCGCGGCCTGCAAGTCATGCAACGCGTCTGTGCGTTATTATTTCTAAAATTCGGTATCTCAGTGCAACGTACTAGTAGTATACTAGTCGTTACTAGGTGGCGCTGATTTTACCTCATGCATTTTGGCTCTGTTTAGGTCGCTCTTAACTAGATGGCGCTAAATACTTGGAGCCTCAAAAAGTTCTTAGACTATGGCCGTCTACTATACTAACCCAAAAATATGTACTTATGCTTGTTTATATTTATGCATATATGTGATATGTGATGTGATATATATGTGAAGTTGCCAACGTGTTCCATACGTATTAGTAATTTGCAAATTTCATTGACAATATATTAATACTTCAACTTTTTTTATAAAGAATTTCGGTTTTATAAAGAACTTATAATAAAAATAATGATATATTTATATAAAATAATCAAAAATACTTACGACATTGTCGACGAATAATCCACTCCACGAAAGTGAAAACCGAAACGCGGAATGGCCGGAATGGCCGAAGTAGGGCGGGGAGGAGAGAGGACACGCCTCAATGTTTTTCTTTACATCGGATTCAGACATTTTGGCCTGGCGTGCTCATGTTGGTAGTAACGACAAACGTAGGTAGAGTTTTTATTTTATAAACATAAGTCAGTCATTAAATAGCTGCACCTTAATTTAAATTAGACGCATTAAATTTAATGTTGTTTTGTGTTTTAATATACAACGTGTAACACAATACCTATTGAAAGAAAACCTTACGCAGAACACAAAAAAATTAACCTCACTCATTTTTTACAAAGTTTATACGCGTTCAAACGTTCAAATAACACGTGCGACAGAGTGGGAGATTGCGAATTTATAGTGCTAACTGCTAATAGACGGGAAGATTTGGTTCGGGCCGGACTCCGGATTTGGTTCGCTCTATGAAGAGTTTTTCTTACACGTAGTTACTTAAATTATAATTTTAGTTTAACGGAAATTAACTTATTAACTTACTTGCTATGGATTTCGGGTCCTTTGCAGTTCCTTGTTGGAATACTAAGCACATTGTATCAAAAAACCCATCTGATACTTTCCGAAGCCACGACATGTTATTGTATCCCCTCTGTAAATGTAGCTTCCTTTTTATATGTTATCGACAGTTGATAATTTGACGTATTAGGCTCAAAACACACCTAGCGGAATGGAGGCAGTATTGTATGGAGGCCATAGAGAAATTTAAGCTACCATCGACAAAACTCCTTACATTAGCCCCCCCATTACAATTTCGCCCCCCGCACCCGGCGCGAACGCACGTACACAAAGTCTCTCCTAAATCATTTTTAAACTGTTGAGGAAATATGGCAAAAGTTACCTTGCAAGCCATAGAAAAGTTAATTTAATACAAAAAGCCGTAGAACCACTACAAATAAAAATAACCGAGTGTCACTTAAAAATTGACGCGATTTTGGCTAAAATAGATCCGGCAAACATACAAAATCAAACAACCAACGGCAAACATGGCGGCAACGCAGCGCAGGAACAAGAAGCCAGCCCGAGACCTGCCTCCATTCCGCAAGGTCTGATTTGAGCCTTAATCAACTAAAGAGCACAACTTACGATACGAGCCTCCCGAAAATAAGATAAAAATAAAGTTGAGGTCGATATAACTATCAGAACCACTGTAGAAAGCCAAACACCAATGCTAAAAGGTAGGATGTAGATGTTAGTTACCGATGCAAGGGCCGGCTTTTTGAAAACAAATATAGCTTCGATCTTGGATGGGGTGACGACGTAGTTCACGTATTTAACGCGTTCTTTTTGTATCATCATACAGGAGCCTGTGGGAACAAAAGCGTGTTTTAGTTGGAAATACGACTACGACTAACATCTATCTATCTATTTAGCCCTTTATTCTGAATTAGAATTCCTAATTTCAGTATGCCGCTTGGCAAAGGCCTCCTCTAGCTCTTTCCAGTGAAGTCTGTCCTGGGCCGCTCTCGTTGCAGCGGGCCCTCGTTGGAGGAGGCCGCCCCAGGACGACTAACATATGAACCCGAAATAAACAGCCGCTGCTGTCCAGCGAATGCAAAATTTTCAACTTTACTACATTGCTTTCACTATTGAAAGAGAATCAGAAAGAGATAAAGCTCGAGCACTGGTGAAAAAACACTTCTTCAACCGTCTAAGAAACAGGCGCGGTCGCAGCCTGAAATTTGGGGGGGGGGGGGACACTAATGCAAAAATATTTTTCCAATTTTTGAGGGGGTTAGTAAAATTTTTTTGCCATTTGAAATGTAGGATTTTGGGGAGGGGGGGGGGGGTCATGTCTCATGTGACCCCCCCTGGGAACACGCCTGCTAAGGAAGATACAACTCCATACGTTTTAATCTCTTATGATATGAAATTCGTAACCTGCTATATCGGCCCGTCCGTCTTGCATCTCACGGACAATGCCGTCCCACTTCCCGTCCGGCTGTAGGTAGCCCCATGATGTAGTCCGATTCAACACCTTGGTTCCATTCACCCACTCTACAAGGTGCGTACACATGTAGTAAACTAACTTTGTCATCGTGTCACGATCGCGTTGCCTGAAAATATTTTAGGAACAAAGATTTGTATAAAGTAAAGTACATATTCAGTTTAGGGGTTTGAAATCACTGCACTACTAGATAATGCTACACAACCTTTCGTGAGTGGCCTACCTAGCCATCATGCTTTTTACGGCATGAAATTTTAGTGGGTATAGTTAGAGTTATAGTTATTGTATTGCCTGCCCGAGAGCCCACACCCACAGCTAATACGAATTCATGGCCATTACGAAAAAGGTATGCTTCAGCCACAGTACACGTGAATATATTATTATATACCTATTAATAAAATATATTCTGTGGCTACGTGGTTGTTTTTTGTGGCCACCAATAAGAATGTTTCGTGTTCTTTACATACAAAAGTGGGCCAGAAATTAGAATGCTGTTTTTTTGTGCCTGGATACTCCAACGTTATTTTCCAGTTATCTTACAGATATGCGGGGAGGTCTTCCAGAGTCCGGTTGTGCAGTAGCACGGTCGGCACGACGACTTCCGCGCCTTGCAGGTCGCGCCGCCGCACTGCCGCCGGAGCCGGACGCGGCCGGTCGAAGCCGGACGGCGTCCACAAGCCGAAGTCCTCCCATATTAAGGGAAGGTGGGCTTTTATTTTGTACACTGCAAATTTGAAAATACTCCAGTACCTATAATTTAGCTGCCGAAGTCCATTACTGTACTACCCCTATTTAATTAAGCCTTAATAATAAATAAATCACTACCTTACAAAAACGCCTTCCTTTTTTTTAGTCATGGATCATATAATGCCTGAACTACCAATGTCTGTATTCTAATTTCTATACAAACAAAATCGTGTTCCTCTTCCTCCTAGGCTATACAGTTACGTTTGAAAATATCGATACACGTGACAAAAATCTGTAGCCACGACTCTATTACCAAGGCGTAAAGTCTACATACATGTTTTTGTCACATTCACTGTATCCATATTTTCAGTCATGACCGGCGTACCGCAACCGCATAATGTGCGGGGAAGGACCTACGTGCCACGGATTTCAGCTGTCAATAGCTAGGGATACATGCACAGATCTGCCCGCCGGATTTGTCCGGCGGATATGCTCGGCGGTCAGATCCGACCGTGTATGGCGCTATTCAGATGTGTCCAGACAAATCCGTGTCCAATTCGCGCTATACACGGACGGATCTATCCGCCAGACAAATCCAGCGGGTACATCTGTGCATATATCCCTAGCTAACGCGGCCACAACATTTTCTACTAAATACTTTAAGATTAATTTGTAGTCCATCAGTGACCTCACCTGAATATAACCGTACGTAATTTCTCCGTTGAAATGCCACATAAACCTCCGTGCTAACATCAACATAGAGGTCATTGAACCGCTCTTCTATGTCCCGTTTATAATCAGTGTCATTATACGCTATGGAGCTTACATCATTTACTCGATCGTTATTGGTGATCAGTAGCCAGCGGCTGGGACTCTTGATCGATTCATCCTTTATAGCCTTGATCGATAGAAATTAAGCTTGATTATGATTAGATTGATTAGGTATGATAGAGTTTAAAAAGCGGATGTCATATTAAAACATATCCAAATGTCAGCTCAATCAGACACTGGTTGTAAAATATTACTTTACAAGATTTTTATTTTATTAGATTAAAAGAAAACTTGTTATATGGTTTCAGACGTTCTTAGTTTCTTAAATGCATGGCTTTAAAATACTATAATAATAAATACAAAAATAAATAGAAGGCGTAGGGATGTGACGACCCCATCGCCCGCTGGTTTTCACCAGCGCAATCAGTCAACGCAGGGCAGCTTGTGGCGAGCTGTTGGAGAGTAGCGACTCCACGTACCTGAGTGCCCCTGGGGTGCCCTGTCGGATGGTGGGACAGGTCCCCTGCCTCTGGCTTGCCTTAGCCGGCTGTCCAGAGTGGGGTCGTTAGAGCTGTGTTCTCGAGGGTAGATGTGGAAACCTAAGTGGCGAGTTGGCTATATGTTTAAAGTCCAGTGACACCTCTCTACCCCCAGCTCCCGCACCGGTGTTGCCCTTGAGCCATCTTTGATGTCGCTTTTTATGGGGGCCCATCTTGCGGACGGCGAGTCACCGTCTGCCGGAAATGAAATTGGATACCGTTTTATTACGCAGGCGTCCGGTTCTTCATCCAATAGCCCATTAATCAGTCCATTACTTTTCACCCAATAGCCTAGTACATTTTAGACTCCATTAATACTCAATAGTCCTTACACCATGACGGGTGCTGTCTCTGCGTGCGTCCCATGACGGGCAGGGGCAGCATCCGCTTAGTGTACCCCTCACTTTTCATTAAATTGTCGAAAGGGCCTCTGCGCGTTGGCTTCGGCTCCGCATACGCCTCCCAAAGGTCCGGAACACCATTGTTCCGTGGTCGGGAAAGAAATACAAAAATAAATAAAGAGAATATAATAATCTTAGTATTATATTATACCTTATACAATATCTCCCACGTAGATTCACTGTGTATATCCAGTACATGGACGTCTGTTTCTTCAGAATGCGTATATTTCGCTTCAGGTGTTATTTTTAATTGTTTGTAATCAGCGGCTAAAGTTTTGAACATTTGTACTCGTTCTTCTGAAAGGAAATAACGAAATATTTAGGAATTTACGTAAGCCTTTCAGTGCTAATGACACATATGCTGCGTCATGATTTTGTGAAAAAACGATGCTACGGGCCTACAGATTACGTGGTGTAGCGCTTGCATCAAAATTGTTGACTTTTAGCACCAAAATTGGTTACGAAAAAAACATAGCATATTTCAGATAATTTATTGGCAGATAACATTACGCTAAGTAATTGTAACTAACCTTAACTATGATCCTAGTTGGTCAAAATAAATGTTTTAATTTGATTTGATTTGATAGTAGGACTTCAAATACTACAATGCATTTTGGTATATAGTTAGCTACTACAAATTGTAGCGTTAGAGCTAGCTCTAACGCTAGAACTATTCATTGCGTACCTAGGTACGCAATGAATAGTGTATTTAATATTGATCAAGGTACCTATTTAAGTATTATTGTTTAATTTCATAGCTGTATATTTAAGTTTAAAATTAGGCACCACGCTTGTTCTGAATTCAGAATGGGTACAAATCAAAAATTCTGAACTGTTCTGAATATAGTTATACGGGCAGGTTATGTATATAGCGGCCAATGTCAATTTTTACTCACTCGAATAATTTAGCTTTATATTGAAGTAAGAATTCAGAACAAATGTGTGGTGCACTTAAACTGGTATGACACTAGCTAAATCTAAAATAGTAGTTTACACACATATTATAAACCCGAAATGATGAATGAATGACTGCCATTGCACGGATTGTACTGCCACCGCCATGGCCAACTCGATTTGTGCCGGCGGTCGGGAGGCGCGCGCCGGCGGGCGGGGCCCACCCGGATTTTCATAATGATATCGAATTTTTGCTTATTATTTGATAATAATAACATCGTTACAGATAAGACATTTGTTCTAACTACTAACGAAACAATCTATTTTTATGGTGGTTATAACGTGCGATTTTTGAACGCATCATGGAGGGTTTATGATATGGATGTAGACAAACACTCTTACACACCTGAGTAAACAAACAATAATATTAATGTACCTACATATCTACGTACCTACAACTACATACTCATTTTATAATTGAACTAGCAGCCCGCCCCGGCTACGCACGGGTGCAATTATTATACATATAAACCTTCCTCTTGAATCACTGTAGGTATCTATTAAAAAAAACCGTACCAAAATCCGTCGTGTGGTTTTAAAGATATAAGCATACATACAGACAGACATCGGAAGCGACTTTGTTTTATACTATATAGTGATGAATAATATAAGATAAACGATACCACATAATGACATTATATAAAAATGTACTTTTTTTTTGGAATACCATTTGTTTATTATTTCAGGAATTACTGATTTTTTTGGCGGAACGTAAAGTAATACTTAGTGGATGTATAAGTATTTGAGACAATACGACCCTTACAGGATCGAGGCTTTTATTAAATTGAGGTTAGTACAAACTGACAGATAGCTTTATTTTATTCACTTACTTTTTTATGTGTGACAGGGATGACTTTATTCAAAATATTTCTAATACATATAACTATAAAATATAATTACTTTTCTTTTGTAGTGGCATATACGAGACGATAGTTGAAGCCCTGTCTTCGCGTTGCAGGAAATCTTTAAGAAATTCAACACTTTCACTCAGATTTTCATAAGATTGTGCATTGTATAAACAAAATAGTGTCACAAATATAAACAATTGAAGGAGCGCCATCGTTAACAGCTCACAGGCGATTTCCTGTAGTAAGTAGATTTACATTCTATTTAATTAGAATTCATGAATTCACGTTGGCTTTAAATTGAACATTATTAGACCCGTGAAGCATACTACTATGTAAATACAAGTTCACTGTTTGAAATTGGAAATCAAAATACGTTAGTCCACTAAATCAACTTGTTGTCTTGATTTCTACTTTCGAGTAGTGCGTATGACCTAATTTTATTAAAGTAGTAATTTTCGCTTGCATTTTTTATAAACCTTACTTGACTCACAGTTCTTGCTCCGTAATTTTCTTTTCGATCTAATGCTAGGGTTTAGGTTAATTATAAAAATGTTTGATTCAATGCGTACATAATTTTAAGTAGGTTTTGATATATTTGTTAACGTCTGATTTATTTATTAGGTAAGTATTGCGAAAGAAAAAATTCACAGATCTCGTGCTCTACACGACTTGAAAGGGCATTGAAAATGAACCTAGCTATTATAGATTATTAATGAAAAAAAAATAAAGAAAAAACCGGCCAAGAGCATGTCGGGATTGTCGGGCCATGCTCAGTGTGGGTTCCGTAGTTGCCGGCCTGTTACAATTCATTAATTCAAAAGTTCGTTTCTTACGGGAAATTTGTCATTTGAAATACGTTATTTCACTTACGTCCTTTCACTATGGGTGTTTGAGTGATAACTCAAAAACGGCTCAACCGATTTAATCTAATGTAGTTTTCATTGAAGGCATTTGTTAGGCCTCATTTTCATATTTTTTTTCAAATTTATTGGACCCACGGTTCAAAAGTTAGAGGGGGACGCTCTGTTTTAAACTTTCGGAGTTAGTTTTCTCCAAAAACTGTTATAGAAGACCCTATTTTTTTTAAAGATCTATCCAACGATACCCCACACGACTAGGTTGGAACGAAAAAAATTGATTGTGTATTATGAATAAAATAATTATTTGAAATTATTATTTTTCACAATTAGGATTTTATAATTTGTTTTCTCTCGTAAATGTGTATTTTTAACCGACTTCAAGAAAGGAGGAGGTTCTCAATTCGACTGTTTTTTTTTATTATCATTATTATATTTATTTTTAATTTTTTTTATGTATGTTACTCGATATCTCCGTGAATCGTGAACCGATTTTCAAATTTTTTTTTAATCGAACAGGTATAACCCCTAGATGGTCCCATTGTCACCAAATCGGGGTCTGAAGATGGGCGGGGGGCTGACGTCGCGTCAACGACGCTCGGAAGACGCTAGTGTGGGGTTAGCCTGTCCAAATAGATAAATAGTACAGTCAGCAGCAAAAGTAGCTAAGCGCAAGCGGGTAGGGTGTTCATGAGCTGGACACGCCTTTATTGTTAAGAGAATAAGAGCGTGTGTTCAGAAACGTTTAAAAACCTTAGTTTTTAATCCTTATTCTTGAGAACAAAATATGTATTCAAAATCAAATTCATTTCATTAACTTTTCATAATTTCATAATTCAGTCTAATTTAATTGTATAAAATCATTTATAATTATTATTGATCAACAATATCAACATGTATATTTTTTAAATAAAATATTCAATGTCACGCACTATTTAAGCAACAGTCAAATCTGTCCATCCATTAATAGTTTTAAATAGCAACTACTCAAAATTTTTGTACTCAAAATTTGACACATTGTATAGATTCAAAAACTCACCGGTTCACTGATTTCCCAACGACTTGTGCACATCACTTTTTTGTATTGTCTCTTATAATTTGGATTACACCAGCTTTAAACCTACAGTCCACTCTTATTTACCATCTTACACCACCTGAGACCGAGCGAAGAATCTTCACGTGTGTAGGTCATTTTGAACACCCTACCCGCTTAGCTACTTCTACTCATGACTGTACAGACATACATATACAGTTTTCCGCATATAATTAACAGGAATACTTAAAGCGAAAATTAAATATGTAATAGTTTCTTACCACGTTCCATTGGTCCGGGAAGTGTTAAAACCGCAAAATTAAATCGTTATATGTGGTTTGAACGTCATAAATGCGGAGATTTTATTCACCACTCATTCAGAGCATTATCTGATTACAACCGTTGTCCTGCCACAGTATAGTCACCTTTATTTCTTGATAGAGAACGGCCAGTTTTGTCTTTTGGTAAATTAGCAGTCAAGGTTTGGTGAGCCGAGCCGAGCCGGTGTGCCTTTCGACGGGTTTCCCTCCAGTTGGTTGACGGCGTCGAGGCTGCGCGTGCGACTGACCTACTGTCTATTGTTTGTTGTGCTTCAATTGTGATAAAAATATAAGTAAGTGAAACAATATAAGTAAATAAAAAACACGGTGTATAAACATACAGCGTGTTTTTTTTCCGTTTGATTGCAGGGGTATATTCCTGAGCTTAAATTAAGTATATTTCTCAAAGAGTGTCCTAATTGAGATAATCGATGGTTAATTTTTATTTTTGTGATATCGTAAACAAATATTGCATTATTTTTGTCCTCTGAGGGCTCTGAGACACCGCAATAAGTGATTCACCGGTATGCTATGTCAATAAAATAAGTTTCCTTTGTATCTCGGTGTAATAACAGGATGAGGATGGCTGGTTGAACGGGCAGAGTCAGGGTGACAGCGTTGTATTAAAACACGCACATAGTGGCTGAGTATAGAATACTCTAATCATGAATCCTTTATTAATAACCAATGCCTACCTATTTATACACAGGTTGTCGCTGACACAAGCAATATGCGTTTATGTCGCAGTAATCCATTAAGTTACTGCTAAACACTAACCCGCTTATTCATATCATAAACGTGTTTCAAACCTCATTTAGTTAAAATGTATTTTGTCTGTTTCTAACAAACACAACTGTCAATGTGACAGATAAGGACAAAAGATGATTTAGTTAAATGAGGTTTGCAATACGTTTATGAATAAGCGGGTAAAAGTGGCTAAATGCCATATTACATCGGTGTATTGTAATAAGTTAAATTGATATATCATAATTTTTCATTTATTTGGTTGAGTTAATAATACCCTTGTTACATTTAGTGACCGATATAACAATTATTGTAAAAAAAATATTTTATTTTTTGCGAATTTTTAAAAAGTAATTTGCCAATTCGTTTTCTTAACCGTACCGGTACCGTACAAAAACATGGTGTATATTAAATTAAGTATTCTATTTTCTATGAGTTTTACGACTGCTGGCAAAAAGAAAATAGTAAATCCCAACTAGTAAATTTAGTCGTATAAACGTGCTGGTGACTTTTATACGACATAATGTGCTAGTTGGGATGTTAGGCGGTTATCACACTGACGACGGATCCGCATGCGGCGCCGGTGTGCGAGCGAGATAGCGCTATACACATGCAGAGCGCTATCTCGCTCGCGCACCGGTGCCGCATGCGGATCCGCGCCAGTGTGATAACCGCCTTATAGTCTACATCAAAGGTACCATTTGGCGGCAGGTGCTGACACTGCTGACGTTTTAGGGGGCCCACCGACTATCAGTCCGCCTGACGCTGACGATATCGGCCTGCCAGTTAGAACAAAAATTTGACAGCTCCGAACAACTGCCAGCCCAATATCGTCAGGCCGACTGGTAGTGGGTGGGCCCCATTACGTTGTACGATATTGTATAGAGCAAAAAACGGACTGTTATGTTACCGCTGCTTAGAGCTGAGATTTTTTTTACAAAACTATAACTGGCCCAGTTCGATTTGAAATCCGGGTTAATTAAATGTTATGTTATTTAAACCAATAGATTTTTTTTAAAGACGGCATTCATCAAGCCCTGAGTGACCTTGGTCTGGACGGACTTTGTAGACAATTGTATGAACCACCAACCCAGGTCAGGGTGACCTTCAACCGTCAGCAGCCTTGTTGGCAACCGTCTAACAGACGCTTCATTCCACCCTTTTCTCTTCCAATAGCCTAGAGCCCAAACTCATTAAATAAATATATATTAGGAAAATCTTACACAAATCAACCTAGTCCCACAGTAAGCTCAATTAGGCTTGTGTTGTGGGTACTAGGCGACGATATACTTTTATAATAGATAGATATAGATAAATACTTAAATACATAGAAAACATCCATAACTCAGGAACAAAAACACACACACAAACACACAAATAAAAGACCTGACCAGGATTCGAACCCGGGACCTCCTGCTTCATAAGGGTCACTACCAACTAGGCTAGGTGGCCGTTAAACTCACCAATCAGCCATAATTCTCAATTAAGTATCTATATTTTAATTTCAATGCTGTCATGACCCATGGCCAACGCAAGGACAGGGGCAGATATTACTGTTTCATTTTATTAAATTGTATAGAGCTTCTACGTGTTAGGTTCAGCTTCGAACACCTTACCAGTTTTGTGGAGTTTAAATAATATCAAAATTTTAATTTTCTTCATTTTATGAATCAACCTGTACTTATGTTGTTTTAGCTCAATGATTGCCCAGAACAGAACTCATTTAATTATTTATTTTTGCAGATAGCAATCGATATTTTTCAATTTCTTTGTAATTTTGCATTTATCTGCAGAAGCAAGTTTAAGA
This sequence comes from Pammene fasciana, assembly GCA_911728535.1. Lineage (NCBI taxonomy): Eukaryota > Metazoa > Arthropoda > Insecta > Lepidoptera > Tortricidae > Pammene > Pammene fasciana. The sequence goes on from OU452292.1 coordinate 11,331,990, forward strand.
ACATATAATTTTAATAGCTTTTGCCCGCGACTTCGTCTGCGTGGAATTTGTAATCCACCCTTAAGGAATGACTTGACTATTTCCAGCGTTCAGCGGTTATTGATTCCCCATACAAACTTCCAACCCCCTTTTCACTCCCTTTAGGGTTGATTTTCGGAATAAAAACTATTCTGTCGTTTTTCGGGACTCAAATAATCTCCATACTAATTTTCACCGAAATCGGGTCAGCGGTTAAAAATTCCCCATATAAACTTTCAACCCCCATTTCACCCCCTCCAGGGTTGATTTTCGGGATGAAAACTATCCTATGTCCTTTCCCGGCACTCAAACTATCACTATACAAAATGTCATCAAAATCCGTCCGGCCGTTTTCACGTGATGCGCGGTCAAATAAACAGACAAACAGACAAAAAATCTAAAAACTGTTGGAATGTGTTCTGTTATCGATTCTAAGTGTCCCCAGCCAATTTTTTTTCGTATATCTTCCATGTACAGACTTTCGACCCTCTTTAGCTTTATTATATGTACCTATAGATAGAAGAAGATATAGATACCGAATTCTGAAAGCAAAAAAATATAAATTGGTGTTACACATTGGTGTTAAATTGGGGTGTATTGGTGTAACACCACAGGTTTTCAACCTTTTTTTACCATAATGCATGGTGTACAAATATTAACGTATTGCGAGTAAGAAAAAGTAGGAGAAAAAATTTTTGTACGCAATTTTTTTTTATTGGACACGTCGTCGTCCTAGTCCCAGCTGGCCAATCCTTCATACAAAACCATTTTTTTCGGTGGAAACATTTCTTTTCTTACTTTTCCATAATTAGAATATGATACCAATTATGCCCTTGAAAGGATCACCAGTAATTTTTGTTACAGCCTATATAAAGAGAGGGAGTGAGGAGAGCCCGCTCTTCGAGTAATCTGAGTAATAAAGATCTAGGTCTAGTACTAAGAATTTATTGATAAATAAGACACGAGATTGACGTGAGTGGTCCACTGTCCATCTTCATCACATCACAATCATTACTCAATGCACATTGTTTTGTTTAGACCTGCATGCAATTTGCTTTATTGGATTGAATAGTGCGCTTAGATATTTCTTCTCTTTGCTTCCAATCTCGCACTCTGGATAGACGTACCTAACGTAAGTCTGTTCTGTATACGTAACTAGTAGAATTCACAAAAGTTTATAGCTACTCTTTTCCCATGAAATAAATAGTTTAAAGTTCAAACAATCATGTTTCTAAATTACTTTCGCTGTTATTTTTAAAACTTCATTTCATCGTTTTATTCCGATTTTTATATGTCAGATTCAAGCGCTTGAATCTCAAAAATCAACCTCCGTTCAAAATAAATAGAATGATCGCCATAATAAATTTATGCGGATGTTCTCTAAACGTGAAAGCATTCCTTGTTCTTTATTCTCCCTTTCCAGTTCCAGTTATTCCTGATTTTTAGCAGAGTGTACTGTTAAGGGAGTTGAGGTGGTAGAGTGGAAAAATAGACCTGACCATCACAGGATACTCACATACTGCAGTAGCGCAACGACTCGAAGTAGATCTTGACCTCCGACACCGCTAGACTTCTCTATCCATCACCGTTTCTGTCCAGTCGACGGCGCTTAGCGCTTTCCAGCTTCCAGCGCCTTTTCAGCGGTGACGACCACTCTTCGACCAGTTTGCCCGCCAGATAACGCCCTCCAGCTACTTTAATTGAATCATTATAGAGTCGCGACGAGATCGCCTGGCGGTAGATCTCCAGGGCAACTGAACTATTTCTTATACAACCTCTATTGTACCTAATTGAATCTGATATCTGCTCTGCAGGATGGATCGCTGGAACGGTAAGACTGCGGTGGTGACAGGGGCCAGCGCCGGCATCGGGGCGGCAGTCTGCGTCACGCTCGCTGATGCGGGAATGAAGGTTGTGGGGCTCGCCAGGAGAGCGCCGCTGGTTGAGGTAAGAAGTTTAAATACTGTCAGCTGAAGACACAGGCTACACAGACACCGCATCATTAAGCTTTTACAGGGAGCACGAGGTCACCACACATCAGCGCAATTTAATTCGTAAATTTCTACGATTCGAACAGCACATGTCAATAGTATTCTACACCAATTTGTAGTATAACAATCCGTTCACCCCTGTAACTTGGTTTTTGTGGATATTTTTAATTCACATGAGTAATGATCAAAAACGTTAACTCAAAATAAGCGGCCGTGCTCTCATACAAAATTAGTACGGGAGCACAGATGCGTGGTGACCCTGAGTGGTACTTATGATCTATCTAGTGGTTGAGGTTATCTGTGGCTGTAGACTATGCTGGGGGAGTAACAGTGCCTGCACTTATTGTAGTTGACGGTATATTGTAGGTCAGAAAAACGTGATAAGGTGCAATATACACAGAATGGAAAGACGCTACGCTTCGCAGCGTTGCACGGTCGAGCGTTCAAGTATATATTATTGCATGACAAAAGGCTCGCGAATTACCTACTGACTGACATCCTCATCATTGTAAAGTTGATCGCACTCCGCCTTTCAAGGCGGCGGGGCTTCAGCCCTGCGAGTACCTACTGACAGGTTCAAGTGAAATATAAAACTAATAATAGAAGTACAGCTAACATATTTAAAGTTCTTATGGTCATCACTCTATCTTGCTATTTATTGCACACCTCTACAAAAGCACCTCTTGTAGTGTCGCCGTTACGATTAATATCATTATCACTGACAAGGACCTAAGACCTAAGTGGTTATCGATTGCGATTTGTTGTCTACTATTTTGTGTTACTTTCTAAATACATACATACATATACCATTGGTGACATAAACCATTTTCTTACCACCAGAAACTGCAATCTCGCGTCACAGGCAAGGGGACAATAGTGGCCAAGCAGTGCGACGTCTCTCAGCCGACCGAGGTCGCTGCGGTGTTCCAATGGATAGACAACACACTTGGCGGGATCGATGTGCTCATTAATAATGCTGGTGTCTTCTTTCCCGGGACCATGACCGGTGAGTGACAAGGACAGCAAAATTTAGCAGCTAAGAGAGGTCATCGCAATGCTCGTCAATAATGTCGGCAACTTCTTCCCCGGAACCATGCCCGTGAGTGACAAGGATAGTAAAGGTGAGCAGTCAAGCTAAGTTGCCGCGGTGTTTCAGTAGACAGACAAACACTTTTAGGACTGAAATCATGGTCAATGCTGATGTCTTCTATTCCGGGACCATGACAGGTGACCTGCTATTAGTATAAGCTGTACAGGTTCTGTGGACGGGAGCGAGGAGGTTTAGTACTTTTAGTATCCGAAATCCGAAGTAACTTTATGTGTCTTCTCTATACGAATTATCTTTTCACAATAATACGTTACAGAGTCTGTGCGGAAACAGAAGTACAGTGCAGTAAATAGCTATTAATATGGAAAATAATACATTCTCTTTCTGTATCAGACTCCGTAATCTGTAATGCAATACTTTTTTACAGATGTGGGTCCCATACAAACACCAGAAGAAAACTTGTTGAAGTGTATCGACGTGAACGTGAAGGGTGTGGTCATGTGCACCCGGCACGCCGTCGTCTCCATGCGGCGCCGCGGCGTCGACGGCCATGTCGTCAACATCAACAGGTCAGTTCATGTTGTAAACAAATACTGTTGAAGTAAATCGACGTGAACGTGAAGGGTGTGGTGGTGTGCACCCGCCACGCCGTCGCCTTCATGCGGCGCCGCGGCGTCGACGGCCATGTCGTCAACATCAACAGGTCTGTGAATATAATATTGAGCCGTAATCCTAGATGACCTAGATCAACACTTAGGAATAAGACAACAATAGGAAGAAGACGTGACAAGACGAAGAGTGAAGAAGTACTTAGGTGGTTTTTGTAAAGGACGGCTAATCATGCACCTTGCAGAAAACCAATACTTGCGCGCATTTAAATATGCAGGTATATAAGTACAGATAATTTTGACGACGAAAGAATATAAAACGATAGACATTCCTCAGCAGCAGAAAATGAGGTTTATTTTGGTATTATTAGGTATACGGACCTTTATTTGATTGACAAATTATCTTACAAGACAATATGTGTAATAAACTAACACTAAAAAAACTTAATATTAAACAAAACAAAATTAAACCTACTTAACAATAAATATAAATCTAAATTCACCTAAAAAAGACACCCCAGTTATAAAAAGAAAACCCCGTCTAACAGCTCAGCCTGCGGCTTGGATCCCATTATATTATGCTGGCGTCGTTTCCTCTCTGTACCGCCAAGGTGATACGTTTAGAGAAGTATGCGCCAGCCCTGGGATCCCCTGTATTATTATTATCTTGCAAAGAGGGATTATTCTATTACATCACAGGACAGGACATGTTTTTTAGGTATACCACCCACTTTATATTAGACGTAGTTTCAAAGGATGAAGGAAGGACTAATAACGTAATAACTTCAGTTAACATCAATCAATGGAGATTAATTGACGACTGCCACAGGAAATTCAATCATTCGAGTGTCTAGAGCGCAAGGTTTTGAAGATATTTCTAGATTCTGTAAGAACTAGATTTATGCATACAGTTTTACGAAAAATTGTTTCATTAAAATTATTTGGATTAAGAGTTTTTTTTTACAATAAGTAGGATAAGTACAGCAAATTAAACGTCTATAAAAAAATCGTGTTTCTTTAATTTGAGGTGTGCAATAAAGAATATTTATGTAATGTTATGTTATGTATATTTAAGTGGATAATGTACTCTTCTTCTTCTACCTAGCGTTATAGCGGATTGCCAGGGTCCGCTATCCTGCTCGCTTTCCTCCACTTTGCACGATCCTGGGCGTCTTCTTTCATGAGCCCGTTGAGTGGATATTGTACTATTAATTCTTATTTATAAAATGTATAATGTATATTCCAGTATCGCGGGCCACTACATTCCTTTCGAGTCGATGTTCAACGTGTACCCGGGAACAAAGCACGCCGTCACTGGAATCTCGGCTTCTCTTGACAACGAGCTCTGTAATTTCGGCAGCAGGATCAAAGTTACGGTAATCGAAACAGTGGGGCCGAACCTTAATAATTTTAAAACAAAAAAGAACCGACTTCACTTAGACTCCCTATTTCCAAAAGCAAATGCCCGAGCTAGCGTAAAAATACTTAAATGCGTGACTACAATATTTGAAAAGTTCTCTCGATTTGTACAAGATCCTATCATCAGATCCTGACCTGGCGATAATGGGACCAACTGTGAAATATACTTACCCTTAAAAAAAGAATTTTCCAAATAGGTCCACTAGTTCCAGCTGTCTTCGAATCGGTGAACATACATAAAAACAAAGATCCCGATGAATTGAGAGCCTCCTCCATCGAAATCTTGAAGTTGGTTGAAAATCTAACTATTGCTTCAAAATCTTATATAATTTCTTTCACTCTGCTCGTGCTCGTCAGTGGTAAAGTCGCGCGGCAAAGTTGGTCACAAATATCTGAATAAGGACTCTATTGTCAAGACGATAAAGTGCACATTTAGATATTATTGAATACTTTGGTCAGTTCGATATATTTGATGGCGACTGTATGTCATTGGATAAATATGGCCTCTTAGTCAACACATTGCAACCTCTTTGAACTCTCTGGCAACCGTACTCACCAGCACTTTGGTTTTCTGTAAGGTATAGGTACATTCAGTCGGGCTCAACATTCAGTTTTCATAGGATATGGTTATTTTCCAGAGTATTTCTCCCGGCCTCGTAAACACAGACATGGTGGCTTCCGCCGAAAGTGCGGGCCCGCTGCCACCAGCTCTGCGGCCTGAAGATGTCGCCGAGGCCGTGCGATACGTCGTGTCTACTCCACCGTCTGTCAACGTGAGTCTTGTTCCTTCTAGACTGTCCTAGAGTAAACATTTGCTTGAGTGCTTTCCCAGTTGCATTCAAAAGGAGTTCGGAGATCGCTGTAAGAAATCTAAAGGTGCAGATACTTTTCACAAAAGCGGCTGCTATTTGATTTGACCATCAGATTCTGAGGTGAATTAGGATTTATCTATTAAATTAGCCGAAAATAACTGATCAATTTCTGTGGAAGTGGTATAAGTCTGGGTATTAAAGGCGGCAATGTTTTGGGCTTATCCTCAGGAAACCTGACCCTCACTTTACTCACTTATCAAATATTGCCCTATCCTGGAATCTTCCAGGCCCTTTTTCCGTATGCTGAGCATCTGCTCAGCATACGGAAAAAGGGCCTACCCAAATTTACTCGGCGTCGTTCGATGTAACAACAAATCGACGGTTTGGTGGTCAAACATAAGTCGAGAAAATGTTTCATTGTAACTAATAAGACTCAACGTAAGTCATCTGTCGTTCGAATTTCAAAAACCAACTTTATAGACTTATTGGGTTTGACCGCCAAACCCTCGAAATAGGTGTACCTATTGAAGACGGAATGGGAGGGGGTGGAGAATAGGGTACTTTCCAGTAGATAAACTTAATTATTTCGTTGCATTAAAAAATATGTACACGGGAAAATCCAGGTGTAAGATGTGTTTGCGCTTTAAATTATTTTATAAATGGTTAAAAATTTTATAAAGGAGATTTATCAATTTCATCATATCTGATATAACCAAGGGCCTGACACCGCGTAGCACCGTAAGGGATAGACATAGATGACGTCATGATGACGTCTAACTCGTGGGGATACCAGTAAGAGAAAATTACCCCATTATTTCATATAGCGAGCACCGAGCACTCCGGGCAGGCCCGGAGCGATGTGAACATAGACATACTACCCATAGACCTGACATGGAAATAAATAAATAATAATACCAAGATTGAACGGGATGGTCTTATCAAACTTTCAACAGGTGTGACAGAGAAGCGAGCTGTTATCGTTAGTCCTAGTCTCACCTATTTTTTGACAGTGGAGGGTAACGAACAGATGAAATTAGCGTTTTTACTACGAGAAAACCTGATGGTTTTGTCAGAAAGTTGTGTCGACTACGGACACAATAGTAATTTGTTCCGCACATAAAAAAAAATTTCGCGTTTTTTTTTTTCTTCAACCTACTTTTCCAAACTCGCAATACGATACCATGCTAATGCCCTTGAACGGATCATGAATATTTTTGCTACATCCTGTATAGCAATTTCATTTTTAAGGTCGCTGTTCCAAACCCAACTTGTATATTAAGATTTTCGAAACTTATGATCGAACTTTCATTTGTTATTTCAGTTCCTTTACGGTGAACAAAAATATTGCAAGGAAATCAAATCAGGTGGAAGATCTTTTCGCTTTCATTATAACTAGTTAGTACCAATCTTGGACTTAGGATGCCAAGCATACCCCAGACTTACTGAGCCATAGCAAAACCAACACTAGGAATTAATTTTGTTACATTCTAATTTCTTTAGTATGGAAAAATAAAACAGGAAAATTTTATTACTGGCAGATATCAACATCTTTATTTAAATAATTTTTTGCCAATGATATGAAATGATGATCTTTTTAAAACAAAAAATACCTCAATATTAGGGTAAGTATACAAATCACGCACTGGTATCCCTAAGGCGTATGTAATGCGACTAAATTGCTTATGCGGTTCTAAATTACTGACAGCTATACGGCTAACCGCGTTCATAAATTAGTCGGTTAATATGTTCTCGAATGTTTTATTTACCTTTACGATTTTATGTATTATTCTTCACGAGAATAGATTTATTAACAAGATTATAGCGCGTAATAGATTGTAGGATACTATTTATACACTAAACAACAGGAGTAAACTGTAAAATGTGGTACTTACCTGTGAAAGGTTATGTTGTCGTAATATCGGCGATAATCACTTCTACAGCTAAAAACACAACAATTAACCATTGTTTTCCGTAGCTGGCACAACTTTCCACGAAATATATTTGGGTTTCACCTAGCAAATACAGATATTTTGCAAGAAAACGCGAATTAAATGTGTTCATGACCCTCCACTCATAGAAAGTACTTACGGTGGAGGGTGACATAAAGCCGTGAGTCTATGATAAGGACGAACAAAAAATGGCAACTTCTCTGTCATACCTATTGAAAATTTAATAAGACCATCCCGTTCTATCTTGGTATTATTATCACCCATGTCCTGTCTATACCTTATATTGTATGTCTATGGATATAACTAACAAAATCGTTTTGACGTTTCCTAAAGAGTAGCTGATTTGACTTCATAGGAAAGTAGCCTATTTAATTCGAGCCCTAATATAATAATATCTGTGGATGGATAAAATAATGATAATATTAATTTTGATATTTTTACAGAATTTTGTTGTATCTTGCGTGTCATAATAAAATACATATTTAATGTTTTGTTTCAGATAAACGAGTTAACCATAACGCCTGTGGGTGGAAAACGGCTGTAAAAAAGCGGGATGGCGAAACGTCTTTCTTTGCTAGTTGTGTCAATCCGTATAGAAAAGCCTTTATTTCTTGAAAATTATATTGAATCTGTACAACGAATACAACGTAATCTATACATATAATAAAGGTGAAGAGGGTCAAAAATCTGTACATTGGAGATATTAGTAAAAAAATGATTTAGTAGCTCTTAGAATCGATAACAGAACACGTTTCGGCGATTTTTAGAATTTTTGTCTGTTTGTCTGTTTGTCTGTTTGTCTGTTTGGATGGGGAGAGTTGGCGTCAAAACGCCTGAACAGATTTCGATAAAAACTTCACTAGCAGGTTCAACAGACCTCTGGTCAGGACATAGGCTATAAAAAATACGAACTTTTTGGATTTAAGGGGGTTTAAGGGGGGTTTAAACTTTGTATGGGAAATGAATATGAGTGTTAAGCTCAAGCAGCAAATTGATATTTGTTTAACTACTTTCGGTTAGTTCATATTCATTCGTATAAATAAATAAATGTGTTAAATAATAATATACTGGTTAAATATAGTGGAAAAGTAAAAAATACGTACCATCAAAAGGGGTATCTAGACATGTCTTTGGCTATACGATTAGGTAACGCTATCTCTCGCAGAACTTTGTTACTAACCGAGTCCTCTTTACGCAAAATCTGACCACTACATATGTAGTTTAGGTGCATACTAAATGCAATACGAGTTCGCAGAGATTTCCCTAGATGGCTATAGTAGGTAGGTACTATCTATGCTATGAGTATAATGGGAACCTATGCCTTTACCTCTTTCTTCCTTCTTTCCTTTGATTATTAAACCAACCGGATGCGAGACGCGCTCTCATTTCTATCGGAAAAAGTCTGCCGTTTTTTGCGGGGGAGGGGAACGTCAAATGTATGCGAAACGTCAAAATAGCCACGTCAAATAAACGTCAGTCCATACAACGAATATGACCATTGGTCATATTCATTCGGCAGAGGAGAACGCCTGTCAATGGCTACTCCGATTGGTTTAAAGCTCTAAGCTTCTTTCTGCTGAGGCCTGACGCGCCAGCACGCGGTTGCTTAGCAACGCCTATAAAAACACTGATGTTTGTGGTTGAAAACACGACTGATTGCTGCGGATACGAATTTGTATATGTTTCCTTTTCATCGGAAAATTACTCGATCACCTATACCACTACAAAACACGAACGGTCGAACATATGAGATAGGAGAAAAAGAATTTTGATAGAGTTTACTGCGCGATGGGCTGTAAAAAAAAGGAGGGCTCGGGGGGCGGAGCCCCCCGCAAAAAGAAAAAAATACACCAAACTATAGATAATTATACCAAAAATAGTTACATACGTTGAACATTTAAGATGGGAGAATAAGAGTTTTGATAGAGTCAACCACGTGATGAGCAGGTAAAAAAGGGGGGCTCGGGGGGCGGAGCCCCCCGCATTAAGAAAAAACATACCGCAGTATTGCTAAATTGGTTATTATACCAAAAATTGTTACGTCGAACATTTGAGATAGGAGAAAAATAATTTTGATAGAGTTTACCGCGCGATGGGCTGTAAGAAAAAGGGGGGCTCGGGGGCGGAGCCCCCCGCAAAAACAAAAAAATACCATACTATAGATAATTATACCAAAAATAGTTACGTTGAACATTTAAGATGGGAGAAGAAGAGTTTTGATAGACGTAACCACGTGATGGGCGGGAAGAAAAGGGGGGCTCGGGGATGGGGAGGCCCCCCGCATTAAGAAAAAACACACCGTAGTACTGCTTATTACACCAAAAATTGTTACGTCGAACATTTGAGATAGGAGAAAAAGGATTTTGATAGAGTTTACCGCGCGATGGGCTGTAAAAAGAGGGGGGCTCGGGGGGTGGAGCCCCCCGCACAAAGAAAAAAATACACCATACTATAGATAATTATACCAAAAATAGTTACGTTGAACATTTAAGATGGGAGAATAAGAGTTTAGATAGAGTCAACCACGTGATGGGCGCGGAAAAAAAGGGGGGCTCGGGGGGCGGAGCCCCCCGCACTAAGAAAAAACACACCGTAGTACTGCTTATTATACCAAAAATTGCTACGTCGAACATTTGAGATAAGAGAAAAAGAATTTTGATAGAGTTTACCGCGCGATGGGTCGTGAAAAAAAGGGGGGCTCGGGGGGCGGAGCCCCCCGCAAAAAGAAAAAATACCATACTATAGATAATTATACCAAAAATAGTTACGTTGAACATTTAAGATGGGAGAAGAAGAGTTTTGATAGACGTAACCACGTGATGGGCGTGAAGAAAAGGGGGGCTCGGGGGGTGGAGCCCCCCGCATAAAGAAAAAACACACCGTAGTACTGTTTATTATACCAAAAATTGTTACGTCGAACATTTGATATAGGAGAAAAAGATTTTTGATAGGGTTTACCGCGCGATGGGCCTCAAAAAAAGGGGGGCTTGGGGGGCGGAGCCCCCCGCAAAAAGAAGAAAATACACCATACTATAGATAATTATACCAAAAATTGTTACGTCGAACATATGAGATAGGAGAAAAAGATTTTTGATAGAGTTTACCGCGCGATGGGCTGCAAAAAAGGGGGGATTGGGGGATGGAGCCCCCCGCAAAAAGAAATAAACACACCATACTATAGATAATTATACCAAAAATTGTTACGTTGAACATTTAATATGGGAGAATAAGAGTTTTGATAGAGTTTACCGCGCGATGGTCTGCAAAAAAAATACACCATAGTATAGATAATTATACCAAAAATTGTTACGTTTAACATTTGACAAGGGAAAAGAAGAGTTTTGATAGAGTCAATCACGTGATGGGCGGGGAAAAAAGGGGGGTTAGGGGGGCGGAGCCCCCCGCATACAGAAAAAGCACACCGTACTTCTGATTATTATACCAAAAATTGTTACGTCGAACATCTGAGATAGGAGAAAAAGATTTTTGGTAGGGTTTACCGCGCAATGGGCCTTAAAAAAAAGGGAGGCTCGGGGGGCTGAGCCCCCCGCATAAAGAAAAAACACACCGTACTTCTGCTTATTATACCAAAAATTGTTACGTCGAACATTTGAGATACGAGAAAAAGAATTTTGATAGAGTTTACCGCGCGATGGGCTGCAAAAAAGGGGGGATTGGGGGATGGAGCCCCCCGCAAAAAGAAATAAACACACCATACTATAGATAATTAAACCAAAAATTGTTACGTTGAAAATTTAAGATGGGAGAATAAGAGTTTTGATAGAGTTTACCGCGCGATGGTCTGCAAAAAAAATACACCATAGTATAGATAATTATACCAAAAATTGTTACGTTTAACATTTGACAAGGGAAAAGAAGAGTTTTGATAGAGTCAATCACGTGATGGGCGGGGAAAAAAGGGGGGCTCGGGGGGCTCCCGCATAAAGAAAAAGCACACCGTACTACTGATTATTATACCAAAAATTGTTACGTCGAACATCTGAGATAGGAGAAAAAGATTTTTGGTAGGGTTTACCGCGCAATGGGCCTTAAAAAAGGGAGGCTCGGGGGGCTGAGCCCCCCGCATAAAGAAAAAACACACCGTACTACTGCTTATTATACCAAAAATTGTTACGTCGAACATTTGAGATAGGAGAAAAAGAATTTTGATAGAGTTTACCACGCGATGGGCTGTAAAAGAAAGGGGGGCTCGGGGGGCGGAGCCCTCCGCAAAAAGAAAAAACACACCATACTATAGATAATTATACCAAAAATAGTTACGTTTAACATTTAAGATGGGAGAAGAAGAGTTTTGATAGAGGTAACCATGTGATGGGCGGGAAGAAAAGGGGGGCTCGAAAAAACACACCGTACTACTGCTTATTATACCAAAAATTGTTACGTCGAACATTTGAGATGGGAGAAAAAGAGTTTTGATAAAGTTTACCATGTGACGGGCGCCAAAGAAAGGGAGGCTCAGGGGGCGAAGCTCCCCGCATAAAAAAACCCCGTTCTATTGCTTATGATACCAAAAATTGCTATGGTAAGGTTGAAAGTTCAAGATGGGAGCAAGAGTTTGACAGAGATTTGCACGTGGCAGGCGGTAAAAGGCGGCTCGGGGGGTGGAGCCCACGCAAAAAGATAAACACACCGTACCATTGCTATTTTTACCAAAAAATGGTAAGGTTGAATATTTAAGATGTAGATAGAGTTGACCACTATTATAGTCTGTATTTTTAGGTATTTAAATAAAAGTAAACAAAATCTACCCTCCAATGGCTCCTTAAGCCAGTTGAGGGTAGATGAAAACATTACATGATCAAATAATGTAGGTTAAAGTCAGGTCGTTCGTTCAGTGACAGATCTAGGCGCTTTTGTATTTGGTTATATAATACTCTTTTTGGTTGGTTAACCAATAAATGTTATAACTACCCGAGAATGTACAAATTGTTTGTTTACTTTTATTTAAATACCTAAAGATACAGACTATAATACCAAAAATTATTAAGTTGCATATTTAAGACGGAAGCAATAACAGTTTTGATAGAATTAACTATGTGAAAGGCGGCTCGGGGGCCATTTCGCGTACACTTTAACATCAAGTTGTGTTCGATATCTCCTTACTATTGGTCTTTCCGCCCTCCGGTTTACTTTTAAGACTTAGTCATTCATTTGTGTTCGATCTCTGACCTCCTGCTGCATTTTCTACTGAGATGCTTCGGACGTTCGACTCTACAGAGAGAGTTCTGCTTTTAGCTCTTCAGATCTTCCCGCTCACATGGTTCTCTGCCGCAGACGCTTTCGGTCGATCTTTTGGGATGTCGAAGTTATAACTGACTTTATGAAATTTGATATGTAGAAAGCGTTTAGCAGTGGACTGTTGAGGGATGAGTGTAACGAAAAGTGACAGAGCCTACTGCAATGCACGCGGGCGAAGCCGCGCGGGTACAGCTAGTAAATAATAACTTCGTATAGTCGCCATCAGATATATCAGAGCGGCCAATAAAGGTTGTCACGAATATCTGAACAACACCTCTATTGTCAAGGCGATCAAGTGCATGCTCAGATATTTTTGATGGCGACTACATATATATCTACTTTTAATTATTTTTTTAAGATTATCTAAATAATACGTTCATTGGAGTATTTTTTCTAAAGAGTATTGGAATAAATATGTTACCGTACAAACATCTCACTGCTGGGCACAGCACAGGACTGTTCGCTTTGACCAAAGGGGCCGAGCTATAGTCCCCACGCTGCTCAAAGCGGGTTGGGGATTTCACATACACCTTCGAATTTCTTAGCGGGTGTTTGCAGGTTTCCTAACATATCATTTTAAAATTTAATTATCTCAGTATTATAAAATCGAGTATATTGTCCAATAATCTGGTCCTGACTCCTTATTATTATTATTTTAGTTATAGCCATGTTATAGCGCCTAGTTTTAATTTCATTTATTTTGCAAACTTTATCTACACCCATATCATAAACCCTCCATGATGCGTTCAAAAACCGCACGTTATAACCACCATAAAAATAGATTGTTTCGTTAGTAGTTAGGTAACGATGTTATTATTATCAAACTAGCTGTACCCGCGCGGCTTCGCTCGCGTGCGTTGCAGTAGGTTCTGTCACTTTTCGTTACCCTCAACAGTCCATTGCTAAACGCTTTCTACATGTCATATTTCATACAGTATGTTTAGCAGTTTAGCTAAAATTGACTTCTTGCATATAACTTCGACATCCCAAAAGATCGACTGAAAGCGTCTGAGATTTGACTGTGTCAGCCATGGCAAATTAGCAATAGTACAGTGTGTTTTTTGTTTATGCGGGGAGCTCCGCCCCCCGAGCCCCCGTTTTTCCCCCCATCACGTGATTAACTCTAGCAAAACTCTTCTTCTCCCATTTCAAATATTCACCGTAACAATTTTTGGTATAATTAGCAATAGTACAGTGTGTTTTTTGTTTATGCGGGGGGCTCTGCCCCCCGAGCGCCCCTTTCTTTACAGCCCATCACGTGGTAAACTCTATCAAAACTCTTTTTCCCCCATCTCAAATGTTCGACGTAACAATTTTTGGTATAATAAGCAATAGTACGGTGTGTTTTTTGGTATAATAAGCAATATTGCGGTGTGTTTTTTCTTTCTTGGCCGCCCTTTCTATCCCGCCCATCACATGGTAATCTTTATCAAAACTCTTTTTCTCCCATCTCAAATGTCTAACCTAACAATTTTTGGTATAATAAGCAATAGTAAGGTGTGTTACTTCTGTATGCGGGGGGAGGAGCCCCCTGAGCCCCCTACTTTTTGCCGCCCATAACGTGGTTAACTCTATCAAAACTCTTTTTCTCCCATTTCAAATGTTCAACGTAACAATTTTTGGTATAATAAGCAATAGTACGGTGTGTTTTTTCTTTATGCGGGGGGCTCCGCCCCCCGAGCCCCCCTTTCTTTGCGGCCCGTCACGTACTAAACTCTATCAAAACTCTTTTTCCCCCATCTCAAATGTTCGACGTAACAATTTTTGGTATAATAAGCAATAGTACGGTGTGTTTTTTCTTTATGCGGAGGGCTCCGCCCCCCGAACCCCCCTTTCTTTGCGGCCCATCATGTAGTAAACTCTATCAAAACTCTTTCTCTCCCATCTCAAATGTTCGACGTAACAATTTTTGGTATAATAAGCAAGGATCGGAAAAACGCCCGTCATTTGGTCTGAAAGATGGAATTTCATTGATATGTAGGTAAACCAACATGTTCTTAATACTTTGGGTCAACGTTTTAATACATAAATAATAAGTAGATAACGTTCTATGCAAGTATCGGTTTACATAACAGGGTTATATTTTTGAAATGACGGGCGTTTTTCCGATCCTTGATAATAAGCAACAGTGCGGTGTGTTTTATCTTTATGCGGGGGGCTCCGCCCCCCGAGCCCCCCTTTCTTTGCGGCCCATCACGTAGTAAACTCTATCAAACTCTTTTTCTCCCATCTCAAATGTTCGACGTAACAATTTTTGGTATAATAAGAAATAGTACGGTGTGTTTTTTCTTTATGCGGGGGGGTTCCGCCCCCTGAGCCCCCCTTTCTTTGCGGCCCATCACGTAGTAAACTCTATCAAACTCTTTTTCTCCCATCTCAAATGTTCGACGTAACAATTTTTGGTATAATAAGCAATAGTACAGTGTGTTTTTTCTTTATGCGGGGGGCTCCGCCCCCCGAGGCCCCCTTTCTTTGCGGCCCATCACGCGGCAAACTCTATCAAAACTCTTTTTCTCCCATCTCAAATGTTTGACGTAACAATTTTTGGTATATTAAGCAATAGTACAGTGTGTTTTTTCTTTATACGGGGGGCTCTGCCCCCCGAGCCCCCCCTTTCTTTGCGGCCCATCACGTAGTAAACTCTATCAAACTCTTTTTCTCCCATCTCAAATGTTTGACGTAACAATTTTTGGTATAATAAGCAATAGTATGGTGTGTTTTTTCTTTATGCGGGGGGCTCCGCCCCCCGAGCCCCCCGTTCTTTACCGCCCGTCACGTAGTGAACTCTATCAAAACTCTTCTTCTCCCATCTCAAATGTTCAACGTAGCAATAGTACGGTGTGTTTTTTCTTTATGCGGGGGCTCCGCCCCCCGTGCCTTCCTTTCTTTGCGGCCCATCACGTAGTAAACTCTATCAAACTCTTTTTCTCCCATCTCAAATGTTCGACGTAACAATTTTTGGTATAATAAGCAATAGTACGGTGTGTTTTTTCTTTATGCGGGGGGCTCCGCCCCCCGAGCCCCCCTTTCTTTGCGGCCCATCACGTAGTAAACTCTATCAAACTCTTTTTCTCCCATCTCAAATGTTCGACGTAACAATTTTTGGTATAATAAGCAATAGTACAGTGTGTTTTTTCTTTATGCGGGGGGCTCCGCCCCCCGAGCCCCCCTTTCTTTGCGGCCCATCA
Source organism: Pammene fasciana (assembly GCA_911728535.1). Lineage (NCBI taxonomy): Eukaryota > Metazoa > Arthropoda > Insecta > Lepidoptera > Tortricidae > Pammene > Pammene fasciana. The sequence continues at coordinate 11,348,282 of OU452292.1, forward strand.
CATAGTAAACTCTATCAAACTCTTTTTCTCCCATCTCAAATGTTCGACGTAACAATTTTTGGTAAAATAAGCAATAGTACAGTGTGTTTTTTCTTTATGCGGGGGGCTCCGCCCCCCGAGCCCCCCTTTCTTTGCGGCCCATCACGTAGTAAACTCTATCAAACTCTTTTTCTCCCATCTCAAATGTTCGACGTAACAATTTTTGGTATAATAAGCAATAGTACGGTGTGTTTTTTCTTTATGCGGGGGGCTCCGCCCCCCGAGCCCCCCTTTCTTTGCGCCCCATCGCGTAGTAAACTCTATCAAACTCTTTTTCTCCCATCTCAAATGTTCGACGTAACAATTTTTGGTATAATAAGCAATAGTACAGTGTGTTTTTTCTTTATGCGGGGGGCTCCGCCCCCCGAGCCCCCCTTTCTTTGCGGCCCATCACGTAGTAAACTCTATCAAACTCTTTTTCTCCCATCTCAAATGTTCGACGTAACAATTTTTGGTATAATAAGCAATAGTACAGTGTGTTTTTTCTTTATGCGGGGGGCTCCGCCCCCCGAGGCCCCCTTTCTTTGCGGCCCATCACGCGGCAAACTCTATCAAAACTCTTTTTCTCCCATCTCAAATGTTTGACGTAACAATTTTTGGTATATTAAGCAATAGTTCAGTGTGTTTTTTCTTTATGCGGGGGGCTCCGCCCCCCGAGCCCCCCTTTCTTTGCGGCCCGTCACGCGGCAAACTCTATCAAAACTCTTTTTCTCCCATCTCAAATGTTTAACGTAACAATTTTTGGTATAATAAGCAATAGTACGGTGTGTTTTTTCTTTATGCGGGGGGCTCCGCCCCCCGAGCCCCCCTTTCTTTGCGGCCCATCACGTAGTAAACTCTATCAAAACTCTTTTTCTCCCATCTCAAATGTTCAACGTAGCAGTTTTTGGTATAATTTGCAATATTACTATCTACTCTTTTTCGGTAGGGTGTGCCGGTACTTTTCGATTTCCGTGTTTCACTATGTTCCGTTTGTTTTTTTATAGTTAGTTAATTTAACTTTTATTCTTGCACCTTTTGTACATGTCTGTTGTATAGACCCAATGGTTGACTGGTGGAAAATACCATTTGGTATGATGTCCGCCGTTTGGTCTCACAGTTTTGTATTTCGTGCAATATAGTGTAAATAAAAAAAGATTCTTATAGGGAGGCAACGCGCACATAAAACCTCTGGATTTACAGGCGTCCATTGGCTACCCTAAGTGCTTACCATCAGGCGGGTCGTATGATTGTTTGCCATCGCCGTGGTTTAAAAAATATGTAGTTGAAATACAAATGCATAAGTATTTATTTACCATATAAAGGCATTTCCCATACAAAGTTTAAACCCCCCTTAAACCCCCTTAAATCCAAAAAGTTGGTATTTTTTATAGCCTATGTCCTGACCAGAGGTCTGTAGAACCTGCTAGTGAAGTTTTTATCGAAATCGGTTCAGGCGTTTTGACGCCAACTCTCCCCATCCAAACAGACAAACAGACAAACAGACAAACAGACAAAAATTCTAAAAATCGCCGAAACGTGTTCTGTTATCGATTCTAAGAGCTACTAACTAATTTTTTTGCTAATATCTCCAATGTACAGATTTTTGACCCTCTTCACCTTTATTATATGTATAGATGTATAGATAGATAATAATCAAAAATTCGATTTCATTATGAAAATCCGGGTGGGCCCCGCCCGCCGGCACGCGCCCCTCCGACCGCCGGCACAATCGAGTTGGCATTGGCGATGGCGGTGCAATCCGTGCAATGGCAGTCATTCAATCATCATTTCGGGTTTATAATATGTGTGTAGATAAAGCAGTGTATGCAACTGTACGTAATTAGGCCTTAAAACACTCGTGTGATCTTATTATGAAACTCACTTCGTTCGTTTCATAAAACCACACTCGTGTTTTAAGGACCCCTATTTACGTAACAGTTACATAAACTACTATTAGAGTAAGTACCTAACATAATATTATCAATCACTTTTTTAATTATAAATTAGTTATACAAGATGTAACAAAAATACTGGTGATGTTTTAAAGGGCATAATTGGTATCGTATTCTAATTACGAAAAGTAAGAAAAAAAATTTTTCGCGCGAAAATAGGTTTTGGTTTGGAGGGTCGGCCGGCTGGGACGACCTGTCCCATACAAAAAAATATTTTTCGCGTCCAAAAATTTTTCCTCCTACTCTTTCTTAGTCGTAATACGATACCAATTATGCCGTTAAACGGATCACCAGTATTTTTGTTACACCCTGTATATTAATTATTAGATTTAGTGCGTACCAAAACCAAAATGCTATGGAATTTGTCATTTAAGAATAAATGCATATTTAATTTATTTTGATTTTTAATCTTGACAAAACCTAAGGAATAGGGATGGGCATAGGCACTGGTTTAAATGAATGACTGCCGTTTGACCTTCTAATCCAGAGGGGTTACCTATTACCTACTACGATGTTTTCCTTCACTAAAGCACACTAAAGGTAAAGTAGTAGATAGTCTGCCCGGGAAACGAAGTGTCGGAGGATATATGAAGGAAAAAAAAAACAACTACTCCACTAGCCTTATGCCTCAATGCTGTCAATTCGGGTTATATTTACGAAATCTTTACAGTCTGAGCTCTATAAAGAACCTTCGGGGTTTAGAAAGAGACGTCGGGTATCAATCAACAGTGACACTGACAAATGAAAAAGCAGAACAGCAGTATTACCTTCGTGTGTCATCGTCATCGCCGATTCCCGAAGGTTCTTCTAAAAGCTCACGGACTGTACTTCCTATCGCCAATTGCGCCTAAAGTGCGATCCTTTCTTAATAATGCATTATCTTTTGTTTATATGTGGATATTTATTAAATATAATTTGATTCGTTCTTCAGTTAACCTCACCTACGTATATAAATAATTATTGATGTGTTTTTACGTATCGTAAATTGTTGCGAACATGCAATCACGCAAAAATGTGAAGGCTACAACAATATGATGGTATTGATAACTTTAGTAACGTTTTCTTGATCTTCATGAAATTAGTTACGGATAGTTAGACAGATACCTAATTAGGTAGGGGAGCACCGGTGATGCAAATCTTGACGGCAAAAATTAGAGACCTAGGCTGTCAGAATATACCATTACCATTATACTCCACGTATGTTAGCCGATTTTTTATATATTAGAGCTAGAAGCCGCGAAACAAATCATCATAAGGGTCTTGTTATATTAGGCACTCGTTTGCAAGTTAATCGCGAGTTCTCTGTTCGAGGCTACTACTACTATTGTTAGCCGTGGGGCCCGTGGGGTGCCCGGCCTTAGAATTGTCCCCCACCATGTCGTCCCGTGGTTGCAGTAGGAGTCTGCTAAGGGAATATACCGGGAGATGGGCAGCAGCATCTTCCGAAAGCATACAAACAATAAACAAAAAACCGGCCAAGAGCATGTCGGGCCATGCTCAGTGTAGGGTTCCGTAAACTGAGACCCGTTCAAAAGGTAGTTTCTTACGGGAAATTTGGCGGCGCTTACGTCATTTTTACTTACGTCCTTTCACTATGGATTTTTGAATGATAATTAACTCAAAAACGGCTAAACCGATTTATTTCAATATATTTTTCATTTAAGGTACTCATTAGGCCTCAGTTTGATGAGTGTTTTAAACTTTCGGAGCTATTATTTCCGAGAGTATCAGTTTTATCCAAAAACTGTTTTACAAGACCCTAATTTTTTTTAAAAGACCTATTCAACGATACCCCACACAACTTGGTTGGAACGAAAAAAAATTTCGCCCCCCACTTCACGTGTACGGGAGGTACCCTAACAAAATATATTTTTCGCGTTTTTATTCTACCGTTTTGTCGGCTTGGTTAATGCACATATTCATACCAAATTTCAGCTTTCTAGTGCTAACGGTCACTGAGCTAGACCGCGGACGGACGGACGGACGGACGGACGGACATGGCGAAACTATAAGGGTTCCGTTTTTGCCATTTTGGCTACGAAACCCTAAAAAATGCGCGCGCCAACCCGCCTGCCAAGCGTGGCGCGTATGGCAAACCCCCCCAAAGGGGAGGCCTGTGATCAGCAGTGGACGTCTTATGGCTGAGATGCTGACCACTATTGTTACACTTATTTTTAAAGGCTTTAGCTAATTTAACTAAGTCTTTTTGGGTCAATTCTTGCAATTAAAATTTTACCTACATTCAGTGTCGGATTGACTTGCTTATTGGTAGAGTTTGTCCGGAAAGAGAAGGTTCGTGGTTTATATGATTATATGAACTTTCATTCTTTGACACTTGTCTTTCCAGATAGACTATATGTATTATTATGGCTATGTAAATAAGTATGGTTTAACTTATACATTAAATGGCCGCCGAGTGCGTATTAGTAGATAATAGTTTTTTTTATAGATTTTAAAAAATTTGGCAAAAAAATTTTTGGCAGGTAATTTTTCTATTGCAATTCAACCATCCCTAAAATCTTAATCTTTTTTAATTCCTTAAGCGAGTACCTATGTTATAATCTATCAACCATATAATCATCCTAATAAAAACTTTAAAAGTATCATAATTCTTTGGACTTATCTAAATCTCTCTATCTTTTGGTGACCCAGGAGAAGAATCCAGAGTCCCATAAAAGTGTAAATATGTTCTATCGGATATCAATTACGTATCTAATTTACAGTAAGGGGACAGTTTTTTAGGGTTCAGTAGCCAAATGGCAAAAAACGGAACCTTTATATATTCGTCATGTCTGTCTGTCTGTCTGTCCGTCCGTATGTCACAGCCATTTTACTCGGAAACTATAAGACGTATAGTAGGACTCAACTGAGGTGAATTTTTCGTTTCGAGCCTTATCTTTCAAACAAAGGCCATTGTCTCTATTATCGCAAAGCCACTAGCTACCGAGGTAGCACGTGCCAGTACAACATTCAAATTGGAAAACAACCGGTATGGTCATAGTATTAAGGTTCAAATTTAATGTCACTGATATTGTAGATATTACGTTTTGGTAGTGTAAGACGATAGACCGCTCCGTAGCGATACGGCACTCATATTATTTTGATACTTAGTGTGGTGTTAAAAATTAAACGTGGTTATTTATTATTATTTGCGGTGGTAAGTGTAATTTACAAAGATGCAGCTGCAGGCATTGCTATTTTTTCTTATCTTTAAAATAACGATGCTATGAAATTAGCACCTCTGATGTGATGCCGACGCATAGTGACAATAAAAACACTGATAATGATTTGCGACCTGACCACTATTGTTTTGTATTTATTACAATAGGTTTATGAGAAGAGCGGTGTGCATGATCCGTGTGCATGAGAAGTGGGGCACATTATTTTATCATTTAGCGACCCGGATCAAATAAAAAGATTTTTGGATATGAAGAACATAAAGCACCCGCTGAAAGCAATAAAAAAAAAACCTAAGAGACATATTACGAAAGTACACTTTTGAAAAACAATATTATATAGATAAATTGGCAAAAACCAACAATTGCGAAGTATTGCGACTGCCACCATACTATTGCATATTAAACCCCATTGAACTCATGTGGAGTCTCGTGAAAAGAAACGTAAGGAAATTGAATACGAACCCAAAGTTCAGTGATGGAGTACTGAACATCATAAGGGACGTGGTAACGAATACAAGCAATCACTGGGGCAATTGCTGTAACCACGTCCGCAGCATTGAAAAAAATATGGCCAGGAACTATAGCCATCCACCAGTGATTATTCGTTTTTCGCCTTCAGATGATGAGTCGACTGAAAGCGAAGACGAGGCAACATAAATAATGTTAATTTTAATTTATGTAAATATGTAAATTTATTATACTTATGTATATATATTTACCTTAAATGCATGTTGTATTTATTTGTATGATATGATTTGTAATTATTAAAAAAAATTTTTTTGTAATTGTAAGAGAATGATTTAAGAATTTAATTTTGTTTAGTGTTTTTATTTAATTTTTCTGTGTTTTTCTTGCTATCCCAACTTTATTTGCAACAAAAATCATTTTCACTTGTAATATATTATTTTTGATTGTTAAAGGTTTGTAATTATAAGAAAGAAATTAATTATATCAGATTTTTTATGACACAACTTTATCTAGTAGTAAGTACGTCTGTTTGTACACCTACACGGAAAAATGTTGATTATACCTATGTTAAACTTTTTAATCTTAAATTTACATTTTTACCTTAGATTTTGTTATATAACAAATATACAACGCTTTATCATAAATAAGCGTGTTTCATTTTTAACACCACACTAAGTATCAAAATAATATGAGTGCCGTATCGCTTCGGAGCGGTCTATCGTCTTACACTACCAAAACGTAATATCTACAATATCAGTGACATTAAATTTGAACCTTAATACTATGACCATACCGGTTGTTTTCCAATATGAATGTTGTACTGGCACGTGCTACCTCGGTAGCTAGTGGCTTTGCGATAATAGAGACAATGGCCTTTGTTTGAAAGATAAGGCTCGAAACGAAAAATTCACCTCAGATGAGTCGTACTATATCATTATCATTTTTTTACATAAAGTGTATGGTGTGTATTCTGAAAAAAAAAACATTAAACTCCATACATACAAGTAATTGTCAATCAATATTTTTTTACCAAATATCAACATGATGCACATCAATCGATAGGTCTTTAAAAATAACATTGAGGTTTCTTTAAACATTTTTTGATTAAGTGGATATATTCAGAAGTAATGACTCGGACAGTCTAAAAAATTGTGTTTTGAACCGTAGGTCCAAAAATTATGGAAAAATTCAAGAAGGTACCTTTGAATATTCTTTCAATGAAAATTATTTTGAACATTATCGGTTTAGGCGTTTTTGAGTTATCTCCAAAAACTACGTACTTAGGCAGATACGACCTTGCGATATTAATTTATTCGATAGTAGCTAGTTTTTATACCTAATGGTACGGAACCCTTCATGCGCGAGTTCGACTCGCACTTGTCCGGTTTTTTTCTATGTAGTAACCGTTCTTCTCCTAATGAGTATTTATAATATAGTTATTATGTTCTTTGGTCTCGAAACAATGGCTCACGCGACGTTCAAGTCCCTAGACTAGGCAAATATTACAATTTCAACAAAGGTTACGCCGCTGCATCGCTCAGTCAATAGCCAGCCCAGCCGATCTGAGTATCACGAAGCAGTGGCACCATAAAAGTGGTTTACATTCTTACTGGCCAGCCATCTCGTCCGTGGTAAAAACAGAGGAAGGGGGTGCTTATTGTTGGTCCACAAACTGACCGTGTTATTTCGTAAGTATAAATTACCTAGTCTCATTATATTATTTTAAAGATAAATATGAGTCTAGGAGTTCCGTAAAGAGGATTATTTATACCGGGTGTACAATCCAAATGGGTCAGTATGGAGAAGTCGGAAACTATGAGAGATAGCGAGATCTGTTCTTAGGAACCATATATGTCATCGATTTTGATAAAAAGAAAAACTGCATTCATACATTTGAAAAAAAACTGTACCCAGCTCGGGAATCAAACCCGGTTGTTTTGAAAAAATAAACTTACACTTTTTCTATTTAAATATCGATTGTGTAGGTCTTAAGCTGTAAATGTCTCTAAGAAACATGATGTCTAAAATGAATAAAATGCATTGTTTTGACATACTTTAATTTATCATAGTAGGTGTTCGAAGCGACCACAGTTACAATATTCAACAAGTTCAGGCATGTAAAATTGTCTCTATGGCTGTTTGTATGTACCTCTCTACTTTTTACATACACCTTATCATGTGGCATTAGCATTGCATTAAATCTTTAAGGAAGTTTTGTTATCTACAGTAATCAAACACTAACAATCAATTGAAAAGCCCACTTAAAGTAAGTATGTAGATATTGTATTGGTCACTTCGAACACCTACTATGATAAATTAAAGTATGTCAAAACAATGCATTTTATTCATTTTAGACATCATGTTTCTTAGAGACATTTACAGCTTAAGACCTACACAATCGATATTTAAATAGAAAAAGTGTAAGTTTATTTTTTCAAAACAACCGGGTTTGATTCCCGAGCTGGGTACCTACAGTTTTTTTTCAAATGTATGAATGCAGTTTTTCTTTTTATCAAAATCGGTGACATGGTTCCTAAGAACAGATCTCGCTATCTGTCATAGTTGCCGACTTCTCCATACTGACCCATTTGGATAGTACACCCGGTATATAATTTATACGCCGTCCATGATATACAGAATTATAATAGTGTATTGTATAGAATGTAAATAATCTACAATGATTATCCTACTATTGTACCTGCTAGATGCTAGATCTATGTCACTCTATGTGACCTGTAACTCTCGCGTTAATATTTGTATTTATAACATGTTATTTATAGCAACATAGCTTTTTAAAATATTTTTGGATAGTAATTAAAATAGTTATTTTTCCTTTAAATATCTTTTGGGTCACCGTTCCTCCGAGTCACTTTTCGTCTACTGACCCAAGAGACATTACATTAATGATGTCTCAGGGGACAACTGATATATTGTACTGTCCCGTATTGGTTTCGCCAAATTACGGGACAGTGAAACATTCGTGCCTGAAATACGGGACATCTGGGGCCCGTTTCTCAAAAGCTTGTAACTTGTAATACAAGCGGATGTCACCCTTATACTTCTTTTGCTAGAAAGTGACTTCCGCTTGTATTACAAGTTACAAGCTTTTGAGAAATGGGCCCCTGGTCACCCTAATTGTATTATATGTTCAGTGAAGTGCTATGGAGCGTTGGGTTGGTAAAACTGCGGTGGTGACGGGGGCGAGCGCTGGTATCGGGGCTGCAATCTGCCTCCGGCTTGCCAACGAGGGGCTGCGTGTGGTGGGGCTCGCCAGGAGAGAGGGGCTTGTGCAGGTATAGTTAAACTTTCTTGAACAGTCGCCATCAAATATATCTGAACGGCCAAGGTACTCAAAAATATCTGAACAAGCACTTTCTCGCCTTGACAATAGAGCCGTTGTTCAGATATATGTGACCTCCTTCGCCGCTCCGATATATCTGATGGCGACTGAACATGAGTTGGCTGGCTGTTGATGATCTTGCATCACACTCCTGAATGCACTTACAAAGGCTGTTTGTCCAAGTGTCCAGTATATAGCATGCAAGACCGAAGAAAAAGATTTATATAAAACGAAGGTTAGACCAAACGATTTTCGATAAAATATTCAATTAGTTAAAATGAGCTTATATAAAAGTTGTTAGACGAACTGAAATTCGACGAAAAGTTGTTAGATGAACCGAGGGTATACCAGTGATGAAATAAAAAAAACATACCTGTGTCTGGTATGCCATTAAATATCAATATGGGACAATCTTAAACAAATCGACCTAGTCCCACAGTAAACTCCATAAGCTTTATTTTGTGGGTTGCTTTGTATTTATTTTTCAGAAAATGCAAGCTGACGTGACTGGTCCCGGGAAAATCTTCGCCATACGATGTGACGTGGGCAAAGCAGACGATATCGTGGCAGCCTTCGAGCGTGTGGAGCGCGAGTTTGGAGGCGTTGACTTACTCGTGAACAACGCGGGGTTGCTCCCGAATGGGCATATTACTGGTCAGTATCGACGTGGGCAAAGTTGTCGAGATTGTGGCAGCTTTCAAATACGTGGAGCGCGAGTTTGGAGGCGTTGAGTTACTCGTGAACAACGCGGGGTTGCTCCCGAACTCCCGAATGGGCTTATTACTGGTCAGTATCTACGTGGGTAAAGCTGTCGAGATCGAGGCAGCTTTCAAAATACATGGAGCGCGATTTTGGAGGCATTGAGATACTCGTGAACAACGCGGGGTTGCTCCCGAATGGGCATATTACTGGTCAGTATCGAAGTGGATAAAGCTGTCGAGATTGTGGCAGCTTTCAAAATACATAGAGCGCGATTTCGGAGGCGTTGAGATACTCGTGAACAACGTGGGCATATTACTGGTTAGTTTAAACGTGGGTTGTTGGTTATTATTTGTTGGCACCCCTTACACCCGACGTCAACGACTGTATTGATTTAATTGATAATCCACAGCACAATCATAAGTTTTTAAGACACTGTCCATGAATTTGTGCGTTTATCCTCATTCACTGCCAATGAGTAAGTCTCGGTAGCTCAGTCGATTAGTATCCCTGAGTAGCGAGTTTGGTCTCACACGTGGTAGACTGTTTTATTTTTTACTTTCATCACTCACTCACTCTCACACTCACTCACTCCACCTCTTAAAGAGACGCTCTTTATCCTTTAAAGGCGAAGGGGAACATTTTAGTATTATACTAGTACTTAGCTGCAAAGCTTTTTCAACCTCCCTTGCCATTAGGCCCTCCTACGCTCAAGATTAAATTTTTTGAACCACTCGCTATGCTGGTGGGCCATTTTTGGATCTTTCGCTGAGTCTAAGTCTAGAGAATAATAACCTTTCTCCTTAATAAATAATATTTTTCTTTATGTAAAATATTCTTAAAACAAGCCTACACTTTACAGAGGCCAGTGGCAACGGTAGGCCGGTACAAAACATACAAATCCAGCAGATGATAGACGTGAACATCACGGGCATGATTCTGTGCTCGCGCTACGCTGTCTCCTCCATGAAGAAACGAGGAGTCGACGGACACATTATCAACATGAACAGGTCAGAGTTCAATATACTTAATAGTAGTTTATGTAACTTGTTAATGCCTGATTACGTACAGTTGCATACACTGCTGTATCTGCACACATATTAGGCATAAATCCTAAGTGACGTGTTCGGAAACCATTAGAATGACTGCCATTGCACCGCCATGGCCAACGCGATTGTGCCGGCGATCGGGGGGCAGGTTAACCGCGGTCGGGGAGCAGGACGGGGGTTTCATTAGTTCATTACGCTACTGTAGTAGGTAATGAATTTTCCTATGTTTTTACAACACTGTCACAAATAATACACTGATGTACTCGTTACAATAATGGTGGTAATTACGGTTTTAGAACGCAGAATAGAGCATTTATGATAGAGTGTAGATAAAAGGGTTTTCCAATAAGGGCGTGCCGATTTTAAAATGCAGTAAAACAGATATCGTTCAAAAGTCCGTCTCGACTGTCGGCTTCCTCTTGGATATCATATCCTAGAAGTTCCATTCTCAATAACTCTGCCGCACAAATCAGAGTGAATTTCAGCGACAGGTATTGTTTTTAAGGGCATTTTTATATTTTAATGTTTCAGTGTGGCGGGGCACTACACCCCGACTTTGCCAGTAATGAACGCATACCCGATGACTAAGCATGCCGTCACCGCCTTCTGCGCCGCGCTCGCGAATGAACTAGCGCTCGCGCAAGCCCGGATAAAAACCACCGTAAGTTCGTTTTCACGTCTGAGGGTCTACCGCGAAGTTCGAAAATCGACAGAACGTTGGCCCCGTCTCTATTGCTCTTACATATACGAGAGAGAGTGATGCATATAGAAGATTCGATGAACGAAGTGGTTCGCGGTTATAGGCCTGATTAAACAACAAAAGAACCGACTTCACTTAGGCTCCGCTTTTCCAAGAGGAAATGCCCGAGTTGTTGTAAAAACTACTGAAATCACTATAGGTGTGCCTAGGTATAATAGTTGAAAAGTTCCCTCGATTTCTCCAGGATCCCATCACCAGATCCGGACTTGGTGGCAATGGGACTACGACTTTGCTACTCTGAGTCGTGACTTCGAGTAATGAGTGTAATAACCGCATTTTGCATTTTTAATATTTAATTATTATTTTTTAAAGTGGTGCATTCCATTTTTTTTAAATAAATGCAAAAAGATGTTTGAAGGCATTGAAAATTTCGTCAACTTAGTAACTGAACCCAGCGATTGAGCCTCGGCAAAGCGTAACAATGCAGGTTCAAGTCCAGCTGGGTTGGTTATTTTTTCAATGTTTTCAAAGTTTGTATTAAATTGAATAACAAACTTTTTTAAATTTTGCTTTTAAGTACATGCAAATTCTGTTGGCCACTTTGTTCAGATTCGATAATTCGCGTTAGGTATACCTACTTAAAAACGCGTGATAAAATTCAATGGCGTGGTTATAACAGCAGCTATTTATATTCCTATCACACGCAACCTGATTTATATTATAACTTGTCATTTGAGGACAACTTGTTTTACAAAAACATCTTCACAATACGGGAGTGAGTAAGTGCCTATTGTTATCGGAAAAGAAAAATATAAGTATGCATAGCTTTTATTTACCAAAGTATTTATTTTTTCTTTTAATTAAACAATAGGTTGCCTAAAGCAAAACTATATCAGCATTTCTATTGTTCAAGATTTTCTTATGATTTTGGGCCGTAAGTCGATTATGACATTTATGACACTGGCGCCGCAACCGCACGCGGCGACGGTGTGCAAGCGTAACAGCGCTATACACACGCAGAGCGCTATCTCGCTCGCGCACCGGCATCGCATGTGGAAACTGCAGCAGTGTGAAAGACCTAAGCTAGTTTTTTTTCTACGGGAAATCATCATCATCTCAGCCATAAGACGTCCACTGCTTAACATAGGCCTCCCCTTTAGACCTCCATAAGTATCGGTCGGAAGCGATTTGCATCCAGCGTCTTCCGGCGACCTTTATAAGGTCGTCTGTCCATCTTGTGAGTGGACGTCCTAAGCTGCGCTTGCTAGTCCGTGGTCTCCACTCGAGCACTTTTCGACCCCATCGGCCATTGCTCTGCGTGCAATGTGGCCTGCCCATTGCCACTTCAGCTTGCTAATAAACGCGCTACGGGAAATAATATTCCGCATATCAAAAAATACTGACTTGCACACACTGAAAAATAAAACAACTTGAAATAAATAAGTTTCTGCAATTTACAACCGAGTGACCCGCTTCGCATGGAGCCTGCGAAGTTCGTTGCTAAAATCAAACAACAAGTCAACAGTGGCTAACGGATTTATGTAAAACTATACCATTAAATTTTTGGGAATCCGATAAAGGTTATATGTATTTACTAGGACAATTATTTGGATTCAAATTAGTGATTAGTAGTAAAATAACCAAGACCGTTTAGAAATAATTGCTTGTTTGTCATTAAAAAAGCTTTATTCCGTGTTTTAAATAAACTGCAATATAATAATAATATGCAACTAAAAATATCTTAACCAAGCCAAATTAGACTTTTTACTAAAGCTTTTTCCATGCAGCACATAAATTTGAATGCATATGAAAATAATGTTTTGATGTGATTTTGGATTTATTTGCTTCATGATATTAGTTTGGTTATGGTTTTTTTTTTGTTGTTCCTTTAAAGTCTTTAAACTAGCCCTTTTCTTTATAGAGCCTCTCTCCCGGCTTAGTTGACACTGAATTGGGCCAATCGGTGAATGGCAGTGTTATTGAAACCCTGGGGTTAATGCCCGCTGCCAAGGCCATGACGCCCATATTACGCCCCAAAGACGTGGTTGACGCCCTGATCTATGCTGTGTCTTCGCCTCCGGATGTTAATGTAAGACAACCCACCTAATACAAGTTACAGAACAGTCTCCCGATTTAGAGGAGAATGAAATAAGCCGTCCACGAGATGCTAGACTCAGTGTCATCTCCGAGCTCTAAGCCTATGAAGCAGGAGGTCCCGGGCAGTGGCGTAGCTAGGGGGGGGGGGGGGGGGGAGGCGGGTTTTAAATCAGCAGCGGCGGCAAGCAGCACCCATTGATTAGGGGTGACTTTAATGGTTATCCGCACCGGGTGACACCCATGCTAGCTAAACCACTAGCTAGCCAGCTAGGTCCCGGGTTCGAATCCTGGTCAGGGCATTTATGTGTGTTTATCACGGATATTTGTTCCTGAGTTATGGATGTTTTCTATGTACCTATTTAAGTTTTTATCTATATCTATCTATTATATATATCGTCACCTAGTACCCACAACACAAGCCTTATTGAGCTTACTGTGGGAATGGGTTGATTTTCGTAAGATTGTCCCATAATATTTATATTTTATGTTTTATTTATTTAACACGCCCATATTACGCCCCAAAGACATGATCGATACCCTTTGTTTATGTGATATCTCCACATATTATTTTGTTTCAGATTTTGGAGTTGACTATCACTGCTCTGTACGAAAGAAGGTGCTAAACTTTAAAAAAAAACAAAAGAAAAAACACTCTAAAATAATTGTGACATCATTTTGGTAAAGGTGCCATTGGGCCGCCGGCGCTTACATCGTACCGTACGATCAATAGGTTCGATATTGTATGTTACCAAAATAATGCCAATATCTAAAATGTTTTATAATTATTGTTAAATAAATATATTATTAACGCCGACAGTATTCTGGGCTATGTCTGAGGTGGGGGATAGTTTTTGTAATGTTAATGACCATGTTAGCTTAAAATCATATATATTTGGCGATTAATTTATGGACGTATTTAGACTTATTTGGATTTTTAAGGATTTTAGTTGTTAGTGGTTTATGGGTTTTTATTTTATTGACAACGACAATGTAAATGATATTATTTGACATTAAATAAATTAATAAAAAAATATATTGAGCTTACTGTGGGTTGGTCCCTTTGTCATCAGGTCAGGATCTAATATCATCATCACCCCTCCCTCCCCCCCCTCTGTAATGTCATATTGTAAATACTTCGATTTAAATTGTATTTGCATGCATTAATGTGCATAAAGCAAAAATTTTTTTTTTTTTTTTATGATTATATTTATTCATTTATAACCAATAAATTACAAAAATAAACTAAATTAAAATAAATTAAAACTAAATTAAAACTAAATAACAACTAAAAACTAATTAAAAATATTTAAAAAAAAAAAAATTACTTACCTATAAAAAGAATACCCCGTCTAGAAGATCGGCCTGCGGCATTGACCCTATAACGCTGGCGGCGTTACCTCTCTGTACCGCTAGAGCGATACGTTGGGAGAGGTAAGCGCCAGCCTTTTGGTCACCCGTAGTGTCGACCAACCGCGCCGACAAATATTTTGAGTTTGAGTTTGTAATGCACATGGAACATGGAGTACACTTAGGTTGAGTTGCACTGTGCAGATCGGACTGATCAACGTTAAATATGGCGGCGTAGCTGTCACCCCATTGAGAACTATCAAACTTTTCATGCGTGCAAATTTTACCGTTGACGTTGAATTTAACGCATTCACTGCCACGGGGCGTGGCCTAGGAACAAACTTGTATGACGGTGAACGCACATGTGCGTTGGGGGCAGTGAATGTGTTAACGTGTGCTGCAACCGGCCCTTAGACGTTTAGGGCTGAAGCACGAAACCGTCTGTTAACGTCAAAGTCATCTTAAAAAAAACGTTGTGTGGTTTTATGAAACCACGATGCAAGTGAATCTTTACTATGTTAGCATGGCGCTTAGAAATTGGTGCCCAATTGGTTTGTCATGCTAGACTTACAGAGCTGGAATGACTTGCCAAATATAATCTATCTATCTATACATATAATAAAGCTGAAGAGGGTCGAAAATCTGTACATTGGAGATATTAGTAAAAAAATAAGTTAGTAGGTCTTAGAATCGATAATAGAACACGTTTCGACGATTTTTAGAATTTTTGTCTGTTTGTCTGTTTGTCTGTTTGGATGGGGAGAGTTGGCGTCAAAACGCCTGAACCGATTTCGATAAAAACTTCACTAGCAGGTTCAGCAGACCTCTGGTCAAGACATAGGCTATAAAAAATACGAACTTTTTGGATTTAAGGGGGTTTAAGGGGGGTTTAAACTTTGTATGTGAAATGAATATGAGTGTTAAGCTCAAGCAGCAAATTGATATTTGTTTAACTACTTTCGGTTAGTTCATATTCATTCGTATAAATAAATAAATGTGTTAAATAATAATATACTGGTTAAATATAGTGGAAAAGTAAAAAATACGTACCATCAAAAGGGGTATCTAGACATGTCTTTGGCTATACGATTAGGTAACGCTATCTCTCGCAGAACTTTGTTACTACCGAGTCCTCTTTACGCAAAATCTGACCACTACATATGTAGTTTAGGTGCAAACTAAATGCAACACGAGTTCGCAGAGATATCCCTAGCTGGCTATAGTAGGTAGTGTAGCGTGACGCTCCAATCGTCGACATTGTGGTTCGCCTCTTTGTTTTTTTAATCCTGGCCGGTTACATTTTTTTCACGAGAACTGGCATCTCGAAAAAGGAGATATGATGTAGGCTAATTTTGAATTTAAATTTTGGAGATTCGAGATTGCGAAAAGATTGAATTTTGTTTTGGACACGAAGGCAGATCTTCAGAGAATTTGGAAGTCAACGGTCGACTTGTTTGATTAATCTGATTTAATTTTAAAAGGCTCAAATATCGCCTTCCTATTTGTCGACGACTAGTTCATTTGTGTATCGGTGTATCCACCAAAGTTCCTCACGCAGTGTAGTGAAACTAAAAATTTAACCAGTTTATTCCGTCGAATCCCTTCCGGCCTATTGGTAGTGCCGTGATACAGCGAGCGAGCCAGACGCAGTCTTCCAGGACCCCTTCCCCAGAGCCAGGGAATTGAGCCCTTGGCATCAGCAGCCGAGGGTTAATTTTCGCCGCAAAAAGGAAGGAAAACAAACCGCTTACCCGCACGGTTTCCAGATAAGCACAGCATGTAACTATACCCTTTTTGTCTGACTTTAAACCCCTAAATTTCCCCCACATCGTCACCCACGGAGTCAAGAGGATAATTTTGTAATTTTATTATTGTTGAAATCTTAGACTTGATTCCTGTTTTTTTTAACTTAACTAGTTTTCCTGTTATTTCTTGCACCGTAATTAGATTTATTTTAAGTTTTTTTTGTTAAATATTTGCCATCCGCATTCCTTTAAAAAAAGGCATTGATTCTCTAAATTCCAATTGCCTCGTCAGTCGGGCCCTTTTTTAGCTCTTTGGTTTAAAGTTTAGGTTATTTTCATCCATCTAATCAACAGCCATCATCCATTTCACTCGCTTCCATTTCCAACAATTTATTTAAGTTAATTTTCGTCCGTGTCATTTTTGCGGTGCGGATAGCAATATTCCCCATTTTTCCGGGATTAAAACATCTATTTTCAATTGCGTACCTTGCCAATATATATAATTAACATTATTTTTAAATAATAACTTTGACGCTTTTGTTATCGACTGTACTTAGTTCAGGACTATAAATACTGTGTTAATATAAACCAAGTGCTAATTTTTAAATAACAATTTTAACCTTAGCGTTGTCGACTGTACTTAGTCACTTAGTCCAGGGCCGGATTTGATTTTTTGCTACTTTGTTGAAAATGTCATTTTGTATACAATATCCTTTTATGAACTTTTGTCAACTTAAAAATTAAACGAGTTACGCAGCAAATACTTTGTTTTCCTGCAGTAGGTACTATCTATGCTATGAGTATAATGGGAACCTATGCCTTTACCTCTTTCTTCCTTCTTTCCTTTGATTATTAAACCAACCGGATGCGAGACGCGCTCTCATTTCTATCGGAAAAAGTCTGCCGTTTTTTGCGGGGGAGGGGAACGTCAAATGTATGCAAAACGTCAAAATAGCAACGTCAAATAAACGTCAGTCCATACAACGAATATGACCACTGGTCATATTCATTCGGCAGAGGGGAACGCCTGTCAATGGCTACTCCGATTGGTTTAAAGCTCTAAGCTTCTTTCTGCTGAGGCCTGACGCGCCAGCACGCGGTTGCTTAGCAACGCCTATAAAAACACTGATGTTTGTGGTTGAAAAGACGACTGATTGCTGCGGATACGAATTTGTATATGTTTCCTTTTCATCGGAAAATTACTCGATCACCTACCACTACAAAACACACCGTACTACTGCTTATTATACCAAAAATTGTTAGGTCGAACATTTGAGATAGGAGAAAAAGAATTTTGATAGAGTTTACTGCGCGATGTGCTGTAAAAAAAAGGAGGGCTCGGGGGGCGGAGCCCCCCGCAAAAAGAAAAAAATACACCAAACTATAGATAATTATACCAAAAATAGTTACTTACGTTGAACATTTAAGATGGGAGAATAAGAGTTTTGATAGAGTCAACCACGTGATGAGCGGGTAAAAAAGGGGGGCTCGGGGGGCGGAGCCCCCCGCATTAAGAAAAAACACACCGTAGTACTGTTTATTATACCAAAAATTGTTATGTCGAACATTTGAGATAGGAGAAAAAGAATTTTGATAGAGTTTACCGCGCGATGGGCTGTAAAAAAAAGGGGGGCTCGGGGGGCGGAGCCCCCCGCAAAAAGAAAAAACCCCATACTATAGGTAATTATACCAAAAATAGTTACGTTGAACATTTAAGATGGGAGAAGAAGAGTTTTAATAGAGTCAACCACGTGATGGGCGGGGAAAAAAGGGGGGCTCGGGGGGCGGAGCCCCCCGCATTAAGTAAAACACACCGTAGTACTGCTTATTATAGCAAAAATTGTTACGCCGAACATTTGAGATAGGAGAAAAAGAATTTTGATAGAGTTTACCGCGCGATGCCCCCCGCAAAAAGAAAAAAATACACCATACTATAGATAATTATACCAAAAATAGTTACGTTGAACATTTAAGATAGGAGAATAAGAGTTTTGATAGAGTCAACCACGTGATGGGCGGGGAAAAAAGGGGGGCTCGGGGGGCGGAGCCCCCCGCATTAAGAAAAAATACAGCGGAAACTGGATAAGTGGAATCGCAAGGGACCGGCTGTTTAGTTCCGCTTATCCAGGTTTTCCATTTATCCAGTTTTCCACTTAACCAGGTTCAAATAAAACGTTTTCTCACTTACAGAGGCTCTCGCTAACAGAGGTTGTGGATGCTAGTAATGTCGCTTATAGAGGCCACGTATATGGGTTTTAGATCAAGACTTAAATAATCATCTTTTATTAAATATGTGTGTACGAGTAGATATGTAGAAAAATAGGTATGTAATCCTGACTTAAAAAAAGCAATGCTGTTAATAATCCACAGTACTCGTATGAAAAAATAATATGTGTCCTTTGTTATGAAGTAACTTATATTTAAACAAAATCACTCCTAATATTTATTTATGCAAGAGAAACCAGTATGTTTAAATAAATCAATGTACCGATTGTACTTTACTGAAAAACATCTGTCATTTTGGTTTGTTGACGTGAGTCACAATTTACCACATTTCTTTCAATATCGAGAATATGTTATATTATATTCCACTCATAGAGGTTTCGGAGACAGCTGCTTCCAGTTACAGAGGTAACTATAAGAAAATTTTGAAAAAATGGATTCCGCTTATAGAGGTCTCAAAATTCCACTTATAGAGGTAATTCCTTGCCAAGGGACTGGAACCGAGCACTTGGGTCCGCTTAAAGAGGTTTTCCACTAACCCAGGTTCCACTTATCCAGTTTCCACTGTATTCCGTAGTACTGCTTTTTATACCAAAAATTGCTACGCCGAACATTTGAGATAAGAGATAAAGATTTTTGATAGAGTTTACCGCGCGATGGGCCGTAAAAGAAGGGGGGCTCGGGGGGCGGAGCCCCCTGCAAAGAGAAAAAAACACCATACTATAGATAATTATACCAAAAATAGTTGAACATTTAAGATGGGAGAAGAAGAGTTTTGATAGACGTAACCACGTGACGGGCGGGAAGAAAAGGGGGGCTCGGGGGGCGGAGCCCCCCGCATAAAGAAAAAACACACCATAGTACTGTTTATTATACCAAAAATTGTTACGTCGAACATTTGATATGGGAGAAAAAGATTTTTGATAGGGTTTACCGCGCGATGGGCCTCCAAAAAAGGGGGGCTCGGCGGGCGGAGCCCCCTACAAAAAGAAGAAAATACACCATACTATAGATACTTATACCAAAAATTGTTACGTCGAACATCTGAGATAGGAGAAAAAGATTTTTGATAGAGTTTACCGCGCGATGGGCTGCAAAAAAGGGGGGATTGGGGGGTGCAGCCCCCCGCAAAAAGAAATAAACACACCATACTATAGATAATTATACCAAAAATTGTTACGTTGAACATTTGAGATGGGAGAAGAAAAGTTTTGATAGAGTTAACCACGTGACGGGCGGGAAAAAAGGAGGGCTCTAGGGGCGGAGCCCCCCGCAAAAAGAAAAAATACACCATACTATAAATAATTATACCAAAAATAGTTACGTTGAACATTTAAGATGGGAGAATAAGAGTTTTGATAGAGTCAATCACGTGATGGGCGGGGAAAAAAGGGGGGCTCGGGGGCGGAGCCCCCCGCATAAAGAAAAAAAACACCATAGTACTGCTTATTATACCAAAAATTGTTACGTCGAACATTTGAGATAGGAGAAAAAGATTTTTGATAGAGTTTACCTCGCGATGGTCTGCAAAAAAAAATACACCATACTATAGATAATTATACCAAAAATTGTTAAGTTTAACATTTGACATGGAAAAAGAAGAGTTTTGATAGGGTCAATCACGTGATAGGCGGGGAAAAAAGGGGGGCTCGGGGGGCGGAGCCCCCCGCATAAAGAAAAAGCACACCGTACTACTGATTATTATACCAAAAATTGTTACGTAGAACATCTGAGATAGGAGAAAAAGATTTTTGATAGAGTTTACCGCGCGATGGGCTGCAAAAAAGGGGGGATTGTGGGGTGGAGCCCCCCGCAAAAAGAAATAAACACACCATACTATAGATAATTATACCAAAAACTGTTACGTTGAACATTTGAGATGGGAGAAGAAAAGGTTTGATAGAGTTTACCGCGCGATGGGCTGTAAAAGAAAGGGGGGCTCGGGAGGCGGAGCCCTCCGCAAAAAGAAAAAAACACACCATACTATAGATAATTATACCAAAAATAGTTACGTTTAACATTTAAGATGGGAGAAGAAGAGTTTTGATAGAGGTAACCACGTGATGGGCGGTAAGAAAAGGGGGGCTCGGGGGGTGGAGCCCCCCGCATAAAGAAAAAACACACCGTACTACTGCTTATTATACCAAAAATTGTTACGTCGAACATTTGAGATGGGAGAAAAAGAGTTTTGATAAAGTTTACCAAGAAAAAGAGTTGTGACGGGCGCCAAAGAAAGGGAGGCTCAGGGGGCGGAGCTCCCCGCATAAAAAAACCCCGTTCTATTGCTTATGATACCAAAAATTGCTATGGTAAGGTTGAAAGTTCAAGATGGGAGCAAGAGTTTGACATAGATTTGCACGTGGCAGGCGGTAAAAGGCGGCTCGGGGGGTGGAGCCCACGCAAAAAGATAAACACACCGTACCATTGCTATTTTTACCAAAGAATGGTAAGGTTGAATATTTAAGATGTAGATAGAGTTGACCACTATTAATCCCAAAAATGATTAAGTTGCATATTTAAGACGGAAGCAATAACAGTTTTGATATAATTAACTATGTGAAAGGCGGCTCGGGGGCCATTTCGCGTACACTTTAACATCAAGTTGTGTTCGATATCTCCTTACATTGGTTTTTCCGCCCTCCGGTTTACATTTAAGACTTAGTCATTAATTTGTGTTCGATCTCTGACCTCCTGCTGCATTTTCTACTGAGATGCTTCGGACGTTCGACTCTACAGAGAGAGCTCTGCTTTTAGCTCTTCAGATCTTCCCGCTCACATGGTTCTCTGCCGCAGACGCTTTCGGTCGATCTTTTGGGATGTCGAAGTTATAACTGACTTTATGAAATTTGATATGTAGAAAGCGTTTAGCAGTGGACTGTTGAGGGATGAGTGTAACGAAAAGTGACAGAGCCTACTGCATTGCACGCGGGCGAAGCCGCGCGGGTACAGCTAGTTCATTAAATATAATCGAAATATGTTTCTGAAATGTAGAAAAAAATAATTCGTCCCACGGGGTTTGAACCCTCGCCCATTCGATCGTAAGTCTCATGCCAATACCACAGTGCCACCGCTGCAGCTACGGTAAGAGGCGAAATATAGATTTGTATACCGCGGTTGACTGCCAACATGACATGAACCTTATTGCTTATGAAATAAGCCTCACCTTACTATAAACGAGAATCAGCGTTACATCTTGTAACGGGCGACATGCAGAAGAGAGGCTTTAAAATTTGAGGCGATGGAATAAAAGTTTCACTTTAAAAATATATATGAAAAGTTTGACAGTTTTCTATGGGATGACAGCGCCGTCGCCATAATTAACTAGTGTCCGACCGAAGTTTCGGTTTCGGTTTCGGTTTCGGCCAGTTTCGGCCAAAAAACCGTGTTTCGGCCCAAGTTTCGGTTTCGGCCAAAAAACGGCCGAACCTTTCGGCCGCGCCGAAACTTACAACATTGAGCTTAATCGGTCCACAAGTTCTGTCTCAGTAACGTTTTTAAGTGATAATATTATAATAAATAAATATCAAAAAAGTGTACATATGTGTTTGGAAGATTATTTCATCAATAATATGATAATAACATTTAAGTATTAATTTTATCGTACATTAAACTCTCGAGTTCATGCAAGAGACTGCCCAAAGAAGTGCGTCGGCCTACGCTGAAAATTATACACGAAGAAATCAAGTAAAAACACTTGACGATTTATTTGAAATACTAATTGTGAAATTAAAATAGTCCATGCAATCTTGGCGATAATATTTTATAGAGACTTGTTACCAGAATTGATGTCTCAGTCGATGAAACTTTGCTGTATAACTAACTGCAGTATAAGTAATGAATAACACACAAATTTAAAAAATCGTATTCATAATTTAAAAGAAAACATAACAATTTTAATAAAGCACAAATGTTTGTTTTTCCAACTCATATATTCTTCGTACTTTTTTTTAACAAAACATATTACTTTAACCATAGAGATAGATGCTATAAAAACTCCAAGTATCGAACAAAACTTTCATATTTTTATTTTGTTTACTGATCGTAATTCTACTCTGAAAATACATCTGTCAAGTTTAAAATCGTGTGAGTTATTTTATTGCTAATTTTAACGTAGCAGATCCTAAATCCTAAAAAATACCAAAGTAAAAAAACTGATGTCAGACATCTGTCTGTTTCCCACGTTTGCGTACATATCTATGTACGAAAACATGGTCGACTTGTGACAATGGTACTTTCAATAAGGTGGGTAAAATTTTACGTTACAGTTGTTAAAAAGTTACATAATTATGTTTATTCATTCATATATTTCGTGCTCTGCATTTATTTCGCGAAAAAAAAAACTGAAAGAAGAAACGAATTTAGGGATCAAAATACGCCTTACACCGAAATAACTTGGAGTTGTGGACAAACTAGAAAAAATCATGGGATTAGGTTGCCAAGTGGACCTCAGGCTCCGTTGAGTCCGTGGGAAAACGCCAGCACAAACGCTAGGAGGATGATCAATCAAAACTTACTAACCTTGTTCTTCTTATACCACCTATCCTGCACAAGTTACAACGGCTTATTGACATTTAACTCAACGATTTTAACGTGTCTATAAAAGTTTCGGTTTCGGTTTCGGCCGAAACTGCACCTAGAGCCGAACCTTCGGTTTCGGTTTCGGTTTCGGCAAAAAAACATGTTTCGGTCGGACACTATAATTAACGTCGATCATAGTACGCTCCCTTACGGGAAACATAGTTCACAGCTGGCCGGGTGACACCGATGAATCCGTCAAAAGTCGTTGGCGTAGAGTTCCTAGCTGTCTTTAAATATTAAGCATAGGTACCTGCGTACAAATTTATGCCTTGTTATAGTTGTTATACGATGTTTTGCTTGCATATTTTAAATAAAAAGGTCATAAGTCATCGCATAACCTTGTCTAAAAATAGCGCATTCTGGTTTTAGCTTAGATTTAAAATTAATAGTTTAGTCCACACCAATGTCCTGCCTGTTTAAGTGAAGTAAGCGCGTTGTTTTAGTGAATTGAAATATACATACCTATCCTGGGCACAGATTAAGATATCTATTGTTAATTCTTCTCGGCAAGTAGGTATGTACTAATCTAGACAAAAATTGATTCACCTATTAGCTTGTTCTTCTAAAGCCTGACCAGAAATATATGACCATGCGCCATACGCGAACAAAATTGTTCATACTAAACTGAATTGTCACCTTATACATGAGAAAAAAGCGCCCTCTTGACAATGGTCATATACATATATTTGGTCGGGCTTTACCTAATATGTGAAGTAGTATAATAAAACAATGCAGGATCCAGGCGGCATCTTTGTTAGAAACGAATGCTGAGGAAAACTATTAGGATGCATAAAGACTCAGCTTGTAGGAAAACCCATCGGGGGGAAAACATGTAATGGTGAGACAGTGAAGTTACTTTAAAATGCAGGTTTGGTTGCGGCAGTAGTGTACAGTTGGTGTAACCTTGTGTCACGCAAGCCTGAAACCAGTGGAACTTAGCGAAGTTTAGTGAGAAAATCAGAAACTGTGCAACGGAAGATACCTATTGATGCGGTTAAATTACGTATTTATAAAAACGAATTAATAAAGTTTAAAAATATCCTAGCATCATACCTTTAAGTATGGTGTTTAACGCACACTAGCGTCCGTCCCTCTCCCCCTGACGCTACCCCCCCTTTGAGCACGAAATGTGTCCCGGCTTACAGTTTTCTTTATTTTTTGAGAAAAATATTAATGTTACTAAAATTATGTCTATGAATAAAATTATCCTCATTAAATTCTAAACAAAAAAGGTTCTATACATTTCTTCGATAGGCTTTACTGTATTCACGTAATAGCTAGGTGAATTTTGAGAAACCTCAGTCGTTGACCAAATGAATCAAGTCGTTATTTTCTAAATTACCATAGATGCTGTAATAAAGTAATGTAGAAATAAAGTAATCATTAAATAAAAGGCTGTTACTTTATCTACAAAAAAACTGGTCAAGTGAGAGTCGTAGAGAGTGAAGACTCCTTACTATTTTTCCTGTTATCTATAGGTCAAAAACTATCTTCTGTATTTTAGGTAGATTTCGAAAATCGAGTCTACCTATTCATTTCTTCGACACAATCGAATTTTGAAAAAAATTCTTTATAGAAGGTCTAGTTATGACCCCCAGATTCCAAAATGACCACTGGTTCAAAAGTTTATATATATATAAATTATGTATGTATGTATATATCCGCAGCCCGATTTTGTCATCACGATAGCGGTCGAATCTTTGCTCCGATTGCTTTCAAACTTGGTACAAAAATCGCCCTGGTTGATACCTAGGACAAATTCGTGAACGGGCAGAATAGGGCCAAAGGGACGGGAGAGGCCTCACTTTTTATGAAATCAGTTTTTCGGAAATAACTTTTTTCCTATGGAAAATATACCATCCGTTTATCTTTTATATGGCGTGGGACCTGAATATCTATAACTCTTTTAATCATATTTTTAAGAAAATATCGTTAATTTTAGTCGAAATTTAAAAAAAAACCTAAATTTTTCTGGAGAAAATTCATAACTCCTAAACGGTGAATAATTTTATGTCAGCAATATTTTTTATCGAAAGGTCATTTTTTTCTCTAAAATATTCAAAAACTATGTCCGTCGGAAAAATGCATAGTTTTCGAAAAAAAAAAAGAATAAAAAAATCTGAAAGTGCGGATTTTGGCCTTGCTTAGCAGGTCAAAATTCTTGTGCCCGACTTTTACTGTTAAATTCATGTTAAATATTACATAGGCCGTACAAAAAAAAAATTGTAAAAAAAAACTTTGAACTGGTGTCCCATGCGGTACCATGCATCGCCCTTATCCATTCATCCACAAGGACAAGATGCGAAATCTACCTGTGCGTTCCCCTTGCGGGGACGGATTTTTTTTTCATAATTTTTGGTTCAGTAGTTTCCGAGATAAGGGACAAATGGTTAAATTGATGGATTGGTTGAAATTAAAAAAAGGTATCCCTTTTTTTAATTTCTGGAAATTTTGTTATTATTTTCGTGATTGGCACACGACAGGACCACTTCCTCAATATTAGATACGAAGCAATGATGTAATTAATTTTATGTTCGCAGGGGTTAGAATAGTGTTAATAGTTTTTATTTTCAAATTTGTATAGGTATTTTTTGAAAAAGTATATGGTTTTACTCCTGCATACTCCATATAGTAGATAGTCTGCATAATTTTAGGGTCTGCTAGCATGGAGCGATGGGTGGGACAAACTGCGGTAGTGACGGGTGCTGGTTCAGGCATTGGTGCTGCCACAGCTGCTGTCTTAGCTTCTGCAGGACTAAGAGTCGTCGCTGTTGACATAGCTACTGAGGAAGCTATCACTGATGTGAGTGTCTTCATTGTTTGTACAGTTAGCATGGAGTAGCACAAACTGCGGTAGTGACGGGTGCTGGCTCAGGCATCGGTGCTGCTACAGCTGCTGTCTTAGCTGCAGGATTAAGAGTCGTCGCTGTTGACATAGCTACTGAGGAAGCTATCACTGATGTGAGTGTCTTCATTGTTTGTACAGTTAGCATGGAGTAGCACAAACTGCGGTAGTGACGGGTGCTGGCTCAGGCATCGGTGCTGCTACAGCTGCTGTCTTAGCTGCAGGATTAAGAGTCGTCGCTGTTGACATAGCTACTGAGGAAGCTATCACTGATGTGAGTGTCTTCATTGTTTGTACAGTTAGCATGGAGTAGCACAAACTGCGGTAGTGACGGGTGCTGGCTTAGGCATCGGTGCTGCTACAGCTGCTGTCTTAGCTGCAGGATTAAGAGTCGTCGCTGTTGACATAGCTACTGAGGAAGCTATCACTGATGTGAGTGTCTTCATTGTTTGTACAGTTAGCATGGAGTAGCACAAACTGCGGTAGTGACGGGTGCTGGCTCAGGCATCGGTGCTGCTACAGCTGCTGTCTTAGCTGCAGGATTAAGAGTCGTCGCTGTTGACATAGCTACTGAGGAAGCTATCACTGATGTGAGTGTCTTCATTGTTTGTACAGTTAGCATGGAGTAGCACAAACTGCGGTAGTGACGGGTGCTGGCTCAGGCATCGGTGCTGCTACAGCTGCTGTCTTAGCTGCAGGATTAAGAGTCGTCGCTGTTGACATAGCTACTGAGGAAGCTATCACTGATGTGAGTGTCTTCATTGATTGTATAGTTAGCTATTTTATCCGAGCTTTAAACTTAAACCCGCTAAAAATCCCTCTAACTTTTGTAATATTATCGACAGTACCTGATTCCACTGCTGAAATCCAACGCCCAGAAGAACGTGATCCCGAAGCAGGTAGACGTGACCGACCACAAGCGGCTGGAGGAGCTGTTCCGCTGGGTAGACAAGTTCAGTGGTGTCAGCGTGCTGGTCAGCTGTGCTGGAGTCATGTATCCTGGGCAGGTCACTGGTGAGCACAGAAAATTATATATACCTTAGAAGCAACTGCTGAGGCTATTTACACTTTAATGCATAGAATCACTACCAGGGCTGTCACTGAAGACTGAAGAGGATGTAGACTCGATATAAATTGTTTAAATGAATTAATTTATAACGTTTCCATGCAATTACGCTTTTACTCGCACATCTCTGGTGGAAAAACAGGTTTATACCTTCTTATAGCTCCAACTTGTACCGATAAAGCAACAACAGAATCCCTCATGGTTATATCAAAAACTACAATCTTTGTTTCATACAGATGTGGGCAATAATGTCGTTAGTGCAGAACGACTGAGCCGAACTTTAGACGTGAACACCAAAGGAGTGATCCTGTGCGCTAAGTTCGCGGTCGCCTCCATGAAGAAGCGAGGCATCGACGGTCACATTATCAACATCAACAGGTAACAATGTAAAAAATCTACAGGTCAGGGGCACTTGGAACCCAGCAAAAGTCTGTAATTTATTGTCTATGCTTCTTTGGATTTGTTATCTAAGAAGACGTACCGTCACTTGCTACAACTTTGCCTACGATGCACAACTTTGCCTGATAGCTATTTGTATCTTATTCCAGAGATGCCGCTCTTCTCCCATCTCAAGAACAATATATAAATAGCTGTTTGGTAAAGAAAACGATAGATTTCAAGCCAGGCAAAGTTGTGCATCGTAGGCAAAGTTGTAGCACGTGACGGTATTAAATATTATATGTACCTCCATTTATATTGAGCTGTGTAACCTTATATCTACACAAACTACGCAAATCTAATCACTCTTATTAGAACGCAGCTCAATACCAGTGCTCTACAATCCATGCAATTTTCAGTCTTGTGTATCCTAAAATTAGTTTAAAATTTCTACAGTATCTCTAAGAACAAAATAATACTTACAGCTTAGCAGGCCACTACGTGCCGTTCAACTCGCACATGAACGTGTACTCGGCCTCCAAGCACGCCATCACCGCCTTCAACGGCCTCCTTAACCACGAGCTAGCCAACTTCAACAGCAAGATCAAGCTTACAGTAAGTATACCCTACCTATCAGTAGACACGTCTTTCACACTGCTGCGGTTTCCGCATGCGGTGTCGATGCGCAAGCGAGATAACGCTCTGCGTGTTTATAGCGCTGTCACGCTTTGTGTGCAAACGGTTGCGGCGCCAGTGTGATAATCGCCTAAAGCGGTCCAGACACTGTCAGTAATAATGTCATTATTTCTGTATCCATCCTTCTCTTCTTCATATAATAGAAACGGACGGGTACAGAAATAATGACATTATTACTGACAGTGTCTGGACCGCTAAAGTGTTTCACAGTACGTAGTCGAGATAATTCTAGTCACTACGAATTGTTTATTTGGTGCTACAGAAAATAAAAATCTTAATAAAAAATCTATTTACATTCTAAAGCACAGAGCACTAAACCAAAATAGATGCTTAGTAAAGGCGCCATCATAAATATCGGAGCGGCCAAGGTACTCAAAAATATCTGAACATGAAACTTTAACGCCCTAACAATAGAGGTGTTGTTCAGATATTTGTGACCACCTTGGCCATTCCGGGATATCTAATGGCCACTGTACACAAATGTACAATCTATTTTATCTACATCCATACCCTAATATGTCTATTTTATGGTCAGGATCGATGTGCAAACGCCCTATATTTAGATATAAGTATCTGTGGCTGCATCTTAATGTTTACATTTGAGTATCGGTAACCGATACCTTAATTACGTTCAAATTTCGAACGTCTTCTTAGTAGTTAGAACAAATGTGTTATCTGTAACGATGTTATTATTATCAAATAATAAGCAAAAATTCGATATCATTATGAAAATCCGGGTGCGGGCATGCGCCGCCCGACCGCCGACACAATCGAGTTGTCATGGCGACGGCGATGCAATCCGTGCAATTGCAGTCATTCAATCATCATTTCGGGTTAATAATATGTGTGTAGATAAAGCAGTGTATGCAACTGTACGTAATTAGGCCTTAAAACACTCGCGTGATCTTATTATGAAACTCACTTCGTTCGTTTCATAAAACCACACTCGTGTTTTAAGGACCCCTATTACGTAACAGTTACATAAACTACTATTTGACGTTTCACTTTTCAGAGCATTTCACCGGGCACTACAATGACCAGGCTGGCGAGTAAGTCGCTCGAACATGTCTCTAAAGAACCTCTAGTGGCACTTCAGCCTAGTGACGTCGCGGGTGCCGTATTATACGCGCTGTCCACGCCTCCTAACGTTAATGTACGGTACTCTATATATATACTCGATACTCGTAATATACTTAACACACCTAGTGCTGATCTCAGCCGCTCTAGACAGATTAGATTGATTTAACAATATTTTCTGAGAAATTGGTCAAAGCTGGTCAAAGTCATAGGGCAATTGCCCCGTTGCAAAACCGCGCCTGTAAAGACTCGCCTCACATTCTCACAGTTATCTACTTACCCAATTAATTGATACCAAGTGACGAATATATTAGAGAGGAACTTTGATAGTCGACGTATTCTTAAATTTCGTTTTTCATTCCAGATCAATGAATTAACCATCACCTCAGTAGGAGAGACGCGGTTGTAAAAAGCACAATCAAGTAGGACTTTTATTTATAAGCGACTATGGCACTTTATGACTTCCCTCTGTTCCCTAGTTAGGCCTGGTCCCACTTGTCGGATGTCGGATCCGGATTTTAATCGGTCGTTTCAGTGGCAGAACATTTTATATGAAGCTATTCACACTTGTCCGACACGATTTTGTATGAGGCGCCGACACCCGATTGAAAATCGGACCCGACATCCGACAAATGGGAACGGGGTTTTAGGAACCCAATAAGGATGACGACTGGTAACTACAGCTACCAAATGCGTGAATGAGTGAAAGATATAATCATTTATTCAACTATGATGTACTTCTAGGTAAAACCTGACGCCGAATGTTTATAAAAATTTTGTCAGTTCGATATATACCTTGCGAATATAAAGCGAATAGCACTTAGGTACCTATTGAGCGAACGAACTCTATGTAAAAATGATGTCCGCGGGTAACTACAGGTGTCAGAACCAAGTAACTAGTTAATAAAACACAATCATCTACCACATAATATATTAAACAAATATGGCACTTATGACTATTGAGTTATGGCATTTGAAGAGCTGGAGGAGCCGAGCGCGATGACGCTGGTGCCGAACTGCAGGATGGCGCGCAGGATGTCCATCTTCAGGGTCCAGATGGGAGAGGAACCCGAGGATCCGCTGGTGGAAGGTTGCTGCGTCTGCCTCTGTGGGGGAACACATTTCAGTTTTTCCATAAGATCCATAATATTATATGGAACAGTTTTAAAGGGATAAAGTGTGTTCGCACTTTCTCTAGCTTTGTTATGTATTTTCCCCTGTTATTTGCAATAAAGTGTAAGGTTATATAGAGAACGACGATCGCATTGGGTATACCTTCAAAATAAATCAGTCTTAATAAATTGTATGACGCAGAAATATGTAGGTAAAAAATATATAATTTCGTGCATTGAAATGTTGATGTTATGTTAATAAAATGTGAATAAAAGCATATAAATATTTTTTAATACAGTTGCTCAAAAAAGTGCTTTTCTTGTAGTGGTTTAGCGTGCGGAAAGTTTGATATCGCGCAGCCAATCACAGCTAATGACAGTGGCAGACAGCCAATCACAGCGCCGCACCGCACCGCGCGGAGCGTTCGGATACATGTACTAAAGTAACCTCAAAGTGAATAATTGACAATTTTATAATTTTTTCGCAACTGTATTAAAAAACGTCGTTCGATACTCGTGCGTAAATGTCATTCCTCACTCGCCTACGGCTCATGAATGCTCAGTAATGACATACTTTCCGCACTAATATCGAAATGTACTATTATGTTTAATTTTTACATTATATTTTTATTTTTATCATACGTCGTCTGTGATTTATACGAGAAGTTTATACAGGCTGGTAAAATATTATACCCAATTCGATAATTAGAACGGCCTCCATAGCCTAGTCGGTTAGTGAAGTGACCTAGTGACTCTGCTTACGAAGCTGGGGTCCCGAGTTCGTTGTATTTATAAAATCATTTTTTTAAATACACAGGGAAATCCAGGCGTAACATGTGTTTCCTGTTTAAATTATTTTATAATGATTGAAACTTTTATAAAGGAGATGTATTCATCATATAAAACTGTAAAACTGATCCCGGTAACTACCGTCCTATTTCTGTGCTCCCGGTCATTTCTAAAATCATGGAGAAAGTAATATATACCCGTTTAGAACAATACCTCCAATCTATTTCATTTTTGTCTTCCAAGCAATACGGCTTCCGCCCTAAATCAAATACTCTCTCAGCGTGTATAGACTTAGTCACAAACCTGAAAAATAAAATAGGGTAGTGGCACCAAAAGTTGACTGCCCCCCAAAAGATGAACGAAACGTCTTAAAATCTAAATAATTAAATCGTGAATTATGTTACGTGCTTAAGAGTATTTTTCCGTAACGCGGCAACACTGCGCCGGCATTGTCATTTAAACTGCCAGACAGTTGCGCCGCGCGTGTGGCCGTGATCGCTCGTCGCATCTGGGCTTCGCGCCAAAATCGCCGTTTATATGAAAATCTTAATAAGGTAAGCGCTTTAAAATATAAGCTTTTAATTGCGTAGAAAATAGAGTACTAGACCTACTGACATGGTTTTGGTCATTTTAGATTCTAGACTAATATCTCTTTCATTCACGTTACTAAAATTTGCGTTTTTATTATTATTTAATGATATATTTGCTGGTCAAGTTATGGTTCCAATATTGTGTGTAATTTCCAATAGATGACCGGCGGTCAACTTCTGGGCATGGGCTACTTTTTTCAAATGCTTGTATAAATTCTGATATAAACGATAGACAAACCATATATATTTTAATCTGATTGCTGTCTGGTACACTATTTTTTGACCAAAAGTTGAACGGCACTTTCTTTCCCTAGCACCTTGATTTTAGGGTTTTATTTAGTATGAAAACGTGTTTGTTCAACTTATGTTTCTATACCTAAAAGATGAACTAAGAGAATTTCCTAGTTCATCTTTTGGGTTGGATTCCAATAAATGACTTTGGCTTCAAATTAGTTGGTTCATTTTGTCAGTATCGTGTCCAAAACTTGAACTAACAAAATTTATTAGTTCATGTTTTGGCAAGCAGTTCTAATGTGAACAATTTTAATGGCTAAAATAACTTATTAAAACTATTGCTTTATTAATATCTTATATTTGTAAATAAATGTTTAAATACTGCTAACCCATTTTTTTTATAGTTAATGTGTGAGTAAATTAAATCTGGGGCAAAGTTGGACTATATAAAGTTCATCTATTGGAGTCAAGTCGTTCATAAATTGGACACCGATTCATATTTTTTTACTAGTTCATCTTTTGGATCAAAACGTTCATAATTAGGGCACTTTGTTCATCTTCTGGGCAAAACGGCCTATCCCGGCACATAATCATTTTTATAAAAATAATGTATGGTCATAGGAGGGTTGGGAATAGCTTGTTTTAAACGGGATTATATGCAGAGTCATATAAAAAAATTTAACTATATGAAAATTGGTTGTAACTGACATACAAAAAATACCAAAGTTGGTGTAGTCGCTTAATCGTTCATCTATTGGTGACCTTACCCTAGACCAAAAACAGCTAGCCCTAGGTATATTTATCGACTTACGAAAAGCCTTCGATACAATAAGCCATAAACTACTGCTAAAAAAGCTACGTACAATAGGTGTAAAAGGCGCTGCCGCTAAAATACTTGAGTCTTACCTTGTAAATCGCTATCAGATAGTAAAAATAGGCGAAAACCAAAGTGCTCCCGAAAATATTACCTATGGCGTCCCTCAAGGCTCCATTCTTGGCCCCTTACTCTTTCTAACGTACATCAATGATATAACTAGTTTACGCTTGAATGGAACTATTTCTCTGTATGCCGATGACACTAGCCTATTTTATTTTGGTAGCGAAGTAACATCTGTACTAAACCAAGCTCAAGATGATTTAAACACCCTACAAGAATGGTTTAAAACAAATTTACTAACTATTAATATAGCAAAAACGAATTACATGATTTTCAGTGCTAAAAACAAGAAAACTTTTCATTCTCAACCACTGACCATAGACCATAAACAAATCACTAAAGTAAAATCAGAGAAATACCTTGGCCTTATACTGGACAGTCGCTTAACTTGGAGGCCACATATTGAGAAACTTCAGTCTAAGTTGTCATCGCTAATGGGAATGCTCAGAGGCACAGTAAAGTGTTTTCCTAAGTCTGTACGATACATTATTTACAATTCATTGATAAAGTCACACGCGGAATATTTAATTGAGATATGGGGAACGGCAGCTAAGACAAACTTAAAGCCATTACAACGAGCTCAAAATAAAATTATAAAACTGCTTTTCAACTATCACTACTTAACGCAAACTAAGAAAGTATACAAAGAAACTCAATTAATGACTCTATCTCAACTGTACAAATATAATACATGTATTTTGGTCCGCAAAATCCTAAATAGACAAATGCACACAGAAATATCATTTAAAACAAAATCTCAGGTAAGAAAACGCTTACTAAGACGAGGTAATCACATATGCCTTCAATCACCGCGTACAGACACTTATGGTAAAAGAAACTTAATGTACGGAGGCGTGCAGTTATATAATAGATTACCTAATCACATAAAAGAAGCTAAATCATTACTTACATACAAAAAGCATCTAAAAAAATACATTTCAAACGAATACTCTGAATTTACATAACTATAAATGATATAATAATACAATAATTAATAACATTGGCAATTGCAACAAGAATGAAATATTTATATTTATAAAAAAAAAAAAAAAAAAATGCATGAAACACTTCTAAAGCGCTAAAATACTAACCAAAATAACAAACGCATGTAAAAAAAAAAAAAAAAAATATCTATATAAAATATGTTATGAGTAAATAAAATTATACTTAAAACTGTAAACTTAAAAAATTATACAAAAAAAACCTGGTAAACCAATAATAATTAATATTATAATATCACGAGGATGTCAGCATAAAATAAAATAAGATAAGCGAATATAATATAATGTAATGTAGGAAAATCTAATCTAAATAACTAAATCATTGTAAATAATTGCAATAATTGCACGTACAACTTAATACAAAAAAGCTGATAATTATAAATATTATGAATAAATTACATTGACATAATTTAATATTCAATCGCTATGACTTTAAACTATTTACGTAATTGAACCCCGCAAATGGATCTCTCCATGTCTGTTGTCGCCAACCACTGGGCGAGTGCGACGGACCGGTTTAACGCTTAGACGAACCAGTATAGGCGCGCATATCCCCTACGCTTGTTTTGTTGTATATC
Organism: Pammene fasciana; assembly: GCA_911728535.1. Lineage (NCBI taxonomy): Eukaryota > Metazoa > Arthropoda > Insecta > Lepidoptera > Tortricidae > Pammene > Pammene fasciana. Next base: position 11,382,983 of record OU452292.1, read on the forward strand.
TGGGTCACTTTAAACTGGACATTGCAATTGTTTGGGCCGCCCGCGCTCGCGCAGTGACAATTACTTTGTGCCAACTTATTAACCGATGTGAACGATTTTGGTACCCACTTTTACGTAGAAATAAGAATTGCTTTGTATCACTTTAAATTTAAATTACCTGCTGTTCGTACACTGTTACTCGTATAATTAAGATAATTTCTATAATGTTGTGAATTTCTCTAGTTAAGTGAATTATAATTCTTTTAGAGAAATAAATTCTTAAACCATATATAGTATTGTAACGTCATAATATTAGTCTCCCGTATACCAAAATACATATAAACCCTAATATAAAAACAAATCGTTAATGAGATGGAGGAAAGGCGTCCATCTCAGGAATAAGATAGCTGTTTGGTAAACGTTTGGGAAAACATCTAACAAATCGGGAAACTGGTATTTGTAACTCTGGTATCGTGGTCTTGGGGGATGAAGACGAACTCTGATTGTGATTTGTGAACCAGTGATTTGGGGACTTTTTTTTGAATAAAACAACTGTGATGTACCAACGCACTATTTTATTTACATTCGTATTCTTGTTAATTGTCACATCTGATACAATTTAATAATTATTATAAATAAGTAAAGTATACATATTTACAGTCTTATATTTTTTATCACCATCACATTTTAATTGAGTCCATTTTGCTAGCGGGTTAGCAAATCTTACGATGTCGCTTAGTCACTTCATACTTCGAGTCGCGCTTGAAGTGTGAAGTCACATGTAGTTAGATGTCGATATAATGTTGTTTTATAACACAGACATATTTAAAACGTATGAGATGAAATTTTATTTAAAAACCACTTATGTTTCAAATAAAACGTCATCACGTAAGTCGCGGGATATTTTCTGTGAAGAATTAGTAAATTCATCTAAGGTAGAATTCATAATTCAGCGGAGATATTTGACAGCACTTTACATACATTTGACAACTACTTGTAGTATGGCAGGAGCTGTCAAATCACTCCACTCAATTTTGATTTCTACCTGAAATCATTTCAGCTGGCGTGAGCTGGCTTTAAGATGTAGCATAGACTCAGGCCTGGATCCAGGATTTTGTTCAGGGGGGGCACTTCCTTCACAAAAAATCTTGCGGTCCGCCCGTATGTCCCCCATAGTATGCAAAACTTGCGTGTCAGGGGGGAGCAATTGCCCCTGTTGCCCCTCCCCTGGATCCGCCCCCGCATAGACTTAAATATATAGTAGACGGCCATAGTCTAAGAACTTTTTGAGGCTCCAAATATTTAGCTCCATCTAGTTCAGAGCCACCTAAACAGAGCCAATATGCATGAGATAAAATCAGCGCCACCTAGTAACGCATCTCATGCATATTGGGTCTGTTTAGGTGGCTCTGAAATAGATGGCGCTAAATATTTAGAGCCTCAAAAAATTCTTAGACTATGGCCGTCTATTATAGTATATTGAAGTCTATGGATGTAGGTAACATCAGACAGTGAAGTTATAAATCATAATCTATATTATACATTGTGTAAATCTAATACGGGCGATCAATTAAACCAGACATAGAACTCATTAGTGTAATCATTAATTTTTTTTTTAAGTTACACTTAACTGTGACCCAATAATTCTTTTTTGAAAATTTTATCAGCAGCAATGTACTGTAAACATGGTATTGAAAGTAACTGTCAACGAGCGTTTAACGCGAGTGTGTTTGTATTACATTGCGGGCCGAATTATTTTGTATGTATAAAATTTTAATTGCAATTATAAGTAAAAGTTATCTAATTACATTTCTTATTAACTATAAGTATAATAATCACCGTTAAGAGATTCGCCCGTATTAGATTTACACACTGTATTTTATGACTCATAATATTGTAGGGATAGGAAGGGGAGATTTACTTTTAAGTCACGATCAGCATTGAAAGGTCCATCCATCAGCCCAAACCTGAGCCGATTTCTAGCCTTGTCATCTTAATATTCGCTCCAGTCCCTGGTGACAGAGGCTAGCAGCAGAACAGACTTGCTACGATACCGTCATCTTCTCCTGCGCCTGGTCATCGAAATCACCACTTCGAGCTTCCAGCAGAGCTAGTTTTGGACATGTCTCCGGAGAGCCCCATGAGTAGGCTCGCCAAGAAGGTACCGGAGTCCTTCGGGCCCTGCGCGGGCTCGCCGCTTTCATCCGAGGCTCCCTCGGGGGCCTCGCCCTAAAAAAGCTCAGTATTTAAACGAGAAAATAATAAATAGGGTTTAATTGTTGAGCCATTTAATGTTCATTTTACATTGGACATTTCTAGAGTAAGTACTAAACAAAAGAAAAAAGCTTGAACCGTAAATGGCCCAACAATTACATTCTGTGACTGCACTAAATCAGTTAAGTACAGTCGCCATCAGATATATCGGAGCGGCTAAGGTGGCCACAAATATCTGAACAACGCCAGTGTTGTCAAGACGATAAAGTGCATGTTCAGATATTTTTTAATGTTGGCTGCTTCGATAAATTTGATAGCGAATGTACCGTGTCGCTCTAGCTAGTGGATACCTGCCTGCCGTTGTTCCGCAGGGCCGTAAGTGAGTGTTTGCCTGAGTAGTCTTAAAAACTGATAATCAAAGTATCTATCTTATCCCAACAGCAAAGTTTCTTTAAGCTTAAAGCTACGAGTTAATTTTTAAGATTTAACCAAATCAAACCATCATATTAAATTATATACGTACCTACGATAAATTTAATTAGCTGGACATTAACTCGGGTTCTCTCAAAATGACTCAAAACTAGTCAAGTATATTATAGTAAGTGCAAGCTTGTAGAATGTTGTACAAATTCAGTAATTAAGTAATTCCTAATCGACTTACCGCACTAGTTCCGCTAATTAGTTTAGACAAGAACTTTCCAAAGAATGCTCCATTGTTTTGCTGTAACAATAAATTATTTAAGAAATCACAGCATATAAATATTCAACTAAAATATTTAAATAAATACGGTCTCCCAATTTGATTTATTGGTAACTTGGTAGCTTGTTATAGTAACAAACTACTAGGCTACAAATTACTACGAAAGCTTATATAAGTTTGTAAAACCCCATTTAAAGCTGCAGCTCAATTAAAACCAAAAAGCATGCAGTTCCAACAACATCCTCCATCTCGTGGTCTATGTACTCATAACAGGCGCGGTCGCAGCTTGAAATTTTGGGGGGGGGGACACTAATGCAAATTTTTTTTTCCAATTTTTGAGGGGGTCGGTAAAAAAAAATCCATTTGAAATGTACGATTTTGGGGGGGGGGGGGGGTCATGTCTCATGTCCCCCCCGGGACCGCGCCTGACTCATAATGACTTACAGAGCAACTGGTCAAATCTGCAATATGAAATTTAGTAGTAACAAGTATTAGAGTCTGTGCGGCAATAGAAGTGTCATATAACTTATTAGTTTCCATCTAAACCACGACACTTCTCTATCCACACAAACTTTAGTAACTATACGTACCGCTCCACCTCCAGTGATAGTATCCAAAGACGTCAAGAGGTACTCGGCTATTACAGTACCCGGGTTCGCTTCACCCTCTGATAACAGACCGACGAACAGGCCGATGCCGGATGCTATGAGGCTGTTCAGATCAATACCGTCGCCCTGAAACCATTCTATATTAAACTAAAAGTCTATAGCAACTCTAGCAAGTAGTAGGCGAGCAAGGTTATTTAATTCGACAATAGCGCATTAAAATATTTAAAAGAAACAATATAAATAAATAATAAATAAGGCTTAAAAATAAAACTTACCTATTTAAATAAACCTTAACTAAAAAGTTAAAAACTAGAATTAAATAAAACAAAAGATATCCAAAGTTCACTTACACTAAGATTCACCACTATACCACTGATTGTTGCCAGTAAAGAACCCAGATCTGACTCGCCGTTATCCTGAAAACAGAAAATATTTCATGGGTCAAATACCCATTAGGTCAAATGAACAAAGCCACGTTGAGAAGAGAATATATATCCGGTGTGTATACCAGGATGATTTCACGCAGACGACTTTACACCCATGTAACTTTACAGCACAAATATAAAGCACCATAACTGCTCAATCAAAACTACATGTAAGAAATTCGAAAAGAAACGTTTTACTTACACCGCTCAACCCAGCCAGTATTCCCAAAATACCGCCTCCATTCCCATCCCCTTCAGGCGGCTCATCGTCATCATAATCTGAATCGTTATCGCCATTACTATCATCTCCATTCCCATCTGACGCCGGCTTAGAATCGTCGTCTTGTTGAGACGCATTATTGTCACCATTATCGTCATTATCATCATCTTCTAAACTTTCTTCAGAATTATTTTCGTCAGACTCGCTACTTTCAGAATTATGTTCGTCAGACTTTTCTTTGCTTTGTTTACGTTCATCTGACTCTTTCGTTTGTGATGCATTGCTGTCGTTAGAACCATTCTCATCGCTTTCCTGTCTTTGGAAAGGAGGTGGTCTCAAATCGAAAGTGTCGTCAATGTCAATTTCATTGTCAAAGATTCCTTGTCGTCGTAGTAATTTGTTCTGAGGTAGAATTAGTGGTTGTGGATATCTTCTTATAAACTCTCGAAGCATACTGCGTAGTATTCTCTGAAACTTTTTGGGACCTTTTTAACAAAAACCTGGTATTTGGCGGTTGCTGTTACAAATAGCAGATATAATTATGTTAATAGCAAAGTGCAAAAAAGGACTTACCTTTTGTTCTTGATTAAATATGTGCAAACAAAACAATGTGCAACACTCGTGTAAATTAGTTATTTTATATTATAATTTATCTAATTATAAAATAGGTCTCGATTTTTTACTAAACGTGCCAGCATTATAAAAAACAGGTTTACTTATAGTAAAACAAAATAAGGGAGCATTAAATTTATGGTAACGCGAATGCAGAAAAAAATAAATTATGCGATCAATTTATTTATAAAGTTAAGTTTGGTACTAATTAAGTATATTATAGTTACGTATATCTATGGGGAAAAGAAGAATATACACCTAGGTGAAATAAGTGATCTTTAGTTTTAAAACGAAAACATGTCAGGTTCAAAAGTGCGTTATGAGTCATGACCGAGACATTTTAGCGCAGCAAAACGAGGCCAATGTCGACGGGAAGTACCTATATCAACGCAACACCGACATGTATGTGCATCAGTGAAGGTGTAGGTAACACTCAATCCGTGCATTCACCCTAAACGTGTATCCGCACAAGTCAGCTCGTAAGAACTTGCTTGTCGTTAGACAAGAACTTGAATTAAAATCTGATAAAATTCAACATTTAATTTAAATGGCCCTTCTATTGTCTCCGAATGATTTTCCTAATTTACATTATCAGAAAAGCGGAAAAAAACAGAAAATTAGCTATAATATATCATCATTAAAACGCCTCAACCAAGAATTTCAAAATTAATATTATTTAAATCTTGAAGTAAATCAATTTATTTTGTTTAATATTTCTGATGTAGTAATACTACAATATATTTATAGACTGAAATAGATACTTTACAAAAACTGTCCTATACCATGTGTAACTGAACGAAAAACATTTACTCAAACCCGTTAATGTTTAGGTCATACTGAGCATCTTTTATTATGGGACCAACTACGAAATCGCAAAAAAAATTGGACTCTCTCATAGGAAATTTCAAAATATGACGAGTGAAATGTATGAAACAGCCAAATTTTTTTTTTGTGATTTCGCGGTTGGTCCCATAATAAAAGATGCTCAGTATGACCTAAACATTAACGGGTTTGAGTAAATGTTTTTCGTTCAGTTACATAGTGTATACTTTAGGGGTCGGGCGTCAGACGCGAAAGCTGAAAGCCGGTTAAAGTTAAAATCCCGCCTCAGACACGGAAGGACTTGGTCACTTTTTCTAAAGTATATATCTACTAAAGGATATCTACTTCAGTTTACAATCTTCTTTAATTTAACTATGTAACACCTTTACAATCGAAGGAACAAAATATATTCATAGTGGAATACTCACGTTGGCCCCTCCGGAAGACGGGAACAGTCCACTGACCAGATTCAACAGACTGACGATGTTGCTCCCACCACCTGTAGACGACGGCTGCATCTCGGGAAAGTCGTCATCATCATCATCGAAAGAATCCGCTTGGAACTCTTTCCTTTTATCTTCGTAGGTGTTGGTGACTGGCGGGAGGGTGACTGCTGGGTTGATAGCGATCGATTCGTCTACTGAGGTATCTGTGCTCTGGAACGGATGGGTAAATTGAGATACAGTCCGTGAGCTCTAAAAAGAAGCTTCGGGGTTTAGAAAGAAACGTCGGGTATCAATCAACAGTGACACAAGAAAAACCGAACAGCAATATTCCCTTCGTGGGTCATCGCCGATTCCCGAAGGTTTTTCTTAAAGCTCACGGACTGTAAAGCCTTGATATTTAGATGGAATAAGCGCGTAAAAATTATTGCATACGCTGGCAAAGTAAATATAGAACTAGTTTACTCCGTACTCTTAACTCCGTCTTTACCTAGGTACCTACTCTAAATATCCGAAACTTTAATGAAATATGTTTGTCTAGGTTGGTTCCCTAATAATTATTAAACATGCTATTGATTAGTAAACCTTGTTATAATAAGGTTTTAATTTGCTACTAATTAATTAATTATGTACGGGTAGGTATAGTTACCTGCATAATTAGCACATTAAATAACCTACACCTTTAACGCAATTCCTCGTAACATTTGTTACACTGATTATGTACTATTAAATTACAAGTACCAAAGCAGACAGGAACTCATACGAATTCAAATTATGATCTATTTAGGTATTATTTTCGTTCGGCGAAACACAAGCTTGCCATTAATGCACCCCGTGATATTTCTATCTATCTATCACAATTCACCCATTATGATTGACTCTTCTCCTAAACAAACACGTTCATATGAACGCAAATTGTCCCAGGAGACTCAACGCAAACATACAAATTGCTGAGCTTTCGTCATATATTATGACTCCTTTCATAGTTCTATTACCTTCTATATCCAACTCGTTATCATTGGGTCTTCTCCTATGTACGTCCACGGGGACACAGAACGCGTGCCCTGCAGACCCCAGTCAGGCAAATACCCAAACGGCTAACCTTTCGCCACAGCTAACTATCCTATTCATAAGTTTATTCTATGTCTACTCACCACTAAATCACCCCGCGATATCTCATCAAAATCCTATTAATTATCATTGTATTCCCCCCTATGTCTTAGTACGTCCACAGGAACGCTAGCTACATATTCCAGCAGACACAAGGCAAAACCACAAACGGCTAACCTTTCTCCACAGCTGATTATCCTATTCATAAGTTTATTCTACGTCTACTCACCATTAAATCACCTTTCGATATCTCATCAGAATCCAATTCATTATCGTTGTATCCTCTCCTATGTCTTGGTACGTCCACGGGTACGCAAAACGCGTTTCCCAGTAGACTTAGCACGAACACACAAGCTAGCCGACCTCTCGCCATTGCTGACACTGCAAAACTGACGACAGCACACTCATTAGTTTAATAGATTAACTTGCATTTTAAACTGGAATCTGGAAAAGAATCTTCCACTGGTAATTACGGGTCAAGTATTTTAAATCGTTACAACATAACGGGTGTCATACGGGTGAAAGGCGTAGGATATTAAATAAATTGTTTGAGTAATAACTCCACTGGAACTGTAAAAGTATCTGTAAAGTTAATTGAACTTAGCAGTCAATCTTACTAAAAACTTGTCTAGATTAAAAATGGGGAAGAGCTTTCAAAAACTTTCCAAAATATGTACGAGTAACTTTGTTCCAATTAGATTTTAGTAGGAGTATGTATTATGATATGTAGTTTAACGATTCTATATTAAAATGTTTGGAAAATGTGGCATAATTAATGGAGAGCTTTTGTCACGCTCACGTAGGAGGGGTCCGGAGGGTTACTGACTTTGGACTATAATGTAAACATCTCAGTTGCTTCTCCATACATTTTGGACTTTTTTAGCTAATTTTCTTGAACCATTAGTCAAAACGGCAAGTAGGCCATGAACCCGGTTCAATTTATAAAGGGTTGTAGTCTTGTGGGTCGATCTTAGTATACCTACCTGCCAGTATCTAGTACTTAGTTAGCTAACTGCTTTTAACTTAGGGGCTCTTTGACATTCAAAGGATTGTTTTTTACACTTGTTCATGAATGTTAAACGAAAACTACTTTCTAGAAAATACTTCTCTTAACTTAGATTAGAAAATAGCAAACCCTTCTGTTATGTGAGGCTGCCTCTACATGATGGGCCATCATAGGGACGCAGCTATACAACAGAACGAGATCGTAATATCGATAGCTCCTTCTAACGTATAGCTGCGTCCCTATGATGGCCCATCAAGTAGAGGAGCCATGAAAGACTAACCTGTGTGACTAGACGCGGTGCTGGCGGACTCTCCGCGATGATTGGTCCAGGCGACGGTGCATGGAATATCTTATAATGATTCTCAGTTCCTGCCGCAACTACAGGGTGTTCTTGCTTCTACAGTTATGGTGGTGATAAATCACGCACGGTTGCGCGAATAATATGAACTGCTTAATTAACATTTAGATACCTACAACAATGTAGGTTAGCACAATGAAAAATTGAAAATACATCTCATTGAATTGAAATATGTATTATGATCGGTTCACCCTGTTTTCGCATAATCATTGTGGTAATAATTATATTGTTCATAATCTATATGATCATAATTAGCTGTAACCATAAACTGTTTTGGCATACTGTGTTGAGCATAATTGGCTTTGGCAGATTTTTATTGGTCCGAATATTAGTTGGTCATAAAGTCATTATTCCGAATCCTAGTTAGGCATAAAGTGTATGTGCAGAAAAATTAATTGCCGAAAATTCTGTTGCAGAAATTTATTTGGCAGAAAAGTGTTAGGGCCGAATTGCATCATTCAAATCACAGGCAGGTCATATTGTATAAGTACTTACTGTCACGTCAATGCAGCAATGAAGGTGTGATGCGTTTCTTTGGACTGGAGGGTCATAGTTCTAACCTAACCTAACCTACTTTCTGGCAGCCGTTTTATTTTGTAGAGGGTCATAGTTCTAACCTAACCTAACCCACTATTACGCATAAGTGCCTTTACATTGAGGTCATAATTCTAACCTAACCTAACCTACTTTCGTAGTATTTTTTTCTTGTTGAGGTTGCAGTTCTAACCCACTTCTGCGTAGTAGTACCTACTTGCCTCTCAAGGTTGCAGTTCTAACCTGACCTGCACGCCTAGCACATGATTGACACGTCGGTATCTCGCGCGCGGGATAGTCTATCCGTCCTTTTCTGACTGTGTCAATTAGAAAGAGACGGGTAGTCTATCTCGCGCGCGAGATAATGTCGCATCAGTCATGTGCCAGGTGTGCTGAGCCAATTTTTTCGCAGCAATGCATTTTGGGTTCGGTGTATGCCAAAAAACTTTCGAATTTAAAAAAATATGCCAAATACACTTATGCTTATTAAGTTTATTCGTAATAACACTCGGCTACAACAGTAGTATGCAAAATAATTTTCGGACAAAGAGAAATTCGCAATATTGTGAATTATACCAAATAAGGTTTATGCTACATTATCATTCGTCTAAAACAAATTATGCCAAGTCTGTTATGCGACATGGGTTTCGGACAAATAAAAGTATGCCAAATAGAGGGAACCCATTATGATCATTTGTATAACGTCGGTGTGAATGTATTTCATTCATAATAAAAATTGTATTAAATCCCTCATTTGAAAGCGTCGCCCATCCGCCGCGCTCTACGCTACATGCGGCGTCACATCACATGTCACATGGTATTGACATTTGCCTGCTCGTAACATCACCCTGTAGAGAGGGCGTGATGGCTGGAAGGCCTGAGTTGCGGCACTCGAGTTGCCAAACCAACGCGTCGTCGTTCCGCAAATTATCACGCTTCCTCGCGGTCACTTCCCTTCGCGACGGTGCGTTTCCATCATGCACCGTGAGCCTATGGTTATGGGCCTATGACTTTCGTATTACTTTACTGTTGTTAAATGTCAAATGCCCCATGATGGGTGATTGAAAGCGATCGCCATCGCACAGAGGACTTAATTACCTACAGTAGCCCATGATCGGACATGCCGTCAAGTCTCCTGCAGAAAGCATACAAAAATATATGTTACGATTGGTTCAACAAATGTTATCAGGTGTGTGTGTGTGTGTGGGTATGTGTGAGATATTTTGGACGCTTCGTTAGGCAAGATAGGTAGTTATTAGGTATTTCAAGTTACTGAGTCAATAGCTTATATTATTTATTTCACGCTGACGCTGGCAGTGTCAAATTCGTAGGTTTATAGCCAATATATAGGCTTATATTGGCTATAAACCTACGAATTTTTCAACGTCAGTTACCTAACGAGGCAATAAATCTATGAAATCATCAAATTATGGCAACAGTTATCGTGTGGATATTATAGATGTAGATGCCATTTCTATTCTTCATAGAATAAAATTAAAATTAAAATATAATTGTTTAAAACAGCATGTCACCTTATTCACGGCAGTTAGCTCATTCGTAATAATAAACCCAATTGCGGTCTGATGGAATGCAAGTAGGGCCATGAGTGCGTGCAATGGACACAGTCCCGCGACAATGCGACAGCCGAGGCGGTATTATTTACATGTCTTACCTACTCGTTATAGCCCACACTTATACTTACTACTATTTATTAAGAAACATAAGCGGGATGTTTAGTTTAAATACATCCATCAACGATTTAAAGACTATCGACAATTTAGCTTTATAAGATGTCGGATGTGTGTGAGAAGATATTATATTCTGCAAAAAAAGTCAAATTTAATTGTTTTTTTTTCTCGACCTCTACTAGAAGTCTCAGTAAACGAATCTCCACAACGACTTGTTCTTTTATCAAACGGTTAGAGCTTAGAGATGATCTTGACCAGATCTTGTCGATGTTTTGAAACTATCATTTCCCGCTCTTAAGAAATACTTGAAAAAAACTTTAATGTCAAAGGGTTATTACAGGGTCGAGGACTATATGACAGACATATCTGCATGGCCCAAACCAGAATCTATAAAATCATCTAACATTTAGAGGACACAGTTCAAGTAAGAAAGAATATCAAACGTATTGCGAAGCAGTCAGATTTGGATTTTATTTTTCATTTTAATTACACAATAGGCAGGTACATGTCTGTCTCTCAAGCTGTTTTGATATGCCTTCTTGAAGAACTACGCATTATTGTATATAGTATCTTTAATGTATTTGTAGTACTGTTTTGAAAAAATAAGTCCCGCCGAGTTTCTTGCCGGTAATAAGTAATACTTCTCGGGTCAGAGGTGTAGGGTTAGAACCGGTGGTAGTTTCTTTTCTCTCTGACGTTCATAAGTGCATTGTAATGTGCCTAAATTGAAGAATAAATATCTTTTATCTTTTAATTTTTTTTTATCTGCACGGCTAGCACATCTTACGTTGTTGCGCGACTCTCCATACTGCAAGCGCGACTCGAAGTATGAAGTGACAGGCGACAACGTAAGATACGCTAGCCCGCCAGATCACAGTTGCTTTGGGGAGGGAGGGAGGGTTGTATTGTATGTATGTATTCATAGAAATAGGACAGCTATGGTATACACTCACTTGCCAGAATTTCATTTGCCATAATAGTCAACAGCCATTATATTGTTTCCCATAATTACATTTGCAAAACTTATTGTTTACTATATTAGTCACGTGCCAGAAACTTTGTTTCCCATAAAATCAATTTCAATAATATCATTTGTCATAAACATTGTAAGCCATAATTATCACTAGCCATAATATCATTTGCCATTCAAATTGCCTCCCAGAAAGTAGGTTAGGTTAGAACTGTGACCTCGTATAAAATAAAACGGCTACCAGAAAGTAGGTTAGGTTAGGTTAGAACTGTGATCCCCCAAAAAGCGAACGGCTACCAGAAAGAAGGTTAGGTTAGGTTAGAACTGTGACCTACAAAATAAAACGGCTACCAGAAAGTAGGTTAGGTTAGGTTAGAACTGTGACCTCCTACAAAATAAAACGGCTACCAGAAAGTAGTTTAGGTTAGAACTGTGATCCCCAAAAAAGCGAATGGCTACCAGAAAGTAGGTTAGGTTAGGTTAGAACTGTGACCTCCTACCAAATAAAAGGGCTACCAGAAAGTAGGTTAGGTTAGGTTAAGACTGTGATCCCCCAAAAAGCGAACGGCTACCAGAAAGTAGGTTAGGTTAGAACTGTGATCCCCAAAAAGCGAACGGCTACTAGAAAGTACGTTAGGTTAGGTTAGAACTGTGACCTCCTACCAAATAAAACGGCTACCAGAAAGTAGTTTAGGTTAGAACTGTGATCCCCCAAAAAGCTAACGGCTACCAGAAAGTAGGTTAGGTTAGGTTAGAACTGTGACCTCCGACCAAATAAAAGGGCTACCAGAAAGTAGGTTAGGTTAGGTTAGAACTGTGATCCCCAAAAAGCGAAGGGCTACCAGAAAGTAGGTGGATTCGGAAAACCATTATTTAGTATGGCGTTTAAATATTCTGTTAAATAATATTATTACAATTAATAATATGGACAACAATACGTATGGCACTCGTACGTTCTGAAATATAATAATCAGGTAAACAAAGAGTACCTATGTCACATAATTTTTACGGGAAACAAACCATTCGGGCAAATGATATTCGGGCAAATAAAATTCGGGCATATGAGTATTATTTTATATAATTTTCGGGCAAACAATAGACAACCGACAGCTATACATACATACTCGTATACATGACTTGCGTTATACAACAGTGTAAATTAAACACTATCTTTGATACAATAACTTTATTTACTTACTAAGTAAGTAATATAAAACATAATCGGACGGATTTCCCTTTGGTACATGTAAACATATCTACAAATCTAACTTCTAGATTTAAATATTTACAAAAATTAACAACATTTACAATACATAGTTAAAAATTACAGTTACAACGTATAAATATCGTAAATTGATCGTACGTGTACGTACAGTCTAATCCGCCTGTATTTATTAAAATAGATACAGGCGGATTAGACTTTACCTACCAGTGGTGGCGCGTCCATAGAAACGATTCCCGTCGGCTTGCCTAAGTTTCAGGCGCCTGAGCAGTTTTCCTACAGCTCATGCAGAAATTTTAAGCCAAATTCAGCACTGGCTTGCCTAAGAAATTTTTTGATGCACTGCCACTACTACCTATACCACATAATACGTAATGGCTCCTTTATGATGGGCCATCATAGGGACGCAGCTATGCGTTAGAGGGAGCTAACGATATTGCGATCTCGTTCTGTCGTATAGCTGCGTCCCTATGATGGCCCATCACGTAGAGCCAGCCTAAGACCCCGTTACCACTTGTCGATGTCGGGCCCGGATTTTAATCGGGTGTTGGCGCCTAATACTAAATTGTGTCGTGCAAGTGGGAATAGCTTCATATAAAATATTCAGGAACATCCGATTAAAATCCGGGCCGGACATCCGACAAGTGGGAACAAACTCTAATATACACTATGGTCGGTCTATAACGAAACCTATACTAGAAAGTAAATAATTAATAGAGCGGCACAGTCTAAGAACTTATTTTAGCTCCAAGTCTGAAGCGCCATCTGAACAAGAGCAACCCAAAGTTATCGTAGTAATTAGAGATGCAACGGATAGTGGTTTGGCCGGATACCGGATACCGGATATTCGGCCTGACGCTCCGCCGAATATTCGGTATCCGGCCGCCGAATATTCGGCCGGCGGTACTATACCTACAATTTGAGTTTCGCAGGTGCGCGTCGTGCAGGTTTCGACTTGTTTCCTAGTGAACGTTCGCGCGGACACATTTCTAGGCAACAAAACTAGTTTTATTACGTCAGTACGGAGTAACTTCTTTCAAAAGTACACACGCGCTCGTGTATTTTTGTGTAAAAAAATACGTTTGTAGTCTTATCGTGAGTAGTGAGTGACTCTTGACTACATCCGGTATCCGGCCGGATAGTACGAAGATATCCGGTATCCGGCCGGATACTAAAATAAGGGCCGGATAGGCCGGATACCGGATAGTAACCGGATATTCGGTGCATCTCTAGTAGTAATACCGTAATAATAGTAACGTTATAAATACGCTCTACAATAACAATACCTTTAGGTTGCCCTCGTTCAGATGGCGTTTCTATTATTACGGTAAAAAGTTCGTGGACTGTGCTGACTCTAGTAAGTATACTCTCTGCCGCCTATACCAATAACAATTCCAGTTGTAAGGCACAGGGCCTAGTCCCTTTAATATGTTAAATTGAATAAGCCTTAGATAATTTAACCAGCTCCGGTTGCCGCAGCGCCATTATCTAAGGCCATATATGTCTTTCATTTTCTATACAAAAAAAGTCTGCCGATTTTTGCGGGGAAGAGAAACGTCAAATGTATGGCTATTCGTACGTAACGTACAAAAAGACACGTCAGACAAACGTCAGTCCATTCAATAAATATGACCATTGGTCATATGATTAGAGGGGTACGCTTGTCAATGGCCGCTCCGGTTGGTTGAACGCTATACGGAATAAGCAGTACTACGACAGTATAATGTAATGACTAATCACAGTCGTTAATAAGTTTAGACTAATATTAACCTACAATTGACGCTGAATGTACAAGTATTTAAATTAGCATGCAACTAGTTTGGTAAAAGGCACAATTAGACTATTCTAGCAAGCGGGAAATTTGCCATATGAACAATAATTAGCGATATGCACAATTCATTAAGTTCGAGGTTCGTTCGAGGAAGCTATTACATTGAATACTTTAGCTATTAAAATATACGGATGTGAGATTGTGATTGGTAAAATGTTAAAATAATACCTACTATTAACTGACAAGGAAATTATTGAGGAAAATTTGTCGTAAAGAATTTGTTGTATAGAAATAAATGCAGATGTCTCGTGGGTAACACAAAGTCCGGAATTCTACCTAGTTGCCCTAAAATTTCTACCAATTTACATAAATCATGTATTTCAATGAGATTTTTTTACATTGTAAAGCTATTTACCTAGCTATTTCCTACATCTAGTATAAGTATATAGCTACTCGTATTATGTACAGTCAGCATAAGAAGTAGCTAAGCGGGTAGAGTGTTCACAATGACCTACACACGCTCTTATTCTCTTAACAATAAAGTCGTGTCCAGCTCATTTTCAACACCCTACCCGCTTAGCCACTTTTGCTGCTGACTGTACCTACCTAAATAAGGACAAATATCACCATTCACCATACGGGACAGGTCTTAGACTGTCACATTCAGCACAAAAGTGCTAAAATTATCAAGACTTAAAAAATTTAGAATGAGTTTTGGTGTCACTCCGGCGTTTGTCGTCCGAACCGAAGGTAAGGCAAACATCACCTTCGGGCACTAAACTTCGGGCGTAATGTACAGACGACGTCAAAGATATGTTTACACTTTTACACCTTACTCCATTGTAATAAGGTGCAAAAGTGTAAACATATTTTTGACGTCGACTGTACTATTACAGATGCGTATTGTGAAGTGAAGTCAACTAAGCTCCTCCTTTCATGATATGATAGAGGCATACTAATTAAAGTTTTATTAAAAGCTCGAAATTCTACTTATTTTTTTTAATCGACCATCTATTCGTAAATAACAATAGGTTCGAGTAACTTAGGTCCGCTCGTTCCTGGCCTATAACCGCGAACCACTTCGTTCATCGAATCGTCTATTTGCGTCATTATCTTTCTTATATGCAAGTGCGATAGAGACGGGGCCAACGTTGTGTTGATTTTCGAAATTCGCGATAGGCCCTTAGGGCCGTAGCTAGGCGAGGGTAGTATGGGGCAGTGCGGTACCGTAAAATACCAATTACCATTGCCCTAACTTGAGAAATACGACCGACTATCTAAAATTAAGGACAATCTACCGTAATTTACTACTGCCTTAACTTAAATTCAACTTTGGCTACGGCCCTGGAAGGTCTGTAACTTCTCTTTGCGCAGGAGTTTCAAGGATAATTTCACTTACACGGAGAGAAATAATTTACTAGAAATAAGTAAAAAATAGTAATTCCCAGGACAAATAAACGTTTACTAAAAACAAGGAAACTTTTACTAAAAACCAGTAAACGTTTACTAAAATCTAGTAAACTTTACTAAAAACAAGGAAACGTTTACATGTTTTTAGTAAATTGTTTACTTGTCCTAGGAATTACTATTTTTTACTTGTTACTAGTAAAATTTTCTCTCCGTGTAGATATGTCATTTCGCGTTACCAACATAAGGACTAGTCGGTGCCGACAGACGCATCGGACCTCGGCGGCTTCAGCTTCTCAAGCAAAGGGATGGCGACGCCGACGAGCTCCTCCCAGGCAGCCAGTCTTCGACACGGCCCGCACTCGCACCAGTCTTCCACCAACATGTCACCTTCCTCGAACCTGCAAGTCAAGGATTGATATTATATAATCAATATAATCATACATTTCATACATCGATCAATACAATCAGCTCTCGGAGCCCTCCTCGAGATGCAGTTCATGTTCGACGCTGGGTTCTTTGTTTGAACTGTTGTTGTCAAAGTGCAGTTTTATTCGTGATCGACACAGAGTCGAACCTATGTCGAACCAAAAGATATATGTATGTACAAACCCAAGATCCTCCCCGACAGCGCATGACCACTGTCTTTTCCTGAGCCCTCCTCGAGATGCAGTTTATGTTCGACGCTGTGCGCTTTGATAAACACCGGCCAGCTGAACTCTTTGTTTAAACAGTTGTTGTTGACTTCCAACTTATGTTGTACACAGAGTCGAATCTGTGTCGAACCGTCGGCGTCGAACCAAAAGTTGTATAACTGCGCGCGCCAACCCGCCTGCCAAGCGTGGCGCGTATGGCAAACCTCCCCTTTAATAAAGGGGAGGCATATGTTCAGCAGTGGACGCCTTATGGCTGAGATGATGATGATGATGTACAAATCCAAGGTCTTCTCCCGAAAGCGCATGAGCACTGTCCTCTCCTGAGCCCTCATCGAGATGCAGCTCATGTTCGACGCTGTGAGATATGACAAACACCAACCGACTGAATGCTTTGTTTGAAAAGTGCAATTTTATTCATGTTCGACACGGTCAAACCTATATCGAACCAAAAGCTATGTGTATGTACAAACCCAAGATCTTCTCCCGAAAGCGCATGATCACTGTCCTCTCCTGAGCCCTCCTCGAGATGCAACTCGTGTTCGACGCTGTGCGCTTTGACGAACAACGGCCGGCTAAACTCTTTGTTTGAACAGTTGTTGTTGTCCACGTCGAACTTCACCTGTAATCGTATTGTTTAAGTCGGCTCAATGGGTTTGAAACAATCGATTGTATTATTTAACAAAACTGTTGTTTTCTTTAGTAATTTACAGTTACAATTTCATGCCGTGCATAAGTATGATGGTTATTTAATTAAGTTATACCAGTCAATCAAGCAATTTTCTGAAAAATCGCTTTATAATTAAATATATGATAGTTTTTGTAAGGTCCTACCGATTCGAGAATCGAAATTTATATCTATCGCTCTTGCGTCACATATATGTGACGTTCCGCGGGTAAAAGTAAGTACCTTATGGCGGTTAGCGCTTACGTCGCGAAGCATCGCATTAGTATTTGAGCGTCGTTAACTCGTTAGCAATAAACTATTATTTATTCTGTGGCCATAGTGTTACCGCCAACATAGAGAAATAATAAGCCTTATAGAGTTCTCACTCCATAGAACTGGTTATTAGCCCGCAAGCTTGACATTTTGAAGGCTAGACGACTAAGGGGTTGAGGGAGGAGCGGGCAGGGGGCGTGAATACCAAGGTTTTACAACGGGCGCCCTAATCACATGCCGCCAAGGAACCTTACAGCGATTCCTTTAGGATAAAGCATATTTAAGGAAAACAGACGCAGATCGAAAAATTTCCTATTTTGATATTTTGTAGACCGTCGGTGTATTAAAACGGTACAAAAAATACGTAGGTGGGTACAGTAGTGTCAGTAGTAGGTACAGTACTAACGTGATGTTTTATTTCCGGATCGCTGGCCCGCCGCTCGCCGGCCGGGGGCGCCTCACACTCCGCGAACACAGATTCGTCATCTGAAATATCAATTATACATTATATTTATCATCAATGATTTAAGAGCTGGGCTCTTGTCGGTGGAACAATTTCCATGTATGTCTGTCCTTTCCCTTCTCCTGTTACGACACGACGTTTATTTTTTCCTTGACTTGATCCATGTATGCTCTCCTTGTCTTTCCTGACTTCCTTTCATTTCACACACACATTACACACATACATTATATTATAGGTAGTGAATTCCGTATAAAAAACAGACTATGGAGCGAATCGTGGCGTTGAGATACGCTGCGTTGCTTTATTGGAGATTGGAGCATTTTTAATCATTGAATAACAGGACATGACATCCCTAAGACATTATTTTCGCCATAAGAGTCCGGTAGTGTTTTTTTTCGATTTCGCTCAACTTTTTGATGCGATTTTGCAGTAACTAACATAACTTCTATAATTTTGTATACATATTATGAAAGATCGTTTCTTTTTGGATGGAATAAATACAACGATTTTTTAATTTTATGCTTTATTTATAAATAATTCACCCTAATCTAACACCTGTTTCGCGATTTTTGCTTGGAGAGGTGAAAAGAGTAAGGTTTTTATTGATTTAAATTAAGTTATATAAGTACGTAAAATATATAAATACATTGGAAAATGAGTCGCCTGAGGAATAAGTGTAACAGTTTTTTTCATTTTCATATATATTTTTTGAGAGAGAGTGTGTTTTGCTAGAGCAATTTTGCTAAAAATTGCCGAATTTTAGGTGATATTTTTGGAAAGATACTAAAGTATTTTACAAACATAAAAATACAAAAATAAACTTCATTTCATGCTTTATTCAGATAATATAAAACATATTAGGATCCATAACAAATAATAATTAAAAATCTTACGACAAAATTACACGAATCAACGTCCTCACTAAACATGCTCTGTAAGAATCGAGTTTTAAGGTATTAAATATTAATATATATAGACCTAAAGTACATTTTTGCAATAACAAGACTTCAAGCTATCGTACCAAATGCAATTCATGTGCATAATGTCATTATTAGCGATTTTCGTTTTCAAATCGTTACCGGACTCTTAAAAAGTGACCGACACTTTAAGTCCATACATTCGCTCTTGAACCATGTTGCCAAGCAACTGAACGCTATCCACCATCAAAAATGGCGCATGTATTTTGTTCTAGATAGCCTATCTAGTAGAATACATAATAAATCAATGTTTTTAATATATTAGTTAGTGCCAACCGCTTGATCTGTTTTGCCTTAAGGTTGGCTGGTATGGTAGAGCATGCCTCTTGGCATTAACTTCGCCTTTTGTACGATAAGATTTTCTTTTGTACAAAAAATAAATAGGTACAAAAACGCTATATGGAGTATGGAGAGTAAGAAAACAACTAAAAGTTCGGGAAAAAAATAATCTTCGCAACTCCAGAAAAAAATGAAGCTGTTTAGAGTGTTTAGTCCATGCAAGAGTACCTACCTATAGTCCGAATTGTAGGAAGAAATCTCTAGTACGATTCAGACATCTTAAAAAATTACTGCCATACTATGATTGTATGTTTTTTCTTCACCACATAGCACATAAAACACTGGCAAAAATAATCAAAAAAGTTACGTTTTGACCCCGACGTGATTTGAACACGCAACCTTCTGATCTGGAGTCAGACGCGCTACCGTTGCGCCACGGAGTCTTATGGTAGAGTAAGCGAAATTACTGATTAGGTCATGTAGATATTAATTTGTGGTAATAGTGAAAATATTAATCCGCGTACACTTAAGATCAATGTAAAGGGTTTACTATGAATGAAATTTGTTATACAGAGTGACTTGTTTATAATTTTTTCATGTATTTGACTGATAAAAAATATGCGAGATAATAATAGCGTTATGCAATAAGAGAGTTATTAAACAAGTGAATCGCGATTAATAGGTTTGTCACTGTCAAAGATAATTATAATGATATAATTTTAATGTATCTATAGTTATTATCATTATAATTATCTTGGTCGTGGTCACAATTTATCGAAATTTAGGTACAGTCGCTATCAAATATATCGGGGCGGTCAGGGTATTCATACTATTCATAAATATCTGAACATGCACTTTATCGCCTTGACAATAGAGGCATAGTTTAGATTTTTTTTGACCACCTTGGCCGCTCTGATGTATATCTGATGGCGACTCGACTGTACCTAGAAAAGCTCCGAAGTCTATGCTGCGCCATAATCCACAACTTTCTATTCCGAAAAGGAATGACTAGACTGTATTTTCTTTAGTTACTAATCAGATTATTTTAACCTATGAAATGTAACGTTCAGCTCGCGTGCGCAAGTAAGGCTACCTCCGCACTAGCGTCTTTCGAGCGCCCACGCGGCGCCTCTCGAGCGTCGAGCGTCTGCGTTTCGTGCCGAAGCATAATGGCTGTACCTATAAATACCGCTAGCGCCGCTGCAGCCTGCTTAGTGCTAGCGGGCGCGAGCGGGCAATGCGCGTGAGCGTTCCACAGCGCGCGCGCCAGCAACGCCGCTGCGGGCGCGTCGCGCGCCGCCGCAGCTGCGTTTAGCGCGCGTGCGGCCGCTTGGCCCGCTGCGCGAGCTTCGCAACCAGCGCCGCACACGTTGACTAGCACGCCGGCGGCGGCGCAGCGGACGCTGGCTTCCTCTGAAAACGACCAGAAAATGTGGTTGACGTAACACTTGGCATTAGGCATTAGCGAGTATAAAAGTATATAGGGCAATAATAAAAAGGTTGGAGTAGGACTCTCGTGTGTATTGTTTTTGGATTAGCTTCCTCTTTCTCTCAATCTGGAGTTGAGCTTCTGTTTAACCATGCACTAATACCGCATTCGAACAACAATTTCTAGCGACATGTCATTAGATATCCTCATCAGTTCGCCCAGTAGTCAAAGCAGTACCGTGATGCAGAAAGGCGGGCAGCGCGTCCAGCACGCCTTCGAGCACGATGAGCTGCGCCGCACGCTGCGAGCGCGAGAGGTTGCCGAGCGCGCGCACCGCCTCGCACGCTGCGTTCGCCCCACCACCGCCGACCAGCCAGCGGCACGTTGCTGTTAGGAATAAAGTTAATAAAATATTAAATTGCTGAATTAATTGTGATGGACCCCTAGTGTATCTAACTAACTGTGCAATATACCTTTGCAGATGTCATCGAGCGGTTCTACCAGAGGGTCAGGTGGAGCTGGCGGTTCGCGGTAGAACGTCACATTGTTGAGCGTTGCTAGAGCTGCTGTGGCTAACTCTTCACGGCGATCCATCACACCATCCTCCGTCTCTTTACCCTGTACCTGCTATATAAAAAAATACCTAGTTCAGACTAATTACGGGAGCCTGGTATAGAGTTACACGCACTAAACCCCAAGGCAGAAAATTGGCCAGTGCCTATCTAGATATAGTATGTCACTATAAAATTCTTACTTTTCAAACTGGTCCGTGATGAGGTAAGTGACCATTCGGTTGCCACCCGGCACCCGGTGCATTATGGTAAGAAGCCTTTATACTTCTTACTTTATTGTTAAAGTCGCTTTCTATATGCTTCTGAGCTATTATCAACTTTTATAAGTAAAATTAATCAACAGTAATAAGATCATCTATAAATAAAGAATGGCAAGGATTCCTCAATTAAGTATCTTACCATTGGGTCGTGCGGTTTTTCAGCTAGTTCAAGACAAGCCAGCAATGCGCGTACGGTGCGCTCTGCGTGCGCCGCGCACAGGCCGCGTCCGGCACGCTCTGTCAGGCACAGATTGGCCACCACTCGGACCGTCTGGAATTTATAAACATCATGTAGTTTAATCTGCATGTTCCACCTCTTGTGGCTTGCATCCCACGTTTTTTTTTCTCTTCTATAAATGCTTCCAGGTGCCCATTTGTCAAAAGCAAAATAAATCGAAAAAAGACATCCGCTTGTGATACAAGTTACAATCTTTAGAGAAACGGGTACCAGAATTGACTGTGAGTTGCACACGCGTGGTTTCTTTAGATTTCACTATATGCACTTATTATTATTAGCGCATACAAGTCTCGCATAATTCGCGCAATCTAATGTGGACTCGTAGCGCATTCGCTAGAGCTGGATGCACCAGAAAACTTTTACAATGATTACTATAGCATCTACTTATATGTAGATTAGATCCACATGACATGATTGAAGCAACAAGAAACGTCTTTTAGAAGTTGATTCTTATAAAATACCTTGATGAGGACGTCTTCGTTGGATCCATCTGAGCCACCCATGTCAGTACCTTAATAAGACATATCATAATAGTTATTGAGAACCGAACAGCTTACTGAGCTTATATACCTATATGAAGCAGCTTAAATAATTATGTAAGTTAATAACTAGCTCAAATCTAAACTAGGCCCTTGCGGCATTGTACCAAGGATGCATGCTGGCGGCATTTCCTCGTTGTATCGCAATGCTGATACGATTATGTAAGTATGTGACGATTTATATGACGTAAATAAATGTATTTTCTTTCTTTCTTTCAAATGTATTATAATATTTGTTATCTTACCTACTAAATGCATGTCTGGATCTGAATCAGAATCCATAATGTCGTGTTCGTTGTTCCTCTTGGTGTACGACTCCAGGATCGTCAGTAAAACATCAACTCCGCCCTCTTCATTGTAAATCTACAACAGAAAAGGCATTTGTATGAATGTCATACATATGTATAATCCTTGAAGCTTCATACAGTAAGAAAAAATAGGAGAAAGAAATTTTGGGCGTGAATATATTTTTTTGTATGGGGCACGCGCACGTCGTTTCAGCCAGCCAACCCCATACAAAACCATTTTTTTCGCGAGAAATATTTTTTTCTTAGTGTTTCATATTAGAATATGATACAAATTATGCCCTTAAAAGGATCACCAGTATTTTTGTTACACCTTGTATACTCTGGAGTGTCCTATATATCAAAAAAGAGGCCAAAGGGTAGTAAGTAAAGTAGGGGAATGCATCTCGTTATGGTCAAGAGGTTTGAGTAAAAGGTGACATCATTGGAAAATTATGCAAGCATGACAAAGAGTTAATCTTAATAGGTATGTCAATATTGTAACTTGTGTGAGACAATGCCCTCTATGATCCGTATTGTTGACTCCTGTCTTATTCGGTAGTAATAATTCAAGGTTCGATTCGGTGTCAAAAAACACGCAACCATAAGGCTGCGTTTCCACCAGAGATGAGAGATGATGCGTTGCGAGTAATGAGTTTGTTAAGAACCAATCCTAGAGCTGCGTTGTGCGAGGATAAACAAATGAAGTGATTTCATTGGTTTTCAAAAACACATCCTCGCTCATCTCTGGTGGAAACGCAGACTTAAACACCACAATCCACACACTATGGCCCTATTAATTCAAACTCACATTGAGTCTGGCTTGATCCGTGGCGGCGGCCATATTGCCGAGCACATAGGCCAGCCGCACAGCGAGCGGTGCACGCGCAGCGCACGCCGCTAGCGCGCGCAGCAACGCGCTCGCGCTCGATTGAGCTCCGCACAGCCAGAGGCAGCACGACTCGTTCGCTGATAACACACTGGAGGTAAAACGTTAAAGACAGATTAATATGTATTCTTCAATTTTGAGGAATCCGTTTGAATGAATGAGCATAGGCTTAGCGACGATAAGGCCCCAGGTTGCATGTGAGAGTGGGCACAAAAAGTCATAAAAATTAAATACAACTAAGGTTGAAAACACACCTAAGCTGAATTAAGCCAATTCACAGACAAAATGCTTAAATTTGTCTATGAATGCTTAAATTCGTCTATGGATGCTTAAATTTGTCTATGGCCTCCATACAAAAAAATCAGCTACCATAGACAAATTTAAGCATTTTGTCTATGAATTAGCTTAATTCAGCTCAGGTGTGTTTTGAGCCTTAGAGCATTGGGCGGTCCTATGTATATTATATATAATGTCTTGTATAGAAAGGTCAGTCACCTGAGACACCGCGCAACATTAGTGAGTACAGCGCGGTCCGTATGGTGCGCAAGCGCAGCGAGCAATTCGCCGAGCGCGCCGGTCGACACGAATGCTCGAGCCGCGCGTTCGCCGCTCGCCAGGTTTCGTAGCGCGCCCGTTAGCTGGTAGAGTGCGTGTGTTGACTGCTCTGACACGCCTCGGGGGTTCTCGGCTTTCTGCAAAAAGCATAGACGTTGAAGGGGTATAAAATAAATAATTGAGATAAACAGTTTCTCAAAGTATACAATAGGTACAAACACACATGATGACCAGAGAAGTGAATTCGCGATAGCAGTGACCCTCTCTCGAGGCTTGAGGAGCCACAGAGTCTGTGGCTCCTCAAGCCTCGAGAGAGGGAGAATAAAGAAAGTCACACTGTCTGTCTGTGCCACAGACTTCGTATAAGGCACCTTTCTTTATTCTGATGCTAAATTATTATGACACAAGGCTAAAGTCAAGGATAACTAAGAGGCCTGATGAAAAATTAATAGTAGCATCTTCTACTAGGATCTCAGAAACTACTTACTGCATTGTTCAGTATCTTCAGATGCAATGCGGCTAGATGCAACGCGCCAGCGCGGTGCGCGAGGGCACACAGTCGCGGTTCTAATGCGAGGAAACGCAGCGCGCCCGCACCGTACACGCAGCATTCGCCTTCTGACAGCGGGTCTGCGCGTCCGCAGCCTTCAACTAGCAGCTCTGAAGAAGAAGATTATTATAAATCCTTCTTCAGAGTCGGTTGCACCACAGTATCTGACACAGTAAAACATTCGCTAAATTGTGTTGTATGGAAATTTTCATTCCGTTTAAAGTGGTTGGTGCAAACGGCCCTTGGGCTTCAGTCTGTTTATTCAATTTATTGACATTGCACGCGGCATATGACCAAATCATCCGAAGATCAAGGTCCGGAAGTCACCCTGGCCTGATCAGAAACCGTCGGTTGATAGAGCTTTTTTCAGTTTTTTCTAAGAAGCACGTATTATTTTCTTACCTAATAAATTTGTATTCCTGAAGAAGTGATCGTTCTTGTCATTCCTTGCAATCTTAAAGACCAGTTTGCAAGCGGCAGCTAAATGTGCTCCTGTGACCCTCATCTGAAAAGAGTTATAGGAAACTATGTTATCAAATGACTGTTCAGTTCAATAATTTGGTGTCGTATAAAATAAAATAAATTTAACGTTTTTTTTTCTCACCGTAAGCATAGCCCTGGCTATACCGACCAGCACTCCCTCATCGTCGCTATCAATGTGCGTGTAGAAAGACCGCAATATCAAATCTCTTAGACTGCTAGCTGGCGTGGACTTCTCGAGAATGTTCTGAAGAGCCTCCATCAGAAGAACTGTTCGTTCCACATCTTGGCTGCGCTGGGCAAGAGCCTCGGCGAGCTCTAGTGATGTCATGCTGAAAGATAAAATCTTACGTAAAAAAAAATGCAGAAGAGAGGTAAGTAGTTGTGTAGTTATCAAGTAACATGTTTTGTAGTCCAGGCAAATGTAGATGATCCCAGACAAGGAAAATGATCTAATGAGCAGATGGTTCGTCAGAGGAAAGTTATTATCAGAGAAGAGTGGTAGCCTGTTGTGAGGCTTGACACCAATAGCTATAATGATCATCACAACCACTCATTCAAGAGTGAAACCGGAGAAAATTTGGAACCCTAAAAATACCTACTTACCTTTCCAAATCTACAGATGTTGAAGCATTAGGCAGCTGCACTGCGAGATGTTTGACGGGAATGGTTCCCAGTGGATATCCACCTCCGACGTCATACGACTGCGATTTCGTCGTTGAAAATTGCTTGCGTCGTATTCCCGGGTCTGGACTCAAAGCTACGCACAGTAAAAGACATCTCGTATATACTTTCAAGTTGGACAAAATTACGCAATAGCTTTAACATTGAACAAGTAATTATTCGGCTGTATATTAGTAATAAAGTCTGCTTACATTTACTGTTAAGTTCCATGCTGATGTCGTCACCACTCTCATACGGTCCGAGAGGCCGCGTCACCGATATGACGTTGGACAGGTCATGATCGTTTTTCGACCCTAAGAGTAACATTAGATATTCAAATCTCAAAAGAAAAATACAATAAGAGGCAGCAAGTGGAAAAAAAGAGATGTAAAGGCAGTTGTAAGGATAACGGAGAAGTTGCACTTAATATGAAAATACAAAAAGAATTACCATTTTCGTAAAAGGACCGCAGGCACTGGTCCCACCGCGAGCTAGTAAGCTATGAGCTATCGGCTATAAACACGAACAAAAGATAAGCATTCCCGTGTAAATAAAAGAGACACGGCGATATTTATAGCTCACCCCCGGGCGAGAAACTATAAATATCGCCGTGTCTCTTTTATTTACACGGGAGTGCTTAACTTTTGTTCGTGTTTATAGCCGATAGCTCATAGCTTACTAGCTCGCGGTGGGACCAGTGCCTTTACATTCTGATGCTGCCATTAGATGTGTTTCCGCATGGAACGCATGTTCTAGCCAAGTAAATGGACTTACCGTCAGGCGTGGTCTGTCCTGTAGTGTTCCTGCGATGCAAAGGTTTGCTCTTCCCGCTGAGGTGTGGGAGTTTGGGGAAAGCACTCCATCCATCGCCAGCTCTTTCTGTACTCTGACGAGACGGCTGGCGAGCCTAAATATAAGAATCATTGCGTTTACAGCCATACTGAAAAAATCTACCAGGTACCAACGCGTAACAATTTAGGTAAGAACTTAAAAGCAAGTTATCACAAGAAAGCATCAGGTTTTGCTTTGGAATCATGCTTTTGACCTTCTAATAAACAAGTGCCAATTCAGTTGTATGATATGATGAAAGTCTTGATGACTTTCATCATATCTAATCGTGGCACTCACAGGCTTCTTCCTGGCATTCTGCGTGTCGGGATGGAGGACGTTGTTGATCTCCTCCTCGAGGCCGGCGACGCGGGCGTCTTCGCTGCTCTCGCTCAGGCTCAGGTATTTGAGGCTACAAACATAAATAATTATTCAGAGATACAATAACTTTTCAAGACTCACACGCTTTTTTGTTTTTCGAAAATATACCTATATTGAATAACACCTAATTTGAGAAATTTTCATACGCTGACCAGTACCTACGAAGTGAGGATCGGTTGCACTATCCATAAGTGAGAATTTATGTGTGTCACCGTTAAAATGTTCGCAAAATTTTATTGTATGGAAATTTTCATTGTACCCTGCTAGGTATGCTGTTACCTCGCTGATGAGCCCGTCAAAAGTGATTGGAGCAACCGGCCCATAGTGTGCAAACTGAGTTGGCTGAGAGACTATAGCGGCGCGTTCATAGTAAACAAAGGCAACCGTATCGGAGGCAGGCGCGGATACAGGGGGGGCAACAAGGGCCACTGGATCCGCGCCTGATCGGCTTGAGCTCGATCCGCGTCTGATCAGCTTGAGTCAACGCTGTTCAAATCTCTTTTAAGCTAGACGCAGCGCCGATAGGGTTGCGCAACGCTCGTCGACTGAGGCCATAAACTTACTCAAACGCACTAGGCGGGCGGGGATCCCTGCGCCCGCGTTCGCCGAACAGCACGCGCTGCGGCTCGCGTGGCGTGAACGGGCGACGTGTGCGCAGCGGGCGCAGCGCACCGCTGCCCGCGCTGGTCGACGCTCCGTTCATGTCTGCCGAATTAAACATAAAAATATAATAGTAGTCCGCCTCGAACTAAGAACTCGAGATTTTTGCAATCGAGTTTAATAAGACCCCTACGATACCTAATCGCTTTTCCGCATTCTAGATCCACAGCCTCTTTATCGCTCCTGTAGGTAAGGTACCAGCATCGGGTTCATAATAGCATACCCAAGTATCAATGAATTTATACATAAATTGGGTATGCTATTATGAACCCGATGGTAGGGTCGACCTAGGCGAATCGGGTCACAGGGCAAAACGGTTCAAGTTAAGCTAGTTTGTCAAATTCATAAGATCGCGCCATCGCAGCGCGCGGAAAGGTCAAACCCATGCAACATGGGAAGTCTTATTGGCTGTCTGTGGCTACCCAAGATCCTATGAATTCGATAAAAATGCTTCTCGACCCGTTTCGCCCTGCGACCCGATTCGCCTCGATCTACCCTACTAAATTTTATTTATTTATTTATAAATTTTATAAATTTCAACTACGCTTCTGCCGAATTTCTTTTCAATTTGAACAACTGTACTAATGTTATTGGCGTTATTGCGAATTAAACTATCAAAAATGAAAAAACTTCGAAATGCAGGTAGCCAGGTGACAGACGTTAAATATAAGAACTTCTTCGCTGAGCATTTTTATCCTATATTTTTTACAGTTCGGCAAATGCAGCGCAAATAGTACGTGTTTGCATAAGTTTCGACAAATATTTCTGTCGGCATATTAGAATGAGAATAGATATCGAAAAAACCGGCCAAGAGCATGTCGGGCCATGCTCAGTGTAGGGTTCCGTAAACTGAGACCATTAATTCAAAAGGTCGTTTCTTACGGGAAATTTGGCGGCGCTTGCGTCATTTTTACTTACGTCCTTTCACTATGGGTTTTTGAATGATAACTCAAAAACGGCTCAACCGATTTATTTCAATATAGTTTTCATTGAAGGTACTCAGTAGGCCTCAGTTTCATGATTTTTTTCAAAATTTTAGGACCCACGATTCAAAAGTTAGATAGGGGGGGACGCTCTGTTTTAAACTTTCGGAGCTATTATTTCTGAAAGTATTAGTTTTATCCAAAAACTGTTTTAGAAGACCCTAATTCTTTTTAAAAGACCTATCCAACGATACTCCACACAACTTGGTTGGAACGAAAAAAAATTTCGCCCCCCACTTCACGTGTACGGGAGGTACCCTAACAAAATATATTTTTCGCGTTTTTATTCTACCGTTTTGTCGGCATGGTTAATGCACATATTCCAACCAAATTTCAGCTTTCTAGTGCTAACGGTCACTGAGCTAGACCGCGGACGGACGGACGGACAGACGGACGGACGGACGGACCCTAAAAATCCTTTCTCCAAGAAGTTGTATTTTATTGGAAACTGCATTGCTTGCATATCTGTACATTTCACCTTACCTTGTAAACTCTATCATTAATTCTACCACTGCATCCACGAGTTACATTTCAAACAAAGTTTATAGGAGACATCATACAAACAGCACAGAAGTTGCCTACGGTAGAGTTATTCAAAAAACCGGCCAAGAGCATGTCGGGCCATGCTCAGTGTAGGGTTCCGTAAACTGAGACCATTAATTCAAAAGGTCGTTTCTTGCGGGAAATTTGGCGGCGCTTACGTCATTTTTACTTACGTCCTTTCACTATGAGTTTTTGAATGATAACTCAAAAACGGCTCAACCGATTCATTTCAATATAGTTTTCATTGAAGGTACTCATTAGGCCTCAGTTTCATGATTTTTTTCAAAATTTTAAGACCCACGATTCAAAAGTTAGATGGGGGGGGACGCCCTGTTTTAAACCTTCGGAGCTATTATTTCCGAAAGTATTAGTTTTATCCAAAAACTGTTTTAGAAGACCCTAACTCTTTTTAAAATACCTATCCAACGATACCCCACACAACTTGGTTGGAACGAAAAAAAAATTCGCCCCCCACTTCACGTGTACGGGAGGTACCCTAACAAAATATATTTTTCGCGTTTTTATTCTACCGTTTTGTCGGCTTGGTTAATGCACATATTCAAACCAAATTTCAGCTTTCTAGTGCTAACGGTCACTGAGCTAGACCGCGGACGGACGGACGGACGGACGGACGGACGGACATGGCGAAACTATAAGGGTTCCGTTTTTGCCAATTTGGCTACGGAACCCTAAAAATGTTGTTTACGTGCTCTTGTAAATAAAGTCGTGTCAATAAAAACCACCCCTATCCCGTTTTAGCTGTCTGTGCTGTCGACTATACATCCAAACCCCATAAGAAGTAACAATTTACGCCATATCTGGGAACGTTAAATCATTTAACCACATACCTAAAAGCGTTATCGAGCTCACCAACTTACCGGCTAGTTACACCGAGTTCTACAACCTCTGTGAATAATTAAAACTAGAAATAAATCGTTGCCATTTACAGGCAACAGCGTGTACTGTCGCCTCACCCTGGCAACGGAGAAACAAGGCCGTAGGGGTGTAATTTACGGCAATCGGTAGAGTCGGTGTGAACTATGAGTGCATTCAACCTTCAGAAATATGGGGCCGACTGCTACAGCGACCCAATTTCAACAGTAGATTGATGTCAAATTTTGGAAATGTCGAATGAGAAGTTATTAATGTTGTTATTTTTACATTTCTTATGATTATTTAGAGTGCTGAAATTTCATTTAATATGCCGATTCACTGCTTCAATGGCTTAAGTAACAAATAAAGGTTATTCTAGAGATCCTAATTTAAGTGTCTGGCCTATAACCGCGAAGCACTTCGTTCATCGAATCGTCTATTTGCATCACTCTCTTTCGTATATGCAAGAGCGATAGAGACGGGACCATCGTTTTTTCGATTTTCGAACTTCGCGGTAGGCCCTCTGTTGTAAATCCGACGAGAGTGACAAGCTCTCGGAACGTAAATCGACTCATTCTCTTCTTCTTCCTCCTAGCGTTTGTCCCAGCTTTTTTCTCTATTGACCCTGGCAACCGCTTGGTAATATAATCCCGGGAATCGGCGTAATAGGCATTAGTTTTTAAATCGACTCGTTCTCAAGAATACACAATTCCTATTCAACTTTATAGTAGGTTATATCGCAGCATTAGGTACAGTATTCAATGTAAGTATTTGCGTCAAACTAAATATTTTAAAAAGATTTACTTTTCATTGCGATAGGTTCGACTCAGCCTTTGCTACGTGCTACGTCCTTAAACGGGTAAGTACTATTTAAGTAGCGTGTTGACCGCGGGGTCAAACACCGCGCAGGGTAGAAAAGTTCCAATCTGAATTACTTACTTACACGCTTTCCAACTGGCTCTCAAACCAAATTGAGATAAATATTCATAAGTAGGTACCTTTGTATAAAAGTGAGGTGTTATTCGGAACTTTAATTGTGACAATGCAAAATGATTACACGTTACGATTAAATAAAATTATCTAGGTACTATAGAAAACATCATAGATTGCTTTTTAGTTCGCCTATCTATACTAATTATTTAAATTGTAATCTGGAAAGTTTCCTACAGGATTATAATCTCCTTAGGGTGGTAATTAAGCTAACATCTAATAAGTAGCTATAATACCAACGTCCAGTAAAACCGGCTAAGTGCGAGTCGGACTCGCGCACAAAGGGTTCCGTACCATTATATATAAAACCGAAAAAACAATCATGTCTGTTGTATGGGAGCCCCCTTAAATTTTTATTTTGTTCTCTTTTATTATTATTTGTTGTTATTTATTATCTGTGAAAGTTTCAACAGTCTAAATATCACGGTTCGTGAGGTCGTACAGCCTGGTGACAGACGGACAGACGGACGGACGGACGGATAGCGGAGTCTTAGTTAATAGGGTCTCGTTTTTACCCTTTTGGGTACGGAACCCCCTAAATAATATATTATAGCACCAGATCTTACGAATCTACACATATAGGTGCCTCATCATTTTAGCCGTTTGTCGCCCACTGCTGAGCATAGGCCTCTCTTCTTCGCGTACGCCATTTGTCCCGGTCCTGGGCTAACCTCATCCAGAAGTGACCCGCAATCTTTCGAATGTCATCTGCCCAACGTATACGGTCCGATACTATGGATAGTCGTAGGTAGCAATTTCATGATCCAAATTTAGAATGTCGCAGTTTCGTCACTGGCTTGATAAAGCCACTTACGAGGAGTCATTGCGAAAGTTTCCATATTTATGAGCTTCCATTCAGCGTCGCGTGAAACGAGCCAAATTAACTCGTAAAAAAGGAAAACCGCGACCCTGAACGTTTTCGGCGGTTATGTTAAAATACGGTTATACCTCTTACGCCGCTACGCGCTACCAATGTCATAATTCATAAAATCCAGTCACAAGTCTGTGGTCCTATTTAAGATTAAGGGTCACCACATACCTAGCGGTTTTCCTCGCGGAATTACCGGAAGTAGCGGAAATTCATAGACAAAATGCTTAATTTGTCTATGGTAGCGGAAATTTGTCTATGGCTTCCATACAAAAAATCTGCTACCATAGACAAATTTCCGCTACTTCCGGTAATTCCGCGAGGAAAACCACTAGGTGTGTGGTGACCCTTAGGTGATAAAAACAGTAAAGGCCTCTACAAACGTAAGCGACTAGTCACCTGCGATTTTTAATACATTGCGATTTTTGATCCGTCGATTGATTTCGTTGCACCTACCTAGATGGCAATGACTTGAAATCGCGCGCGAGTTTTGTGTCAGAATTGAGCCATTGATTGATGATTGTAGAGGCCATAAAATGTCAAAAGATACGTAAAAACAGAAACCCGATTTACCTGAAAGGGGTGCCTGAAATTTTCTACAAAATTGAATACACTGAAAATATCATCTCTACCAGCCCTACAAAGCGTTTAATCTATTTAAAAGGTAAATACTATAGGCTATCTAAATACGATATTTTTTTTAAGTTTCTAGCCATGGAAAGGCTAGATTATTATCATCATCATAAGAATTAAACCAACAATTTGGAACGTTTCCACCGTACGACAATATGGGTCGCCACACACCTAGCGGTTTTCCTCGCGGAATTACCGGAAGTAGCGGAAATTTGTCTATGGTAGCGGAAATTTATCTATGGTAGCAGATTTTTTGTATGGAAGCCATAGACAAATTACCGGAAGTAGCGGAAATTCATAGACAAAATGCTTAATTTGTCTATGAATTTCCGGTAATTCCGCGAGGAAAACCGCTAGGTGGGTCGTTCTCGCGTTTCGTGCAAATCGGTATTATATGCGATTTACCAAAAACCTTGTGATGTTTTAGAGTAACTGTTAATGCAATGTTATTAGATAGGGTCTAAGGTATATTTATCACCATAAAGCAAATGGTAAAAGGTGTTAGTTTTCTGTATATGTGTAATAAATACCCCCTTTTTTCATTCATCTCTACATGAAACTCGTGAAGGTATAACTTTAGCTTTAAATTTGACCTCAAAAAATTTGCAATAGAATCCTCGTTGTTTGTCCAATCAACAACTAATTAAATTAAGATTTTAATCATATAATATTAGCATCTGGATACTAACAACTAAAATTTTACAGCCATATAAGTGTATGGTTCCAACAATTTCTTCATTACCGCCGCGAGAAAGAGATTATCTATATTTCGGTATATAGAGACGATGTATAGCGGCTACCGTCGGTAAAATATATCGTTCGTGGCTCAGTTGGCCTCTTGCTACCGCAGGGTACGCCCTTGTGTCGCTATTGGCGAACTTTCGTAGATTCTCTGGTGTCGAAAAGGGGTGTGGTACGAGTTTTAATTCATCGCCATCCAGCGATTTATACAGTAAGTACCAAGTGTAATTCGTTGTAATTATATCTATTACATGTGTTTTTAAGTTGCCTTGCACGTGGCTTATTCTGGAAATTGAAGGTCAGATATCAATCGACTTAGGCAGCCAAAACTACTAAAACTTCATTCATATCTGTTTCATTCACTTCTTTTCCTTCCAATTTTAGAAGGGAAGGTAATGAATGAATTAAGAAGGTAATGATAATTATGTTCGAGGTTATACATTCAAAGAAATTAACGAAAATGAAGGCATCGACAAAAGAATCTTCTGATGTTAAAAAATTTAATAAAGAGGTGCCAGGTCTGGATTCATAGTCTGAAAACGACATACCTGGTGAAATACCGAAGTTTGATGAAACAAATACAGAAAAGCTACCTACTCGTATACTCAACGACAAAACTTATGGTCAGAATCAGGACTCCCCGACCATTCGAAACATTATTAATATAGATGATGCTGCACTCCTCGACCAAATTGATGACCAGACTTTTTTGGAGACAAGCAAAATAGATTCACCTAATACAACCATAAATGCCATACCCATACCATAAATACCAGAACCCATAAATAAAACGGCAGAATATCTCCTTAAGTCACAATATTGCCAAACGTTAAATTTGATTGGCAGAACTCTAAATTTTGTCTAAAACCTAGAGCTTCAATCCGGTCAACACGAGTTCAAAAAATGTATATCTGGTACTACTGAGCAGGAAATTTTTACAACGGATACTAAAAATGATACTATACTTTACTTACTTACTTACTGCAGTGGCGCAGCGACCCAAAGTGGATCTTGGCCTCCGACACTAAAGATCGCCAGGCTTCTCTGTTCACAGCCGTCTCTGTCCAGTCAAAGGCGCCCAGCGCGGTGAGGTCCTTCAGCACCTCATCTTTCCAGCGGTACTTAGGACCTAGGACGCCCAGATGGTCTTCGACAAGGCGGCTGGCCAGAGTATGCTCTCCAGACAGCATCGATCTTCACCCATACGAACTACGTGTCTGAGCCATCGGAGTCTGGCGGCTTTGGTTTCCCCAATGATGTTCAGCTCGGACACCAGATCTTCAATTTCCTGGTTCTTACGGTGCTTCCAGGTTCCATCCTCTCTGCGAATGGGTCCCAGTATTTTGTGGTAGATTCTTCGCCCAGCCACCAGCAGTGCCTGTTCTTCTTTTTGAGTTAGTGTCCAAGCTTCACGTCCTTATATGTCAATATTGGTCTTATAATGGTTTTGTATAAGCGCAGTTTCGTCTTTCTGATCATTAGCTTGGACACACAAAGAGCGCTCTGGGTCTGGACCTGTATCTCGTCTTCCCTCTGGTTAGGTATCAGTAACGATGCATCCAAGATACTTAAACCTATCCACCCCCTTGTACGAGGTATATCCTACCGTGGGAAGTTTCCTACGAATCTTTGTGTTTCTGTATCTCTTCATATAAAGGTATTCA
The DNA here is from genome assembly GCA_911728535.1 of Pammene fasciana. Lineage (NCBI taxonomy): Eukaryota > Metazoa > Arthropoda > Insecta > Lepidoptera > Tortricidae > Pammene > Pammene fasciana. The sequence continues at coordinate 11,418,007 of OU452292.1, forward strand.
GTTTTTTCGTGGTTAATTCGTAGGCCAACCTTTACAGCTTCTTCCTCTAGTTTCTGGGCGGACCTGCAGACGCTTGCTTCGGTTTCTCGCATATAAGTGCCAGATCGCCAGCATACCCTACAATCCGATGTCTCCCATTTAACTCTACTCCGCCATCAGGAACAGTGGCCTTCTTAATGATATATTCAAGCGCCAAGTTAAATAAGCTAAGGGAGAGCGCATCTCCTTGTTTGAGCCTATTTTTAGCTTTAGGCTTTTCTGAAATCCACAAAGAGGACAATACAGCTCTGGGCACATTCCCACTTCCGACCAGATATGCTGAATTATGTGGAACACTCTTTCCCGTTAGGGCTGGAAGTATGGAGGTACGGCTTAATACTTCCATACTTCACTTGGCAGTCAGTCAATGCCAGGAGCTTTGTTATTTTTTAGCCTCATGATCGCCTTGGTGACTTCATCAAAAGATGGTGAGGGCACTGGTTCGTAATTGCTTTCTGCTGCTATGAAAGTGTTCTGACATAACGGGCAGTTGAGAAGGTCACTAAAATAATTCCTCCACAGGTGTTTCTGCTTCTCTGGGTCAAATGTAAGGTTACCCTCATTATCCTTTCTTCCTTGTCACCCTTACCTCACGATAAAAGAGTCCAGTCTCAGATGCTATTATGAATATTTCCATACTTGATACCAAATCGTCTAGGTGTTTCCGTTTCGCCTGCCTTATGGTGTTTTTACAATTTTGGCGCATCGTCGCATATTTAGCAACCCATATGGTGTCTTGGTCCGCTAGTATCTTAAGATGCCTTCTCTCTTCCACTGCCTTTTCACATTCTGGGGTCCACCATTTAATGTTTTAATCGATACTACCTACATAATTTGCCAAACTCAGGCAAGAAATCAGAAGAATATTAAAATATCTAATTACTTTAAGATAAATTTAATCATAAAAACTATAGGTAGGTACGCGAAAGAACTCTGACACGCATGAGCTGGTTTATAGTTGTCATTATCATAGAGTAACTTATTTAGTAGAGCAGCACAGCCTAAGAACTTTTTAAAGCTCAAGTCAATTGCGCCCTCTATCCGAAAGCCCCCTAAAGTTACCGTAAATGTAAGAGGAAATGTCACCTGCACTGCTACTCCATCTAGTAGCTACTAGTGTACTACTAGTACGCAAGTCAGCTTGATTCGTGCGCAGTGCTTTAGACACTCACTCTTAATGTAAATTTTTTTAAGAATGGTTTTTTTTCAATAAATACAGCTTTTATGTTTGATTTCATGAGTTTGTTTCATTACATTCTATTAGAAAAATTACCATCCCATGGAATTTTCATTTCTTTCCTTTTTCAATCATTACCATCTCAGCATATTTCATTACCAGCGCGTAGTTCATTACCAGAAGTCTCATAAAATAGAAAATAATAAGGTTATGACGGTGCCCTTCCCATAAAAATGTTAATCAATGAATCCACTCTTCATAAACACCAAAAAAGTTACCAAAAAAGATAAAAATTACAAATCAAGAGAATATCACCGATTTGCACGAAACGCGAGAACGACCCAGGTATGTGGTGACCCTATATATCATTCCTGTCCGTATATTATCATTCCTGTATCTTAATTTTAATATAATGTTATGTTTCAAAGCTTTTTATGAGCCATGTTTGCTGAAATAAAGATATATAATAATATCGTGCCTTGAACTAGTCTCCTAGTAAAGTCTCAGGTGTCTTATGTCCAACTATGCATAGAAACGATGTAATTAAAACCAAAAAACGTATGTCTGCGGTGGCTTATTCTTACCACTGATTTAAAGGTCGAGTTACACTAGAAATCATAAAGCAATAGAAACAAAACAGTTTAAGAATGTAGCCGCCTTCGCGTGACTGGATATAATTTTATTCACCTACAATGCCGTGGGGAGCAAAAAGAAATGAAAAAGGGTTTGCTAAGAAACGCATTAAAAGTAAGGCGATAATCGTAATGGATGGTCTCCTATTGAAAGTTATAATAATAGACTGTGTATTACGTTACGTAATGCCTTCTAAAAGTCAAATCATTTCATTTTGTTGTTTGTTTATTCAGATTTATTGTTTTTTGATATCAGCTTTCGCTTTGTGACTTCACCTGGGAGGAAATAGTTATTCAACCCTTTTACTCCCTTAAGGTATGATTTCTGGGATAAAAACTACCTATTCTACTTATATCCTTCCCCAGAACTCAAACTATTTCAATATCAAAATTCATCTAAATTGGTTCAGCGGCTTTTCAATTAGGTAGCTAGCCCATATAACCATTTCGGTCGCAGAATCGTCAAAGTAGTAACTAAATGTCAGATGTGTCGTAACAGTGTCGTAACAGTTACTACACTTTGCGACTGTGTTCAGTTTTGGTTACTTAGTGTGGTAACAGTGTGCACACAATGTGACCAAATTTGTTTCAGTAACTAAGTGTCGTCGCCGTGTGTACACTTTTCGGTAACAAGGTGTCGACACATTGTGTAGACTTTGCGACCACAATTTGTACACAATGTGTCGTAACGGTTACCGAACTGTTTCGAAACATTGTGACCGCAAATGACAATATAAAATACCTCTTGAAAGCCAAGGTTTGTCAAACTTTACCATTAGTGTCTCGTGTGCTCGGAATCCTAGTAAGTCATCATGAGCGATCCAAATGATAATAATCGACCAAAACCATATAAACACTCGTCAACATTTTATAGAAAAGTGGGAATATTTCACTTAAAAGTTCAGATTTCGTTCCGCCACTTTTTTTTTCCGTAATAACGTTTATATAGTTTTTAACCACATCATTGTATTTATGAAGACCTGATTACCTACGGCCACTGAAGATATTTAAATAAAATGATATATTAGCAAAGTTATAAGACATTTAAAAAAAATACGAAATTTTCATGAAAAATGCAATTCCGCTTCGGTAGGGGTGCACTTTGCGCATCCATTAAAATTAAAAGAAGACAAAATTTTCATTTAATTTCAAATAATAGTTACCTAGCACCCTTCTGAATATCGCATCGTGTTTCCTAAGAGAGTACATTAAATTTCGTACATTAAATAAAAAAACGAAAACAGCCATTTCTCTGCGTTACGTTTTGCGCAACCATCATGCCGTTTTGTGGCCTTTAAGCTTTGGTAGTATTTGTATTTTGAATAGTGGCAATACCAAAGCAGCTTTGTCTATGGTCAAAAAGGCGGCAGCGGCTATATTTTTGTCAGACCGATGTCAACTTTATCCGGAGTGAAAAGTGCCACATTTTTCGCAGCGTGCAATTTTTGAGATTTCAAGATAAGTTTTAAATTAATGTCTGTCATTGACGTCATAGTTAGTGTGCACTATTAAGTAAGGCGTGTGTAATTTTCCTAGGTTATTTTAACTAAAAAAAGAGCTTATTCATAGAGTTATTATAGATTTTCTTTGCGCTACGGTCGCCATTATGCCACTTTGCGATACCAATGATATTGCGCTACCGAATAAAGGTTCATGCACACATAGGTTTGCGGTTTCCGGGTGTAAGTTTGCTATATAAAATCAACCAAATGGAACCGTGGATCACCATGGAACTATTTGAAAGTTACGTTTTCAGTCAAATCCTATGGAATCTCTTACTATTTGGCAATTTGACATGATTCTATAGTTCCATTTGGTAGACCGTTCAGCCTTTTGTCTGCAGTGATTAAAAATGTAACCTTACCATACCAAATCGTGTTTTTTTGTACCTAACTATGAGCGCCAAAATATCTCGGCTGTGGTGGGTTCTTTCCATCCCTCGGTTAACAATCGAATGTTCATTTAAAATATATTATGTCAAAATCATACAATGTATGCGCCACTCTATTAACTATTAACTATTTTGCGTCACTCTGCGCGACCGACTCAACTATTCTGCGTCACTCTGCGCGACCGAATCGTTGAATATTTACGTCACCTTTGCGCTATTTGTGGCAAAAACTACGGCCTGACCCTTAAATAAATATGTCAAATCAAACAGTAATTTAATAGTAATAGATATTATGTTAGGTACAGTAAATTCCAGATGTACGTATTCTAACCTAAATTCTTTTTAGGCAGAAATGACAAAGATGTTCACAGCGCTGAAATTCCTCGATCAACTGTTGATAATGCATCTAATTGTAATGTCAATAAAATGCTGACAGCAACAAACTCGAGTGACTTCGTGGTTGTGGGCCATAACAAAATATCGTGGTCGATTACCCAACAACTTGGTACCAACAAAATCATTTTTTTGCCATTCTCCTCCATCAACACTACTTACCACGGCATGGCTCTTACACTTTGAGAATATCTGGAAACAAATGAGTACAAGGAGCCATTTTACAAATCCGGTAACTTTGTTACTACTTTTGGTCGCGCGCCGACCTGTGTCTACACAGTGTCTACACAGAGTCGTAACATTGCGACTACTTTGTGACTGGAATTTTCCTCAGCCTTAAACCATATTTTTACATCCTAATTACCAAGTTTAGTACTAAGTAAAGCCTTATTTTTATTATTTAAGTATATCATATGCATTGGAGCACTAAAAATGTAACAAATAATGTAGTTATGAACACATGCACTGAGAAGTAAATAATTTCATTGCTGGCCAAACTAAAATAATGTGGCTGCGCGTTGATAAAATAACACTTAGATAATCAAATCCCTCGAGCAGTTTAATTTCCCATAGTATTTTAAGTCATAATATAATATAAATCCAAACAATAAATACTTATTTCTTATAAATCCTGTTTAGGGATGGCGTTTTAATGTACGTCACTTATGTTTATTATTTAAGTATTTTTCCATCTGACAGTTCCTATTTGAAACGAACAAAATGACCGAATGAACGAATGATTTTGGAATAACTAGTCGCAAACTGGTAACAATGTGTGCACACGGCGACGACACTTTATGTCAAAATGTGTCTGCGTCGACGCTTCCCCATTTCTGGTAGCGGTGTCGTAACGGCGACGACACTGCGACCGAAATTGTGACCGGAAAAGACGGTGTCGACGCAAGATGTGTCTACACTGTGTCGTAACGGCGACCGAAAATGGTTGTATGGGAGGTTCAACACCCTCTCTTGTTAACCCTAAGATCAACTGATTACTACTAAGTACTATTTACTATTACTAGACAGCATGTGGCAAGTACCCTTTCCAAAAAATAAATAATAGTATTTCATACGGAATGGCCACGCTACGCCCCGCCCCGATTGGAAGTACCTCACCCTGCGGTAGTCGATTGGTAGGAAACTAGTAGGTTATCAGCCAGGTTGCAGGCAGCATTCACTCAGGGCATATCAGTCCGCCTGCAGTCCGCCTGACGATATCGGCCTATCAGTTGTTCGGAGCCGGCAAAGTTTTGTTCTAACTGACATGCCGAAATCGTCAGGTGCAGTGGCGTAGCTAGCATGGGTGTCACCCGGTGCGGATAACTTTTAGTGCCACCTCAAAAATCAATGACGGAGAGGACGGTTGTTGAAAGAGCCTGTCTGTGAAGAGAGTGTCCTGAGTCCTCATGGGTGTCACCCCTAAGCAAGTGACACCCGTGCGGGCCGCCCCCACCGCCCCCCCTAGCTGCCACTGGTCAGGTGGACTGCAGGCGGACTGATAGTCGGTGGCCGCCTTCACACATTGAAGCTCAAACGAGTTATGTGGTATGGCGTGTCGGCCCTGTGCCCTTACCTCCGTAGAGTGCAGCCCGAGCTTCGCTGATGATCTCGGCAGAGGTCTTGCGCCGCGGCGGCGCGTAGAAGGGGGCGCCGCCGGCACCACGCCGCGCGTCACGATCACTCATTGCCTCTGTTTCTGTGCAAAAAATATTACCCTCTTTACTACAAACATAAAGCTTTAAAGAAATGTGAAGAGCTTTTAAAGGTCAAGTTAATGTTTTATTATTTTATTGTATGATTATGACGTGCAACACTAATCAATCCATCAAAGTATAGGAACTTATCAGTTACATGTCATAGGTGGAGAGGAAGCGACGAAAACTCTCTCGTTAGTTTACTAAACTATGCTTATTTCTAATTCCTGATATCTGGCAGCTGTCATAAAGTGGTGGAGGACAAATTGCCAAAAGTTTCTGATGGGGGAAAATAGTCCAAAACCACGTATAATGTAATTCAAAGTTTGCCGCCTACTGTTTCTGTTTTCGAAATAATACGCAATGTTTTTTGTAATAATGTTAAAATATAGGCCCGTCCTGTATAAATTCCACAACTTCGGCAGTTTTTACCTATTTCGGTATAACTTTTTTTCTAATTCAAAAATTTTGCTAGCCTATCGCTCTGACCTCTCCGCCCATTAAAAGCTGCCAGATGCCCGGATCTAGCAATAAGGTTAGTATTGCAATCTAATCAGACGGGTTTTGTTGCTCTCATTATATTGTGTCATATGTGACGTGGCCAGCTCTTAGTCCATCAACTCGGGTACAAGTTACAACTACTAAGGTTAAGTTGACATGTAATGATGACAATCAGATGCACAGGCTGCCGTATTTTGCTAACACGTTAAAACAAATTGTAACTAAGTAAGTATTAACATAAACGGACTGGTCCACCCCAAAGTACAAATGTATAAATTATTCGATTACTAAAACTGGGGCATGAGCAAGGACGCGTCTGCTTGTCTAATTCTCTATTGCTGGAAGAACACGCGATTTGTTGTATGTCTGTCGAGCTTTCTATTACTTTCTGTCCGTGAATGACTCGGAGTTGCTTCGCACTGAAGACGAGGGCTGTTTGCGGATATAATTACGAAATCCAACAATTATTGGACAATTAAAAGCTACCTAAGCCGCATTTTTCTGTTTACTAGTGGTAAGCTGCGGAGTGCAGCATTATCTATGATTAAATATTTTATTTATTCAGGGTCGCATTATTAACATTATTGTACCTCTGTGCAATTACTAGCGTGAGAACTGGAAGCTATATGATTGCACGTGCGTCACCTGCGTCTGTCCCATTTATTTCTATAATTAATATAAGTATATTTTAAGTTCTTACTTGTATATTTTTTTTACTTAAAATACAGCACAATACATATATTCTTTACTGCACACCTCGATAATATAGAACAGTACGGCTAGACCTTACGTACCTTACCTATATTCAATAACTAGAGATCAAACCAAATAATTTGCATACACACAAACAATGAAAATTATAAATCGAAAGCATACGTAAGTAAAGCACAAAAAAGTACGCAGTTTTTATCAAAAATAAAATGGAAAATCATATGCAGCCCCTCGAGGATTTAAATTAGTTGCAAGTGACTTTTATACAGCCATATAAATAAAGGCCAGTTAATGTTTGTAAAGGTACATGGATTGATGTATGAATTGATATATAATAAGTTAAAACTCATACACGTCTTTCACGCATAAATTGATTGGAAAAATCTCGCCACAATCGACCAAATTTGAAAATACTGAAGGTAACAGTTAAAACTATTAAGTTAATGTTTAAAATTACAAAATAATTACGCATACCATTGAAACCTTATTTTAAACCTCACGCACTACCAATCACTTCGACTTTCTTTGAATTAATAAATTCAAACTTACAAATTATACAAAACAATAATTTAACACTAACTAAACTAAATAAATTAACTACCAAATATAAGTAAACAACGTACCTAAGCCTAAAAGAAAACAGACTACAATTTGTTTGTTTACGTTAATTTATGTTGTAAAAATATCGTAGAGCACGGGTGCCATGAGCGGCGCGCTACGCGGCACTGCCGTAGACTCGTAGCGGCGTAGAGGGACCCTTGTTGTTCAACAAATTCAAAGAAGGATGTTTGTAATAGCTAGGTAAATACTTGGTCGTCGACAAGGTTATGTTAAAGCTTATCTATTTAGGACTAATGATTTGAGAAATACGATCTTACAAACATATGTATGTATATTTGCTGTCTTGACGTCATGATTGAGGCGTTGAATATACTTCCTACTGACGTGCAATTTTAAGCGAAATTAGTCGTGCATAGGTAATTGATAAATAATACTGATGTGCCAAAGGATACTTTCCAAAATTACGAAATTTTCTACATAAGAAAATCTCGGAAAATTTTCTCATTATTTTCCTATATAGGAATTAAAATTTTCTATTTCTTAAAATTGCAATTTGAAATTTTCAAGAAACTGCCGGGAAAATTTCAAATTATTTGGAAACGTTTTTTACTTTGATAGGAATTATGATATTTTATCCTTATATTATTAATTTTTTTATAGTCTGGTGATCCTTATGGGGACATTTCGATTTAAGGGAATCTTTGCACCTACAGTCCGTGAGCTTTAAGAAGAATCTTCGGGAATCAACGATGACACACGGAGGTAATTGCTGTTCTGCTTTTTCATGTGTCACTGTTGATTGATACCCGACGTCTCTTTCTAATACCCGAAGGTTCTTTTTAGAGCTCACGAACTGTACGCATGCTACTAAACAACTTGCTCAACCAATTTATATCCCAGCTTTAAAAGTTAGAATGGTGTTTTGATAATTATCACAATCACAGGGGTCCGAATCTATTTACAATCGCTGATCCAGTGATAACCTTGAAACCGGGGTATCTCAAGTGTAGCTTCCGTGTTATCTAAACAACGCATCGAGGGTCCTTATCATTATCAGTGATAAGAGTTTAATCAAACTTTGTAATTTCATTACTGTTATATTTTATATCCCTACACAGATATGACGTAAGTACAGCCAGCATCAATGCTACTAATTATGGTAATTTTCTACACGAAGGCCGCAAAAATATGTGACACGCTCCTATGGCTCTAAAAATAAGAGCGTGTCACATATTTTTGCGGCCTTCGTGTAGGACGATACTATTGATGCTGACTGTACAAGCATGGCCTTTAATTAGTCTCATTTTATCAATTGACCAAATCATTTACGAATAAAATTACCTAATTAGTCAGATGAACAACTAGTCATTTTAAATTATTTTCTACTAGCTACTTCTAAAACCCTGAAAAGACACAAGCAACAGCTGCATACGGCAGAAATGAAAATGCTGAGATGGGCCGGTGGAGTTACGCGCATGGACAGAATACGTAACGAATATGTCAGGGGGTCTTTCAAAGTAGCGCCAGTAGCAGACAAGCTGAGAGAAAGTAGACTTCGATGGTACGGCCACGTATCGCGCCGAGATGACAGCTACTCCGTGAAAACTGTACTCAACATCAGTACACAGTCTACAGGACGAGGCAGACGACCAGCCACGTGGTGGTCGACAGTAGAAAGGGATTTAAAAGCCCAGAAACTTTCGCCAACGACAACCCGGGATAGAATATCCTGGCGCCGATGCACAAGGAGGCCCGACCCCAGATAAACTGGGACAAGGGCAGGAAGAAGAAGAAGAAGACTAGCTACTTCTAAAACGTAATAATTCTGTGAAGCTATGAATGACTCGAATTAATGATATAATGATTAGGTACAGTCGCCTCAAATAACAACTTGCACAAAGAAGGCAATAATATGCTCTATAATAACACCGCTTTTGGCCCTACAATACAAATAAGATAAGATTGTGTACCTATATTTTTGCGCGCTACGTTGGGGGAATATTATTGCCGGTGATAGTACAAGTTGTCTGTAATCTCCAATCTCCTTAGATACAAATGTAGCCAATGCGCTTCATACCCTAGATTTAGGAGTACTTACCTACGACATACGAAGCTCATTTCCTCAATCTGAACGATATTATTTATTATATTGATTACTTTGTGAAATAATATGGAGAGTAAAATCTATCTACCCCTAACAATAAGAAAAAGCTACGCTTAAAATAGTACATTACGCACCTAGGGCGGTAAAATAAAGAACGGCTCAGATCGCGGATATTTGTGGCCCGAACCGAAGGTAAGGGCCATAGACAAGCGATCTGAGGCCTTCTTTATTACCGCCCGTGGTGCGTACACAATTTTACGTCTTCTCCTGGGTGTGAAGTGAGATTTTCGCTGCGTGGGCGTAAAATCTCACTTACCGCCCAGAGTGACGTAAAAATCTAAACGATTTAACCCATTCACTGCTAATGACGACATGTTGTCGTCACGGCTATACGAAGCATTTTCGCTACATAGCGGGAAACCCATGTCATCGGCTACGGCGTAGCGCTACGCGCGTAGCATAGCAGTGAACGTGGTGATACGGTTCTATTTTAAAGGTGTTCACCTCTTTATACCAAACCTATATACTTGTGTTGTTTCTACTGTCGTGGGGTTGTTTTTACGGTCAATTGATAATTACTTAACTTAATAAACACTTCATACGTAGCAGAGTACCTTGCAGAGTTGCGGAAGGTTCCCAAACATAATAGGAAAAGTTGTCGGAAATTCTAGAACTTACACAAGAAATATAGGAAATTTTAAAAAACGGGATATTTTAATCCTCATTCAAAATTGTAAAATTATCCCGCTTGAAAATTTTGGCAATTCTGGAAAATGGTATCGGTGTATCCGAAAGCAGGTGTGTATTGTGACGCTTGTCGAATGAAATGAACGCTTGTGAACGACCAGTAATGTAGAGGTTTCTAACCAACCGCTACAGTATCTAGGTAGGTATTCTGATAAAGACTAGGGTTAACAATTAGCCTAGTCCCGTGAAACCTAGCCTCGATCGATGCGCAGCCGGGAGCCAAACGTAGGGCGTCGCTTGGCGACGAGCCACTGGTAAACAAAAGCGGCAGACCATAAATTAAACTAGACGCCGCTAGTACCATCGCCCACACTGTTAACTGCCCATCGGTGGACCTTATCACTTTTGCAATAAGGTCCACCGATGTACAGCGAGTGTTGCAGTTTGTACTAACTCCATCAAGCGGCGAGGGCTACGGGAGATTGAGACCGATGGAAACAAATCATAAGAACTACAACCAGTGGTCACGATCCTCAATAATGAGGGATTGACAAAAAAGAAGTACACTCGCCAAGCCTCTCGAACTATATTTACCTCAATGCTGTCGCAGCCAAGAAGTACACTTGTCAGTGAAGCAGATTCAGATTGCCATGTACTTTCTCTCCTTCTCCTTGAGAGCCTGATTCGACATGATATCCACTTTTCTGACTCTCATCTCTGAAACCCCTTTCACTTGATTTATGTATACTATTCTTGGCTTTCCTCTCCTTCCTTTTACATTTCTCGTATCTCCGCCCCAACATGTTCCCTCTTTTATTTTCAAAGATTCTTAGATGTCTTCGTTCTTTAACTCTATAAAAAAATTCTTCCCGGCCGTCTATATCTCTATAGTCTCTGGTATTAGGTACCTAAGGTATTAGGTGCTCCAGTGAACCACTGGTTCCCTCCATGACTCTAACTTACAATATATTAACTAAGAATACTAAGATATGTAAGTACTTAAAAACTCACCTACCGCAAGCACTGACTAAAAATTCCACTAAATATGGACCGTTATTCTGATGGAACATTTTCGATACGATTTCGAGTGGTTTTCTAATCTAAGCTATCCAAATTCCGGAATTACCTTACAAAAATCCTTATACCTTTGCTTCCTTTTCACCGTTCTGTCGAAACTTGAAAACTAGATTACCAATAATTCATGAGCATTGCATTTTCATGTTTCACGTGATTTTCTTAATAAATGTGAATTTCATAAATTAATAAATAATGATATTATATTCTCATTCATTTCGATTAAATTATGATGGATTGTTATGATTAAATTCGAGTGTTTACAATAAAATGATTGGACATGACATAATTATATCACGGACCGTAGAGAAAGTTTATAATTTATAACTTCATGAAAAATATAGACAAAAACTGAAAAGGTTTTATTATATTTAATACTGGTGACTGGTGTTAAAAAAACTTCTGGCAATATTACAATTTTATTAGCCTAATCGACAATCACAGTTGAAAGTGGTTGAACTTGCAGTTTAACCTTCACAACCTTTTTTTGTTACCCAGCAAAACAGTCGTTCATAGCCTTCACGTAGTGGTTATATCCTCTTTGATAGCCTTCATAGGATACGTGACTGGAAAAAAACGGTCCGATAGAGAGTTATTGGCTGTCGTTACTAAAGTTATCGTCGAACAAACTCTCAAAACAAAAAGCCATCGAAATGTCGAGACGTCCCAGTAGCCAGAAGTTGTTTGTAAGAACTCGCTTCGCTTCCGCTCCGCTTGTTCGATTAGCATACGGATAAATGGTTGTGCATTATTTGGTTGCGCATTAATCGCTGGAAGGACATGAATCCAGGCCATAATAAAAAAAGACCAACTGTCACTGTCAATGTCAAATTGACAGTTATCACAGACTTCCTGCAATTCCTGCATGTTGCTGTTGCATTGCATTGCATTACACGTCTGCATTGTTTATCTTGGTCACCTTACCTTACGACCCACTTCGCTGTTTTGTTTTGTTCAATTTCTTACCTTTTTGATGACAAGTTTTGTGCAGTTATTGCGTGATTATTACAAGAATTATGAGTACCGGAAGAAATCTTTTCTTTTACGAGTTATGTAGGCTATGCCTTGAAAATGCCGGCGTTAAAGATGGGTTCGAGTCCGGGGAGTTTCTTGCAGACATTTATGCTTGCACAGGAGTGAAAGTATGTCAAATTAATATTTATATGTAAAGCTATTAGTCGGCTGATTCACTAAATGCCTGTAATATAATTATGTTAGTATCTCTAAAGCCTTGTCCAGATTATGCGCAGAAAAGCGCGCGGCATATTTCCCAGCAAAACAGATATTCGAACTGCCGCGCACCTAACACGTCCACATTACGCATGGCTCCTGCGAGCTTATGTGTGGCCCGCCTTACCGTTCTTATACGGCTTAACTCTGACCGCCAAAGACGTCAAATCACGCGTACGGAAAGTCGTGTCTTTGGCGCCAGCGCGTGATATCACGTCCAAAAATATAATCGAGTGGGCTCGCGCAAATTTAGCTCTGTCGTCAGTGGCACGATTTATCTGTCCGATGCTTGGAGGTCAAAGGGTTGAAAATTGTTTATTGACTTTTATATCATTTTGTTTTTTAACTCCGTTTACCAACAACAGATTAAAATGAACACTAGGTGGAAATGCAGCTCTATCACATGAGTCGCTTAACTTCAAACTCGGGTAAACCCATCTGTCAGATTATGTGATTTTAGTATTAAGAAAAGGTAATATTTAGAGATGCGCCGAATATAGACTTTACCGAATACGAATATTCGGCCGAACGTTCGGTTCAGATCTTACCGAACCGAATATTCGGCCGAATTATTTGGTAAATCTAAACAGGTTTATGCAGGTCCGCGCGGCTCGAAGAACGCGATTTTTTTATTTCTAGTAAAATAATATGTGTATGCGACCTTTTGGCATTGTCAATGACAATGTCAACATTTGCAATTGTTATTGATAATATTGATGGTGAATTGGTGACAGACGCTGATATGGTGCTTAAGGGGCTACTTTGAAAAATTATAGGTTTTTTCAAACGCTCTAGTGACTAAACAGGAAAAGGGAGTGAATTTATTTTCGAATATATATTATAAGACTATATACTCTTGTTTTTGGCACAAGCCGAAACACGATTGCTGAAAGTTGCCTCGATAGAAAAATAATCCAAAGTTGGGTCCTTTTTCCCCTTATTTTTCTTAGCTTACGTAAACTATATTAGAGATTAAGCAATATAACTAAGTAAAAAATATGGTATTCTGGTTTATCAAAAAGTCACAGAAGTAAAATTAGACAAAACTTTATAGATTCGCTTATTTATCGTAGTTTGTTCAAAAAGTCTGATCCTTAAGAGCGCTGCATCTCTTTCTTTCGTGCACGGGAGCCATAAACGTGTCTCTAACGGATGGGCGTGGCTTGTCCGAATCGAGGAATGGCCTTAAACTGAATAATAAAGCTTACAAAAATCAAGTTTTCTGTATATCTTTTAATAACTTAACTTTTAAGAGCTAAAAATTGTATGAATTGTTAATTTATTATAAGATAAATATCATATGTTTATTCGGTAAATATTCGGCAGTTTTACCGAATAATTCGGCCGAATACCGAATATTGAAAAACACGCCGAATATGCCGAATACCGAATAATTACCGAATATTCGGCGCATCTCTAGTAATATTTTAGTTGTAGATATTTGCTGAGCCAGTCGAATGCATTTACCCGAGTTTGAAGTTAAGCGAAACACATGTGCACATGTCACAAGACATCCTTTTAATTTAACCCATAATTGCATAGTGAAACAAAGTACTGCTTAAATTATTTACTTTGATATTAAGTATAACTGCTGTTTTTAGTTTCATATGTGGTAAAGAATTAATAAATATTTTTAGTGAATTAAAACTACTAAGACAAGAATACTTACCATAGTTACCATTTGTTTTTATAAGTATCTGATATTTCAGCATTCAAATCACATATTGTTTTAACATGTTTTATTTGTCTTCAAATGTAGGGGCAAATTCTATTCTTGTCCACTTCTAATACTTATTATTTATTGCTTTATACGCTACAACATATTTGATGGCAAGGAATTAGACCTGCTCCCTGCCGACACCGGCTAACTGAGTAGCTACGGACCTCCCATAAGCACTTATAGCATTAGCATTATGATAAGCACTTTCCTATAACATGTATGGTTTACTGCTGTCTTGGCAGGCTGACTAGTGACTATTTTGGCCTACCTATTGTGCATTCAGCAGAAATGGCTAGCCTAGTCTCATTTTCTAATATATATTTTTTTTGTTCTAGATTACTCATTCAGACAACTTACCGCACAAAATATGTGTTAAATGTTCAGAAGTGGTCCAAAGAGCTAAAGAATTGAGAATACTAGCCTTGAAAAATGATGCACATCTAAGAGCCTTGTTTGGTGACAGTCCAGTTGAATCTGATGCGGAAACTGTAATCCTTGAGGTAATGTATACATTAGCAGTATGAACCTTTTCGTCAATTTATTTTATCCAAGGCCTTGTAGGACTACATATTATTTGGGAGTAAAATGAATCAACTTTTCGACTGCTCTAGCTATGTTTGAACCAGTTCCTGTTGTCCGATTGAGCTGAAATTTAGCATACCTTAATTTAGCGTACAGTCGCGTTCATAAATATCTATACAGCTAAACGCAAAACATGTAAACACTTATTGTCACTGTCATAAGGGTGTATAGATGTTTTCGAAGCCTTGGAAATGCTCATATATTTGTGTACTCGACTGTACCTTGTATGATGATGAAGGTAATAAGAACTTTCATGGAACAATCTTTTTTTTATCTCATTGTGTTTGGGTTTGTTCTTGTTGAGCAATAGACGACTTTTAGTCTAGTTTATTTTTTTCTTTTTTGCAGCCTTGCAACAAAGCTGCATCAGAATGTTCAGATAGTACAAGTCTTAGTATGTGCAAAAGCTCAAAAGAAAAATTAAGTTTACTCCTACGAGATGGTGAGGAAGAAAATAGCACTAAGGTATAATTTTTCTACGGAGCCGACCACATTTATCTATGGAGTCCGCTATATTGAGCCTTAAGCACACTGTTAAATACTACACTACCAGAAACACGTCAGTCTATTCGTGTTTTTTAGACTTATCAAAAGCATTCAACCTAGTTTCCTATGACTTGCTATGGAACAAACTTAAAAAAAGCAATGTACCTATTGATGCCATAAATATCCTATGTTACTGGTATAAACATCAGGAAAACAATGTAAAGTGGTCAAACAGCTTATCGGACGCATACAGGTTGGAGTGCGGGGTGAGGCAGGGGGGGTTAACCTCACCTTTGCTTTTTAACTTGTATGTGAACGAGCTGATCGTTGCGCTCAGTAAACAGCACGTTGAATGCCATATCGATGACATTTGCGTTAACAACTTATCCTACGCTGACGATATGGTGTTGCTGAGTGCATCGGTTTGCGGTCTCAGAACACTGTTGAGGACATGTGAAGAATATGCGTCTCAACATGGACTAATCTATAACGCTGCAAAAAGCGAGACTATGGTGTCTAAAGCGGGGTCCAGGGGACCACTACATGTTCCTTCGCTTGTCCTTAACGGAGTCCCTCTTAATAGGTTCAACAGTTCAAGTACCTCGGGCATGTACTAACTGAGGACTTGAAAGATAACGCAGACATGGAGAGGGAGCGTAGGTCGTTGGCGACACGAGCGAACATGATCGCCCACAGATTCGCTCGTTGTTCAACTCCAGTAAAAATAACCTTTTTTAAGGCGTATGTACTTCTTTATACACTAGCAATCTGTGGGCGCTGTTAACTCAGAAGTCGTTTAACGCCTACGCGTCCAATATAATAACGCGTTCAGGGTGCTGTTGCGGCTGCCGCGTCACTGTAGTGCATCGGGCATGTTCGCAGAGGCGCGCACCGATTGCTTCTACGCTACTCTGCGCAAGCGGTGCGCGGCGATGCTCTGCAGAGTTCGCGCCAGCCGCAACAGCGTCCTGGCCTTGATCGCGGACCGGCTGGACTGCCCCTACGTGAACCACTGCATCACTGTTCACATGCGGCCGCCAGTAACTTAGTTTTTATTTTGTTTGGTAATGTTTATTTTTATTTCGTTTATTTATTTTAATTTAATTTAAGTTGACATATTCATATTTATTAGTGTCCGACCGAAGTTTCGGTTTCGGTTTCGGCCAGTTTCGGCCAAAAAACCGTGTTTCGGCCCAAGTTTCGGTTTCGGCCAAAAAACGGCCGAAACTTTCGGCCGCGCCGAAACTTACAACATTGAGCTTAATCGGTCCACAAGTTCTGTCTCAGTAACGTTTTTAAGTGATAATATAATAATAAATAAGTATCAAAAAAGTGTACATATGTGTTTGGAAGATTATTTCATCAATTATATATGATAATATCATTTAAGTATTAATTTTATCTAACATTAAACTCTCGAGTTCATGCAAGAGACTGCCCAAAGAACTGCGTCGGCCTACGCTGAAATGATACACTTGACGATTTATTTGAAATACTGATTGTAAAATTAAAATAGTCCATGCAATCTTGGCGAATTATTTTATAGAGACTTGTTAACAGCATTGATGTCTCAGTCGATGAAACTTTGCTGTATAACTAACTGCAGTATAACTAATGAATAACACACAAATTTAAAAAATCGTTTTCATAATTTAAAGAAAACATACCAATTTTAATAAAGCACAAATGTTTGTTTTTCCAACTGATATATTCTTCGTACTTTTTTTTAACAAAACGTATTACTTTAACCATAGAGATACATAGATGCTATAAACCTTTAACGCCAGGTATCGAACAAAACTTTAATATTTTTATTTTGTTTACTGATCGTAATTCTGCTCTAAAAATACATCTGCAAGTTTAAAATCGTGTGGGTTATTTATTGCTAATTTTAACGTAGCAGATAAAAAAACCTGATGTCAGACATCTGTCTGTTTCCCACGTTTGCGTACATATCTATGTACGAAAACATGGTCGACTTGTGACAATTGTACTTTCAATAAGGGGGGTAAAATTTTACGTTACAGTTGTTAAAAAGTTACATAATTATGTTTATTCATATGAAACCTTTATTAGAAAATATTTCGTGCTCTGCATTTATTTCGCGAAAAAAAAACTGAAAGAAGAAACGAATTTAGGGATCAAAATACGCCTTACACCGAAATAATTTGGAGTTGTGTACAAACTAGAAAAAATCATGGGATTAGGTTGCCAAGTGGACCTCAGGCTCCGTTGAGTCCGAGCCAGCACAAACGCTAGGAGGATGATCAATCAAAACTTACTAACCTTGTTCTTCTTATACCACCTATCCTGTACAAGTTACAACGGCCTATTGACATTTAACTCAACGATTTTAACGTGTCTATAAAAGTTTCGGTTTCGGTTTCGGTTTCGGCCGAAACTGCACCTAGAGCCGAACCTTCGGTTTCGGTTTCGGCAAAAAAACGTGTTTCGGTCGGACACTAATATTTATATCTAATTGTATCTTATTATGTAATGTGTGGACCATGTTGTCTTTTAATAAATGATATGATTTTGATTTGATTTGATAAACATTTAGAGAATTACTAGTAAAATACTTACAAGTAGGAACTGGCCTAGCATTCATATGTCCAGATGTCTGGCTATTCTCTGGCCCCAGGCGCGGCTGGGGGGGGGGGGGGGGAAGGCTCATTTACCCCCCTCTGAGACGTAAGCCTTGTCTGCTACCGGGGCGATAGGTGCAGACCACAATATTGTTTGTGAAGGACATTGCTCCTCTCTGAATGAATCTGGGATCCGCACATGTCTGGCCCATAATGTTAAATGTTCATTTCTACATATAAGAGAAGACTTTGAGGTCCACAGCTCACAGAGCCATTAGCTCTTATGTAGTCAAGTTGTGTACAAAAAAACCAAAGGAACTTTTTTGGCGTTTCTAGATTTTTTAACTTACTTAAAGCTTACTAACATACTTTATTTGTATTTTTTCAGGGTATCCCAGCATTTAGACAAACAATATCTTTGAGGAAAGATCTGTTTTCGGCGTCATCTCAACCCAGTCTTGTGAGTATCCTTTCACGATAATCTAAATCTTATATTAATTTGTATCAATACAGCAAAAGGATGTCCCAAAATTAATTGGTTGATGACAACCAATTTAGTCTACGATCAGATGAAAGTCACAGGAAGCCATTGGCATTGGCCAGTACACAACGGTTCGTTGTGGAGATCCTTACGAGAGTCCTAATAAAGCAATGTTTCTTTATTTTACCTAAATTTAGATTTCGAAGTTGGTTATTTCATTATAATTAAGTAAAATTAAACATGGCGATAATAGGTTTTTTGTAATAAAACCTGAGAGTAAAAAAAATACACTAATGTATGAAACATTGTACTTTCAGACTCCAACTAAAGCTGAATCTCAACTTAAGAACAAGAAAAGTCCAGAAGAAAAAATATTAAAACAAAAGGTTGAAGAAGAAAATAGATGTAAGAAAATCAAGATAGGCGATAATGAAGAAGTAACGTTTTATTGTAACGTAAGTACCTATGCCAGAGAATTGAAAACCTATACGTATGTAAGACACTAGCTGTTTAAGGGTACCTAAAGTTAGGCCTCTACTCTAGGTACTATAATAAATCAAAACTGTATACCATACCATACTTTGAAATTAGCCCTTTGAAGATCGGTCGGAAAAATCGTGCCTTCTGAGAGCCAGCGAGCGCACGAGGCAACTCTGTAATATTTTGGACATGATATCACGCGCTGGCGCTGTGGGCACGACTTTCCGTGCGCGTGATTTGACGTCTTTGGCGTTCAATGAGTTAATAGTAATGATAAGCGAGTAGCGTCATAATAATATGCTTCTAGTAAACAGGCACCGTCAATTGTTATTTACTTAACTTTTTCTTCAATTAATGGATTATGTCGCATGTTGTAGAATTTGATATTGACCTGACGCTTTGAGTCCTTAGCCTTTTGAACGCCAAGCATCGAACGGAATAATCGTGCCAGCGCGCGCGAGCGCACAAGGCAAACCGGTTATATTTTGGACGTGATACCACGTCCTGGCGCTGAGGGCACGACTTTCCGTGTGCGTGATTTGACGGCTTTGGTGGTCAAACGGTTAACTAGTTATCAGTTTCATATAGATAAATATAAATGGTTGTTATTTATTTATTCCCCAGGAATGCGACAAAGGTTTCGACAAATACAAGAAACTATATCTACACCAGAGGCTCCACAACAAGAAAATATTCTGCCCGCTCGACGGCTGCGGCAAGAAGTTCGCCACCAAGGGCGACATGCAGAAGCACATCCGGACACACACAGGAGAGAAACCATATAAGTGTAAACTGTGTACGAAAGGTTTTTCGCAAAGGGTGAGCTTGAGGCAGCATGTGTCGAGTATACATAGTCCAGATGGAGACACGGAAGATGAAGAAGAGTGATATTAAATGGGCGGAGAGTTATTAAAAAAAAATATAATGACTTTTGACTTTTGACTTCGTACAATATTTTTGGAAGTACAACATGGTCTAAAATGAAAGAATTTTAGAAAAAAGGGTCGGGACTCTAATCATGTCGGGTTCGGCCCTAACATTGGCAATGTCTAATGGTAGACGGGATAAAAACCTTTCAAGAATAAAAAAATCTCAACGAGTGATTTTGAAGCAGTATGTGGCCGTATGCTGAGCATACAAAAATACTTAATTACTGATAAAATATGGGCAGAGGAGTTTTCAAAAAGTATTTCTTCTGATTTTTTTAAACTATAAAATCATGAACTTTTCATATCATTACCGGACTCTTAAAGAGTAAGTAAGATTATGGAAAAATGAGATACGGTGTATGTTACGCACTAAGTGTGTTATTATATTTGTAAAGGTATCGATCGAGGCTCGAATACGATAGAGACTGAATCTGTACAATCTACGACTCAAGACACAAATAAAATAAGGTTATTAAATGAAATACAAACTATGAAAACATTGAAAAAATAATGAACCCAGTAGGATTTTAACCTACATCGAGACACCTTGCCGGGGCTCGGTCGCTTTCCTCAAAGTCCTACTGGGTTGATTATTTTATCAATGTTTTCAAAGTTTGAGTATGAGTGGAATGCACCACTTTAAAAAACATTTAAAATAATTAAGGTGAATAAATCTGAAATCTTTGGTCGTACAGGAAACTATTTTTAGCCCATTGGGCGGTATAAGGGGACATTAGAGGAAGTCAGCTATTCATAGACTAAAGCGGATATTTTGTCTATGGTATCTGAATTTGTGACGTTCCACGGGTGAAAGTACCCTATGGCGGTTGGCGCTTACGTTGCGAAGCATCGCATTAGTACTGCAGCGTCGTTAGAAATAGCGTAAGCGTCAACCGCCATAAGGTACCTTTTTCCCGTGGAATGTCACATTTTTGTATGAAGTCCATAGACATTTCCGCTTTTGTCTATGAATAGCTGAATTCTGCTCTAATTTGTGGTGTCCCTTACTCATTTTGAAGGCTTGCCGGTCGAAAGGAAAATCAAGTTCTTTCTAATATTCAGTATTTATATTACAGCATTTTAAACCCGATTTCTCATTTTACTCATTTATAATATGTAATAAAAACTTTTTGTTTTACAAAATAATGATATTAATCGCTATAAAATGTTTATTGTACAGTCGCCGTCAGATATATCGGAGCAACCAAGGTGAGACAAATATCTGAAAAATGCCTCTATTTTCAAGGCAATAAAGTGCATGTTCCGATATATCTGATGGCGACTGTACACATTACAGTACTGAAAAGCAGAGGTCCAAAAATTGTATATTATCTTCTTACGCCCTTGTTAATTAAACTTAGTAACCTTTGTTAACTAGTCTCTTTTTAACAAACAAGTGTCAAATTGAGATCACGGACGCATACAGAAACCGGACAGTAACTTTTATACTATTTCCGTAACCACAATTGAACCATATTACCGAGCAAAACAGTCGTTCATAGGAGACTAGATAAAACGATCCGATAGAGAGCGTAACGTAGGGGGCGGTGTCTCGCTCGCACCCGTTACAATACTGACATTGGCTTGCAGCCATGTTTGCATTATTGTCCGACGGTAATAAGGTTCACTGTGGTTTGTGAAAAAGCGTAACGGGGCTATCCGGAGATGTATAGGTCCGTGAACGATTTTCGATGGCTTTAGATTTGGCAAATATATATAAATAACACTATTTGTTTATAGTGAAACAATATATATATACCACAGATATATACTTACCTTAAGAGTCGCCAGGCCGCTCGCGTGAACTCGCGTCCCCATACAAACGTAGTTCAGCTAAGAAAATACAGCCAGCTACAGATTTACATACAAAACTTATTTTTGCTATATTTTCTTTGTATTACAATTTTTAGCAACGGAAACGAATTACCGACATAGACCGAGATCTGTACTATTAGAATGTCCATGCCAAATTTCGTGGTTCTAAAGCATATCGTTTTAAAATGAGAGCTAAACTACGTTTGTATGGAAACGCGAGCGTCCTGGCGACTCTTAATGTACATACATTAATTATGTGATATCAAATGAATATCAATGAATGACTGATTTTTTTACTTTGTGGTGGTGGGTAATTGTTTTTTTTTTAGTCTGATCTCAATAATACTCGACTTGTATAGTCAACATTTGTCAGAACATATATATTTTCAATAAAACACTGTTATAAATAAAGGATTTTTATTTTGGTACTGTGGTTATTATTAAGTATACATAGATAGACATTATAAATATTTACAATAACATTTTAACTAGTGCCGTATCCCACTATAACCACTGATGTTTTTTTTATAATATTTCGTAAATTACTATAACTATTTTTCCACTTTCAGTGGTAAAATGCATCTAATAAGAATGCTCGTCGCGATTAGTTTTGATTAACCTTTTCGCCGCCAAGCGTTGAACAAAAATGACGCGCCACCGACGCCACGTAATCGCGTTTTGTCAAGCGAAATTGAACTTTGCGGAAGCCCGCCTAGGTCCCTATTGCACTACAAAGCCTGTCGGCTGTTCCCGACGGTGGCGTCCATGGCACGACTTTTTGATGTCGGCCACAGCCGACTGTGGCGGTGAAAGGGTTAAATTTGTTGTGTGAAAGCACTCAGAAGAGAAGGCAGGCGAGATGTTTAAAATGATCTGGACACGAATTTATTATCCATGATAAGGTTATGTGCAGATTATTTGGAAAACCTTCCTCGTTCAGCTGTTGGCTTCTGGCTTTACAGTGTTTTTCAATATCTGTACACACGGACGATCAAAAATATGTGTACACGACCCTTTGACCGCCAAAGACGTCAAATCACGCGCATGGAAAGTCCGTGATATCACGCCCAAAATATAAGCCAGTTGCCTTGCGCGGGCGCTGAGGGCACGATTTTTCCGTCCAATGCTTGTCGGTCCAATGGTTAAACCCAACAATACAAATAATGGAATTATTGTTATACATTGAGCATATAACTGAATAATAAATTAATTTTAACATGTTGATAGTGTCTATAGTAATAGTTCCTTGAAACCAAATTACATTTTTAACAAATTGTCTTAGAGCCCTGAAAGTATCACAGAAAATTCAAGTCAAAAAAAGGTACATACTTATACATAATGTAGTACACTTCGCACACGAATTCCACGGAATCGCAACTATCGCACGGGACCGGACCCGAGCGCTAACTCAGTTCCAAATTACTCAGACTTCGTGCGCGAACTAGTCCCGGTAGGCTAGTGGAAACTGCCCACACAGTAGGGTCAAAATTGAAGGGATGTTTACAAAAACAACATAACTGCTTAGAGTGGTTGACACTTTTTTAAGAACATTGTTAATCGTTTCAGGTGTCAACCAGTGTAGTCAGTTATGTTGTTTTTGTAAACATCCCTTCAATTCTTTAGACCCCGCCGTAAAGATGTATAGTACAATCGCCATCAAATATATTGGAGCGGCCAAGATACTCAAGAATATCTGAACTTGCACTTTATCACCTTGAATTAGAGGCGTTGTTCAGATATTTGTGACCACCTTGGCCGCTCCGAGAAATCTGATGGCGACTGTATACACATTAATTTAAGATTTAACTAGATTATCAATAATGGTCTCTAGTTTTTGTTAAATGCACATCTACATAAATACTAAAACCTATTTAGGGTGCCATATTTCTTTGATAAAAAATAATCTAACAAATTTTTCATACTTAAAGTTAGGTATTGCGATCAATTTGGCAACTTGTTACAATCTTTTCTAATTTTAAAGAAAACCTCAGTTAGTTAGTCTAGTATTATGAAAAAATATTAAGTTCGGTAACCAATATTCACCCCCAATCTATTATTATCTACGGTTAAATAGTGTCATCGCGTCTCAGTTATCATGTTTTAAAAAGTAAGTGCGGTAGTTATCATATAAACATTTTATAAATACAAACTGTTTTTAATTGATAAGAAATTGATAGGAAAATTGACGTTTTAAAGGTTTTAGGACAATTATTTGATAAGTAAAATCTATAATAGTCAGCAAATGTAACTTAGTCTTGTCGATCAATAAGTCGTAGCAAAAAGTTGTGAAAAGAAAGAGAAAAAAAGCGCTGTACGTGATGTTTCATGTGACATACACAAAGTCCGTTGTATTTAACCTTTTGAGCTTCAATGACGGCCAGTCACGACAGCAAGTCGGACCACCGACGTCAATAGCCGTCCGTCCAAAAACTATGAAATACAGTGGCTAGGAGTTGAGTAGGAGTGTCTACCCTTTTATGATATTTGCCAGTTACTTTGCTTATCAATTTTATTTGCTCTGGCGTCAGGAGCACGGCGTATTACTTCGCCGGTCAAAAGATTAAGATTAAATAGTTACACAGTACGCTGGCCCAATATTACAGGGTTCTATGTTAAATTTTCAGGGTAGTTAAATTTAGACTTTAGTGTCGCTATGACAATGTTCAAATTTCAATTCGATAAAAGTGAAACATAGAGCCCTGTAATATTGGGCCAACGAGTAATGAAGAGAGATCCTAGGGAAATATGTTTAACCTTTTCGCCGCCATGTCAATTAAAGTCGTTCGTGTATCACACGCCAAAACATTTCACAAGCGTAAAAAAAACCTTATGTACCAATATGTAGGTCCAAAACCTCGACTTGATATCAAGTCGTAGCGTGTGGGACACGTAATGTTCTGACTTCATATCAAGTCAATGGCGGCGAAAAGGTTAACAGCCCTTTCGGGTCAAGTGTAAGAGCACTGCAGGTAAATAGTAGAGTCAGTAGCCGACGATGAGCAAGTCGCGTCGCTTGCGGGCGTTTATTCGGTACATTAAGTTTTTTTTCCATTTCGTTACCATTTTCCCATATACTTCTTATGGCGGTAACGGAATGGAAGTATCAAAAAATGTATGAAATGGGACACTGTGCCCTTTTGGGTAAAGTGTAAGAACATTGCAGGTAAACAGTAGAGTCAGTGGAAGGCGTATAACAGCATTAAGAATGTGCACACTGCGACCACGCAGCCGACGATGAGCGAGTCGCGTCGCTTGCGGGCGTTTATCCGGTACATTAGGTTTTTTCCATTCCGTTACCATTTTCCCATAGACTTCTTATGGCGGTAACGGAATGGAAGTAACAAAAAATGTATGAAAATTTTGGGACACTGTGCCCTTTCGGGTCAAGTGTAAGAGCACTGCAGGTAAACAGTAGAGTCAGTGGAAGGCGTATAACAGCATTAAGAATGTGCACACTGCGACCACGCAGCCGACGATGAGCGAGTCGCGTCGCTTGCGGGCGTTTATCCGGTACATTAGGTTTTTTCCATTCCGTTACCATTTTCCCATAGACTTCTTATGGCGGTAACGGAATGGAAGTATCAAAAAATGTATGAAATGGGACACTGTGCCCTTTTGGGTCAAATGTAAGAACATTGCAGGTAAACAGTAGAGTCAGTGGAAGGCCGTATAACAGCATTAAGAATGTGCACACTGCGACCACGCAGCCGACGATGAGCGAGTCGCGTCGCTTGCGGGCGTTTATCCGGTACATTAGGTTTTTTCCATTCCGTTACGATTTTTCCATAGACTTCTTATGGCGGTAACGGAATGGAAGTAACAAAAAATGTATGAAAATTTTGGGACACTGTGCCCTTTCGGGTCAAGTGTAAGAGCACTGTAGGTAAACAGTAGAGTCAGTGGAAGGCGTATAACAGCATTAAGAACGTGCACACTGCGACCACACAGCCGACGATGAGCGAGTCGCTTCGCTTGCGGGCGTTTATCCGGTACATTAGGTTTTTTCCATTCCGTTACCATTTTTCCATAGACTTCTTATGGCGGTAACGGAATGGAAGTAACAAAAAATGTATGAAAATTTTGGGACACTGTGCCCTTTCGGGTCAAGTGTAAGAGCACTGCAGGTAAACAGTAGAGTCAGTGGAAGGCGTATAACAGCATTAAGAATGTGCACACTGCGACCACGCAGCCGACGATGAGCGAGTCGCGTCGCTTGCGGGCGTTTATCCGGTACATTAGGCTGTTTAGCATCGGGAACCTGGAATATACGGACATACAGTCAGCATCAATAGTATCTTCCTACACGAAGGCCGCAAAAATATGTGACACGCTGTTATGGCTCTACAAATAAGAGCGTGTTACGTATTTTTGGAAGATAGTATTGATGGTGACTGTACAAAAAATATAAGAGGAGTCATATAATTAGTTAGTAAATATGTGCTGTTAAATAAATTATCGAACGAACAAGTGTAGCGAAGCGAAGTGAGTTCTTACATTTAACTTCTGTCACCTAGCCTGCGACACGTCTCTGCATTTCATTTTTTTACAGTTTGTTCCGCAATAGCCAATAAGTTTAGTAGAGTTGATCAAATATAAATGAAATTTAGTAAAAGTATGTCTCTTTATTATCTAAAATTTCGATTCTAAATATAATCAGGATCTTGCTTGCAAACTGACACCGGCAAAATGACTCAACAGATGGTGCTAGTGATTTTGCCCGATCCGATGGGAACGCAATTTTATATGTAACAAAAATACTGGTGATCCGTTTTACCGTATTGTTAGTAAGAAAAAGTAGGAGAAAAATTTTTGGACGTGAATTTTTTTTTTGTTTTAGGCACGTCGTCACAGCTGGCCAACCCCCATACCATTATTTTTACTTTTTCATAATTAGAACACGATACCAATTACGCCCTTAAAATGGTTCTCTGCTTTTTTGCCGAAAATTGTATTGCCGAATTTCATTTGCCAACCAACTTTTCGCAGAAGTTTCATTTGGCCGAATAACTTTTACCAAATAATTATTTCGCAACCATTTCATTTCCCAACCCCATAGTTGGGAAATGAAAATTCCCTACTAGGTTGGGTTAGGTTAGGTTGGATTATGTAAAGTTGGGAAATGAAATTCGGCCAAATGAAACTTCTGCGAAAAGTTGGTTGGCAAGTGAAATTTGGCAATATGATTTTCGGCGAAAAGGCAGAGAACCCCTTAAAATAATGACCAGTATTTTTGTTATACCTTGTAGACGGTAATATTTCACCACAGTGTCAACTGACCTGTTGGTGATGTCGTTGAACCTGGTCTGCATTCTCTTGAAGGTTTGCCGCTGGGAGGTGAGATGCTCTCTGGCCTCCATCGCTATATTTATCTGTTCGTCCACTAGTATGTGAGAACTGGAACAAAAACGGTCATTTTTAGATTTATCAAGAGTAATTTACCATAATCAGCTAAATAAGAGAAATTTTCTAGTCGGTAGATTAAACAGAGTTAAACAATGTCATGTGAACATGTTTCAGTGTATGCAACGTTACATACGGCACCTCTGGAGAGTCTGTAGTAACAAGTGTCGGTAGGCTACGGTAGCTGCTTATCATCAGACGAGCCGTATGCCTGATTGCCACCGTGGTATAAAAAAGCATGTTATGTCAGTGATATTGCGTTGATTGTTTAACCTTGTTTAACCTTTTGACCGCCAAGCGTTGAACAAAAATGACGCGCCACCGACGCCACGTAATCGCGTTTTGTCAAGCGAAATTGAACTTTGCGGAAGCCCGCGTAGGTCCCTATTGCACTAAAAAGCCTGTCGGCTGTTGCCGTCGTTGGCGTCCATGGCACGACTTTTTGATGTCGGCCACAGCCGACTGTGTCGGTCAAAGGGTTAAATGTAGCCACTTAATTAAGCGTGTTCTGAAATGCTGAGGTTTTAGAGAGCTGCTGGTAGTCCTGAGGTACACTACTGTACCTGTGCAGGTGGTTGGCCTCCTTGGTGTACTGGTCGCGGCGGCTGAGGCCGGCGGCAGGCGGGGGACTCGAGCCTCGCAGTAACTCCTCTCGCTCTCGCTGCGCGCTCACTCTCGCTGAGTTAGAGAACTGCTGGTAGTCCTGAGGTACACTACTGTACCTGTGCAGGTGGTTGGCCTCCTTGGTGTACTGGTCGCGGCGGCTGAGGCCGGCGGCAGGCGGGGGACTCGAGCCTCGCAGTAACTCCTCTCGCTCTCGCCGCGCGCTCATTCTCGCTGAGTTAGAGAACTGCTGGTAATCCTGAGGTACACTACTGTACCTGTGCAGGTGGTTGGCCTCCTTGGTGTACTGGTCGCGGCGGCTGAGGCCGGTGGCAGGCGGGGGACTCGAGCCTCGCAGTAACTCCTCTCGCTCTCGCTGCGCGCTCACTCTCGCTGAGTTAGAGAACTGCTGGTAGTCCTGAGGTACACTACTGTACCTGTGCAGGTGGTTGGCCTCCTTGGTGTACTGGTCGCGGCGGCTGAGGCCGGCGGCAGGCGGGGGACTCGAGCCTCGCAGTAACTCCTCTCGCTCTCGCCGCGCGCTCATTCTCGCTGAGTTAGAGAACTGCTGGTAATCCTGAGGTACACTACTGTACCTGTGCAGGTGGTTGGCCTCCTTGGTGTACTGGTCGCGGCGGCTGAGGCCGGCGGCAGGCGGGGGACTCGAGCCTCGCAGTAACTCCTCTCGCTCTCGCTGCGCGCTCACTCTCGCTGAGTTAGAGAACTGCTGGTAGTCCTGAGGTACACTACTGTACCTGTGCAGGTGGTTGGCCTCCTTGGTGTACTGGTCGCGGCGGCTGAGGCCGGTGGCAGGCGGGGGACTCGAGCCTCGCAGTAACTCCTCTCGCTCTCGCTGCGCGCTCACTCTCGCTGAGTTAGAGAACTGCTGGTAGTCCTGAGGTACACTACTGTACCTGTGCAGGTGGTTGACCTCCTTGGTGTACTGGTCGCGGCGGCTGAGGCCGGTGGCAGGCGGGGGACTCGAGCCTCGCAGTAACTCCTCTCGCTCTCGCTGCGCGCTCACTCTCGCTGAGTTAGAGAACTGCTGGTAGTCCTGAGGTACACTACTGTACCTGTGCAGGTGGTTGGCCTCCTTGGTGTACTGGTCGCGGCGGCTGAGGCCGGCGGCAGGCGGGGGACTCGAGCCTCGCAGTAACTCCTCTCGCTCTCGCCGCGCGCTCACTCTCGCTGAGGTTTTAGAGAACTCTTGCTGGTAGTCCTGGAGAGAGAAATTTATATTTTTTTTATGTGAACTACACATTTTTCATTAAATGTGTCTTTTACATACACAAATACAGTTAGCATTTGTTTAATATTAGCACCTCTTTTTCTGGGCCACTTTGTTGTGCTACTTGTGCTGTATTTTTGAACTTTTATGTATTGTACGAGTTCAATGATTTAAACGCATCAGTTTCAATAAGATCGTCAACAGTAGACCTTAAAAAAAATTAAAAAAGCCTTTATAATGTAAAATAATAGTAAATATTAGGATATAGTATACCATGAGAATTTCCCTGTGCCTCTTGATCGTGTGCATTGTTGCTGAGCTGTTTGGAGCTATTTCACCCATTTTGTCGTTTATTGATGATAGCTGAAATCAAGAAGGGTCACAAATAAATATAAAGCTTACTTAAACTTGCGAAAAATGAATATATCAACTAAAGTACGTAAGTTAAAATTTACCCTTTACTTTGACCGCCAAGCATTAGATAGAAAAATCGTGCCACTGACGTCAGCGCGCGACGCCATGCGCTATTGGCGCTGAGGGCACGACTTTCCGTGCGCGTGATATGACGGCTTTGGCTGTCAAAGGGTTAAATAAACTCTTTGACTGCCAAGCATTGGAAGCATACCTTATTCAACAACTGTTGCAGCTCCATCGACATGGTGTCGAACATGTCCTCGCTGTTTATAAGTGGCATGGACTCGGAGCTGAGGCCCGACGTCACCGGGCTGATGCCCAACTTGCTGAATGCCACCAGCTTCATGTCTATGTCATTTTCTAGTGTCCGAGCTTGCTTCCTGAGCTCTGAAATATTAGCATTATTACATTTTAATATTTTTTACTAGGGCAGGATAAGATTCAGACTACAGTAAAACTAGCTTAATCACATAATGAGAAGGGTATTGGAAGGCTGGGAGGGTGGCATCCAAGTTGGTGGCCAACTAATCAATAACCTCCGCTTCGCAGATGACACGACAATAATAGGTGCCTCAGAAAGAGAACTAGCGGTCCTTTTGCAAAGGATTGAGCTGATCAGCCGTGAATATGGCCTTAAAATTAACAGGAGCAAGACCAAATTAATGTTCATTGATCGCCCTGGTACCATGCAGAGAACCAATGAGTTGCGCGATCTTGAGGTTGTCCACAAGTTTGTCTACTTGGGCTCGCAAATAAGTGACGATGGCGACTGCTACCAGGAGGTTGTAAGAAGATCCCAGATGGCTAAAGCTGCGGTGAAACGACTCGAGAAGATATGGGTGAACAGAAGTATAAACCGCAAAACAAAAATTAAACTAATGCGGAGCCTTGTCTTCTCGATCTTTCTGTATGCTTCAGAAACCTGGACCATTAAACAAGACACCCGCCTTAGGATAGATGCGTTCGAGATGTGGTGTTGGCGCAGAATGCTCCGGATCTCTTGGACTGAACGCCGCACAAATGTGTCTATCCTCGACGAGCTCAAGATCACCACGAGGCTCTCTACTATCTGCACCCAACGTGTACTAAGTTTCTTCGGCCATCTGAGCAGATCCAGGCCAGAGAGTCTGGAGAAGCATATAATGACTGGAAGCTTGTCAAGGGCGAGAAGGAAAGGCTCTATGGCTACTCGTTGGGCAGATAGGATAACATCCATCACTAAAGCCACACTACAGGCAAGCATGCATCGGGCCCTGGATCGAGTGGCCTGGAGAGTGTTGGTGAAAAGTGTCCACAATCGTCACGTCCCTCAGCCATGAGGATACAACAAAGAAGAAGAATTTCATTTCATTTTCTATGTTTTTTTTTTCATTTCATTTCATTAATTTCATTTTATTCATTCATTAAGACGATTTTAAAGGGACCTAGCTAAACTGCACCTTAAGTTGTAAAGTGTATTATGCAGGACTGTAATACGGGACCTGTTGCAAGCACTGATGTAAAATGGCGTAATAAGCGAGAAAACGTATGAAACGTGACAGTATTAAGCGGGCTCTACTGTAGGTATTTCATACTATACAGTCGGCAGCAGAACTTTATCTAGTCACTTTAATCTCCCGGTGGGTCGTACCGGCGGTTGGGGAGGAGGTCGTCCTCCTACGACTGTTGTACAATATTGTATGGAACTCCATTCCAGCTCAGTCAATGATGCTAAAATTTACGACCATAAAAGCTCTATCGAAAAGTATGCACTAGTAGTTTGGTCTACGAAGTTAGTCAATAAGGAAAAAATATTTAACAATACTAAGGTCACTAGAGATAGCCCATGTGTGGTCAATGACGACAAGATAATTCTAGACACCACACAGTAAACAATATGGTCCATCAACCTCAAGGGGCTACTTTGAAAAATTATAGGTTTTTTCAAACGCTCTTGTGACTAAACGGGAAAAGGGACTGAATTTATATTCGAATATATATTATTAGACTATATACTCTTCTTTTTGGCACAAGCCGAAACACGATTGCTGAAAGTTGCCTCGATAGAAAAAAAATTCGAACTTGGGTCCTTTTTCCCCTTATTTTTCTTAGCTTACGTAAACTATTTCAATTTCAATTTCAATTTCTTTATTGCGAGAACATAGTTAAGTACATAAGATGTTGAAAATAAAAACAGCGTTGCTTATGTTCTACCAAAAAAGGCATGCAAAATACACATTATTTAAATTTATAATATTTACAGACATGGTAACAATGCAAATATATACACAATTTACAATATTAACGAATTAAATTAATTAATACTAAGTCAGAAAGAATGTCAGAATACAAATGTCGGAATATTACACTACACATAAATTTATAATCAAGACAACAACAATTATAATTACAATATTTGAGCTAAGTAGTCCATGTTGCTAAATATTCCTCGACAGAGTAAAAACATTTATCTAGTAGCCATTCCGTAAGAATTCTTTTAAACCGGTTTGAAGGGCATTCTTTAATAGATTTCGGTAACAGATTATAAATTTGGATAGCCATACAGTACGAATTGTATTTGTGAAACTTAAGCCAACATCTAGGTAATAATAATAATTTGTCTCTATTCCGAATTAATCTCGGAAAGAAGGTTGCATGCTTTTCAAAAAGTTCAGGGTGTTCTCTTACAAGCATGCACATTTGTTTGATGTACAAGCATGGAAGTGGTAATACTTTTGTTTCTTTAAATAAGGGCCTACATGGTGCTAAATAGTGAGCGTTACACGCGGCTCTTATGCATTTTTTCTGTACTAAGAATGCATAATCGATATCTACAGAGTTTCCCCAGATGATTAATCCATAGGCAAGTATAGAGGACACATACCCGTGGTAAGCGGTTAGTGCTACGTCCCTAGATGAGGTTCTACTTAATCAAATACAAACTTATCTAGCCTCTCACAGACATACGCAACGTGAGGTTTCCAACTACAAAATTTGTCAATAAAGATTCCAAGAAATTTTGTTGATTCTACCTCTTGTAATTGGTGATTCTTGTAATTTACATTTAGATCAATGTCAGTATTTTTATATGTCCTAAATTGCATAATGCTAGTCTTATCTAAGTTTATTTTCAGATTATTGTTTTGTAACCAGTCAATTATATCTACAAGAGTTTTATTAATGTCATTATTAAAGTTACTTAGATCATCTGACTTAATTATTAAGGTAGTATCGTCAGCAAACATTATGCAGTCTTGTTTAATATGCAGGGGCAAGTCATTAACATACAAAATAAAGAATAAAGGTCCTAAAATACTGCCCTGGGGCACCCCACAGCTGTTGTGGATGTATTGTGATCTCTTTGTTACAAGTTCTCCATTTTCAATAGCTTGTATTTCAGTACATTGCATCCGATTTGATAGGTAACTCTTTATCCAACTGTAGGCATTCCCCCTGACACCATACCTCTCTAGTTTTTTTAAGAGAATGGAATGGTTGACATAGTCGAATGCCTTGCTTAAGTCTAGAAATATAGCTGCTACAGGGATTTTGTGGTTTATCGAATCTGTTACTTGCTTAATCAGATTAAAGCATGCTAACGTGGTTGAGCTACCCTTGCGAAAGCCATATTGGTTTGTAGACAAGATGGTATTTAGAAATGACGATAAGCGATTGAACATGGCTTTTTCAATTATTTTGGAAAAAATCGGGATCAAAGTGATGGGCCGGTAATTATTCATCTGAGTCTTATCATCTTTTTTGTACATGGGTTTAATAATAGATATTTGAAGGTCTTGCGGAAAAATGCCTTGTTCAAAGGAGAGATTTATTATATGTGCTAAAGGTGCACTGATATATTTTGCACAAAGCTTTATGGCTTTAGTACTTAAACCATCCACACCTACGGCATTACTGTTATTTAGGGAAATAATAAGCTTAAATATTTCAGTTTCATCACACGGACTAAGGAATATAGTTTTTGAATTCAAGGGTGGCAAGGGCAGTAAATGGCTTTTAAGGTTATTCTCATTCGTTGTTTGGTTGGTTAGGTCTACATAAAAATCGTTAAAAAGTGTAGCATATTGAGTGGGATCAGAGTATGTTTTGTGGTTCGCTTTTATACAAGTTATGATATTAGGTTGCGTGTGAGTAGGAGCATTATTAATAATTTGCCAAGTAGCAGTAGATTTATTTTTTGCTCTTGCAATAATTTTCTTGTTATGTAGCTGATATGCTCTATTTATACATTTTCTTAACAGTTTTGTATATGTAGTATAATTGAGTTTACTTTGGAAATTTAACATGTCATGTTTGTACTTTAAATATAGTTTTCTTTTATTTTTACATGCTCTTCGTAAGCCTTTTGTCAGCCATTGATTTTCTTTGAGTTTTTGATTCACTTTAATACGAATATATGGGAAGCACAATTCATTAAACAAACACATTGTTTCCTGAAATTCATGAAAAGCGTCATTAGCTTCCCCTGTGCTGAGAACCTCAGAAAAAGATAATGCTGCTATGCAGTTTTGGAATTTACGCAGATTATCGTAACTGTAAT
Source organism: Pammene fasciana (assembly GCA_911728535.1). Taxonomy (NCBI): domain Eukaryota; kingdom Metazoa; phylum Arthropoda; class Insecta; order Lepidoptera; family Tortricidae; genus Pammene; species Pammene fasciana. The sequence goes on from OU452292.1 coordinate 11,451,961, forward strand.
CTCTCTTTTTTATGTAGTATGGCAAGGGCTTAGAGACGTTTTTTACTGAAAATGTGATAAGTTGGGCTGTTTCATGATCTGAGAGAGCGAGTGGGAGGATTTCAGATCGTACGTTTTTAAAATTACTCGCTATCTGGTCAAGACATGATTCTCCTCGTGTAGGACCATTTATATTTATTTGATAATTGTAGTTATCTAGCAAACTAGTAAGTTTTGACGTGTTGTTATCTACTTTAAGAATATTATAGTTCCAGTCTCCACATAACACGATTTTATTCTTAGGAACACGATAAATATTTACTACAATGAGTTTCTGGTCAGGAATTTCAATACCACTGCATTCGAAAACTGTTGGAATACTAAGGTCAGCACAAATCTGTAAAGGTTTGAATTTCAAATCGTGCTTTACAAGTATGCAAGATCCCCCTCTTTTTTGATTCTTACGGGAAAAGGAGCTAGCTAGCTTAAAATTATTGATTTTTAGGTTCACTTCATTGCCTTTTCGAATAAAGGTTTCGCTTAAACAGAGAATGTCCACCTGATTAACACCCTTTCTTAGTTCCATTAGGGCTGCCTCAATAAGCTCTAATTTATTTAGAACACCCTGTATATTTTGGTGCATAATAGTGAAACTGTTAGTCCTCACGAAAAAAATTACGTTGTGGGGAGTTTTCAGTAAAAGATGATTGGTTTATACTAGTGTCAATGGTATGTATGGCTAACAATTGTATTACATTCTCTAAATCCTTAAATATTACGTCAAAACCTCGTCTGTTAATTTTCCCAGTTTCAGCTGAAAACATGTGGTTTGAATAGGTTAGATTTAAATTAGAATCTAGCAGATACGCATACTCATGCGTTTGATTGTCAAGATATAACAGGTTGTTGAATATTTCTATTCTCTTGTTACAAAGTTCTGAATACTTGTTTAATACAAACGTGGGTAAACAAATGATGACATTAGTGTGTTGAACTCTTTGAATCTGTTCTCTTATAAATATAATTAATTCGTGATAATTAGCTGAGAATCTAAAGTCCCTTTCTCCAACAAAAATTACACAGTAGTCCTGGCGAGTGAAGTGCTCTAGTTTCTTTTCGAGTCCTTGGAAAAGCTGGTTCATGCCACCTCCGGGCATGCGGTAGTGACATATTTTCATATCGGTAAAGGTCCGTTCAGCTGTATTCAGGATTTTTGAATAGTCATTGCTAATGATACATATATTTGATTTAGTAGCTGGCACATGGTGTACAGGTACCGCTGTCAAGCCCTGCGACACGTGAGAGTCGATATCAATTTGTTTGTTTTCTTTAGTCTGTGTTTCGTTGTGTCTGGGATTGTTTACCTTTTGCTTTTTCTTCCTATGTGATTTTTTTACGCTTGCAGTTTTTGACGAAGGAGTCGTGTTCACTGTGGATTTGCACATAGTTGATAGTTTTTTAATTTTTAATTCATATTCTAGTAGTTTTTTTTTAACGAATTGTTCTCTGATAGTAATATCTCGATCTCGTTTTCAGCCAAGTCATATTTTTCTTGCAGCAGAGAGAGTTTACATTGCAAAGATTCAACCAAAAATGGACTATTTATTGCTACCTCAGGGCAGCTTCTATTCAGTCTAGACTCGGTTTGCATGCTCGTATTACTCCCGTTAAACGATTCAAGTTCCTCTGATTCCTCTATTTCAGACGAGTATGAACTAAAAGTGTGTTCTATTGGATCATGGATTGAGTCATTGATTATTCTTTTCTTCCGGTGAGTTATTTTTTTCTCATCAGACGACGTTGGCTTGACAGTTACTATATTTTGTTTTGAATTTTGTGTTGAAGACGTCTCCTGCTTATTCTTTTCAAGGTATGGCGTTGGAGTGGAGCTGTTTCCCAAAAAATCATTGTTAGATAACTCTGGGTCCAATACCAGTTCCCGTGGTGTGATTTCGTTTTCCTCGGTCCCGCTCACCGTCACCGGCGTGTTTTGTTCTTCATTAAAAGATTTTGGTTGTGATATTGGAGTGGAGCAGTTTTCTAAAACATCATCATGATATAATTGCTGACATGTGATTTCAGGCATTGCTGGATTCATAAGTATGGAGTTAGATGTCCCAGGATGCATTTCCGGCTGTGTCTCATGTGGTGTGGTGTCATTTTCCTTAGTGTTGGTCACCACCGAGTAAGTCTTTTGTTTGTCATCTGAGGATGCTGGTTGTGCAGTTGGAGTCGAGGCATTTTTTGAGACATTATCATTACAGGTATTTGGGCTGATAGCTAAAGCCTTTGGTGACTTACATATCGGCTCTTTTGAGATTGTGTCCTTTTTTTTTATGTTTCTAGCCGTTACCTTTGTCGTTGGCGTGATGGGCTTGTCCTGCCTGCAGGGCGATTTACTACTCCTAATACAAGACTTGCACTTCCAATTTCCTCTCTTTTTACGATCCATCATATTGTATACTTTCTCCGGGTATCCATCACATTCAAAATGGAATGTTAAATTACATCTTGAACAGACTGCGCTTTTCTTCGCATCTGCCGGTAACTGACATTTATGACAAGTCGCTAGTATTTTGCGGCCGTCGGATTTTCCAGGGTTGCTTGTAGTTTTACTCATTTTTGCGTATTTATTTTGCACTCAAAGAAAATTAATAATAAATTTAAATAAAAAACTTTTAAAAACAAGCTTTTATGTGAATGCTCTAAAAAGAGAAAATAAGCTTTTGAGTCAATCAAACTTTTTTTATAGGAACTTTGTACAATTTTATGACATAAAAGCTTGTCGCGAGACTTTTCCGTGTAAAAGTCCGTCCATATTTTAATTAATTTTAAACTACCGTCATAGGGTTACTTGGCTACATGATTTCACCTAAAATATGTGCAATCTCTTTTACACGGGAATGTCTCGCGACAAGCTTTTATGTCATAAAATTGTACAAAGTTCCTATAAAAAAAGTTTGATTGACTCAAAAGCTTATTTTCTCTTTTTAGAGCATTCACATAAAAGCTTGTTTTTAAAAGTTTTTTATTTAAATTTATTTTTATGTTTTTAGTTTTTAAGAGACATGTTCCGTAGCCTGTTCATTTCGTCTAACAAACACATTGTTCCGCTGTGTTGACCGGTTTCTTATTGCTTGTTAATTTTAGCTAATAGAAATAGTCATTGGGTGTGTTACCTGATATCAAAGTAGGCATGCTGAGTTTTTTATCATAATAGTGATGAAACACTTACGAGTATGTTATTTCTGACCGCTAAACTATATCAGGTAATTTAAAAATTCTTGAAAAACAAACATTTTCGTTATATTTCACAAAGAACATTATGTTACGGAAAAATCCCTCATGACACATTAAAGTTGCAAAATGATAAGCCTAATTTAACATAGACCTCATAATTTCGAGAAACAGCTACTAAAAACCCAAACTGACAGTTGGGTCCGAGGTTGAATGATAGAACTTCGCGTCGCTGCACTCGCTCGTTCGATAATAGTTATGCACGTATAATTTTCTTTTGACAATCATATACTATTTATTTAGACGGTACTCTATTCTAATCTAACAGAACTGGTGGTCCGCCTCGAATTAAGAACTTGCGATTATAATAAGACCCCTCAACAAAACTGTTTTAGGCCTTCTGATTCCAGAACCCCCTGGTCATTCCAGCTCATTGAAGTCTCTTATTATATACCTCTGATACAACCTCAACAAATTTCATGAAGACCAGAAAAACGTTACTAAAATGTTCGCGATACGAACATTCAAAATTATAAACCCATCGGATGTCACACTAGCCCCAAACAGCATGAACCTATGTTGTCCTAAACCAGAGATCCAGTAGGTACCCCTAGGGTTCAGCATGAAATCTATCTCGTGATATTGGTCCCGACTGCTTACCAGTACAAGTCGAATGAGCCCAACAGCATGAGTCTATGTTGTCCTAAACCCGTGATCCAGTAGGTACCCCCAGGATTCAGCATGAGCTATATTTTCTGATACCGGTTCCGACTACTCATCAGTACAAGTCAAATAAGCCCAAACAGCATGAGTCTATGTTACCCCAAACCTCAGATCCAGTAGGTGCCCCCAGGGTTCAGCATGAACTCCATCTTGTGATACCGGTCCCAACTCCTCGTCAGTACAAGTCGAATGAGTTCAAACAGCATGAGTCTATGTTGCCCTAAACCTGAGATCCAGTAGGTGCCCCCAGGGTTCAGCATGAACTCCATCTTGTGATACCGGTCCCAACTCCTCGGCAGTACAAGTCGAATGAGCTCAAACAGCATGAGTCTATGTTGCCCCAAACCTGAGATCCAGTAGGTGCCCCCAGGGTTCAGCATGAACTCCATCTTGTGATACCGGTCCCAACTCCTCGTCAGTACAAGTCGAATGAGCTCAAACAGCATGAGTCTAGTTATGTTGCCCCAAACCTGAGATCCAGTAGGTGCCCACAGGGTTCAGCGTGAACTCCATCTTGTGATACCAGTCCCAACTCCTCGGCAGTACAAGTCGAATGAGCTCAAACAGCATGAGTCTATGTTGCCCCAAACCTGAGATCCAGTAGGTGCCCCCAGGGTTCAGCATGAACTCCGTCTTGTGATACCGGTCCCAACTCCTCGTCAGTACAAGTCGAATGAGCTCAAACAGCATGAGTCTAGTTATGTTGCCCCAAACCCGAGATCCAGTAGGTGCCCCCAGGGTTCAGCATGAACTCCATCTTGTGATACCAGTCCCAACTCCTCGTCAGTACAAGTCGTATGACCTCAAACAGCATGAGTCTATGTTGCCCCAAACCTGAAATCCAGTAGGTGCCCCCATGGTTCAGCATGAACTCCATCTTGTGATACCGGTCCCAACTCCTCGTCAGTACAAGTCGAATGAGCTCAAACAGCATGAGTCTATGTTGCCCCAAACCTGAAATCCAGTAGGTGTCCCCAGGGTTCAGCATGAACTCCATCTTGTGATACCGGTCCCAACTCCTCGTCAGTACAAGTCGAATGAGTTCAAACAGCATGAGTCTATGTTGCCCCAAACCTGAAATCCAGTAGGTGTCCCCAGGGTTCAGCATGAACTCCATCTTGTGATACCGGTCCCAACTCCTCGTCAGTACAAGTCGAATGAGTTCAAACAGCATGAGTCTATGTTGCCCTAAACCTGAGATCCAGTAGGTGCCCCCAGGGTTCAGCATGAACTCCATCTTGTGATACCGGTCCCAACTCCTCGGCAGTACAAGTCGAATGAGCTCAAACAGCATGAGTCTATGTTGCCCCAAACACGAGATCCAGTAGGTGCCCCCAGGGTTCAGCGTGAACTCCATCTTGTGATACCGGTCCCAACTCCTCGTCAGTACAAGTCGAATGAGCTCAAACAGCATGAGTCTATGTTGCCCCAAACACGAGATCCAGTAGGTGTCCCCAGGGTTCAGCATGAACTCCATCTTGTGATACCGGTCTCAACTCCTCGTCAGTACAAGTCGAATGAGCTCAAACAGCATGAGTCTATGTTGCCCCAAACACGAGATCCAGTAGGTGCCCCCAGGGTTCAGCATGAACTCCATCTTGTGATATCGGTCTCAACTCCTCGTCAGTACAAGTCGAATGAGCTCAAACAGCATGAGTCTTTGTTGCCCCAAACACGAGATCCAGTAGGTGTCCCCAGGGTTCAGCATGAACTCCATCTTGTGATACCGGTCTCAACTCCTCGTCAGTACAAGTCGAATGAGCTCAAACAGCATGAGTCTATGTTGCCCCAAACACGAGATCCAGTAGGTGCCCCCAGGGTTCAGCATGAACTCCATCTTGTGATATCGGTCTCAACTCCTCGTCAGTACAAGTCGAATGAGCTCAAACAGCATGAGTCTATGTTGCCCCAAACACGAGATCCAGTAGGTGTCCCCAGGGTTCAGCATGAACTCCATCTTGTGATATCGGTCTCAACTCCTCGTCAGTACAAGTCGAATGAGCTCAAACAGCATGAGTCTATGTTGCCCCAAACACGAGATCCAGTAGGTGTCCCCAGGGTTCAGCATGAACTCCATCTTGTGATATCGGTCTCAACTCCTCGTCAGTACAAGTCGAATGAGCTCAAACAGCATGAGTCTATGTTGCCCCAAACACGAGATCCAGTAGGTGTCCCCAGGGTTCAGCATGAACTCCATCTTGTGATATCGGTCCCAACTCCTTACCAGTACAAGTCAAATAAGCCCAAACAGCGACTTATTAAGACGATTCTATATTCGAGAAATAGGTACCAAATCAGCTTCTGATGTTGTGGCTGACTGTACTTTTCTTTAGAACCAAGGAGTACTCATCGGGACGATTCTAATAAACCCAAACTCAATCTGGTTGAGGTACTTTATGGCAGAGTTCTTATGGCCACCTCCTGTCTCCATCATCAGACCAGCTCGATGGTACCAAAATATTGTATTGTCATCCAAGTTACGCATGTGTGCTAAATTTCAGCTCGATCGGACATCAAGAACTGGTTCAAATCTGCCTCGCAAGATTCTACCTAAACATCTAACACACATATTTATCTACTGACAAACACTGTGAGTTAAATAAAAGCTTGTAAAAAAAAACATCAATTTATAGTTAGTTTCTTCTCTACCTCAAAAATAAAAACACAAAAAGTACTTCTCTGCGCGGGATTGGAACCCACGACCATGCGGCGTTCATAGATATTACAGTCAAGTAGTATATTTACACTGTGCCAATCGACGAGTAATAGTGCTCTCCCTTATGGGAATATAGTTCAGAGCTGGATACGGTTACCTTCTATTAGTATGTTGTTGGGTACGACAGCAGGACCCCAAAACTGCCCAGAGACGGGGACGTCGATGAATGTCTCCCGAGTAATGACGTCATAAAAATGGCTGCCGCTTCGTTGCGAAAAGTGTAAATTTCATCCAAACTGTGCATTGCACCTATACGTGTGTAGTATCAAACGAAAGAAGATTAAATGTGCTATATTGTTGTAATACATTATATACTACTGTATATTACAGTTTGACAGCTATAAACGAAAACCCAAAATCAGGCTAAAAAATAATTCGGATATTTGCATTTTACAACAAAATTATAAGTCCAACTTTAAAGCCGAGTACTAAAATAACAAAACAGGCTATTTAAGCTATACATTGCTATACAAATTATTAAAATCTGGTAATAATTGTGGCAGCTATGTTAAAAAACATGTCGGCACTGCCAAGCTATTTCCTTAGAGTGAAAAAATAACAATTTTCACAATTTACAGAATATCCGCAGAAGCTTCGAGTATATTGTTGGTCAAATAATTTGGAGCCCTTAAATGTCGGAAAAATATCTCTATAGTGTTTGAGGTCCAAATAATGACGTCATGAACGTGACCACTACCGAAATTTGTAAAACATAAATTAAAGCTATACCATGACACATACACACATGTGTGTAGCATCGATCGAAAGCTTATTGAATTTACTACAATACATACATACATTATTTGTGAAAATAATGTATAGTTTAGGAGTTGTGTACAAAATAAAATATTCTTTTAGGAAAATAAAATGTATATGTTAATTCTGTGGCCAAAGTTAATACAATACACTAATGTTTTGTATAGCATTAAAAACACCAACTATTCAGCTTTAAAACACAGTTTGAATTTATAAAATTTGATAAGAACTATAAAAGTTGTGCTTACAACTCTAAAGCACACTAACTATTTTACCTACAATGCACTCATATTATGAGAAGCTTGGGCCTAATTATTGACTAGTTTTTTATAAATTTTGTAAGGATTTAAGGTTCCTTGGCATTAAAGTAAATAAAAAAACCGGCCAAGTGCAAGTTGGACTCGCGCTCCGAGGGTTCCATATACATCACACAATTTTAACAATTTGTATTTTTAAGACCAACTTACGCTTGACCGCAGACTTTTTAGTGTTTTTTCTTTAATGTACAGGCAAAAAACTATATTAGGTTTATTTTTCTAAAATGTAGTTTCTTCGGTTTCCGAGAGACGGAGGGGAATGGTCAATTTTCGCCTTTATTCTTGAATAGCTTCAAAACTATTAAAATTAAAATTATAAAAGTTATATATTTGTAGTTTTTACATCAAATCCTTTCATTTGATATATAACAAGGTATAGTTTGTAAGTAATTTAAGAAATAAGGCGAAAATTTTCCATTGCTCTCCGTCCCCCGGAAACCGACGAACCTACATTTTAGAAAAAAATACGTAATATAGTTCTTTACCTGTACATTACAGAAAAAAACACTAATACGTCTGCGGTCAAGCGTAAGTTGGTCTTAAAAATACAAATTGTTAAAATTGTGTGATGTATATGGAACCCTCGGAGCGCGAGTCAACTCGCACTTGGCCGATTTTTTAATTTACTTTAATGACAAGAAACCCTAAATCCTTACAAAATTTATAAAAAACTAGTCAATAATTAGGCCCAAGCTTCTCATAGTATTAGTGCATTGTAGGTAAAATAGTTAGTGTGCTTTAGAGTTGTAAGCACAACTTTTATAGTTCTTATCAAATTTTATAAATTCAAACTGTTTTTTTAAAGGTGAATAGTTGGTGTTTTTAATGCTATACAAAACATTAGTGTATTGTATTTTCTTTGGCCACAGAATTAACATATACATTTTATTTTCCTAAAAAAATATTTTATTTTGTCAACAACTCCTAAACTATACATTATTTTCACAAATAATGTATGTATGTATTGTAGTAAATTCAATAAGCTTTCGATCGATGCTACACAGATGTGTGTATGTGTCATGGTATAGCTTTAATTTATGTTTTACAAATTTCGGTAGCGGTCACGTTCATGACGTCAATATTTGGACCTCAGTCACTATAGAGATATTTTTCCGACATTTAGGGGCTCCAAATTATTTGAGCAACAATATACTTGAAGCTTCTGTTTATATTCTGTAAATTGTGAAAATTGTTATTTTTTCACTCTAAGGAAATAGCTCGGCAGTGCCGATATGTTTTTTAACATAGCTGCCACAATTATTACCAGATTTTAATAATTTGTATAGCAATGTATAGCTTAAATAGCCTGTTTTGTTATTGTAGTACTCGGCTTTAAAGTTGGACTTATAATTTTGTTGTAAAATGCAAATATCCGAATTATTTTTTAGCCTGATTTTGGGTTTTCGTTTATAGCTGTCAAACTGTAATATACAGTAGTATATAATGTATTACAACAATATAACACATTTAATCTTCTTTCGTTTGATACTACACACGTATAGGTGCAATGCACAGTTTGGATGAAATTTACACTTTTCGCAACAAAGCGGCAGCCATTTTGATGACGTCATTACACGGGAGACATTCGTCGACGTCCCCGTCTCTCGGCAGTTTTGGGGTCCTAGTGTCGTGCCCAACAACATACTAAAAGTTGGTAACCGTATCCAGATCTGAACTATCATTTAGGCCCTCTCCCATAACGGAGGGGACTATAACCTTGTTGACGAATTAGGCGTTGTATTGGTGCGAGTGTGGTGTTTAAGTATCACCAATATGTAATAGTATGGTCTAATTAAAAAAAAGTATGGAAGTAAGTCGTGTAGTCGTGGTTCTTTTTGGATTCGTTAGAGGGCGCAACTAGATTGTTTCCCCCGAGTTGCACCGTTTCTGTTATATACGGAAGACTGTTAAATTTTAGGTGTAAACTATAAAGTGCTGTAATTTTGGAGTAAGTTAAAAGCTATTGGGTTCAAGCTTAGTAGTGTATAGAGAACAGCTTGGTGCATAGTGTATCTTAATTAAAAAGATGTGCGATGTATGACACCCTTTAAAAAAATTTTTTTTCGATTGCGGCTCGAGGATAAGTCAGTCGGTTGGTGCGACTTCAAGTTAAGCTTTTTAAAGCATTATAAACATTCAGTTAAATTTGCACGCCTGGGCAAATTATGGAACATGTATTTTTGATTATTTTGTTATTTTAAATTGGAAAGGGAAATTAAGAGACACGTGAAAATTTTAAGAACAGTACTTATCTAAAGACACTACATTTGCACTAAATAAAAAATAGGATTTTTTTACCGGAAGTTTGTCAAAAAGTAAATATAATTTATTGCAACGAACTGCAAGCAACGGTGGGTGGTAGCACGCGGCGCGGGGCGCGCGGGGCGGGGAGATAGCGCAGCGCGCAGCAATTGTTTTACTCCCGCCGTACGTTGAGACCGTTCGTTCGACACTTTTAATGGGCAACCAGCATAGATCTCATATAAGTTAGAGATACCCAATCAGCACGCCAAATGTGGCACAGTAAAACGAGCCGAAGAGAGCCGAGCAAAGCCCGATCGTTCCGGGGACGCTATTCACACAGGACTAACAAACGTTTCGTTAAAATATTAACAGTGTAAGTGAGACTAGGGCACAATTGGCGTTAGGAAGTAAAAGTTTCATAAATATAAACCGAACTGACAGCATTGAGGCATAAGCCTAGTGGAGTAATTGTTGTTTTATTTAATTACGAAAGTCAGAAAATAATTAAAACTTACTAAAAAATATACACAAATTACTAAAAAATATGGTAATAAAATTAAAGAGAAAGATAACTGTATTCTTCGTTTCAAAATCAAATTTACATAACCCCTCCAAGGGTCCACCACTTTCTTATTCATGATAATTTTATTATTAGATTTTAGCTAGTACGGCTCGTATGCTTCTGCCGGACAAAAAGCTGGCAACCCATCTGCACAATCCCTCAAGCAGTCCGTAAGCTGGGAACTTCGACAGAAGACCCTGATGCCAGACCCGATCTAAAGCCTTAGCTATATCAAGGCTGACTGGGTAATTTGCAGAAAAAATGTACCTTTACTTAGTCCCAACTGTCCCAAAATTTACATACAAAATAATTCGTTACGTTCATAAAAAAAGTGTAACGAAACTGACAAATTATCAGTTTCGTTACATTTTTTTATGAACGTAACGAATTTTTTGGATGTTAATTTTGGGACAGTTGGGCCATTTTTTTTATTCTACCAGACTCGATAGAGCTCATGATTCTGCATGCGACAGACTCAAAATATATATGAAATAAAATAAAAAAGTAAAGGTACATTTTTTCAGCAAATTACCCGACTGCCAATGCCTCAATGGGTAATCACCACTCGTACTCGCGGCTAGGAGGCTTAACCAGCTTTGTATGAAAATGAAAACTTTTATGTTTAACGTGCTGTTTTTTTATGCCAATCGATTTCATTCCTATCCAGTATTAATAGTTTCGTAGGGGCCAACTAGCGGTAATGTACTAAAAAGCCACAAATTGAAGATGTTTTTTTTTTTCATACATTTACTATGGAGAATTTATTTTCATTTTTCTATCACGCCAATCAGCCATTACAGTAAAAGCATTCAAAATATCAAAAAGTAGGGTTTCAAAGCAGTAAATATATGTAAAATTGTTCTTCAATTTGTGGCTTAAGTAGTAAGTTGGCCCCATAGAAACTATTAATACTGAACAGGAATGGGATCGATTGGCATAAAAAAATAGCATGTGAAAAATAAAAAGTTTTCTTTTTCATGCAAAATGTATGGGGAAAGCTTTTCTCGATTTGTGACTTTTCTAGCTGGAATTTATTTTTGGTCTTATACAAGCTTTTGATCCTGGATAGGAATGGGATCAAATGGCATCAAAAAAAGAGTGTGTCAAAAATTACCTTTTTCTCGCACCCTGTATGTTTTTTCTAAAATCTGTAAACGCGAATCTTCGTCAATTTGAAATCGAGGGAAGGTCTTTAAAGACCATTTTCGCGTAGCAGCACGGGATCTGGTAGCTGCCCTCACTGACCCAAAAAGAAAATCCATCCTGTATAGTTAATAATTTCATAATATTTTTTAACTACCTACCATATGAAGGCAATTTAATAAAATACACACTATAAAAATCGATTAAAACCAACTAATAAACGAAATAGATATAATTATGAAGTTATCAATATTTATTACAAAATCAATCAAAAAATTACAAATAATAAAGTAATTGATCCAAGAGCGACTCCATTGCTCTTATTTGCCATGTGATTTTGTAATGTCAGTTGAACGTAAGGTAAAATTTTATCATATCTTTCTTTTAATCTGTAACACAACCTTAACGATGTTAAATAATTCGCACTGGCCGGTCACAATGTTTTACTTTTAGGAAAATCTTGTTCGAGTCTAGGCCTCTTTAATATATTATCTCGATGTTCTCGAAAATTGCACGAATTAACGTCCTCACTAAATAAGCTCTGTAAGAATTGAGTTTTCGTTTATGAAATATTAATAAATGTATATAGACCTAAAGTACTTTTATTGCAATAACAAGACTTCAAACTATCTTACCAAATGCGATCCATGTGCATTGTCATTATTAGCAATTTTTGATTTCAAATCGTTACCGGACTCTTACCCGCTTATTCATAAACGTGTTCCAATCCTTATTTAGTTAAATTATGTTTTGTTAGTTTCTAACAAACACAAACACAGCTATAACACTATAAATAAAACAAGCTTGCTGTCAGAAGATGTCGTATCCGCAAAGCATATAAGTCATTTTTTGGTCAGGGTATTCATATTTATAACAAGTTACCCGTCGATGTTTTGAATCTATCATTTCCCGCTCTTAAGAAATACTTCAAAAAAAACTTTAATGTCAAAGGGTTATTACAGGGTCGAGGACTATATGACAGACATATATGCATGGCCCAAACCAGAAACTATAAAATCATCTAGCATTTACAGGACACAGTTCAGGTAAGAAGGCATATCAAACGTTTTGCGAAGCAGTCAGATTTGGATATTATTTTATTTTTCATTTTAATTACACAATAGGCAGGCACATGTCTGTCTTTCAAGCTGTTTTGATATGCCTTTTTGAAGAACTACGCATTATTGTATATAGTATCTTTAATGTATTTGTATTACTGTTTTGAAAAAATAAGTCACGCCGAGTTTCTTGCCGGTAATAAGTAATACTTCTCGGGTCAGAGGTGTAGAGTTAGAACCGGTGGTAGTTTCTTTTTCTGTCTGACGTTCATAAGTGCATTGTAATGTGCCTAAATTGAAGAATAAATATCTTTTATCTTTTACTGTCAAATTGACAGATAAGGTCAAAAGATGATTTAGTTAAATGAGGTTTGAAGTAAGTTTATGAATATGTGGGTTAAGGTTTAGCGCTTAAGTTGGTTTAATAATTATTTATTTTAAAATTTAAAATTACGTCAAATTTTGCTAAATACCTATTTGAAATACTGGAGAGATATTATTGTTTTGTTTCAATTATAATTCTTATTGAGAAAAAATATAATTTTAAACAAAAAAAGAACCGACTTCACTTAGGATCCGCTATTTCAAGAGGAAGTGGCCGAGTTGCTGTAAAAAATAGTGAAATCACTATAGGCGTGCCTATAATTAGTTGAAGAGTTCCCTCGATTTCTCCAGGATCCCATCATAAGATCCCGACTTGGTGACAATGGGACCATCTAGGGGTTATACCCGTTCGATTAAAAAAATGATTTTGAAAATCGGTTCACGATTCACGGAGATATCGAGTAACATACATACAAAAAAATATAAAAAAAATTCAGTCCAATTGAGAACCTCCTCCTTATTTGAAGTCGGTTAAAAATAGGTGTTGTTTTAATATTAAGATAAATTATTGTTTTTTTTTTTCATTTATATAACTTATTGATAAAAAATAGGTGTCGTTTTAATATTTAAAGTCTCTCATAATAAAAACCTCATCAACATCAGCAGCATATATACGCCCCACTGCTAGTCAGAGGCCTTCTCTCAGAATGATAGAGCGTGCAGATTAGGACTTCACACACCTCATTGAACTGCTTCGTAAGTCTGGTGAAAAACGTTTTTACGAATTTAACAAACTTTGGGCGTACCTGTATTTAATTTGTTGAATGTCTTTCTGCATACTCAGAAACCCTACTATTTTTGCAGTACATGTCACTACTCTTGCCTCAAGAGCCGTGCTTCGTCAGTACGTCTACGCGCTTTCCTTCTCTTGCCATTAATCACGCCGTTGTCGCTTCTGCGTATTTATTGTTATTGCTCTACGTTTTTGGTACTTGATTACAGAACTGCATGTTCCGTTTAAAAATGTCAATTTTTTATTGCGTGCGAATGTAAACGAAATCAAATGAATATGATTGCGTCAAATTCCAAAAGTATTTAAATTTCCCTTTTAGTACAACGACAGTAAAAACATGAAAAACTACTTTCCGGGTGTCGCACCCTGGTGCGAATTTGATATTGGATTTAGTATTTTTTTCTAATTATTTACTCAATTTGCACCGAGTACAATACTTTCTCCAGACCCGCAATGGCCAAAATAATATTTTTTGTTATGTTGTTTTTTTTTTACCTGTTCCGTAGCTTAAATTAATATAAGTAACACGTGCAAATTTAGATATACGTGTTTTAAAACGTACGCCAAATTACGCCGAGTACACCACTTTTCTCTTCGTAGTTATAACCATTACATTGTTTTCAACCGATTTCACCCCTTTCCGGGGGGGTGAATTTAGTAGGGGTTGTATAAAGTTCGATTTTTAGCCCATACAAAACAATCCGAAGTGATTTTATTAGTCTTTAGAATTAGTTCCTGACTTTAGTGAAATTTGATCTAGTTTGACTAGACTATAAATAGTTTTTTATTAGAATAGCTTTTTTTATACAACTGAAAATTCGTCTAATAAAATAACCGAAAAAAAAGAAAAAAAAAACGCACACGCGCAATAGTCAAGCGTCCTGCACGGGATTCGAACTCATGTCCACGCAGCAAGGTATGGAATTAAGTCGTTAACTTTCACACTAGACCAAATTATCTTGTGACGTACGTGACGAAATTGACGTTCTATTAGTGCGACTGTAATGGGAGTGGCTTCATTAATGTCCTGTGCGTTGATTGGACAATGCACTTAACACACACTGCTAAATGTTTACATGTTTGCGTGAAATTTGAACGGCACAACAACGTTTGGCCTTTTATTTTATCTGGTTTTTGTTAGTTTTTCCACTTGTTGTGATAGTTTTTTACACGTAACGTAGTTCTCACGGCACATTTCACTAATACACGTATAAGTCTATATGGAAAATGCACTTTTAACACTTTTTTCTTATTTATTTCTATGGAGCAAACGACAATACGACTGCTCTGAGGTATCGCTCCCCTCCATCATAACCCGCTTATTCATAAACGTATTGCAAACCTCATTTAACTAAATCATCTTTTGTCCTTATCTGTCACATTGACAGTTGTGTTTGTTAGAAACAGACAAAATACATTTTAAATAAATGAGGTTTGAAACACGTTTATGAATAAGCGGGTAAGAGATTAAGCAATATAACTAAGTAAAAAATATGGTATTCCGGTTTATCTAAAAAGTCACAGAAGCAAAATTAGACAAAAGTTGATAGATTCGCTTATTTATTGTAGTTTGGTCAAAAAGTCTGATCCTTAAGAGTGCTGCATCTCTTTCTTTCATGCACGGGAGCCATAAAAGTGTCTCTTACGGATAGGCGTGGCTTGTCCGAATCGAGGAATGGCCTAAGTCCCTAGATCACTATCATCAGTATATACTACAGATTCTTTTATGAGGCAAAATGTGAAGGGGAATCATTGGAGGATTGCATAAAAATACAATGTACTGTTGAGAATCTATGATTGTAAATAAGACCAATACCATCAGCAATATTTTTGAGAAGGAGATGGAAAATATTTGAGAAGGAAGGTATTAAAATATGTGATGAAAATATTTAAAACATGATGAAATGGTTATCATGTCATCCCGCAAAAACCTGCTGCCATCATAGGGCCTGTACTGCAATAGTATCTCCCTAAACGAAGGCCGCTAAAATATGTGACACGCTGTTATTGCCCTACAAATAAGAGTGTGTCACATATTTTTGCGGCCTTCATGTAGGAAGATACTATTGCCGGTGACTGTACTTTGTAAGTAAATAAAGAAATGGCAGTTTAAAGATATACTTTCTCAAAGAGATTGTATATAGTCTGGCAAACCAAAAAGCGCAAGTAACAGTCAGAGTAACATGCTATACCCATCCCTTTTTCAGTAGTGACAGTACTAGCATTAGACAAAGACAGTATTATTCCTCCTGTCTATGCTTGAAGTGGAACAAACTCTGGCCAAACTATACATCAGTGTTTAAAGAATAAAACCTCTTTGATAACACATTAATTGACAACATCAAGTGACATTTCTTGGTGAAATCAAAACCAATAAACTGTGGTTTTAAAACATATTATAATATAAGCTTGTGATATAGATGAATATTGTTATAAACATTATTAAATTTGAACCTGTAAGTATTCATCTAACGAGCAAAGTGATTCATGCAACGTCATAAGATAATGTCAACTCTTTACTGTTTACAACAATAAATTTTATTGTAAAGAACAACGGTACCTTCCCATGAGCCCCCCAGTGAAGCCATTTTCTCTGGTTTTCTCAGTTATCGGGTTTTCTTGGATTTATCTCGCTTATACACTACTTTAATCCAATTTCTGGAGAAAATATATCCATTTGAAGCCAGTACTCATATATTTTTTCTGATTCTGACAGTCGGCCACTGAAAGTCTACAAATGACGTTTCGCAAATGTTACCATATTAAGTAAAAAAAGTCTTCACCTTTTTTTTTCCCCTATATGGGTCGCCACACACCTAGCGGTTTTCCTCGCGGAATTACCGGAAGTAGCGGAAATTTGTCTATGGTAGCGGAAATTTGTCTATGGTAGCAGATTTTTTGTATGGAAGCCATAGACAAATTACCGGAAGTAGAGGAAATTCATAGACAAAATGCTTAATTTGTCTATGAATTTCCGCTACTTCCGGTAATTCCGCGAGGAAAACCGCTAGGTGTGTGGCGACGCTTAGGGTCGCCACACACCTAGCGGTTTTCCTCGCGGAAATACCGGAAGTAGCGGAAATTCATAGACAAATTAAGCATTTTGTCTATGAATTTCCGCTACTTCCGGTAATTTGTCTATGGCTTCCATACAAAAAATCTGCTACCATAGACAAATTTCCGCTACCATAGACAAATTTCCGCTACTTCCGGTAATTCCGCGAGGAAAACCGCTAGGTGTGTGGCGACCCTAACTTTCAGAAACCTATACCTATTATACCTACCCTATTTTCCAAGTATATTTACTGAATAATTTTATTTACATTTTTCCATGATTACTGGTGATTAGGCTAAGATGTAACTTATCAATTGCTGGCTTCAGTAATTTTGCCCGAATCAACCATTTTCATATTAAGATATCCACACCAAATAATAACAGAAACAAAAATCAAATGAGTATTTAAAATTTGAATATTTTGAAAGTCGATACATTATTAATTAACTTGAATTATTTGCAAGTAAGTGCTGCGTTCCTTCTATTACTTTTGACGATGTACCTATTGGTATTGATATCTCTTTCGAATAAGAACAAAACCCTGCTAGTGTGAAAGAGACAACAATATCTTAACATTTTAAAATTTTGGAAAGAGATAAGTATGGATTCTAAATTAAAATTAAATATTCAACTTTTAATTTTATTGCTCTTGGTTCAACTAATGTTGCTCATTGTTTCATTTCAATAACTAAATAAAATACAGATAAAACCCAGTTTTTTATATTTTAATTTGAAAAGGTTCGAAACGATTGTACAGTCCACGTCTAAAATATGTTTGCTTTTTTGGATCTTATTACAAAGGAATAAGGTGCAAAAGTGTCAACACATTTTTGACGTCGACCGTACCATTGACCCCCGCCATCTTGCTGTATTGAACTGGTTCAACTTGTCATTGTCTATCTCTTTTCCTCGCATATTTTTTAACAGATTTTACAAGGATTGGTTACGAAAAAGGTAAATTATTTGATAAATATTTGTTAATAGTTTTAAATTAGGAAAAAGGAAGTTCAAATTATTGGAAAAAGTAACATTTTTACTAATAGTTTTTCAGTATTCCTAAATTATCTTTTTCCCTTTCACTCGCTATCTCCCCCACCCACCCGTGTGTTCTTTGTTTTCGATTCGTCGACGTCGATTTCCCCTTGGTTTGGTTGTTTCGCAACGCAAGCAAAGCAGTGCAGTGTAGTGTAGTGCGATACATAGTGAGGTGTTTGTTCAATTTTAAAGTGTAATTATTAAATGTACTTATTTAGTGTAGTGTGTAACTTTTTATCTAAAATTTGGCATTGAATATTTCGTAATAAACAATGTTCTAATACATAAATTGCAGCACAATTTTAGTAACAAGGACATAATCAGCGCAATAGCCAGCCAAAATGGCTGCTGCTAAACCTTTGCAATTTGATAGAATATGTCGGGCGTGCTTGCAAATCAAGAAGGACATGCGGCCTTTATTCGAGCAACTTACTGCAACGATGCTGATGGGCATTTCTAAAGTGCAGGTGAGATAACTCATTATGATATTTTGGGAATGTGTTGCTCTCTTTCGCACCCGTAGGGAAAGTGTATACGTTGGTTGACCGACAGAAGTCCACGCATCGCGTCATCTTTGTTTAGAATTGAGTAACAAATTTGTACTACTGTGGCAGTATTGCTCATTCTCCAAATTCGATTGAGAAATATCTTTCTGTCACTGTCTGGCACGAGCGTGGTCATTGGTGCGAGTGAGATAGTGTTACGTCAATGTATGATAAGTATTTTTTGTGAGAAGGGGGACCGAGACAGGTATTAATTGAATAACTTATCTCGTGTTGTCATCCTTATCACAACGGACTGATAAGTTGATAACGTAAATATGGCGGGAATGATTTTCTTTGAATGTTTGAAACTATTCCTTAAACCGTTTTTAATGAAAGTACCTGTACCTACTATGTTTGCCATTAAATTAGATTTTTTTTTTTTTTTTTTTTTTTTTTTTTTTTTTTTTTTTTTATTTATTTAACATAAAAAGATACAACTTAAACTAATATGGAGTCCCACAAAACAGTTTTCACGGTTTGACTGTGGGATCGTGCAGTTTTGAAAAATGGGAAATAAATTAGTGCTTTAAACGTGAAGCCGGCATAGGTACAAAAACTTGTTTTGAATTACTAATAATTCGAATAAAGTATCTACCTACGGACGATAAATAATAGTAGGTACATCACAGCCGAGGCGGGAAAAATGGGACTGAGGTCAAGACTGGCTCATAGGTTAATAATGAAAGTCCGTGAGTATGTGTAGTTGGGTACTGCGGCATATTAAGCTTTTTCGCCGTTGTCGTTTAAAGGAGCGGGCCTATATTGAGATCGTTTAAAATCGAAATTTAGTTATATCTCTATCACAATTGCTAATACAAGCGAAAGTGATGGTAGATAACGAAATTCAAATTTTCGAAGTTCGCGGTAGGCCCTCTCGTACG
The DNA here is from genome assembly GCA_911728535.1 of Pammene fasciana. Classification (NCBI taxonomy): domain Eukaryota; kingdom Metazoa; phylum Arthropoda; class Insecta; order Lepidoptera; family Tortricidae; genus Pammene; species Pammene fasciana. Next base: position 11,471,329 of record OU452292.1, read on the forward strand.
GTCGCCATCAGATATATCGGAGCGGCTAAGGTGGACACAAAATCCGAACAAAGACTATTGTCAAGGGGATGAAGTGCATGCTCAGATATTTTTGAGTACCTTGGCCGCTCCGACATACTTGATGGCGACTGTACATGGGCCGGCCGCGGGCGTAGGTAGAGCCTGCAGCCTAGACAAATCCTCCTTCCTCCTTCCTCCTTCTCGATTCTCCTTAGCCGCAGGTAGAAAAAACTAATTTAATTTTATTGTTTATTTAGGTATCCGTCGGCGACGGCCTGCCGTCCCAGCTCTGCCTGCAATGCGTGCACCAGATCTCCCGCTGTCACGCTTTCAAGGATCTCGTGGAACGGAACGACGTCACGCTGCGCGAGCATGCCAAGAATGCTGCAGAGGAGGCGAGGAATCATGAGGTTAGTAGTTACAGGTATATTAGACTAGTCTTCGATAGTGCAGTAGTCAACCCAATTTAGAAACTTGATTTTTGCAATTAGAACCATATATAGTTTGTTATTAAATCAACTATTGTTTGAGTGGAATGTACCACTTTAAAAACACGTAAAAATAATAGAACCATATATGACTTACATAGATTACTTATTCGGTAAGGTGGCCATTTTTTGTATGCCAATGGGATTGCTCCGGACTCCTCCGTGACGTCTGCCTAATTATTTATTGTCCATAGTATAGTATGTAGATTAACTATTAACTTAATTATATTGTTCCAGGAGAAAGTCCTAGGCCTGGTGCCTGACGCATCCCAGTATATTCAGTACATCGAGTTGCCTATGAACAACACACCGCCGCTCCTAGACGGATTATTTGAACCGTTGCCCGAGAAACCAGAGTTCGTCGAACCCAAACAGGTAATTAACGTTTTCTTTTATTAAATCGTTTTTTTTTTCTGAATGTAGAGAAACAAACAAGTAGTAGTTGATAGACTTGGAGATTTTTGGATCATTCTCCAGTTTTAAGTCTACGCTTAAGCCCCATCAAACAGAGGATGGATACGAAATGTATGAAAAGTTGGACGGAGTTGAATACTGACGCCATTCGGCCATTCGCAAATCATTTGCGAAGTTATTGCTATTGAAATGTGTGAATTAATTTATTACTAAAAGTTTCTTCCCTCCCCAGATTGAACCATCACTGTCCAACAAAGAGGAATCCGGTCTCAACTCCGACGAAGAGAACTACCTCCAGCTGGTAGTGTTCCAAGCCACGTCGTCCGTGGCCCCCGGGCGCCACGTGTGCAACCTGTGCCACAAGGAGTTCAAGCACGCGCGCTGGCTCAAGCTGCACATGCGCTCGCACACTAACTGGATCAAAGCCAATTGTAAGAAGCCGCCCATGTGCCCCATCTGCGAGAGGACTTTCAAGGTACCTATGTAAATATAAAAAAAAAATTAAATGTACAGTGTAGCATAGCGTAATGCGCTTAACGTACCCGCCTCACTCTAGCATTAAGCGCATATAGCACTAAGAGAGCGACGAACTCCAATTACATTCTCCAGTTTATCTACTGGAAAGTACCCTATTAAATATATCTGAATAGCCTGCAATGTAAGATTTGCCCAATCGGTTATTTCGCTAGTTAAATTGAGTTAAATTTTTCCCTCTCGAACTAGTCGAACTGTCCTTATTTAGACTCTGACACTCACCCTATAGCTGCTTCTCTTTTCAACCGACTTCAAGATTTCGAAGGAGGAGGTTTTCAATTCGTCGGGGTCCAAAGACAATTTTTTTTCAATATTTTATTCTATGTTTGATGTATGTTTACCGATTATTTGAAGACAGCTAGCTGGACCGATTTGGTTAATTCTTTTTTTGTTTGAAATAGTATACTTCACAATTGGTCCCATTGTCACCAGGTCCAGATCTGATGATGGGATCCTGGAGAAATCGAGGGAACTCTTCAACTATTATAGGCACACCTATAGTGATTTCACTATTTTTTACAGCAACTCGGCCACTTCCTCTTGGAATAGCGGTTCCTAAGTGAAGTTGGTTCTTTTTTGTTTAAAATTGTTTTAACATAACCTTTTGTCCACAGGGCCCAGGCATGCTGAAAATGCATATGCGGACCCACGAGCAGCGGCCGCCCAAGCAGCCAACATGCTCGGTCTGCCAACGGAACTTCCCAACGAAAACTTTGTTGTATCGTCACAGACAGACGCACTTCGAGCAGAAGACGCACCAGTGCTCGGTGTGCGAGAAAAGGTACCATATCAGTGACAGTTATTCAAAATCAAAACAGTTATTTAGCACACACGAGCAACAATCGCCATTAGAGATAACGGATAGTGGTTTGGCCGGATACCGGATACCGGATATTCGGCCTGACGCTCCGCCGAATATTCGGTATCCGGCCGCCGAATATTCGGCCGGCGGTACTATACCTACAATTTGAGTTTCGCAGGTGCGCGTCGTGCAGGTTTCGACTTGTTTCCTAGTGAACGTTCGCGCGGACACATTTCTACTATTTCTAGGCAACAAAACTAGTTTTATTATGTCAGTAGTCAGTACGGAGTAACTTCTTTCAAAAGTACACACGCGCTCGCGTATTTTTGTGGTAAAAAATAAGTTTGTAGTGTTATCGTGAGTAGTGAGTGACTCTTGACTACATCCGGTATCCGGCCGGATAGTACGAAGATATCCGGTATCCGGCCGGATACTAAAATAAGGGCCGGATACCGGATAGTAACCGGATATTCGGTGCATCTCTAATCGCTATCAGAAATCCGCGGTCTACCAATGCAACTGCGCCCATACATCGCTACTGACATCGCCGGATCAAAGGCGATCAACACATCGAGCTTACTGTGCCTACCAAATCGTCAAAACGCTCCAAAGGCAGAAGATTCACGATTGAAAATGGCGACATCCAATCTCATTCGCACCGCAATTTTTTTAACGATTCACAAAATATTTAGATGTGCCACAACAAATGTGACATGCTTTTACGGTAACGGTACGGTACGCAGTAAGGCTTACCCCACACTCGCGTCTTTCGAGCGTCGACACTCGACTCGACTAGCGTCACGCCGACGCTGCGCCTGTAACGACGCTAGTGTGGGAACAATCTAGGTCGACAATCGCGCTGTATGATTCGATAATGCAAACTCTGGAGTAAACTGGCACTGTTTTGAACACACCCTTTGACCGCCATCGCCAAAGACGTCAAATCACGCGTACGGAAAGTCCTTAGCGCCAGCGCGTGACATCACGTCCAGAATATGACCGAGTGCGCTCGCGCGCTCTGAAGTCAAGTGGCACGATTTTTCTGTCCAATTCATGGCGGTCAATTTACTTCAAACGTCATAAATTGTTTTTTTTTTGCAGGTTCTATAGCGGCTACGCGCTGCGCTCTCACATGGCGCGGCACCGCGGCGAGCGGCCCTACGTGTGCTCGATGTGCTCTAAGAGTTTCTACAACCCGACTGATTTGAAGGTAACTTTGTTCTATATTTATTTATATCACGACAGGATATCTGATGGCGACTGTACAACCTCAACAACTTTGGACTGAATGTTGTATTTCCCAAATTTCATTTGACCGTATCCTGTTTTTTTTTGGCCTTAAGTTGAAAAATTATCGATTTTGGAAAAAGTACGCAATGAGTTAAATGGAATTGGCAAAAGAAACAGTACAAAACACTTTGAGGCTGAAATCTGCAATTATTCGAAGGCTAAAAATAAATAGATGCGCAATAGAATGTCAGAAACCTGTTTAATATCAAATGAATACAACAATTATTAAAAAAATAGTAGATTGTGTAACAAGGGAGCAAAATGAAATATTTACGGCGAGGGCGCAGATTGAATCCCAAACGAAGCGATGGAGTCTATAATAGAATCCCGAGCGCAGCGAGGGATTCTAAAATAGACTCCTGAGCGTAGTGAGGGATTCAAGTGTTAACGCCCAAGGTGAAAATAATTTTGCTCCTATGTGACACATACTGCTTTTCACACCCCCTTAGACGAAAATAAAAGACGTTATTGTTGAATCATATTTACTTTCACTTTATACATTTGTGCTTAGTATGCTTCCTGATATAGGAGGAGCCATTATTGGTATTGTATCAGTAGGATAATGTCGGCATGGGTTAAGGCAGTCTTAGTTCTATATTTAAAAAATATCATAGCAAAACTGAAGTTAGTCTTAATTTTTCATCAGTAGAATATCCTGGTAAAGGTGAAGGTGGTGTTTGGCATTATCCGAAGAAGGTAGTAAGTCCATACTCCATTTACTCGACAAACACTGCTGAGCTCATGAGATAAGAACAACCTAAAACTAAACAAAAAATATGTTAATTAATTGCACTGTTGGGACTGACCACAATGTTAATAACTAATAACTATAACTACCTAGTTATAGTTATTAGTTAAAATAACCTTATTAGTGTTCCGAAAGTGAACCATTTAAAATGTGCAAGTTGCTTAAGCCGAGTGTTGAGGACACACTGGCGAGTCCCCAAGACTATTGCAAACATAGATAAACATAACAAAATCATTGCTAGGTTATGAAATTAGAATTAGTTTTTGATGTCATTGTGTTAGACTCTAACAGTTAGAGTTATCTTAAGTTAAAAAAATCAATAACTGTTTAAAGGCATTGTAAGCATAAAATGAGTCAATTTACTTACATTCATAGGCAGAGAAACTGAAATCAAGTGCTGTGTTTGAATGTTTTGATATTATTTGCAATCAAAACTTGAGACTTCTTTGTTTGGTGGCCTTCAGAAATTCATTTCAGAAATGTTGTTAGTTTTAATTAATTATCATTATTTTTGACATGGAGTACCTAAGTAGGTACATGTTTCAGGGTAGAACTTGGAAGGTAGCAAATCCTTGCAATTAAACCACAAATACCGATTCCGAGAACAATTTTTATGTCTGTAGCTAACCTCAAATATAACGACTTTTCGTATTCCTTTTGTGCGCTTTTACATCCTCCTGTCTAGATTTGATGGCAACAAATTGGCCATATTACGCACCAATGTTGCGTTTCTTTTCATTCTATAAATTCCGGCGTCATGTTTTCATGTCTTATCGCTCGAATACATTTTATTTTTTCACCTGAATCCGTACAGGGAATATACTTGAAACACTTGCAAACACAGGATGCAGGAACACGGGATTTGTATTTTCCAATTTAACTACTTTTAATGTGCAGTTTATTTAATTAATAAGATTCATCATTTTATGCATGAAACTATCGTAACAACTAATAATAAAACAAAACAGAGAATAAATATCAGACCACACCACAGACAACGTATACTTAGATCGAATCGATTGCTACGTCTATTCGTTATTAATAAAAAAATCGATTTGGAAAAATAATATAATGATGCTAACTATTTTTTATCATTCGTAATAGTAACGCACCTACTGAATTGAAGTATATTTATGATAAATATGAGTAAAACAGAATTTTATAACGTTTAAAAATAGTAATAAATATAAAAAAAGTATACACATAATCGATTATAATGAAAGTGTAATCGATTAATATAATTAGACATTTTGTTGCCATGGCGGACTGGCTGGAAAAAAAAAGTAATGTCCTAGAACAGAAAAGTGCCACTTTGTTCCCTCCTAGGAGGGAAGAAAAGGCCCGTATACGAATGGGTGGTGTGAAAAATACTTTTCTCCAATGTGCTCGGAAATTTTCAGCTTACTGTAGCAAAATGAGTACGTGAAGTTCTTCATTTTTTAACAAAACGAATTTAAAAAAATAAAAATCATTAACTACCTGTTTTAGCGGCCGTGAAGTAATTTGTCAACGCCATAAATATGTATACACTTTTGCACCTTACTCCATTGTAATAAGGTTCAAAGTGTATACATATTTTAGGCGTTGACTAGTAAAATCCATTACTGTATTGTTTTTTACCTTTTAAACTTTTCATCCGACTAAGAAATATCATTTCAAACAGCCAATACTTAAGCGACATCTATACACCGTCTGAACGGCAATCCCTTCAAACTGTAGGATAGAGCGAGATAGTTAGATCAAAAACCTTGGTTGTCTCGTTCTTCGTCATAGCACCGCGTCTGATCGTGCGAATGAGGCTTAATACAATCATAGACAAAACAACTATTTTTAAGGTTTAATCTTGTATCTGTTGCATAAAAGGAGCATATTTAATACTGTCTTAAATAGCTTTTGACGAATATTTCTTTTTAAATATTATTTGAATGAAAATTGGCAGTATACATAGTTCTTAATACTATAAAAAAAATTATAGAGGGAAGCTAATTCATGACATTGAACGCTAATAACGTAACCAAAATCTGTAATTTATTTCATTTACTTTACTTTATTTCCTCGCACTTTTAGAGAAAAGCACTATATATGCCTCGGCGGGAATAGAAATTCGTGGACTCGTCTTATTTTTTCGGACTCAGCTGCGCTTCGTCCGAAAAAATCGCTCATCCACGAATTTCCCTTTCCCGTCCTCTGCAATAATGTACTATATTTTAAATCGAAACCTCCGAAGAAGGGAGAGCGCCGCACGGTATATCATCAAATTTTTTATTTTCGTCCTCATTCAATCTGAACGCTTCCGCAAACTTTTTCTTCGCATTTGGCGCTAAATAAGTTGGAAAATCGATTTTAAAGCGTACGATTAAGTTGCCTCTGGCTTTAGCAGGGCACATTGGTACCGGGAGACCTTCATCTTCAATGATTTTCTCATAAGTCGGTGTTATTACGTCAGAAATTTTAGTTCTTATAACTCTGTTGTCTAAAGTTTTTAAGGTTATATCTAGACCACACAACGCCTCTTCCAAAGTTACTTGTTTGACAGTTACTAAGTCGCTCAAGCCTGAGCGTACATACATGTCATGTGGACGGTCCTCCGTGACGAAAATCACATCAGCTGGAATTCTGGTTGGTCCTTGGTCGCCCTCGGATTTAAAAAGAATCTCTGTATAAGGATAAATGCCGGGCGGAAATGGGATAGAAAGCACCTTCTCTCTCAATTTCAGTTCCGAACAAGTCTCATCCGTGAACACTAAACGCTGTATTTTCATTTTCTTTAAACCTCCTTTGTAAATTTCTTCCAAAGACAAAGCTAACGGTCTAAATATAGTGACGTCCTTTTCTTTATAACCTCTGGCTAGAGGCGACTCGAAAATTGGTGCCGGGTTTTCATAGTAGTCCAATAGGTTGGCGTAGGGATTGGACGTGCCGAAAAAATTGTAGTAGGTCTGTTGCGGGTCGCCGTGATAGGCGTATGGCTGTATGTATTCTGTGAAATGGAATGAACAGTAAGAAAAAATCTCACTACTACTTGGGGCGGAAAGTTGGACGTAAAAGTCTTAAAACGAGTCGCCTTAATTGGGAGGTGGGAGTGTTGTGGGGGGGAGATGAGGGAACCTCTAAAGTTACTCCCATTTCGAATATATTTATGATTAATAATGAAGGATATAGTACTACGAAATATCGGTTGGCGGGAACAAGGGCATCTTTCCCTTATCGTATCATAAAAAAGTCGGTTCTGGCGCTCGCTGGCCGCTGCCGCGGCACGCTTGCTTCGCTCGCTCGGCTTCGCGCGCTGTTTCTTCACGGTTCACCTAATCATAGATAAATAATAAGCCTTATAGATTGCTTACTCGATACAACTGGTTATTAGCCCGCAAGCTTGACATTTTGAAGGCTAGACGACTAAGGGGTCGAGGGAGGAGCGTGCAGAGGGGCGTGAATAGGGCGCCCGTTGTAAAACCTTGGTATTGACGCCCCATGCACGCTCCTCCCTCAACCCCTTAGTCGTCTAGCCTTCAAAATGTCAAGCTTGCGGGCTAAAAACCAGTTGTATGGAGTGAGACCTAACACACTCCTCCTCGCTTACCTCGTCGTCGCACCTATCAAATGACAGTCTTCCGTGATTGTACGAGTATATTGTCATCGATTATTTTATTTTGCCATGCAATTAAGCGAATAAAAAATTACTTATTGTACACACGTTTAATGTAATTTATAGGTTCTTACATCCATATACATTCAACGTATAAAACTTTGTAGAGTTTGTCCGGAAAGAGAAGTGTCGTGGTTTATATGGAAGCTCATACATTCTACGACACTTCTCTTTCCAGACCGACTTCAATGTTTCATTTTTTTTTTTTCATTTCCTCGGGCTAAAATTGCTATAAATGATTTAAATAGGACCCAAAGACCCCCCAAGAGCATCAGTTATCCTAAAAAAAAGGCGACTCGTTTTAAGACCCAACCCGAAAAAACTAATAACTATCCATTAATATTTTGGCTTTATAAATAACTATCCATTAATATTTTGGCTTTATAATGCAAAGTTGTTAGCTGGACCAGATATTAATATGTGATAAGAGCCAAGTAAGTACAACAGTTCATCTAACCTGTAGGTCCGGGCACCCCACGTTTCAGACCTTCCTCCCCATACTGATCATAGACTGCCCTATGCTTATGATCAACTAGGACTTCATACGCCTCTCCGATAAGAGCAAAGATGCGCTTTATGCCTTCATCCCCGTCGTGTCTTTCTGGGTTATATTTTAGCGCCAAGCGGCGATAGGCCATTTTAATCTCATATTGGGTGCACGATCTCTTAACTCCTAAAATTCCGTAGTAGTCGAAACCCATTGCGTATTGAAAATTACGATAAAAATGATACTGTTAGTCAACGTCAAAAATGTGTTTTGATTTGAATGTCACGTAAATGTCAAACATCTGTAAGTGACGGCCATTAGCCAGTTGTTTACCTACATTCAGAAAGGTTTTGCATTGTAAAATAAATCAAGGAGTTGTCACGTAAATTAATTTCGCATTTTAATTCACAATCTCATCGCATGATTTTCAACTAAACTTTATTGATACATTGTTTCACGAAGTCGCTTTAATTAGTTAAATTGAATCGTCGTATTTCACGTATTACTTATATGACACGTACGTTAGGGTGGGTCGATTTAGTATGGCGTATTTTTATTTTTGAGTAATCGTAAGTGGGTAGGGCTAAAATTATTGACTTTTATTTATACTTTTTTATCGTGTTTTTTTATTTTTATTTATACTATGTTTTAGCCCTCTACCGCCGGCTAAAGTTTGATAATTTCACAAATTTTTTTTCGTGAAAATATTAATTAATTTTTTAAAAAGTTTAATTCTGCACCATTTTAAACACCTTTCAATTGAATCAACATACATAATATATATAAATTCGCGAATTTAACAAAATAAAGGTAAATAAGAAATTAGCATACTCCAATTTTTACCATGAAATGACAACTTAATTGAAATCTGTTTGTTACATTGTTATAAAGACATAACAAAATAACGATTAAAATTATTTTTATTTTATTTGGAATAATAATTTTTTTTCTTAATGTTTGTATCATAAAAAAATTCAAGTTTTGGTAGAGGGCTAAAACATGTACCAGTATTTTTTTTAAATATTTTTATCATTATTATCTTTCCAAAACGCAACTTTTTAACACCACCCATTGTTCATTTTCATGATTTTACAAAATCGACCCACCCTAACGTACGTAATAAGCCGAACTGTAGTAAATATAAAGGCTTGGCCTAACCGCCGGCGGGGCGCAGGGCGCAGCGCGACGTCCGCAGCGCGTGACGCCGACGCCGACGCGATGACTGTTCAAACAGGGCGCGCGCGGATCGCGCTCTCAACACGCCCGTCCGACCGCGGCGCGGACGCGCGTCCAACCGACTGTGACGGTGCGCGGGGCGCGGGGAGGGGCGCAGCGTGCCGCCGCGTCCCGCCGCGTCCGCGCCGCGCAGCGCTGCGCCCGCGCCGAGTGGACGCGCGGGACCGCGCGGCGCGGGGCGGGACAGAAGCGGGGCGCGATGCCGGCGGGACGCAGTTTGTTTGACATCGCTAACCTGTTAGCATATGTTTAAGGACGCCGCGGTCGCGCGGTGCGACCGCGGCGCTGCGTCCCGCCGGCAGTTAGGCCAAGCCTTAAGTATTTTGCTGGTTAAATTTAATAAGACTTTGAATTGATTTATTTGAATCAAACTAAAAGGCTAATTCAATTCAATTCAATATATTTTATTTCGAATTTAACAATTCATATCAATGTTAGTAATACTTATAACTCTATGTTAGATACTTAATCCTAACTATTAATTAAAAGCGGCGTGGCGCCGCAACAGGCGGTGCGTGCAGCTGCACCCAGCGCGCGAATAGTGGCGAGTCCCAGCGCTCCGCCAGCACGTTGAGAATGCTGTTTGGGCTACGGTGAAGTCGGCTCCGCAATGACGCGCACCGCTTTCTGATTATAGCATCGAAGCCATCGGTGTGGGCCTCGGCAAACATAGCTGACGCGCTGCAGTGGCGTGGCAACCCAAACAGCACTCTAAACGCGTTATTATATTGCACACGCAGAGCGTTGTATGCTCGCTGCGTAAAGCCGACCCACAGATTGCACGTGTAGAATGTCTGACAGTATGCTTTGAAAAGCGTTAGCTTTACATCATTACTACAACGTGCAAATCTGCGAGCCAGCATGTTACAACGAACACACAACGCCCTGCGCTCCCTCTCTATATCCTCATTGTCCGACATACTTTCTGTTACCCAGTGGCCCAAGTACTTAAACTTCTTTACTACTTTTAAAGCGATGCCACACAGCGTGACTGGTATCATTTTGTAAGACTTTGTTCCAGCCTTAAACTGCATTACTTCGCTTTTTGTAGTATTGTACTTTAACCCATGGGCAACAGCGTATGCCTGACAAATGTTCACCAGTCGTTGCAGTGCACCAACCGAGGGGCTCAACAGCACCATGTCATCCGCGTAGCTGAGGTTATTAACACAAAGCCCGTCCACATGACATCCGACATACGTACTGCTGAGCTCCCCGATCAACTCGTTCATGTATAGATTGAACAACTTGGGTGAGCTCAACCCCCCCTGCCTCACGCCGCAATGCACAATCATGAATATCATGATTTCAGAATATTCGTTTTCTTGGAAGATGATGTGAGTTCGTTTAGTCGTAATTCATTTATTATATTACCCATTTAAGGCGATTATTGATGGAGGGGTTCAGTCTTCATACTTCTTGCGTAAGATTAAATGAAGGCGCTAATCTGACGTGAATTTCCTGGTTTCTTCATACAACATCAGTACTTACCGGGTGCATGCCTTATCTATAAGTTAAGTATGGTCATAATTTTCTTTCCACATCTAGACTTGACCTAATTTTTTCTCCGCAGGTCCACTTCCGGCTCCACACCGGCGAGAAGCCCCTAAAGTGCTCCGAGTGCAACAAGACCTTCCGCCGGCACTCCACGCTCTGTCAGCACATGAAGAAACACCGTGGCATCAGGAACCACGTCTGCAACGTGTGCAACAAGGCTTTCTACGAAGTATCCAAGCTTAATGCGCACATGAGAGTGCATACTGGTGAGTGAGGAGCACAGACTACACAGACACCTCATCAATCTCATCATTAAACTTTTACAGGGAGCACGGGGTCACCACATATCAGCGCAATTTTATTCGTAAATTTCTACGATTCGAACAGCACTGAGATTAATAGTATTCTACACCAATTTGTAGTTAACAATCCAGGTTCACCCCTGTGACTAAATTTTTGTGGTAATTTTTAATTCACATGAGTAATGATCAAAAACGTTAACTGAATTGAAATAAGCGGTTGCGCTCTCATAGAAAATTAGTACGGGAGAACAGATTCGTGGTGACCCCGAGTTGAACTTATGATCTATCTAGTGGTTGAGGTTATCTGTGAGGAGGGGCCAGGGTTACGCTAATATTCCATCTCTCTCATTTTAGGGCTTTGAACGCTCTCTGACTTTTATCTTCCGCATCCTTTATTGTGACCCATGAGATCACAGTCGGTTTTTACTAGGAGTTTACTAGGAGAGGCCTTACCAGCGACACTCTTGCAGTTTATCTGCTATTGCCAGGGGGGTTTCACTATGTCTCTCTCCATTGTACCTGTTTTTTAAATTTCGCGCCCCGTGCCGGCGGCTTAATGAGAGCAGGGTTGGCATATCGCTTATTATCTTATGGGTGCGTTCGAGAATAATAGTTTATAGTAGTAGTTTTGTATTAAAATAATAATTAGATTGGACAAATAAGGTAATAAATCTGATATTTATCTAGTTTTGTATTAAATTTACTGATAGATTAGGTAGATTAAGGCAGATTGACTAGTCACTTTTTATCTGTAGATACCACGTGCACGGAATGAAGCACGTTGACAACCCTATTTTATTTTTTGCACAGATAACATTTTCATCTCTGTAGCTTAATGTCAAAATCAGGAAGGAGAACCTTCTGTACTCTAGTACTATTCATTATTCTGTGCTATTGCGAACAGAAGGCTTGGTGCGAGCCGACATTCATAACATGGCTAAACTACGGATAATGGCAAGTGACTCAACAATCCGGGTTCGTGACTGTACATATGAATTCTGCGGATCAGAATCTTCTCAACATTAATTAGTTGTACAGTCACGGTTCAACCAATCTTTTGATAGCACTTTCTCTATACAATAGCCAATGTAAAGTGAACCCCAGGGCCCTAAATAATAAACATTACAATCCACAATTACAAATCACAAATACAATTCAAAAATCTGTTTATTAAAAATTACAATCTACCCACAAATATGTCATTGTCACACTCGACAAATTTGTTTAATTGTAACTACAGTTGGACATAATCGTGTTTAATAAAGCGTTGTAATTGTCATATGTAATTGTAAATTGGCTCATTCTCTATAGAAATTCGTGACAATTTTTGAATTGTAGTTGACAATAACAATTTTGTAACCGTCAGAATTTTATTAAACAAAATTCACCAGCTACATTGACACGAGTTCACCTGTCACCCTGTGACAAATCTGTAAAGTTTATTGAACGCAATATGAGCACAATTGGACAAATTTGTCGTTTTTTGACATATTTGTCGGGTTGTAATGTTTATTAAATAGTGCCCAATGGTCAAGTTTGTGACCGCATAAAGATTAACATTAAGTCGCTTCCACTAAATGCATTAGCGGTGAACTAAAATTAAGTATATTTTCAGGTGAACGTCCATTCGAATGTCAATTTTGCGAGCGCCGTTTCGCACAACAATCTGCGCTGATTTACCACCGGCGCACACACACCGGTGAAAAACCATACAGCTGTAAACTCTGTGCTGCTCGTTTCACCACGTCATCCGCTAGGAATAATCACATGGTCACACACACTGGGAACAAGAGGTGAGGAACTACAGAGCTTAAGAGTAGTGTTAAATGTCAAAAAACCATATAGCTGCAAGCAGTGCGGTTCGCGTTTCACTTGATTTTCTTTTGAGTACCTTACAGTTTATTGTCTACATTTTGTGAACAGGAAACATTTACATTTTGTGAGGAGGAATATTGAAGCCAGTGTAACCATGGAGGTTTACATTAGAACCATCTCTTCTTTAAGGCATTCACTGCCAGGGGGCGTGGCCTAGGAACAAACTTGTATGACGGTCGACGCACATGTGCGTTGGGGGCAGTGAATGTGTTAAATAAATAAAAAAAAACCTACGTGAATCCCGGCCTCTTTGTGTAATGTCCAACAGGTATATTTCGGTAGCTTGTGTTCATTATGTTTAACTAGAAGTTTATTTGAATAAAATATCTCTGTATTATATCTCCGTCTTTCTCCGTACCTTTTACTGGTGAAGATCTAACTTAACGGGCAAGAAATTCTGTTTCCAATTTTATTCGATACCGAAAGACAATATGGGATCTGTGTGGTTACTGACTAGTAAACTAATGTGATATTGTTTCAGGTTCGTGTGCCCAGTCTGCTTCAAGGGCTGCACGTCGCGCGCGGAGCTCCGCGTGCACTCCAGCAAGCACACGGGAGAGAAACTGTTCGGCTGCTCTCTGTGTTCCGCTCGCTTCAGCTCGGCCTCGTACTTGGCGGTTCACAGGCGGCATCACACGGGAGAGAGGAAGTACAGCTGCAACGTGTGTGGCCGAGGTTAGTGTTACACAGGGAAACTGTTCGGCTGCTCTCTGTGTTCCGCTCGCTTCAGCTCCGCCTCGTACTTGGCGGTTCACAGGCGGCATCACACGGGGGAGAGGAAGTACAGCTGCAACGTGTGTGGCCGAGGTTAGTGTTACACAGGGAAACTGTTCGGCTGCTCTCTGTGTTCCGCTCGCTTCAGCTCCGCCTCGTACTTGGCGGTTCACAGGGGGCACCACACGGGGGAGAGGAAGTACAGCTGCAACGTGTGTGGCCGAGGTTAGTGTAGATTTCGACCGTCTTTAGTTATACTTATCGTGTTTTTCAGTATTCCCCTGCGATAAAATTTACTGATGAGTAAAGGACATGCGTGGAGGTTTTAGTCAGTATACGTCTGACACTGCCAGAGACTTCACTTTCCTGACGTTAATGAGGATTTTTCCACACGTGCCTCAACACACATACACACACAGGTGTTAATGAAATAAATAAAAAAGTTTATTGAACGGAATTTATAGTGACAACTGGTTTGGTGCAATTGACCCTTAGTATTACGACGAGTAATGGCCAGTGGGGTCAACATTAGAAAAGAATTATCAAATAATTATGCGCAAATGTAGCCCGCGGGGAGTCTTACAAATGTGGCCAGCGGGGAGTCTTACAAATGTGGTCCGCGGGGAGTCTTACAAATAAAGCTCGTCACATACTTGAATTTAGCGCCGATTTTTTATCTGTGTGCCGAATGGAGCACTTAAGGCCGTTCCTCGATTCGGACAAGCCACGCCCATCCGTTAGAGACACGTTTATGGCTCCCGTGCACGAAAGAAAGAGATGCAGCGCTCTTAAGGATCAGACTTTTTGACTAAAATACGATAAATAAGCGAATCTATTAAGTTTTGTGTAATTTTGTTTCTGTGACTTTTTAGATAAACCAGAATACCATATTTTTTACTTAGTTATATTGCTTAATCTCTTATAGTTTACGTAAGCTAAGAAAAATAAGGGGAAAAAGGACCCAACTTCGGATTTTTTTTCTATCGAGGCAACTTTCAGCAATCGTGTTTCGGCTTGTGCCAAAAACAAGAGTATATAGTCTAATAATATATATTCGAAAATAAATTCAGTCCCTTTTCCCGTTTAGTCAATAGAGCGTTTGAAAAAACCCATATTTTTTCAAAGTAGCCCCTTAATTCAGCTCAAGTATAAAGGGCATTTTTTTGGTTCGACTCAAAACGCCTAATAACAAACAATTACAGGTTTCATGGAATCCGGTTCATACAAGAAGCACTTAAAATCGCATGAAGTCAAGCCGGAGGATTCCCCCGAGTCCACCGAAGCAGAGAAGGGGGAAGAGGAAGACAGCCAGACAGGGGAAGAGCAGGACTCTCCTGCTCCTCAAGAGGTTATTTACCATACCATTTCTACGTATACATTTTATCAAACTAAATATCTTACACGGTACAAAAATTGTATTTCGTAGGACAATTTTTGCCACTTTTTGACGCGGGGAGGGGTCCTCGCGTAAGAAAAAATAAGAATAAAAATCCTTCTTCTCGCAAAGAGAAGTCGCATATGGCGATACACCAGTGTAATGACAGCTAAGCCTGTTCTAGTAGTTGCCATCAGATATATCGGAGCGGCCAAGGTGGTCACAAATATCTATCTATCCTATAAGGGCTTATCGTGAAACGAGAGAATCGAAATTTTGACATCTGCCTCTCTATCGCTCGAATATGTAAGAGTGATAGAGAACCAGGCAGCGAAATTTTTATTTTCGTGTATCGCGGTAGGCTCTCTGTTTGTGGTAGTGCCGCCCCCTACGCAGAGTTTTGCGTAATGTTCCCTATTGGTGCGACCAGGAAAAGTTATAAGCCAGATGGAATTTATCCCATCATTATTTTCTTTTTTTAAAACTGCATATGTTTAAATTCCCGTAATTTTCCGCGCGGATATAAATGTCACGTTAACGATTCAGGTTCAACAAGAAGTGGAGGTGCCACAGACCCAGAGAAGGTACAAGTGCGGGGTCTGCGTGAAGACTTATATGTATCTGCACAGTTTGAAGAAACACATGGCTACCCATGTGCAGGTGAGCCCTCATAAGTCTACTCTATGTAAAACCGTAGCCATCATATCTACTTATCGCCGCGAACCACTTCGTTCGATCGTCTATTTGAATCATTAATTTTCGATTATGCACGAGCGATAGAGACATTCGCGGTACAACCGCTCGTTAAATAGTATTTTTAACCGACTTCAAGATTTCGAAGGAGCAGGTTCTCAATTCGTCGGGATCTTTGTTTTTCTTTTGCTATTTAAAAAAAAATGAAATTTATGTATGTTTGTTTACCGATTATCCGAAGACGGCTGGACCGATTTGGATTTTTTTTTTGTTTGTTTGAAAAAGTATACTTCACAGTTAGTCCCATCGTTACTTGGTCCAGATCCGATGATGCGATCCTGGAGAAATCGAGGGAAGTCTTCGACTATTATAGGCACACCTATCAGTGGCGGCGGGTTAAAACTTTTCTTAGGCAGGCCGGAGCTTAATTTGGCTTTAAATTTCTTCATGCGCTGTAGGAAAACTGCTCAGGTGCCTGAAAATTTGGCAAGCCGACGGGAATCATGTTCTATGGACGCACCGCCACTGACACCTATAGTGATTGCAGTATTTTTTACAGTAAACTAAACTCTAAAGTAACTTCATAACATAGTCCATTCTTTTCCAGGCAACACAGCAGCAACAACACCAGCAACAACAACAGCAGCAGCAGCAGCAGCAACAACAACAGCAGCAACAACAACAGCAGCAACAACAACAGCAGCAACAACAACAACAACAACAGCAGCAGCAGCAGCAAGTTCAACAAGTCCAAGTGCAACAGCAGCAAATCCAGCAACAACAACAAGTATCAGTGCAGCATGTAGGCGCGCAGTTGCAGCAGCAAGTGCTGCAAGTGGGAGGAGTGCAGCAGTTGGTACCGTTGCACGCGCAGCAGCCGTCTCTAGTCCAGGTAACAACAACAAGTATCAGAGCAGCATGTAGGCGCGCACTTGCAGCAGCAAGTGGGAGGAGTGTAGCAGTTGGTGCCGTTGCACGATCCCTACTGTTTTTTTAAATAACATGGCTCCATGATTTATTATATCCAGTAATCGGACGCGTTGGGGTAATTTCATGTTGTTTTCGATATTTTATAACTTATGTCAACATATTACAATGAGGCTAATTCCTGCTATCTCTCCGCTATCCGTTTCTCATACCTATACCATTACTCGATTTCTAATCTCAAAAAAACGAACTATAAGTGCTAAACTGAAATAGATGTCATATACATACCTGTACTTCACAAAAAGTGACCAAGACATTTTAAGCTGGTTCTTAAAAACTGCAAATGAGTCAATCAACTTTTTAAAGCGCCTGGTTGCTATGGTTACGTCCCTTGGACAACCAAAGATTTTCTATGAAATAGTATGAGGATGTCCCTCGGACAACGGGGACAGAGTAAACAACATTAAAAAGTTGATTCGCCCAAAACTAAAAATAGTCCATAAAATAATTTGATTTGGTTTAAGATCCAAGTTCTCTTTTAAAACCGACCCAAACTTTTCTGTAAATCTTTGTTTATGTATGCTAAGTGAATATTATTTTCAGGCCGGCCACTCTCCATACCCTGTGATATCATCGGTCCAGTCATTGCAGTTGCAACAAACCCAGCAACAAGTTAACACGGTAACTACTTTTTTTGCTGTTAAGCCTATAGTATTTTCCCAATCCAGTGTTGAACAAACCCCAGTAAAAACCATTTTAGAATAAATAAAAATTCGAAAGGCTGTACCAATTGTGTATGGCGCAACGGTAGCACAGGGCCGTAGCCAGAATTGCATTTAAGATAGGGCAGTGCTAATTTAAGGTAGGGCATAGCCAATTTTAAGGTAGGGCATTAACTTTATTTTCATACATTTTTGACCCGATTGTAGTTTTTAAGGTAGGGCATTAGTATTTTAAGGTAGGGCATTGCCCCCTAATGCCCCCCCCCCCCCCCTAGCTACGGTCCTGCGGTAGCACCGCAGTGGATGACCCCTTATTTCGTCATATCTAATTATGTCTTATTTGGTCGCTTCACTCGCGTCGTCAGTTGTTTTTTTCCCGCGGCCTGCTCAGTTTTTTACATAGTTTTATTTAGCTTGACCCAGTTGTTTAAATGATTGTGTCATTGTACGCATCTAATCTTGTAAGTTAAATTTTAACCACTTCCCGGTGTCTGATTGAGCTGAAATTTGGTATACTTCTGCAGTTCACATGACAATGCTACTAGGTACAGTCGGCAATTAAAAATTAAAAATGTGTACCAAAAAAAAGTTTTTGGGGGATACTTATTTGTTCGAAGTTGAACTACTCGCTATAAATAGTACTCTAGCAAAGGTCTCTAACGTAACGACCGAGAGAGATCAATAGGGATGATGACACATGTTGAATTAGGCAATGAAATTTAGTTGATAGGATGCAAAATGATCAAAATATACAAATAAAGTAAACATTAAGAAAATCTATTGAAATGGTGCAAATCAGGCTTCAAAATTTCAATTTTTTTCGAATTTTGAAAGTACAAAATTTGAAAAAAAAAACAATGATACCATTCGATTTCTAACATTTTACTGTGAAATAAATTGTATGGCAACCATATACATAAACGCAATATTTCACTGTAAAAATAGCAATTTCATAATTTTTCCATACAACAGGGCAACTATGAAGCCATGACGTCACGGCTTTATATCATTTTGTTAGGAGCGTTTTGAGAAACAAAAGCAAATCACAGACTTTAAGTCTCTTATCTGTCTTTTATGTTGATTTAAGGCAATTGGCCCCATATAGACATTTGATCCTCACAACAAAACGAATCGAATGATACCACGCATGAAAAAAATTCATCTAGCCTATTCTCTCGGCCTCGATCTGTTACTATTATTAAATATTAATTTAATATTTGTATTTGAATGTTTGCAGCAACAGCCACAGCTGCAGGTGCAGACCATACAAATACATCCGCAGCATCAACCAATACAAATTCATGTAAGTATTAGGTACCTACCTTCTTTTTTTACACAGCTAAAATTCGTTGTGGATACTTTCGCGCCACGGGGACAGAACGTATGTTTGTATGTCCGCAGTTAACTCGCGTTTGGCTGAACCGATTTTGATGCGGTTTTCAGAAAAGTATTTGTTACATTCCGGAGAAGGATTTCCAACAAATGGATGTATGCCAAATGACGTCGCACGATCCAGACGGTTATTCAAGTGGATTAATTTTGTTGATGTTTTTTATTTATTTTTTTATACCACGACGGTGGAAACCTAGCCTACGGCCCGCCTAATGGTAAGCAGTTACCGTAGCCTGTGGGCGGTTGCAACTCCAGAGGTGTCACATGCGCGTTACCGACTCTTTATAAAAAGGAGGATTCTGTTGATGGCTAAAGGAACAAAAGGGCTTAATGTTTAGTGGTTTTTAACCGACTTCAAAAAAGGAGGAGGTTCTCAATTCGACTGATTTTTTTTAGTGCTTATATTTCATTTATTCATTGAAGAAGCATGACGTATGTATGTTATTGAGAGATACTTACGTGGTTGTTATAAATTAATTTATTTCCCGTCAGGCGGTGGGCGTGCAGCAAGTGCAGCAACAGCAGCTTCACGTGGCCACTTCTAGCTGTCAAACCATGCTGCCCAACATACTGCAGGTAGTACTTCAACCGACTTCAGCATTTCGAAGGAGGTTCTCAATGGGGTTGGCCGGTCGAAAGTCTTTACAGATGGCGCCAGCATAGCGGTAAAGCACCGTTATATCTATGGTTATTTAATTTATCCTCGTTAACGCATTGATTAACTTTAAACATGACGGTGCTGCTGTCATCCCATAATAAACTGTCAATCTTAGCACATTTTAATAATGATTCATGACGACGTTAACAGGCGGTTTGGTGCAAAATGTTCTAAGTTCCATCATCATTATCATAGGGTAACTTATATAGTAGAGCAGCACAGCCTAAGAACTTTTTGAAGCTCAAGCGATTTGTTACTAGGTGGAGTAGCAGTGCAGGTGACATTTCCTCTTACATTTTGGGTATCTTTAGGTCGCTTTCGGGCAGATGGCGCGATTGACTTGAGCTTCAAAAAGCTCTTAGGCTGTGCTGTTCTACTATATAAGTTACTCTATGTCATTATATATCGAAGCCACTTGGCGCTTGCAAATCAAAAGATATATCTCATGACGACTGTTAATATATAGTGTGGCTTATAGTTGTTATTATTTCCAGCTTGGTGGCGGCACAGTAGCGGTGTCCGGACTAAGCGGCACGGATCTCAACGGCGTCGCGCACCGCATCATTCTGCAGCAGCCGCAGCACCCCGCCGTCTACACGCTGCACCACTAGCACGGCACAGACTCACCACTAACACTGCACAGACTCACCACTAACACTGCACAGACTCACCACTAGCACTGCACAGACTCACCACTAGCACTGCACAGACTCACCACTAACACTGCACAGACTCACCACTAACACTGCACAGACTCACCACTAACACTGCACAGACTCACCACTAACACTGCACAGACTCACCACTAACACTGCACAGACTCACCACTAACACTGCACAGACTCACCACTAACACGGCACAGACTCACCACTGACACTGCACAGACTCACCACTAGCACTGCACAGACTCACCACTAACACTGCACAGACTCACCACTAACACTGCACAGACTCACCACTAACACTGCACAGACTCACCACTAACACTGCACAGACTCACCACTAACACGGCACAGACTCACCACTGACACTGCACAGTCTCATCACTAGCACTGCACAGACTCACCACTAGCACTGCACAGACTCACTACTAGCACTGCACAGACTGGCCGTCACAATCTGAAGTCTTTTAGCAATGGGGAAGGCTACTGTCAAAGTGACATCTCCAACATTGGTCCTTAGAAAAGCTAAATTTGTAAAGCGCGAAGTAGTTATTATTTATTATTGCGCAAATGACTCAATGTCTCGAATTGCTCCCAAATTGAAATCGACCGGTTTAAATTGCTGTAGATTAACGCCATAGGTTTTTGCCTAAGCTTTTTGACTGTATGTATATATCACTTTATTGCACATAAACAAGTTGAACATTATTACAACAGTAAAATATAAATGATATGCACAAAGGCGAGCTTATCTCTAAAAGGGATCTCTTCCAGCCAACCCATGAGAAAATGAGAAACGAATAAATACTAAATGGTGAAAGACAAACTACGCACAATAGAACAATAAAAATACTGTATATATTAGCAGAGACTATAGAGATATAGACGACCATAGCGTAAGAACTTTTTAAAGCTCATGTCGATTGCGCCCTCTATGTCAAAGCCACCTAAAGATACCGAAAATGTAAGAGAAATGTCACCTGCACAGCTACTCCACCTAGTAACAAATAGCGTACTAGTAGTACACTAGCTACTAGGTATCTACATATATATAGGTAGGTAGGATATTCGGTATCTTTAGGTGGCTTTGACATAGATGGCGCAATCGACATGAGCTTCAAAAAGTTCTTATCCTGTGGTCGTCTATATCTCTATAGTCTCTGATATTAGTTAAATACCTTTCATGATCCGTCGCTTTCTCTCATTGTATGCGACGCTTTCTTGTATGAAATCTGGAACACCAAATAGCGTAACACAAAAAGTTTTTAAGCCAACAGTGAAATCTTTTTTCACCTCAGCAGTTCGAACAGGCCTACTTTACTCATTCCCTGGAGTGACGAAAGTGCGACTTTCATCACTCCAGGGAGTGAAATTCTGTTTGATGGTTTCGTCATAATGATGATGCCTTTCATTCAGGAATGTAAATAAATGTGTTTTTTTTTAACTTTAATATGTTCTCACTACTGAGGTGAAAAGTTGTATGTGTCACACGAGAAAGTTTTTTTACATCTCGTGTTCTTGAGATCCCTCGCTACGCTCAAGATTCTAACTGAGAAACACTCGCTTCGTGCGTGATTTAATTATAGAATCTTTCGCTTACTCGGGACTCAAAATCAACACTCGCAAGAAAAACCAACTTTCCTCCCTTCTTGCACAAATAACTATTGTATATGACAAAAAGTTTTCACTGGCCTTGAAGACAATGAAAGTTTCTAGTTGAAGTTCAATTAAGACTACTATATCGTGCCTCATTACTAGGGTGACCAGATCTGATTTCCGGTTTTACGGGACAATGCGTTGAAAATACGGGATTCGAGGTTAAAATACAGGACAGGGGGCAATGTACTGTCCAGACTGTCCCGTATTGGTTTCGCCAAATTACGGGACAGTGAAAAATTCGTACCTGAAATACGGGACAACCCGTAAAATACGGGACAACTGGTCACCCTACTCATTACAGTGTTTGTGTAATATTAGTCGCAATCGCACCAAAAAGGACAGAATACACGCAACACGACTGATTTTAAAACACGTTTCAAGATGACTGATAGCATACCGTAACTAACCTACATAATTTAGTCGGTTTCATTATTACCCTTCAAAGAGCGGTAGAGAGTAACTAATAAGCGTTTCTATTGTACTTAGAGCCTTTTGGAAGTAAGCAATAATCCACAAGGGTGAGTCTATGATAAGGATCAACGATAATAGCGCCTTCATTTATGGACAGTGTAATAAAACCAACCCGTTCAATCTTGGTATTGTTATTACGATTACAGGTCTAGGGATAGTATGTCTATGCAACCACTTTAGTCATGCTAGGGAGGCACTTTTCTACATTAGTACATACCTACATAGTTTTAGTTAGTGCTAGCCCGGATACTTTAACTCTGACCGCGAAGCATCGGACGGAAAAATCGTGCAACTGACGCTGACGCCAGAGCGCGCTCTGTTATATTTTTGACGTGATATCGCGCTGGCGCTGAGGGCGCGAGTTTCCGTGCGCGTGATTGGACGTCTTTGGCGGTCAAAGCGTTAGTGTGTAAGTGTTGTACATAAGGGCCTTACCCAGTGTCATGTGCTAAGGAATTTCTTGTTCGACCGGCGATACACAACTTATATATGCCGTTTTCAATTAAAAGGAAAATCATTGTCAGTTGTCAATAAGGCCTCACTGCCATAATAATTCATTTAGAAATAAACTCTATTAACATATATTCCTACTAATAGTCGGAACGGAGTGTATGGGCATAGACTTAAATATATAGTAGACGGCCATAGCCTAAGAACTTTTTGAGGCTCCGAGTATTTAGCGCCATCTAGTTCAGAGTCAATATGTAAGAGATAAAATCAGCGCCACCTAGTAACGACTAGTGTACTACTAGTACGTTATTCGTTACTAGGTGGCGCTGATTTTATCTCGTACAAGTGCATTGTATCGTAAGTGCATTGTAATGTGCCTAAATTGAAGAATAAATATCTTTTATCTTTTTTTATCATATCTTTTACATATTGGCTCTGAACTAGATGGCGCTAAATACTCGGCGGAGCCTCAAAAAGTTCTTAGGCTATGGCCGTCTACTATATATTGAAGTCTATGGTATGGGGTAGGGTTTTTGCCGATTCTAATAATCTCAAGTAAAAAAGGCTAAATGCTAATTTGTGATTATATTGTTTATAGAATTTTTGCAGCGTATAGGAATGAAATATTTAATATATTTCTTAGTACAAGCTAACATTTTATTTACCACAAGGAGGATATGTGGTTTGTATAAGTTAGGAGTCTCTTATGAGCAACTGCCCTGTTTAAATAGTCATGTAGTTATATCTTTTTGTAGTGATCATAAAAGCAATAAATATATTTTATATTCTGCAATGTGTTTTATTATTTTCGGCGAAGGAAAACATCGTAAGGAAACCGGACCTAATCCCAAAAAGACCTAGTTTTCCCCCCTCGGGGTTGGAAGGTCAGATGGCAGTCGCTTTCGTAAAAACTGGTGTCTACGCCAATTCATGGGATTAGCTTGTCAAGCGGACCCCAAGCCGGGATAAACGCTAGGAGGAAGAGAGAATGTTTTTTATTATTTATCATATAATTGGAATATACCTTGCATTACTCTCAGTGTTTCAAATTCATAGCTTTATATATACCCGACTTTCCCCCTGTTCCACCTATCCCTACCGGGTTGTCTCCACTGGTTAGGGATGCATGGATTGATAAATCTGAGCTGAGGTTGCCTGGTAGAAATCGCTTATAAGACCAGTCTGTTGTTACCATTTTTTAGTTTGTTAAATCTGTACCTACATAACAAATTTTATAACACTCCACAAGTATTTCGCCTCTGCAAGGCATCTTCAAATAATAAATAGATTTGTAAATAATAACACAGATTACTAAAAATATTATTTATTATTACAGTATATTACAAGTACCGACAAATTAAATCAATCTTATTCGTTACAAATGCATTTCATTCCATAATTTGAATAACATAAAGATACAGCGACCGGTCATTCATCATTGCCAGTTTTCATGCAGTTTTCCCAATAAAAACCATTTGTGACATTATTTCGTTAAAGGTACCATTCGGCGAGTGGTGCTTTTATTCCTCGACAATAATATTGATTCTGTACATTCGCCATCAAATATATCGGAGCGGCCAAGGTACTCAAAAATATATGGACTTTATCGCCTTGACAATAGTGGAGTTGTTCAGATATTTCTGACCACCTTGGCCGATCCGATATATCTGATGGCGACTGTGCAACGTACGTAGGCGCCTCCAAATGGTGCTTTTACCAAAAAACTGACACATTTGTTAGAACAGTCGAGAAGAGAGTCGAAGTATTTTTAACTGGTAAAAACTGCCAATAACTATATATTTTATACTCACTAGTCCGCGTTTACACACTTTGGCACAAAAGTAATTCCTAATAGTCTATGCCGAAAGAGAAGTATCATAGGAGTAGGACCGTACTAATGAGTCATTGGTATGATCACAGACTTCAAATATAGAGCCATTTAGGGTTCAGTTTACATTGGATATTTTCATAAAGTATTAAATAAAAGAAAATATTATATAGTCATATATATATAGTCACTGTACCAGTGTAGTAGGATTCATATAAACCACGACACTTCTCTTTTAGCACAAACTCTATTAGCCCACTGACCGCCGTGCATCAGACAGAAAAATCGTCGACGCCAGAGTGCGCACTCTGTTATATTTTGGACGTGATATCACACTGGCGCTGAGGGCACGACTTTCAGTGCGCGTGATTTGACGTCTTTGGCGGTCAAAGGGTTAAAATGTCGATGCCGGTCGCTGTTACACGCCTGCGTACCAGACACGAGGCTTTGAGAAATAGCATACAGCTAACAAAACCACCCTAGATAACTATAAATTAAGATTAGGTCTCGTCCCATGTTCGAAAATATCTAAGTCTTAAAAAAAATGTAAGCATATTCAAAACATTCAATAGCTGAAACTCGTGTGTAGATTCATTCCTTTATTTCTAAATATTATAAAACAATAATAACAATATCTGCCTCATTATTTTACAATTGTCCAAATCAATCTTTAACAAAACGTTCCCCGTAAGTGAAAAGATTTTTTAAGTTCATTATTACACAATAGATTTGCTTGAGTTTTAGGCGAATAAAGTGCCTTAACAATTTTTTCAAACAAGAAACTCAGTAAATGTTATTACAACATAAATGTTTTTGAATGTTCTATGTTAATAATTATTATAATTAGATATTTCGTTGGGCCGAAACCGTTACAAACCCTAAACTTAGAAAACACCTTAAGGCTAGACGACACTACATTCAAAAGGCCACGAGTTCCATAAACACTCCAATATTCAAGTATTCAGTCATTTTACATTATGGTACAGTAATATAGTAATGTCAATATAGTATGTACGTCGGCGGCCGATCATAAAATCAGGCAGATCGTAATGTTCCTGCTTAATGTTTTAACGATAGTCATATTAAACAAATTTATAGGTAGGTTAGGTTCGTTAGGTTGCTTCAGATGCCTGAAGGGCAAACTGCCCAGACACAGGAAACGAGTCAAAGATTTTCACGTTTCACGATATGCCTAGGAATTTCACGATATGCCTGATCTTACGATCGGCCGCCAACATGTCTACGATAAGTCTACTGACACTGACACTGTTGCTTGTCATGTCATATTTCACCACCAAAATGTCATATTTTTATTAAGTATGCTACTCGCTGCTGATTTTACAAAAAACAACAATTTATACAGAGTGACCAAAAAAGACCTTAATTCCCGTGGGCTGTAAGATTTTGGGACGCTACAAATCCTCCTTAGATGATTCTGGAACCTCTCAGGTCGATTTGGTTTTTGGACTTTTGTATGGCAATTAGCCATTACTCACCGCCGCCGATACAAAAATCCAAAAATCAAATCGATCTGAGAGGTTCCAAAACCATCTAGGGAGGATTGGTAGCGTCCCGAAACCTTACAGCCAATGGGGATTTAGTTATATTTTGGCCATCCTGTATATTAGTTTAACGTTGACATAATGTGGATATATTCTAAAATATGCCAAGTTATTGAAAGCAATATACGACTAGCTGCTTAAGAAAACGGGTGAAAAATGATATTGGTACCACTTGGTTGAAAAGCCAATCTCACTCGCTAAACTAAACCCTAATTCTTGATTGAGTATACGAAACTGTTTTCAAACGCATGTAAAGTGCGGTCAAATTACTCCACACAATTAACCTTTTGAACGCCAAACATCAAACGGAAAAACCGTGCCCTCAGCGCCAGCGCCCGCGAGCGGCTGTATATTGGACGTGATATTACGTCCTGGCGGTGAGGGCACGACTTTCCGTGCGCGGGATTTGACGGCTTTGGCTAACCTTAGCTGCGTTTGATTGTAATATATATAAAAAACTTAAGTAATTGAAAAGACTTGGTATATTTTATTATAATTTTACTCGTTTATCAAATATAATCAAGCAGTGGTAAGCATATACTTGTTACCTAAATGTCAAGAAAGTGACATTCTTATACATTTAATAGTCTTAATGACCCACTTTACGTCAACGTATTTCGTCCATTTAATTATTTGTCTAATATACATTTGAATACGTTTCTATGTTATTTTGAGAAAACATTCATAATCAGGCACTCAAGTGCGATTTGATCGCTCATTCAAAAAGTTCAAGTCTAGAAACTTTATAGTACGCTATTAGATGAAACAGTGGCACAATAGTACATTACGTACCTAGGGCGGTAAAATAAAGAACGGCTCAGATTGCGGGCATTTGTGGCTCGAACCGAAGGTAAGGGCCATAAACAAGCGATCTGAGGCCTTCTTTATTACCGCCCGTGGTGCGTACACAATTTTACGTCTTCTCCTGGGTGTGTACCGCCCAGAGTGACGTAATAGTTATGTAAGTATATCAATTGTAGCTACTATCTCGGAAATATACCTAGATATGTGGTTTAAATAAAATTAAGCTATTACGCGTATTAATAGGATTTCGGACTGTACCACTGTTGCATTTAGTGCTAAATTGTAATTCAGTACATTTTTTTTACATTTTATCACGATAATCAGGCAGTGTTAATATATATTAAGTTAATTACACTAATCTGAAAAGATGTTCATAATAATTGCTGTCCACGATTTAAATCTGACAATTATTTACGTCATTTTATAGAAACAACCAGTGGCGTAGTTAGGGGTAACTACCCACTTACGGGTGACACCCGTGAGGACTCAGGTGACTTTCAGGCAACCGCGTTTTAAATCGTTCGGATTATGTTTTATGCCTTTCTCTTTCTTATAATATCCAGGATGCCTAAACGTCAAGTAGTAGGGCTTAAAAACATCTGATTTAATTTAATCCTAATGAACACGACATTTTCTTCGAGATATTGGCAAAATTACTACTTGAAGTTTTATGTAAAAAAATCAAACTGAAGGATAATAGGACATGCCATCCGCAACCGCGATAAGCTTTTGGGTAATTTCTAATTTCACGGCTTTTAAATACATTCAATCATAATAACCTAACTAGACGGTAGATCTTTGTATTTCCATTCTAAGAGCCGACATAAATCTATAACGTTTCGTTTATAAATAACTCATTTCTTCGTACGATGTGCAGACTAAGTTACTAAAATTAAGAAATTTTCTACATGGGATAATTTTGGAAACTACCTACTTGCATTTTGAAATATACGTTTCTTGAGTTTTCCAACTTATTAGAAACTCAGCAATTTACATCTTCGCATTTTCAGGTTGCAACCAGAAAACTATCTTCAGTACTAGAAAGTTTTATTACGCATCACTTTCAATTCAGTCAGTTCTGTCAGAAAGGTGTAATAAGATAAGCTCCGTGTGAGATTTTAGACCTCGGACTCTGTTTGACGCCAAACGCAGCGTCATGTTTAGATTTTGTTGCCTTACAATATGACGTTATTATTATTCCTCAGATACTAAAACTGACAGTTCAAAACCAATTTGGTATTTTAGCACTAAGCCAGACCGTTTAAGGTACTGAGTGACCTCTCGAGCGGCGGCGACGAATTGTTTGACCGGCGACGCGTTCAAGCTAAATAAATAAAATCGTATGGGGTTCGAGTCGCCTCAGCGAACGATGCTCATCCCTTAGAAGCTCGACATATCGCTATTCGTTACTAAAGCCGGGTTTGGTGTGTTGTGTCGTGACCATAGAGTAACTTACAGCCTTGGCCAGAAGTGTTGAGCACCAATGCGATTTTCATACAAAACTGGAAAGTTTAGTCCATCGTTTCCATCTTTGTTTAAGTTATTTTGTCAATTAATTTAAACTAATAGGCATGTTTTGTGGAAGTTAGTAGTAACTGCATAGAATATTTGCAATATGTCGCACCGACTTAAATTTACATTTTTGGTACCTTCTGTTTTCATATTTTTTAAGTACCTTGAAAGTGTTATTAAGTGAAGTTTTCTATATTTATAAATAAAATATAACATTTACCGTTACCGTACATTGTTAGGATAGGGAAATAATGCTTAACATCAAAATTGTAAACAAAAAACACCTATGCTCAATACTTCTGGCCAAGGCTGTATATTACTTAGAGCAGCACGACCTAAGAACTTTTTGAAGCTCAAGTCAATCGCGCCATCTGCCCGAAAGCGACCTAAAGATACCCAAAATGTAAGAGGAAATGTCATCTGCACTGCTACTCCATCTAGTAGCTACTAGTGTACTACTAGTACGCTATTAGTTACTAGATGGAGTAGCAGTGCAGGTGACATTTCCAATAAGTCAATCTATGGTCGTGACGCATCAAAACTATAATCAGTTTCATACATTTAATAATGTGAATCCGGCTTAAGGCGGCCGTACAATTGGTACATTTACCGAAACGACAGATTTAATGGATGTTCGGCGGCTGGTCCTGTGTCCTGATTCCTGATGATGGGAGTGTCGTGCAAGCGCATGTCGCGGCAGTAGCGGCGGCGGGCGCCTCCTTGGGTATTGCAACCACTGTGTAGCAACAGTGACCGGGCTCCTATAACCTCTCTTTCAAATTTGCACGGCCGCAGCAAGAGTGAACGATGTAGCGTCGACCACAGTCGCCAGTTACTATAGCCGATAGTATAATAATAGATGCAAGAGTACCAGTTACAACAACCTACAATTTTACTCTAGATATTCTTCGCTGTAAACAGTAGATTGAACGTATAAACCAAGTCAATTGAACTGCCATTTTAGTATCTCGAGAATAAAATAGAGCTCACTATTATACCTAGTTTTTTTAAGATTAGAAAAACAACGCTCCATTTCACGCGAGTTTTTAAAATAGTTTTCTCATCAATCGCACGATTTTTCTAATCTAAAAAACAGAGGTTACTATTAGATGTTGTCACTGTGTAGCGACAGCGATGTTCGGCGGCTGGTCCTGTGCCTGCGTGCGGATGACGGGCGTGTCGTGCGGCAGGCCGGGCGGCAGGCGCACGTCGCGGAAGTAGCGGTGGCGGCGCGCGTCCTTGGCCGACACGCGCTTCATGGGGTCGTACACCAGCATCTTGCGCAGCAGGTCCATGCCCACCTCGTCCAGGTTCTGCACCTACCCAGTGCATAAATAATCCATTATTCTCCCGGTATGGCGATAGCCGTGTCTACACCTGGCGTTCGGCCACGCGTGGAAATTGCCGCGCAACGCGAAACGGCAGCTCGGTTAGTGTGGACGTGCCTCGGCCGAGACAAACGCGCTGGCGGCCGCAATGCCTCGGCCGAGACACGTCCAGTCCACACTAGCGAATGACGTGGCGTCGCCGCCGCGTCGACGCTGGTGAGACGTCGGCGTTCGGGCGACGACGACGCTCGGAAGACGCTAGTATGGGGTTAGCCTTAATCACTGAAATATTTATGTAAACCCTAACTTGTTTATGATACACCCAAGTAGATGGTGACCATATATTTTATTGAACTAGGACCTCTCTCTGTAGGATGTGTACTCACATGATTCTGCAAGTTGAAGGTGTTCCAGTTAGGGAAGGTCGGTTTGTAGTCCGGCAAAGACGTCACGCCGGGCCAGATGTCCTCCGTTGGCGTGCGAAGCATTCTACAATGTTAAAATATTATCTCTCTTAAAATTTTCTTCAATAAACTTTCTTTAAATAAATAAATGAACAGCCTGATTGACTGAAAACTTGGAGGTTAGTTAGCAAAGGTAAAAATAACATACCTAAAGATTCGGAAAAGCTGATCAATTTCCGAATCACCCTGGAACAGTGGCTTCTTTGAGGCCATCTCAGAGAAGATGCAGCCGACAGACCACATGTCAACTGGACAGGAGTATCTACAAACATAAATACAGATTAAGACGGTACTTTTCAATTTCTCATATGTAAATGTAATACCCTTCACAGTATTCGAAGTTCGAAAATAAGTTATTTAAGACCATGTTTGAATAAAAATCTTAAAAAAATGCTTAACTTTATCCATTTTGCTCTGTGGTCTTGGTCTATCCTATACGAATTCTATGTGCTCAGGCTCTCACCTCTGGCTCCCGAGCAGCACCTCCGGAGCCCTGTACCACAACGTAACCACCTCGTGCGTGTACACGCGCACTGGAACTCCGAACGCGCGTCCCAGGCCGAAGTCTGCCACCTGAAAGAAACAAATATTATACATTAGCATTAGACGAGTCTAACGCGAATTAAATCATTATCATGAGTTATGATGTTTTGACACAAGTTTTATCTGGTATTTTTCATGGACAAGTCTAAGTCAAAAGTGTTACTGCCTCAGCCATGGAGCGTTAACACTGCCTGAGCTACTTCACGCGGCAATTTCCTTTTCCAGAATTTTTCCTTTCCTACACAAAAAATCTTACGGTCCGCACCTATGGCCCCCGTAGTATACAAAACTTGCGAATTGCCCCTGTTGCCCCCCCCCCCCCTGTATCTGCTGGCCTATGTGGAGCCGCCTAATCAAGTGCCTTAACTTAACCTTAACGAACAACAACCTTTATGATGCCAGTCTGGTCAATGAGCAGATTCTGTGGTTTCAAGTCTCGGTGCAGGATCCTCCGCTGGTGGCAGTACAGTATAGCACTGTTGATCTGGTACAGGTAGCTCTTCACTATGTTGGGGCTCATCATCTGTTGATAAAATAATAATTTCATTAATTACTTGGGACATAGTTTTATTTTTTATTACGTATTTCGAAACATCAGGCAATCTTAATTTCATCAACTTTACGACTTGATCTAATACAATATGGTTCTCAAACAGGTAAGGTAAGACAATAGAGAAATGATGTCTCCCAATGTAAGGTCAACTCGGCGAATCAGCGAAGATCAGATAGCCAGCAATTAAAAATTCTGTTCTACCATTTCGTAAAAAAAACCATGGAGATTTTTTCCAGTAATTGTAGCAGGATAGCTTGCTTCTTTCTTCTTCCTGTCTTTCCGACTGACAGTCTTCGACGAGTTGACCATACAATAGCATGTACATTTTATAGAAATAGAATTTAAACCTGTGAGTCCTTTCCTTTGTTTCTGTAGAAAACTTCAATTTTCTAAGTAATTCCAGTTTATATTTAGGCTAAAATTATGTACAGTCAACTACAAAGAGATGTATCCACTTTTAGACCTTATTAAAACGCAATAAGGTGAAAAAGTGGATACATCTCTTTGTAGTCGAGTACAGTGAGGGCACAAGGCTATGGACATCTCACCACAAATACATACCCGTCCAGATCCCAGGGAATCCATGTATTTCTTGAGATCCATGGAGAGGAACTCGAAGATGAGGAACAGCCGAGACTCCTCCATCAGCACATCCTCCAGCTTCACAATGTTCGGGTGATTCAACTCTTTCAGTAGGGATATTTCTCTGCAATACAATCATTTTGTGTATAATATGTGATTACTATTTGGCGAAGGCACTTATGTTGTATGTTATACAGATTCCATAAAATAGAGCAATAAGTGTAAGGGTCTGGTACCCTTTGATGTAGATTGTCACATGTAGTGTTTAAACTTCAATACTAGTATATTATTAGTTATCTGTGAAGCCCGTGCAAGATTATAAAAACAGACTTGTTGATTTTAACAGCATTTTAAAGAATTACAAAGCATTCAGCCTTTTTTCAATGCCATACTTATGCCAAATAACTCAAATAAGCCATTATAAACCTGACTCAAAAGTACACAAAATACATTATGAACTCAAAACGGGCATAAACATTATTCAATTTACTTTTATCTGGCAAAATACTTTAGAATAAAAAAGATCAATGGTAGCTTGCCATAGTAACATTTACATGGCTCTAGTACACAGTGCCACTTCATTTAAAAGACTTAGCAGAAATACTATGCAACAGTATTTACTGATTAAGTTAACAAGAAAGCCTACATGGACGTGACACTTCTAGCAACAGTATACAAGCACTTAATCAAATATTGTATTCTTCCTTCAAAATTGTAAATAAAATACAATTGCATGTTATTTCATAAGCTATTATAAGAATGCTTAGGTCAGCATTGTAATCAGTCTGCTACTTATGCAATTTTGTATAAACAATAATATTTCGCTTCATGTAATGTGCAATTCTAACACCTGTGTTTGAATTACATCGTAGAAAATGATAGATAAATCCTTGAATTAAAAGGAAGTGAAATGTGTTAGGTTAGGAAAATACAACATGGTTTTTAAAGCTCTAATTTAAGCTATAGACGTTCGTAACTATATTAATGTATGGTGAATGTTTTCAACGTAAATGGAGCATGGAAACTAACCTGATCGCGGTTGATGGTATGCCCTCATCATCTGCTTCCAACCTGATTTTCTTCATAGCCACAAACTGGCCGGTCACTTTGTTTTTTCCTTTGTACACCACACCGTAAGTACCTTCACCAATTTTCTCTATTTTAATGAAATCTTCCATTTTGCTAAATGAAAAATGGGAAGTCTCAACAAAAAACGTTGTCAGTTTTAGATCTAGAGACGAAGCAATAGATCTCTTCTAATTTTACGAGCACATGGATAATTTAGTACAGAGATTCGATTCATCAAATTGAATTTCTAATTTTATAGTTAATATCCCGCCAATTCTTCCTGTTTCAGATAATTATTGTGGTAACGTACTCAAATAACGACTTCAAACGAAAACTTTTTAAAATTCTCTTGACGAGCAGTTGGTTTGTGTACGCTATTATAATGTTGCCATATATATGACTACCAATTCCACATAAATAATGAAATGTGCTTGATTCCTGATCCGCATAATATCTTTGTTTTTTTTTTTTTTATTGGTAGGATATACAAGAATATAAATTAGGCTTGCAAATCAAACTTACCTTATACTAAACTTATTTAAAATAAAACTAAACTAACACCTCCTTTAAACCCACCTCCACCTCGCTGTATCACAATGCATTGCGTTGAGCGAGGAAGCTGCCAGCTCTTCACCAATTGTTGTAGTCGACCCTGTACAAGTCTGATTTTACAGAAATACCGCAAATCGATGTACAGTTTAGCCATTTGGCACACGCATACTAGAGGTCAAAACAATTTTTTTGATCTGCAGTTCTTTAAAAAAAATCCCTTAGGAGAGGGGTTAGGAGAGGGATTCATCATTTTTTTTGTATGGGAAAAAATTTTTTTTTTTTCAAAAACCTATCGTGTGTGGTATCATATGAAAGGGCTAATAGAGGCGGTTCTAAAAATATATCACATCATTACATTTCAGCCATTTTTTTTTAATTAAAAATAAAATAATTTTCAAAACATACCAATTTTGGGCTTCTCCAGATACGATATTGCTAGGTTTTTTTTGGTACTATATATCACAAATGATACTTGATACCTTCATATCTAACCCCAAGAAAGCGATTTTGAAAATAACTTCATTTAGTATGTTTTTTAATTTTTCCATATTTTTTTATTGTTATATCGATATCGAGTATCATTTGTGTTATATAGTACCAAAAAAACCATATCGTATCTGGAGGAGCCTTAACTTTATATGTTTTGAAAATTATTTTTGTTTTAATTTAAAAAAAATGACTGAAATGTAATGTTGTGGTATATTTTTAGAACAGCCTCTATTAACCCTTTCATATAAAACCACACACGAAAGGTTTTAAAAAAAAAAAATCCCATACAAAAAAAATATGAATCAGCACCCCCCTCCTCAGGACTTTTTTTACATCGTACATCGTTTGCGGTTTTATTTTGTGTACAAGGGGCACTATTGAGTCGACGAGCGTTTTAGAAAGATCTTTAAAAAGTTTATGGGCATTGGGACCGTATTGATTATGTCTTATATTTTGTAATGATATTTATCTTTTTTTGTATGTAAAATTTCGTAACTAGATATCAAAAAGCAAAAATATTTTTCCTCAAAATTAATACTCTCGACATGAATTAAACAAATTAAAAATACCCTAATTTTGATGAAATTTGTATTGGCAATAATGTCATTCGTTCAATCAGTTTTACGCAAGATTTTTAGTTGATATTTGAATTTCAAAATGTTACGGAGTACGTGGGGAACCTGGGGAACGGATCGGTAATGTCATTTCCTTCATTGTCAGTCATTGATTGTCAAAGTTTAGTTTGATTAAAACAATAAAAAAATACACATACGTATTTACAAAACAAAATGGATCAAATAATGATGTCCAAAAAGGGGAAACCCTTACATAGTTCGGCAAGAGAAATTATATTTAATATTATTCAGTTTTGTCAACACGAAAAAGAGGCTGAAAGCATCATTATCGACTTGGAAAAAGTCACAGAGCGTGTGGCTGCTATGACAGGTATTTACATCTTTTTAGGGTTCCGTAGTCAACTAGGAACCCTTATAGTTTCGCCATGTCCGTCCGTCCGTCCGTCCGCGGTCTAGCTCAGTGACTGTTAGCACTAGAAAGCTTATTTGGTATGAGTATGTACGTTAACCCTTTACCAGGCCATTTATAGAACTACTCACAAAGAGTTGTAATTTTTCGTCTTTTATACCACATTAGTAGGATCAAAATTCCGGCTTACCCGATAGAAAGTGGTTGCTGTAGCTTACGGGGCCTGCAGCTACAAAATGCGTCTTGCAGAACCTTTTAAAGGAGTATTTTTTCCATATTTTCAGGAGTGAGCAGAAAAACGGTGTCAAAGATAAAAAAAGAAGGTGCTACAAATAATGGTGTGTGGTCCACACCTGGAGAGAAACGCAAAGGTAGACCAAAAAAGGTAATTGTTGATGATTTCGACAAGTGCGCCATCAGAAACAAAATTAATGAATTTTATACTGTTCGGAAGGAGTTACCGTCTTTGAGAAAGCTGCTATGTGTCTTAAAGGAAGAGATATGCTTTAACGGAGGAATCTCAAGTCTTCGTGAGGTGTTAAAAGATATGGGATATGAATATAAAAAAGTTGCGAAACGTAAACTTCTGGTTGAGAAGCATGATACTATACTGAATATTTGTGAATAATGAAATATTTGAAGGAAATGGATAAGTCAGATGTTTACTTAGAACAACCTACGTATGATCCTGGTATGTTTAAAGCATTTTTACTTCACCGTAAGAAAAGATTCATGCTGGCACTAGGAATAGTTATTTGCTATACAAGGGGTGAAAGTTGTATTTTACGTGTGAGTGTTATTTGAAACACGAGCTAGCAAAAGGATCCTGGAATCCTGAGTGTAGCAAGTGTTTAAATACACAAGAAGTAAAATTACTCATTGCATATGGTCACAATCCTCAGTCATGGGAATAAGTAAGAAGAAGAATTTAATGTAATTTTTTATTAAAGAAGAATCGAAATTATAACTATAAAACTTTCGTGAGACTCTAACATATTAAAAATATTTATAACGGGTTACTCACGTAATTTTTGTCGATTTTTGCTCGACATGTTTCGATCAATTTACGATGATCATTCTCACGAGCGGCCTTCCGCGACGGCAGCGCGTCGGCTACTGCGCGCCTGCGCGCGGTGTGCCCTGCTGCTGGTGGCGGGAGGCGGCGGCGGCGGCGGCGGCGATGTTGTGACAGATCTACCCTCATCCCCTTTATCATTTTTGCCGAAATGTTTGCACACTACACTCACGACGTCATTTGCTAAAGGCACGTTCACACTGTCCGACAGTGTCCAGTTGTTTCCTAGGATAAAGAAAGAAGTACTTACTTTAAGATATTATCCTTATAATGTAAATAGAGAAAACTTCATATACCATGTAATCTTAATCTGTTGTTGTATTGGATAATCCATCCTATTATAGCATAGGTACACTTGAACAGGGCTTGTAACCGATTAATGCAAAAAACCCCGAAATGATCCAATATATTTAATTATTTTATGGTTTTTATGTACAACCCGATGTTTTATTATAGTTTTCACTTCAAATTATAGGATTTTTCGATTGAGTATAAAACAGTAACGAAAAGAACGAAAAAACAAACCGGTTACTGTAATGTTCTGCCACCAGAGTGCAGCACTAGCACTTCGGTAAACCATAGAGTTCGCAATACATACTAGGCCTTAAACACGAGCTAGCAAAAGGATTCTATTAATCAAAAATAGAATCCTGAGTGTAGCAAGTGTTTGAATACACAAGAAGTAAAATTACTCATTGCATATGGTCACAATCCTCAGTCATGGGAATAAGTAAGACGAAGAATTTAATTTAATTTTTTACTAAAGAAGAATCGAAATTGTTTCCTAGGATAAAGAAAGAAGTACTTACTTTAAGATATTATCCTTATAATGTAAATAGAGAAAACTTCATATACCATGTAATCTTAATCTGTCATTGTATTGGATAATCCATCCTATTATAGCATAGGTACTTAAACAGGGCTTGTAACCGATTAATGCAAAAAACCCCGAAATGATCCAATATATTTAATTATTCTATGGTTTTTATGTACAACCCGAAGTTTTATTATAGTTTTCACTTCAAATTATAGGATTTTTCGATTGAGTATAAAACAGTAACGAAAAGAACGAAAAAACAAACCGGTTTTTACTATGGATTTTGGTTACGGTTACAAGCCCTGCACTTAAATAAGACCCTGCTAGAGTTTTTCAGAATGAGAAGTGTCGTGGTTATATGGGAGCACATAATATGACATACCTTATCAAGAAGAGCTAAAATGCAAACTTCTAGATTTGATCTTCGAGCAACAATGTAAAGGACGAGTACAGATAGAAACTGTAGGTACAGATAGAATTGAAAAAGAGCATTGTATGTAAATTATTTACTTCCATACTAAACAACTAGCTGGGCGAGATCCCTTATAGGTGTAAGTTCGCCTTTGTACCTATATTTGTTTTATAATATGTATAATTTTACGTCAGTCGTGGGCGCAGCGGCAAATCTCATTTCACACGCAAGAGAAGACGGACAATCGTGAAATTTTGTACGGTAGTAAAGAAATCCTGTAATCGCTTAAAAGCGGTATTAGACATTGCAACCTGCATTCCCTATGGGCCCTACCTTTAATTACACCTACCAACATCACAGATTGGGCCCTGGAGGTTGCAATGTCTAATACCGCTTTAAGTATTTATGGCCCTTCGCCGTGGCCGAAGTTCGGGCCACTAATGCCCGTGATCTGAGCCGTTCCTTATTTTACCGCCCTGGGTGCGTAATGTTTCGTGTACAATAAAAGCGGCTACTACTACTACTAAATGTATGTAAAATGGTTTTCTTTTCGGCTTTCCCTATGGCACTCACAGTTTGCCCTCTTAAAGACAACCCCTAATATAAAACAAAGATAGGCCTGTACATTTTTCAAAACAATTTTTTTATACTATTACGTCCACGACGGTGGCAAACAAGCGTATGGACCACCTGATAGTTACCATAGCCTATGGACGCCTGAAACTTCAGAGGTGTCACATCATCCTCAATACGAATAAAAACCTGTCTGTACCTACGAAAGTATATCATAAAACCCCGTTCCCACTTGTCGGATTTTAATCGGGTGTCGGCGCCTCATAAAAAAAAATGTGTCGTGCAAGTGGGAATAGCTTCTATTCAAATGTTCTGCCGTCATCGGACTAGTGGGAAAGGGGTCGTAACACTTTCCGTACCGCGTAGCGCTACGCGCTACGCTCGTAGCGCGTAGCCAGGTATTCCTCGTATGTAGCGCGTAGTAGCTACGAACAGAGAACCCGACAGTCGGGTTCTCGGTGCTGAATGTGTTAAGACTTCGTATTATCAGGTATTATAAACACTATATACAGTTTGCGTGGCTTCAGGAGTGCAATGTCGAATTCGAGAGACGATTATCTGCCTCTCTATCGCTCTTGAACGTTCGAGCAGTAATGGGAAATTTGGGAAATAGACATTTCATTTCATTCATTTAATTTCATTTATTCATGAACAACATGGGTTGTTTGAAATTAATACATTAACATAAAAAGACGAACGATCGAAGTAGTTTATTGACCAAGGGATAGCGATAGGTATCTAACAATAGCATCAATAGCATGCATCGGCAATAGAACTCTGAATAGATTTATAGATGCGGCGAGGTCTACATCACAGAGCCGGGTAATTTGCAGAAAAAATGTACCTTTACTTTTTTTTATTTCATATATATTTTGAGTCTATCGCATGCAGAATCATGAGCTCTATCGAGTCTGATAGAATAAAAAAAATGACCCAACTGTCCCAAAATTTACATACAAAAAATTCGTAACGTTCATTAAAAAAATGTAACGAAATGATAATTTCTCAGTTTCGTTACACTTTTTTTATGAACGTAACGAATTTTTTGTATGTAAATTTTGGGACAGTTGGGACTAAGTAAAGGTACCTACATTTTTTCTGCAAATTACCCAGCCACTACACTAGTTTTCGTTATATGATGCGCCTGAAGTTTTTTTAGTTGCAATGTTGCATATTGTAAGCAAAAGCGTCAAGAGCTCTACTTACCTACACCATGCCTAGGCATGCATACGGCACGTTCAATGGTTCAGTTTTATCATCATCATCATTTGCATAGTAGGCGCCGACCGATGAGGTAAGGTGCGAACTGCGACTGCTAAAAAAAATCTGTCGAATTTAGAACCTCCTCCTTTTTTGAAGTCGGTTAATAATTATATTATTTATCTGTGGCACTAGTGCATGGACACAAGGGCTTTAATCGGGAACGAAGATTAAACACCTTTCATATAATATATATGCTGTCTTCGAAGGACATGGTCACAAAATAACTTTCCTAATAATTTTAAACAAAAAAAGAACCGACTTCACTTAGGATCCGCTATTCCAAGAGGAAGTGGCCGAGTTGCTGTAAAAAATAGTGAAATCACTATAATAGTTGAAGAGTTTCCTCGATTTCTTCAGGATCCCATCATCAGACACCGACTTGGTGACAATGGGACCATCTAGCGGATATACCCGTTTGATTATAAAAAAATATTTTGAAAATCGGTTCACGATTCACGGAGATATCAAGTAACATACATACAAAATATTTTTATAAAAAAATAAAAAAATCTGTCGAATTGAGAACCTCCTCCTTTTTTGAAGTCGGTTAATGAGAGAGTCACGGAGATCTGCATGTGGTTAATCAGTCAATATGGTGTAACAAAAATACTGGTGATCCGTTTAAAGGCATAATTGGTATCGTATTGCGACTAAGAAAAAGTACAGTCCGTGAGGTCTTAAAAGAACCTTCGGGTTTCAGAAAGAGACGTCGGGTATCAATCAACAGTGACACATGAAAAAGCAGAACAGCAACATTACCTTCGTGTGTCATCGCCGATCCCCGAAGGTTCTTCTTAAATCTCTCAGACTGTAGGAGAAAAATATGTAAGACGTGAAATTTTTATTTTATTTTCTATGAAACAGGTGGTTCCGGCACTCCATACCAAACCATTTTTTTTTTGTTACTTTTTTATAATTAGAATCCGATACCAATTATGCCCTTAAAAGGATCACCAGTATTTTTGTTACACCTTGTATATTTAGTAGTTACATAACAGCAGAGGCCGGAAAAATGAAATTACCGGGCTACGGTATGACGAGGTTCTTCAAAAAAGAAGGGTATAGATTCTTAAAGGGTATAGGCAACGCGCATGTGAATCTTCTAGGTTGCAGGCGTCCCTAGGCTACAGTAACTGCTTACAATCAGGCGGGCCGTATGCTTATTTGCCACCATCGTGTCGTGGTGTAAAAAAAAAGTAAGTATATCTCTAGACGGATAAAAATACGAGGCCGGGAATCCGTTTTTACGCTTAGGTATGTATAAGTCATAAAACTAAGGATCTCTACAGACGTAAGCGACTAGTCACCTGCGATTTTTAATACATTGCGGTGTTTGGTCCATCGATTGATTTCGTTGCACCTACCTAGACGGCAACGTCTCTTCTTCTTGACACAATGGCGAACACCGTAGTCCGTAAGGGACTGCAACGGCGGGTCTGGGTTACGGTGTGGTTTTACCGCGGCAAAACCAAGCGAACCGTGTGAGTGGGATTGACGCGCTCCGGGAGCGCACGGATCAATCGGCGAAATCGCGCGCAAGTTTTGTGTCAAAATTGCGCCGATTGTAGAGGCCATAAGGGTAAAAATTGCGCCATTGAACTTAAAGACCAACATAAAAAAAAGCCGAGCGGCAAGGCATAGTAACCCAGATAAATAGATAAACTAATCATCTTTGACGATTCAGCGTTTTCGTCACGTCCATCCTATCGGTCACACATAGCGTGCCCGAAGTTTTATATCACTATCTATATCAACTGTACAGATTATTTGAGATAATTGACAAATGTTATAAAGCAAAGGTGAGATGCCGAAGTTTCATTTGGGACAAGTATCCATGTGACCGCGGTGGAAAATGTGGTGGGGAGCAGTTTTGGTTTTTAGTTTGGCGATAATAGACAATGTGAGTATTCTTTTGTTATTGTTTCCGTTATTTATTATGTATTCTACTAGAACAAATTTTGTGCGCCATGTTTGGCGGTTGACAGTGTGACAGAATCATAGAGTAAGTATAATATAGATTTGTAATGATTTTCAATACAACTTTTGGGATAAAATTTTTATTAGGGATGTCATCTCCTGTTACTCTATGATTTTAACCATTGATTTATTATTCTACTAGAAATGGGCTATTTACGACAATTTTGTGCGCCATGTTTGCCGTACTACTAGAATGCCCATGCCAAATTTCGTGGTTCTAAAGCATGTCGTTTAAAAATGAGAGGTGAACAACGTTTGTATGGGAACGCGAGATCACGCGAGCGTCCTGGGGGGTGATTTATGTTATGACAATACTTATAGCTTCATGGCCTCTACAATCCGCGCAATTTTGATACAAAACTCGCGCGCGATTTCGAGGCATTGCCGTCTAGGTAGGTGTAACGAAATCTATTGATGGATCAAAAACCGCAATGTATTAAAAATCGCGGGTGACTAGTCGCCTACGTTTGTAGAGGCCTTATCGGTCACACTTGTCGCCGACTGATAAACATTTTTTAAGATGTCCGAATATTAGTAAAGGGTTTTACTTAATACCATTCGAACCTTTGATTCGAACAGCTGAAAAAATATTTATTACACCGTTAGAAGTGTCTCTTCCCTACGAGTAGGGAAGCCTAAACACCGATACATTGATGAGGTAAAAAAGAATGGTGGTAGAGACTAATTGCTAAAAGCACAAGACCGGAAAAATTGGAAATTGATGAAGGTGGGCCTTTAACCTAAGCGGGGCCATGTGATAAAAAAAAATCATACTTACTAAAAATGTATTTACCTTCTTTTCAATAAGGAATTAATAAAGGTTTTAATTTTATTTATTTTATTAGAGTGTCCCTTACCTACTGGGCAAAGGTCTTCCTCCCTCAGGGTCTGTTTCCGGCTATCGCCTGTCAATCGTCATCAAATGCGTCCAGATCGTCCCGCCATCTTGGCTGCTGGTTCTAGTTAATTATTACTTGTGCTATTACCACAGTATAAGAGAGGTGGTTTTTAGGGTTCCGTATCTTAAAACGAAAAAACGGACCCCTTATATTATGGATGATCCACCCATTCTACCATCCATACCTTATATGATCTCTTTGTTGTCCGTCTATCTTCTGTCAGACAAGACCATTTTTGTTAAGAAACTCGTGGTATTCTGCTATTGCTTAGTTACTTATTTTGTAAACACAAATATTTTCCTGATTTCTCTTTATTGCGTAATTTTTAATAAAACTTATCAATTACTTTAGTTAATTTAAATAATTTGTTGTGATATTGACGATTTTGTTTTAAACGCTTTACCAGACAATAGGCCTAGTAAAGCGTGAAAATCACAACAAATTATTTAAATTAACTAAGTATTAATAATAATTTCATAGGTCATATATGTGTCTGTGTACGGAAAAGGGACCACTTTGTCGATATGGAGTTACGAGTACTTTCTAAAAGTACGCAATAAGTATGCACTAAGTATCAGCGTATAAGCAGCAGTGATAGAAAAAGTGTTCTTGTAAATCGACAAAGTGGTCCCTTGCACTAAATTCGTCCACATATTTTTCCGTAAACAACAAACTGGGTATTTAAAACATTTTAGGTATCGTGTTGCATTGAGCAGACATCTCTGCTTACTACAAAGCTAAGTTGAAATTCAATATGGAACAGTTAGGTACTCAACTCGATTCAGCCAAAAGCGCATAGACTCGTTCTTTAGGGAGTGACATACATTAGAGCTATCTGATATCTGATCTAAAGAAATACAACACTACACTAAACCCTAATTGACCGTAAGCCAGGAACAGATTTCATTATATACTAATCGTGTCCGAGGCTACGCGGGGCTCCGTCGACTCAGGGGATCAGTCAAAGATGGTCAAAGATTTTCACGTTTCACGATATGCCTAGGAATTTCACGATATGCCTGATCTTCGATCGGCCGCCGACATAATAGTATAAATACTTAAATACATAGGATACATCCATAACTTTTGTATAGAAAGGTCACGTGATCTCAGAGGATTACTGTATACAAAATGAAGTGTTGGAAGTGTCGGAACGCCACACCGTGAATTAAAATACCTAATCAAGTCAATAAGTTTAATCGTATTTGGGCAACGGTACCTGACTTTCACGAGGCTTCATTCTACCCTCTTTATTATATATCGCCCATTTTACGCTTCACAATATAAATACCTAGAATAGAACAGAATAGTATTTTGTGCAACAGTTACATAATAAGGGATCTTAAGATTCGAGGGTCGAAGTTACAAAATGAGGCGAAGCCGAATTTTGTATAAACAAACCCGAGAATTTTAAGATATAATTATGTACCGTTGCACACAATAGTTTTTCTACGAGTGCTAGGCAAGCCGGTAACATTGAGTTCGAGGAATGACCTGCTGGCTCTATACAATTGTCTTCAATCTCCCGGTGGAATGTGCCGGCGCCTCCCTTGCCTACAGCGGCGGGTGGCGGCGGCGCCCCGCCCCGGCAACAGACACATTATATCCCTAAGAATCGACTTTTGAGTCATATAGTCTAGTTCCATTTTTCAAAAAATTCATGTCGAGAAGCAAACGATATTACTTTTGGGCAACCGGGCTTTTTACCTGATTTAGACCCTGCTGTATCCGAATCGCCGGTTGCCTTCAAAGAAAATTTGTCCGGAAGTGAGATATTCAAGATGGCGGCCAAAAAAATTACCCATTTTTTACTTTTTCTTAAATGACTCGTAAACCGTGACCCCTACCAAAAAATATTCTGTTACTTAAATAAATCACATAAAATTCTCTATAAAAAAGGTTCTATACAGTTTTTTGCTGGGATCAAAGTTTAATGAGATATCGAGGGTATAAGATAGACCTTAAAAATATAGACTAATTACCCTTTTCCCGCGACTTCGTCTGCGTGGGATTAACATTCGCTATAATACATTTATGAAACACCTTAGTGAAATCTTATAGCAAATATAAATTTAACGTACATACTTTTTTACGTCTACAGTGAGCAACAATTCCATACAAAGTTTCACCCCCCTTTTCACCCTTTCAAAAGATGATTTCTGAGATAAAAACGATTTCATGTCCTTTTCCATAACTCAAACTATCATCATGCCAAATTTAATCTAAATCGGTTCAGCGGTTTAAGCGTGAAGAGGTAACAGACACACTAACTTTATAAAGATAAATTATATTTTAAATACTCTGGTTGAGGCTGCTAGGGGTTGTGTGGTATCATTTCCGTATAAAACAGACATGCACAATTCATTTTTGATAGAAAAAAAATATAAATCTAT
Source organism: Pammene fasciana (assembly GCA_911728535.1). Taxonomy (NCBI): domain Eukaryota; kingdom Metazoa; phylum Arthropoda; class Insecta; order Lepidoptera; family Tortricidae; genus Pammene; species Pammene fasciana. The sequence goes on from OU452292.1 coordinate 11,516,050, forward strand.
ATTAAAAAAAAGTTCTGCGAAGAGGGAAAACTCTCAAATCACATCAGAGGGGATTTTGACGTGAACGTCCAAAAATTTTACGGACCTCCAACAGTAAAAAATATTCATCGTGGGGCACTCTATCCATGGTCAAAAATTTAAAACTTTTTCTCAATGCGCACAATTTTTTCATACTAATATTATAAATGCGAAAGTGTGTCTGTTACCTCTTCACGCTTAAACCGCTGAACCGATTTAGATGAAATTTGGTATGATGATAGTTTGAGTTATGGAAAAGGACATAAAATAGTTTTTATCCCTGAAATCATCTTTTTAAGGGGTGAAAAGGGGGGTGAAACTTTGTATGCAATTGTTGCTCACTGTAGACGTAAAAAAGTATATACGTTAAATTTATATTTGCTATAAGATTTCACTAAGGTGTTTCATAAATTTATTGTGGCGAATGTTAATCCCACGCAGACAAAGTCGCGGGAAAAAGCTAATTAGTCTATATGTTTAATGGCCGTCTTATACCCTCGATATCTCATTAAACTTTGATCCCAGCAAAAAACTGTATAGAACCTTTTTAATAGAAAATTTTATGTGGATTACTTAAGTAGAAGAACATTTTTTGGTAGGCGTCACGGTTTACGATTTATTTAAGAAACAGTAAAAAATGGGTATTTTTTTTGGCCGCCATCTTGAATATCTCACTTCCGGTCAAATTTTCTTTGAAGGCAACCGGCAATTCGGATACAGCTAAGTCTAAACCAGGTAAAAAGCCCGGTTGCCCAAAAGTAATATCGTTTGCCTGTCGCATCGAAAAGGAGAGCGATTTTGAAATTTTGTGCCCTGTCTAATAATATGACAACGTTCATAAAGTATATGCTTTGAATATACCTGTCAGTCATTTTATTGGCAAATTAGAATGCAGGAGTAGAAAAAGTTATTTATTGTTTTTCATTTCTGTGTTATAATCAAATATATCCACAATAGGGGTGTGTTTTTAATGTAACGTGTCTTATAGATCTATACATACCTACCTCTGGAGTTGTAGGTGCCTATGTACGTACGGCCTACCATTTGGCAGGCCGTATGATTGTTTGACAGAATAGAAATGGTGGGACAGACTTCAAAAACTGCCTAATTTAAGACACCTATCTTTTGTTACCAGATATCAGCACAAGATGACAACAACGCGACTGAAACACAAACTAAAATGTGTTGTCCGTGTCCTCCCGGCTGGCCTGATGTCCCTGTGGACCATGCAGTGGCCCTCGCCCCGGGCTCCGTGGCGCGCAGCACGGATGGCGTGGACGACTGTCCGTGCCGTGCTCGCGACGCCGACTCCGAGGGCGCCGCATCGCTCTTCTTTCCTCACGCGGTCCGTGCTCCTGGGAATGTCATGAGGTACTTAAGCTTTTATGTTAATATGTGTTGTCCGTGTCCTCCCGGCTGGCCTGATGTCCCTGTGGACCATGCAGTGGCCCTCGCCCCGGGCTCCGTGGCGCGCAGCGCGGATGTCGTGGACGACTGTCCGTGCCGCTCTCGCGACGCCGACTCCGAGGGCGCCGCATCGCTCTTCTTTCCTCACGCGGTCCGTGCTCCTGGGAATGCAATGAGGTACTTAAGCTTTTATGTTAATATGTGTTGTCCGTGTCCTCCCGGCTGGCCTGATGTCCCTGTGGACCATGCAGTGGCCCTCGCCCCGGGCTCCGTGGCGCGCAGCGCGGATGGCGTGGACGACTGTCCGTGCCGCGCTCGCGACGCCGCATCGCATCGCTCTTCTTGCCTCACGCGGTCCGTGCTCAAATCCGTGCTAGGTAAATATTATGGGACATTCTTACACAAATCAACCTAGGCCCATAAGCTCAATAAGACTTGTGTTATGGGTACTAGGCGACGTTATATATAACTGATAGATATATATGTCGGCGGCCGATCGTAAAATCAGGCTGATCGTAATGTTCCTGTGTAATGTTTTAACGATAGTCACATTAAACCAATGTATCGGTAGGTTATATTCGTTAGGTTGCTTCAGATGCCCGAAGGGCAAACTGGCCAGAAATAAGAAGCGACGAAGGGGCTCCGTCGACTCAGGGAATCAGTCAAAGATTTTCACATTTCACGATATGCCTAGGAATTTCACGATATGCCTGATCTTCGATCGGCCGCCGACATAATAGTATAAATACTTAAATACGTTAATTAAGTGCCGTGGATTAAGGATTGTTATAGTGTTGTCCTATGTCCACTTTAACATTAAACTTGTGATTAAATCTATAAGAAACCCTAGTCGTGGCGAAGATGAAGACGGTTTTGTTAAGTGGACACTCATGCTCATATAAAAATGTACTTTTCAGGCCTGATCCTAAGGAGAATTCAAAACCACTTCTACACCCGGAAGTCGACCTCGCTTCATCAGTTTTGCAGACTCTGCGAGAAGCCACTGACGAAGAATACAGAGATGCACTCGGAAGGGACGCCGCCAGAGCAGCCGTCGATGTAGCGACGCTAGCCGACCTTACAGATGGCACTCCAGAGGAAGCCAGAAATGTGGTCACGATAATAGTAAGTCCCAGAGATATGGATGGCAGTGACGCCGTACCTGAAGCATCACACGTACAAGAAACTAGGTGTATACATTCCCTTTTAGGTAACCCTAGGGAACTCACTTATAGGGCTCCAGTACCGCATAAAGGCTTGGAGGATATACTTAATCTGCCTTTGCCAAGTGGTATGCTTCACCGACAACGTGACAGTGGTTTAGCAGCGAGCAATGTTCATGAAAGTGTCGTTAAAGCCGACGACCATTTGAATAAACTTTTGTCAGGACTAAAGTTGAAAGCAGAACCTAGTTTGCTTAATTTAGACCCAAAAACAATAAACGAGAACTTAAATAATATATTGAGTGGTATAAACTTAGGTGTTAAGGCAGGAAGCAACAGTTTTGATCGTAGTGAGGTGGATAATTCCGATGCAAATACGGACTCGTCAAATGACCAAATAAGTAGTGAATTTGTTGAAGAAAATAATGTTTTCACGGAAAATGATTCTGATCGACAATCAGTTAGCCAAGATGATTTAGACTGTAATACATCGCCTACCACTAATCAAGACACAGTGCTCGAGAAGGTCGCAAAAACTGCAAGGCCATTGAAGTCTCTACTATTCGCTAGAAATAATGGCGAAAAACCTGATGTCTCCTTTCCTCTTAAAAATCTGTTAAAGCTAAAGGACGTGGAGTTGGTGCCTTTAAATATAATGAACAATAAACCAAAAACGAAAGTTAGTATACCAAGCATAAAATTAGACCCATTACAAAAAACAGAAGCTAGAGACTCGGTAAAACTACCAACTCAAGTCTTATTTGGTAGACCGTTTAAAATTGCAGCTGGTTTAAACAAATCGAATAAAGCTAAGTCAGCAAGTATTCAAATTATACCAAAAAGGAAACCGGTAACTACGGAAATTTTAGATGTTGTACCAAGCCCGTCCGAAGATAACTGTGTGAGGCTAAAACCAGAAGCTGATAAGTCAGTAGTAGATATAGATCAGCTGGAGGAATCAATGCTGGACTCTAGCACTGAAACAACTGAATTAGGCAATGAACAGGCTGACGACTTAATAGCTAAGAGTACAGATACTGCTATTGTTAACAGCGCTGAAGATATACAATTAAAAAGCAGTGAAATCCTTGAAGATGAAGAAGTTGACGATACAGAAAATTTTCAAATTATTAATGATTCCCAAACACCATTTCAAGAAAGTGAGGGCGATATTCAAATAATCTCTCAAGAAGATATTAGCGATGTTGCTCCAGACTCCGTCGATTTGAGTGAAATAAATGAAGCAGAAGATAGAAGTAATCCTGCTCCGGGTCCGGGATCACTTCATTCGCTCAAGACATTGGATGAAATTCGAAAAAGTGTTGTAGACAAATTAGAAGCTTTACAAAAAAGTAACAGAAATGCACTTGATAGTATAAAACACAACGTCGAAGAGATATCTCCTCATGGAGACTCTGCGGAAGAACAAAACCAAGATATAGATTTTGTGGAAAACGAAGACCAAATTTCTAATGTAGAACCAACATTTAAATCTCCTACACCGGAAACTCCCATTGAAGATGAAGTACAGGAAGGTAGTGTATCAACTGAATCAGTCAGTTTTCAGGATCTTCAAAAGATGTCAGATTCTATTTTAATGGCCAGTGAAAATCATGACCAGAGAGTTCAAAATCAACCCGAGGAATCCTTGGAAACTAAAGAAGACACCATATCTGAAGAAATTAATGAAAGTGAAATCGATAACGTTCTAGGTATGGGTGGAACGACAGCTGATCTCAAAAACGACCTAAGTCAGAGTAGTGACGGCAGCGATAAAATAGAGAAAACATTATGCCCAAGCGATCTATCGAAGACTTCCGAACAAGCCAAATCTGAAGCTAGTAGTTCAATAAATGATATAAGTACTGGAAACGACTTAGAACCTTTAGCAAGTGACCCGATAATGGATATACTACGACCAACTTCATTTACAGGCGCACCTATTATCAATATACTTCGGCCCAATTCTAAGTCAATAGTAGAGCACCTTAACGATTTTGGGACAAAATTGCGCCAGAGTATAGTGCAACCTGCTCCACTGATAAATGCAGACAATTTTAATATATTTAGGACTCCCAGCTTCAATCTACCAGATATTTCTGGTTTAAATGCTAATATTCCTACTTTGGATGACATCAGAACACGGGTCTCCGAAATTTTAGATGGTTTGGCTAGATCTGCAGGTGACGATGATGATTCTTCTGAATTAGACTCAGAAGATTTTTCTTCAAATGTTAACCCTGTACAATCCACTGGGGCCAGTTCTTCTGATCCGGTTTCTATTTTTCCACCTTTAAAACCATTAGAAGATATCAACTTAGACATCATCCAGTTAAAACCCCTTCCTTCATTACTAGGATCTAGCCAACAAACACCTGACCTTCCGGGGCTAAATTTAAATAGATATAAAGCAAAACTAGCGATTCCCAAGTCCTTAGATTTAAAACCTTTGAATTTGGCTTCAACATTGGGCAATAATGGAGGACTCGTTGGCACTACGTTGACTATAGGGCCACAGAAAAAGGAGAAAACTGGTAAACCTAAAGTTAAGTCTAACAAGAATGCTGAATTTTTATCCTCTCGTGCTGCATTAAACAATAACCCAACTTTAGCCGACATAACTACAACTATGCATAAGAACGCATTAAACTTATTAAATATTCCCAAAAACACAAAAAGCTCGACTTTGCAAGCCAGCAATTTAATGGGAGCCTTAACTGAGAAAATTAGGACTCATACGGAAGACACTGTAAAAAGTATCCATGAAACACTTAATCCTTCTGCTTTAGCTGAAGTACATAATAATGTGCTGAAAAGTGCCAATAACTTGTTAGCTTCAGGCAGAAACAGCTTACAAAAATCTCTACAGACACCTACTCATACTAAATCTGCTGTTGATAACCTTAGATCACAAACACAAAATACTATTCAACAATTACAGAATACACTAAGTTCTCCACAAGTTGTTAGCGATATTCGAAAAAATACAAATACTATCCTAAAATCACCAAAGAGCTCATTGGATGCTGTAGTCGATAACCTTAAACATCAGTCGGAAAATACTTTAAAGAACGTCAAGGAGACATTGGATACTTCAAGACTAGCTGATATAAGCGATTCTATCCAAAAAAGTGCTGAAAACGTTTTAAAGTCTTCAGTTGCTATAACTCCTTCAAGAAATTTATTAAGTAGTCCTATGCATGCCGTTCCTACTATAGACAAAGTAGCAGGAAATCTAAAATCTTACACACAAAGCACATTAAAGAACATTCATCAAACTTTAAACGCACCAACTCTATCGGATATTAGCACATCCATTCAGGAAAGTGCACAGCAAGTGCTGAATTCTCCAATTACAAACAACAGACCGCAAATTCTTAAAAATGCTTTACAACCAAGTTCTTCTATAGATACAGTCGTTGATAATCTACGATCACAAACTCAAAATACCATGAGAAATATACAGAGTTCGTTAAATGCCCCAAATCTCGCCGACATAAGTGAAACAGTACAGAAGCATGCACAAAATTTACTAGATTCACCAGTAGCCTCTACGGGGCGAAACGCTTTTAAACAAGTTTTACAAGCCAGCAGTCCAATGAACTTAACACCACACGTAGACCAAGTTGCTAAAGATTTACAGAGAACATTAAATGCTGCTCTCAAAAACAGCCCCTTACCACCGCTTCCCCACCCAAATGACGTGATTCAGAGCATTTCCGATCATCACTCGGATATGAACGATAAATTATATGCTTTACATATGGATTTAAATGATCGTCTTGAATCAATTCACAACGAAGTTACGGATCCTGCAAGGCTACGGTCTATTCTATCTCCTCCTGGAAATAGGAATTTTGAATTATTTGCTATTCCGTTACCTATGAGTTCAAGAAGCGCAAGCGGGCCAAAGAAAGCAAGACCTGTATTGCAAGCTAAGCAACCAACCCTTGCTTCCCAAAGGAAACCGTCGACAAAAGCTTCTTCCCTATCTAAACCTAGGGTGGAACCGGGGAAGCAGAGTTCCATGCGAGCTTCAAAAGGCAACAAAGCCCCCCCTAAATCTTTTAGAATGCCTTCGGCAGCAAGCTCACCAATCCCGACCCATGTCGAACGGCCAACTTTGTCACTGTCCCCTAAGAAACCAATCAAATTGCAAGATCTAAAAAAGTCAGCTTTACCTAAATTCAAACCGTTATCAAAAAATAAGGTGACAATCACATTTGGTACGACAACACAGAGCCCAGCGCTCGTTCGTAAATCCAAAGCAGCTTCAACGACAGTAAAACCTAAAGTGTCCACCATTAATCGTTTTAAACCTAAGCCACTTGTGCGGCAACCTACTCCGTGGATCGGGAAGGGAGAAACGAGAAACGCTCCGAAGCGTTTAGGCGAACCTTCAACATCACCGAGCAGAACCTCACCCAGTATCAAAACTCCTTCAAAGGCAAAGTCAGCAAAGCCAATTAGCAAACCAATAAAAACAGAAGCGTCATCGCGTTTATCCCCTGTATCACCAAAATTAAGATCCCAGTCGCCATCGAAACCTATAAAAACAACACTGACTAAAGGGCGAGCCAGTGCACCCAGTAAGCTAGGTCTTGATAAACCAAAAAGTCCTTTACTTACAAAACTAACGGAAGCATTAAAGAACAAAAACCTCGGCAAGTCAAGTCAGATCGCACGAGCGAGGGCTCAGGACGAAATGGCACCAGCAGCCTCTGAACGTTTAGAACAGGTCGTAGCTCTGGAAGAACCGCTGAAAGAAAATACTGCGTACAAATGTAAAATGATGTGTGTTAAAGTTGATTTAAATGAAGACAATTAACGACGATGAATTGTGTTTACTTTTGAATATAAAGGAAGATGGTAGGTAGGTGCCTGTTCTTCTTGATCAATGTGAGGTTTTTAGCGTCGTATCGTATCAATATCAACATCAACGTGTAGGAGTAGGACTATTATATGTAGAGTACTTACCTATATTCCGACCAAAAAGTGTAGAAATTAAAAAGTGGCAACATCGTGTAGTGTCGTCCCTTTCAAATCAATCTAAGAAAACGGGACGACACTACGATGTTGCCACTTTTTAATTTCTACACTTTTTGGTCGGAAATAATAACCTCCTTATTCTTCAAACTTAACAAACTTTTTTTAATAGGGAATATTACGCAAAACTCTGCGTAGGGGGCGGCACTAGCACTTCTAGAGGGCCTACCGCGAAACACGAAAATAAAAATTTCGTTACCTGGTTCTCTGTCACTCTTTCATACTCGAGCGATAGAGAGGCACATGTCAAAATTTCGATTCTCTCGTTTCACGATAGGCCCTCTGTAAACAAGCCGCCTTGGTGCGCAAATGACATATTTATTCGTTATAAATTATCTATGAAAACTTGTAAAAAAACTGTTTAAGGCCTAGTATGTATTAAAAACTCTATGGTTTACCGGTGCGCTAGTGCTGCACTCTGGCGGCAGAATATTGCGGTAATATCCCCTATTCAGAAATGATTAATGATGGACAGAGATAAGTTGTACGATTACTCACGGAATTTTAGATTTAACGATGTTTTTGAATAGGGCAATGAGTAATTATTATACATATAGATCTGTATTAAAACTCTATGTGTGGTTGTATACAAATTAATTTATTAACTGATGTGTGTTTGTGATGTGCTATGTGTAAATAGAATTAAGAATGTAGTGACAATTATTTTTATACGTGTTTGTATATAATAAAACTTAATTAATCATTATATGTGTATTTTTATACTCGGCGACTGTAATACTTGAATTGAGATTGTGTTGGCGGAACTACTAGCGCATACTTTCCGATAGAGCTTTTATGGTCGCATATTGTAGCATCCATTACAATGACAGAAAGGATTTCCATACTCGTACAATATTGTGATACTGTTGCCGAGCGCCGCCCTGCGCGCCCCGCGTGTCGGGTGGGCGCCGTCGGCACAATCCACCGGGAGATCGAAGTTACTCCATTATATAGGTAGAAGCAGCAGGTTGTGCACGGCATTCGTCGAACTCAATTCTTACCGGCTTGCTTACGCACTCGTAGAAAAACAATTGTGTGCAACGGTACATAATTAGGTCTTAAAAAACTCGGGTCTGTTTTTACAAAATTCGGCTTCGCCTCATTTTGTAACTTCAACCCTCGAATCTTAAGAACCTTTATTATGTAACTGTTGCACAAAATACTATATTTCTGAGCCATCTCAAAAAGAAGTGTCTCATGTCATAGATAGTTGTAAGACTGTAAATGGCATTTCGTTTTACCGTTTACCTGCCTTGTGTTCATAGAATCACTTCATTTCCCTCGGTGTTTGCGTACCGCCAGCGAGAGAGCGATATACCTATATAGACAATTTTCTCTCTCAAGAAGCGAGAACAATAATTAATCGCAGCCATAAAAACTATCAAAGCTTTCTCACGTCGAAGAAAATGTATATATATTAGGTCCTCTATTTACACATTTCTGCAGTGTGTTTCTGTAATAGGAGCAATAAATTAAAACATAGATTCTACTCCTCAAACTACAAAACTTTTGTTCAACAACTTTTAAAAAATATGTATTTTGTAGATTGTCTCTTTTTCATACAAAGACATTGCTTGTCACCCTACAGACATAGTCAATTTCGGAATACATTGCGTGTTCGAAAAAACTTTAAAGTGTCCTAAAAATCAAACCATACGTTATTTGTAAAAGCCGCTGAACAAACGTTTCCTGGTTTGAGGAGTAGAATCTACGTTTTAATTTATTGCTCCTATTACAGAAACACACTGTATTTGCTGACGTATAGGCACCAACCAACCAGTGGTAATTTTATTGTAGGTAGTACCTACAATGTGGAACCGCGTGAAGCCTTTTCAAAAGATAATATCAATTTGTGCCAAATGGACCTAATGGTTAATTTTAATGTGAAATAATATTACGCATTCATGTGCGTAATTTCAGTCTAGTCTAATTTCTGGAACAATTAGCAGTTTAATAGAGTTCTTCGACTATTGCAGATCAGACTCTAGCTAAAATTACTTAAATTAGGTTATTAATTGTATTCATTCTGTGTGAGATGGGCAGCAGCATCTTCCGAAAGCCTAAACAACAATAAACAAAAAAAAAAGAACTGCGCGCGTCAACCCGCCTGCCAAGCGTAGCGCGTATGGCAAACCCCCCCTTAAAGGGCAGGCCTATGTTCAGCAGTGGACGTCTTATGGCTGAGATGATGATGATGATGTGTGAGTTTTACTATTCAACTAAACAGGATCGTAATTTAGTTTACCTCCATAATATGTGCCGATTAGTTGTTGTCTTTTCTCTACAAATACCTATATGCAAGTTATGGAAAGTTACAAAAAATCTAAAATGAATTCGTAAATTACTGAAAAATTCACAAGAAATATAGAAAATTTGAATCTATCATCAATCTCAGTAAAGTTAAAATTTTAAATCCCCATAAGTTGTTGGACGTGGGTTCCCTCTATTTGGCATACTTTTATTTGTCCGAAACCCATGTCGCATAACATACTTGGCATAATTTGTTTTAGACTAATGATAATGTAGCATAAACCTTATTTGGTATAATTCACAATATTGCGAATTTCTCTTTGTCCGAAAATTGCTAAATAATTTTAATATAATGTAATAATACTACTGTTGTAGCCGAATGTTTTTTTATCATATTCATATTTTTCATCATATTTTTTTTATCCGAAAGTTTTTTGGCATACACCGAACCCAAAACGCATTGCTGCGAAAAAGTGGCTCAGGTCAGGTTAGAACTGCGACCTTTAGAGGCAAGTAGGTACTACTACGCAGAAGTGGGTTAGAACTGCGACCTCAACAAGAATTTTTTTTTACGAAACTAGGTTAGGTTAGAATTATGACCTCAACTTATGCGTAATAGTGGGTTAGGTTAGGTTAGAACTATGACCCTCTACAAAATAAAACGGCTGCCAGAAAGTAGGTTAGGTTAGGTTAGGTTAGAACTATGACCCTCCAATGCAAAGAAACGCATCACACCCTCATTGCTGCATTGATGTGACAGTAAGTACTTATACAATATGACCTGAGGCGAGTTTTATAAAGCTACAAGTTACAATTTACAAGCGGAAGTCTCTTTCTAACCCTATGCGTTAGAAAGAGACTTCCGCTTGTAAATTGTAACTTGTAGCTTTATAAAACTGGCCTCTGCCTGTGATTTGGGACGAATTGCATCATTCAAATCACAGGCAGGTCTGTGATTGGAATGATGCAATTCGGCCCTAACACTGGTCTGCCAAATAAAATTCTGCAACAGAATTTTCGGCTATTAATTTTTCTGCACATACACTTTATGGCTAACTAGGATTCGGAATAATGACTTTATGACCAACTGATATTCGGACCAATAAAAATCTGCCAAAGCCAATTATGCTCAACATACACGGAAAAAAAAGCTTCCCGGATATTCTCAATCCAAGACATTATTATTTTCTTGGAAATATTTCCTCGTGACAATTATTTATTTCCTTTACCAAAAATATGATTCTACGCTTAATAAAACCACGTTTTCATAAAATTTAAACACAAAAATGTATTGTATCAAGAGTATATTGAGTAAATAAGAGAGATTGTACTTTAATCAAACAAGTATTATCTTAGGTGAAAGAAAACTAGAAAATCTGTAAGAATATATTCGCTTCGTTATATTTAAAGCTTTAATTTATTTTCGTTTAAGGAAATAAATGCTTGTCACGAGGAAATATTTTCAACATAATATAATAATGTCTTAGATTGAGAATATCCCGGAAGCTTTTTTTTCCGTGTAAGTATGCCAAAACAGTTTATAGTTACAGCTAATTATGATCATATAGATTATGAACAATATAATTATTACCACAATGATTATGCGAAAACAGGGTGAACCGTTGGACGTTTGTGAAATTTTGTGGAAAATCCCTTTCTTTTGTAATGTTTCAAATAGTTTCAATATACTAGATGCAATGGAATTCGTCTTGTACGAAAAATGTTTTACATTTATCGGAATCATTCTTACACGGATACTTCTGATGATTAATTAATGGGGCCGATAATAGTAGTGTTTAATGTAGTTTATTTTAAATGTATAATGAAAACCCTAAGAGACTCTTGTTGCTGAAAAATGTTTTTTCCAAAACCATTGCCCAAATAAAGTTGGGCTCTCCTCTTGCACATTTTGATCTTGTAGACTCAAAATTGAACGGTCAATATATAGCTAGGCCATGTTGCTTTCCCTAGGAATAACCCTAGTCTCACCATATGTTTTTGTAATAAAAATATTTGGCATACAAAAATCAGTATTTTTTTACATTTTTCAGAATGGTATTACTTGTACTATACCTAATTGCATTTGTGAAGGATATTTTCATGAATAATCTAAATATTATATCATATTATTATAAAACGGTGTTGAATATTTGTCTACAACTACTTTTCTGTACAAATGGGAAAACTTAAGAAAATGGTCTGAGTAGACGAAAACACATGCATCGGGGCTAGTATTTACATCACAAAAGTGCATATTATTGACGATTTAACTTTTACCTAAGAAATTCACAATTGAACAATGTGACTTACTCAGCTGTTCTGTTACAATAAGACGTTAAAGATACACAAAAAATGAAAATGAATAATATCGTAAGGGAACGTACCCGGAGGGGGGTCAAAAAGTGAAAAAAATGGGTCACGTAGTTTGACCCATTTTTTTCATTTTTTGACCCCCCTCCCCCTCTCGGTGACCATCCGTAGTAATTGCCAAGACCCCCCCCCCCCCCTTAGTTGTCACGTAGTAAAACTCGCACATATAGTTTAGAGTGATGTTTTGGACATAGAAAGCAAAAAAACATAATTTTGCCTACTTATTGCCTTTTATTTACTCGACACTGGCCGCGTGACGCCAAAAGTGCATGGAAACCTATAATTAGAAGCGCGATATTTGAGCATAATTATTGACTACGTGACAGAACCTAAGACCCTCTTGATTTTGACGACCCCCCTCCCCCCCCCCCCTAAACTGGTCACGTAGTATGGGTACGTTCCCTAAGTATATAAACTTCAATATTCGTTTTGATATCCCAAGTGTAGATTATTGATATTACCTACTAAGTAAGTACCTAACCAAACTTCGCATTCGGCAGGGCTCGGGGCCCAGTGCGCAAGCGACTGCCAGGAAGGAGACACGTCAAAATGGTGGCGAGGATCACAGTCTGCTCGCTGGTTCTAATCGCACTGGGTTTGACAATCGTCGCGGCTGGTGAGAATTATTTATTGTATAATATGTAGTCAAAACCAACGTGGAGAAAACTAAAGCGAACACGCTCTAACGTGAATTGCTACAGACAACGGGTCGTTCGTTTGATTAATTTTGATTTAAATTTGATTCAATTAGCGCGTTGGTTTTGGCCAACGGCAGATTATAGTCCATATTAATAATACGGGATGTCCCTATAATATAATCAACGTTAAGATTTAAAGGGCTGTTAGTGCAACTGATGGGTTGATCAGATTAAGCTTTGATCTCGAAACTGTGCCATTTTCATTAGGGCAAATTTTGCTTTCTCTGATAGCCCATCAGTTCAATTAGCTGTTCTAAGTATTCTATCTGCCCTTTAACATTGACATGTACGTTTTAGGGACATACAGTAGGTATATCATTGTACTATACTGTACATGTCGTTTTTTCAATAACTAGCCGTTGACGTAACCACAGACGTTGACATTTTGTATCGGACTCAAAAATCTTTTTTCTACTCGCCGACTATAATGCTTGAATTGAGACTTTGTACAGAGAACTACTAGCGTATACATTTCGATGGTCGCTTATTCGCCGCGTGGCCGGGAGGCGCTTGACACCTATTTTAGTTTTGTCGACAAAACGTTTTATTTAAGGTGTCGAAATTGTAGGTAGAAACACCTAGTAATATTCCGACATCTTAAATAATTACTATAGTCTGGCAAACCAAAAGCGCAGTAACAGTCAGAGTAACATGCTATACCCATCCCTTTTTTAGTAGTGTGAGTACTAGCATTAGAAAAAGACAGTATGATTCTCTCTGTCTATGCTTGAAGTGGAACAAACTCTGGCCAAACTATATTTTACAATATTATAGTTCTCTCAGGTGTCGAGCGCCGCCCGACCGCGACAGCGTGGCCGGGCGGCTAACGACACAATATAGAGGCAGCAGATTGTTACGCATTTATTAAACTCTATTCTAACCGACTTGCCTAATTTGAGTGCTCGTAGAAAAAGTATTGTATACAATAGTGACATAATTGAGCTTTTCAATCTCGTACCTTACTTAGGCCACTCAGCAAGCTTCGTGGCCTAAACACGGTACTCGATTGTAAAGCTCTTTATTATGTCACGATTGTTGTAATCACCTCTCACAATATGGCTAGTTATTGAAAAAACACCCTTTATAACCTCTTCAACGTTAAAGTTAAAACCGTGATAAAAACTACGCTCATTATTAAATTTAATGATCATATTCAAATTCAAATTCAAAATATATTTATTTCATATTATATTGGTTTTACAATGGCAATACAGTGATCCCCACACTAGGCTGAGCCTGTGACGTGGGGATCTTAATGAAATACATGAACATTAAATCTAAACTTAAAACTAAGAATTTTGATTAAATGACCGAGAAACTATCTACTTAAGTACAAAAAGTCGGTTAAAATGGTCTTAGTAAGTTATAAGTAAGCGGTGTTTAAGTAAAGTTAAGTATGTGTGTATAGTAGATATACGAGTATATCCGGGTGGAGTCTGTCTAAATAATGCAAAGGTGAATGCGGTTTCATGTGTTACATTTTCATGTTCAAAACTACTAATACTATTTTGATGAAATGCGACAACGATATATATGTATATACTGATACACGTCTGCTGTTGCTGCTGTCAATAATCAGAAAAAGGCGGGAAATAGAAAAAAAATGTAGACGCGTAAGATTGATTCCATAGAAAATTTGAATATCGTGCCTTTTTTACTGACACGGCGTGTGTACTGGGTATATGTGAGTATAGAAAAATTAATCCAGCAATTGAATTCCTTTATACTTTATAGTGATGTGGGTGTTTTTTTAAGCTACTCAAGCATTTTCTCACGAAAACCACCAATTTGATGGAGTGGACCTGATGGTGATGATTGTTTTGATGATAATGATGAAGATTTTTTAAATGTAGGATGTTCACCGATTGCTCCGGGACCCTTTGGTCCAATTTGAATAATTATTTTTTTGTTTGAAAGAAACTACCTCAAAGATGGTCCCACATTAATCTGGTCCTGTTCTGATGATGGAATCTATGAGCAACTGAGGGAACTCCTCAATTTTTAAAGGCACATGTATTATGGTGATTTGGGTGTTTTCTTAAGCTTCTCAAGCATTTTCTCACGAAAACCGCCAATTTGATAGAGAGGACCTAATGATGAAGTACACATATTATTATGATACGTGGATCTTTCCTTAGATAGAATGGGTGTATTATGAACTTTTTTACCATTTTTCCGAGACTTGTTGTTAAATATATAACCACTAAAAATGGAAAAATAAAAACTTTTTACAAAAAAAAGATAAACCGACTTCAAAAAGGATAAAATGAATCATTATATTATTTATATGCGTTACCAACTGATATGTTTGAAGTCGGTGCCAAGCCACAAATTACAAAACCGGTCAAATTAGCTTCAAGTGTGAAAATCACATGACATAGGTACTAAATAATGCAAAGGTGAATGCGGTTTCATGTGTTACATTTTCATGTTCAAAACTACTAATACTATTTTGATGAAATGCGACAACGATATATATGTATATACTGATACACGTCTGCTGTTGCTGCTGTCAATAATCAGAAAAAGGTGGGAAATAGAAAAAAAAGTAGACGCGTAAGATTGATTCCATAGAAAATTTGAATATCGTGCCTTTTTTACTGACACGGCGTGTGTACTGGGTATATGTGAGTATAGAAAAATTAATCCAGCAATTGAATTCCTTTATACTTTGGATTAAACCTTAGATGAAAGAGGATAAATAATTCAAAGCGAACCACGGGCTTCGTTCGACATACGGATAGTCCCAACAATGTGTTAAAACAAACAAACATTGGACGCATGATTATACTTTCTGTACCTACTTGCCTAACAGTTAACGCATGGTCGAAATGGTCGTGCGATTCATACCGTATTAGATTAGTTATCTAGTAAAAATAACAATTCACTGAACACATCGCCTCGTTCGTATTAACTCTTCCAAATTTGGCTTGGCACCGACTTCAAACATATCAGTTGGTAAACTTGGTAACGCATATAAATAATATAATGATTCATTTTATCCTTTTTGAAGTCGGTTTATCTTTTTTTTGTAAAAAGTTTTTATAATGTCTGTCTTCTTGCGCGACATGCGTTACATTGTAACGCTGATTCTCGTTTATAGTAAGGTGAGGCTCTTATTTCATAAGCAATAAGGTTCATGTCATGTTGGCAGTCAACCGCGGTATACAAATCTATATTTCGCATCTTAGCCTAACTGCAGCGATGGCACTGTGGTATGGCATGAGACTTACGATCGAATGGGCGAGGGTTCAAACCCCGTGGGACGAATTATTTTTTTCTGTTTGCATCATATTAACTATAACGCCCTCTAGTGATATCATTAAGAATTAGGTACCTGGAAACGTCTTCAACCCTATAGCCAACAAACAGCCAGGCTTGAGTTAATGAATACAAATTCAGTATAGATGGCTCTATTAATACTTTATAATATGCTAACATAGTAAAGTTTCACTTGCATCGTGGTTTCATAAAACCACACAATGTTTTTCTTTGATGTGTTAAAATTGTATTTTCATTGTTTTTGTATTGTGTGTTATTGCAGTAATCCAAATAAATGCTTTATCTATCTATCTATCTATGTATCTACTACACAGTATACAATCAATCACACCTTTTTAAGAGCCCCTAACGTGTTCACTAGTGGCTAGCGCACTAATAAATAATTATGATTAAGTATTTAAAGTTAACGATAGATATTTAAGAAGGGGGCACTTTGTACAGTAAATTCAGTATCATTTCCACCAATGATCATTTCAATACATCAAAATAGTTTGTACATTTATCTAGATAAGTCGATCTATGAGCACAAATCAGAATCAAAAACAAAGCGGCTTTTTAGGGTTCCGTACCTCAAAAGAAAATAACGGAACCCTTAGGATCACTTTGTTGTCCGTCTGTCCGTCGGTCTGCCTGTCTGTCAAGAATATTTTCTCAGGAACGCGTGGAGGTATCAAGCTAAAATTTATATATCAAATACTCAGGTATATTCGCCCTTAAAGCTGTGAAAAAATCAAACTTAAAAGCCAACGCAATCAAAAGATACAGTCGTTTATGCTGCAAATTTTAGAGATTTTCGGCACTCGCAAAACCTAATACGGGGTACTAGGTTTTGGTAAACCCCCACTAGTGAACACGTTAAGGGCTCTTAAAAAGGTGTGATTGATTGTATACTGTGTAGTAGATACATAGATAGATAGATAGATAAAGCATTTATTTGGATTACTGCAATAACACACAATACAAAAACAATGAAAATACAATTTTAACACATCAAAGAAAAACATTGTGTGGTTTTATGAAACCACGATGCAAGTGAAACTTTACTATGTTAGCATATTATAAAGTATTAATAGAGCCATCTATACTGAATTTGTATTCATTAACTCAAGCCTGGCTGTTTGTTGGCTATAGGGTTGAAGACGTTTCCAGGTACCTAATTCTTAAAGATATCACTAGAGGGCGTTATAGTTAATATGATGCAAACAGAAAAAAATAATTCGTCCCACGGGGTTTGAACCCTCGCCCATTCGATCGTAAGTCTCATGCCATACCACAGTGCCATCGCTGCAGTTAGGCTAAGATGCGAAATATAGATTTGTATACCGCGGTTGACTGCCAACATGACATGAACCTTATTGCTTATGAAATAAGAGCCTCACCTTACTATAAACGAGAATCAGCGTTACAATGTAACGCATGTCGCGCAAGAAGACAGACATTATAAAAACTTTTTACAAAAAAAAGATAAACCGACTTCAAAAAGGATAAAATGAATCATTATATTATTTATATGCGTTACCAAGTTTACCAACTGATATGTTTGAAGTCGGTGCCAAGCCAAATTTGGAAGAGTTAATACGAACGAGGCGATGTGTTCAGTGAATTGTTATTTTTACTAGATAACTAATCTAATACGGTATGAATCGCACGACCATTTCGACCATGCGTTAACTGTTAGGCAAGTAGGTACAGAAAGTATAATCATGCGTCCAATGTTTGTTTGTTTTAACACATTGTTGGGACTATCCGTATGTCGAACGAAGCCCGTGGTTCGCTTTGAATTATTTATCCTCTTTCATCTAAGGTTTAATCCAAAGTATAAAGGAATTCAATTGCTGGATTAATTTTTCTATACTCACATATACCCAGTACACACGCCGTGTCAGTAAAAAAGGCACGATATTCAAATTTTCTATGGAATCAATCTTACGCGTCTACTTTTTTTTCTATTTCCCACCTTTTTCTGATTATTGACAGCAGCAACAGCAGACGTGTATCAGTATATACATATATATCGTTGTCGCATTTCATCAAAATAGTATTAGTAGTTTTGAACATGAAAATGTAACACATGAAACCGCATTCACCTTTGCATTATTTAGTACCTATGTTATGTGATTTTCACACTTGAAGCTGATTTGACCGGTTTTGTAATTTGTGGCTTGGCACCGACTTCAAACATATCAGTTGGTAACGCATATAAATAATATAATGATTCATTTTATCCTTTTTGAAGTCGGTTTATCTTTTTTTTGTAAAAAGTTTTTATTTTTCCATTTTTAGTGGTTATATATTTAACAACAAGTCTCGGAAAAATGGTAAAAAAGTTCATAATACACCCATTCTATCTAAGGAAAGATCCACGTATCATAATAATATGTGTACTTCATCATTAGGTCCTCTCTATCAAATTAGCGGTTTTCGTGAGAAAATGCTTGAGAAGCTTAAGAAAACACCCAAATCACCATAATACATGTGCCTTTAAAAATTGAGGAGTTCCCTCAGTTGCTCATAGATTCCATCATCAGAACAGGACCAGATTAATGTGGGACCATCTTTGAGGTAGTTTCTTTCAAACAAAAAAATAATTATTCAAATTGGACCAAAGGGTCCCGGAGCAATCGGTGAACATCCTACATTTAAAAAATCTTCATCATTATCATCAAAACAATCATCACCATCAGGTCCACTCCATCAAATTGGTGGTTTTCGTGAGAAAATGCTTGAGTAGCTTAAAAAAACACCCACATCACTATACACGTGCCTTTAATAATTGAGGAGTTCCCTCAACTGCTCATGAATTCCATCATCAGAACAACACCAGATAAATGTGGGACTATCTTCATGGTAGTTCCTTTCAAACAAAAAAATAATTATTCAATTTGGACCACGGGTCTCTGAGTAATCGCTGAACATCCTGCATAAAAAAATCTTAATCATTATCATCAAAACAATCATCATCATCAGGTCCACTGCATCGAAATGGTGGTTTTCGTGAGATAATGCTTGAGTTGCTTAAGAAAACACCCAAATCACCATACATGTGCCTTTAAAAATTGAGGAGTTCCCTCGGGTGCTCATGGATCCCATCATCAGAACAGCACCAGATAAATGAGGGACCATCTTCGAGGTACTTCCTTTCAACCAAAAAAATAATTATTCAAATTGGACCACGGGTCTCGGAGTAATCGCTGAACATCCTGCATAAAAAAATCTTCATCATTATCATCAAAACAATCATCATCATCAGGTTCACTGCATCAAAATGGTGGTTTTCGTGAGAAAATGCTTGAGTTTCTTAAGAAAACACCCAAATCACCATACATGTGCCTTTAAAAATTGAGGAGTTCCCTCAATTCCTCATGGATACCATCATCAGAACAGCACCATATTAATATGGGACCACCTTGGATGTAGATCCTTTCAAACAAAAAAAGAATTACTCAAATCGGACTACGGGTCTCGGAGTAATCGGTGAACATACAAAAAAAAATACACCAAACCGAATGCAGAACCTCCTTCCTCAATGGAATTGAAGTCGGTTAAAAATTCGAGGCGATGGAATAAAAGTTTCACTTTAATAAATTGAAAGAATAAATAAAAATAAACAACAGATGAGGTAACAAATTAGACAGGTTGTGTGCGTTGCAGCAAAACAAAAGGGTTCGCGACTCAGCTATACGCTTCACTCTTCCGAGCAAAACACTGTAGTCCCGCGGCGCCGGCAATATTTTGAGGTATAAGTTTCAACAATTCTAAAGACACTTATTATTGAAGTTGGAAATAGAGTGTGTACATGAGAATGTTTCGGTACGTTTTGTGCCATACTCAACTGTTGCATTTTTTGTAATTCAATAATTTGAGGTTAACTTTTTTAACTTGCCATAACTTGAGTAATAGAATATTAAAGTTAAAAAATATAACTGTTTTGTATTTAAAACAGTTTTATTGTTGTACAAAACCAGTTTGTGTCATTGACGGTCGAGTGCGATTTGATATAGTATGATAACGCTAAAAAACAACGTATAAATAATTAGAGTCTATAAAATTAAGATTAACTATATCATTACCTTAAAATATGTCAATAAAATTAATTTGTGTCAAATTAACCAATGAAAATTTAAATTTCTTGATAATTTCGTGTTTTTTGGCTGTTAGCGTTTTAATAAATTATTAAAGTCATCAGAGTTCACATTCTGATAATCGAAAAGGAATTTCAAACTAGGTATTTCAATTTGTGTCACTGTCATCAATGATATTTCGTCAAAAATTAAAGAGAGTCAATATTCGCCTTCAAAGGTAATAATGGCTGACATCGTCGGTGCGGTGCGTAGAGATAAGCACCTATCTATAGTAGGTATCAATACTTTCAGCTTTAAGCACAGACCTATATAGAGGGGACGTGACATATGAAAATTAATATGTTCGTCTCGTTTTAACTCAGCACTATATTCATAAGCAAAAAGGGATGACTAGTATATACGTAAAAACCTAATGAAGCCGAAAAATCAGCCATATTGTGAGCTGATGACGTCATCTTCTGTCAGTTGAGTGGTAATTTTAGGGTTGTACTCTATTTATCGAAATTGATATCGATCTATTATTAATGCCTACTACCATTTTCTTGTTTCATTATGCTACCCAGTTTGAAATCCACACGAATTATATTATCTAAATAATAATAATTTATTAAATAAGTACCTATTTTAAAAAAACCGGCGATTTCTGTGGAGTCTGTCGATGTTGTCAAATCCCTACTTGAAATAGTAACCCCTGCCTTGGCAATTGTATTTAACAAAAGTGTTGACTGCGGTGAGGCCTTGTGGCCTGTGAGGCCTTGGTCACTATCGATATCGATTTATCGACAAAACCTTACACAGTAAAATCTTCTTGGAAGCACTATGAACCGCCATGTTGTGAGCTGCGCTACTTGCGCTAGCTTCAAAACTTTCGTTGATATGCCATTTCCATAGATATTCCTTTTTCATTGGCTTTAAGTAATGCTTGCTATATATCGACGCCGCCGCGAGATTTAAAGGTCAAGTCGCATTAACTTGTCGATTTATATCACACGCGTTTTCGACTGACAACATGCACTTTATTGAGTCGTTAATTAATAATATATTTATTTATATTCTAACGTAATGTCATTTAAAACGAAATTTTCAAATAAACATTTTTATTTTATTTTCTTTACTAAAGTGGGTAACCTTGAATGCACGCATGTTTGACGTACTTCCATAATGACCACTAAAGGTAGACCCCCGGCTCACTTCATAACAAGCTAATCCATGGATCAACCAGGCGCTGGCGCGTGCAGCCATCTTGTATTACCGTATCAATCGTATGTGATGTGCCAGTGCCACGGCACGGCGTCAGTAAGCATCCAGCCGCCGCCATGTAAGGCTGTGTTTCCACCAGAGACGAGAGATGATGTGTTGCGAGTAATGGTTTTTTTTTTAAATTAATGGAATCACTTCATTTGTTTATCCTCGTAAAACGCAGACCTAGGATTGGTTCTGAACAAATAAAACACATTATCAACGCATTCTCGCTCATCTCTGGTGGATACGCAGCCCAAATATTAACTTATCTTTCTTTTTTGCGACAGTTTTCAAAATTTTAGGCTCTGTCCGGAAAAAAGAAGCTCCCCGATAGTAATTTGAGGATTTTGTTAGCCTGACAACACAATATAGTTTGACAGTAGAGATCTTGATACTTGAATATGAAAAAGATAATGTAACAACTCGAAAACTGAATTTATCCTTAAATACCTAATATTCTTAAATACGAGTAATGTAGGTGCGAGTCTGTCAGGAAAGAAAAGTGTCGTGGTTTATATGAAAGCTCATATACACTATACAGGATGGATTTTCTTTTTGGGTCAGTGAGGGCAGCTACCAGATCCCGTGCTGCTACATGAAAATGGTCTTAGAAGACCTTCCCTCTTTTTCAAATTAATGAAGGATCGCACGCATTTACAGATTTTGGAAAAAACATACAGGATGCGAGGAAAAGGTAATTTTTGGCGAACTTTTTTTATGATGCCATTTGATCCCATTCCTATCCAGGATCAAAAGCTTGTATGGGACCAAAAAAAAATTCCGGCTATTTTCCACAAATCGAAGTAATACTTTTCCCGTACATTTTGTACGAAAATTAAAACTTTTATTTTTTACATATTTTTTTTTATGCCAATCGATTCCATTCCTGTTCAGTATCAATAGTTTGCATGGGGTCAACTTACGATAATGTACCAAACAGCCACAAATTGAAGAAACTTTTTCCATACATTTACTATGGAGAAAATGTGAAATTTTATTGACATTTTTTAACATGCTAATCAGTCCTTTTAAGGACAATAATTCGGTATCAGAACATCACAGTCAAAGCATTCAAAATAACAAAAAACGGGGATTTTAAATGGAGCGAACATAAATCAAGACGATTATATACTGCGCCGCTTACCCAAAGTTTTATGGTGCTTAGTCGTGAAAGCCTAAGCAAAGGGGAGCATGTACAGCACCGCAGTATCTACGAGATCAAGGTCGGTCAAGGATAGTTTAAGGCACTGAAACTGTAAGCATATTGATATTTTATCTAAGGACTGTAAACCTTAATTTATAGCGTGTGACCATTAAATCATTTAACTTTGTTGTTTAATTATTACCTAGGAAACCTAGACACATAGGTAGGGTACCTTTTTATTGTCGAATGTGCGACAATAACGCCGGCTGAGACTCACTAGTGAGAAAGAGACGACGCCATCACTCTGTTCTCATGTGTAAAAGAGACAGGTGATAACCCGTAGTTGAAATGTCCTACAAATTAAAAACCCCATAATACCTATGTACCACCAAGTATAAATGCCTAGTAAATAAGTAATAGACAACATAGTAATAAAATAATATTAGCAGTAGAGAAATGCTTGTAATTCTGTTTATTCTGTGTTAATATCAATAAAGGACGTTCACTGATTGGCTCACACGCGATCATCCCCTCCCGGAATGTTTTAGTCACTAGTTGACAGCCCAAAAGTTGGCATATAAGAGAGGCCATTGCGGCCCGAAATTGGTTCCGTCAAGTGAGTTCCAGTGGAGGTGCCTTAACCTGAAGAAGTACGAAGGAAGTTTTAATCCAGTAACCTTGCCTCCCTACAAGTCCACTAGTCTCTACAACGGCGCTGAGCTGTCGCGCCGCTGCGGGCGTCGCCTAACCTTGGCCACCTTCCCGTAACAACTTCCTACGACAGTTTCCCTGTATCTCCTATACTTTAGGATTTCCCCATGCAGGCCCACTTAAAAAAAACAAACTGTATTCTAGGACACTTTTTTTTGCCGGAGGGACTCAATGTATACGGCATCGTGTTTCAAATTAAATAAAGTGGCATTTATTTGATGATAGATACAATCCAGTAAGCGCAACTTTTTGACGTGATAAAGTTTTATAATTTGAAGAACACCGGTAGCATGCACGAAAAAGTGTCACATTCTGTTCCGGTCACGTGGGCGGATCTCCATGGTAATATTACGGCCACAAACCATACGATTGAAATCGTGCAAAATGACCATAAATGTCTGAACAACGCCTCTATTGTCAGGGCGATAAAGTACATGTTCAGATATTTTTGAGTACGATATATTTGATGGTGACGGTGCTGCATTTTATTTGATTATTTTCCTGAATAAATTCATTGATAATAATTCAATTCAATTCTTAAATAAAAGTATGCAATTTTTCATCAATGTTTCCTTATGACGTTATCACGCAAAATTATCGTCCGTAAACTGACTTTACAGGCATCCATTTTTTTCACAACAAATTGTCAGAACCAGATAGACATGCAAGTGATCCTAAAATGTTCAGAGCAATGACACGTTGTCAGGCTCGCGGTATTTAAGCTCTGAAGTGATGAGAAACCGCCCTGTGAAAAGTGTGAAAACCGAACTGACCCAAACTAGCATTTGTACATATCGTATTTACAAAACTCGAAAAACAAATGCTATCCGATTAAATTCCAATGATTCCAATGATTGTAATTGCATTTTTCCTAAGTTGTCGTCTACCGATCGATAAATTCGATATTTGACAGTGGAAACGGCCGGAAAATTCGATGGCTCGATAACTGTCACTGTGGAACTGTGTCTGTAACTGTGCGGGATAAGTTCGCCTTTGTACCTATATCTCTTAAAATTGTTTTGTATTTTTCTTTGTGTACAATAAAGTGCTACTACTACTACTACTACTGTCCGGCCTGAGCGGATGGCAATTTTTATCTATACGTGATTTATTTATATCTATACGTGATGAAGAACAAGCATGCTAATTTTCAGGACTGACAACTTAAGAAAAAAAATCTTTGCTCTCGTACAGGACGCCAGATGCACGATGCACCTGAAGGGATGGTTTTAAATTGTATTATATATAAGCAGCGTACATACTTTCCGGCAACCGCAGTTTCAATCGGTTGCTTTGCGATAATATTTTTATACCCCCCCTCTATTTCCGCTCCATCTCCAGTCCAAGTTGGGTCAGTACGGTTTGCACAGGGCGGTTTCACAACACTTCAGGAGCTTAAATACCGCGAGCCATCCGGTTACCTCTCGGTCGCCTGACTACACGTCTTTGCTTTAACTACAAGAGTTCCGTTTTATTCTAGTACGGAACCCTAAAATAAAAATAAAAATTGTTTGACAAAAAAATATGTATCGTTATCAAAGTCTGAATATTTGATACCACCTATCTCAATGCTTCAAAACTAGCTGAGAGTTTTTCTCCAAGTGTGCACGACGAACTGTTATTTGAACAACCTTCTTTCTTTATATTTTTAAACCCCTTGTTCCACTTGACTCAAAAAATGGTACGAGGAAGTACAACTACACACACACAAATATAAGACTAAGGTGACCACTTTCTATCAAGCTGGCCTTATGTTTGACAATATAAATAAAAACTTTTTTCAAAAAAAAAGATAACTGACTTCAAAATAGATAAAATGAATCAATATATTATTTATATGCGTTACTAACTGATATGTTTGATGTCGGTGCAAAGCCAAATTTAGAAGATTTAATACGAATTACGAACGAGGCGATTTGTGTTTACTATATTTTTAATATAATACGGTATGGATTGCACGTTTCGTCTCGACCGTATAGGTACAGAAAGTATAATCTAATATTCGACTTAAAAGACGTAAGTAACCCGTGTTTATTTATTTAATATAAAGTTTCGCTAACGACATTGTGTGTATAATCAAATAAAAGCCACTTTATTTCATTTGACACACGATGCTGTATACGTACTTAAATTAGTCGTTTATAGATATATTATTTTTATTTAAGTATAAAATATTATAGGTCTCGAGTTGTTCCATTATTTTTTTCATATTCAAGTATCAATACCTTTATTTCTTTAGTGTCGAACTATACATATAATGTTGTAAACTTAACAAAATCCTCAAATTAGCACCGCGTCGCCCTCAAATCGCACGACACGTCTAAACGTGTTTTAAAGTTAGAAATGTTAGAATACGGCCCCGGCAAGTCACAGTCACGTCACAGTAGATAATAATCTACAGTAGGTAGTTACTCAAATTACACTATGATTTTAGAGTAAGTACTTCAGAGTCTTCAGATGATAAACTTGCTGTCCACAATTTCGTGACATAATTTTATAAAATTAATACCTATATTACAAATTACAAAGCAATATGGTGAAAAAGTGGATACATCTGTTTGTAGTCGACTGTACAAACATATGTATACCAAAACCTATTTGAAACGGGATATTTACCATGTGAGTTTAAATAGTTTTTGTAATGTTAATGACCATGTTAGCTTAAAATCATATATGTATACCAATATAATATGAGTAATGATAATGATGAAATTTACAACACAACCATTTTTGAGTATCTATTTTAAAAATGTATTCGATACCTATCTACATCTAAAAGTTTTACCACTTAATAATCGTACCATTGGAAGTGTTCTTATTATATATTTTTGATGCATTATGGTTTTCAATGAGCATCATTTAATAAGAAAAAGTAAAACAGCACATTAGATTAGTCATTAGTAAATGGTCTAATAAAACCCATCCGTAGGTAGATAAACCTACGTTGGAGACTATACAACTATACTACCTACTATATTATTTATACCTACTGTGGGCGACATGACACCGACGCTCAAGTCTCGACGCGTTGCATGGCAACCAAGGTCAAATCCGTTCTGGACGAACATTTTCGATTCGAAAAATATAACAACTAATCTTACATTAATGTAATATTTAATGAGCGGAAAATTTATTTTTATATTATATTCTGACCTATTGATAAATTATTTATATTTTCAAATCAATATTTGTTAATTTCTTGTGCGGCGCCATCTATCACGCGCTTTTGTAGATATAAAACCTAAGTTGTTTTATTTGCTGTGGCGTTTTGAGCATGACTGTATGTTTTTTCTACGAAACATTGCATGGAATAACTATAGAGATTCAGATATATTTATTTGTATGTCGTCAAGAAAACGGTGACCGTTTTAACGTTAGAAATCTAGTATAAATTATCGCCACTAAACCGCATTTTTTCGCAGTATATGTAACACAATTTTACCTGAGATTTATAACGCTAGTTATTTCCTAAGAAAGCCAAATACTCGTACATGAACGACTGAAAAGATCGCAGTTTGTCACACCGTCGTTTATTCAGAGTGATACTGACAAGTCGCTAGGTGGCTTGGCCGGACAAGCGCCCCGCCCGCGCCTTACCCTTCCCCGCGCTAGCCCTTTAAGAGCAACAAGTTTTTATTATACAAAATATAATAATTCATTGATTATAACGACACAAATTTTAAACAGGGTTTTGATACGCTTTAATTAAAATATTGATGTAAACTTTAACAACTGTAATATTCTATTGTGCCGCTAACGGGGTCATAATAGAAAAATAATTGAAAATAAATAAATATCATACATGAATATGACACAAATTTATTCGAATAATAGACACCATTTTTTCAGAAAGCGCAGTGCCTACTTGGTCAACTTTAATTTTATATAGGCTTACAATAGCTTACATATTACGTGCCGATTGAACGACAGTATTCCCGTTGACTAAAGTTACACAAAACGCGTGGTTACGTCAGTAACACATTTGCTGTTACAGTGAAAAAAGAATTTTCATCTCTAATTTTCTATTTACTGAATAATGTTTAATGATAGAAATGTCTAAGTTTCTACCTACGCAACAACCTAGGATGACACAAATTATTATTATTAGCTTAGATAGCTGTCCTGGACTCAGTATGTCAATAAAAGCATCTTTACTATTGTCGAAGCTTCATAATCTATCGCTACGGGTCTACTGGTATTCTGCCGAAACCCAGGTCACGCTAATATATTACGTGTAGTATAATACGTATGATAATATTAATAGTAAGAATAGCTACAAAAAATAAATAAACATATCAACATAAAAGTATGAAACAAAAGTGTCTAAGCCAGATTTTAGATTAAATAACCGTATAACAAATAACCGTACAATACAATAATAAAATACAATAATCTCAATTGATAAGTGTACACGTGCGCAACGTGAATTGGATCTGAATCAACAATGTAACAAACACTGTTTAAAGATATTTTCCTTCTTAACAATCTATGTCTCGGCTCCAATTAACTATGAATCATTTCCGCTTTCCGTCGGCAAACACAGACAAATAACCAAATAAATACCTATAAATAGGCACTTGTTTACATGTTTAGATAATTTACCAAACTGTTATCGCGTAAAATGCCAATTTGCTCAAGGACAACCTTGATGACGATTCTGGACAGTATCTTAATTAACTACCGTAAATTGAGAGGAGAAGGGATGGCGAGGGCGGTTGGTTCATGAATTGGGAGAGTAAGGATGACAGACTCACCCCGATTTGGTTTTAATTTAAAATGTACTCGTACGAAATGTTGACTTGTAATATATATTACCAATAAATGAATACGAATATGTTCTTTATTAAATCTCGGTGATTCTCAGACAAACCATGTGCGGCGAGGCCGATAAAGGATAAGTCGGTAGTGTGCGTGTGCAACACGACCTACTGCGACGAGATCACGCGACAGGAGCCCGAGAGTGGGAAATACCTTGCCTATACTTCCTCTGAGGTAAGTTAATTGAATTGAAAGGCTTCTGAAGGCCATCCATGGTAATTTTAACTATAAAACTCTCGCGAGACTCTTAACATATTAAAAATGTTTATAACGGGTCACTCACGTAATTTTGGTCGATTTTTGCTCGACATGTTTCGATCAATTTACGATGATGATTTTTTAATATGCCATCCATGGTTGTCATTTTATCGCCTATCGCGTCATGCGTCACTTTCACACTTACGTACTTGTTAAAACGTGACAGCTATGGTGACAAGCGATAAAAAGTTAAAAACCCGACCATATTAGGCTAGCTGACCTACCGAGAACATCGAAATTTAGTTTCTTCGTAAAGGGGAGTGAGCTCTTGTGAGTGAGCAAGGAACAAAATTTGCTATCCGAAAAAAAGTGAGGGCGGTGATTGAGGTGATTCCCTCACAATCATTATCGAAGTCGGTACCTAACCCTGTATAAATTATACAACCGTCGATGACATGACAACTATTGATTTTTAGTTTTAGGTTACTTTTATTTTGTTTGTAGTTTTACTGTTTATTCTGAATAAAGTCACCTTTTAGGTATTTAAGTTTAGAATAACTATTGATTTGATTTTAATTTGATATTGAAAAGTATTTGAACCGGGGAGAAGTGGTTATCAATTTCATGTCAAATCTATACACATAATAAAAATAGTTTTAGTGACAGTTTGTGCATTCTTGGTTTAACTCTAGAGTCCGATCTACGGTGTCTTAAGCTTAGGTATGTAAGCATAAATATCCAGACAAATATTTAATTATAATGTTGGGTTTCAGGCAGGATCCCGTTTCAAGAAGAGTGAAGGAGAATTTAATTCATACTATACGTGGAGTAAGTGTCTTTGGTTAGTTATTTTTAAGTACCTACTAACCGTTATTTGACCATTTGGTAATACTTACATACTGTGTTTTTTTACCTCCTATAAAATAAGTCTATACTCGTAGATTGTTACCCCTTTATTCAAGAAACTTATCAAAATCAGTAAAATTTTGTCCCATCATCATTTTAGCCATTTGTCGCCCACTGCTGAGCATATGCCTATCTTCGAAATATTGTCTACTTATAACAAACATAAACCACAACAGTAACAGAACGAGAGACATAAATATCGACGACATTTTAACTTTGAAAAGTGAAATAAAACAACTTTGACGGATTATATCGCGTATACTATTTCCTAGTACAAACACAAATGAAGTTTCGGTCACATTGAACACTATATTTAATACAATACTACCTTGGCTTCAAGATCACAATTTGAACATAAATCTGCAAAAAACTAACTTAATACAGTTCAGACCATACCAGACAACAGCTTTAGATATCAATTATACCTACCGAAATGACCAATTACAACTTGCTTCGACTTGCTCACTTCTGGGATTTAATCTTGATGAAAATTTAAACTGGAAAACCCACATTAACAAAATTTGTATTAAATTATCAAGATTTGTTTATGCGCTGAGACAAACACTAATAAACACAAACTTAAAGACCGCAATTTGTGCCTATCATGCTTTTGCTCAGTCATGGCTCCACTATGGAATAATTTTATGGGGCAATAGCGTAGATATTAATGACCTATTTTTGCTCCAGAAAAGATGTATAAGAACTTTGTGTAATCTAGGATATATAGAAAGCTGCAGACCATTTTTCCCGAAATTAAATATACTCACCCTCCCATCCCTATATATACTTGAAACATGCAAATTTGTCCGAAAACATCAATATTTATATAATAAACCCAAATCTGCCATCCCCCAAACCTACAACTTACGTAATCACCATCACAATAAACTCGTTCAAGCAGTTCCCGCGAACCTACACATGTTCAACAACGGCCCTTACTCCATGTCTATTAAAATCTACAATAAAATACCACAGGACATAAAAGACGAAACTAAATATCCTATCTTCGTAAATAAACTTAAAAAATATCTAATAACTGAATGCCCATACTCTCTACAAGAGTTCATGGAACATTGCCCTTGTCCATTACCATTGTATTGTAAATGTAATTAGTAAAATATAAGATCTCAATTGTGATAAAGTGTAGGTGATAAAAATGTTCCAACACCTACGTAGCAGATAATAGAAAAATGTCGTTGATAATTCAACATATATGTAGTTTAGTTTATAGTAAATTAGGTATAAGTATAAAGTCTTGCTACGCCCTAGTAGGGTCCATGTCTGTACTGGTTTAACTCTAAGAACACCTTTTATAATCCCATGGTTGCAAGGAATAAATGATTATGATTATGATTATGATTACTGAATTTAAATTAGGTACATCCCGACGTTTCGAACACTTTACTTTACTTTTTTTGAAAAGTGTTCATGAAAACATGGGTAATAAATTTTGGTCATGATTTATTTTATTTGTATTCTACCGAGTAATCTTAGACATTATTCACATTATTTATCAAAATAGATTCAGCCATTTCGGAGGTACTTATACGTAAACTTTTAATTTACAATAGTTATAAGATATTTTTTTTTTTAATATCAGTTTGTTTTACTAGCTGGTATTTATTAATTGGGTTAATTAAAGCCTGGTTATGATCATGTCATGTGAAATTTTAGATGAAGGAGCTTCGCATACCCTTGACATAGATATATTGAAGAAACATCAGACCATTGAAGGCTTTGGAGGCGCAGTAACGGACGCGGCTGGAATTCACTGGTCTAACTTTTCTTCCGCGCGGTTACAGAACTATTTGATCAAGTAAGTCTTGGAGAGAACCCAATGAAAAAAGAACAACTTCTTTACGAAACAAAACTAGGTTATGTCCACCTATATTTACCTATTTATTTAAATAGAAACAAATATTTTCAACTACTTCCGCTGAGTTTATTGCCGGTCATAAAATATTTGCGAGTCAGCAGTCTCTAAAATTAGAACTGCTACCTAAGTATGTAGTATTTTTTTTCATGATTACTAGTGCTTTAAACTTAAACAGCACACGGAGATTTTTTTTACTAGAAACAAGTAAAAAATAGTAATTCCCATGATCCTACTTTTTACTTGTTTCTAGTAAAAAAAAATCTCCGTGCAGCACGATGGCAACAAACAGTTATTGGTGTGGGTAGTGTCACATAAGCTTTTATGAAATGACAGGAGCTGCCATTTTGATATTTCTTTTAATAATGTCAACCATCTTCACCACCTTGTCACGTTATCCCCAGTATCCCTACGATATAAACTCATTAGTGATAAAAATCTATATTGGCCTACAGTTCGTACTTCGGTAAGAATGGCATCGAGTACAACATGGTGCGCGTGCCCATCGGTGGCAGCGACTTTTCCACGCATGACTACGCGTACAACGAGTTGCCGGTGGACGACGGGCAGCTCACCAACTTCACGTTGTCACCAGAGGACTTTGAGTATAAGGTCAAAAATGTTAAGAATATTTTCTTTAGGATTTGTAAATTTTTGAAAAGTCGGTGGCAAATGGGATGTATTCGTACAGTACGGTTGCCGTAGGCGTAGACTAAGGACGCCTGCAAGTCCAGTTGTTATACAGGATGGTTTTTTCAATATCTAGCCATATTGTGCGAGGTGATTTGGTAGGCCTTTAGTAGTACTATGGAACTAACTCCGAAATCACAAAATAATAATGTTGGCCGTTTCATACATTTCAACCGATCAGACGTCGATTATCTTTATGTTTTTTTTTGCAATTTCGCGGTTGATGTAAAAAAAAAGTATGAATCACCTACTCACCTCTCACAATGTGTCTAGTTATTGAAAAAACAGCCTTTACCTACCCGCAACCGATGCTTTAAAAACCAGTAATTACACTTTCCACTCCTACGCGGAAATTTTCCACGGGAGCTCATTCCACAGCCGGAGCATTCATGGAATGGTATTGGTGGCAATGAATTGCTTAGCATAGGGCTTAGTATAGATACTCAAGGAGGTAAGGATTGAGTACTTCTAATATACACAGTTTTACGACCAGGAACATCTTAAGCGGTCTCTCTGTTCGTATTGATTTCCGCTACATACCAGGAAATCGCTACAATCAACTACGAGCATAGTGCGTAGTGAAGTGTGGTACAGTTGCCATCAGATATATCGGAGCGGCCAAGATGGTCACAAATATCTGAACAACGTCCTTATTGTCAAGGCTATAGAGTGCATGTTTATTTCGAGTACCTTGGCCGCTAAGGCTACGTCGACTTGTTTAGTAGGTCGCTTCTTTTCAAGAACACAGGACTTTCATTTACCATATACCTACCGAATCGAACAAATGCTACGTTAGTAGATTTCATCCTTCGTATAAGAATGATACCAGTTTTAAAATACAACGCGTGTCCCAAAATTCAATGATAAGCTGGCACCAGAAGATGGACCTCATTACCACTCGAGGAAATAAAATAAATTTATTATGGAATTACAAAAAAATTACGGCTCTTGTTTAGATTCATCTTATTCTATAGTTTGTGCTTAGTTTTCCTAGAGTATTATACAATTTTTAATAAAATTGTTGTACCCCATGTCGATTTTTTTGTAATTCCATATTAAATTGAGATATTCTTTTTATTATTTTTCATGTTATATTCTGGTGCCGGCTTATCGTTTAATTTTTGGACACGTTGTATATCCAGATCCCGATGATCCAGCACATAAAGGATGTGGCCACAGCCGACGTACATATCGTGGCTACTGTGTGGTCCCCACCTAAATGGATGAAAACCAACGAGAAGGAAAATGGTCTAGGCTTCATCAAGGATGAATACATGCAAACCTTCGCTGATTATTTCGCCAAGTAAGTGACTAACTGTCTCATCTTATACAGGGTGGGCACTGGGAAACCGACACACTTTAACAGTGTATTCCTGATCATATTTAGAGACTAAAATGTCCTATAAACTTTTCTGGAATATGCCTAGTTTCAGAGTTAATACCAATTTAAATAAAATAGTTTTATTTAATTATTACTCAGCACAGAACGCCTTTTTGATGGCGTTCTTGCCACTATTGGGCATAGTTTACAAATCCTTATTGACAGATATCAAAATGACAAGGAATACTTTGCATTTGTATAATTTTTATGGAAAAAAATGTATCATTTCATTTTAGACGATCATTTTATTAATAAATGAAAACATTCAAAAAATTGAAAGAAAAAACTATTTTTTTGGCGAAATTCACCTAAAGTCACATAACGTTTTTTATTCCTTTTGGTCTCAGAAATGCGTGGTTAAGATCTGTCGGTTTTCTTGTGCCCACCCTGTATATTCGGGGGCCCGTTATAGATAAACTTCGACCAGAGAGTATGGACCTATCAAGAGAGACACAGTCTAAGAAATTTTTGTGCACCAAGTTTGTTAGCTTTACTAGATGGAGCTGTACGGCCGTTACTCTGAAGCGCCATCTGAATCAGAGTTACCACATAATGTATGACGATATGTATATGGATATTATGGATTAAACAGACTGTTATTTCAGATTCCTACGTGAATATAAGAAGCACGATATTGACGTCTGGGCTATCACCACCACAAATGAGCCAGAGGACGCGCTGTTACCATTCACAAGATTCCAAGATTTGGGTTGGAGTCCTGGCAAAATGGTATTTAAAATACCTTTAACTAAATATTAAAGAAAATGTTATGTTTTGACCAAACGACCCAATACCTGATCTGTGTTTACAATATCATCATTCATCATCATCATTTCAGCCGAAAAACGTCCACTGCTGGACATAGGCCTCCCCCACTGAACGCCACAATGACCGGTCCTGTGCCACCCGCATCCAGCGGACTCCAGCGACCTTCACCAGGTCATCAGTCCACCTTGTAGGGGGCCTACCAGCTCTTCGCCTTCCGGTGTATGGTCGCCATTCGAGAACCTTAGTGCCCCAACGGCCATCGGTTCTCCGTGCAATGTGCCCTGCCCATTGCCACTTAAGTTTAGCGATCCGACGGGCTATGTCGGTTACTTTGGTTCTGCTACGGATAGTATCGTTTCTGATACGGTCACGCAAAGAAACTCCTAACATAGCCCTCTCCATTGCTCTTTGGGTGACTTTAAGCTTTTTAATGAGGCCCATTGTGAGCGACCACGTTTCAGAGCCATAGGTCATCACTGGCAACACACACTGGTCAAAGACTTTCGTCTTGAGACACTGCGGAATATTGGACGAAAAGATATGTTTCAGCTTCCCAAACGCTGCCCAACCGAGACGGATTCGACGATTGACCTCTTTCTCGAAGTTGGACCTACCTAGCTGGACGGTCTGTCCGAGGTATACATAATCGTCTACAACTTCGAGCGTAAAGTCTCCGACTGTAATAGGGGTTGGTACTACATGGGCGTTAGACATGACTTTCGTCTTATCCATGTTCATCCTTAGACCAACCCTCTCAGAGCCTTTACTGAGGTCGTCGAGCATCGTACTTAAGTCCTCCATGGTCTCAGCCAGGACTACGATATCGTCGGCAAATCGAAGATGAGTGATGTACTCGCCGTTGATGTTGATGCCAAGCCTTGCCCAGTCCAAACCCTTGAAAATGTCCTCCAGGGCAGCGGTGAACAGTTTTGGAGAAATTACATCTCCTTGCCTGACTCCCCGCTGCAGCGGTATGGATCTCGAGTTCTGGTCCTGGAGTCGGACTGACATAGAGGCGTTCTCGTACAAACACTTCATTACCTCGATATAACGGTAGTCCACTTGGCACCTCTGGAGAGCCTGTAGTACAGCCCAAGTCTCGATCGAATCGAAGGCTTTCTCGTAGTCCACAAACGCTAAACAGAGGGGCAGGTTATACTCCTCAGTCTTCTGTATAACCTGACGCAGCGTATGAATGTGGTCTACGGTACTGAACCCTCTTCGGAAACCGGCTTGTTCGGGAGGCTGGAAGCCGTCTAACCTGTACGAGAGTCGATTTGTAATGACTCTAGAAAACAGCTTATAGACATGGCTCAGAAGTGTGATGGGTCGGTAGTTCTTCAGCAAGGTGCTATCACCTTTTTTGAAGAACAGCACCACCACCCCTCTGTTCCATGCCTTTGGCGTTCTCCCTTCAAGTAAGACGGAATTAAACAGCTTCTGAAGGGCCATAAGGACCGGTTTTCCACCCGCCTTCAGGAGTTCGGCTGTAATTCCATCTTCACCTGGCGCCTTGTTATTTTTGAGCTGCTTCAGGGCCATTCTGATCTCGTACAAGCTGATGTCCGGGATGTCATCGGTATAGTGTCGGGTAAGCCTAGCTCTATGGTCATTCGCCAGGCTAACTTCGGGTCCACGAGTTGATCTATATAACTGCCCATAAAAGCGCTCTATCTCTCTCAGTAGCTCGGGTTTAGATGAAACCATTCTACCATCTTCAGTCCGTAATTTAGCGAGCTGGCTTTGCCCAATAGACAGATCTCTTGAAAATACTTTACAGCCCTTGTTCCGCTCGATAGCTTCGTGAATACGGTTCGTATTAAATAAGCGAAGATCGCAGGTAATGGACTTGGAGATCCGTCTATTAAGCTGCCGGAGTTGTATCTGTTTACAATATCTCCTCAGCCGAAATATTGTTGAATTTTTTTAATTTATAGCGCAGTGTTCTAGAAATAAAATCAAAAAACTGAATCAGCTGAAAAACGAACTCATATCTCCGGTATACTCGCTCGCCGCTCTACAAGTTTGCAGCAAACGGGAGGCTGCGATTCACGCGTACATCCCTATTAACGCATCTTAGCACATCTCTGGTGGAATCGCAGCTTGTCTCGGTACCTGAATTGTTGGAACGGCGGTCGGACGGAGTCGCAACTTCGAGTCTCACCAGACAGTGATTTTATTTTTCTGTATTTCTAAAATATTACTTATAATTTACTAGGGCCAGTGGATCATTAACAACTTGGGGCCTACAATAAAGAACTCATCAGACCTGAAACACGTGAAGATTCTGACAGTCGATGATCAGAGGCCCACTATTCCTGTATGGTTCAATCTGGTAAGTAGGTGCTAGGTTTTAAATGTATACCAATTATAAACCTTCTTAACAACATTTAGTTTGGAGATTAGTAATAGGTATTTGGTGAGTTTGGAATGTAGTTATTTTTGGTGTAATACCCTCGTACCTATATGTTATCATTTATCAATCCGTATTTTCTTTGATTATTGCACCAATTTATGGCGCCAAATGCGTGTTTCGAATCCATTTTATGATAATGTTAACTGCGCAAATCTCAAAGTGACACTGGCGCTAAGTGACGAGTGTGCGCACAAGTTGTGTGCACTTAGCCTAACGGGGCGCAAAGCGCAAGAGTGATACAAGCATCTTAGATCCAACATCATATTTAGTCCTAGCGCTCACACAGCGCATTGATGATCTGTGCAAATAACATAATATCGCGAAAGCGACTTGAATTGAAATTATCATACGAACGATAGAAATGATACACTGTAATTTTATTCAAGACTAGCTGTACCCGCGCGGCTTCGCTCGCGTGTGTTGCAGTTGATTCTGTTACTTTTCGTTATCCTCAACAGTCCATTGCTGAACGCTTTCTACTTGTAAAATTTTATAAAGTCAGTTTAGCAGTTTAGCTAAAACCGACTTCTTCCATATAACTTCGACATCCCAAAAGATCGACGGAAAGCGTCTAAGATTGGACTGTGTCAGCCATGGTCAAGATAAGCATGTGAGTGGGAAGATCTGGCGAGCTAAAAAGTCTTTTTCTCCCATCTTGAATGTTTAACCTAACAGTACTTGGTATACTTAGCAATAGAACGGTGGATTTTTTCTTTGTGCAGGGGGCGCCGCCCCCCGAGCCCCCTTTCTTTGCCGCCCGTCACGTGTTAAACTCTATCAAAACTCGTTTTCTCCCATCTTGAATGTTTAACCTAACAATTCTTGCTATACTTAGCAATAGTACGGTGAATTTTTTCTTTATGCGGGGGGCACCGCCCCCCTAGCCCCCCTTGTTTACCGCCTATTCCGTGGTAAGCCCTATCAAAACTCTTTTTCTCCCATCTTAAATGATTAACCTAACAATTTTTGGTATCATTAGCAATACTACGTTGTTTTTTTATGCGGAAGGCTCCGCCCCCCGAGCCCTCCTTTAATTGCGGCCCGTCACGTGATACACCCTGTCAAAACCCTTTTTCTCCCATCTTGAATGTTTAACCTAACAGTTCTTGGTATACCTAGCAATAGTACGGGGTGTTTTTTCTTTATGCGGGGGGCTCCGCCCCCCGAGCCCCCTTGTGTACCGCCTATCCCGTGGTAAGCCCTATCAAAACTCTTTTTCTCCCATCTTAAATGATTAACCTAACAATTTTTGGTATCATTAGCAATCTACGGTGTTTTTTCTTTATGCGGGGGGCTCCGCCCCCCGAGCCCCCCTTTTTTTACGGCCCGTCACGTGCTAAACCCTATCAAAACTCTTTTTCTCCCATCGTGAATGTTTAACCTAACAATTCTTGCTATGCTTAGCAATAGTGCGGGGTGTTTTTTCTTTATGCGGGGGGCTCCGCCCCCCGAGCCCCCCTCGTTTACCGCCTATCCCGTGGTAAGCCCTATCAAAACTCTTTTTCTCCCATCTTAAATGATTAACCTAACAATTCTTGGTATAATTAGCAATACTACGGTGTTTTTTCTTTATGCCCGAACCCCCCTTTAATTGCGGCTCGTCACGTGATACACCCTGTCAAAACTCTTTTTCTCCCATCTTGATTGTTTAACCTAACAGTTCTTGGTATACTTAGCAATAGTACAGTGTATTTTTTCTTTATGCGGGGGGCTCCGCCCCCCGAGCCCCCCTTTCTTTGCCGCCCGTCACGTGCTAAACCCTATCAAAACTCTTTTTCTCCCATCTTGAATGTTTAACCTAACAATTCTTGCTATACTTAGTAATAGTGCGGGGTGTTTTTTCTTTATGCGGGGGGCTCCGCCCCCCGAGCCCCCCTCGTTTGCCGCCTATCCCGTGGTAAGCCCTATCAAAACTCTTTTTCTCCCATCTTAAATGATTAACCTAACAATTTTTGGTATAATTAGCAATACTACGGTGTTTTTTCTAACAGTTCTTGGTATACTTAGCAATAGTACAGTGTACTTTTTCTTTATGCGGGGGGCTCCGACCCCGAGCCCCCTTTCTTTGCCGCCCGTCACGTGCTAAACCCTATCAAAACTCTTTTCTCCCATTTTTAATGTTTAACCTAACAATTCTTGGTATAATTAGCAATAGTACGGTGTGTTTTTTTTATGCGGGGGGCTCCGCTCCCCCAGCCCCCCTTTGTTTGCGGCCCGGCACGTGATATACCCTGTCAAAACTCTTTTTCTCCCATCTTGATTGTTTCACCTAACAGTTCTTGATATACTTAGCAATAGTACAGTGAATGTTTTCTTTATGCGGGGGGCTCCGCCCCCCGAGCTTCCCTTTCTTTGCCGCCCGTCACGTGCTAAACCCTATCAAAACTCTTTTTCTCCCATCTTGATTGTTTAACCTAACAGTTCTTGGTATACTTAGCAATAATACAGTGATTTTTTTCTTTATGCGGGGGGCTCCGCCCCCCGAGCCCTCCTTTCTTTGCCGCCTGTCAGGTGCTACACCTTATCAAAACTCTTTTTCTCCCATTTTTAATGTTTAACCTAACAATTCTTGGTATAATTAGCAATAGTACGGTGTGTTTTTTTATGCGGGGGGCTCTGCCCCCGAGCCCCCCTTTGTTTGCGGCCCGGCACGTGATATACCCTGTCAAAACTCTTTTTCTCCCATCTTGAATGTTTAATCTAACAATTTTTGGTACAATTAGCAATAGTCCGGTGGGTTTTTTTTCCTTTTTCGCGGGGTGCTCCCCGACCCCCTCCCCCTTTTATCAACCACCTCGTGGAAAATTCTCCCATCTTGAACATTCAAACATTTTTGGTAACAATAGCAATAGTAGTGTGTTTTTCTTTATGCGAGTCCCCTTTAACCATCTATTACGTAAATTCTATCAAAACTGATTTTTCTTCCGTCTTTAACATTAAACTTAACAGTTTGTTGAATTTTGTAATTCTAATTTATTTTTTCCCCTTGCATAGGCTTATATTGGCCATATGGTTGACGACTGGTAGAGAATACAATTTGGTATTATACTTACTCGCCATTTCGTGCAATATCATCAGTGTTTTCAACAGCTCTGTTGATGAGATAGGCGTTGCTAAGCAACCGCGTGCTAGCGCGCCAGGCCTTAGCAAAAAGAAGTAAGAAAGAGGTAGCATAGATAGCACCTACCTACTATAGCCATCTAGGGATATCTCTGCGAACTCGTGTTGCATTTAGTTTGCACCTAAACTACATATATAGTGGTCAGATTTTGCGTAAAGAGGACTCGGTAGTAACAAAGTTCTGCGAGAGATAGCGTTACCTAATCGTATAGCCAAAGACATGTCTAGATACCCCTTTTGATGGTACGTATTTTTTACTTTTCCACTATATTTAACCAGTATATTATTATTTAACACATTTATTTATTTATACGAATGAATATGAACTAACCGAAAGTAGTTAAACCAATATCAATTTGCTGCTTGAGCTTAACACTCAT
The DNA here is from genome assembly GCA_911728535.1 of Pammene fasciana. NCBI lineage: Eukaryota > Metazoa > Arthropoda > Insecta > Lepidoptera > Tortricidae > Pammene > Pammene fasciana. The sequence goes on from OU452292.1 coordinate 11,556,013, forward strand.
ATTCATTTCACATACAAAGTTTAAACCCCCCTTAAACCCCCTTAAATCCAAAATGTTCGTCTTTTTTATAGCCTATGTCCTGACCAGAGGTCTGTTGAACCTGCTAGTGAAGTTTTTATCGAAATCGGTTCAGGCGTTTTGACGCCAACTCTCCCCATCCAAACAGACAAACAGACAAACAGACAAAAATTCTAAAAATTGTCGAAACGTGTTCTGTTATCGATTCTAAGAGCTACTAACTCATTTTTTTACTAATATCTCCAATGTACAGATTTTTTACCCTCTTCACCTTTATTATATGTATAGATAGATAGATAGATAGATAGAAGATAGATTATGTCATGTTATCCACGCGATAACTGCTGCCATTATTGAGTTGCTTTTTTGTCTCCACTTCGGTTGCGCGCGGTTCGTTATGATTGAAATTATTCCGAAAAAAACATCCTATTCCCAATTGCTCCCGGCGGGCACAGATTGGAATACACCGGTTTTCTACAAGATCCGTGTTTTCCACAGATGGTAGACGAGCATCCCGAAGTGTTGGACTGGATCGACGGTATCGGCGTTCACTGGTATCTGGATAAGTTCACACCCGCGTTCTTCCTCAAGGAGACCGTTAAGAATTACCCGGACAAGTTTATCATTGGCACCGAAGCATGCGAAGGTAATGACACTGGTCATCGAAATCGATGTGGAGGACTATACAATATTGTATTGGTCCCACAAAACTTAGACGTAATTTTGTATACTCAAGTATCTAGACGTAAAAACAGGCCAATTATTTGACTTTTATGCACAATATTGTGTCATTGAAAATTAGAGCAAAATTAGAGCATGAGCGAACTCTAGCAATTATCATATCATATCATATACACTTCCTAACCCATAGTACCTATTCAATATTTTACAAAAACCAAAAGTAATTTCATTGCTAAAATTGTAGGCAAATTGATAGAATTTCTACCACTACCTAAAATACATAAAAAGCTGAATAAAGATAATTAATAATGTGTTTTTAATATCGTCCTGCAGGCTCCATGCCCTGGCAGAAGGTAAAAGTTTCCCTCGGAGACTGGACCCGTGCTGATTCCTACATTCATGACATTTTGGAAGTAAGTTACAAGTTTGATTTTTATTTTGATCTCTCATAAGAATAACGTGTTTCTCGCCATACCAGCTATTGGTATCACATTAAACGATTTGGTCAACCATTTTATTACACTGCGGCTAACCGCGCACTGCGGCTAGTTACTGACCATCTATTAAACCATTTGTCAGCCATTCTAAATAGATTATCCTACAGGATCTCAACTACAACCTCGTTGGCTGGATCGACTGGAACCTGGTCCTGGACAAGGCAGGCGGGCCCAACTGGGCCAAGAACTTCGTGGACTCTCCCATCATCGCGTTCCCCGAGAACAACGAGTTCGTGAAGCAGCCCATGTTCTACGCCATGGGGCATTTCTCCAAGTGGATCCCGCGCGGCTCCATGAGGCTCACTGTGGAAGAACACAAGGGTTTATTGGAGAAGTCGGTCGATAACGTCGCGTTTTTGACTCCTAGGGGCACGATCGTAATAGTTCTCCATAACACGTAAGTTTTGGTCAGGCCAAGATAATATTTAACTCTTCGTAAGCTTAGCGACTTCCGCTGCTTAGTGTGCAGTATGCAGAGTTTTCCAAACGAGTCTGCGAGGGCAGTTACCATCAGATCCCATGATACTACCAGAAAAAGGACTTAGGCGTATTCTCTAACTTACATTATTAACGACGACTAAAGTTTACATATTTTTGAAAATGTACTCAGCGAGAAAATGGTGAATTTGCAAACAACGAATTTAAAATGAACAGTAATTAATTTAATGTCAATAGATCCTGTTTGTAAAAGAGATCAAACAGTCAGACTAAGTCAGGTTATGGCTCTAGGGAATCCGCAAATATAAAAAAAAACTGCACTCATTGCTGTCCTTGGAAAACTCACATGTGGCTGACGTAGCCAATCCTATCGGTGACATGTCAGTGAAGATTGCTGCAGAATCGGAAAGTGGTAATTGTCGTGTACGGACTGTAATTTAGTATTTAATTTTACTTAGTATACCTACTTAATGTTTTTTTTTCATTGCAGGGGCGACGCGCGCAATGTCCGAATTCGGCTAGGTGAAGAACACACCGTGGTTGCCCTTGAGAAGGCCTCCGTCACGACCGTGGAGTTCCCTGCTCCTTCCACCAGTGCTTAGCAAGAGGAGGAGGAATAAAGCAACGCAAATAACATCTCCAATAAGAAACTTACCTCACTCCAGTGGAAAACTGTACCTACACGGAGAATATTTTTTACTAGAAACAAGTAAAAAATAGTAATTCCCAGGGCAAGTAAACGTTTACTAAAAACAAAGAAACGTTTACTAAAAACAAGTAAAAGTTTACTAAAAACAAGTAAACTTCACTGAAAACAAGTAAACTTTACTAAAACCGGCCAAGTGCGAGTCGGACTCGCGCATGAAGGGTTCCGTACCATTATTTATAAAAACCAGCTGTAGTAGCTACTATCGAATAAATTATTATCGCAAGGTCGTATCTGCCTAATTGCGTAGTTTTTTGGAGGTAACTCAAAAACACCTAAACCGATAATGTTCAAAATATTTTTTGTTGAAAGAATATTTAAAGGTATATATATCTTCTTGATTTTTTTCATAATTTTTGGACTTACGGTTCACAATTTTGGGGGGGGGGGGGGGGGGGGACACAGTTTTTATGACTTTCGGAGCGATTATTTCTGAAAATATCTACTTAATCAAAAAATGTTCAAAGAAACCTCAATATTTTTTTAGAGACCTATCGATTGATGTGCATCATGTTTATATTTGGCAAAAAAATTTTTTTTGACAGTTACATGTATGGAGTGGCCCCCCTAAAATTTTTTTTTTAGCATATTCTCTACAAAACTAAGTAGCGGCACACACAATACACTTTATGTAAAAATTTAATAATGATACGTCTTATAGTTTCCGAGTAAAATGGCTGTGACATGGAAGGACAGACAGACAGACAGACAGACATGACGAATCTATAAGGGTTCCGTTTTTTGCCATTTGGCTACGGAACCCTAAAAACAAGGAAAGGGTTTATATGTAATTGTTTTTAGTAAACGTTTACTTGTCCTGAGAATCACTATTTTTTACTTGTTTCTAGTAAAAAAAAATCTCCGTGTACATGGAGGGCATACCATAATTTTCATCACATAAAAATATTTCGAACTGCAGTACAGAGTTCTTTATTTTTATACTTAGCTTCTTAAGTATCTATAAATTAATTAATTAAAATAGTTACCTATTATTTGCATTTATATTCGAACTCGCGGAGCGTAAGCGAAGTGAGTTCTTACAAACAACTCCAGGAGTTCGATTTTTGAATCTCACCGGTGACTTTTTTTGTATGCAGCCGATGACTATTTAGTATGAAATAAGTCACCCGGTGAGATTCAAAAATCGAACTCCAGAGTCCAGACCCAACTGTCACCTGGCTACTGGGACGTCTCGGCATTTGGATGGCTTTTTGATTTCGATAGTTTGTCCGACGATAACTTTAGCAACGTCTTTCTGATCTTTATGAAATTTCTTGGGGCTGTAGCAGAAATACATAAACTTTGTAAGTTCGTATATGAGCAGGATCGATCAAGTATATAGTTATGGAGCTAGAAGGAGAAAAAAAATCCTCCTTAGGGTCTTGTTATATTGGTCAACTCGTTTGCAAGTAAATCGCGAGTTCTCAGTTCGAGGCGGACTACTAGTTATTTTAAATATTACTCTATTTATGACTTTCGTAGTTCGTATTAATGGGGTTGGCCGGTCGAAAGTATTTACAGATGGCGCCAGCATAGCTGGTACCTGTCAGTCCTACAAATAGTGTCAAAATCTTGTTTTTTTTACCTGGATGGGCTAGCCTTTAAGCCAAATCCCATACAACAAAACTAACCAAACCGTTGACAGTTGCCAACCCCATTAGTGTCATAGTACAAGCATAAAAAATGGATAACCACGATGTCCAATTTGGGCTTTGCCTATTGTGGCCGGATATCACCTAATCTTGACACTGTAAAATAAATTTAGAAATCTTTATTGCATTAGGTACCTATGGCTGTAAAGTGCTTATAATTACCTAATAGGTCGACCAAGAAAGTGGTCTACCAGTTTTGACAAAAGTTTCTGCGAGATAACGATCGCTGAGGTTGACTTTTCTGCACGAACCTTGTTGTCTCATGACGTTCCGAACCTCAACCGTAGGGTGGTAGACCACATTTTTGGCCGACTGTACGCAGTAGTAGTACAGTCACCGGCCATAGTATCTTCCTACACGAAGGCCGCAAAAATATGTGACACGCTCTTATTGGTAGGGTCATAAGAGCGTGTCACATATTTTTGTGGCCTTCGTGTAGGAAGATACTATTGCCGGTGACTGTACCTAGTACGTACTTAGGTAAAACATTAAAGTCGCATAGCAAAAAACATTGTTTGCATTGCACATCAAAAAAATACAAATTGTACTTGGTAATTGAAGTTAGATGGGCGATTACGCAATTATTGATGTGCAATCAGTACAATTTACTAAACATATTTGGCTGTTACAGAAGGTAGGCACTAAATTTAAATAACTGAAATGAACCTACTATAGCTTCTTCTTTCATTTGCTGTTTATAATCTTCTATTTAAATATACTTAACTAAAAACAAATCGGATTGTTTCATTAAATATTCCTTAATTTTAAGTAGAAGCACTATACTGTGTAATTTATAAATTGAAATTGATTTCATATTCGAAAAAGCAAACACAGCATTTGGTTACAACCTACCGCGAAGTTCTAAAATCGATATTCGACGATGCATTCGCGGCAGACGAGACGCCTTAACTTCGAGGGTACCTTGATAACAGCGGCGCCGGTAAAATTTTCTCTATGCTATCTTTGTAAGGGATCATCCATTAATTACATCACACCTCAAAGGGGTGGGGGGAGGGGGTCCACAAAATGTGACATATCGTGACAAGGGGGAGGGAGGAGTTCCATGTTTGTGACCTCACAATCCTCACTTAAAATGTTTTTACAAAATCTAAGTTAAAAAAAATAATTCAATGGTTAACAAACATTGTACTTAACAAATTTTCTACATACTCGGAATTGTTTGAATACTTTAGTTCCCTATAAATTTGATACTATATTTCTGGCCGAGTTTAACGATTTATTGTTTTTGAAATAGCCAATGTATTACTAAGGCGATAAGGCTCATTTTACAACGCCATCCTAAACTAAAAATCTAAATGTGACGTCACACTAAGGGGGGAGGATGCAGTTAATTATGACGAAGTGTGACAAGGGGGGAGGGAGGGGTCAAAAAATCATGAAATTGGTATGACGTAATTAATGGATCATCCCTAAATGCTAAGGTGAAGGCCTGGAGTTCGATTTTTGAATCTCACCTGTGCCTTTTTTTGTATGCAGCCGATGACTATTTAGTACGAAATAAGTCACCCGGTGAGATTCAAAAATTGAACTCCTGGTCACTTTTTCATCATATAGGTATGACATCAATTTTAATCTATTGAACCCTCTGACCGCCACAGTCGGCTGTGGCCGACATCCGAAGGTCGTGCCATGGATGCCAACGACGGCTACAACCGACAGCTTTGCCAATTCAATAGGGACCTACGTGGAATTCCGCAAAATTCCATTTCGCTTAAACAATGCGCTTGCGTGGCACCAGTGACGCATCATTTTTGTTCAACGTTTGGCGTTCAAAAGGTTAAATATTTCCCGGGGTTATATACTCATCATACATGTATACATACAAAACTGATTGATAATGATAGGTGTCAACATTAAATATAAGATTTAGTATTTTATTGCCTTAATACGCACTCCACGATTTATGAACACATACGCAAAACTACGTGCTCTATCTATCGAAGGGTTATATAATATGTAGGTTACGTATGTGCTACAATTTTAATTGTACTTTGAAATGTTAATACGAATAATTAGCAATTAATTGATAGTCTAACATAAATTATTTGAAATGTTTCTTCTTGGGAGACAAAACGATGATTTTTGACCAATTTGAGCGGATTGGTATTTTGGTATTGCTCTTGGGATGATAAGATTGATGAAACAAGATGAAACAAACATTTATTTTCCCATGAGAAAAAAGTAAATATCTTTTCATTGTTAAAAAAAAATATGTAGGTGATCTACGTATGTTTGTACAATTCTTTATAAAATAACGCTAGTATAAGAATGATTCTAAGATCTTCGAGTGACCTGATTATTTTATTTTTTGCAGTGTCAGCTACAAAATTAAAAACATTAATAGCCAAACAACCAAAATGCTTACCTAATACTAATAGTAATAAACAAGGCTAAATATACACTCGAGAGCAATTTCGGGTCAGTAACATAAACTTTAATATCTTTAAAATGAATATCTTTAAAATTAATATCTTTTTCACCTCACTAGCTCGGAAAGCCCTTTTTGTTTGTTTAATATCTATTGTGAAAATCGCTTTTTTTCCACATGTGGTGAAAGAGTTTTGACATAAGTGACAAGTGGCTTAAGTGACATTTGACAGCTAACAAAACGTAAAACGTTAAAAGTGCAGAATTTTTAACATCGCAATTAATGAATTGCATCGAGTAAAAACACTTAATACAGTCTTACAACTTTATTTTAATTCATAAATATCAGCATTCAACATTAATCTTCATTCTTTTTGTAAAAACGGATAAATTGTTCTGACAGCCGAATAAGTCTACGTACGAACAAAACGCATCTGACATTTAATAAAACCTTTTACGTCAAAACTTTTCATTTCAATTCATCCAAATCATCCATCATATCAACGTTAAATATTCGCATGTTTCTCTAGGTTGTTTTGTTAAAAATTAGTGATTCGAGTGATGAAGAAGTATTAAACACCTGAGGAATTACGGGAAACCGAGCAAAATGCATCCTTTTTCTTATTTTCCTCGCTGTAGTGAGGTGAAAAGTTTTGTGTTATACACGGGTGAAAGTTATTTTACGTCTCGTGTATTAAAGCACTCGCTACGCTCAGGATTCTATTTTTGAACCACTCGCTTCGCTCGTGGTCAATAATAGAATCCTTTCGCTAGCTCGTGTTTCAAATAACACTCGCACGTAAAATACAACTTTCACCACTTGTATAACAAATAACTATTGATATATTCAAGAAAATGCTGACTGATTTTAAGGGCCGCTCGAGTTTATGGATGCCATGAATAACTCTAAGAAGTGTTAGATTGGGTATCCTATGGCGTGTATCGCCTCCTTTTTAGCTCTGAGAACCGAGAACCCATAGACATAGGAATTGAATTCTGCAGAAGACACCAGAATTCTGCAGAAGCATGCGAACATGATACGAACCTAATACTTTTAACTCTAAAACATAGCCTAGGTTTTTTTATTTTATGGAATAATAATGTTGCTTTTCAAGTAACAATAAAACAGGAATACTAGTAGAAAAGAAATACATCACATTAAACAATTTAAAAGAACAACCCGCTCCCTGCCGTTCCCGGCAAAGATGCCCATAAAGCTTGTTGCATTTCCACGCTGGATTACTGTCGACTCTACGCTGGATTATGGATGGGCTAGGTTATCAAAATGTTGCAAGAAAACACTTGCAACTAATCAGATCTTACCCAACGTAATTAAACACATATATAAGAAGCTACATAATGCCGATCCTGCCCATATAGAAACATGAATTTGTTATATAAGTTATCAATCAGTGCTCTGTGTGTGTGGTGTGTCTGGATTAACTGGCACGTGAATGCAGGTAAATATAATTTATACATTCTTCTTATCAATCTTATACTTAACAACTTCCAGTTTATGATTGAAATATTTAGATACCCAAAAAATAGAGGAGGCGGAGGAGGAGGAGGGGGGACGGGAGAGGAGAATAGTTATATCTTGAAATCCGCTAACTTTCCAATTAAACTTACCAGGGATGGTTATCTATATAATCTTAAAGTACTCCGGTTTCCTCATAATGGTTTCCTTTAATAATATCTCCCACAGTGAACCGGGTCAAATTATCTGACACCATATTATAATATATTTTTGCGGCCTTCATTGGGCAATGTTGCAGGTAACTTCTACGGTAACTAAACCTATAAGTTGCAGTAAATAGTTCGAGGCAGGGTCAAGTCATATTCCATCATTTAATCAATACTGGATTAATTTCTAGATTATTTGTTGAGCAGACACACCATGCGCTGCCCGCTTCTACCCCGGCAGCGAGTCCTGCGTGTGCGTCTGTAACTCGACGTACTGCGACGAGATTGAGCGAGAACAGGCGGAGCTGGGGTACTACGTCTCCTACACGTCTTCCAAGGTACGTCATCAAAATATACACCAGTGTGAGTCCGTGTGCGTATGTAACTCGAGGTACTGCGACGAGATCGAGCGAGAGCAGGCAGAGCTGGGGTGCTACGTCTCCTACACATCTTCCAAGGTACGTCATCAAAATATACACCGGTGTGAGTCCGTGTGCGTCTGTAACTCGACGTACTGCGACGAGATCGAGCGAGAGCAGGCGGAGCTGGGGTGCTGCGTCTACCCTTCGTAGTCTACCATTTTCTGTTTATTTTTGATATAGAGTTTCCTGGCAATATTATTTTTTTATCTTTTATACCTACTCATTATTTATTTTCGAGATAAAAACCTCTGATTCTTTAAAACATACATACATACAATCACGTCTATATCCCAAAAGAGGTAGGCAGAGATCACGGATTTCCATTTGCTACGATCAATGCAGCAGAACGGCTCTCCGTGAGCCACTTCTCGCTTTTCTCTTTAAAAAAAGGTCGAATTTACGCTGTAAAATACGGTTCAGGAGACCCGTATAAATAAAGTCATTGTGATTGAAGACACAACTGCGTCTAAAGAGACTATCGGTCATGAGGAATCTTTTTCTTTCCTAAAAATTGTGACTAGCCCTTTATCTACGGCGATATCTATGTTGGGCAGAGTTATCCCTGACTGATATGGTTTAATTTTCAGTGTGGCTTGAGGTTCGCTAAGAGAAGTGGATCATTTTGCCCAGCGGGGACATCATGTGAGTAATACTTATCTATACTTTTTCACAAGAGCGGTTTATAATGATTAGGTAGTTAGACTTTCTTGTGCAAGTTATATTTATTTGACCCTATTATTAATAAGTAATGTACAGTCAGCGTCAAATATACATTTTCGAATCTAATTACAAAGGAGTAAGGTATAAAAGTGTAATAGTTATTTGTTATACAAGGGGTGAAAGTTGTATTTTACGTGCGAGTGTTATTTGAAACACGAGCTAGCGAAAGGATTCTATTATTGACCACGAGCGAAGCGAGTGGTTCAAAAATAGAATCCTGAGCGTAGCGAGTGCTTTAATACACGAGACGTAAAATTACTTTCACCCGTGTATAACACAAAACTTTTCACCTCACTACAGCGAGGAAAATAAGAAAAAGGGTGCATTTTGCTCGGTTTCCCGTAATTCCTCAGGTGTTTAATACTTCTTCATCACTCGAATCACTAATTTTTAACAAAACAACCTAGAAAAACATGCGAATATTTAACGTTGATATGATGGATGAATTGAAATGAAAAGTTTTGACGTAAAAGGTTTTATTAAATGTCAGATGCGTTTTGTTCGTACGTAGACTTATTCGGCTGTCAGAACAATTTATCCGTTTTTACAAAAAGAATGAAGATTAATGTTGAATGCTGATATTTATGAATTAAAATTAAGTTGTAAGACTCTATTAAGTGTTTGTACTCGATGCAATTCATTAATTGCGATGTTAAAAATTCTGCACTTTTAACGTTTTACGTTTTGTTAGCTGTCAAATGTCACTTAAGCCACTTGTCACTTATGTCAAAACTCTTTCACCACATGTGGATAAAAAGCAATTTTCACAATAGATATTAAACAAACAAAAAGGGCTTTCCGAGCTAGTGAGGTGAAAACATAATTTTGGCGTTGAGGGTACGTTCCTACATATACCTACGAGTAAGTATATAAGTGTTATGTAATGTAATAGGCTTCCCTATGTCAAAACTGCTGATTCAATTAGGTAGGTAAGTAGTTGCCTTCGATTTTTTTGTACTGATATTCTTTCTTGCTCATCACATGCCAATCCATCCAAAAATTTCTGCCATGGAATGCTTTAGGATATTCAGGATTTAGATGTGAAATTTATCTTTTGTCCTTTTTATATTAATCTTATCAATTTAAATTTAGCCGGATGTGTCGAAATCAAGCTGTACCCCGAGGAGGTGTACCAAAAGATCATTGGCTTTGGCAGCTCAGTCACCGATTCAGCTGGACTCAACTGGCGCAACCTACCTACGGCCGCGCGGGAGAATTTCATCAAGTAAGTGGACGCCAGTAGGTATACGGACTCCGCTGCTAGAGAGTAGTGATCACTTTCCAGAAATCTTATTTTACTGGTAGCGACTTTTCCATTCGTAAAATTCCCTAATTTAAAATGTTCTGTTCTATTTTCCTCGGTTGTAAATATTATTTATCTTCTCAAATATTTCTATTACCTACTTCTCCTAATAGATAATATTTATTCCAATAGTTTATTTTCCAAAAACCTTTTCCCTAAAACGTAACTAGACGGAGACCCGCTTCGCGGGCCTCCTATTTCTGGGCCGTTTGCCCTTCGGGCATCTGAAGCTACCTAACGAACCTAACCATACCTACCTATTGACTAATTGTGACTACTTACTCGTGTTATTTTGTGAACAACAACCACAGGGAAAAACACAGGGAAAAACAATATGTGCAAAAGCTTAGTTTGCGAAGTTTTGTGAATGGAAAAATCGCTACCAGTAAAATAAGATTTCCGGGAAATGATCGCTACACTCTGCGGCCAGCGTCTTGCGGAGTGTTTGAACGACGGCATAGCTAGGGATGCACGCACAGATTCGTCCATGCATGGTGCGAATTGGATACGGATTTGTCTGCGAACACATCTGAATATCGCCATACTGCCATACATCTGATATGACTCTGTCCGCGGGGCATGTCAGCCGGACAATTCCGGCGGCCAGACCTGTGCGTGTATCCCTAGCTATTAAGGGGATCGTGCACTGAGGCTGCTTGCGTATATTTCCGCACGCCGCACGCCCCGCTCCGCTGAACGCCACGCTCCAGCGTCAATAGTCTGCGCACTATTATTAAAATATCAACTTTGTTTACTACCTAATCCAATCCAATGATCGTCCTCCTAGCGTTTTTCCCGGCTTTTTGCCAGGGCTGTTCCGCTATGCCACCATAATCCCAGAACTTGGCGTAGGCACTAGTTTTTAAGAAAGCGACTGCCACCTCCCAACCTTGAGGGGAAGAAAGCCTTGTTGGGATTATGTCCGGTTTCCTCACGTTGTTTTCCTTCACCGAAAAGCGAGTGTTAAATATCAAATGATAATATTTCGTACGTAAGTCCGAAAAACTAAGTGGTACGAGCCGGGGTTTGAACCCGAGAAGTCTGGATTGAAAGTGTGACGTCATAGGCGTCTTTCGCACTGCTGCGGTTTGCGGGTGCGGCGCCGGTGCGCGAGCGAGATAGCGCTTTGCGTATGTATAGTGCTGTCACGCTTGCACACCGTCGCCACATGCGGTTGCGGCGCCAGTTTAATAATCGCCTTACCACCAGGACTTCAGCGCTTCAATTCAATCCAACTCTGCATATCAAATCTAATGAACAAAACGTTCTAATTTTTGACTATACCTACTCGTAACTTTATAAAACCGTTTGGTACAATAATCGTAATTATTTATTATTTCGCAGGTCTCACTTTAGCGAAGAGGGGTTAGAATATAACATGATCCGCACGCCCATTGGTAGCTGTGATTTCTCGACACACGTGTACACCTACTGCGACTGCCCCGAGGGTGACGTATGCCTCAGGAATTTTTCTCTTGCCTATGAGGACTACTTGTTCAAGGTAAGTCACGACTAAATGTCATTTATCATTTAAGACGGATACATTACAAAAGAGGCGAGGTTTCAGGCTGGTAAGCAACTCATTTGAATTCTCCTACTTAGTGATCTTCTTGTTTAAAAGTCCAAAATATTATCATGGTTTTCCTTTCCATCCGTTATCCGATTCAATAAGTACCTACTAGAGAAGCTACATAGCTATATTTTTTGGACACATTCACATTCACAAATCCGTTCTTTACCGAAGTACTCATGTGAATAATCATGACACCGATACCTTTAGAACATAATTCAAGCCTCGCGACTAACAATGCAATGTAATCGGTGAAATATGACACGAAAACACTGTTCTTTCAGCCAGTTTGGTCTTAATGCAAGCGTTTTTATGACGTCTTCTGTTACCAAAGTATCAAGCTGTGTAGGTAGTTGAAATTCGGAGACAAGAGATTTGTGTCAAATTAGATTAAATATGCCTTATCGCTTATGCCCAGCGTTTAAGTATACAGACATATCTTCTTCAACTACATTTTGAGCTGTTCTGCAGATTCCCATGATAAAGGCTGCATTGGAAGCGTCTGACGGGAAAGCCCTTGTACTCTCCTCATGCTGGAGCCCTCCGATTTGGATGAAGAGCAACAGAGACATTACTGGTTATGGTTTTCTGCTGCCTGAATACTATCAGACCTTTGCTGACTACCATCTCAAGTAAGTTCATCAATCATAATAATTTTACCAAAGAGTCTATGAAGGTCGGCTTTATCGGCTTTCAACTTTGATTATTAAACCAACCGGATGTGAGACGCGCTCTCATTTCTATAGGAAAAAGTCTGCTGTTTTTTGCGGGGGAGGGGAACGTCAAATGTAAGCGAAACGTCAAAATAGCCACGTCAAATAAACGTCAGTCCATACAATGAGTATGACCACTGGTCATACTCATTAGGCAGAGGGGAACGCCTGCGGCTACTCCGATTGGTTTAAAGTTCTAAGGCTTTCAATGTGGCCGTTAAACATTGATGTGTAATCTTCTTAAATTTAAATTATCCGCAGCAGAAAATCTGAAATACGCCACACTCGGCAGTGGTTATAATGCAGGGGCCATTAGGGACTGAGCGCTCGCCGCATTTACAAAGATTTAGCGGCGCCTACACGGAAAAAATAGTGTGTTAGCAAAGTACCAATTTGGCTCGGTTAAAATATTTTTGGTTATATACAACCAAGTCTTATTTAAATCACGCAATTAAGCTTTGTTAATTACAAACAAGCAATTATTGCTAACTATTCTTGGTTATTTTTACCAAGCACTTATTTAAATCCAAATAAGTGTCCTAGTAAATATAACCCTTCCCTGATTCCCTTATTTATTTTTAACTAATTTAATGGTGTAGTTTCACATACGTAAGTTAGCCAAGTTGACTTCTTTGATTTAAGCAACGAACTTTGCAGGCTCCATGCGAAGCGAGTCACTCGGTTGTAAATAGCAAAAACTTATTTATTTCTAGCCGTTTCATTTTCTCAGTGTATATTCGGAATCGCCTTTTTTACTGATTCAGTATTTTAGGTACATATTTCTATACAATAGAACTCGGTTCAGATAAAAACTGCTAGATGCGTCTTTTTTCCGAATGACGTCAGTATACAACGTGGCAGTGGCGGCGTGTCCATAGAACACTATTCCCGTCGGCTTGCCTAAGTTTCAGGCGCCTGAGCAGTTTTCCTACAGCTCATGAAGAAATTTTAAGCCAAATTCAGCACCTGCTTACCTAAGAAAAAAATTACCCACCGCCACTCCAGCGTGGCAATGCTACCAGCATTCTGATGGGCACACTACTTATTCATTAGTCCTGATTTAGGGGATATTTTTTATTCATAAGTATGTAAGCTTTTAGTTTATAGTTTTATATTGTAATCTCCTGTATCTAAAAACTTATAATTTTGCTTATCAGATACATTCAGGAGTATGACGCAGAAGGCATCTCCATCTGGGGGCTGACCACCACTAATGAGCCTTTCAATGGTCTTGGCACTAACATTCCCTTCAATTCGTGCGGATGGACGCCCAAAACTTTCGTAAGTTCCATATTTCTCATACAAATAAAATAAAAAAAACATTATTAAAGTACAAATTCTATACCCTAACAGTCTAAACTACTTAAAATAAAACCGGCCAAGTGCGAGTCGGACTCGCGCATGAAGGGTTTCGTACCATTATAATATAAAAACCAGCCGTAGTAGCTACTATCGAATAAATTATTATCGCAAGGTCATATCTGCCTAAGTGCGTAGTTTTTTGGAGATAACTCAAAAACACCTAAATCGATAATGTTCAAAATAATTTTCGTTGAAAGAATATTTAAAGGTGTATCTTCTTGATTTTTTCATAATTTTTGGACTTACGATTCAAAGGTTACAGGGGGGCAAATTTTTATGACTTTCGGAACGATTATTTCTGAAAATATCCACTTAATCAAAAAAATGTTCAAAGAAACTTCAATGTTATTTTTAGAGACCTATCGATTGATGTGCATCATGTTGATATTTGGCAAAAAAAATTTTTTTGACTATTAGTTACATGTATGGAGTGCCCCCCTAAAAATTTTTTTTAAGCAATTTCTCTACAAGACTAAGTAGCGGCACACACAATACACTTTATGTAAAAATTTGATAATGATACGTCTTATAGTTTCCGAGTGAAATGGCTGTGACATACGGACGGGCAGACAGACAGACAGACAGACAGACAGACAGACAGATAGACATGACGAATCTATAAGGGTTCCGTTTTTTGCCATTTGGCTACGGAACCCTAACTAGAGATAAAAAATTTGGCCCAGATCACTGTCAATGTCAACGGGCAGGGTGCCCTAATAGGTATCTAAAACCATAAAATAATCAGCATTAACATAATTTTGACAAAATCAGTACAGCATTAACGTTCCGGCAGTTCAATAAAATGTAACAGTGTACATGAGTCACGTCTGAAAATATGAATACATTTAATGTGACAAAAATGTGTAGCCAACACTCTACCAGAGACTATAGGGATAATTACCAAGATGTAGTCTTTGTATACATGTTTTTCTACTCGCCGACTATAATGCTTGAGTTGAGACTTTGTACAGAGAACTACTAGCGCATACATTTCGATGGTCGCATATTCACTGCGTGGTCGGGAGGCGCTCGACACCTATTTTAGTTTTGTCGACAAAACTAAAATGGATTTTCATATAGTACGTTTTATTTAAGGTGTCGAAATTGTAGGTAGAAATCCCTAGTAATATTCCGACATTTTAAATAATTACTACTTTACAATATTATAGTTCTCTCAGGTGTCGAGCGCCGCCCGACCGCGACAGCGTGGCCGGGCGGCGCACGACACAATATAGAGGCAGCAGATTGTTACGCATTTATTGAACTCTATTCTAACCGACTTGCCTAATTTGAGTGCTCGTAGAAAAAGTATTGTATACAATAGTGACATAATTGAGCTTTTCAATCTCGTACCTTACTTAGGCCACTCAGCAAGCTTCGTGGCCTAAACACGGTACTCGACTGTAAAGCTCTTTATTATGTCACGATTGTATAAAATACTATTTTATCACGTTAAATGTAGGTATCTATCCATATTTTCAGACCTGACTGTAAATCAAAATTTAGGTACAGTCAGCAGCAAAAGTAGCTAAGCGGGTAGGTTGTTCAAAATGACCTGCACGCGAGTTTATTGTTAAAAGAATAAGAGCTTGTGTAGGTTATTTTGAACACCCTACCCGCTTAGCTATTTCTGCTATTTAGAGGCCAGCTAACGCTTTTATTTCTCGGATACAAAATCATCTTGTCTTAGTCTTGATCTTGAATTTGTACATCATACGACGTAAGCGCCTTCATGGTGGTAATTAGGTAAGTACCTACTTATTGAGGTAGTCTCACCACTAAATAAAATTATATACCTATATCCTGAAATTGTATTGTATTTATGTGTCCGAACCAACGTGGAATTACACAGCCTCTTCGTCGTATATCAATATATTTACTCTTTTATTAATTTATAAAACACGTATTTCAAGTAAGATATAAATTTTGCAGGGAATTTGGATTTCGAAATATCTCGGCCCAACTCTGGCGAAATCGCCATACGACGTCAAAATTCTGTGCTGCGATGATCAGCGGTACAACATTCCTATTTACTTTAATAAGGGTAATCTAAGCAGTGCCGGCCCGAGCCCTTGATCAGGGTAGAGCGAAATCGGGTTTTGGCGCCCTCCGTCGAAGTTTTCAAGCGTATCTTGGGGCCCCCGCCACACTCGCGTCTTTTAAAACTTTTTTTTTCTCATTTGCCATTTTGGCGCCCCCCTTGCCATCCGGCGCCTAGAGCGGCCGCTCCACTCGCTCTACCCTAGATCCGGCCGTGAATCTAAGTATCTAATTTATGTAAATATATTAGTATAATAATCAAACCGCAGCTAATTTGGCTTTCCTGCATTCCATTACCTGTAAGGAAGTTACCCAAGCGCCTAATAGTTAGGGAACCCGGTGGGAAAGTTCTATGGACCCGCCGCTACTGCTACACGGAGATTTTTTTTTACTAGAAACAAGTAGAAAATAGTAATTCCCAGGACAAGTAAACGTTTACTAAAAACAAGTAAACTTTACTAAACAAGTAAAATTTACTAAAAACAAGTACTTAAACTTTACTACTAAAAACAAGGAAAGGGTTTACTTGATTTAGTAAACGTTTACTTGTCCTGGGGAACTACTATTTTTTACTTGTTTCTAGTAAATAAAATTCTCCGTGTATCTATTTAATCAGCCTGTGTCCACTTATGGCTAAGTATAGGCCTCTTCTTTATTACGCCACTATCTTCGGTCCCGTGTCAGTCCTATCTACTGCACAGTCTGCACACCCGCCGCTCGCCAGATATCATCTGACCATTTGATTTCATGATGTCCACGCTTACTATATTATTTTATAGGTTTGGACAACTGGACAAATGGAGCGCTGCGTGTGCGCTGACATGCGCGTTGTGAGCAAATGGTCCTGACTAGATTTAAATGTTGAAGAAAATGCCTAATTTAATCTGATAATTAATACCTAGCAATCAATTCAGGATGAGATTACTTTATCTAAGATTTAAGTGATCATATTTTTCAAAAAAATGTGGTTAATAAATAAAATAATTAAAAATTAAAAAACACGACTGCGTTTGTTTTAAATGAACTGAAAAGTTAAAAATAATTTCTAAACATGATAGAGAATGTCTTTGAAACTTTATTTATGGTTGAGACTGTGCCTTCCTACACCCTGATGTACGCTGGATCTGTTAAAATCTTATTTTACTTCGACCGTAGTCGGGGGACCTTTTAAACTGTATAACACAATACCTATAAAAAGGTCCCCCGACTGCGATCGAACTAAAATAAGATTTTAAAAGATCCAGCGTACATCAGGGTGTAGGAAGGCACAGCCTCAACCATAAATAAAGTTTCAAAGACATTCTCTATCATGTTTAGAAATTATTTTTAACTTTTCAGTTCATTTAAAACAAACGCAGTCGTGTTTTTTAATTTTTAATTATTCTATTTATTTAAAACCTTTTAGTGACATAGAATAATTAAACGAACTTTGGATTAGTAGTCGAAAGTATAAAAACCGGTCAAGAGCATGTCGGGCCATGCTCAATGTAGGGTTCCGTAGTTGCCGGCCTGTTACAATTCATTAATTTAAAAGGTCGTTTCTTACGGGAAATTGGGCGGCGCTTACGTCATTTCACTTACGTCCTCTCACTATGGGTTTTTTAGTGATAACTCAAAAAAGGCTCAACCGATTTAATTCAATATAGTTTTCATTGAAGGTACTTATTAAATATGCCTCACTTTCATGATTTTTGCAAAATTTTTGGACCCACGGTTCAAAAGTTAGATGGGGGGGACGCCCTGTTTTTCTTAACTTTCGGAGCTATTATTTACGAAAATATTAGTTTTATTCAAAAACTGTTTTAAAAGACTCTATTTTTTTTAAAGACCTATCCAACGATACCCCACACAACTGGGTTGGAACAAAACAAATTTCTCCCCCCACATCACGTGTACGGGAGGTACCCTAACAAAATATATTTTCCAGTTTTTATTCTACCATTTTGTCGGCTTGGTTAATGCACATATTCAAACCAAATCTCAGCTTTCTAGTGCTAACGGTCACTGAGCTAGACCGCGGACGGACGGACGGACATGGCGAAACTATAAAGGTTTTTATATAGTTGACTACGGAACCCTAAAAAATTGTTTAATTACTTTTTAACTCGTAAAAAGCGCTGGTAGCCTGGTAGTAAGACGTCCGAAGATCTGGTATTCAAACCCCCGGCTTGTACCACTGAGTTTTTTGGAACTTCTGTACGAAATATCATTGGATATTTACCAGTCGCTTTTCGGTGAAGGAAAATTTCGTGAGACAAACCGAATAACCTAATCCCAATAAGGCCCAGTTTTCCCCTCTGCGTTGAAAGAAAAGATGGCATTCGCTTTCGTAAAAAAACTAGTGCATACGCCAAGTCATGGAATAAGGTTGCCAAGCGGATCCCAGGCTCAATTGAGCCGTGGCAAAAAGCAGGGATAAACGCTAGGAGGATGATAACTTTTCATTTACATACGTACCTCTTTACTTGTTTTTAGGATCCAAGAGGCTAATTACATTCAGAGTAATGACCCGTAGTTGCAGTGTCCGCGAGGCAACCGGATGGCTCACGGTATTAGAGGTCATTAGAGCGCCTCGGCAGCCGACTGAGCCGACCCACATCGCCTCTCGCTCAGCGTCCACTCGTTGTCGAGTAGATGTAGTGAGCGCATGGTCATACAAATTCATATAAAGAATAACCCGCTTATTCATAAACGTGTTTCAAACCTCATTTAGTTAAAATGTATTTTGTCTGTTTCTAACAAATACAACTGTCAATGTGAGAAATAAGGACAAAAGATGATTTAGTTAAATGAGGTTTGCAATACGTTTATGAATAAGCGGGTAACTATTTAACCGCTCGAAGTGAAGCGGTGAGGGTCGGGTGCCGAGGCGCTCTAATGAGCTGTGACCTTTAAGCTCCCTACGTGCTGTGGAACCACCCTATGCAACCCGAAATGACTCACGTTGGACTTCGTTTTTCATCCTCCTCCTCTCAATTTCCAATATTTTATGTGATCCAGATCGAGCATGCAAATCGCCCTGTGCACCGGCTGGTCGGTAATCGATTCCGTCAGCCATCAGAAAAAGGAGGGAGGGGGGGATGAAACACAAAGTACAACGTGGGTAAATCTGGGTTGCACAGGTTTGTTCCACAACACGTAGAGAGCCGTTAAATACCGCGAGCTATCCGGTTGCCTCTCGGATACTGTAACTACGAGCCATTGCTATAACTATTATTATTCCTCCCTAGTCTCTAATATTTATTACAAGTACCTAAACATGTAAGTTTTATAGATCTTTCGACCCAACTTCCAACGCCCTTCCTTTTGACTTTTGATTAAATTTCTAAAATGTTCGTATTCACGAAAGAAGAATTTTATATATGTATTATATACATTTTTGTAATCAGCGTGAAAAGCTCTTCATTTTGATACCCCACTCGATAGTTTTGCAAAAAATTTTTTTCTTAGGGCTGGTCAATCTGGAATATTTTGTCCGCCATGTTGTTTTTACTGTGACGTCACATAGCCTATGTTACTTGGGATAACGTAACGATTCTAATGATACCCCATACATCTAAATCGGTTCAGCCGGTCAGTTGTTCTAGTGGAACAAAGAATTTTATTTTACCCACATACATACATGAACCCTGAAAACAATACACTCCTTTTTTTGGGCAGTCGTGTAATAAAGCAAAGGTCTCTTTCTCTTTTTCTTGGTCCTGTACCGAATCGTATCGAAATTCATGATAGATATTTATTTATTTAAACTGCAATAACACATAAAAAAGTACAAGTGGCGGAAATAATGCCGTAATACATTCTCTACCAGTCAACAATTGGGCCAAAAACAATCTTTTGTGGGGTGCAGGTTCGAAAATAGAAAATAAAATTATAAATGATTGATTACTGAACACCAATGAATACCTATCTATATTATATCTAGATATCACGATCTTAATGCTGCTACACTTAGCCTTAAGCGCGGAATGCCATCTAAATTATATGATGATTTTAGATGATTGAGGATGTACCAGAATCCCTGTACTACGTGGATGGAGTGGCCGTGCACTGGTACGGGAACCCGCTCTCCCCCGCATCACTGTTTCGTTTCGTCACCAACAACTACGCCGATAAGTTCATCCTGGCCACACAGGCTTGTGAAGGTATGTCTATCTCAGGTGTTCTCAGCCATTAACTACGTGGGTGGCAAGGGTATGGGTATGGGAACTCAGTCCCGCTCATTGTTCTACCCCCTACGCTAATATTTTCATCCTGGAAAAGATGCTTTCTGCACCTTTTTACGACATTCCTATTCACTTGTCGCAAGCATGTCTTTCTTCTGAGGTGGAGACGTGCAGACTAAAGCATCGTCCGCCGTTTATCGCCTCAGTAAAAAGGTAGCCTATTGGTTGATTCCTTTACGTTTCCTCTTAAATTCGCTCATCTTCGCCTCAAGGCTCTCAAGAGAAGTGTTAACAATACATATTTGTAGAGGGGTTTACTATATAAATCGACTGTTTAATCGGGTAATTATTTTCAGCAAAATGTCTGTACACCCTACAGACATTTTGCTGAAAATAATTTCCCAAACAAGTTATCCAGAACTTTTCGTTAGCGTATGCGTTTTAAGTACGAAACGATTGTTTGCATAGTTTTATTTAGCCGAATTTTCATTTGGCATAGGTTAGGATAGGTTAGTATGCCAAATAAAAATGCGAAAAATACGTATGCGAAACTATATTATGCCATCTGATGATTCTGCCAAATGAATCTGGGCAAACGAGTCTGGGAAGTGATAATTTGCCATACAATTGTCGGCCATATATTAGTAAACCGTTTAATCGTATGATTGTTTATGTTATTCACAGGTTGGAAGACCAATGATGTGCAACTTGGAAGCTGGACAAGAGCCCAGAGCTACTGCAGTGACATCATAACTGTAAGTATTGATCTAAATATAATTAATTAAATAACGTTATAAACATAAAAAGGCAACTCCGAAATTCTCTTCAAATTAAAATATATGAGTATGTCACCCAACAATGGTTTAGATTGACGATATATGAAAGACTGCGGGTCACCTTTGGAAAAAAACAATCCTGGATCAAATCCGAGCCATGTAGCACACTCTATGAATCATAAATACTACTGCATGCCGATTCCTCCTGGGGAAACTCACAATCTAATTCATGTCAGTCAGGCAGGTAAAGATCATCGGACGTGTAAATTATTCTCAAAATGAAAACCCATAAAATATTTATGATCCAGGACCTCAACTATAACGTGGCCGGCTGGATCGACTGGAATATATGCCTAGATGAGGTCGGTGGGCCCAACTGGGTGGCTGGGTGGGTGGATTCCCCAGTCATCGTCTTTAAGGAGCAGCAGGAGTTCGTCAAGCAGCCCATGTTTTACTGCATGGGACATTTCTCTAAGTGGATCCGTAGGGATTCCTTAAGGATTAGCACTGAGGGGGAAAAATGCGAGGGTTTGGAGTACACTGCGTTTAGGACGCCTGAGGAGAATATTGTGGTCGTCATGCAGAACTTGTAAGTACCTATATCAAAAGTAAAATATATTTATTCTTCAATTTAGGTTCATTACAATAAACTTATGAACGTAAGAATAAAAAGACAATAAGAATAAGTCCGCCATTTGTACATTTTTACTTGTTGTGCTATAAAGATTAAAATAATAAAAAATAAAATGTCTAATAGAACAACTTTATACTGGAAGATTTTCCACTTCGACTTAACGAAAGGTTCTAAATGTACAGTTAGGATTTCGATTAGGTTAAAAACTACAACTTGTTTAAATTAACCTCTAGCGATGCAACCGATGTACAGTCGAGCTCGTTAATATCGACGCGTCCAACTGAACAAAAATATGTGAACACGACCTTATACCCATACAAGTTGGACGCGTCGATATTAACGGACTCGACTGTACATTGCCGGAAAGGAGGCAATAATTGCCTCCCGACTTTCTTATTAACCCTGAAACTACCCTAGAAGCCCTAGAAACCCTGCGTTACGATTAGTATATTATATTCGTTTCTCTCAATCCTCCTCCTCCTCTTCAGTGGATGAATGTTAAACGCTTAAACGCTGAAATATATTTTGTTTAGTTTTTACCTTAATATGAGTTCGTGTTGTATTTATTCTGTGAATGCAATGTTGCTTTAGTTAGTTAGTTTTTCTTCAAAAACATGTTTTATTACTCAACGATCGCTCTTAGATATTGTACCTGTAAAATTCTGCGCTTACTTGTAAAACATGCTGTGTATACTTGCTTTTGGATATCGTGCTAGTTATAACTATAACACGTTTAACGCCTACTATACTATTAGAGTTTGTATGATATCTGTTAAGTGTACCTAATAAAATAAAAAAATAAAAAAAAATAAGTATAGGAGCTCATTGCAAATTTTGCAAAATGATGAATTAAAAAAAACTATGCATTCATTGAGATATATAACAGGCAACCAAGTTTTTAGTATTAGTGTGGTGGAATTTTGTCCTTAATTATAGACATATAAATCAAGAAACTAAAGCTAATTTTAAGATGTAACTTTCGAATTATTTTCTATCGAGCCGATTTCGTCCAATCGTGTATTGGAATTAACGAAGTTCTTTTAAATATAATGAATATTAACATATATTTTTTTTACTTTTCCAAAACAAGTAGTTATAGCTATATGACTGTTTAAGTAAAGTCAATTTGAAGGTCATCGGGTGTTGTCAGCCTCTTAAGCATTAAATTCACCCCAAAACTATCTAACGTGTTTGAGTTCTAACCAATTTTTACATCTCATGCTTTGCTATTTCAGGAACACCGAGCCGCTTGGCGTGGCCATAAAGGTCGGCAGCAAAGAAGCCCAGATCGAGCTGGAAGCCAGCTCCATCACCACCGTGGAGTTCCCCTTCAGCAACAAATACTTCAGAGTACGAAAGGGCTACGTGCGCCCAACTCCCAAGAGACCGAGGCGCATATCGTTCTACCAACCGAGACCATACTGTGATAATGATAATTAAGGGGCGGGAGTGGCGTTCCGATTTTTTTTTATTTGTTGCTGATTTGATATTGATATAGTCCGTCCGATATTGATATACTCTTACAATACTAAAGTGTATATTTCCATTGAAATTTGATAGGCACAAAAAAGCTGGCGTAGAATGCTCGTTAAATATTTTTTTAAATCTATACATATAATAAAGGTGAAGAGGGTCAAAAATCTGTACATTGGAGATATTAGCAAAAAAATGAGTTAGTAGCTCTTAGAATCGATAACAGAACACGTTTCGGCGATTTTTAGAATTTTTGTCTGTTTGTCTGTTTGTCTGTTTGGATGGGGAGAGTTGGCGTCAAAACGCCTGAACCGATTTCGGTAAAAACTTCACTAGCATGTTCTACAGACCTCTGGTCAGGACATAGGCTATAAAAAATACGAACTTTTTGGATTTAAGGGGGTTTAAGGGGGGTTTAAACTTTGTATGGGAAATGCCTTTATATGGTAAATAAATACTTATGCATTTGTATTTCAACTATAAATTTTTTAAACCACGGCGATGGCAAACAATCATACGACCCGCCTGATGGTAAGCACTTAGGGTAGCCAATGGACGCCTGTAAATCCAGAGGTTTTATGTGCGCGTTGCCTCCCTATAAGAATCTTTTTTTATTTACACTATATTGCACGAAATACAAAACTGTGAGACCAAACGGCGGACATCATACCAAATGGTATTTTCCACCAGTCAACCATTGGGTCTATACAACAGACATGTATAAAAGGTGCAAGAATAAAAGTTAAATTAACTAACTATAAAAAAACAAACGGAACATAGTGAAACACGGAAATCGAAAAGTACCGGCACACCCTACCGAAAAAGAGTTTAGATAGAGTTCTCCGCGTGATGGGCGTCAAAGAGAGGGGGGCGCAAAAAGAAAAGACCACACTATAGCTAAATATACCGAAAATTGTTACGTTGAACATTTGAGATGGGAGAAGAAGAGTTTTGATAGAGTTCACTACGTGATGGGCCGCAAAGAAAGGGGGGCTCGGGGGGCGGAGTCCCCCGCATAAAGAAAAAACACACCGTACTATTGCTTATTATACCAAAAATTGTTACGTCAAACATTTAAGATGGGAGAAAAAGAGTTTTGATAGAGTTTGCCGCGTGACGGGCCGCAAAGAAAGGGGGGCTCGGGGGGCGGAGCCCCCCGCATAAAGAAAAAACACACTGTACTATTGCTTAATATACCAAAAATTGTTACGTCAAACATTTGAGATGGGAGAAAAAGAGTTTTGATAGAGTTTGCCGCGTGATGAGCCGCAAAGAAAGGGGGGCTCGGGGGGCGGAGCCCCCCGCATAAAGAAAAAACACACTGTACTATTGCTTATTATACCAAAAATTGTTACGTCGAACATTTGAGATGGGAGAAAAAGAGTTTGATAGAGTTTACTACGTGATGGGCCGCAAAGAAAGGGGGGCTCGGGGGGCGGGGCCCCCCGCATAAAGAAAAAACACACCGCACTGTTGCTTATTATACCAAAAATTGTTAAGTCGAACATTTGAGATGGGAGAAAAAGAGTTTTGATAGAGTTTACTACGTGATAGGCCGCAAAGAAAGGGGGGTTCGCCCCCGTATAAAGAAAAAACACACCGTACTATTGCTACGTTGAACATTTGAGATGGGAGAAGAAGAGTTTTGATAGAGTTCACTACGTGACGGGCGGTAAAGAACGGGAGGCTCGGGGGGCGGAGCCCCCGCAATAAAAAAAACGGTAATATTGCAAATTATACCAAAAACTGCTACGTTGAACATTTGAGATGGGAGAAAAAGAGTTTTGATAGAGTTTACCACGTGATGGGCCGCAAAGAAAGGGGGGCTCGGGGGGCGGAGCCCCCCGCATAAAGAAAAACACACTGTACTATTGCTTATTATACCAAAAATTGTTACGTCAAACATTTGAGATGGGAGAAAAAGAGTTTTGATAGAGTTTGCCGCGTGACGGGCCGCAAAGAAAGGGGGGCTCGGGGGGCGGAGCCCCCCGCATAAAGAAAAACACACTGTACTATTGCTTATTATACCAAAAATTGTTACGTCAAATATTTGAGATGGGAGAAAAAGAGTTTTGATAGAGTTTGCCGTGTGACGGGCCGCAAAGAAAGGGGGGGCTCGGGGGGCAGAGCCCCCCGCATATAGATCAAACACACTGTACTATTGCTTATTATACCAGAAATTGTTACGTCGAACATTTGAGATGGGAGAAAAAGAGTTTGATAGAGTTTACTACGTGATGAGCCGTAAAGAAAGGGGGGCTCGGGGGGCGGAGCCCCCCGCATAAAGAAAAAACACACTGTACTATTGCTTATTATACCAAAAATTGTTACGTCGAACATTTGAGATGGGAGAAAAAGAGTTTGATAGAGTTTACTACGTGATGGGCCGCAAAGAAAGGGGGGCTCGGGGGGCGGAGCCCCCCGCATAAAGAAAAACACACTGTACTATTGCTTATTATACCAAAAATTGTTACGTCAAACATTTGAGATGGGAGAAAAAGAGTTTTGATAGAGTTTGCCGTGTGACGGGCCGCAAAGAAAGGGGGGGCTCGGGGGGCGGAGTCCCCCGCATAAAGATCAAACACACTGTACTATTGCTTATTATACCAAAAATTGTTACGTCGAACATTTGAGATGGGAGAAAAAGAGTTTGATAGAGTTTACTACGTGATGAGCCGCAAAGAAAGGGGGGTTCGGGGGGCGGAGCCCCCCGCATAAAGAAATAACACACCGTACTATTGCTTATTATACCAAAAATTGTTACGTCGAACATTTGAGATGGGGGAAAAAGAGTTTTGATAGAGTTTGCCGTGTGACGGGCCGCAAAGAAAGGGGGGCTCGGGGGGCGGAGCTCCCGCATAAAGATCAAACACACTGTACTATTGCTTATTATACCAAAAATTGTTACGTCGAACATTTGAGATGGGAGAAAAAGAGTTTTGATAGAGTTTACTACGTGATGAGCCGCAAAGAAAGGGGGGCTCGGGGGGCGGAGCCCCCCGCATAAAGAAAAAACACACTGTACTATTGCTTATTATACCAAAAATTGTTACGTCGAACATTTGAGATGGGAGAAAAAGAGTTTGATAAAGTTTACTACGTGATGGGCCGCAAAGAAAGGGGGGCTCGGGGGGCGGAGCACCCCGCATAAAGATCAAACACACTGTACTATTGCTTATTATACCAAAAATTGTTACGTCGAACATTTGAGATGGGAGAAAAAGAGTTTGATAGAGTTTACTACGTGATGAGCCGCAAAGAAAGGGGGGTTCGGGGGGCGGAGCCCCCCGCATAAAGAAAAAACACACCGTACTATTGCTTATTATACCAAAAATTGTTACGTCGAACATTTGAGATGGGGAAAAAGAGTTTTGATAGAGTTTACTACGTGACGGGCCGTAAAGAAAGGTGGGCTCGGGGGGCGGAGCCCCCCGCATAAAGAAAAAACACACCGTACTATTGCTTATTATACCAAAAATTGTTACGTCGAACATTTGAGATGGGAGAAAAAGAGTTTGATAGAGTTTACTACGTGATGGGCCGCAAAGAAAGGGGGGCTCGGGGGGCGGGGCCCCCCGCATAAAGAAAAAACACACCGCACTGTTGCTTATTATACCAAAAATTGTTAAGTCGAACATTTGAGATGGGAGAAAAAGAGTTTTGATAGAGTTTACTACGTGATGGGCCGCAAAGAAAGGGGGGTTCGCCCCCGCATAAAGAAAAAACACACCGTACTATTGCTACGTTGAACATTTGAGATGGGAGAAGAAGAGTTTTGATAGAGTTCACTACGTGACGGGCGGTAAAGAACGGGAGGCTCGGGGGGCGGAGCCCCCGCAATAAAAAAAACGGTAATATTGCAAATTATACCAAAAACTGCTACGTTGAACATTTGAGATGGGAGAAAAAGAGTTTTGATAGAGTTTACCACGTGATGGGCCGCAAAGAAAGGGGGGCTCGGGGGGCGGAGCCCCCCGCATAAAGAAAAACCACACTGTACTATTGCTTATTATACCAAAAATTGTTACGTCAAACATTTGAGATGGGAGAAAAAGAGTTTTGATAGAGTTTGCCGCGTGACGGGCCGCAAAGAAAGGGGGGCTCGGGGGGCGGAGCCCCCCGCATAAAGAAAAACACACTGTACTATTGCTTATTATACCAGAAATTGTTACGTCGAACATTTGAGATGGGAGAAAAAGAGTTTGATAGAGTTTACTACGTGATGAGCCGTAAAGAAAGGGGGGCTCGGGGGGCGGAGCCCCCCGCATAAAGAAAAAACACACTGTACTATTGCTTATTATACCAAAAATTGTTACGTCGAACATTTGAGATGGGAGAAAAAGAGTTTGATAGAGTTTACTACGTGATGGGCCGCAAAGAAAGGGGGGCTCGGGGGGCGGAGCCCCCCGCATAAAGAAAAACACACTGTACTATTGCTTATTATACCAAAAATTGTTACGTCAAACATTTGAGATGGGAGAAAAAGAGTTTTGATAGAGTTTGCCGTGTGACGGGCCGCAAAGAAAGGGGGGACTCGGGGGGCGGAGTCCCCCGCATAAAGATCAAACACACTGTACTATTGCTTATTATACCAAAAATTGTTACGTCGAACATTTGAGATGGGAGAAAAAGAGTTTGATAGAGTTTACTACGTGATGAGCCGCAAAGAAAGGGGGGTTCGGGGGGCGGAGCCCCCCGCATAAAGAAAAAACACACCGTACTATTGCTTATTATACCAAAAATTGTTACGTCGAACATTTGAGATGGGGAAAAAGAGTTTTGATAGAGTTTACTACGTGACGGGCCGTAAAGAAAGGTGGGCTCGGGGGGCGGAGCCCCCCGCATAAAGAAAAAACACACCGTACTATTGCTTATTATACCAAAAATTGTTACGTCGAACATTTGAGATGGGGGAAAAAGAGTTTTGATAGAGTTTGCCGTGTGACGGGCCGCAAAGAAAGGGGGGCTCGGGGGGCGGAGCCCCCGCATAAAGATCAAACACACTGTACTATTGCTTATTATACCAAAAATTGTTACGTCGAACATTTGAGATGGGAGAAAAAGAGTTTGATAGAGTTTACTACGTGATGAGCCGCAAAGAAAGGGGGGCTCGGGGGGCGGAGCCCCCCGCATAAAGAAAAAACACACTGTACTATTGCTTATTATACCAAAAATTGTTACGTCGAACATTTGAGATGGGAGAAAAAGAGTTTGATAAAGTTTACTACGTGATGGGCCGCAAAGAAAGGGGGGCTCGGGGGCGGAGCCCCCCGCATAAAGATCAAACACACTGTACTATTGCTTATTATACCAAAAATTGTTACGTCGAACATTTGAGATGGGAGAAAAAGAGTTTGATAGAGTTTACTACGTGATGAGCCGCAAAGAAAGGGGGGTTCGGGGGGCGGAGCCCCCCGCATAAAGAAAAAACATACCGTACTATTGCTTATTATACCAAAAATTGTTACGTCGAACATTTGAGATGGGGAAAAAGAGTTTTGATAGAGTTTACTACGTGACGGGCCGTAAAGAAAGGTGGGCTCGGGGGGTGGAGCCCCCCGCATAAAGAAAAAACACACCGTATTATTGCTTATTATACCAAAAATTGTTACGTCGAACATTTGAGATGGGGGAAAAAGAGTTTTGATAGAGTTTAGTACGTGACGGGCCGCAAAGAAAGGGGGCTCGGGGGCGGAGCCCCCCGCATAAAGAAAAAACACACCGTACTATTGCTTATTATACCAAAAATTGTTACGTTGTACATTTGAAATGGGAGAAAAAGAGTTTTGATAGAGTTAACCACGTCATGGGCGGCAAAAAGTAGGGGGCTCAGGGGGCTCCTCCCCCCGCATACAGAAGAAACACACCGTACTATTGCTTATTATACCAAAAATTGTTAGGTTAGACATTTGAGATGGGAGAAAAAGAGTTTTGATAAAGATTACCATGTGATGGGCGGGATAGAAAGGGGGGCCAAGAAAGAAAAAACACACCGCAATATTGCTTATCATACCAAAAATTTCTAGGTTGGACATTTGAGATGGGAGAAGAAGAGTTTTGAGAGAGTTTACTAGATAAACATAAACAAAAAACACACTATACTATTGCTAATTTGCCATGGCTGACACAGTCAAATCTCAGACGCTTTCAGTCGATCTTTTGGGATGTCGAAGTTATATGCAAGAAGTCAATTTTAGCTAAACTGCTAAACATACTGTATGAAATATGACATGTAGAAAGCCTTTAGCAATGGACTGTTGAGGGTAACGAAAAGTGCCAGAACCTACTGCAACGCACGCGAGCGAAGCCGCGCGGGTACAGCTAGCGTTAAATAATCGTTACTTTTGATTGTTA
The DNA here is from genome assembly GCA_911728535.1 of Pammene fasciana. Taxonomy (NCBI): domain Eukaryota; kingdom Metazoa; phylum Arthropoda; class Insecta; order Lepidoptera; family Tortricidae; genus Pammene; species Pammene fasciana. Next base: position 11,585,609 of record OU452292.1, read on the forward strand.
CGAGTACATACCTACCTATATACCTATGTGGTTGTATTACTTATTGTTAAAATTGACACTCTAATTATAAGTAGGGTTAATTTTAAGTTTTCTTTTTATATATTTGTTGCATAATATTGTACTTTAAATATTTAAAAAAAAACATAAATATAACAGTTTTCTTTTTATATATTTGTTGCATGATATTGTAATTTAAATAGTTAAAAAAAACATAAATACTTATAGGTTACACTGTTAAGATAGGCAATTTGTTTATTATATTTTTTACTACAGTCTAGTAAAAATAAAACAAAAATGAATAAAATGCATTTTTATTTTTGTAGTATTGTTAGTATAATATACGAGTTAACTTCTCGTCTACGTTATGAAAATAAAAATGAAAATAGTTCATTGGAGAAAAACATACATGGTTACAGTTTATAAATACTGACCTCCACACTAGGCAGTGGCTGTCCCGTGGAAATTGAGTCATCAGGCTGTAGGATCTGTCCATCATAAAACACGGGAACGATAAAAAGAGCATATAATCTCTATGGCATTGACGGCAGGAAGAGTAGGGGCTTTCAATGGACGAGTCAATCCCAGCTAATGTTACTAGATTGTGGGGTCGAGTGACCATCAAACAAGTAGTTATCGTATATTTTGGAAAAATAAGTCCCGCCGAGCTTCTTGGTGGTCATTATTCTTCAGTTGGTAGCTTTTTTCTGACGTCCATAGTTACTCTACAGGGTGGAAAAAATTAATGAGCCCTGGAGGGACCTTAAAACGTTTAGTTACCTCAATTCACTGAAAGAAAACTTTTTTTTTCAAATGGGACAAAGAAATAAAAAATTTGTCATTTTTGCATCATAACTATTTTTATGACAATTGATGCCAATCGATCCTATTCCCAACAAAAATAAAAACTTCTTAATACTAACCAAGTTTATGGCACAAGAGAAGCCATAAATAGGTAACGAAAAAAAAAAAACAAATAATTAGTATGAAAAAATTAAAAATAAAATCTGTGAATGTAGTTTTACTTTTTAGGACACATAAAATAATGTTTCCTTTCAGTGAACTGAACTATCTCAACGTTTTAAGGTAGTTCCCCTCCAAGGCCTATATTTTTTATTCCACCCTGTATAATCGCGGATCGCTCTTTGTAGGGGAAAAAAAAATTCACGGTTTTCGAAAACGATGGGTGCGATTTTGATGCCTCTTGTGGAGGCCATACTTGCAAAAATAATGAAAAAAATATCAAGAATTGGTAAGTGCCTCCACAAAGCGATTGAAAGTAATGAAAAATACATAAAATGAATAAAAAAAGGTGTTTTGGAACCTAACTATTTAGTACTAAATTGGTCATGTATATTATTGTATATTATTAATTACTTTTTATTAGTTTTTCATAAAATTAGATCTATTTTCATTCATAATACCTGTAGAGTTATTATAAATATCGATGAGAGTACATAGCAAAAACAAAATAAAAGTTTTCTGAGTTATTATGTGCTATATTTGAACATTGAATCTTATATTAAAATAAAAAATTAAACTGTTATTTTGAGTGTTTAATTTTAATTTTTTAAATCAGGTGCAAAAATCGTTCGTTTTTTATTTTTCGATAGCGTTGTGGAGGCACTTCCCATTATTTGATATTTTTATTTTTATTTTTTAACCCATCGTTAAAGGATTTCTTAAGTTTAGAAAAATGATCCGCCCTACTGTATAACCCATTTTTTACAATGTATATGGTATGCCGCATCAGTGTATATTGTATGATAAAGGAGAAATGAAAGGTCACCATGGACTTAGTTATCTGAGATATGCTGAAATCTCTATGCAGCTATTTCTAATAGATATCTTCCGCTCCTACGTCGGGCCTTGGAGTCACTCAACAATCTTGTGTTGTGTGCCAACTGCCATGCCATGTCATGGGTCTCACTGGGTTTCTATGGCCGGATGGAAAATGACCTGACGGGCTTATTTATTGTACAGTATAAGGAAGGCGGTATTTTAGACCAAAAACCCATCTTCGAACTAATAAAAAATGCATGTTCGAAATTCAAATTTCGGACCCAAGGCTGTATGTACAAGCATACACGGAGAGAAATTTTTACTAGAAACAAGTAAAAAATAGTAATTCCCAGGACAAGTAAATAATTTACTAAAAACAAGTAAACGTTTACTAAAAACAAGTAGACGCTTCCCTGTTTTTAGTAAAGTTTACTTGTTTTTAGTAAACGTGTACTTGTTTTTAGTTAAAGTTTCCTTGTTTTTAGTAAACGTTTACTTGTCCTGGGAATGACTATTTTTTACTTATTTGTAGTAATTTTTTTCTCTCCGTGTATTTCGCGCAACGGTAGCACCACAGTAACTCGCCCCTTATTTCGTCTTGTCTAATAAATTAATGTCTAATTCGGTCGCATCACTCGCGTCGTCAGTTGTTTTTTTTTTGCCCACGACCCGCTTAGTTTTTTTTGTTGAATTGAACTACTCTTTGTAAATGGGTGTACTCTATTTATGGGCCCATCAACTGTTCTAATTATCAACCCTTTACGTTTTGACGATGGTTTTAGGGACACCCTGAATAAATATACAAAGTGTAACAATAATACTGGTGATCTTTTAAGGGCATAATAGGTATCGTATTCTAATCATGAAAAAAATTTTCGCAATTTTTTTTTGTATGGCTAGTACGACGTTTCCCATACAAAAAAAAATTTTTTCGCGGCCAAAAAAATTTTCCTTCTTTTTCTTACTCGCAATACGATACATTTTTGTTACATCCTGTATAGCGTTTTTTTATACTATCTCGTCAGTTCGACGCTTATCCAGACAACGCAACTCTATGGTCACCAACTACGTACGGCTTCACTAGTATGAGTCATAAGTAGTAAATCGACTTACTCCTTCCTTCGGTGCGCTCAAAACAGCGAATGTGCGTTTCTGCTGAACTCGCTATCGACACCAAGAATTGTGGATGTGGAGGCTTAGTCATTCATAAACAGTGTCCTTTGCACTGTCTGTGTGAATCATTTTTAGGGTTCCGCAAATGGTACCCATGAGTACCGATGCACTATTTTATTTGTCATTCCCACAGACTATTTCTGAATAAAACATTAAAAAAGTACAAAAAATATTTACCTACTTAATCCATTTATTTAATTTAAACTACCAAACATTTTTTTATTGCCATATGCCATTTTTTCCATTTTGCACTTTATTGCCATTTTTTAGTGGCACTTTCTCGTTTTATGTCTTCTTTGCTTTTATTTCTGTTATGTGTAAATTATTTATATTCTATTCAAACATTTTTGATAATCGGATTTGTGTAAACATTAGTTATCCATCTTTCACTCAAGGCAAATCGAATACTTACACAAAATGAATTGACGGCATAGGTATGTACAGTCGCCATCAGATATATCGGAGCGGCCAAGGTGGTCAGAAATATCTGAACTACGCCTTTATTGAATATTGTTAAGGCGATAAAGTACATGGTCAGATATTTTTGACTACCCTGGCCGCTACGATTCATGTCTGCTGATGGCGGAACCCACTAAATCAAATAGTAAATAAGTTTGTAAGTGACCACGGATTTATTTTAATTAAGTAAGTAAGTAGGTTACCAAACTCATGCGTCAGCTAAGCTAAACATATCTTAATAATTTGCTCATGTTATGAGCTGTTACAATTACAGTGAAGTAGGCAAAAGGAAAACCAACAATTAATTATTTAATTAACTATGTATTGGTAGAGTAATGTAGTAAACAGATGATAAACCATGAAAAGTAGGTAATCATTAGGAAGTAGGGCTAAGGCGTGTCTGCCGCGAATGCAGAAGACGCTGGTTCGTTTCCAGGTTGGGTACGATGCCTTTGTCGGGTAATTTGCAGAAAAAATGTACCTTTACTTTTTTTATATATATATTTTGAGTCTATCGCATGCAGAATCATGAGCTCTATCGAGTCTGATAGAATAAAAAAATAGTCCCAACTGTCCCAAAATTTACATACAAAAAAATTCGTTACGTAAAAAAAAAAATGTAAAGAAAATGATAATTTCTCAGTTTCGTTACACTTTCTGCAAATTACCCTGTCACGTTTTCTTTCATATATAACATTTATTTAAGCTTGGAATTAGAATAATTGTATTTCCTGTGTAGCTAGGGATATATCTATACGCACAGATTTTTCACGGGTTGATTATGAAATTATGATAATTATTTATACGCTATTCAGACATGTCTGCAAACAAATCCGTTTCCAATTCGCGTTCGCCATACATGGACGGGTCTGTTTGCCGGGCATATCCGGCGGGCAAATCTGTGCATATATCCCTAGCTAATGGTCGATGAACAACTCGTATGTATCGCTACGAAAACACACTTTAAAACTGTGATCGAATTATGGTTTACAAAATGCACCGGACGATGACACGCATTGAACTGAGCACAAAGTCAACAGTAGGAAGTAAGCACATTGTTTGGACGTAAACTGATCGTCAATATTAAGTAGGTTCCTAATATGCAGTAACGTACAAAGAACTTGACTCCTGCCAGTAGCAGTAGCAGTTAAAAGTAAGTATAATAGTAAAAATGCATATTAAATGGCATATCTAGTCTTACTTTACCTGTACTATAAGCTCCCTGCCGCGGTTTTTCCAACGGGCTACAGTATGAGGTTCTTCAAAAAAGGAGTGTATAGGTTATAAAGGGTGGGCAACGCGCATGTGAATCCTCTGGGGTTGCAGGCATCCATAGGCTACGGTAACTGCTTACCATCAGGCGGGCCGTGCGTTTGCCACCGTCGTGGTATAAAAAAACTAATTTAGCTCAGAATTTCCTACAAAATATTTATGACCTGCCGTCATTACTGACACAAAACTGTGGCACTTATGCTCATGCCAGTGGCGAGGCGTTCATAGAACTCAATTCCCACAGGCTTGCCTAATTTAAAAAAGGTTGATCTCTTACCGGTCACAACAAAAATGTAGCTCCTACGAAACATTTTTACGCAAGCCAACACCCCTTATGCATACAATACGAATAGAAAATGAGACAATAAACTCCAAATTACCTTGTCGTTGTCATTTACTTGTTCACCATACATTTACTATCAAAATTCGTGAATAGTATCGAATTCATAGTACTTAAACATAATTTGTGCTCTACATTAGGGCCTAATTTTCTATTAAAGTAACTATATGACGATGATTGACATTTTGACATTATGATTTCACCATTTTAAGGGCACATTCAGGTCAGCCTGTGGCGCAATTCTGGGGGCCGATTTTTGACAGCCGGACGATCGAATTCAAAAAATTCAAGCTCGAAAATAATCGCACACAAAAGTTTGTAGCCAATTTTTTCGCATGGAATTAATAGTTTAAATAATCATTATTTTAAATTTCTGTCGCTTTTATTTTTAAAACATAATTTCATCGTTTTATTCAGAGTTTTAAATGTCACTTTCGAGTGCTCGAATCTCAAAAATCACCCCCCTGGTCTAAGTTGTGATTTTTTTTGGTTAGATGAAACCGATTTAACCGAGTTTTGTGTCAGTAGGTCATATTTTATTTCGGGTTAGAGGTGCAGGGTTAGAACCGGTGGTACTTTCATTTTGTGACATTAGAAGTACACGATGTGATGTGAAACGTGCCTGATCTACCTTGGTATTAGATTGCTAAAGCGATCCCTGAATAAAACTGAGAAAACGCTAAGATGAAGGAATCAAAACGACTACATACGGTTCTAAGAACCTTACATTCATGCTCATGCTATTGACCGTTTAATTAAAACAACAAATACAAAACCAGGAAAACATACATAACAATAAATACACAATCAATTTAGTAGAACTAGTTTTTAAAGCACATACGTGGTTTTATACGCACTTGCGCTCGGTTAAAATGACCGTAGAGCGACCGAGTCAGTCAGTGAATTGCGTCGACCCGCGATTGTCGTTTGTTTGAACGATTTTTATTTGAATTTGGAACACGATCGACGATCTTCTGTTGTTAATTGTATTGTTGGATTCGACGGTTTGGTTGTAAGAATGAAGATGTATTGGGGAATGTTGGTGTTGCTGTGTGGAGGCGCGGCGGCGCATACGATGCATCTAGGGAAATGTCCTGTCGTCGAGCCTATGCCAGGATTTGAAATGAACAAGGTAAGTTGTGACATAAAAACTTATTTTTATTTTTAATTAAGGCACGACGTGTTCATTAGAAACATATTAGAAGGGAAGATAAACGGAAAGAGAGGGAGAGGAAGACCAAGGAAAAGTTATATGAACCAGATAAAGGAACATGTAAACGCCGTGTCGTACCAGGACATCAAGGAGTTGGCCTCGGACCGAGAAAGATGGAGACTACTACATCAAGCTACACCGACAAGAGCCCAGCTCTTATAAAAAAAAGAAGGTGTACTTATGGAGGGTATAGGGCTGCATTGGAATGAGTGGTCAGGTTTTTAGGACACCAGCTGCTAAATTTCTAATTTTTCAATGTGATACCCGAACCCCCTAACTGTCTTACCCCTATTTTCTAGCAGGTTGATTATTGACTTTAGTTTTAATTTAATGCTAAATTTAAAATACTTTTGGTACATAAAATGAAATATAGTTATTTGTTATACAAGTGGTGAAAGTTGTATTTTACGTGCGAGTGTTATTTGAAACACGAGCTAGCGAAAGGATTCTATTATTGACCACGAGCGAAGCGAGTGGTTCAAAAATAGAATCCTGAGCGTAGCGAGTGCTTTAATACACGAGACGTAAAATAACTTTCACACGTGTACAACACAAAACTTTTCACCTCACTACAGCGAGGAAAATAAGAAAAAGGGTGCATTTTGCTCGGTTTCCCGTAATTCCTCAGGTGTTTAATACTTCTTCATCACTCGAATCACTAATTTTTAACAAAACAATCTAGAAAAACATGCGAATATTTAACGTTGATATGATGGATGAATTGAAAATGAAATGAAAAGTTTTGACGTAAAAGGTTTTATTAAATGTCAGATGCGTTTTGTTCGTACGTAGACTTATTCGGCTGTCAGAACAATTTATCCGTTTTTACAAAAAGAATGAAGATTAATGTTGAATGCTGATATTTATGAATTAAAATAAAGTTGTAAGACTGTATTAAGTGTTTTTACTCGATGCAATTCATTAATTGCGATGTTAAAAATTCTGCACTTTTAACGTTTTACGTTTTGTTAGCTGTCAAATGTCACTTAAGCCACTTGTCACTTATGTCAAAACTCTTTCACCACATGTGGATAAAAAGCGATTTTCACAATAGATAATAAACAAACAAAAAGGGCTTTCCGAGCTAGTGAGGTGAAAAATAATAAATAATCCTCGGTGTTAATTTTCGTATTCGTGTTATGTAAATACTTTCTCGAGAAGTAATTTTTTTTAGGTAAACATTTTCACGAATGTACCGTTAAATAACTAAGAAATCGAGAATAACAGTCTCTACAAAAGATTGAATGTCGCAATGGCATGGTAGATAAAGAAATCTGCGAAAGTCAATAGCCTACTGTGGTGTAAATACAAAACGCAAAAAAACTTATAGGCATCTATTTCAATTATTTTCGACGCCTATTGAAGCAATTACTATTACTGAATTTAGTTTAAACGAAATATCAATTCCGAAACTATTTGTATGAGATGACCTATGGGGCCTGTGCCCTGTAATGGGTGATGAAAACGATTATAAAATTTTAATAGTTAATAATCATATACCCTACCCCACGACCGAGACCTAGGTCAGATTTTTTATTTGTAAGTTTTTAGTTTTAGGTTAATTTTATTTTGTTTGTAGTTTTACTTATAATCATATTATTTTGACTACAATCATTCTTACAGTAAGTAATTTTAAATAGAAATTCTATTGTATATCAATGAGAAATGCAAACAAAAACCGATCTTATTGCATATGTAGTTACTAGTTAGTTATACGTTCTCAATTCATTTAACACTCGAATCTATACCAAAGTATAGATTTATAGGGAAAAGGAACTATGGAGACTAATTAGTAAGAATCCGTTAAAAAAGCATCACCAAGTAGGTACTTAATACTTTTAAAATATTCAAAACAGTCGTCATTATTAATTACCTAGGTACCTAAAGTCATGTTATCTCCAAAAGTGGTTAATGCCATAATATTAACTCAATGGTTAATGCCTTTTCTTCACTTAACTACCTACCTAATTCTCTTAACAGTGTTCACAAACAGGGAATCGTTATAAAGATAAAGATGAAGTTAACGGCACTGACGTGAGTCATTCTTATCTGGCCCAGCCCAAGTGACTCTCGGGTCAAGTTTGCTTTGTCTGTTATCAATAGACGTATCTGTTGATTCCTTTCAATACATCTTTTATTTAGAATGGCTGAATTTACGCGTGTCTTATTGATCGTTTTGCATGAAGAATGCATTGTGTGCTTGGATGTGGGACATAACATTTGTACACACAACGCCTCACTAGGTATACACTTTTGAACGTTATTACAGCGGAATAAGGTTCAAAAGTGTATACCTAGTGAGGCGTTGACTGTACACATTTAAATGAGTTTTTGGGACTTTTATTGCTAACTGTACTTTTCTTTGTACAATTCCTAACTGCAATGAGCCCAAAGACAAAGGGATAATGTTGAGTAGTTCCTGTGGCCACCTTCCAGCTCCATCATCAGATCAGCTCATGTCATAATAATATTGCAGTGTCATGCGATTTAACCACGCTTGCAAAATTCTGGAAGTAGGTCTAATTTAACTTGTAAGATTTGTTTACAGACAGAAAACGGGACAAGTTAACGGGAACAGGAATCTTGCAATACTTTTTCAGTTCTAGGTAGTATAAGAACAGTAAACACAAAAAAAATTATGACATCATAAATAAATTAATTTCTCAAATCTGAATGAGCTCACGATGTTTATTAAAACTTAATACCTACCGTACTTAATCAGGCGAAAAATGTACCTATTAGGTAAGTAGGTACATGGCAGGTACAGTCAAGGAATTTGATTCGCGTACCGTCTTAAGTCTAAATTACTGATGACAATTAAAAGTACTAAGGGCTATGTTTCTTCGCTTGTTTAAAGAAATATAAGCCTTATGATATTCTGACATTTCAAGCAATAAATCAACGAAACGGTACGCGAATCAAATTCCTTGACTGTACCTACTTTTCATTGACGTCGATTCACCGATTGTAACATTTATGTGATCAAATTACTGAATTTTCCATCGCCGCTATTACGTTCGTGTTACGTTACTCGATATGAATACCATTGTTTCATTCATAAGTATGCCGCATTGCCCGCATTGTTCGTGGTTGGGACAACGTAATTTCGCATCAAGATAATTCAAACTTCAAACGCGAGCTTTAAAATCTTCTGGTAGTTTTAGTGGTTCTTCCCCCAAATTAAAAATGAGATAAAAAATGGGCCACCATTATACATTATTTGTTGAGCATAATAACAGTTGGGCCTGATATTCGAGGGCTATATGCAAGGCGCTGGTGGAAACTAATGCCAGTGTAAAATTTCTAGCCGATTTCGACCATAGTCATGGTGGCTATTAGGTAGAGCGTCGTTCGTGAGGTCTCATGCAGTTAGCTAACGTACTAGCCTATTGTGGCAGCCCAGTGAACTTACAGCGGACAATTCAGCAGCTGCAGGTCACTATGACCGCAAGGAAAGTCATGAATGCACAGTAATAAAAAAAAACAAGTTCAATTCAACAAATAGACTAGATTATATTTACCTTAATGGACTATATTAGAATAGAATAGAATAGATTTTCAAAGGTTGTCTGAAAGAGATCGCTTTTTAGCGATAATACCGACAATTGTTTTACCTCTACTTTTTTGTTTGTAACTTGTGTATACTCTGTTTCTTTAATTTGAGGTGTGCAATAAAGAATATTTATGTTTATGTTATGTTATAGACATAGGGGGTTAATGTCAATTTACCGGTCCTAAAAAAAACGGAACTTACCAGTCATATGTTTCCAGCTTCTTGGCGTGTGGTACGTGATCCAGAAGACCTCCACCGGATCCAGCTGCATCACCTACAACTTCACCAGGACCTCGGAGCCCGGCACTTACGAGATAGAACAGGTCTCGCAGCACCTGGTGCTGGGCCTTACGCCGTTGAAGCATGATTACAGGTTAGTCAGATCCATCCACTTAATCGAACTCGCGGAGCGTAAGCGAAGCGAGTTCTTACAAACAACTCCAGACCGAACTGTCACCTGGCTACTGGGACGTCTTCGGCATTTGGAAGGCTTTTTGATTTCGATAGTTTGTCTGACGATAACTTTAGTAACATTTTTCTGATCTTTATGAAATTTCTTGGGGCTGTAGCAGAGATACATACAATTTGTAAGTTCGTATATGAGCAGGATCGATCAAGTGGTTACGGAGCCAGAAGGAGAAAAAAATCCTCCTTGGGGTCTTGTTCTATTGGTCAACTCGTTTGCAAGTAAATCGCGAGTTCTCAGTTCGAGGCGGACTACTAGTTTTAGTTAATCAGACGTCTCGTCTTGACTAAGATTCTAAGCCCTGCATTCACCATATCAAGGCTTATTCATGTATGTGGTCGACTTCTTTGAGCCTACAAGTCGCGGAAGCGTTATTGCGATCTGGTTCCATCACGCACATATATTATAACTATAGCTGTACCCGCGCGGCTTCGCTCGCGTGCGTTGCAGTAGGTTCTGTCACTTTTCGTTACCCTCAACAGTCCATTTCTAAACGCTTTCTACATGTCATATTTCATACAGTATGTTTAGCAGTTTAGCTAAAATTGACTTCTTGCATATAACTTCGACATCCCAAAAGATCGACTGAAAGCGTCTGAGATTTGACTGTGTCAGCCATGGCAAATTAGCAATAGTACAGTGTGTTTTTTGTTTATGCGGGGAGCTCCGCCCCCCGAGCCCCCGTTTTTTGCCGCCCATCACGTGATTAACTCTAGCAAAACTCTTCTTCTCCCATTTCAAATATTCACCGTAACAATTTTTGGTATAATTAGCAATAGTACAGTGTGTTTTTTGTTTATGCGGGAGGCTCTGCCCCCCGAGCGCCCCTTTCTTTACAGCCCATCACGTGGTAAACTCTATCAAAACTCTTTTTCTCCCATCTCAAATGTTCAACGTATCAGTTTTTGGTATAATTTGCAGTATTTTATTTGCCCCCCGTTCTTTACCGCCCATCACGTAGTAAACTCTCTCAAAACTCTTCTTCTCCCATCTCAAATGTCCAACCTAGAAATTTTTGGTATGATAAGCAATATTGCGGTGTGTTTTTTTCTTTCTTGGCCCCCCTTTCTATCCCGCCCATCACATGGTAATCTTTATCAAAACTCTTTTTCTCTCATCTCAAATGTCTAACCTAACAATTTTTGGTATAATAAGCAATAGTACGGTGTGTTTCTTCTGTATGCGGGGGGAGGAGCCCCCTGAGCCCCCTACTTTTTGCTGCCCATAACGTGGTTAACTCTATCAAAACTCTTTTTCTCCCATTTCAAATGTTCAACGTAACAATTTTTGGTATAATAAGTAATAGTACGGTGTGTTTTTTCTTTATGCGGGGGGCTCCGCCCCCCGAGCCCCCCTTTCTTTGCGGCCCGTCACGTAGTAAACTCTATCAAAACTCTTTTTCCCCCATCTCAAATGTTCGACGTAACAATTTTTGGTATAATAAGCAATAGTACGGTGGGTTTTTTCTTTATGCGGGGGGCTCCGCCCCCCGAGCCCCCCTTTCTTTGCCGCCCGTCACGTACTAAACTCTATCAAAACTCTTTTTCCCCCATCTCAAATGTTCGACGTAACAATTTTTGGTATAATAAGCAATAGTACGGTGTGTTTTTTCTTTATGCGGGGGGCTCCGCCCCCCGAACCCCCCTTTCTTTGCGCCCCATCACGTAGTAAACCCTATCAAAACTCTTTCTCTCCCATCTCAAATGTTCGACGTAACAATTTTTAGTATAATAAGCAACAGTGCGGTGTGTTTTTTCTTTATGCGGGGGGCTCCGCCCCCCGAGCCCCCCTTTCTTTGCGGCCCATCACGTAGTAAACTTTATCAAACTCTTTTTCTCCCATCTCAAATGTTCGACGTAACAATTTTTGGTATAATAAGCAATAGTACAGTGTGTTTTTTCTTTATGCGAGCCCCCCTTTCTTTGCGGCCCGTCACGCAGCAAACTCTATCAAAACTCTTTTTCTCCCATCTTAAATGTTTGACGTAACAATTTTTGGTATAATAACCAATAGTACGGTGTGTTTTTTTTATGCGGGGGGCTCCGCCCCCCGAGCCCCCCTTTCTTTACGGCCCATCACGTAGTAAACTCTATCAAAACTCTTTTTCTCCCATCTCAAATGTTCGACTTAACAATTTTTGGTATAATAAGCAACAGTGCGGTGTGTTTTTTCTTTATGCGGGGGGCTCCGCCTCCCGAGCCCCCCTTCCTTTGCGACCCATCACGTAGTAAACTCTATCAAACTCTTTTTCTCCCATCTCAAATGTTCGACGTAACAATTTTTGGTATAATAAGCAATAGTACAGTGTGTTTTTTCTTTATGCGGGGGGCTCCGCCCCCCGAGCCCCCCTTTCTTTGCGGCCCGTCACGTAGTAAACTCTATCAAACTCTTTTTCTCCCATCTCAAATGTTCGACGTAACAATTTTTGGTATAATAAGCAATAGTACAGTGTGTTTTTTCTTTATGCGGGGGGCTCCGCCCCCCGAGCCCCCCTTTCTTTGCGGCCCGTCACGCAGCAAACTCTATCAAAACTCTTTTTCTCCCATCTCAAATGTTCAACGTAGCAGTTTTTGGTATAATTTGCAATATTACCGTTTTTTTGATTGCGGGGGGCTCCGCCCCCCGAGCCCCCCGTTCTTTACCGCCCGTCACGTAGTGAACTCTATCAAAACTCTTCTTCTCCCATCTCAAATGTTCAACGTAACAATTTTCGGTATATTTAGCTATAGTGTGGTGTCTTTTTTTCTTTTTGCGCCCCCCTCTCTTTGACGCCCATCACGTGGTGAACTCTATCTAAACTCTTTTTCGGTAGTGTGTGCCGGTACTTTTCGATTTCCGTGTTTCACTATGTTCCGTTTGTTTTTTTATAGTTAGTTAATTTAACTTTTATTCTTGCACCTTTTGTACATGTCTGTTGTATAGACCCAATGGTTGACTGGTGGAAAATACCATTTGGTATGATATCCGCCGTTTGGTCTCACAGTTTTGTATTTCGTGCAATATAGTGTAAATAAAAAAAGATTCTTATAGGGAGGCAACGCGCACATAAAACCTCTGGATTTACAGGCGTCCATTGGCTACCCTAAGTGCTTACCATCAGGCGGGTCGTATGATTGTTTGCCATCGCCGTGGTTTAAAAAATATATAGTTGAAATACAAATGCATAAGTATTTATTTACCATATAAAGGCATTTCCCATACAAAGTTTAAACCCCCCTTAAACCCCCTTAAATCCAAAAAGTTCGTATTTTTTATAGCCTATGTCCTGACCAGAGGTCTGTAGAACCTGCTAGTGAAGTTTTTATCGAAATCGGTTCAGGCGTTTTGACGCCAACTCTCCCCATCCAAACAGACAAACAGACAAACAGACAAAAATTCTAAAAATCGCCGAAACGTGTTCTGTTATCGATTCTAAGAGCTACTAACTCATTTTTTTGCTAATATCTCCAATGTACAGATTTTTGACCCTCTTCACCTTTATTATATGTATAGATAGATAGATAGATTATAAGTAATAAGTAAGTAAGGCTAAAACGGGTATTAGACATTGCAACCTGCAGGGCCCAATCTGTTGTGTACCCTGCCTCTCCCTACCCCTCCTTCAGCTCCCTACGGGCCCTACCTTAAATTACACCTTCCAAACTGACAGATTGGGCCCTGCAGGTTGCAATGCCTAACATTTCGGTGAATTTTACATAATCTGATCACAATTAGTCACCCACGCGTTCACTATCAGCCCTCAACTACTAAGTAATTAGGTACCTACCTCTATCTACCCATAAGTATTACATTGTCTTTCTAAACATGAGTTGAACTTGACGTTGTAAATTTTCAGGTACACTGGTGTGCTCACCGTGCCCGACCCCGCGATTCCAGCGCGGATGAAAGTGAGATTCCCTCTTAGTAAGTATTTGTTACGTGCTACAGTGCTACATTACTTATGTATTAAGGAATGTAAACAAGTCTACTTACTTTCCTGGACCGCTATTCCACTTACCTAAGTGACACACATATCTATTGTGCTTCTATTCGATTGTTGCGATTGTATTGCCATTGTTTTTATCTGTCTGTGTGTGTGTGTGTGTGTGTGCGTGTGTGCGCGCGCGCGTGTGTGTGCGTGTGTGCGCGCGCGTGTGTGTGCGTGTGCGTGTGTGCGTGCGTGCGTGTGTGTGTGCATGTGTGTGTGTGTGTGTGTGTGTGTGTGTGTGTGTGTGTGTGTGTGTGTGTGTGTGTGTGTGTGTGTGTGTCAGGTCTGATGAAGTAAGCTTCGGGGATGCCATACGATATTTATTTTTTAACTAGGTAAATTCATATTTAAATCCTCAAACCTCACGATATTTCACTTGACAGGTATGTGTAATTAACTTACTTAATGTTTGCAGGCGTGGCCGGCTCCGCGAGCTACGTAGTCCTCGCTACGGACTATGACACCTACGCCGCCATTTTCACGTGCCAAAGCATCCTTTTTGGTCACCGTCGCTCTGCTACCATCCTCTCTCGCACCAAGGAACTCGACAAGATATACGTCGATAAGGTTGGTATTTGACACACTTGTAATCCGGGATCAGGATAGGGAATCGGTATTCCCTGCTTGTTGTTCGAGGTGACTAAAAGGGGATCTTGTGGGCTAGTTACCCACAAGGCTGCCTCACACCAGATGGACAAATTCATGATTTTCTACTCTTGCGACGTCGTGCATCGTGCCGTCCCATATAACCATTTCGGTCGCAGAATCGTCAAAGTAGTAACTAAATGTCAGATGTGTCGTAACAGTGTCGTAACAGTTACTACACTTTGCGACTGTGTTCAGTTTTGGTTACTTAGTGTGGTAACAGTGTGCACACAATGTGACCAAATTTGTTTCAGTAACTAAGTGTCGTCGCCGTGTGTACACTTTTCGGTAACAAGGTGTCGACACATTGTGTAGACTTTGCGACCACAATTTGTACACAATGTGTCGTAACGGTTACCGAACTGTTTCGAAACATTGTGACCGCAAATGACAATATAAAATACCTCTTGAAAGCCAAGGTTTGTCAAACTTTACCATTAGTGTCTCGTGTGCTCGGAATCCTAGTAAGTCATCATGAGCGATCCAAATGATAATAATCGACCAAAACCATATAAACACTCGTCAACATTTTATAGAAAAGTGGGAATATTTCACTTAAAAGTTCAGATTTCGTTCCGCCACTTTTTTTTTCTGTAATAACGTTTATATAGTTTTTAACCACATCATTGTATTTATGAAGACCTGATTACCTACGGCCACTGAAGATATTTAAATAAAATGATATATTAGCAAAGTTATAAGACATTTAAAAAAAATACGAAATTTTCATGAAAAATGCAATTCCGCTTCGGTAGGGGTGCACTTTGCGCATCCATTAAAATTAAAAGAAGACAACATTTTCATTTAATTTCAAATAATAGTTACCTAGCACCCTTCTGAATATCGCATCGTGTTTCCTAAGAGAGTACATTAAATTTCGTACATTAAATAAAAAAACGAAAACAGCCATTTCTCTGCGTTACGTTTTGCGCAACCATCATGCCAGTTTGTGGCCTTTAAGCTTTGGTAGTATTTGTATTTTGAATAGTGGCAATACCAAAGCAGCTTTGTCTATGGTCAAAAAGGCGGCAGCGGCTATATTTTTGTCAGACCGATGTCAACTTTATCCGGAGTGAAAAGTGCCACATTTTTCGCAGCGTGCAATTTTTGAGATTTCAAGATAAGTTTTAAATTAATGTCTGTCATTGACGTCATAGTTAGTGTGCACTATTAAGTAAGGCGTGTGTAATTTTCCTAGGTTATTTTAACTAAAAAAAGAGCTTATTCATAGAGTTATTATAGATTTTCTTTGCGCTACGGTCGCCATTATGCCACTTTGCGATACCAATGATATTGCGCTACCGAATAAAGGTTCATGCACACATAGGTTTGCGGTTTCCGGGTGTAAGTTTGCTATATAAAATCAACCAAATGGAACCGTGGATCACCATGGAACTATTTGAAAGTTACGTTTTCAGTCAAATCCTATGGAATCTCTTACTATTTGGCAATTTGACATGATTCTATAGTTCCATTTGGTAGACCGTTCAGCCTTTTGTCTGCAGTGATTAAAAATGTAACCTTACTATACCAAATCGTGTTTTTTTGTACCTAACTATGAGCGCCAAAATATCTCGGCTGTGGTAGGTTCTTTCCATCCCTCGGTTAACAATCGAATGTTCATTTAAAATATATTATGTCAAAATCATACAATGTATGCGCAAACCTTAACTATTTTGCGTCACTCTGCGCGACCGACTCAACTATTCTGCGTCACTCTGCGCGACCGAATCGTTGAATATTTTACGTCACCTTTGCGCTATTTGTGGCAAAAACTACGGCCTGACCCTTAAATAAATATGTCAAATCAAACAGTAATTTAATAGTAATAGATATTATGTTAGGTACAGTAAATTCCAGATGTACGTATTCTAACCTAAATTCTTTTTAGGCAGAAATGACAAAGATGTTCACAGCGCTGAAATTCCTCGATCAACTGTTGATAATGCATCTAATTGTAATGTCAATAAAATGCTGACAGCAACAAACTCGAGTGACTTCGTGGTTGTGGGCCATAACAAAATATCGTGGTCGATTACCCAACAACTTGGTACCAACAAAATCATTTTTTTGCCATTCTCCTCCATCAACACTACTTACCACGGCATGGCTCTTACACTTTGAGAATATCTGGAAACAAATGAGTACAAGGAGCCATTTTACAAATCCGGTAACTTTGTTACTACTTTTGGTCGCGCGCCGACCTGTGTCTACACAGTGTCTACACAGAGTCGTAACATTGCGACTACTTTGTGACTGGAATTTTCCTCAGCCTTAAACCATATTTTTACATCCTAATTACCAAGTTTAGTACTAAGTAAAGCCTTATTTTTATTATTTAAGTAGGTATATCATATGCATTGGAGCACTAAAAATGTAACAAATAATGTAGTTATGAACACATGCACTGAGAAGTAAATAATTTCATTGCTGGCCAAACTAAAATAATGTGGCGGCGCGTTGATAAAATAACACTTAGATAATCAAATCCCTCGAGCAGTTTAATTTCCCATAGTATTTTAAGTCATAATATAATATAAATCCAAACAATAAATACTTATTTCTTATAAATCCTGTTTAGGGATTGCGTTTTAATGTACGTCACTTATATGTTTATTATTTAAGTATTTTTCCATCTGACAGTTCCTATTTGAAACGAACAAAATGACCGAATGAACGAATGATTTTGGAATAACTAGTCGCAAACTGGTAACAATGTGTGCACACGGCGACGACACTTTATGTCAAAATGTGTCTGCGTCGACGCTTCCCCATTTCTGGTAGCGGTGTCGTAACGGCGACGACACTGCGACCGAAATTGTGACCGGAAAAGACGGTGTCGACGCAAGATGTGTCTACACTGTGTCGTAACGGCGACCGAAAATGGTTGTATGGGGTGCCTATGGGAAAACAAAAAGATTTGCTACCACCACTATGGATGACCCGTAATCACGACTACTCTGTCACGACTAGTTAGAATAAGTAAATAGGTCACCTACCTACAGGTCACTTACCTACTCTCACCGCTCTAAGTAAGTATCTGACCTTTAGAAAATATATTTATTTATTTATTTATTTATTTATTTATTCGGGGAACCAACAGCTAGTACTAATATTGTAGCTATATGGGTAAGTAACAGAGAGCCAATTATGCGGTTCTACAAGAAATTGGCATATCTACAGGACTCTAAAATGTCGACAACGCATACGTAGTTCTTTCATGATGCTTGTGTTCATGACCTATGATGACAGCTTCCCATCAGGCGACTCGTCTGCTTGTTTGCTACTTGCACTCTCTCTGTAACTTGCATGGACCATTTGTAGTCCATGCCGTGACATTACTATGATATTACCACTACAATAGTATTCAATGTAGGCGAAATATATTTCTAAAACATTGCTTGTCCACAGTTGCGTACCAAGCTGTCCTCGTTCAACGTGAGCCCGTACGACCTGTCCATCATCTCGCAGGCCAACTGCCCGAAGCACGTCAACGGCGAGACTGAGGGCGTTAACATCAACATTGAACCTGACACGTTCTCGTCACACAACATTGGCCAGGCGGTGCGCAAGACTGGCGGAGTTATAGGTAATCCATCGAGGACAAGTCTTTTCATAATAGTTTTAACCTACGTAGATGCAAAGTATATATCGTTTCACTTGGTACACTAGCTATTGCACACACATTCGTCACATTCAGATATACTAAAACATATTCGGGAAACAACGTGTAGGTATTGTATACCTATAGCGCTTTTCCGATATAACATACTACACTAATAAAAAAGTTTTCGATGTTTTGAAATCACCATCAGCACTATGCTTTGAGCCAAATTCCACCATTCTGATCCATTTTTCTTGATTTTCTAAAAAATTAAAAGAAAAAAAATCGTACTTAGGTATAGAACCTGCTCACAAAATTTCACGGGAATCGGTTGAGAATTGCGACTTGTGGAGGAGAGCAGCCGGGCCGGACTGACGCCCTGGGCTGCCAATACGAAAACATTTATGTCCAAATTAAATTAAGGGTACCCATGTGTCAACTGATAATAGTAATGACCATCATCTTGCAAGCAAGCTTCAAGCATATCCTACATCTTATTGCGCGTCGTAGGTATAATTATACCTTACTTGCCTAAAACATCTATCTAGAATATTTATTTACTTACCCGTACTATGCTGGATTTGTAGGAAACGTGACAGTCATACTCAAGTATATAATAAAAGAATCATTCTTTGTAAAGTCCACTTTGCAACACTCATTCCATTTTAAACTGTACAGCCTTTTACAATAAGATTCCTATTATAACCGTCACAACAACCTGGCCTATTCATTCTTCTGGTGCGGAATGGAGTCGTGAATCGTGATGTGTTCTGACTTATATGTATTGTGAATCACACAGTACCAAATGTATGAACATTACTATTGTGACAAGTCACGTTCAGCTAGATACATAAATATGTACAGTCGCCATCAAATATATCGGAGCGGCCAAGGTACTCAAAAATGTCCATACACTTTATGGCCTTGACGTAGGCGTAGTTCCGATATTTGTTTTCACCTTGGCCACTCCGATATGTCTGATGGCGACTGTACTACTCATAGCGTGAAGTCCGGTTACCGCAAGGATGTCTGTAAAAAAATGAGTTTGACACTAGTATCCGATACTTTTGCATAAGTGAGTAAGAGAACTTTTTACGCGTTAAGAAGAGACAACATAATTAGTGAGATCTCTGTATGTAGGTATCTCTTTCTAAACATGTCCATATATATTTCAGCCGACGGTGTGGAGTACGTAGTGGAAGCCGGTAAGAAGGTGTACCACAAGGTGGCGAGTAGCAAGGAGGACCTGACAGAAGCGCCAGCAGGCGGTGCCAGGCACTACGACGCTGATGCTGAGTGGATGCCTTGAGCTTGATGATGAACCTTACTGATGTGGAAACGGAAAGTTTTCGAAATTTCAGATTTTATAAGAGGAAAAATCATAGAAATTTCGCAAAGAATATGAGGATCATTATAAAATTACTAGTTTCCGAGAATTTTTCTACTTTTTGTGAAACTTTCCGCGTTTTGCACATTTGTGAGATGGATCATCAGTCTCATTACGCTCACCAGCATTTAGTTTAATTAGATATATAGATTGAAAATACATTTTAATATATTGCACCGGACCCGTAATGGGGTTGGCAGGTTGAATGTTTTTATACATGCCGCTAGCATAGCTTGTGCAGCAGCAAAAGTAGCTAAGCGGGTAGGGTGTTCCAAAATGAGCTGGGCACGACTTTATTGTTAAAAGAATATTAGCGTGTGTAGGTCATTTTGAACACCCTACCCGCTTAGCTACTTGTGCTGCTGACTGTACCTGCAGTCCCAACAATCTCAAGTTCTTGTTTTTTTGGCTTCTCTCTTTAAGCCAAATCTTATAGAAAAAACTAGTGACAAGTACAATCTATGCCACCCCTGGCAAAACTTTTGACAGTTCCCTTCCTCATTTCCGACCGCATGTCGGCATGTTAGTTAGGGAGGCGAATAGGGGAATTTTCTGCAATACTCGAGCGTGGCAGTTTAAGATATGAGAGATACCTTAGACCTAATAGAACAACCTTGTAAAGTATTTAGCTCTATATGTAGTGACGCGCGCCTAGGATAGACGATCAGATTAGTAAAAAAAAATGGATAGTCTGAAATACTCCAGCGCGTCAGTTTAAGATATTGGGGGTTGATTTTAGTGTTTAAAGACTAAATTTAACTAATCTGACGATAAGTCCTTGACGCCGCCGAGTTATAGGGTCGCGAACTTGTAAAAAAAAAACGTTAATCCGGCATTCTCGAGCGCGATTTTTTTTTATTTTGTTTTGAAGAATATAATCTAAAACTTACTAAAAATACAAAATCTGCCGGTTTCCGCATGACCGGAAGTGTGGAGGAGCCATTTCGTCTTCCTAAGAACGCGTTACGGCATATAAGTCGAGAACGATACATTTTACAAAAAAAAGTTAAAATAAACAAAAAAGGTAATTTTATTTTACACAAAAAAGGTGTCTTTACATTTTTGTCCAAAGTTAAAACTTTTTGACTTGAAAGTTAAACCTTTTTCGGTCAGATTAAGAGAACCCACCAACATTTTTGTCAGATTAAAAAAATATGCTTTCAGGATACCGAGATAAACCTCCCCTATGAAAATCTGACGCGCTCGAGTATTTCAAAAAAACTTTTTTTTTTTGCATTTTCAAAAATTCATCGTAACTTATCGTCACGCCGAAATCGTCAGTTTTTTTAAAGGGAGCTTCCTTGGGGCCTACTTAACACCCCTTCCGAAAATCTGACGCGCTCGAGTAAATTTTTTTTTTTGCATTTTTGACTACTTTATATGCCTACCCCCACCACGCAAACCGGCAGATTAGGATACCGTTGTTATCAGAGGCACTCGGGGCATACGTAGTATGAATATCTGACGCGGTCGAGAATGCCCAAGTAACTGTTTTTTTTAACATTTTTGAATAACCGTACACGCCAAACCCACCGCTAAAATGGTTTTTGCCATACGAGCTTTTCTTTTCGAAATTATTTTATCTTTCGATTTTGATAGGTCTCGACGGCGCCGTTGAATTACGCCATTTAGCTACCTCGCCTCCCTAACTATGTACAAGCGAGCGAACATTTGATTCTTAGGCCACTAACACTATAGAACCTTGTCACAATATCTAGGTAGTTTAAGTATCGCTAAGCTATGTTTATACGTATCTACGACACAAGTGACAAGGCTCTATAATTCTATAGTGGCTTAAGAATCAACTTGGTTGACTATGACTAAATCACGCCCAGTTAATGGCCCAGTTAAGATGAACCCAGCAATAAGTGTCATATGTAAGAAAGTTGTATTAATTAAATACTCAATATTATAAGTCATTTAACTGCATGTGCCTTAAATACTGTACAGTCGCCATCAGATTTATAGGAGCGGCCAAGGTGGTCACAAAAATCTGAACAACTCCTCTATTGTCAAGACGATAAAGATGTTCAGATATTTTTGAGTACCTTAGCCGCTTCTATATATTTGATGGTGATGTACGTTTACACGTATATGGTTTGTAACTTTGAAATAAGTTTAAAATTGTATAGGGTAACGTCAACAACTGGTCGCCTTAACTAAAAATCAATTCTATTTATAGGCGAAGAGAATTTAATTTAGTATGAGGTGGCCAGTAATTGATGTCTTATACTAAAATGAATTCCGTTTACCTATAAATCGAATTAATTTTAGTATGTGATGGCCTATAAATGACGATGTACCCTACAAGTGTTTTGCATACACCAAAGATGTGTTAGTTTTGATTTTTGAAACTGAACAGCCATTTCAAGAATATCACAAAAACATATGTAACTAAGTGGCATTATTTTTATACTTTTTCTAGGAGGAATAAATAGTGAAATTTACAGGTGTTTTATTCATTAAGTAACAGGAGATGGCATCTTTAAGAAATTCTTTGTCCCAAAAGCAATGATTTTATATAACTCGATGCCCAAAAGTTGTAATGAAAATCACTATAAGTGTATAGGTATAGAGTAGTACTACTTTATGATTCAGTCACAGCTGTCGACCGCCAAACGTGGCTCACAAAATTTATTCTAGATGTTACATCTAGTAGAATACAATAAATCAAAGGTTTTATTGTATAGTCATCAACATCATCATCTCAGCCACAAGACGTCCACTGCTGAACATAGGCCTCCCGTTTAAGGGGGGGGGGGTTTGCCATACGCGCTGGTTGGCGCGCGCAGTTTTTTTTGTTTATTGTTTGTAGGCTTTCGGAAGATGCTGCTGCCCATCTCCCGGTATATTCCCTTAGCAGACTCCTACTGCAACCACGGGACGATATGGTAGGGGACAATTCTAAGGCCGGGCACCCCATGAGATTGTATAGTATAGGATGGGATTTGTTTAATTAACCCTTTGATTGCCAAGCATCAGACAGAAAAATCGCGCCACTGACGTGAAAGCGCGTGAGCCCACTCGGTTATATTTTGGACGTGATATCACGCTCTGGCGCTGAGGGCACTTTCCGTGCGCGTGATTTGACGTCATTGGCGGTCAAAAGGTTAAGCCTAAATAAAACACAGAGTAACTCATTAAAACAAGCTGTATTTCCTTTAATACAATCCATTACTATTATGCTCTTGATAAAAACACTTTTAGAAATATTTTCTAATACCTATCATAACACAAAAATGCTAGAATAGTCTTAATATGTCAATATGAAATCCTGAGTTTTTTTTAATAAAGGAAATTGGGTTTTGAAATAAAGTTCGTCCATTTCCAAAATGATTTGCGTCAGCTTTTAACTCTCGGTTATACCGACAGCGGTAGAAAATTGCAAAATAAATACATCTTATTCATAATCAATATTTATAACAAAAATAGACTGGCTACCAGCTAGCGGCAAAATAAACACTGGAACAACCTTATTTTATAAACATAACACTGGCTTTTGATGACAATGATGACCCATAAAAGATACCTTCAAGTGATAATTTTAAACCTTATTAACTATTAGACCGCCAAAGCCGTCATATCACGCGCAAGGAAAGTCGTGCCGTCAGCGCCAGGACGTGATGTCACGGCCAAAATATAACCGGTTTGCCTTGCGCGCGCGCTGGCGCTGCGCTGTCGGCACGTTTTTTCCGTCAGATGCTTGGCGTTCAAAAGGTTCAAAGGATTTAGGGTCTAAAATCACATTAACTGCATAATGTATGAACCTTGAGATATTTTAGCATTTATTTGACAGCAGATCCAATATGTTAATTAAACATAAGATGTAATAAAATTTTATTAAAAATCACTTAAATGCGCCTTGTACAGTCGCTATCAAATATATCGGAGCGGCTACGGTACTCAAAAAGATTTGAACAAGCACCTTATCGCCTTGACAATAAAGGCGTTGTTCAGAAATTTGTGACCGCCTTGGCCGCTCCGATTCATCTGATGGCGACTGTACACTAATGACAGAGGTGAGGGGGGGGGGGGGGGGTCTAAGGGGTACAACGCTCCAGGAACCTCGGGTAGAGACAGACGTCGCGGATGTGGTAGCGGTCCAGCAGCCAGCACAGGAAGCGCTCGAGGCCGAGGCCGTAGCCGCCGTGGGGGGTGGCGCCGAACTTGCGCTGGTCCGTGTACCAGTAGTAGGGGGACGGGTCGATGCCCTCGCGCTTGTAGCCTGGGAACAATTGAAAATATGCGTGAAAAATGTTTCATGTAGTTTGTTTAACCCTTTGACCGCCAAAGCCGTCATATCACGCGCACGGAAAGTCGTGCCGTTAGCGTCAGAACGTGATATCACGTCCAAAATATAACCGGTTTACCTCGCGCGCGCTAGCGCTGAGGGCACGATTTTTCCGTCCGATGCTTGGCGTTCAAAAGGTTAATAAATATGTTCAATATCAAATTATTGTAACTAGTAGTCCGCCTCGAACTGAGAACGCGCGATATCCTTGCTAACAAAATTGTATGTAGGTATCTCTACACTACAACCCCAAAAAAAATCATAGAGATCAGAAAAACGTTACTTAAGTTCTCATCGAACAGACTTTCAAAATCAAAAAGCCATCGAAATGCCGAGACGTCCTTGTAGCAAAAAGTTGTTTGTAAGAACTCGCTTGGCTTATAGACGGAGAGCTAGCGGTCAGGTTTCATTGCTCTCATTATTGTGTCATATCTGACGTGGCCAACTCTTAGTCCATTACGCTCCGCTCATTCGAATATACAGGGCCGTCCACAGACTCCGTGAGCCAGTCTACAGCACCAGTAAAACGTCAATCTCACCTTCCAACAGCTGCTCGTAGTCCCAAATCCTCATGGAACCGATCACGATCTCGCCCACGCCCGGCGTGAGGACGTCCACAGACTCCGTGAGCCGGTCTACAGCACCACTTAAACGTTAATCTGAAGCTGCTCGTAGTCCCAAATCCTCATCGAACCGCCTACGCCCAGCATAAGGACGTCCACAGACTCCCGTGAACCGGGAACTTGCAGAGTAAGTATTAGAACGTCAATCTCACCTTCGAACAGCTAGCTGCTCGTAGTCCCAAATCCTCATGGAACCACCCACGATCTCACCCACGCCCGGCATGAGGACGTCCACAGACTCCGTGAGCCGGTCTACAGCACCACTAAAACGTTAAGCTCACCTTCCAACAGCTGCTCGTAGTCCCAAATCCTCATGGAACCGCCCACAATCTCGCCCACGCCCGGCATGAGGACGTCCACAGACTCCGTGAGCCAGTCTACAGCACCACTAAAACGTCAATCTCACCTTCTAAAAGCTGCTCGTAGTCCCAAATCCTCATGGAACCGCCCACAATCTCGCCCACGCCCGGCATGAGGACGTCCACAGACTCCGTGAGCCGCTGGTCGTCACTGCAACGCTGCATGTAGAAGGATTTGATCTCGGCGGGGAATTTGCAGAGTAGGATCGGGACGCCGATCGCGTCCGTCATCTTGCGTTCCGGTTGTTCTGGGATGTCCTGTGGATAATTTTAGATTTATAGTCTGGCAAACCCAAAAGCGCAGTAACAGTCAGAGTAACGTGCTATACCCATCCCTTTTTTAGTAGTGAGAGTACTAGCATTAGAAAAAGACAGTATGACTCTCCCCGTCTATGCTTGAAGTGAAACAAACTCTGGCCAAACTATACTTATAATATTCTTCATGTTCTTTTTCTTTCGATAATACAAGGCGCCATTTAGTTTAGCCGTTAGGCTCGGGACATAAATATCAAGCCAATTATTCAGTAAATTATTAAGACTATGCTGTTATAAAATAACACGGTTACACTCACGGCACTTTTTATAATGTTAATATGTCTCAAGAAAGTTTAAATTTAATTACTACGCTCTTATTATACACGGTGTAACATGAGGAAACCGAATAATTTTAACAGCGTATTCCTGATCACAATTCAAGACTAAAATGTCATACAAACTTTCCTGTATTTTGCCTAATTTCCGAGTTACAACCAATTAAAAAAAACATTTTTCTCATTGTTACTCAGCGAAACACGTATGTGGCGTAGTTTAACCTCTAGCGGCCCACCGTACAAGAAAGATTGGAAGTGAAATTTGAATCAAAAGCGTTAGAAAAATAATTGAATTTCTTATGTTTCGAAATCGAACAAAACAAAACAAAAGTAACTCTGTATCAATTAAAATATAATCGAATTTTCATTGAAGATATTTTGTACTAATATTACTTTGAACCTAAGGAGGCTAATGACATCTTTTATTGACAGATGTCAAAGTAACAATAAACAATTTGTATAAACTATTTCTTATTAAAAAAAATGTAGAAATTCATTTAAACGGAAAATTTTCCCTATGAGACTTACTTATTATGTATGTATGCTTTCAAAAAAACGAAAACAAAAAACAAAAAAAAAATGTTTTTTGGCGTTTTTGACGTAAAGTCATATAATGTTTGTCTTCTATTGACCTCAGAAATGCGTGGTTGAAATCTTTCTGTTTCCTCATGTTACACCGTGCATATGTTTGGAAATAACGAGATCAATGTGAGTGATGGCATTACTTACATCTCCGAACTCGTAGAAGGAACCGTCGTCCTTAGCGATGTTATTGTCCTTCAGGTACTGAAGCGCCTCCGTGTAGGCCATCCGTTTGAACGGTCTTTGGGGCCTCTATAACATCAGAACAGACATTACTTAGACTTTTATTTCTCATTTACCCCAGTGTCCCCCATGTTTAAAATTTATAAATTGGCGTTACATGCCTGCCTTTGGGTCGCTGACTTACATATGTGTACAAAATTTTAGCTCAATCGGTCGAGTACTTTCTGAGAATATTCGCTTTATTACAGACAGACAGAACAACCGACAGAGTCGCCATAAGGTTCCTTTTTTTAACATTTTTTTTGTACGGAACCCTAAAAAAGGCAAATGGCCTTTGATTTCACATTGTGCAAAAATTAAATAAGTAATCGTAGGACACTAGGCGTTTGTAACATTATTTATTTATTTTATCGTATGTACAGTCAAGGAATTTGATTCGCGTACCGTTTCGTTGATTTATTGCTTGAAATGTCAGAATATCATAAGGCTTATATTTCTTTAAGCAAGCGAAGAAACATAGCCCTTAGTACTATTAATTGTCATCAGTAATTTAGACTTAAGACGGTACGCGAATCAAATTCCTTGACTGTACATTATAAACAGAAACAAATGCAACTATAAGTAAAGATTAAGACCTGTCAGCCACTTGATGGCCTCGTCGCTAAGGGTCAGGATCAGATCTTCAGGGGGTCCATCTGCATAGCGGGTAATGGGGCAATCCTCGATAATGTGCTGGATGGTTTGTACTGGCGCCCCACAGATGCATGACGGGGATCCCACCCAACCGCAGCGGAATTTGTAATTAGCACTTCGACCGTGCACCAGTCCCGTCTTGGAAGGTCAGTCCTCTTTAATTATGGAGCCTGGGATTATTCCGGAACCCAACTTCCCCGCCATCAGAGTTCCACGACTGTGACCACTCATGGTTTAGATTAAAACAGCCGTCGAAATAATAAAAATCATCGTAAGACACTGGACAGTTAGTGCCTAAGTTTAGCCAATTTTATGCTAGCTACTTCATAATAATGTCTGTGTGGGTACATGCGCGTGTCTGTGTTATTAATGTTATTATCACCTTGAAGTGGACGTACGGTGTATATGTGTATATGTGTGTGTGTGTGTGTATTAACCTTAAAGTTGGGGTTGAGCTCGTGCACGAGGTGCCCCTCGGGCGACGCCAGCACGCGGTCCACCACGTCCACCACCAGATCCTCGAGACGGTCCAGGAGATCCTCGAACGTGATGAACGGGCACTCGGCTTCCACGTGGCTGTATCTGTAATCAAATCATAAGTATTATAAATCAATTCAAAATTTATATATGTTACTGTAAAAGCCCGAAGTGCTGTTAAACCTAGGTTTTACCGGTAACACCTGGGTTTTACCAACTTGATTCGGTAAAAGCCCGAAATGTTGAGATATCTGCTTTAATTTCGGACTTTTACCACCGTCGAGTCGGTAAAACCTAGGTTTTACAAAAGCGACCGGTAAATGTTGACAAAATATTTGTCCTTGCCACGTTTTTGTAGAATTCGCAGAAATTTTGTGTCACAGTGTAAAGACGATTATAATTAGCTATCTTTCACCTTTTTGAAATTTATTCGGACTTAGCGTTCAAAAGTTATTGGGGACAATAGGGTTTGTTTTGAAATTTTGCATACTTCTATTTTGATCTCTAAAAAATTAATATCTTTTTCTTTTCTTATCTTATCTTTTATTTCTATAGCGTAAAAATTGTGTTTTAACAAGGTCTAGCAGTCGGCGTTTACTGCATAATTTTAGGACGCATATTTCCGAAGTTATTCGAGGGAACGTAGATTGCTATTCCTGTTTATGAGGGGAATCTAGCTTTTGCATTAAGTTTGTAATTGCCGTTACTTTTTAGGGGAGGGAGATAAAAATTCGCGCTTTACATCATCGTATAGAGGGCAGTTTCCTCTATCGTTCGACGCCTTGCGCTGAATTTTAAACCAAGGGAGAAAGTGGTGGAGGGCTGAAAACCGGCGTTTTCTTAACTTTGTCGGATTTGGCCCGACTCACCCTTGACCATTTTTCATACGAGAATTTTAGGGTTGCCTTTTCGTGGGATTTTGCCCGGTGAGGGGGTGGTTTCGCCTAGTGAATCGATGGGGGGAGGCAAATCCCCCCTCCCGGAGGGAGCCTGTCCGAAAAGGACGTTTTGTTTGAGCGGGAAAACATTATGTTTTCGGACGTGGGTGAGAAAACGGTACTGAGGCCTTCCCCGAAAGGGGGTATTATCTCCCATGGGCGCGACGGACACAGGGGCTTCACGGGGGGTCTCACGACAGGGAGCAAAAGGGTTCACCCTTATGCAAAAGATGATGCGGTGTCGGACAACGGACCGAAAAACAACTCAGCGCGTAGGGAAAGGAAGCCTTCCGCAGCAGGATTGGCTCCTCGACTGTAGCTGAGGATTCGGCCTGCTCGAGGAGCCAAAAAAAAAGGCAGCGGGAGTCCACGTCAGGATGTCGGCCGCACGAGGCTAATTAAAGGGTGTGGGGCAAGACTCCGAAGAGAAGGAGACGGAGGACGAGGACCCCTGGAATGACCAGACATCCCTGAGGGAAGGCGAGGACCCCATAGAGGTGGCACGCTCGGCTGCTCAGACGGTGCTGCAGCAGACGGCCAAGTCGGGGAACATAAATGGGTGTGTGAGGGGCACCATTAACGACGCCTGCCGTGCAATCGTGTCTGCTATGAAGCAACTACAATCGGGGCAGGAGAATGATGAGATTCGCTCCCTCAAGGCGGATAACAAGATAATGCGGAAGGAGCTGGAGATCATGAGGTCGCAGACGAAGGCTCTCAGAAGTGCTTTCTCTGAAAGGCAGAAGGTGACTCCTGCGGCTGACCCCAGTGGGTCGGATTTTGATCGCCTTACGTCAGAAATGGTGACACTCTTTGCCAGGTTTAAAGAGGAGCTCTCGGGAGAATTGTTCTCCTCTATTGGGAACATGGTGAACACCAGGTTGGAGGGAACCAAGAGCCGCCACTCCCCTGCAGAGCCGATCGTCCCGCCCCCCACTAGAGGTGGATAAAAGAAAGGCGGAACGCGCCGCAAGCACATCAGCGGCACCTGGGCAGTTGCAACAGAAGGCGAACAGAAGGCCACACATTGACTACAGTCAAGTAACAGCCACGGGATCTACACTGATGCCTCCTGCATGACCTGGTCCTGCCTCGAGGGCGGGAAAGGCTGCTAATGAGCCCAGGCAGGTGGCCCCTACCCCAAGTCAAACGAGTCCCCCCAAATCGGACTGGAGAATTATGGAGCGAAAAGGAGGAAAGAATAAAAAGAAGGCCTCCACACCCCTCCCCGGCAACTAAGGCGACCAAGCCGGTGGCCCCGCTGGCAAAAAAGCTGGTGGTGCCGAAAACCGCGGCCGTGGTACTGGCTCTCAAGCTGGAAGCTACGGAATCGTATGCTTCCGTTATGATGAGAGTCTCCAGGACATTGGCCTTGAAAACCTCAAGGTGCGGAAGACGGCGGACGGGGCCCGAATCTTGAAGGTTGCAGGGGTGGATAATGCCCGTGCAGCCGATGCCTTTCGGGAAAAACTAGAGGCGGCTATCGGCGACGTGGTCAAAGGCTACGCCGGAAATAGTGACGAGGCCTGGTGAAGTGAAAGCAGGTGATATCCGCTTTGGATTTGGTGGCTCTGGCTCAGCCCTGGTCCAGTGCCCAAAGTGGGGAGGCTGACGATCGGGTGGTCGGTTGCTCGAGTAGAAGCACTTGAGATGGAGGCGCTGAGGTGTTATAAGTGCATGGAAACCGGACACACGAGGGCCACATGCCCCTCAGCGATCGAGAGAGGCGACCTATGCTTCCACTACAGCAAGCCGGGGTACAAGGCTGCAGACTGCCAGGCAGATGCCTTCTGCGCGGTTTGCCATCAGGCCAAATTGCCAGCAAGGCACAGAATGGGTGGCATCTCTTGCAATCCCCCAAGGGTCAAGGGCATGGAGGCGAGGATGGGATAAACCCAGGCCGTGACCCAGCAGAAGGAAACAAATGAGGGAGGTAGGTAGGAATAATATGGACCATTAATGCCAGCACAACCACAACAACAAGGTACACAGGAGGTGTTGCAGTGCAACCTCGGTCGCTCTGCCCGCGCGCAGGACCTGCTTATGCAGAATTTGGCGGAATGAGGGGTTGTGTTATATAGCTCCGCCACCGCAGCCAGGCGGTGGCGGAGCCATATAACGTCCCTCCCCGGCCCAATTGGGTGTGGTCGAACGATGGAAAGGTGGAACTGGTGGTCCCAACGGTTGGGGAGATCCTCGCAGGAATTGGAAAAGGGCAAGGGTTTGTAGCGTTGCCGCTAAATGGAGGGGAATAGTTGTTGTAGGGGTGTATTTCTCCCCCTCCTCCCATTAGACGCCTTTAAAAGATTCCTGGGGGATCTCGAAGGGGTGGTGCAAAGAGATAGTGGGTGCCCGTCCTTATTTTAGGGGACCTGAATGCCAAGAGTCGAGTTTGGGGCTGTCCTAATACCTACCTACCTAGAGGTGCCGAAGTTGAGGACTGGGTAGCGGTATTGGGACTAGTTGTCCTAAATCGGGGCAACACGCAGACCTGTGTGCGCTGGAATGGTGGGTCTATAGGAGCTCTGTGGGGCTTCGGGGCACTAGCGGAAAGTAGAGGGGAGGGAGTGGTTGTGGTGTTATTGGATATGACCAACGCGTTTGGCTCCCTCCCCTACACGGTAATTGGAGAGGCGCTCCGATTTCATGGAGTGCCCCATTATATTAGGCGGGTGGTGCAGCACTACTTGATGGGGAGGGTAGTGCTGTATGAGCAGGGAGATAATAGGAGCGTGAGGGCCGTGACGTGCGGGGTTCCACATGGGTCAGTCTTAGGCCCCCTCTTGTGGCACCTTTGGTATGATTGGGTAATCCGTGGGACACAACTTCCGCGCCACACACTTTTCGGGCTCCGAGTCGCCCTACCAAAGACGGAGGCCATCGTCCTAGGGGAGCAAGAGGATGAAGACTGCGGGGTGACACCTCTCTAAGGGTCGGAGGAGAAACCGACCAGGCCAGGACCAGCATAAAACACGTGGGCCTTGTTCTGGCCAGTAAGTGGACATTTGAGGAGCATTTCACGAGACTGGCTCCCCGTCTCATGGGTGCAGCCTCTGCACTAGGCCGCCTACTACCCAATATGGGTGGGCCTAATGCCCCATGCAGGCGGCTCTATGCGGGAGTGGTTAGAAGCATGGCGCTCTACGGGGCACCAATTTGGGCTGGCAGACTGACGGAGCGAACGAGAGCGTTGCTCCGTCGGCCGTAGAGGGTGGTGAATAGAATAGTTACCCAAAGAATAGTTAGGGACCGCACTACCTCTCAAGCTGCGGCGTGCCTTCTTGCTGGCACCCCGCCCAGGGAATAAGACGTGGTGGTACTAGCGGATTCCTTCGGATGTGCTGGAGGATAGCCGCTATGGCACGCGGACCATAGGGGCTTTCTTACCGGTAATAGACGAGTGGTTAGACAGGCGGAAGGGGACCCTGACGTTCAGAATGACGCAGGTGGTGTCCGGGCACGGCTGCTTCGGACACTACCTGTATTTAATAGGGAGGGAACCAGGGCCTCAATAACCCGAATATGGCGCGGCGGATTACACGGCCCAGCACACACTTGAGGGGTATAATCGCTGGGCCGTGGAACGAGCGGCCCTTGTGGCGGCAACGAGGATAGCGGACCTCTCGCTACACTGCTTAACAGCAACTATGCTGGGCAGCGAGAGGAAATGGGACGCGGTGGCCTCCTTCTGTGAACAGAAGGAGGCGGCGGAGAGGGAACGGGAAGATAATCCGGATGCGCTGCCTCTCCGGCGCAGACAGCAAGGTCGAAGGCGACTTGTCTTTAATAGACAAGACCCCTAATTGAGGCGTGGGACCAGCGGGTTCGGGACCCGCATTGCACGGCCCCTAGTACTAGATCGGGGGGGTGTTCAAGAGTTTCTGATTGCCCCCTCCTCTCGTGCTAGGGCTAGGGCGCCAAGGTAGCATGTTATTCGAACCCATGGCGCCCTTGTTAACAGCAAAGTTATGAGCGGCGAGGCCCACATAACTCCCAACCGGGGCCTAGGAGAAGATGCGTAAAGGCATTCCCCAGTCCGTCAAAAAAAAAGGTCCTCTCAACGGCGTTCGTTACATCCCCGCTAACGGCGTTCGATTTCGCAGGACAAACACAGGCAGGTAAATCTAGTCACTTAGAATTGCAACACAATCCCCCATTATTTGCCTTGTGGTGTCCCCACCCCCCAGCACCTGGTGCATAAAGCGCATTACTCGGGGACTGTTATTGCCCTTGAAGCAGATCAGCTTTACAGACCTAGAAAAATTGATACGACGCTTGATCCATAGGTATTTGCCGTTCCCCGCGGGTCCTGGGTGCAAATTTAGCGTCTTTACACTGTGACACAAAATTTCGGCGAATTCCACAACAACGAGGCAAGGACTAAAATATTTTGTCAACATTTACCGGTCGCTTTTGTAAAACCTAGGTTTTACCGACTCGACGGTGGTAAAAGTCCGAAATTAAAGAAGTTATCTCAATATTTCGGGCTTTTACCGAATCGAGTTGGTAAAACCTAGGTGCTACCGGTAAAACCTAGGTTCAACAGCACTTCGGGCTTTTACAGTAACATATAGATGTCATATACAAAGGAAAAGTGACCAAGGCCTCCGGTGCCCAAGGCTGGGATCGAACCAGCGTCTTCTGCATTCGCGGCAGACGCGTTAACCAACTTCGCCACCTGGCCACGAAAGCACCGGTCGAATTATCCCGTGTATATGCAATCTTTGTAAATGCTATGGCGCATTTGGCCAATTTTTTGGTTGTTATAAATAAGTTAAATATTTTACAAGGAAAAAAACAACTCACTCGGCAAGATGGCGTCTCGTGCGCGACTGCTCGGCGCGGTAAGACTGCGCGATGCAGTACACGTCTCCTAAGGCCGGGATACATGTTTCTAAGTAGAGTTGAGAGCTTTGCGTGAGGTATGCTTGTTCGCTGTAACAAACAAAAAAAATATTATCAAGGTTGTGAGTTATCTTTAGTGAACGCAAACAAGGCCTTCTTACTCCCACCGCTTGCATCTCGTTCTCTCGCCATGGATATATAAATATATCGTGTAATAATTGAGAGATAAAGTGTTTGATTAAGAGTCGCCAGGACGCTCGCGTGAACTCGCGTCCCCATACAAACGTAGTTCAGCTCTCATTTTAAAACGGCATGCTTTAGAACCACGAAATTTGGCATGGGCATTCTAGTAGTACAGATCTATGTCGGTAATTCGTTTTGTATGGGAACGCGAGCGTCCTTGCGACTCTTAATTAATTGGGAGTATCTTTATTCAGATATTTATTTTTATTTATTTTATTTTATTGGGTACAGTCGGCCAAAAATATGGTCTACGGTTGAGGTTCGTTTTAACGTCATGAGACAACAAGGTCGTGCATGTTTTAAACTCCATTAGAAAAGTCAACCTTAGCGATCGTTAGATCTCGTAGAAACTTTTGTCAAAACTGGTAGACCACTTTTTTGACCCACTATACACTAAACAGATATCATACAAGCTCCAATAACAGTAGTAAGCATTAAACGTCTTATAACGAGCACGATATTCAAAGCAAGTGCACACAGCATGTTTTACAAGCGCAGAATTTTAAAGGTACAAATTATTATATTATAAAGGTACTGCATAGAGTTTACGTTTTATTAGGTTTCAGAGTCGGCCGCTGTAAAGCGCGAAAGGCGCATGTGACACCCTACACTCACCCAAAATAGCTGAACTTGAACAGCGTGCTGCCTCCCTCGCACTGTGTCTGCACCAGCGTGGGGGGTGTCACCTCCGTGTAGTGGCGAGCGTGGAAGTGTTCGCGGAAGGCGCGGGTCACCGCCGCGCGGGCTCGGAGGACTTTTGACGTGTTCTCGCCTCGGATCATTATGTGCCTGAAGTAAACATTAGTGTAAGAATATTAAGGCAAAACTTAGTATTAAAGAAATGATTATGTGGTAGCGCTTTTAATAATCTTGGGGAAGGCTATTAGGGTAGCTAGAAAGTTATTATAGATATTTTATAATTTTTGAAAACATAAATAAATGCTTTCACTACATTATACTCCCCTCCCATTCGTAATTAAATTCCAAAAATATAACCTCACTTCTTCACCGGTTTCGTGTATTTAAACGTTCTTTTCTTATAGAAATGCCACTGATTTATATCAGTGCAATAATGGTAATTTTAATCCTCTGATGTAAAAAAGGAATATCGGTTGCCCATATTAAGTGAAATAAAAGCCAAAAGTAAGCGAGTGGGGTTATGTTTTTGGAATCTAATTACAAATCATAGTTATCATAATTTAGGCTTTTTTTTTAAATTTCTAGAGTGACTGAAGTCGAGTCCCCGCGAGTGGTACGGGCGGCTAGATTCGCTTTTAAATTAATTAGTTATCTATATTATATATTAGGGCCTGTGTGTTTTTACAATGATTATTGATGATATGA
The DNA here is from genome assembly GCA_911728535.1 of Pammene fasciana. Classification (NCBI taxonomy): domain Eukaryota; kingdom Metazoa; phylum Arthropoda; class Insecta; order Lepidoptera; family Tortricidae; genus Pammene; species Pammene fasciana. The sequence goes on from OU452292.1 coordinate 11,620,635, forward strand.
TGATAGTGAATTAATGATGTGGTTATGTACCGTTGAACTTCTTTAGGCTGTTGACTATGGTGGTGGCGAATTTACTGAATGATGATAGTGTAGGCTGGTCTGACCTGTTGTCGAGTTGCACGTCAACCAGAGCCTCCTCGTTGAGGATGGCATCAGCCCCACCGGGGGGCGCCAGGCCCACCAGCTTCCAGTAGTCTGCGGTCAGCTCATGCCCACCCGGAGCCTGTAATACATATTTGTATTACTTAATGATACTTTTCATACTTGTACTTCTTTTTGTCTTATCAGGCTTCCAATTTTCTGTTAATACTCCAGGTGTCCCATTAGGGTATGCTTCCTGTACTGGTTTTGCATAAAAGAACTGGGAATATGGTTCCGCCGATACAAAGCTCGTAAGGGAAGCTTGCCCTATTAGGCGGGTCCACACAAGACGAGCTCGGTTAGGGTGCCTCGCCCACAGACTACACAGACACCTCAACATAAGCTTTTACAGGGAGCACGAGGTCACCACACATCAGCGCAATTTTATTCGTAAATTTCTACGATTCGAACAGCACATCTCAATAGTATTCTACACCAATTTGTAGTAGGTATAACAATCCAGGTTCACCCCTGTAACTTGATTTTTGTGGTATTTTTAATTCACATGAGTAATGATCAAAAACGTTTACTCAATTGAAATAAGCAGTTGCGCTTTCATACAAAATTAGTACGGGAGCACAGATGCGTGGTGACCCCGAGTTGTACTTATGATCTATCTAGTGGTTGAGGTTATCTGTGACCTTGCCCGAGGCATTGCGGCCGCGCGTGCGTTTGCCTCAGCCGAGATACGTCCACACTAACCAAGCTGCCTCGCACGGCAATTTCCTCGCGAGGCGGTGCGACAGGTGTGGGCACGGCTAATATGATCATGATTAATACGCCATTTTACTCAGTTCCCACAACTTAAGTCCCGCAAAATACGATAACTTGTATGTATATTTTTTTAGGGACCTATCCCTTCAAAATCGTCTTAAACCAGATTCACTTTTGTCTGTCTTACTCACCGTCTTTCCTTCGGGCAAAACCATCAATGCCCCATAGATTTCCACCGAAGACTCAGTTGACAAAACCAAAGCATCATACGTCTGGCAGAGGACTCCGTGGAGCACACACTGCAAGAAACCAGTCCCGTCGCGGAGCGTGAGGAACGTCAGGGCCTTGCCTTGCCTCCGCAGCCGGTGCACCCAGCCACGGACACAAATACGCTGGTTGCGGTACTCTGGAGCTGATAGAGAAGAATTTGAAATAAAGTAAAGTTTAATTGTAATTAATTATGTTTTTAAAATAATCCTTACTTTAAAATAGTTCCGAATTGTATAAATAAATATTATGTTTTCAAGGTTTGATTAGAAAACTTGAGCTTTATCAACTGCTTAAGCAAAAATATGAAAACTGTTATGTATTCTAAATATAATTAATAAATAATGGTAGTAATATCTAAGCAGCATTTTTATACCTACTTTAAATATAGTATGTATAGTATGTGTGCATGTCCAATTATTTAAGGGGCATTGGGAGCGCGCGCGCCGCTCCGCTACCACCTCACACTCTCAGTGTGCATTGACCTTTTTATGATCATTTTATTTCAACTGATAATCCAATTAAAGGATACTAAGTGAATGAGTTCAGTTGAAATAGTAAATAATTATACCAGGGAATTCCCCGAAATATAAATTCATCTCCACTGCAGTATGGCACCAATGCCATCAATGCACCATATTGCATCATGCAAATAAGATTTTGTTTTCCTATGATAAGTTGATAACACAATATTTATTGCACCACATTTTCAAATTCAATCTTAATAAAAAATAATACAACTAACCGACTTACTTTCATAAATCTTCACGGTTTTTGCTTCAGGCAAGGCTGGGTCGTTTACAATCACAATCTGCTTTGCCTCTTCCAAGAACTGCGCTCTCTTCTCATTAGACTCCTCTTCGATCTTGGCCTTGTCAGCCGCCTTGCTCGTCTCTCTAGCCCAAATCTTCTGAACCTTCTTCAACTGGGACTTAGCAACTACATCGTAAACCTTTCCTGCCTCTTTGCCGTCAACGTATATTGTTGGAAAAGGTTCTTTTCCAGCTCGACGCATAGCCTGGAGAACCGTTTTGAACGGTTTGTCTTTGGAACCGTCACCATTTTCATCATTGCCTCTTTTATCCGATGTGAAAATCTCCTCTGAAAGAGAATTTTGTTACAAAATCTGCATACGTGTATTGCACTTAGGTTATAGTGCATTTATACTCACGCAAGGACAATTTCTCTATACCCGTCTCAGCCATCGTATAAAATGTTATATTTAATTATTAAAATCTTATCGCGAGAATGTTATAATGTAATTAAAAGAGAAATAAATGCAGTGTTCCGTGCCGCATTACACCGCACCGGACATCGAACGAGAAGAGGACGGCACGAGTGGAACCAGGGTTGCCAACTCCAAATTATTTTTACCCCTAGAGCTTAAGTAAAAACCCCTAAAACTGTAGTATTTTTGGGACTCCGCCCCTAAATAAAACAAAACACAAATTAAGTATCTAACTTCTCATATATCATATGTTTTTTGACATTAACAATAAATATTTACTAAACATACACATACAAAATACGACACTCAACAACATGCATCACATGCCACAAAGTCCAAAGACCCAAAATATAAATCTAAAGCACATAGACATAGGATAAAAGGTATAGACGGGGCATGGTAATAATAATCGCGGGGGCAGCTTGTGGCGAGCTGACGGTGAGTGGCGACACCGCGGACCCCTATTCCAGAGGGCCCTTTCCATCTGGCCCTCGCCTCTGTGCTTGCCTTAACTGGCCGGCCAGAGTGGAGTCGCAAGAGCAGGACCTATGCTCTAGGTTGGAAGTGTAAAATGTCATAACGCCGGCGGCCTGCTGAACGGAACACCGGGATCTGGCTACCGCAGACGCACCTCTCGACAACCTCACAGCCACTCTCAAGTGTTGCGCCGTTGTCGCATCGTGCGTGCGGCCAATGCGGGGCCCACTCAATTGAGTTGGCGAGTCACCACCTGCCTTTTACAATTTTGAGACTGATTGTCACGGCAAGTGTCCGCTAGTCTCCTCCCATAACCCAGTATCCAGTCCATCCAACATTCACATCCATAGCCTATGACCTTAGTTTCCATCGCAGCAAAGTGCTGCACTGTAATATTCTTTGCACCTGGCGGGGACCATCTCCGGATGTATCATATTGTGCGCTCGGGGATGGTATCCGCCACGTGTTGTATCCCTTGCTTTTAGATTAAATTGTCTTAAAAGGCGTCTACGCTGTTGGCTTCGGCCCCACGCAGGCCTACCAAAGGTCCGGGGCCCCATAGTCCCGAGATATGGAAAAGACATACAAATAAAAATAATTGATATTATTGTAATTAATTAAAAACATACAAAGTCATATATTTTGTTTACCTTATTAACTACTTCCGGGTGAAAAGTAATGTTTGACGTAACCGTATCTTTACTGGGTTAAGAAGTGATTATCGTCATTTATGTATCTATCACTTACGGGGGTACGCGTGTTCGGGCTCTAGTTAATGCTTGCTTTGAGATATACCTAGCAAGAAAGCGACGAAACACGCGTAAATAGGAACTCCAGTCCAAAACGTTTGTTACGTCCTTATCAGTCGCACTTGCAATTTCGTGCAGCAAAGAGTGGGATACAATAGGTAACGGATGGTATAGAAAATTCCCTAAAAATACCCCCAAAAATTTTAAGCCCCTAAAAAAACCCCACGTTCCTCATTTACCCCCTAAATCTAGGGGGAAAAACCCCAAGTTGGCAACCCTGAGTGGAACGACCACAGACAGAGAGGTCAGAGAGTCATAGACTAGACTACACTACACTGGCAGTGATGACAGCTCATTGACAGCTACTAGCTAGCTAAAAGCGGTATTAGACATTGCAACCTGCAGGGCTCAATCTGTCAGGTTGGAAGGTGTAATTAAAAGATAGGGCCCGTAGGGAGCTGAAGGAGAGGAAGGGAGAGGCAGGATACACAACAGATGCCGCTTTAAACGGCTATTAGACATTGCAACCTGCAGGGCCCAATCTGTCAGGTTGGTAGTAGGTGTAATTAAGGTCCGTAGGGAGCTGAAGGAGGGGCAGGGTACACAACAGATTGGGCCCTGCAGGTTGCAATGTCTAATACCGTTTTAAGGCTCTCTACAGACGTAAGCGACTAGTCACCTGCGATTTTTAATACATTGCGGTTTTTCTTCCATCGATTGATTTCGTTGCACCTACCTAAACGGCAACGTCTCGAAATGGCGCGCGAGTTTTGTGTCAAAATTGCTCCGATTATAGAGGCCATTAAGACCTCTACAAACGTAAGCAACTAGTCAAACAATTAGAACGAGATAGAACTATGGTTAGAGTGAGAGATAAGCTGTCAAAATGGTCATACAAAAACGGCTAACGGCTATTAGACATTGACAACCTACAGATCAACCTGACAGATTGCCCTGTAGGTTGCAATGTCTAAAAGCGGTAGTAGACATTGCAACCTGCAGGGCCCAACCTGTCAAGTTGGTAGGTGTAATTAGAGGTAGGGTCCGTAGGGAGCCGAAGGACAGGGAGAGGCAGGGTACACAACAGATTGGGCCCTGCAGGTTGCAATATCTAATAGCCGTTTTAACTGACGTCACACTTGATTGACTAGTCGCTGACGTCTGTTGAGGCCTTTATGGACACCAGGCACATTTTATATTTTCGCAACTCTTAGTTTTATCCAAAAAATATTTTTGAAGACCTCTGTTCTTTTTGAAAGACCTATTCGTTCATGGGTTGGGTAGGGTTGGTTGGGGCGAAAAAATTTCACCCCCACTTTATCTGTACGGGAGGTACCGTAATAAAAACATTTTTCCAGTTTTTATTCTACCACTTTATCGACGTGATTAATGCACATAGGTACTCATACCAAATTTCAGCTTTCTGCTAGTGCTAAAAGCGGTATTACACATTGCAACCTGCAGGGCCCAATCTGTCAGGTTGGAAGGTGTAATTGAAGGTAGGGCCCGTAGGGAGCTGAAGGAGGGGCAGGAAGAGGCAGGGTACACAACAGATTGGGCCCTGCAGGTTGCAATGTGTAATACCGCTTTAAAAGCTATGTTACACTTTACGTTTTTAAGGGTGGGTTGCACCACGCACAATAATTAACAGACTCATCAACGTTATATGGCGACGGAGTTGTCATCCCATAGAAAACTGTCAAACTTTTCATACAAGATTTTTTTACGATTACGTTTACGTTCACAGACAGTTTGGTGATTGGTGCAACCGGCCCTTAGTGTCCTAACTAGGATCCTAATTAGGATCCCTAACTTTTTCCAATAGTAAGTACATTTACTTGCTTAATGCGGTTACACTTGACTAAATTTAGAAACTAACTCATTTAGGAAGCTAACTAGGACAAGTGTAAAGTGTAAATAGGGCTTTAACGGTCACTGAGCCAGACCGCGAACAGGATCGGATGAGCCGTTTTTGAATTATCACTTAAAAACGCGTAGTTAAAGGATGTAAGATCCGCATAGTAAAATGCTGTAACCGCCGCCTTATTGTAACAGGCCAGCAACTACGGAACCCTATACTGAGCATGGCCCGACATGCTCTTGGCCGTATTTTTTATAGGTATACTTAATAGCTTACATTTGTCCTGTGGTGGTGGGGTGAATTTTTTTGTATTATACTCGTTAGCAAAGTTTGTTTAACCTCTATTGCCTAGAGGCCCTCGCATGCTCAATATTCTATTTTTTGAACCAGTCGTTAAAGCGGTATTACACATTGCAACCTGCAGGGCCCAATCTGTTGTGTACCCTGCCTCTTCCTACCCCTCCTTCAGCTCCCTACGGGCCCTACCTTCAATTACACCTTCCAACCTGACAGATTGGGCCCTGCAGGTTGCAATGTGTAATACCGCTTTTACGCTCGTGGCTCAATTTTAAGGGTCACCACATACCTAGCGGTTTTCCTCGCGGAATTACCGGAAGTAGCGGAAATTCATAGACAAAATGCTTAATTTGTCTATGGTAGCGGAAATTTGTCTATGGCTTCCATACAAATAATCTGCTACCATAGACAAATTTCCGCTACCATAGACAAATTTCCGCTACTTCCGGTAATTCCGCGAGGAAAACCGCTACGTGTGTGGCGACCCTAAGGGACACTGCTATACGACGGAACGAGATCGCAATATCGCTTGCTCCCTCTACCGCATATCTGCAACCCTTAGATTGGTCTACGTTGGCCCAATGCGTGGATCAGGTATACATACCTACTTGTAGGTCACCTCCACCAGGCGGTGGTGCCGCTGGCTTCGGATCCAGTTGGTGATCCTCCAGCATTTTCACTGGGCGCTCCTGCCCCAATAAGCCCAATTCGTCAATCTCCGGCATTTGTACTGAGCGTTCCTCTTGTGCTACATGGCCATCTTTGACGTCATTTGCGTGATACCTCGTATCCAATCTGGCTAATATCTCGTCTAATTTAAATTGGCATTCGGATATTTTTACCTCCATTGGTTCTAGTGCTTTTTCGATTAGTTTTTCGATGGCTTGTAAGGTGGTAACTCTTGCCATGTTTATTCCAATATTATAATTTGTGATAGATGGAATTTACCTACATGCGAGCGAGGTTGAGGCGCGGGAAGCTTCGATTTGTAGGAGCTACCACGTTTGAAACAGATTTTTTGGATAATCCTGCCGTATATACATTGATACAGAAGTTTTATAAATAGTCATCAACCAAATCCGTCATCATAATGTTTTGAAGGATAACACAGGATGACATTTTGAGTCAAATCCAAGTCTGTTCATAGCACGTTCATAGACTCTACGACATCGTTAGAATCGTAGAAGATTAGGATACAAAAGCATGCAACTAACGACCCTATGACATGGACGAAATGATTTATTGTAATAGTTTTAATAAATAGGAAAAAATGCGTATGGTGAAAGTGATCGACAGAGAATTGAAGTATAGATGACAATCTATACTTCAATTCTGAGATGACTCCATAGATTAATATGTATATAACTGAGATAGATGGGCAACTCGACGGCTCCTACTTGCAGCAGCTAGAGCCGCCATCTAGTTTTATAGTGCTACATTTAATCCCGTTACAAGGGAACGGGAGACGGGGTTTAAGGGGTGAGGGGGACGGGGGTAGACCCCGTCCCCCTCGCCCCTTCCTGACAGCCATTTGGCGGGAAATCTAAGTTTGGACGTCCTGTAAAGAAAACTAAGTTTATGTCAAATGCAAACAATATTTATTGTACATATTAAATTAGGTAGGTACATGCTTTTCACAATTAGTACACAATTTAGCAATATTACATTACATATTGACGCTTATAAGTAGGTACCTACATAGGTTAATACTTAATATCTAACAAAAACCTAACAAGCGGAAGTCTCTTTCTAACCTTATGTATTAGATAGAGACTTCCGCTTGTAAATTGTCAATTGTAGCTTTATTAATTACTTTAATTAGGCCACAGGCCATCGGTTCCGTAAATTCTGGCTCGTCACAATAAATACACACAATACTATGGACAAAACCATGAGCAGGAAATATTTATGCGGCATTGTAGTATATATTTATATAAGTAGTTATATCGTCGCTTAGTACCCATAGTACAAGCTTTGCTTGGTTTGGGCCTATGTGGATTAATGAATATTTTGTTATTTTTCAACCGACTTCAATTTCGATGGAGGGGATATCCAATATCCAGGTTCTCAATTTGTCGGGATCTTTGCTTTTGCTTTTTTTTATGTATGTACTTACACCGATTATTCGACCTCAATTTTCATACAAACAAAATATATTCATTTAGCATACGGCTGAAAAACATAAGAAACGTTTTTTATAACAACAAAATTCATAATTTTATATGTCATATCATAACGATTAATTTGCATAATGCTCATGCATGCATGTTTAACAAAATTCACTTGCCCGGTCCATAATGGCAGTATTTTTTTGGTATGAACACTATGAACACAGTGTAGGTATGATTCTCATATTTAGTTATAGCAATCAAAATATAACAAGTGGCATCCCACAAGACACAACATTATAATAAAACTATGTACCTATATAATACAAATGGGCGTATCACAAAATTTACAAGTCACAAAATGAAAGACGTAATTTAGAATTGCCTATTTCACAAGGAAAAATCCATAACTTGTAAACAATTATGAGTCATGAATTAGTTACCTATGGATTTTTCCTTGTAATTTATTGTACATGTTTTTGCTTCGGAACGGTGTCAAAATTATACCATAAATTAATTCGGCATCCCTGATTTATACGAATACGATACCAAACTTTGCCCTAGTAGCTGTCAAGATAAAGCCTCTACTAAAAATTTACATCAAAAATATTGGTGGCTCCACTTCTCAAATCCATCCTTGGACCCCAAGGAATAATCATGCCATAATAAGTCGATATGTTGTGTCGCAACTAAGACAATTAAACGTAATATAGCGCAAAATATTTTTTTTTTCTTATTACAATTTCAGAACTTAGTAACTGTTAATACTTATAAATAAAAATGGTCAATTTTTACAAATGTGTAAATTGTTGCGACAATTCTACAATTCAGCGTAGGTAAACTCGGATAAATCCATATGTCAGATTATGCGACTTTGGTACAGTCGCCATCAGATATATCGGAGCAGCCAAGGTGGTCATAAATATCTAAGGACAACGCCTCTATTGTCATTGTCAATAAGGCGATAAAGTGCATGTTCAGATTTTTTTGAGTACCGTGGCCGCTCCGATATATTTTTACAACTTTGTGTGAACAGATTAAATACGGAAGTATTACAGTTTAATAAGTAAATTAAGTAGCCGATCCCTTGCTTCCGGTGTTAATGTTAATAAGTAACGCAACGCATGCCTCCCGCAAAACGTCTTCTGGGCACATTTCTACGATGTGTTGCACAGTTTGCATTGAGTCGTACTCTGCTGTCGGTGACAGGCCTCGTCTGTGTAGGTGGTAGTTACAGCGCCCTTCTCACGTCCGGATGCGGTTTATGGTGACCCAAATTTTGCGTTGCTCGTCTCCTTAAGGCCAGTAGGCACTTTAAAGGCCTTCTACACGATCGGGACCAACCGCCAACCATCGTGTCCTTGGTCGGGTTGATATAAAAATGGACAGTGTAGAAAGCGGTTGACCCGACCGATTTGGTTGATGTCAACGGCCTTGGTTGGGAGCGCATCCCTCACGACAGTCTACGTCCGTGGTTGGTCCCAACCGTCTAGAACGCTGTCGGCCGACGGTAGCGGTTGGATGGTTGGTCCCGATCGTGTAGAAGGCCTTTTAGTGGGATCCATATCACAACAGAATTACCACTCTGTTCCTGCCACTGCTTCTTTCACTAAGCGGAGACGTTGAATGGTACTTTGCTTTGCCCCCGTAGTTGACAGTCAGACCAGATAGGTTTATGAGACTGTAGTCGCTCTCTGACCGGCGTTGTCGCCGTAATCCCGTGCAGCAGCCTGAGTTCGTTGATATCGGGTGATTCATTCAGTATATGATTCTTTGTTTCCTTTAGTTTTATTCAGGAAGTGGCCTTGGAGTGATGAGGTCAGCCAGCCTCGGTTCATTTTTTATGTTGCTACATCACCGTATTCTAGTGAGTTAATAAGCCGACTGAGTTATACCTAGAACATAAAATAAAAATTTTACTCGGAATTAATGACTTGTACAGTCAAGGTCTAATATATCGAGTAGACTTTTTTACCAAAGTATGTGTACGAGACCATATTGTTAAGGTATTAATCATTGAGGTAAGTACCACAATATGAAAAACACAAAAAAGTACACAAAAAGAGGCACAGTGAAAGGCGTCGCACATGCTGGCTTTTGTCGTTGACAGCCGGTCGTACTAAGGACATTGATAGTGACAAAGAACCAACAAAGCGCTTCGTTAAAACTAAACCTGCGTATTCCGGATAATTCGCTAGTTATTAGGTATTCCGTAAAAAAAGGAAGTCTATCGCTTAGACGTGACATCAACATAGAATCACCATGGGTCCATCAGTGAATTAGGTATTATGCTCGCGTGTTGATCCTAAATATATGTATATCTAGACAGGTTTAATTTTAACTATAAACTGATGTCAATTAAATATAAATGAGACAGTAAAATGATAATGTTTACGCAACACTACCTTAAGTCACGGAGCGAGTTCTTCGCTAACCCGTAGATACTGGAGCTTCGGCAACGGCATGTAAGTGTAGATAACGATGATTACATAAACCTGAAACAATATAGAATACTCTCATTTGTGGCTTTTTGGTACATAACCGTAAGTTGACTCCGTGGAAACTATCTAGTAAGATAGGAATGAGATCGATTGACATAAAAAAATAGCATTTTAGTCCCATACAAGTTTTGCACCTATGTTATGAATGTTTACTATACAGGATAAATTTTCTAAACGGCAGCAAACTATGAGGGCAGCTGTTAGATCTCGTAATGCTATGTGCAAATGGTTTTAGATGACGACGATCTTTGTCTGTTGGCTGCTTTACATGATGGGCCATCAAAGGGACACAGCTATAAAACGAAACGAGATTCAACGTCATTTTCAATCAATGTTAATCTGACAACGACTCCACATCACTTACCCTCCAGTTTTGAATGTACCTGGCTAGATTTGGGGATGCAAAGGTTAAATCCAAAACTTCCTTCCTAGCCCTAGTGACAAAGGTTGGTTCACACCCTAACTTAAGAATTTGGAAGTTATTGCATAGAAGAAAGTCATTAAGTAACTCACCCCTATCATTGATGTCGGAGCTTCCCCAGTTGATGTGGTGGGCTGGGCGTAAGCGTCACATCCCACCAGTAATTCTGCTTTGTGTCTGCGGGCGTAGTCGGCCACGGCAGTGAGTTCTGCAGAGGGGTCAGTTCTATCTCCAGGGAGGTAAGCTGAGCAAAGTAAGACCCTCTGCCCGCTCCATCCCTTAAGGTTTACATACGCTGCTACCAGGTCGTCTGTGCATAACTCTGGAACAGGTGGAAAGTCAATGTTCTTGCCAAACGCAATACATGCTCTAGGCTTAGTTGTGGTTGAGTTTCGCACCCAAGTCTTGCGAGGTCGACGCACAGTGGATCGAAATGACAAAAAAATGGACATTCGCATTTTTTTTTAAAACTCTTTTTAAAAAATTCTTTTCGGTTGAAAAAGATGTAAGGAATAAAAAATGTTATGTAAAAAAAATTCTAAATAAGGCTTATTTAAAGTAGAAAAAAAAAAATCTGTTTTTCTTGTATGAAACTGAAAAATAGGTATCTTGTTATGAGAAAACCGTTACCGATCCCGCTTTCTAACCTTTAGAATATTATCCTCCTTCTTAAAAACAGACGTAAATAGTAAACAGCTTATCTCGGTAGGTGCCCGTTTTTTATATACCTATTTTTCAGTTTCATACAAGAAAAACAGATTTAATTTTTTTCTGCTTTAAATAGGTAAGCCTTATTTTGAAAAAAAAATATATAACATTTATTATTCCTTACATCATTTTCAACCGAAAAGCATTTTTTCACTTCTCATGCTCTTAAAATGTTGCTTTAGTCTCTGCAGATCGGAACTAAAACTCTTTATAATCTCTAGGGACTAAAACATTATTTTGTTTAATTTACTTTGGAAACCCCTAAACAGCCACTCACGGTGTTTATGAATGGACGATTACCGCCCTTTTTAGTGATTGTGCATAGACAATTTTGGACCACGCATATAACCTCAAAATGACAACTGTGCGAAAATATTAAACAAACTCGATAAAAAAAAAAACCGCCCAACAAATTTTATTGATAATTTCAATTTTTGCCATTATAAATAATGAGATTTTGTGTAGAATGTCGTAATTTTTTCCTCGCATTCAAAGTGAAAAGTAGAGTGTTTAACGCGAGTCTAAACAACCATAATGATCCTCGAACTATATCCAAAACTAAACATCTCATACCATTATGGCTTGTTTTAGTCCCTTGTTGAACAATCTACTACATATTTTTAATTGAGTTTAAAAAAAAATGCGAATGTCCATTTTTTTGTCATTACGATCCACTGTGCGACGTGTCCTGCAAGCCGGTTTACAATAATTTAATCTTTTGGTAGCAGATTTTTTGTATGGAAGCCATAGACAAATTCCCGCTACCATAGACAAATTAAGCATTTTGTCTATGAATTTCCGCTACTTCCGCTGATTCCGCGAGGAATCCCGCTAGGTGTGTGGTGACCCTTAGAGCGTTTTCACATTATCCTACACGATATCGGATGTCGGACCGATAAATAATGTCGGACGACATCCTACATCCTTCCGACACCCTGCATCCGATAAATAATGTCGGACGACACGGAGGTCCTATAGACGTTACAATTTATCAGGCCTCTACAGACGACAGCGATATGACGAGATTGACGAGGCAACAGTGCAATCAATTAACATATTTTTTGTTTTGTTTTAGGTTGTTCTTATCTCATGAGCTCAGCGGTGTTTGTCGAGTAAATGGAGTCTGGACTTACTAACTTCTTCCGATAATGCCAAACACCACCTTCACCTTTACCAGGATATTCTACTGATGAAAAATTAAGACTAACTTCAGTTTTGCTATGATATTTTTTTATAGAACTAAGACTGCCTTAACCCGTGCCGACATTATCCTACTGATACAATACCAAGCATGGCTCCTCCTATATCAGGAAGCATACTAAGCACAAATGTATAAAGTGAAAGTAAATATGATTTAACAATAACGTCTTTTATTTTCGTCTAGGGGGGTGTGAAAAGCAGTATGTGTCACATAGGAGCAAAATTATTTTCACCTTGGGCGTTAACACTTGAATCCCTCACTACGCTCAGGAGTCTATTTTAGAATCCCTCGCTGCGCTCGGGATTCTATTATAGACTCCGTCGCTTCGTTTGGGATTCAATGTGCGCCCTCGCCGTAAATATTTCATTTTGCTCCCTTGTTACACAATCTACTATTTTCTTATACACTCAAGTCTTACCTTGGATAGGTGAGGGCTTTGGATGCGCTGGAACAGCGTTACTACTGCATCCTGCAATATCCATTGGCAGTGGCACATCTGCAAAATATTCACACTTGGAATGGAAGTAAATCACAGGACTTATATATATGTCTACCTGTATGAGAAACGAATCTCTTTGTGTGGAAATGTCTATGGAAAGTGACATGCATTCATTGTTCTTGTGTGTATGCATCAGCCTATTAACACGGCGGTATGCATGGGGTTAGATAGTCAGGTTTTTCTTATAGACTCAAGTCTTACCTTGGACAGGCGAGGGCTTTGGATGCGCTGGAACAGCGTTACTACTGCATCCTGCAATATCCATTGGCAGTGGCACATCTGCAAAATATTCACACTTGGAATGGAAGTAAATCACAGGACTTATATATATGTCTACCTGTATGAGAAACGAATCTCTTTGTGTGGAAATGTCTATGGAAAGTGACATGCATTCATTGTTCTTGTGTGTATGCATCAGCCTATTAACACGGCGGTATGCATGGGGTTAGATAGTCAGGTTTTTCTTATAGACTCAAGTCTTACCTTGGACAGGCGAGGGCTTTGGATGCGCTGGAACAGCGTTACTACTGCATCCTGCAATATCCATTGGCAGTGGCACATCTGCAAAATATTCACACTTGGAATGGAAGTAAATCACAGGACTTATATATATGTCTACCTGTATGAGAAACGAATTTCTTTGTGTGAAAATGTCTGTGGAAAGTGTCCAGCATTCATTGTTCTTGTGTGTATGCATCAGCCTATTAACACGGCGGTATGCATAGGGTTAGATAGTCAGGTTTTTCTTCTAGATTCAAGTCTTACTTTGGATAGGCGAGGGCTTTGGATGCGCTGGAACAGCATTACTACTGCATCCTGCAATATCCATTGGCAGTGGCACATCTGCAAAATATTCACACTTGGAATGGAAGTAAATCATAGGACTTATATATATGTCTACCTGTATGAGAAACGAATCTCTTTGTGTGGAAATGTCTATGGAAAGTGACCTGCATTCATTGTTCTTGAGTGTATGCATCAGCCTATTAACACGGCGGTATGCATGGGGTTAGATAGTCGGGTTTTTCTTATAGACTCAAGTCTTACCTTGGACAGGCGAGGGCTTTGGATGCGCTGGAACAGCGTTACTACTGCATCCTGCAATATCCATTGGCAGTGGCACATCTGCAAAATATTCACACTTGGAATGGAAGTAAATCATAGGACTTATATATATGTCTACCTGTATGAGAAACGAATCTCTTTGTGTGGAAATGTCTATGGAAAGTGACCTGCATTCATTGTTCTTGAGTGTATGCATCAGCCTATTAACACGGCGGTATGCATGGGGTTAGATAGTCAGGTTTTTCTTATAGACTCAAGTCTTACCTTGGACAGGCGAGGGCTTTGGATGCGCTGGAACAGCGTTACTACTGCATCCTGCAATATCCATTGGCAGTGGCACATCTGCAAAATATTCACACTTGGAATGGAAGTAAATCATAGGACTTATATATATGTCTACCTGTATGAGAAACGAATCTCTTTGTGTGTAAATGTCTATGGAAAGTGACCTGCATTCATTGTTCTTGTGTGTATGCATCAGCCTATTAACACGGCGGTATGCATGGGGTTAGATAGTCAGGTTTTTCTTATAGACTCAAGTCTTACCTTGGATAGGTGAGGGCTTTGGATGCGCTGGAACAGCGTTACTACTGCATCCTGCAATATCCATTGGCAGTGGCACATCTGCAAAATATTCACACTTGGAATGGAAGTAAATCACAGGACTTATATATATGTCTACCTGTATGAAAAACGAATTTCTTTGTGTGTACATGTCTATGGAAAGTGTCCTGCATTCATTGTACTTGTGTGTATGCATCAGCCTATTAACACGGCGGTATGCATGGGGTTAGATAGTCAGGTTTTTCTTATATACTCAAGTCTTACTTTGGACAGGCGAGGGCTTTGGAGGCACGGGAATAGCGTTACTGCATGCTGCTGCGATTGTCACATCCATTAGTAGTGGAACATCTACAAAATATTTATAGAAGAAAATCATAGGATTCATATGTCTACCTGTGTGAAAAACGGATTTCTTTATATGGAAATGTATATGGAAAGTGTCCCGCATTCATTATTCTTCTATGAATTGAATTATGAATTACGGCATTTCAGTACATTTTATCATTTAAAGATAACAAACTCGCAGGTTTGATTTAATTATATTCTGAGGAGCCGGCACACTTGCACAGAGGAGCAACCACTCTTCCTATACCCGTAGCAATGCTGAATTAATATGCCACGTCAGAATCATGTGGAGGTCAGTATGGATTGATTGCACATACCGTATTAGATTCATTCATTAATTTCGACCATGCGTTAAACTGTTAAGCAAGTAAGCACAGAAAGTATAACCATGGCATGCGCCTTATGTAAATATACATATACCTATAGTCATGGTTCTCACATTTCATCAAAATTAGATTAGTAGTTTAGACGTGAAAGTGTAGCAGATAGAATCAAATTAACCTGTTGCATTCTTAGTACCGATGATTTGTTAAGTTTAGACCTGAAGCTGATTTTACCGGTATTGTACCGCATATTAATAATATTCATTTTATCCTTTTTGAAGTATCTCACAGGTACCTTGACATAATGCTGAGTGGAGACCATTTCAGTGACGTCTTTAAAACTGTTTATTGCTAATTGTGTATTAGTCTTAAGTTATTTTGTAGCGTCATGAATAAATTTATTTTCTTTCTTCGTTCTTTCTTATAATCGGACAACGAGTCTCGAATAATCGGTAAAGAGATATAAAAAAAGTTCTTAATACACCCATTTAATCTAAGGAAACTTCCTCGTACCTACTTATCATATGTGGACTTCATCATTATACTCTATCAAATTGGTGGTTTTCGAGAGTAAATGCTTAAGTTGCTAAAGAAAACACCCAAATCACCATATGATACACGTGCCTTTAAAAATTTAGGAGTAGGTACCTTGAATTCAATTCCTCATGGATCCCATTATCAGAACAGCACCAGATTAATATGGGAAAGTGGTCCCTTGTAAATAATTAATATCAAACAATAATTTTTAACAAAAAAAGAACCGACTTCACTTAGGATCCGCTTTTCCAAATGGAAATGACCGGGTTGCAGTAAAAAATACTGAAATCACTATAGGTGTGCTTATAATAGTTGAAGAGTTGCCTCGATTTCTCCAGGATCCCATCATCAGATCCGAACCTGGTTACAATGGGACCAACTGTGAAGTATACTCTT
The DNA here is from genome assembly GCA_911728535.1 of Pammene fasciana. Taxonomy (NCBI): domain Eukaryota; kingdom Metazoa; phylum Arthropoda; class Insecta; order Lepidoptera; family Tortricidae; genus Pammene; species Pammene fasciana. The sequence goes on from OU452292.1 coordinate 11,637,037, forward strand.
TCAAACAAAAAAAGAATTTTTCAAATCGGCTCAGCCGTTTTCGAATCATACGTGAACATACCTACATAAAAACAGACAGACAGACGGACAACAAAGTGATCCTATAAGGGTTCCGTTTTTTCCTTTCGAGGTACGGAACCCCAAAAAATATCAAAAATAACAAGCAAAGATCCCGACGAATTGAGAACCTCCTCCTTCGAAATCTTGAAGTCTGTTGAAAAATAGAATTAGTCAAATGGAACCACGGGTCTCGAAGTAATCGGTAAGTAAGAGCATGTTGGGTTAGGCTCAGTGTAAGGTTCTGTAGTTGCCGGCCTGTTACAATTCAATATTCATTAAATCAAAAGGTTGTTTCTTACGGGAAATTTTGCAGCGCTTACGTCATTTCATTTACGTCCTTTCACTATGGGTTTTTGAGTGAAAACTAAAACATGCGAAATTATAAGGGACTACGGAATCCTAAAAAACACCAAACCTCCTCCTTCTATGGAATTTAAGTCGATTAAGAAGTAGCAAATGCGCGGTCTCCCTAATACCTATTTACCTATTACTTATGTTAAAGGTACTTAAGTTAGTAACAGGACACTTTACCACGAGCTGGGGCAGTATGCGTTCTTGATCTTCCTGATGACGGAAATTGAAGTCCTGATGAAAAAATAAAAACACGTAGTTATTGGCAATAATGAGTCAATGAGTAGGTGTGATTTTCAGATAACAACGGCAAAGATTCTTATGTCACTTACCTTACAACAGCGCGGGATTTCGCGTAATTAAATATATGGACATGACTATAATATTTTATTTAAGCTAGTAATGTCCATATTAAAATTACTATAAGAAGCCGGGTTTCTATAATATGGTGTTGCACGGTCAGTGCTGACGCATTACAGGTTATTTTTGGGTTTTGCCTGCTCCTTTTTAGAAGTTGGATAATATGTTGTCTGGGCCATACCTGTACAGTATCTACAGTCACTTCACAACTTTCCTTTGCTGACTTTATAATTAAAAAAAAACATACATACAGAGATGTTTTCCCATAAATTCATGGTTGATAGAAAAGGAAAACAAGGTAAGCCACTTATCACACGATAAAATATTATTTCAGAAATTCATTTTCACTGAAATATAAGTAACTTAACGATATTTTTACTTAAAAATGAACGAACGAACAAGTTGATGTGTATAAATTGACAATAAATGTATGTAGTTGTTCTTTTATTCTATTGACTTCGAACTTAGGTAACTTGATCTTTTTTAGACTTCTTATTTTTGCACTGAAATCCCGCCTTTTGTCAACGTTGGTTCAAATGCATTAAAAAATAATGACACCTTACCTTATTCATCCCATAGCCTCAATCGTTTTGACACTTAATGGCCAATGGGAACAATCCTAGTTTTTCTAATTTACTCATGAACAGACATTATAGCTACCACTGAACCGCTGGAAGCCTGGCGGTAAGACGTCCGTCTTTCAATCCGGAGGTTTCGGGTTCAAACCCTGATCGAATGCCTTTTTATGAATTCTTGTACAAAAATAATTTGATAGTTTATTTATTGGATTTACTTATTCGCCACTTTTTGATGAAGGAAAATATCGTGAGGAAAGCAGAAGTCCTTCTAGGTTGAAGAATAACAGACACGGCAGACACTTTCGTCAAAACTAGCGCTCACGCCAATTCATGGGTTGCCGATGGTACCCAGGCTCAAAGGAACCGTAGTAGAAAACTGCGACAAATGTTAGAAGAATTATGGGGATGGTGATCCTATCTAAAGCGACCGCCCTGGCTGGTCGAAGGTTGGTGTCATTTGTTTTTAATTTGTGATGGAATAGAGAATACTTTACTTTCTTACTTATATACAATCATACATGCATACTTATATTTCAATCAACGCTAAATCGATAATCATTGCACTTGGTAGAAAATAGTTTTCCTCCACATGGGTCAGCTTTCCGTCCATAGGTACTTATTTTTATATTTATATTCAATTAATGTTCTCTAAAATAAATGCTTAATATTAAATGCTCAGGATTCAGGTTTTGCGCCCGGGTATATCCTTAAACTACGCCCGGATACGGGTAATATGTCCTTAAACTAGGTTCAGAAGAGAGGTATGGGTACTGCGAATGTCATCTCGCTTTGTATTGTAGGGCACAGCACAGCGAATGTAATCTCGCTCAAATCTGGAGCAAAGCCCGACTGGGGAAGTACCTCCACCTTACAGAAAAATGTTGTGTTGCTGCTGATGAATAAGGTCGCCTCAGAGGACCCAGTGTGTTGACGATGAGGGACTCACTTATTTCTTTAGCTGTCAACACAGTGAATCCTTCTTTGGAGTTGCAGGCGTCCATAGGCTACGGTAGTACGGCTTACCATCAGGCGGGCGGTATGCTTGTTTGCCACCATCGTGGTATTAATGAAAAAAAGGGGGTCGGTAAACTGGACCTGAACGGGAAACGAGCACAATCACCCTACACTGTTTTCTGCAAATAAATAGACTATTGGTTAAAAATACCAACTGTTGGTAATAGGCTAGATGAATGTTTTTCATGCATGGTATCAATCGATTCGTTTTGTTATGAGGATCAAATGTCTATATGGGGCCAATTGCCTTAAATCAATATAAAAGACAGGAAAAAGACTTACCCGCTTATTCATAAACGTATTGCAAACGTCATTTAACTAAATCATCTTTTGTCCTTATCCGTCACATTGACAGTTGTGTTTGTTAGAAACAGACAAAATACATTTTAACTAAATGAGGTTTGAAACACGTTTATGAATAAGCGGGTTAAAGTCTGAGATTTGCATTTGTTTCTCAAAACGCTCCTAACAAAATGATATAAAGCCTTGACGTCACGGCTTCATATTTGCCCTGTTTAAAGTATGGAAAAATTATGAAATTGCTATTTTTACAGTGAAATGTTGAGTTTACGTATATGGTTGCTATACAATTTATTTCACAATAAAATGTTAGAAATCGAATGGTATCATTGGTTTTTTAAATTTCGTACTTTCAATAATCGAAAAAATTTGAATCTTTGAAGCCCGATATCTTTGGACCATTTCAATAGATTTTTTTAATGTTTACTTTATTTGGATATTTTGATCATTTTGCATCCTATCAACTAAATTTCATTGCATAATTCAACATGTGTCATCACCCCTATTCTAGAAGCATCGGGGTATATAGCTGGTAATACTACTTATTGACCTGTTTTCTTTGTAATGAAGGCTCTAATAATCAGGTGCAGACTAAATATCACCTGAATGAACAACCAACAATGTAATTCAAACAAATCATTTATTTGCTTGTAATTAACATTATAGCGTTCAAACTAACCTGGCAAATGAAGCGTCGGGATAGCCAATCGGTTGAGGCGCCCATTGGGATAGGTATATTTGGCCTCAAAATGGCGATGGCACACCCGCGCATTATTGTAAATAACCGTGTCCGCCTTGCCAACAATATTCCCGCCGATCCTAAGAACCCACGTTCGGAACCTTTCAATTTCCAAAGGGTTGTTGAGATTCACCGGATTTGGGAATGCATGCATTGCAATTCCTGAAACAAGCGTCATTTTTTTCGTTAAAATCTGTCCAGAAAGAAAAGTGTCGTAGAATGTATGAGCTCCCATATAAACCACAACACTTTTCTTTCCGGACACTTTCTTAGTTGATCCCGTCCACGCTCTATGGAAATTGATTATAGAAAACATTATATTATACTAGCCTTGTCCACGTTTTATTTCGCACAACGGCACGCAGCACTTTGGTGGCGACATATTTATGGTGATTATAACACTAAGTATGCGCCCAAAAACTAAGTAATTCTTTTAAATTGAAAACGTTAAATCTAGCCGTAAAACAAAGAAAGACAAGTTTGTCAAATTTGACTTCGCCGCCATGAAGACGCATTTTTTTTTTAAATTGTAACAAAAGTTGCCACAAAACCTAATACTTTATACTCGTCTTTTAAAATCATTTGTAATTCTTGGAGAAACAAACTTTTTAACTATTGAATCGTAATTATAGATTAAAATGCACGTAAAAAATATATTTCAATAATAAACAAATTTAACAAAACTTAAAAGCAGAATATATAAAACTGCTTCGTTTTTCAAACAGCCACACAGCCGTCAGGTGCCGTACAGCGCTATCTAGCGTAGTTTATGAAAACCATAATCACTGGTAGGCACCTATTGACTAGATGGCGCAGATATTAATAAATTTCAAGGCTCCTGTCATAGTTCTAAGAGACCATAGCATGGATGACTCTCTCTGAGCTTCAGTACTTCAATGCATTCAATTAGAAATCCTTTTCTAAACACAGAAACAGAGGTGATTAGATGAAGATTAGAAGTATAGAGATATAACGTATGAGATTGGTTAAGTAATGGATACGTAGTGTTTTAAGTAGGTACAGTCGCCAATATGTATCGTAGCGGCGAACGCCTCTATTATCAAGGCGATAAAGTGCATGTTCAATTTTTTTGGGTACTTTGGCCGCTCCGATTTATTTGATGGTGACTGTACATACACACGCACTGACACTGTCATCACTGTGTACTGTACAGTGATGACTTACGGCTCCGAAACGTGGTCTTTCACTATCGGCCTCATCTCAAAGCTCAAAGTCGCTCAACGAGCTATGGAGAGGGCTATGCTCGGAGTTTCTCTACGTGGTCGAATCAGAAATGAGGAGATCCGTAGACGAACTAAGGTTACCGACATAGCCCACAGGATTAGCAAGCTGAAGTGGCAATGGGCAGGCCACATTGCACGCAGAGCAGATGGCCGATGGGGTCGAAAAGTGCTCGAGTGGAGACCACGGACTAGCAAGCGCAGCGTAGGACGTCCATTCACAAGATGGACAGACGACCTTATAAAAGTCGCCGGAAGACGCTGGATGCAAGTCGCTTCCGACCGATACTTATGGAGGTCCAAAGGGGAGGCCTATGTTCAGCAGTGGACGTCTTATGGCTGAGATGATGATGATGATTATGACTGTACATCAGTGGCGGCGCGTCCATAGAACTTGATTCCCGTCGGCTTGCCTAAGTTTCGGGTGCCTGAGCAGTTTTCCTAGAGCTCACGAAGTAATTTTAAACCAAAATCAGCACCGCCTTGTCTAAGAAAAATTTTGACCCACTGCTGTAGTAATATTAGAAGTAGTTTTTGTTTGACGTTTTCGGTGCCATATAGTTTGCAGTAATTGCAGTTGTTAACCAATAATACTGCACTGCATAAGTATTACCTACTCGCAGGTGCAATGCTAAGAAGAAATTTCGGATAAAATACAGATATACTACTATTAGTAAGTAGGTATAGGTTCTTTAGATTAGAAATACACTCGGTTTTAACACGACTGGCGACGAAAGATGCTGTATTTTTATTAGAACTTACTATGTTCCAACTTTCAGCTGAGTTCCTGTAGTTCCTGTAAATCCTCATTGGATACTGCCGGCCCGGTTTCCGATAACATGCCCGACTCACATGAGGATCTCCAGTCTCCACCCTGCAGTGTTGTATATCCGGAAACGCGGCGCTAGCGGTATACCTACGCGTTGTTTCTGGCAGGCTTTCGTGAATGTCCTAGGTGAGTTTATTGTTTATTTAATATCTTATGAAACGTGAGCCGGCCAGCACATAGGATTGATAATAGGCAGGTACTTATATTGGCGAGTGAGGATAACTTTGGAACCCATTCTTGTAGGAATTAAAAAGCGGTTTCAAAAGAACTGTCCTATTAAACGTATACGACATTTCTTAGATGTTTCGTGCTAGCTCTTGTCAAACTATGTGGATTTCAAAGAGACTTTCCTATTTGAAACTTTTATAAAAAAAAACAATACACATTTTTAATACTTTTATTTTTTTACCACATTTAACCCCTTACCCACAACAAAAAAATTGTACCTACATTTACTTAGGGTCTGTTACATTGAAATCTGAGCAAGTTATAAATTTAAGCTGTCATAAAAACATCAGCATTCAATAGATACGTTTCGCAAAGATTCTTGTTGTCAAACTCCTGAAGAATCTCTTCATCTAGATATTGGTTGACGATAGCAGCAACGCGTAAATCGTCAGTAGCGTGAGTAAGCGGCGCGCGTAAGTCGTGTACTGCTAGCGGAAGACGCGTATAGCGCTGAAGCGGGTGCGGGGAAGCGGGCAGGGTATTCGGTGAGCGTAGCAATACTACACGGGATTGTAGCACGCGTGGTGTCGCCTGTAACAACGCTTTGGCTTCACGCGCTTGCATCACGCGCGCGTATGCGGCCTCGATGTGCGCTCGCGTATATTGAGCTGAATACGTGACGCGTCCGCGCAGTCCGCGTACAGTCGCATCCACCTTCTCTCGCCATGTACTAGCATTGCGAAGGGCAGTCTCCAGTTGGGGTGAAACGCTACCCATGAGCGCGCACATGTGCCGTGCCACTGCGTCCTGTAGTGCTTGCTCTGAGTCCTCGCCAGCACATGCTGTGTTGAGTTGCTCCTCTAGTACTGCTAAGAAATCCTCTGGGCCGCCACCCAGACAGAACACTGTGCCTGTCATGCCTGCAAGTCAAATATTAAGACTAGTACAAAAAATCTGTTAATATAGTGAAAAATTTACATTGGATATAATAGCATACGCACCAGGCGATGTTACATCAGCCTAGTCATCAGACGCTGGGATTTCTTTGGTTTCAAGTTGTTACTTGCTAGACATAGCTTTATGGGTATTACGAGTTTAACTGTTAAAATGTGTTTTGTTACCTTGGTCTTCAAGTATAGCAGCCATTTCTAGTGCGATTAGTACTCCCATCTCATAGCCTAAGAGATAAAACTTTTTGTCCTTATTGATCTGATTCAACAGAATCTGTAAAACAAATGAAAACATGTTCATTGCTTTTCCGGGTTTTCTCTGGGGCTTAAACCGTTTGAGTCCCGCCATCTTAGATTCTAACATCTATCTTGCTACAATTACACCAAACTCCCGTCTGTTAATCATAGCGAATCATGAGTTGTATATTTATTGTGTACCTTCACATATCTCGCAACCATCTCTTTATGAGACTCTCCAGGTCGGTCGAGTCCTGGCTGAAGCACGAAGGCCTGCAGCTTCAGCCGTTCGCACATAAGCCGGTAGCGATGGTGGTGGCCTTCGAGTCCAGGAATCACGCACAAAAATGGCAGGGTTGCTTGGATATTTAACTCGTCATCCCTCTACGAGTAAAAAAATATTTTTTTGATAGCCTTTTATTCTTTAATGTTGACACTTGCTAATAAGCACAAAGACTAAACCCCTCGTATGCTTTGACACGAATCCGTGCGTTGGAATTTAATCTATAATTTTAAATGTCAAGATCACTTTTTCAATGATCAAATTTGACAGGCAGCATATGATGGGTTAACTTAATCATATTTTTTACGTGCAAAAAAGAAAACAAAAACCCTGACACTGCTGCAAGTTTGGCATTGTGTTCGGCAGTGATCTAGTGGTCAAAAATACAAAGAATCAAGTTGTGACAAACACATTCCCAATTGAATCATAAATAAGAAAATAAATGTTGAGCATTTAAGGGTTTTGTAAAGATTTCCAGAATCCACCAGGTCTTTTGGCTGCAATAATAATGGGATTGGAAAATCCACAGAGGCTTCAAATAGTTCAAATTCAAAGGTCTTTGTTCAGCTAAGTACTTAGTTTCAAAATTTACCTGCTTATTTTAATTGTCTAATATGTTGCATGGATTAAAAATAATAACTTACCAACTCATTAGAGTGTGAATGCGTGGGTAGTGACACCAGCTCAATCGTGGCAAGTAGTTCCTCGGGGTCGACATAGGTAAAAAGAGCATTCAGACCCTCTTTGGCGGGGTACTCGCTTTCTTTAGACATGTCTTCGAATTCTCTTAATCTGCCGAATTTTAGATTCTTAAAACCACTTTCCAGTTATACCTTGTAACAGTACGTATTAGACAGTTGAGTTGATTTAGTTTTAGTACGTGCCTATATATTTAGTACCTAATTGTTATTGCTAGAAGGTATACTTGATTTATACAGGGTGGATTTTCTTTTTGGGTCAGTGAGGGCAGCTACCAGATCCCGTGCTGCTACGAGGAAATGGTCTTAGAAGACCTTCCCTCGATTTCAAATTAATGAAGGATTGCATTGCATTTACAAACTTTTCCCATACATTTACTATGGAGAAAATATGAAATTTTATTGACATTTTTCAATCACGCTAATCAGTCCTGTTACGTTTAAGGACAATAAAACTGTATTAGGACATTACAGTCAAAGCATTCAAAATATCAAAAAACGGGGATTTTAAAGCAGTAAATGTATGGAAAGAGTTTCTTAATTTTGTGGCTGTTTGGTACATTACCGTAAGTTGACCCCATGGAAACTATTGATACCGAATACGATTTGAATCGACTGTTTTGTTTATGGAGTTGCTTTCAGCTCAGGTGTGTTTTGTGCCGTAGGTACTTGACTTAGAAAGTTAGAAGATATTTTAAATATTTATTTAACACTTGACTTACTTTTCCACTGTCAAAAAAGGTATTTTGTCGTCATCAATACAAACATTATGCGCGTCCCTTAGTAAAATAGACACTGCTCGTGCTTTATCTGACGTAATGCCTAAATCTTGCAATGTTGCATTACTAGCCACAGAGTCTTTCAACAAAGGAATACCTGTAAAACAATATTTGTAAGTTAATAGTATTTTATACAATCGTGACATAATAAAGAGCTTTACAGTCGAGTACCGTGTTTAGGCCACGAAGCTTGCCGAGTGGCCTAAGTAAGGTACGAAATTGAAAAGCTCAATTATGTCACTATTGTATACAATACTTTTTCTACGAGCACTCAAATTAGGCAAGTCGGTTAGAATAGAGTTGAATAAATGCGTAACAATCTGCTGCCTCTATATTGTGTCGTGCGCCGCCCGGCCACGCTGTCGCGGTCGGGCGGCGCTCGACACCTGAGAGAACTTGTAAAGTAGTAATTATTTAAGATGTCGGAATATTACTAGGGATTTCTACCTACAATTTCGACACCTTTTTTAACAACATTTTTCATTTTATTTATTTTGTTATCTAAGCAAGAGCGACATTTTCCCTTAAAATTCTGAGTAAAATTTTGCGAGCCTATGTTTAGATATATTTGCACGACTTGCCAATGTTTTTATTTCACTGGTCGTTTGTATGCCAAAAATTAAAAATGTGAATAAATTCCGCTATTAATGATGCTAAATATAAAGCATTTGGTGAAAGTTTAACAAAATTATAAGGGATTGAATATTTTTCAATCACGCGTTCTCGTTTTGTATGAAAACTGAGGCCTATTTATCACTATGGTTAAGTAATATTCAAATAATTTTCTGTCACCAATTTTAGGTCTTAGCAATTATTTGGTCCTCTTCTTTCGATTCTGGAACCTTGTTATTGCTTTGTAATTTGTTTTGACCAATTTTTATGCAAATACAAAATACCAGCCGCAAATCGACTGCGAGTTGCGCAAAAAATATTTTCTTCCTTTTTACATTAGGGTATGTCTTGTGTAATATGTACGTATAAAAAATATTATTTTGATAGTAATTAATCATTAGGCAAAAGTTGTATAAGTAACATAGTTACGGATTAAATTATTTGGTACTTTATAAAGTTTTTTTTATCTTAATGTGTTCTTGTAAAAAAACTTTTCGGTACAGGCTTTAGGTGTCGAGCGCCTCCCGGCCACGCGGCGAATATGCGACCATCGAAATGTATGCGCTAGTAGTTCTCTGTACAAAGTCTCAATTCAAGCATTATAGTAGGCGAGTAGAAAAAACGTCTTGCAGTTCAGGTGAATCATTTTATTTGATTATCTAATTTAAAGATTTTGGAGAAGGAGAAGTTAGGAGAACATATCTCTATAAGATACAGCTAGAAAGAAAAAAAAAGCAAATACTTGGAGTAGTATTGGAATTACCAGACGTCGCTGCAATTTGACCCAGAAGAGTTTTGACTGTTGTTACGTGAGGGTGCGCGACAATGGCACATTTCTGTGAACATAAACCTTGTTCCACAGCCTTTGTTATATCTTTCGCATCCGTTAATTCCTAGAAGAAAATAGATAAAATTGTTTATAACAATCAAGGAGTTTTTCGGACAGTATTTCATTGTGTGGTCCTTAAAGGTACCTAGTTATTCATCCTCATAAATATACGCATTTGACTAATGCAGCCCTTGAAGGCCACATCTTGTATAAAGCCATAGAAGCTGAATATCATATAGTTCTACAATAATAACCTGTGGTATACGAAGCATCATTGCCGGCAATCGTTGGCTCGCTCTTGAAAAGCATGTCCGTTCGCCAACAGCATTGTTGATGCAAACAATAGCAAAATACCTGAAATTTCATAGGCATGATAGGAAATCAAATAAATTCAATATCAACATGTCTTGAAATCTGGAGGATAATTAGAGGATAAGAGTCTTGAAGTGATTCTGATTACTTCCCCTGTTAAATACTCAAACACGAAATATTACATACAATACGTACTTCATTGTAGGACACGTTTTTCTAGCCGCTATATCCAAATTTTCTACCAAGGTTTCATACATTTCTTGCTCCTGTTTGTTCATATTTTTATTGATCATTACAAATATGCCTTCAACTGGAGCCATGTGCCAGCTTTCATTCAGAAAACTACTTAATTTTTTGCTGCTTGTAAGTTCTTCTGTTGATATTTGTACTTTAACGCCTAAGGTTTCCCAAGTCCTGTGAATGGCGAAATTTCAGTGCGGGCAGTACATATTTCCTTACATTGCAAATATACAGTAAGTAATTAGTTTAGCTTTAAAATGTGACGTCCCACGGGTGAAAGTACCTTATGGCGGTTGGCGCTTACGTTGCGAAGCATCGCATTAGTATTGCAGCGTCGTTAGAAATAGCGTAAGCCCCAACCGCCATAAGGTACCTTTTCTCGTGGAATGTCACAAATGTGAATGTTTCTTAAATGATAGGGTCATTGCCCTTAGTGCTCTTAAATTTCAAACTGGCTCTTTTAAGTCTCCTCAAAACTAGCTTAAGTAATGAGCTGGTCAGTTGAAATGGGTGGATGATTACGTGAATCTGATAGTTCTAAAGTAAAATGAAATCATTACTTTAGTAACGTGTTTGTGGGTGGTGTTGGAAGGTTCAAATGCAGAACTCTGGCGCCACGTTTAATTAACATGTCGCCTAAGTGTATCGCTAGTCCTTCTTCATCGCTTATTAGTACTTGACAATGGTCGGGTGAACAGAAAAGTCTGTAAGCAAATTAAACAGTATATAGATAAATAAATATTTGGGGGACAAACTTGCTTACATTAATTACAAAGATTGACTGAACTCCAAATGATCAAATCAACCTACTAGGCAATGATAAATTTAATTGGAACATTTGGATAGATAAAAACAAACTGTTATATTATAAGATATAGGTACATAGGAAACGACCATAGGTTAGTAACAAAATATTCACGATAAACACACAAAAACATATATGCCCTATAAAATAAATACACACAAATACATAACTAAACCAGAGACTATGAAAATTGCGAAGCGTAATACCATATTACTTTCTTTCCTTGATCTTTACTTAAACACCATATCTTCTATTTCTAGTAAGATATTCTTTATGTTCAATTTCTGCAAGTAGGTATGCACATTATGTTCCTTATTAGATTAGCCCATAATATACTCCCAGTGGATCGTTTTCGATCAGTCCCCAAGGGCTACATACTTACTCGTAATTCCATTTCAATGTGTAGGAGCAAGTTTTTCAACAATGACGCATTGGGCATATATGAATTAAACTTTGCATAACAGTTAATATGTGTGCGTTACCTTGGGCATTCAGGACGGGGAAGTTCAGGCTGCAATCGCAAGAGTACCCTTCCACGATGACGGCTAGCAGATAGCAAGTGGAAAGCACGGGTAGCCTCTTCGGGCATAAAGGATACGCGTGAAAGTGGGCGAACATAGCCATCCTTGATACCGTGCGCTAGCATATCTTGTAGCTTCTGTAAACTTATTGGCACGTTAGTATCATACAGATTTATCCATGTTGACCGAGTAAGTGAAATGAGCGACGTCCAAGTTTCAACTTTGCCAAAAATTCTTTCGTATGTCCGGATATCTGGTCATACAATAAATCTCAACCGGCTCTTGTAAAATTTTGTGGGAGGGTTCGACACGTTATACTGTAAAGTAGATAGCTCACAAAACCACTAGGATTCTATGTGCTTAATAAATATGTCTAGCTTTGTACAACCTGCTTAACATTGATGTTTAAAAGATCGTCTTCCTCTCGCTCGAAATCTTAGTAAAACGGCTAAACGTTAACAATTTTTTTTTATATTTTCTCCCTTGCACGATTAGGACGTGTTGATATTTTTATCAATAAAATTTACCTTCCATTCGTTTTTATTCGGATGCTCGAATATGGATGCGAAGTCCACACTCATATATGTTCGTGCCCCTACCATGTAGCTCATACCAAACACATAGTTTTCTTGACTTTTGAGTGGGCTCGTGTCTAAAGTGATTCCGTCGGGTGCACAGCATTTCAAAAAAGCCTTGAAACAAAATCAAAATGTTCTTAACTGTTCTTAATATATACTTTGTATAATGCATTTGAGTATACTAAATACATACAAGTTATTACCGTTTTAATTTCACCCTGTCCACATGTTATTACGATATTGCATCCTTTGCCGTTAGTGTAGCTTAGCACTAAGTCTGCAAAGTTTTTATCCCGGGAAGAGCCAATATGATCTTCTGAAATTATCAAAGTATATGTGAGCATGCAAGACAGGCAAATAAAGAACGAAGGACTTTGGTCCAGGTTGACTTGAACCAAAGGAAATACCTTTAAAATACGCTCCATTATCCAATACATGGGAATGTATGAGCAAGCTACAACTACTCAAGAGCTTAGCAAGGTAGGGACCATTAGCAAGAGCAAGGTAGGGACAAATTATTTACGCAAAAAAACCTTTGGGTCGAAGTGTATTATATCCATAATCTCTAAACTTTAAAGGATAAGAAGAAGAACATGTATGATGATACTCCAACTAAAATAGCTAAACTATTTGAAGACATTCAACATACCTTTCAGCTGAGGATATAATTTCATCAGAAACCGTTTCTTTTTTATATCACTGACGGCGACAAAGACTTCGCAGTTTAGATGAAGAGCGATGGATATGATGGCTTGTCCCAAAGCACCAGCGCCTCCGTGGACAATGATACTCGTTCCTTGTTTCAGCTCAGTTTTAATGAACTGGAAAAGGATAAAGCTAAGTGCATATCGTTTTCATTTTGCGTGTAAAAATGTTAAAATCATGTGTCAATTTACAATTTCCCATTTCAAATACATTTAGGTATTGTTGTTTATCGTCGATGTAGGATAGAGGGTATAATTATGAAGCATTTAAAGATTAAGAAGAAGCAAGATGAACACCAATTAAATATCGCTTAAAATTATCATCCCAAAGAAAAAACTTAACTTACGAGACAATAGATGGCGTGAGCGTATGGTAGCGGCACGGTGGCTGCGTCCTCCAGGCTCCAATGATCTGGCACCGGCCACATCAGCTCAGGCTGTGCCAATACCCGATCGCTTATAGCACCACTTCGCACCACACCCATTACTTGCTGCCCGCTACAAAGTACAAAACGATACCTAGATGTACATTATACTTCCTTACATATACTTATAACCTTAATTGTTTGGAAGATTCAACAATTCCTTTACTTAGTGAATTATTTTTTAGTTAAGTATAGAGAATGCTTTTACATTAATTAAATTTTAAAACATTATTTTATTTCATATTTTCTGTTGAAGCATTCCATTACTCATATTAAAAATTACCATTCGGTCGTTCCACTGAAATCCATCCCATAAAACTTCTCTCTCTGGTTGTTTCCTTCAAATTCTATCTCACCGTAAGCTCGCATAACATCATTAAAATTGGGTCCGGCAAAATGTACCTAAAATGAATGTAGAATTTAAATTCTCACATCTTTCTCATAAAGGCACTTGTATTTGAAGGTGTAGGTAAAAAATGTTTAGTTCATATACCTTGACCGGGACACCGAGACCTTTACATCTATCCGTTTCAACCCAGTGAAGAGAATCCAAGTCTCCAATTTTTGCACTCTTTAAGGCTATACCACAATTTCTGCATACACTTTGTTGAAGAGACTCATAGTACTCTCCTCCCCATTCATCCTGATAAATCATTATTAATCATTATTACGATATCACAACAAGCAATCAAGTTAAATTGTGTTTACAAACTTACATGATTAACCATATTAAATGCCAGATCCAGCTCTGGAAGTGTTCCCATATTTAGGTTTTCAGATGTATTTTTGAATGTAAGTAGATATATTTGGTTGCGTTCTGATTCGCTCCTCCATTGTTTTGCCAATTCTTTAAGTCCTGATATCATAGGATATGGTGTAAGAACTATCATTCGGTGACGCGGTGGAAGATTGGTTCTCGCAGTTTGTAACATTGCAAGATCGGAGATAGTCCTGACAGTGAATGTGCTAGTTCCAATACTCAATGTTATTGGCCTCCATTTGACTAACTCTAGACGAGTTTTCTTAGAACTGTGAGCTGAAACAACACTGTATAATGCTGATGGCCGGATACAACATTTCTCGTCTAAGTCTTCAGCATTGATAACAAAACTATTTCGGCGTAACAGGCGGTACAAAATTTGACATAGCTGAAACAGGAAAAAACATTTTTGAGTTTGTTTTTAATTTTATTTGTTCAACAGTCATGGGGTCATGACATAAGTATTGTCTGTTATCAGTTATCAGTTATTTATCGCTTTCATAGGTATAATATAAGGTGGTACATTACATAGAATGTTCGGCTCAAGTACTTACATTATCATCCTTGGATAAATTTCTGACTATAACCAAATCAGCTTCTTTAACTGCATTGTCCGAAACTGCACTCGTATGCATATAACTTAAGTTTACCACAGTCCCAGAAACATCTTTTAAAGTAGAATCTATTTCTTTAAATATATAATGGTCTCCTCTTTTATCATAAACTTCAACAATATTAATTACATCTTTACCAATATTTTCGTCAACAATCTGTATAAACACTTGGAAGATATTTTCTATCTGTAACATAATTAATAAGTTTTTTTTTAAACATACGAGAAATACAATTTAAGTGCGTATAGTGCGTATAGGTATTAGGTTTATAAAAATTATAAACTTACATTTAAATCATGCACAGATTGAAATCGTGGTACAAAATTCAACGATTTCAACGCCAGTTTATTCACATCCGCAGGCATAATTTCACGAAATCGTATACCCTCCAGCAATATGCCCTCGCAACTGCAATAAAAATATGTATTGATACGGTGTTATGTGATAAAGATGACCATTTAGGAGCTAATCTCGAAAATAAAGTTAGATACGAAACAAGATGCCTACTACAAATGTTATAGTTGGATTAGGGATGTGATACTTAAGTATCATGATCAAGTTGATAAGGAGCTTCCTGGTTACAATCACTCAATAAATTAATTCTGAATATTTAACTAAGTTTATCAATACCTGGTGCTGTCTTGAATCACACATGTATTTGCTTTCATGACATTTAAGTCGTTGATTTGTATCTTTTTGTTATTCAAGTGTCTCTTAATATCAATGGTCAACTTTCTTATATAGGCTGGTTGAGAGATGCCCTTATGGGGTTGCCTGAGAACATTGAGTTGTAACATGCCATCTATGAGGGTGACCCAATTGCCTTCCCAAATGAGGTATCCCTCGGTAAACGTGGAATTTATACTGCAAATGCTTTGAAACTCGCCCCTGAAAAATGTATGACTTTTTAGCGGTACATCAGTAGCTTCAAGAAAAATTATCAAAGTCAAAATGATGTCTAATAGTGTTAGGATTTTAAGTAATACCGTATCTAATTATAGTTAACTTACGTATATTTGTAGTGTCTTTTGACCAAAGTCTTGTAAACATCGTCAGTGCTTAATTCCAAAACTTCTTTAGTTGTATCATCATGGTTGAATCCTCTAGAAACGTTACTAGATAATCCAATAACATAACCAGTGGCTACTTTTGAACTGTCGTCCATAACCTGAAAATACATAGGATTTTGAATAATTTAGCTATGGGGCAAAGTTTTATTTAGAAGATCTTCAATAAAGGTTCGTAGAGTCGATTGCACTTGGTTCTGGTAGCTCTAGTTACCAGATATATCCCTTATGATTATTACTTACCGTGGCAGCTGCTAGAGGCTAGAGCCTGCGTGGAAAGGGAAGTGTTGCAGAATGCATTAGTTTATATGTATATATATTATATGGAATTAGTTTTTACACAATGTGGTGATTTATTTAATTAATAGTCATCCGCATGGCGGCGATGCGGTTCGCCACCCATCACGTTTCGTTCTTCACGGGGGCGAGAAGTGTCAAGTCACTTAGAGCCGTTTTGCTGAATTGATCGTAGCAAATGGCAATCCTTGATCTCTGCCTACCCCCTTTGGGATATAGGCGTGATTGTATGTATGTATTGTATGTTTTCACACCACTCGAGGAGGCAAGTGATATTTACCGCCTGCTGTATATTAAAGTGAAACAATATACCTCAAATAATCCAGTTCCTCGATGCAGCGTGACGCTAAGCCGCAGTTGCCTTGAGTCGTGCATTATGGGCTGCGCGAACAAGTGCACATCGCGAAACTGCACTGACACCTGCTTCCGAGCCACACCCATTGACATCGCCAGAGTGTCCCATACTGCTACTAAGGCGCCCGCGAACGGGTACACAGTTTTGCCTAAAAATATAAGGTACTATTGGGACTATATTTTTAAATTTCGAATAGATAGTGTTCATAACATAATTAACATAAATCATAATACCTGGCGTTTCTGTTAAAATTTCGTAATAATCAAAGCTCTGAATCACTCAAACAAAAAGTAAAATTGACGATTGAATATTGACGGAAAAGCTTTAAAAGCATAGGTACCTACACAAAAAAAGATTAACACTAGGTAAGACCTGCTCTTACAATCAATATTAATAGTTAGTACCTATTGCATTAAATATTTAAAAAATGAAGTGTCTATCCGAATAAAGGAAGGTTTAAAATATAAAACCTTACCTTGTATAACGTGACCTTGCAAATAGTTATTTTCACTGTCATGGAGGGAAATAATAAACTTGCAGGCAGCTGCTTCTTTTCTACTGGCACAGACGTACAGAGGCAAAAACCTATTTAAAAAGTCACACATGGTTACATTGTCAAAATCTAACGAGTAGGAAATAAGTTAACAATAATTTAAAAACCTACTTACCAAGTTTCATGATGGGCCCATTCTACTAAATGAGATAAAAGCGGTGTACCGGTGGAAACAGGAAATTCAATCTTGGGGTATAATACACGAATATTTGGATAATACCCTTCAGAGTACAACCTAAAAATGTACAATTGATTTATAAATTTATTTAAAAGTACGCTTTCTTATTCACTTTAAGCCGAGTTCAAGATTTCGGAGAAGAAGGTTCTTCGAAATTTCATAATAAAATATTGTATCCTAGCCGTGTAGGGCTAATTGAAATTGTTGTGAGATGCTCTATGGCCTTAATTGAATTGAATTGCATTTCAATTTGGTGAAGTGGAACTCCTCGTGAAAGTCCAAAAATACTTTTTGTTAAGTCGGTTCTTTTTATTTTGAGTTTACTTACTGGCCAATCGCTTCTAGGAGGACTTGCGCGTTATCAGAATGGCCGCGTCGTGTGAGAGCCACGTTTACACAAGACGCCGGCAGAGAGCGCTTCAGAATGGCCTGGAGCAGCCCATGTGGCGCCACTTCTACCAATACTGCGTTCTGCGGTACCAGTCGCGACGTCTCTTCGAATAGCACTGGATTCTGAAATTCAAGTAAGTATTATATCGTATTTAATACAGTCAGCAACAAAAGTAATAACAGTACTATTTACCAGTAAATTATTAGTATGGTATTCGGCTGAAGAATACTTGGCAGCTTCGTCGTCCCACTTATCTTGGGGTACTGAGGTGGACACCCATCGCGAGGTACGGAGTTTTGGGGTTTTAATGACTTCAGTCAAGTATTTGCGGAGGGCCGGTCCTACAATCATAAAGATGATTGACAGTTAATATTTTACAAATCTTGCTGTTATAGGTTAAAGTGGCAATAAATAAAAAAATTGTGGTCTCCATAGGTGGTTAAGTACTTTTAGTAAGTTTTACAAGTTACTTATGCTAAAATGTTTTTTATTTAGTAATAAGATTTAAGCTGGGGTGTAAAGTAGGGAATGCAACCCGGGTTTTATTAGTATGAAAAAAATCCGGGTATTATCCGGAAACCCGGGTTTCTTCATACTAAAAAAACCCAGGTTGCATTCCCTAGTGTAAAGTAAATGTGATTATGTACCGATAACCATATTTTGTATGGATTGATCACTAATCTAAACTGAAAGGCCTAATTAATTAATTAGCGTTTAATTTAATATATCTAGCAATTCTATTCGACGCAAGCTCAAAAGTTTTATATTGGGCAAATACCTGCTTCGGCTATGTACCGGGAATGGTACGCAATGTTCGAACAAGGGACTTCCTTGGCGAATATACCCTTGGCCGTCAACTGTGCTACAAACTCGCTCATCGCCACGGCTGGACCCGAAATCGTGCAAGAGTCCGGGCCGTTGTGGCAGGCTACCTCTATCTCTGGTGGACACATCTTTGAGATCTGTTTATATAACACGATATTAGAAAATACAGAAAAGTAAAGAAATCAGACGCAACTTTATTGTCAAGTTGTCTTAAAAGCAAACCGGGAGGCCGAAAGCGCAACAGTGGGCGGCAATGACTACGAAGGGCCCGTTGTGGCAGGCTACCTCTATCTCCGGTGGACACATCTTTGATACCTGTTTATATAACATGATTTACATGATACTAGAAGACACAGAAAAGTAAAGAGATCGGACGCAACTTTACTGTCAAGTTGTCTTAAAAGCAAACCGGGAGGCCGAAAGCGCAACGGTGGGTCTGAGAAGGCCGAAGACTCAGTTTCGCGTAAGGCCGAAAACCCGAAGCGTTTAAATGAAAACGGCCCCTAAAGCTGCAGTATATGGACGGGAGCCTACTGCGATATCAACAAGGAGTTTCGTATAGATGCATACCTTGTCGAATCCAATACCAACGGCTGCCATAGAACCGCGTATAAATGGAGTTTGTATGGAAACCAGCCCTCGAAAATAAGCCGATAAGATCATTTCTTCAGCCGTTAAACAACCGTCTGCGTACGCGCATCCAAGCTCACCCACGCTGTGGCCTGTAATATATTTACTTACTTGACTCCCTAAATCATCATAATGTTCTCTGAGCTAATATATTTACTTACCTATTTGATTCACAACATTATCATAATTTTCTCTGAGTTATAATTTTTTTTTTTTTTTTTTTTCTATGTTTAGAAAATCCAGACCCCGCGAAGGGTACGGGCGGCTGGATTCGTTTAATGCTATAATGGCTTATTTCTTATAAAAATTGGTGCAATGATTTAGATGAAGTGGAAAATGAATGATGAATGGATGATTTAAGTACCGTTATGAGTTATAATATGTGAGCGAAGAAAAATAATATCATCGTCAATCGGTGTTTTTGCAACAATTAGCTATATTGTATGAGGTAATATAGGTAGGCCAAGGCCATACTGAACAACTTTTTCTAATGAATCAACCCCGAAATCCCAAAAAAAAATTTGGCCTCCCCACAGAAATCGTCGACATAAGATCGGTCAAAATATATCGAACATCAAAGAGATTATTTATGATTTTGAAGTTGCTACCATGGAAAAAGTTGTTCGGTAGACCACTACCTAATCACCTCGCACAATATGGCTCATTATTAAAAAAACATCCTGTATTTAAGCAAATTCCATTATTCCTCTGCCTTCTCTTTTACGGCCTGATACGACACGATATTTTGTTTTACTTTGCATGTCCCAATCTTTACTCTTCTTTGAATTCCTAACTTCCTTTTTGCTTCAACTTTTCATTCTATGATGTTCTTTATAAAATCGCCGTCTCGTATTCAGGCATCTTCCCTCTTCTATTAACTATGGATCTTAAAAATAAACTTTTCTTCTATATACTTAATATTTCTTGAAGAAAATGACAATACATACCAATTATTTTATCTGGAACCAATCCCAACTCATGCAGGACATCTGTCAAGCCTATTTGGATGGCAGCTATTCCGACGAATGAGTTCAGTATGTTGTCGTAAATGGTTTTGTCGGGCGATGTGAGGATATGGATAACATCAACTCCTTTAGGTTCCAAAACTTTTTGGCAACTGTGGATTAGGTAATAAGAATTTTTCATATCACATATGAAGAACAATTTCTTTAATACAAGGATAAACAAAAACTCTATAATACTAGTAGTCTGCCTCAAACGAAGAACTCGGCATTTATTTGCAAACAAGTTGACCAATATAAAAAGACCCATATGAAGATTTTTTCCCCTTCTAAGTTCACAACGCCTTGATCGATCCAGCTCATAAACGAAGTCCCAAATTTTATATATCTCTTTTACAGCCCCAACAAATTTTATAAAGATCAGAAAAACGTTACTAAAGATATCGTCGAACAAACAGTAGCCAAAAGTTGTTTGTGAGAACTAGCTTCGCTTACGCTCCGCTGGTTCGATTATTTACCGTTCTATAGCGGCGTTAAATATCGGTATGCGCATGAGTTCTTTGCCCATTCCGGTCCATTGTGAGCCCATCCCGCTGTAGACAAACCACAGTGGCCGGTCGCTGACGTCACAGTAGCTAACTTTTTCACCAAGACTGACGGTTTTCTTTTCTTTATCTTCATCTGCAGGATAACACATTAGAATGGAATATAATTAGTGTATTAATAAACAGTTAACTACATACACATAAAATAAATAAGGAAAGAAAACATAATAACGAAAAAGTGCATTACAGCATATGTATGGTAATAATTAGTTGGGAAAAAAAATTAAAAATAAGAGGATGTGGCAGAATAGCAATAAAATATCATATAACACACGATAATTTTTATTAATCTATAGTATATAAAACAAAGTCATGCCAGTTACACCAGTTATAACTCAAGAAAGGCTGATCTGATTTTAATGTTTTTTTTATTATTGGGATTTATCTCCGACACGAAAATAACGGAGAAATAAAAAAAATATATAGTTGGTGGTACGATGCTCGTCGGATCAGCTAGTTTAAAATAAAAACCTATTAAAAACACTTCTTTAAGAAAATTTTACGTGCTAGAGATATAAGTAGATTTAAAAATATAAATGTCCAGCCAAACATTATAACAACAATGAATTACCTAAAATTACAAATCCTCTGCCCAAATGACCACTTATCCTTGTAGAATGAATGTTATGCAACAAGGCCAGTTCTTCAGGGTCTATCGGACGGGTCTTCAGATCATCGATAATATTCCTGACTGCTACGTCCTGTCTTGCAGATATTGTAACTAGACGGGGAAAACTGCATTGATAACGAGTCGGATCCTGAAAAAAAATTCAAAGCAACCATGTTTTCTTAACTTTATCTATCGTCTGGCTATAATAATATGTCACTGGATATACAGCGTGTAAAAGATAAAAGATATTTATTCTTCAATTTAGGCACATTACAATGCACTTATGAACGTCAGAGAGAAAAGAAACTACCACCGGTTCTAACCCTACACCTCTGACCCGAGAAGTATTACTTATTACCGGCAAGAAACTCGGCGGGACTTATTTTTTCAAAACAGTACTACAAATACATTAAAGATACTATATACAATAATGCGTAGTTCTTCAAGAAGGCATATCAAAACAGCTTGAGAGACAGACAGTATTTTTGATATTACCACATAAGCTATGGGTAGTTAGTATAGACCCTAATAAATATACTTCCATATGTTATATTAAAATTTTACGACTTTTATTTTTCCATATAAAATATTTCAGCACGCAATGTATTGCTCCTACCTGATTACTTTGCCTTTAAAACGTCACAATTGATATGTGTCACATTGTACTGTATACGCAGTACATTGCCGAGTGAAATAAATTAAAAAATTAATTATTCAGTGTTAATTAACAATTAACTAAATATTTAATTATTGCAATGTCGATTTAAAACATCAAAACCTGCTTCTGGTTTCCTTTTGTGGTAATATCAAATATACACGCGGTAGATAGGCATTTCATCTCTCGGTAAGTAGTAGTGGGAAAGCAGACGATGAAGAAAATCCAAAAGTGCTGCGAGGTTCAGATGGGAATGGGACAGTGATTTCTTAACTCATAAGTTATAATGCTACCACAAATTGGATAGGAACAATGAAAAAGTGAACTTTTAAGGACTCTGAAAAATCACAGAATTCGAAACTGCCTTCTCTAGGTTACACTAATTACACCCGGGAACTCCATCCATGACAGCCAATGCGTTTGCACCACAGATGAGGCAGGATGCGTTGAGAGGAATGTGTTTAATAAGAATAAGAACCAATCCTGGAGCTGCGCTGTGCGAGGATAGGCAGATTAAGTGATTTTATTGCGATAGGTAGATTTTATTGGTTCTAAACAAACACATTCTTCGCAACTTGCAACGAATCCTCGCTCATCTCTGGTGGAAAGCATTATTAGTCATTTATTATTTATTTATAGTATGGCTACGCGTCATTGGTTATAGAGAGGCATTTCTTCTTTCAGGTGGTAATGGTAGTGGGAAAGTAGATGGTGAAGAAATTAGTAATTGCAAAGTTGACAAAGGTCGCTAGCGACGTCTGTACCCGGAAAAATATAAATAAAAAATAATACCTTTGGCTTAAAATGACCATGTAAAAGAACATGGGAGTTAATACCAGTCACCGACATCCCATTAACACCAACAAAAGTACGTTTGAATGGTTGATGTTCGGTTAAAATCCGCATTCGTCCATTTTGTATGGCTTCTATATCATTTCGAGGGGTTGTGTAGTGGAGATTGCTAGCTAGTTCGCCTTTATGATATCCCAGTAGCACCTGTAGATAATATTTAAAAGTTAAAAAACGTACGTCAAAAGATACACAGCAGAATTATTATGTTAGAATTCCATCAAAAATTATGTTAGACTTTTGTCTTTTTGGTCGGAAAAATGTTACAAATTTAATGGTGACCGCAGTAATAACTGAGTGTTACTGGAATATTTTATGTGATAATCAAACAGTGTGCAGTGTCCTGGTATCAAATTGATATCGATGTGATAACAAAGTTAAATAACTTTAATCCCAAAAGTACACGTGGTTTTGCATAAAGTGAGAGGGGAGCGTTTAAAATCACCAAATATTACCAAAGGGGGTTCAAAAATTAGGCAAAGTATATATGATTTCTGGTGGACTTATCTTTGAGATTTGCGTAATTACCTTTGTTATTGCAGTTATTCCGGAAGCGGCTTCACAGTAACCCAAGTTAGACATAATGCTACCAACTAGGAGTGGTTCTTTTCTATTCTTACAAAAAACTTTATCAAAAACCTCCAATTCTACCTTATCAGCTTCTGTGTCACCTGTAGGAAAATCTTTATAAGTGAAATTGAATTGAAAAAGAGGCTCCTCGACTCCCTAGGGACCCTAGAGCTGGCTCATTTATTGGCCAAATAAATGTAACCAGCATTGTGGGCACCCTTTTTTGTTACTTGGAAGTTAGTTGTTTTTTTATTTTTTATTTTATTTTATTATGAGACTTACCAGCGAATGAGCTAGTTTCACCTGATGGAAAGTGAAGACAGAGCCTAAGATGGAGCTCACCGGTTCAGTCATAGCCTATTCACTCTTGCTTTAAAGAGACCGAGATCATATTTGTATTTGTAATTTGGTTTTAATATGTCATTTTAAGAATGTTCAATGAAATTTTTGCTTAAATTGGACATATCATAGAGTAAGTATTAAATAAAAGAAAATTTCTTGAACCGTAAATGGATGGCTTAGCAATTAAATAAATAATAACGGTGTGGTGACTGTACCTATTGAAAATCAGAAAGCGAAAATGTTACCTGATCCACAACCTTCGATATATTCAACTTCACTGGGCGATATTTTTGCTTCTTCGTAGAATTCTTTTAAGAACCCTGACACGCTGACGGGGTCACGATAAAAGCCATACTTGGGGCCTGTATCATTTTCCACCATCTCGAGAAATTTGTTTTTGACGTATACTACATCGGCGTATATCCTAAAATATACATTTAGAATAAATATACAATCTGCATGTATTTTAGTACATTCATCTTGTAATAGGACCGCTATTAGACATTACATGCCAAACTATGATACGTGGATATCTAAGTATTTATGCGAGATCGCTACCTGTTTGACATTTTTACTAAAACAGTCTCACTAAGTAAGTAACTCTGATTCACCTCCATTCACTTATTCACCGGTTCCGTGTATTTATATGTATTTTTTTAAAGAGACCCCACAGATATAATGTAGGTATATACTGGCAATTCAGTTGCCTTTATTCAAAGAAAGACAAGCAAATAGTAAGCGAGTGAGGTTATATTTGTGGAACTTAATTTAATTACAAATTAGAGTTTAGCGACGGTCAGTTTTCTGTTGTCAAATTGGGCACCAGGTACTAATTAATTTACCTCAAAGCATCTTTGGCTTTTTGCAGAAACAGTACGTTGATAGCTTCAGACCTGGCACAACCATCTGCATTCTGATCGTAAGATTTAGTTTTACCATCTTTACAAAGGGTTATTGTTCTGAAACAGTAAACAAATCATTTAAATTCCGTTAATAATCAAAGCAACATTCTAAAACCTTAGTGAAACAACCATAAAATGTATACAAATGTCCATTAGAATAAAAAATACTTTGAAGGACTTTAAAAATCGTGGAATTAGAATCCTCAACCTCTAGGTTGCCGGGTTCCATCCATCACAGCGAATTTACTCATTGCAACCGAAGCTTCCAGTCGAGAAATGATTTCGAATCTCACGGTTGCTAACCTTTCACGGGAAATGTTCGGGCGTCTGTAACCCATTTATGTAAAACAGGGAAAAAACACCAATATGTTGAATTAAAAACATATTAATTTAGTGAAATACTAATTAAATAAAACAATGCAAAAGTACCGTCCATAATGCAACGAGCTTTGTGGGTGCAAGCACAAGTTAGCTCCCCCAACAATGGCCGCCACGCAGTCCCCTCATGTCATAGCCAAGTAAGCCTGTTCCAGCGCCACAGTGGAACAGCAGGCAGCGTCTATGGACTGGGATGGGCCTTTCGCATTGAGCCAGTGACACACGATTGGCAAATTATCTATATTCATACCTTCCATAGTGTAACGAGCTTTGTGGGTGCAAGCACAAGTTAGCTGCCCCAACAATGGCCGCCTCGCAGTCTCCTCGGGTCATAGCCAAGTAAGCCTGTTCCAGCGCCACAGTGGAACTGCAGCAGGCAGCGTCTATGGACTGGGATGGGCCTTTCGCATTGAGCCAGTACGACACACAGTTGGCAAATTATCTATACTCATACCTTCCATAGTGTAACGAGCTTTGTGGGTGCAAGCACAAGTTAGCTCCCCCAACAATGGCCGCCTCGCAGTCTCCTCGGGTCATAGCCAAGTAAGCCTGTTCCAGCGCTACAGTAGAACTGCAGCAGGCAGCGTCTATGGACTGGGATGGGCCTTTCGCATTGAGCCAGTACGACACACAGTTGGCAAATTATCTATACTCATACCTTCCATAGTGTAACGAGCTTTGTGGGTGCAAGCACAAGTTAGCTCCCCCAACAATGGCCGCCTCGCAGTCTCCTCGGGTCATAGCCAAGTAAGCCTGTTCCAGCGCTACAGTAGAACTGCAGCAGGTAGCGTCTATGGACTGGGATGGGCCTTTCGCATTGAGCCAGTACGACACACAGTTGGCAAATTATCTATACTCATACCTTCCATAGTGTAACGAGCTTTGTGGGTGCAAGCACAAGTTAGCTCCTCCAACAATGGCCGCCTCGCAGTCCCCTCGGGTCATAGCCAAGTAAGCCTGTTCCAGCGCTACAGTGGAACTGCAGCAGGCAGCGTCTATGGACTGGGATGGGCCTTTCGCATTGAGCCAGTACGACACACAGTTGGCAAATTATCTATACTCATACCTTCCATAGTGTAACGAGCTTTGTGGGTGCAAGCACAAGTTAGCTCCTCCAACAATGGCCGCCTCGCAGTCCCCTCGGGTCATAGCCAAGTAAGCCTGTTCCAGCGCTACAGTAGAACTGCAGCAGGCAGCGTCTATGGACTGGGATGGGCCTTTCGCATTGAGCCAGTACGACACACGATTGGCAAACATGGATTTGTTACACCTATTGAAACCAATATAAGAATAATTAATTTTAAACAAAAAAAGAACCGACTTCACTTAGGATCCGCTATTCTAAGAGGAAGTGGCCGAGTTGCTTTAAAAAATAGTGACATCACTATAGGTGTGGCTATAATAGTTGAAGAGTTCCCTCGATTTCTCCAGAATCCCATCATCAGACCCCGACTTGGTGACAATGGGACCATCTAGGAGTTATACCCGTTCGATTAAAATTTTTTTTTTGAAAATCGGTTCACGATTCACGGAGATATCGAGTAACATACATACAAAAAAAATGATAATAAAAAAAAATTCAGTCGAATTGAGAACCTCCTCCTTTTTTGAAGTCGGTTAAAAAGATTTAAAAACCTGACTGCGCGCTGCAGTATAACTTCATAAGCGATGTAATTTTACAAGTAGCAGAGGTTGAATAAAATGTGGTTATTGAATTAAAGTTGTGAATTTTATGTATAGATTACCTCACGATGATTATTTTTAGATATGGAGGTCAGTATTTTTTTAACGTGTTAATTAATACTCTCTAGGCTGCTAGAAGTTGTGTGGTATCACTGTGGTGGAATTAACTATTGTACTAAACATGTAGGTACAGTCAGCATCAAACATATGTAAACATTTCGGCACTTATGTCTGTGGGATAAGAGTCAAATTCGTATACATATTATTGATGCTGACTGTACGTACCTACTTTGGCAAATTAAAAAAAAACATAAGGAAGTTTATTCCTTTGGCAGTGGGGTAACAATTAATTGAAATAAACCTACAGAATACCTATTCGCATTTGTAACAAATCGAGCCAAAAAAAAATTATTACCCAGCAATGCCAAAACCATTTCTTGATGTAGCGACGTAAAAAGAAGCCTTCTCAGTTTCAGAAAAACAGGATCCGATAAACACCCCGACCTTTTTCCCAGATAAATGTTCGGGGCTTACTCCTGTAAGAAAGGTTTAGTAAAGAGTGTATAGGTTCTTAAAGGGTAGGCAACGCGCATGTGAATCCTCTGGAGTTGCAGGCGTCCGTAGGCTACGGTAACTGCTTGCCATCAAGTGTTATTAAAAAAAAACGATGGTGGTACCTTTTTAATATGCTTGCAAATTCGCATTTTACTTATTTTAAATTAACAAATGTTAAGGGCTAAAAATATTAGGTATTTAATTTTGTAGTGCTGCAATGAATACGAGTACAACGAAGGATGTTTACAAAAACAACATAAATGCTTAGAGCGGTTGACACTTTTTTAAGAACATTGTTATCGTTTCAGGTGTCAACCAGTGTAGTCAGTTAA
This sequence comes from Pammene fasciana, assembly GCA_911728535.1. Taxonomy (NCBI): domain Eukaryota; kingdom Metazoa; phylum Arthropoda; class Insecta; order Lepidoptera; family Tortricidae; genus Pammene; species Pammene fasciana. Next base: position 11,664,763 of record OU452292.1, read on the forward strand.
GTTGTTTTTGTTAACATCCCTTATAATATTAGAATGAATCGTCATTTTTAATATGTTCTTGCAATTAAGTATTTATTATATTTCGCCCATCTCTGCTTAATTTGTCTTACCAGAATCGTAAATGGCTTGATAAGCTTGCTCCAGAATCTTTCTAGCCATCGGATCCATGCTTGAACTGAGCCGATAATGGACTTTGAAAAACTGAGCATCAAAACAGTCCAGTTTAGGGACTGTTCCAATAAACGAGGGTACTTCGGGATGTTCATATTTCCAACGGGGTTCTCCTTCCGTAACTGGATTTTCCTATAAAAAAATTACCTTTAAGTGATTATAATAATACTTTAAAATGAACAGATGACAGTAAGCTCAAAATATAAAATCATTCTATTGCCATCTTGGGAAATATCTTTGTGTTATCTCTTAATTTTTAATATCATAAGTACAAGGTGTAACAAAAATGCTGGAGATATTTTAAAGGCATAATTGATATCGTATTCTAATTACGAAAATCCAAGAAAAAAAACTTTTGCGCGATAAAATATTATGATTTTAAATGGAGTGTTGGCCGGCTGGAAAAACGTGTCCCATACAAAAAAAAATCGCGTTCAAAAACCTTTTTTCCCGTTTTTTACTAGTTGCAATACGATTCCAATTATAACCCTAAAAGGATCACCAGTAGGTATTTTTGTTACATCCTGTATGTATTATGACTTTGAGTTCTGATTATTTAGAAACTTATTTTTTTTAATAGTTTAAATGAACAATGGAAACTTTCTGTCAAATGTTTGACTGTAAATTACACCAGTAAAGTCTCACATATACTAGGCGGTTGAAATTAATATAATTTTTTATTATTTTTATATTGAACGATAGTGAATATGGATGTTGTATTACCTTTTTATAAAGTATGTCCGCCAAGTCCTTGATATGATGCGACCGTGGATAGAGGCCCGATATACCAGATATCACGACCCTGTCATTGTCAGCTTTCGGTGGTTCCACCGCAGTTGGCTTACTTTCTTGTGGAGAGGGTACCATCTTTCCTCTAAAATTAAAAAGCAATGAACTGCACGGAAAAAGAGCATCCGGGATATTCTCAATCCAAGACATTATTATTTTCTTAAAAATATTTCCTCGTGACAAGTATTTATTTCCTTTACCAAAATATGATTCTACGCTTAATAAAACCACGTTTTTCTTAAAATAGAAATACAAAATGTATTGTTTCAAGAGTATATTGAGTAAATAAGAGAGATTGTACTTTAATCAAACAAGTATTATCTTAGGTAAAAGAAAACTAGAAAATCTGTGAGAATATATTCGCTTCGTTATAATTAAAACTTTAAACGAGGAAATATTTTCAACATAATATAATAATGTCTTAGATTGAGAATATCCCGGAAGCTTTTTTTTCCGTGTGCTTGCTTGTTTTTGCACTCGTTCAAATTCACTGTCGTACGTGAAATACAGTCTATTAATAGATATAATTATTTTACATAAGGCCAACTCGGCGAAGATCGTATAGCAAAGCTTTTTTGTACGAAATAGTAAAATTGTTATAGAACTGTTTTAGAAGAGTTTTACAATTTCGAAAAAAAAACCTATGCAGAACTTGCTGTAATTTCTTGCTATACGATATTTACCAACTGACGGTCTTCACCGAGTTGATTTTAATGAGGATGCTCCTCTCTTCATTCAAAGTCTATTAATATGGGCAATCCATTGAAAGCAATAACAATCATGTAGCACCTTTTGATCCCGGCGTTAGATATACATACGAGTATTATAATATTAATTTATTTTCCAACGGTATTGCACATTACCGGCACTATTTAATATGGAATAGTGACTTTTCACTGAGACCTTAGGCTTCTGACACAAAAAATGTCTTAATTTATACCTTGCGGTACTAAATAGTTAGTATTACCTCCAAAAATATTAGGTATAAATTGAGTAATTCTGTTTTAATCAACTCACAAGAAAATCTTGGTAATTCTTAAATTCTTACACAAAATTACCTACCAAGATTTTCTTGAGATCTGTTTAAACACCCAAATGCGTAAGTATGTATTAAATAGAAAATCCAGTACCTTTAGTGCTTCACTTAAATATGTGTCCTATTCCCACAAGAGTCTAGTGAACAACTGACATGTTTCTAGATACTTTCTTTTATATTAGCGCGTAATGTTTGCACATATCTTAATAATTAGTTGCTTTGTTGTAAGTTTGATCGATATATAATACAGAATTGTGTTATTTGTTGACTGGTACTGTAATAAAAACAGGTCCTATAGTGTAGAAATTTTCAAACAACATGACTCGATTTCATTGTCCTGAATCTAGTCATTTATCATCACACTTGCTCATTAAACGTGCGGCATTCCTTAAGGCGTAACCGGAGATATACTTGAAACTGTTTTCTTACCATTTTGATACTATCCACCAGTTGGTGCAGTGTAAAATAATAATTTTTATGCCACACCTGGCCATAAAGTGGCTTTTCCCGCACGCTGCGCGTACGGAAAAAGACGCTTTCTGGCCAAGTGTAGACATAAAATGATGTACACAACACGGAAGGTAATAAAGAAAGCCGTTGCTTTCAGCTCGGACCGCAAACTTCTGCGATCTCGGCCTTTCTTTGTTTTACCACCCTAGTTATGTAATGTACTATATATTGCTACTTTTTTATTTTATGTCCGTTTTTTGCGACTTGAGATAGTTAAAAAGCTGGCTAGGTGGCCTACGAGTTATGGGAGGCACAGCGACTCAAACAAGATTTACTGAAAATATGGCTCGTGAAAATTTACTTTTACTTTCACATTGAATATTTCAATTTATTTTTATATTTGTCAGATAGGGACACCTATCAATTTTGGGTATGTTATGTATAAACACTATAAACTAATATTTTATATTTTCTTTTTCAAAAAAAAATTCTTGGTTCAACAGGGTACATTACCATGTGCATTTTTTTTTCATCATGTTGCATTAATTCACAAACGATTCCTTCCTCATTAACAAGGTTAGCTGGAAGAGATCCCTTAAAGGGATAAGTTCGCCTTTGTACACACTTACTATATTTTTGTTGGTCATGTACTTGTTTTGTGCAATAAAGTGTTTTACTACTACTACTACTACTACAATTAGACCCTAAAATTTCTCTGCATTTAAAGTCATCAATATTACATATTTGTAATGTATTACTTACAATACAATGTGAACTAAGCTAAAAGAAAATAAATACGTTATGTTCCTAACGTTCGCGGTAGTTGGGTTACATTTTACATTACACGTGGGTCAGCGAATTAATTAGTTTACTTATGAATAAGTAATTTGTAGCAGTCACATGTTGCATGGCATTTTCCTGTTGTTGTGTGTATTACCATTAGGTATCTAGGGTAATTGTGCTAGTTTTCTTCCACATGTGTCAGATTTCCGTTCTCACTTACGAGTGTATATCTAAATAAAAAAATATACTAAAGAATATACTATAAATATAAAATTTGTTGACCTTAAAAAGTTTTTTGCAGTTTGTTGAGCAGCCAACCCTAATAAGATTTTATTTTCTAATAAAAAAAAGTATGAAAAATATTCAATAAAATCATCGTTATTGTATTCAGATATTGCTCATTTATGATTAAAAAATATATTAAATAAAACACAACTTAGACGACAATAATATTTATTTATCCATTCCCACACATTACAATACCACAAAAATACAATTTATCAACAAAGGAAAAAAATCACAAAAAATATTTAGTTAGATTTCCTGTGAAACGAACTTCATGTTAAGATGATCATTTATCATATAAGAATCGCAATGATTTGTATTTTCGAAAGCTTCCAAGGCACCTGGATCTAAATACTTGTTAATAATCGCACTGCACTGCAAATTCTTTGGGGCCCGTGAAAGACTGCTCGGTATTTCATGAACAGAAATCGGTTGCTTGGAGAAACTTGTCATAGATTGCAAGTTAAAAGGACATGATTGAGTGGCTCGGAGTATAATAATTTTAGAACACAGACAGTGGGGTCTAGCTTTATGATTTCTGGTTAATTCGATACGGTTGTAAGCCGCTTTAAAGTAAGTCCTCATGAACTGTGAAGTGTAAGGAGCCTGACCACGGCACATTTTAACGCACAGTTCTACTTTATCCTGCCAGGTTTTAGACATTTGTAATTGCTCTAAAAGTCCTGGAAGTTTATGACCGATCATCATAGTAGTCAAATGTTGCAAAATGGAGTCCTGTAGTTTATGGTCTGACATTCCCTTTATATTGATTTCCAACGCAGTTTGAATGTCCTCAGGAGTTCCACCTAGGCAGTAGATGGTGCCCGATAACCCTGAAATAATATTTATAATTAATCCATACATTTTCAATGATGTAACTAAGTCGTGAAGAGTGGTGAAAGTGTGGGGCGGCCTTTGCCTAGCAATGGGAAACAATATATACCTACGCTACAAAAAAAATTAAGAATTCTTTCATTCGTTGTTTTATTCTACCATTAGTTTTATAAAAAAAATACTAGACCTATCATATCTAAAAATGACTAGCAAAACAATTGCAAAAACAGTTTGAGTTATTATTAAAAGGCTAGTGTTTAAAGGCGCAACAAAAAAAACCATGACTAACTATTATACTGACCAGTGCAACAAAAAATACTAAATTCATATCAAAACATCGATCTGATGTGTATTCAGATTTGTTTGCTGCGCAAGTCTGTATGCGAATAATTACCTTTTATTAAAATGGTAAATAAATTTGCTTCACATACCATAACTCTCTAGTATTACTGCCATCTCTAAAGCCACCAGTACTCCCATCTCATACCCCAATAAGTAGAATGTTTTCTTCGTTCTCAATCTTTGCACCATTACCTGAAAGTATAACAATTTTGAATACTTGTATGCTCTAAGTTGTCATCTAACTATAAGTACAGTCGCGTCTGAAAATATAGATACATTTAATGTGACAAAAACATGTATCCAAGACTCGACGCCTGTGCAATAGAGTCGTGGCTACATATTTTTGTCACATCAAATGTATACATATTTTCAGACGTGACTGTACACCAATGAATACAACTAAGAAAAGGATAACATTTGACTTCGTTGAGCTAAAAGTATTACAATATTTTACTTACATTAACTAGTTTTTGTGCCAATTCTGGGATATTCGTGTACATATCATCGATACTTGGATTAAGGACTGCCGCTGGCACCTTGAGTCTTTCACACAGCACATCAAACCTGCTATGGTAACCTTCTACTCCTGGTACTATGCATAAGTACGTATTGGAAGTGTCGATGTCATCGGGACCCTGCGGATAATAAAAAAACAATTAAACAATTTAGAGTTTGGCAACAATTGTAGTATTCCGAAATAAATTAATGTACTAAAAGCCAAATCAATGTTTTCTAATTTGATACAAACGTAAGTAAAACTAATCAGTAGGTAGTAAAGGTGACCCTTATGATCCCACATATTCCTTAAATCTATTTATTTTTTCCCTAAAATAACTTACAAAAAAAAATAGGCCATTACTATTGTCAGGCCATTCAACATTGTGATCGTTTTCTCAGGTGACGCCTTAAAAATTATAATTAGGTACAGGAAGACAGCAGCGGTACGGTTCAGTATCATTAAAATATTAACGTCAAATATATGGGGATCACAGTGATGGGGATCAATGTTACTCTGCGTCCGTAGGAAACACCTTAAACAACCCTACACGTGATCCCCGGGTGGTGCTAAAAGAGTAACAAATGAGGCAGCTGCACTGTCCCATCTGGACCTCGCAGCACTCACTGGATTTTCCACAATTTGCTTTCTTACTACTACTACTACCCCAGAGAAGAAATGCCTATCTACATCCAGTGACATGTGCAAAAAAGTCAAAATAGTCTAACACAACATACCCTTCCAAGGTTCTGTAGAAGAGTGGTCTTAAGTACAAATCCTGATGTTGTTATCAATTCATCTGCATCGATTGCGTTAAAATATGCTCCCAGTCCAAGTTCTTCTTTGCTGACATCCGTAAATTGATCTTGTACGTTTTTCAACCTAGAAATATTGATTGTGATTATAATACAATTATCAATACCTAACCATTAGATACTTTTGCATTTCTGATCGTCATTTGTTTTTGATTGTGTAGCTGATTTTACATTAGGTACTACATACTTTTTAATTGTCATTCCAGGCAGTGAATCTTTCGGCAATACAATGTTATATTTCTCGTCCAGTAAATAGCACAGCTCCTGTGCTCGTCCATGGTCAAGGCCTACTTGCTCTAAAGTTGAACGCTGATCCGTGGCACTGGTAATGCTGATACCTAAAACAATGTTGTAAAAATATAATTGAGGAAGAAAATATTAACATTAATATATGTAATGTATATGTTAGGATATCAATGTAGTAAGAAAGCAGCATGTGTTTAGAGATAATTAAAAAAATTGGCCTTAAACGCTTAAATTACAGTCTAACGACAGGCGCACTTAACCTTTTGACCGCCGTACGTCAAAAATTGAACTTTCAATTTTGAACTCTGTCATAATTTATGAAGGTGTCATTCACGTTGTCACTTTGTCTCATATATCAGACGACGGCCGTCAAAAGGTTAATGCTATAGAGTATTCTACCAGTGAACCTTCAGAGGCCAGTTTTATAAAGCTACAAGTTACAATTTACAAGCGGAAGTCTCTTTCTAACCCTATGTGTTAGAAAGAGACTTCCGCTTGTAAATTGTAACTTGTAGCTTTATAAAACTGGCCTCAGGAAGAGCAAATAATTTGTAGGTGGATGTCAGTGGTAGGTATACGGGTAGCATAATAGCATCATAACCATAGTACGAAAAAAAACAATTGAATATAAACATTGGGTATAACATGTATTATCATAAATATATAAAACAATACAAGATATAGGCATAAACAAATATACATATTTAATTTAATATTGTTACCTAAATACAAAAACACTTTCAGTGGTCTCGTCGGTTTTTACATTTAGTACGAGTAAGAATAAACATAAACAATTGTAAAAAAAAAAGAAAAAAATTGGCTTTACCTGGCATAAGGGCAAGCTCTTCGAGTATAGTGCGTCGTGGCCCGGTTTGTGCGTAACCGAACACAACAGGCAGTTTACTGCACACGGCCTTTTCAATTATTTCAACAGCAACTCGTAGTTTTAGCTTTCGGTCAGATGCAATTTTATGACTCGTGTGTCCAATTTCATCAAACTAAAAAGCAGATTAATATTTAATAAATAAGCTAAGGTGCACGTTATATGACACAATTCCTCTATAAATATATACCTGATCCATATTTTGTAATTGCAATGAAAGTGATGGCAGTCCATAAAATGCTCGGTCTTCGCATATTTCTCTAGCAAAATGAGGATGTTCACTTATCACTGTAAAATTTCTATAAAAAGGGAAGTAAGTAATGATTAAATGTCATCCGAAAAAAATAGTTAAGAGAAAATTTTTGTGGTCAGAATGGATGAGATTTAAATTAGATTAGGTTATGTTAGACTTTAGCTGACCAACTGATTTTTCTGCTGACCGAAATATACTTAAAATAAACTTTTTCTGACGACTTAAATTACCTATCAAAATGTTTCTATTATAAATAATGATTATTTGAGTCTGGTATTATAGTAAGATATTTACTAGTAAATTATATACTAACCTCATTAAGGGAAATAGTTCTCTTGACACCGTATCTAAAGATTTGACAATTGCATTCTTTGTAGTTAATTGATTACTGTTTGTTTGTCTCGTTATAAAGAACAGAGATTCCACAGCTCCGATGTCATAGCAGTCTTGCAAGAATTTAGTTAGTTCGTCATTTTTCCAAACATCATTAAACACGATGTCGACTTGGACACCTTGTTCACGCCATATACTGTAATAATTGTTATACGTCATATTTATGTGTAAAATAAACCTGATGATCAATTAATAGGACCTGGATGTTTATTTACTAAGGTACACAATGCAGGTTTACACAAAGTGCTATAACTATAACTTTCTTCAAATTAAGGGAAAATATCGCTAGTTTTGCAGAGACGAGATAAATGGAAATCTCTAAGAAATATTGATGGTAATAACGGTAATATTACTAATATCAAACTGAATCTTACACTTTTTTAGTGTTGATGTAACCCGAAGGCCATGGTAAATACAAGCGTAGCTTTTTAGCTCCACGATTTATTAATTTGTCTGCTACATGCAAGCACAGCATATCTTCATCACTTATTAGCAACTGCTGGTGGTTGGGTGAGCAAGTTAGTCTGAAATCAAGTGAAGTCTGTTTTTAATATATTTATTTTCTTTTAATCTAAAACATCTCTGACTGCTTATGAGGTAGCATAACATGAAGATATATTATTCTACCATATCATCCCCTTTTTATTATTCTATTCTCACTTTTAGTTAAAAGCTGATTGAATGATATTTTTTTCTTCTAAATTTTACCAGCAACAACATTTAATTTTTTTCAGGCGTTACACTCAATTATAGTTAGGGAGGCGAGGTAGCTAAATGGCGTAATTCAACGGCGCCGTCGAGACCTATCAAAATCGAAAGATAAAATAATTTCGAAAAGAAAAGCTCGTATGGCAAAAACCATTTTAGCGGTGGGTTTGGCGTGTACGGTTTTTCAAAAATGTTAAAAAAAACAGTTACTTGGGCATTCTCGAGCGCGTCAGATATTCATACTACGTATGCCCCGAGTGCCTCTGATAACAACGGTATACTAATCTGCCGGTTTGCGTGGTGGGGGTAGGCATATAAAGTAGTCAAAAATGCAAAAAAAAAAAATTTACTCGAGCGCGTCAGATTTTCGGAAGGGGTGTTAAGTAGGCCCCAAGGAAGCTCCCTTTAAAAAAACTGACGATTTCGGCGTGACGATAAGTTACGATGAATTTTTGAAAATGCAAAAAAATAAAGTTCTTTTGAAATACTCGAGTGCGTCAGATTTTCATAGGGGAGGTTTATCTCGGTATCCTGAAAGCATATTTTTTTAATCTGACAAAAATGTTGGTGGGTTCTCTTAATCTGACCGAAAAAGGATTTTTGGTTTCTTTTTTTTCCTTTCTTTCTTTCAAAAATGTAAAGAGACCTTTTTTGTGCAAAATAAAATTACCTTTTTTGTTTATTTAAACTTTTTTTTGTAAAATGTATCGTTCGCGACTTATATGCCGTAACGCGTTCTTAGGAAGACGAAATGGCTCCTCCACACTTCCGGTCATGCGGAAACCGGCAGATTTTGTATTTTTAGTAAGTTTTAGATTATATTCTTCAAAATAAAAAATAAAAAAATCGCGCTCTAGAATGCCGGATTAACGTTATTTTTTTACAAGATCGCGACCCTATAACTCGGCGGCGTCAAGGACTTATCGTCAGATTAGTTAAATTTAGTCTTTAAACACTTAAATCAACCCCCAATATCTTAATCTGAAGCGCTCGAGTATTTCAGACTATCCATTTTTTTTTACTAATCTGATCGTCTATCCTAGGCGCGCGTCACTACATATAGAGCTGAATACTTTACAAGGTTGTTCTATTTGGTCTAAGGTATCTCTCATATCTTAAACTGCCACGCTCGAGTATTGCCGAAATTTCCCCTATTCGCCTCCCTATTTATTATTTTCTTTTAATGTATCTATTGCTGTATTCAAGAAACAACTAAAGGAACATTATTTGTCTCTCCCATAATGTGTTTATCCTGCAATTCCAATAACCGATTTTGCAACCTGTGGCCTGTAGTGTTTTTGGTCCTAGTTTTTTTTTTTCTTATTTTATTGTGTAGGTATATATAATATATATGTATGTACGTATGGACTATGTAAGTTTATTTGTATTTTTATTTCTTTTATATGTGTAAGTGTATTAATGTTGATTTGCATTTGCTTTTGCAACACCTACTTATTTGTTAATTTACAAAGGTTTCCGCTTCCCAAAGGTTGTCTGGAAGAGATCGCTTTTTAGCGATAAGACCGCCAATTGTTTTACCTCTACTTTTCTGTTTGTAACTTGTGTATACTCTGTTTCTTTAATTTGAGGTGTGCAATAAAGAATATTTATGTTATGTTATGTTTATGTTATTGCATCGATTATATGGTAAAATTCTATGGTAACAATTCATATTATACCTCGGTTGTGCTAATGAATTAATGGGAACTTCCTCATCAGCAATGCGAATTAACACTCGGCCGCGATGGTTACTTGATGCTAGCAATCTGAAGGCACGTGGAACATCTAGTGGAGAATATGTCACGCGGGATAACGGACGAACATATCCTTGCGATATCCCCTTGGCCACCAACAAGTGTAGTTTCTGGAAAATCGAAAAAGAAATAAAATTAAATTGAAAAAATAAACTACAACGTGAACCAATTTTGCTAACCCCGAAGTCAACCGCATTATTAAATAGGCTTATTTTGTGTAACATACCTTAAATTGAATACATATCTATTACAATTACAATGAAAAAAAATCAAATACAGAGGACTCGAACAAAGCACCTCTGGATTGCCAGTACCTATTATATCAGACTCGCCCACATCACTAGTGATATCGTTACCCGATCGTCATTCCGAAGGTTCACAACCATTAGCCAATCCTAATGGCATGCATCCTCGCATTTTAATCTTCCCAGCCCCAAATTCCCCGTTGTGTTAAGCCGGCTGGAGTATCTCAATTATTTTTGTATCAACAATATATTTTTGATAAAATTGCGCTTTACTGCTCGTACCTTTAACTGTTCCAGATTACGGCTTTCAAAGATTTCCATAACATCTACCGGCACGTATGACCTTGCTTGGGTCATATTAAACATACCATAAGTGAAGTTATCTCTTGTGTGTAATTGAACGGTATCGAGTACCGTCCCGAAGGATGTACAGCAACTTAAAGATGCCTGTCGAATAACAAATAATAATAAAAATTTAGTGTAGATGTTTGTAGATAGATAGACAGATAAACACTTTATTCATTTAAACAACGTGACGTATACAAGTTAATTACAAAGAAAGACTTATTAAATGTAGGCATATAACAAATTTTAAAAGCTAGCTGTGTAGCTTAAAATTTTATTCCAAAGCCACTTACATTTTTCAGCTGCCCTTTTAAAGTGTTTATAATGATATGACATCCTCTTCCACTAGTAGCGTTTAGAACCATATCAAAGAACGAACCATCACGAGAATTTCCGATATGGCTTGCTGAAGAAACAGTTGGCACGTTAAAAAAAATAAAGTTAATTAACAAAAGTTCAACATATTTAAAAGTACACTAACCTTTGAACGCTGGGAAAAGCTTTGTCAAAAACTTCTTTTTGCCAATATCGCTTACAGTTGTGAAGACCTCGCACTTCATAGCAAGAGCTATGGAAATAATAGCTTGTCCGAGGGCCCCTGCACCGCCGTGTATCAACACTCGCATTCCTTCGCACAGTTCCGTTTTTATCGTCTAATACCGACAAAATTGGTTATTAGAATATCCAGAATATAGATACAAAAGGCCGCCCCACCGACTTTACGTTGTGTTTGTAAAGTCGGTGGTAAACATAAATTTAAAGATTATCTCTATTACAATTTCGCTGTCAACTCGGCAGAGAGTTTACATTTCTGCATATTGAGGTTATCAGGACGGTAAAATACTTACAAGACAATAAAATGCTTGCAAATAAGGCAAGGGAACTGTCGCTGCATCTTCGAGGTCCCAATACTCGGGCACCGGCCATAATAATTCCGGCTGAGCTGTCGCGCGATTACATATGGATCCGTTCCGTAATATTCCAAAAACGCGATCTCCTCTAAAATTGTAATATAAAGAGTTATTAATTTATTTTTGGCAATAAAGAAAAATACTGAAGTAGAAGATATTTATCAACGACGAAATTACCTGTCTGTTATTCCACTGAAGTCTAGTCCATATCCATGGTTTTCATTACCAACAGGAATTTCTGCTGTAGCCCTTTTGGCGTCATAAGTATTTACGGCTGCATAACACACCTATTTAAACAAGATAAAACATAATAAGTATATGAATCATTTGATACATATTCCACAAAACATCAAAATCTAAATCATTTGTAGGGTTTTTATAACCTTAACTGAAAGTCCTTCGCCAACTTCAGGAACTTCTACCCAATTTAAAGAATCTAGTTTGCCGATATTTGAACTCCTCAAGGCTACTGTCTGCTTTGCCATAACATTCTTTGGTAAAGGCATGTAGTATTCTCCTCCCCACTGTCCCTGTTAAAAAATGGGTTTATTTATTGTACCTAGTTCATTTGTAATTTGATTTTATATCATTACTCTATCATTTATTTTAAACTTACGTGGTTTAATATATTGTACGTCAGATCAAAGTTTGGCAAATTATCAAGCTCTTGGTCCACGTCTTGCATATCTTTATGTTTGATGATTGCTACATTGATATTACGGTTGCATAGCTTCTTCTGTTGTTTTATTATTTCTTTCAAACCTAATGGTGGTGGGTAAGATGCAAGAACAAAGAGTTTGTTTTGAGGTGGTAAGTGGGAACAAGTAGCCTGTAAGAAGTCGACTTCTGAAGAATTGCGAACGGTTAAGGCCGTACTAGAAGTGCTCGGTGATGGTCTCCAGAGAGCCAATTCCATTTTATTTTGTCCTTGGCCTCTCACGCTCACTGGTCGATAGACGGCTGCTGGATACAAGTTCTCAGTCTCCACTCCAATACTTACAATGAAGGTATTTGGTGATAGGCAGTGAAACAATACCTCAAACATCTTAAACATAAAAAAAGTATTAACAAACTTGGTAAATTCTTATTTCTAAAAGTTCTGAAAATTTAGCTTTGTAACCTATTGTTTATTGTTAATTTAGCTTTGTAACATATAGATTTGTAGGTATAAAGTACTGTATATAGGTATATAATTCCTCTTTTTGGGTCGCTGCGCTAAAGTGATATGTAGTTTTATGATTATTTATTGTATATACTTAGACAGTTATTTTACAATACTAATGTTTCACTTACTCTTATATCCGAAAGAAGGCCATTCACTATTATGATATCAGGTTTAACATTAATGTTTTTTAATGATACAACTTCAGTTTTTGGTACCCGCATTAATTCGTGTTTTATTTCCGGAGGACCAAGTAGTAAATCTTGTATAGAATCAACTATTGAGGGTTTGTTGGAGCAAATTATATCTAAAATGCGTATAGTCTTGTCATGCAAATTTTCCTTGACAATTTGCATAAAAATGTATAATGTTGTGAAAATCTGAAAAATAAGAGGCATTTACATTTTATGTGACTTTTGATAATTAACGTCTGTTTATACAAATTGAAATCGTACATCAGCATCTTCTTGAAAAAAGAACGGATAGAATTGTAATGCTTTAAGGTCAGAAGACTGGCGCATAATCCATGGCTTGTCTACGAATGTAATTTTTTCCAATATGATGCTGTTACACCTGCAAATTAAACATTACGTAAGTGATTTATAACGAAACAAATGAAACTAACTATTTTGTATACAGAAAATAATTTACCTCGTTACTTCTTGCATTTCGCATATTTTCACATCTAGATAGTTTGGTTGAGATTTTTGAAGATGTATGTTTGGACTTATGTTCAATGTTTTTATACGCGATGGTTGAGAAATAGCAGAATGTGAACGTCTCAGTGCATTTAATTGGAAAAGTCCATCAATTAGAGTCACCCAGTTATTGTTCCAAATCACTTCGGCTTGTTCAAATGATAAGTCAGTTTTAACTATGTTTCGGAATTCTCCTCTGAAATCAAAACAAATGTCCTTTACTTAATCATCCTTAAATTCATATTAACGATATTTTTTTCGTTCATTATTTTTCTTACTTGTAGTCATATCCTTTTTCGTGAAGTAACTTATAAACATCAAGAGACGTTAATTCCAATGAATCTTTCTCAGCAATTACTAGATCGATGATTGTATGAGCAACAGCAACTATATACCCTTCTACAATCAAACCGTGTTCGTAGAAGACCTGAAAATAATTTACATCAAATAACTAATATTAACGCCAATAATTTTCTAATGATTTTGCTGGTCAGCAAAAAATAATAATTGGCTAGCAGAAAGTCAGTTGGTCAGCAAAATTCTAACCTAACCTTTGCCGGCCGTCAAATTTTTCTGCTGACCAAAATATATTTTATGGCTGTCCATTTAATGAATTACTTGTTATTATAGAGAGAGTAATTACCTCAAAGCGGCCAGTACCCTTCTGCAAAGCCACAGTTAAATGAAGAGCTTCTGAATCTGTTACACGAGGCTGGACGTGAAAATGTATGTCGCTGAGTTTCACTGGCAGCGAACGACGTGGTTTGGACAAGGACATTGCTAGAGTATCCCAAACTAACACTAGACTTGCAGCAGACGGAAATATCCTTGTTCCTAAAATGTTATGAATAGTTACAAATAAATCCTATTTTCTTTTGAATGTTTATCCTATAATATTCATTAACAATACAGTATTGTATTGTTTGGACAAATCATAATATTATTTCATCCATCCTCTGTCTTTCCACGCCCCGAACTTTTTGTTCAGTTAAAATCCCTTCAAGTATCCTTTCAAAATCGTAAGCAATATTATTTCGTCGTTCTTTCTGATCTAGATTTTAATCTGGCGTTTTAGTAATATTTTTCGTTGCTATTTGGTCGCCTTATTTCTGTGAAACGGACCATTCTTCTTTAGGTATGCCCACCTCTTTTCCTTACATTTCTCCGCATTGCTACTTACTACTCATATTTAAGGTCGATGGGTGGGTACTTACCCTCAATAACGTGGCCCGTTAAATAGGAATATTCATCATCATAAGTGGTGATTATGGGCTTATATACCGTTGAATATGCACGATCCACGGGAACAAAAAGACACAATTTCCTAAAAAAATATAGTATAGTTTAATATAGTTTTTTAATTTGGATTTGTACTGTTATGTATTTAATTTAATCCTATGAGAAATAAATAAAGACTGTGTACGTTAAAATCCGGCCACGCATGGTATGGTACATCTTTTTTATTGAATGTGCATATTCAACCAACACTTCTAATTAATAATTTGGGGTTATCAAGCTACATAATAAAATTTAAAACATAATATAAACGTTACGTTGTCTATGAGTTTGATCACTATATATTCCACAGTGCCTATATTTTTTTGTCCACAGTGTTCTGACAGTGTTTACCAAATTTTCCTGTTAAAAATAGTTTTTTATTATAAATAAGATGAATCAAATGATACCTTATTAAATTCTCTTTTCACCATAGCTAACATTTTTCTAAGTGTACTTAGATTGAAATAGTTCGGAGGTGTTCTAACTTTGGTGAGTTTGACTTTTTGACAAAAAAATGGCTGCCATATAAAAATTACTTTCAGTGCTTGGAGTAGAAAGTTTTCCTGACTACCTCAAGTAGAATAGAGTTTCAAAACATTTTTTTTTTGTAGGATGACATTCTATTGACCATAAAACCGGTTGTGAAAATATAAATACAATTGTGGTATTGTAGCAGGAAGCGAGTGAAGATTATCAAAAAACGCTGGACAAAACATTAAAGATATGATGAAATACCTTCAGTAAAAACTGAGACAAGCCCATACAATTGTAATATGATTCTATTTTTATTATATATTACTATGATTAGAGATTATTTATAAAAAAGAACTGCTTGAAAATGTGTATCCGAAAGGGAGATGTACCATACCATGCGTGACCGGATTTTAACGTACACAGTCTTTATATTGCGGTTTCTGCATGCGGCGCCAGTGCGCAGATAGCACTCTGCATGCGTATAACCACGAATCGTATAACGCTGTCATGCTTGCACACCGTCGCTGCATGTGGTTGCGACGCCAGTGTGATAATCGCTTTAAATAAGTTTAACATACCAATGATCAGCGTATACCCATTCAATCAAATGAGACAGAGAAGGTGTTTCCGTGGACACCGGAAACTCTACTTGAGGGTATAAAGCTGCAACGTTGGGGTCATAACCATTCATGTACAACCTGAGAAAAATTGACATAAAAATATAAATCAATAAATATTATGGTACAATCGTACACAAATCAAAAGTAAGCTCAAGGCACTGGTCCCACCGCGAGCTAGTAAGCTATGAGCTATCGGCTATAAACACGAACAAAAGATAAGCACTCCCGTGTAAATAAAAGAGACACGGCGATATTTATAGTTACTCGCCCAGCGGTGAGCTATAAATATCGCCGTGTCTCTTTTATTTACACGGGAGTGTTTATCTTTTGTTTATACGTAAATAAACGTAAATAATATACTTATTTGTTTATACGTAAGTATCGTATATACGTAAATATTTAGATAACATCTATAACAAACGCACACAAATAAATGCCCTGACCAGGATTCGAACCCGGGACCTCCTGTCTCGTAGGCAGGGTCACTACTGGCTAGGCTAGGAGAACGTTAATATGACACACCTAAAACATAATAAACATAATACTTAATAAAAGATTTCAATGAAGAAACCTACTTCCCAATGGCTTCAAGAAGAAACAAAGTGTTATCCGAGTGTCCTTTTTGCGTCAGAGGTATATTTTTACAGCTGACTGGTAACGATTTCTTCAAGATTGCTTGTAAAAGTCCATGGGGAGCAATTTCTACTACAACAGCATTGGCGGGTATCAAGCGCGCAGTCTCTTCAAACAATACTGGACTCTGCGAAGATAGTTTTGAGTTTAACCATTTAGTTTAGGGGGGATGTTTGTCAAATTTAAACATCAGCGGTGCTGCAATAGTACATTACAGCAGAGGCTGGGAAAACAGGGATTTCCGGCCAAGTAGGTATATACGGCCGAGCGTAGCGAGACCGGATAGGGATACGAGGCCGGGAATCCGTTTTCACGCCGAGGCATGTATAGTGCTTTTCTCAAAAAAATGCGTGGAAATAAGACCTAAAAAACCTAATACTTAAAGCCTAAAAGTCTATCGTACTCGTGGCCGGCGCCCGCGCAGCAGTGACCGGCGGCGCCCGCCCCGCCCGCGGGGGCGAGCGCGTGGCGGGCGCCGGCTACTTTGCAGGCCTAGTTGCAGCCTGCAAAGTAGTATGAAAATCCTTTTCATATCAAGTGTCACTACGGTGCCCGAAACGTGATACTTCCGAGTCTATTTTCACGAACGTAACGACAACATTTCCGCGCATGTTTGAGAAAAGTGTATTTAAAAATCAAAATAGCTACACCCGCACCAGTAAGTTGTTCGTGTGATATTCCGCTGAAGAATACTTGGCTGCATCTTCATGCCATCTGTTTTGTGGTACCGATGTGGAAACCCAACGTTCACTGCGGAGTTTTGGGTTCTTTATAGTCTCACGTAAATACTGCAAAAGCCCAGGCCCTGAAATCACAATATTTATTAAAGTACAAGAAAGCAAACAACAATACATCGAAAGCCATCTATAAGGTAAGAGTACCGACCTGCTTTAGCAATATACCGCGAATGGTACGCAATGTTAGAACATGGCACTTCTTTCACAAATATGCCTTTTGCAGTCAACTGAGCAACGAATTCACGCATTACATTGGCAGGTCCTGAAATGGTACTGGACTCGGGTCCATTATGACACGCTACTTCGATTTCTGGTGGTAGAAGAGATGAAATCTAAAAGATGACAAATGTTTAAAATAGCACAGATTGACCATGGAATTTTAAATATCGATTCGTAAATTTCGAACTGAGAGTATGAGAATCTTCTAGTACCTATCTTCAATATAAAACCGATACAAACAAAAGTGGAAATTAAAATGAAGTGCTAGGTGAAAAAATCTAGGAGGGTATCGATTAAAGCCTGTAATAATTACCACAATTTATTCGAAAGAGTGCTCTGATCCAAACTGCAGTATTTATCACTGCAGATTAGGATGTATTAGTACCTAGGTATTAAT
The DNA here is from genome assembly GCA_911728535.1 of Pammene fasciana. Lineage (NCBI taxonomy): Eukaryota > Metazoa > Arthropoda > Insecta > Lepidoptera > Tortricidae > Pammene > Pammene fasciana. The sequence continues at coordinate 11,682,720 of OU452292.1, forward strand.
TGTGTATAAATTGTGCTTGTAAGCAAGTTCATATTTTTCGCCACTGTATTTATTTAGCATATTAAAATTTTACCTTTTCGTAACCAAGACCAACAGCAGCCATAGATCCTACGATAAAAGGTGTTTCCTGAGACACACGTCCTCGACTGTACGCAGCTAAAATCATCTCTTCAGCTGTTAAGCAACCGTCAGCATAGGCACATCCTAATTCTCCAACACTGTGCCCTAGAATTACATAATAATGTTGCTAAATACTTCAATCATAACATTACTCTTTAATTTCATCTAATGCCTGCTGAGACAGATTCACTCATAATACTCATATTCAATCAATTAATCAATCAATCAATCCATTTAATGTCAAATTATAGATTATTATTATTGATCTAGGTACCCGTGAATGGATTCCAGCAGGCGTTCTATTTGACATGAAAGGTATCTAAACGGACTGTGTTGATATCTGCGTCCCAATTAACCGCGCATGCCTTTGCACTCCATGCCGAGCTCGAAAATCCAAGAGTTTTTAACGGAGTCACAAATAATAATCAACAATAAACATTCGGGCATTTACATACTATGTAAGTGTAACAAAATTATAATCACCTATTATTTTATCGGGCACAAGACCAATCGACGTCAGAACATCAGTGAGGCCGATTTGAACTGCAGCAATTCCGACGAAAGAATGCAAGATGTTATCATACATGTCTTCTTCTGGAGACGTCAGTATACGAATGATGTCTACGCCTTTAGGCTCAAGAACTTTTCGGCAGCTGTAATAATTTCGATTTTTTTAAATACCCTGTTGCTTGGTAGTTACTATTTTAATTCATTTATCAGCTGATACATACAGAGTGGTTTTTCAACCCATAAACATACCGTGCGAGGTGATTAAATAGGACAGGTCATAATTTTGACTATGAAATCAACCTCGAAATCAAGAGAAATTCTTTGTCCGATTCATACATATTGGCCGATCAAATGTCAACGTTTTTTATGGTGAGGAACATTTTTTGGGATTAAATTAATCACCTTGTTTAATATGGCAAAGGGTTTACCCTTACAAATAATTATTTAATTCGTCGTAGTCTGCTTCGGGTCTCGTTTGCTTACAGTTCGATGGCAACAGCGAAGACTTGTACACGCATCAGCTGTGTGCCCATGCCGACCCACTGCGAGCCCATGCCGCTGTACACGAACCACAGCTGCTACGGGACGTAGCCTGCTTCTGGTCTCGTTTACTTACCGTTCTATAGCAGCAGCGAAGACCGGTACACACATCAGCTGTGTGCCCATGCCGACCCACTGCGAGCCCATACCGCTGTACACGAACCAAAGCGGGCGCTGCGCGTCATCGTAATAGTCTGCTTCTTCGCGGTGCGTTATGGTTTCGTTTTCTGCATTTGTTGCTATAAAGAATCGATATAACTGTATATATACTTTACTGTGGACGTCACGGTAATAGCCTAGGCATACACGCACAAATTTGCCCACTGGATCTGTCTAGCGAGAAGATCCGTCAATGTATGGCACTATTCGGATGTCTGCAGACGCATCCGGCGTGCCTAATTCCTATCTAGCTAATGCACACTACATCTAATTTCAGTGCTGAATGCAGATTAAAAAATCTGAATATAGACAATATTCAGATTTTTTAATCTGCAATCCACTTCATACAAAAGACCATACGGTGTTAACTTTTTTACCTGTATACTGAATAAAACATAATAAAAAACTGTTTTAGGTTAAAATAAATTAAAAAAAAACATATGAAGGTCGCATGATAATTAACCAATGTGCCGAAATACGATAAAATCAAAATAGTGTCGAAGTTGATAATTTGCGTCATTATTTTGTAATGGCATTTGGAGGCCGGCTCTTAATGAAGTTCCGGCCTCCACCAAAATAATGACACAATCGATTTAGTATTTTAATGCAGTCAAATTATTACTTTTATTACTTACAAAAGATTCCAAATCCTCGGGCCAAATGTCCATTGATACGGTTCTTATGAATATTATGGAATAAGGCGATTTTCTCCGGGTCCAATTTATCGGATTTGAAATGATCAATCAATTTTTGAACTGCCGACTCTATGCGACCCGACATGGTCACTAAGTATGGTATCTCCGACTGATAACGTGAAAGGTCCTGAAAAAGTTAAATCATTGTTTTATGCCCAGATAAAGTAAGTATGAAAAACGTATTCTATGTGGCTTTTCTATACAGTGCAGTGCAAACCGGTCCTTTTTGGAATCAATTTTTTTTTAGAACAATAACAATATTTGACGCTGACTGTAATTTTTTCAAACATCTGTAACTCAATCGACGTAAATTAAAAATTACGGAAGTTCTGAGACCGTGTTCGTGTAGCATTATTGACCCATTTAGGAAATCTATCCAGTATTAGTTATTACATATGTATGTTACAAAATTGTTATGCGTTGGAAATATTTTATTTGCCTGAAAAAGGGGGCCTACATAGTTTTAATTTATTTTCACTGTTTAACATCAATTAAATAAACTTTGGCTTGTAAAGCAGCGCATGCCCGTTGCCACCCGTGATCGACAAGCCATAGGAGCGCCTGAATCGTTGGTGCTCGGTTACAATGCGCATGCGATCGTTACGTAGTGCAAAACTTACCTTTGGCTTATAATGCCCTACAAACAGCGCATGCCTGTTGACACCCGTGACCGACAGCCCGTTGACGGCTGCGTAGGAGCGCCTGAATCGTTGATGCTCGGTCACAATGCGCATGCGATCGTTATGTAGTGCAAAACTTACCTTCGGCTTGTAATGCCCTGCAAGCAGCGCATGCCCGTTGACACCCGTGACCGACAGCCCGTTGACGGCTGCGTAGGAGCGCCTGAATCGTTGGTGCTCGGTCACAATTCGCATGCGACCGTCGCGCAGAGCCGCTATGTCTCGCCTTGGGGAGTCGCAGTGAAGATTTGCAGCTAGTTCTCCTCTCTGATATGCTAGCAAAGTCTAAAAATATAATTTATATGCTACTAAGTGTCTTAAAACAAGTGTTGCATATCTCATCATCAGTATCATCCTAGCGTTTATCCTAAATTTATCGCAATGACTCGATTGAGCCTGCCACTAGGCAACCTAATTCTATCTGACGTTCCGACCCAGTGGAAAAAACAAGGCTTTATTGGGATTAAATGTTGTGGACTTCTATGTATTGACTAATTCATGTCAATACATAGTTAGTGCCACTGCAGTTTATCCTTGAATACATAATTTTTCAACTATCCTCTTCAGAACTTACTTTTAGGATAGCTGAAGACCCAGATGCGGCTTCTGTATAACCCATATTGGACATGACGCTGCCCAGCAACAAGGGATTAGAGCGATCCTTACAGAACACTTCCTCTATGGCTTCTAGTTCTGTTTTATCTGCCTCGGGCACGGCTGAAAGAGAGAGAGGCTGTAGAGATTATTGAAATCGAATAACAAATGAGCGTTAAGTAAATCTTCACTGGAGTTAGATTGAGAGAACATATTCTTTTTTTTTATACCACGACGATGGCAAACAAGCAACCTATGGTCCGCTTGATGGTAAGCAGCCGCAGAAAGCACCTCCTACAAACCTCTGTTCGTCTCCGGCCCTGGTCGTCTCTGGTCTCAGACCCTAGTCATTGAAAGTGTTAAAAGGTTACCTGCACCAAATCCTTCCACATATTCTACTAGTGATGGCGGTATTCCGGCCTCAGTGTAAAATTCTCGAAGAAACTTAGCCAGGAATTTGGGATCTCTTTCGAACCCGAACTTGTTCATATATTCTTTGTCGTCCACCACACCGTATTGAGTTTTAGCATAGCATAGAGACGCATAAACTCTGAAATTAGAATAGTGTAAAAATATTTTGACGAAGTTCTGTGGATGATTGATTATAGTTTGAATGAATGAACTAAGAAATGAACTGTGCTTAGAAGAAGCAATTGTTAATAGTATTCAATTCCTTCTTTTAAGCACAGTTCATTTCTTCGAAGTGTTAATAGACGCGCAATTATTAAAAAAGAAACTCAAAATTGTATTAAATAGGTAATCTAACTGTTATTGTTTGTGTTGGTTACTCTTTTATTAATTTCACATTTGGATAGAAAAGTTATTGGATCCACCACCACATTTTTAAATTAATTTGACGTATAGATTTTATATAAATACAGTGTTCAAGGGCTTAATATCGTATTGCGAGTTAGAAAAAGAAGGACAAAAAAATTTTGGACGTGAAAAATGGACACGTCGCCACAGCTGGCCAACCCTCCATACAACACCAAAAAAAAATTTTTGCGAGTAATGTTTTTTCAAACTTTTTTATCCGACTTCAAAAACGGAGGAGGTTTTCAATTCGACTGAATTTTTCGTAATTAGAATACGATACCAATTATGCTGTTAAAAGGATCACCAGTATTTTTGTTACAACTTGTATAGATTTTATAGAAATATTTATGAGTATTAACAAACCTTTTGCTATCTTTGTATTTTTGTAATAAAAATACATTAATAGCTTCAGAGGATGACTGGCCATCTGCATTGATGTCATATGATTTGATTTTTCCGTCTTCGTTCTGGGGTATGGTCCTGTAACCCGTGTTTTTTTAATAAGGATGAAATAGATATGTATATTTATTGGAGTAAACACGCAATACATTAACAGTAAACAATAAACTTAACTATAAATAAAAACTAATCTTAAATAAATATATTATACTAAAATAACCAGCCCCCCCCCCCCCCGCGGCATGGTACCGTAGATGCTGGCAGCATTCCCTCTCTGTATGGCAATGCCAATACGTTGAGCCAGGTAGCTGCCAGCTCTACGGTCACCGGTGGAATCCACTAACCTCTTTGAAACCTCTTTGAAGAGATCATGGGCATTAGGACCCCACGGGCCGAGGGTCTCGACGCCAAATGCAACAAAGTTGTATTCGACGCCAAGGCCCCCGTACTTACTTAGGATGAAATTACATTGTAGTTAAGTAACTTTATGTAAAAAAAAAAGTTTATGATATTATTTATACTATAGGAAACCAATGTAACGATACATTATTTACTTTTTTCAGCACTATTTTCAGATATCGAATCTATTAATGTACCTACATAATATTATAGACAAAGATTTACTTTTAGATTTTTACTTCAGTACCTATAAATTAAGTGCTTGAGTTAATTTTAATTAATGTTATCAGACCTATAATGAAGTATTCGTATTTCGTAACCATGAAAGCAAAAAAAGACTGTCAGGGTTAACACATTGATTCAGCGAATAGACAAAAACTTTTTAGAAGTATCAACTCAAAATGGCGTAGGTGTCAACCTGTGATAATGGATCAAAGTGTAGGGATGCAACAGCAATTTCCCTGCCCCTACGACAGCCGCGTCACACACGCCCGTCGCTATGTCCGTGTAGGCCTCGCCTTCTCGAACACAGCCAGAGAGCTACAGCACGAGTCTATCACTATCGAGGGGCCTTTCACGTTCAACCAGTAGGAGACTCGGTTGGCCATCATTGCGCGGTTGCATCTATGGAGGAACATTAATAGGTGTCTACTTACCTGTGATAATGGATCAAAGTGTGCGGATGCAACAGCAATTTCCCTGCTCCGACGACAGCTGCGTCACACACGCCCGTCGCTATGTCTTCGTAGGCCTTCTCGAACACAGCCAGAGAGCTACAGCACGATGAGTCTATCACTATAGAGGGGCCTTTCACGTTCAACCAGTAGGAGACTCGGTTGGCTATCATTGCGCGGTTGCATCTGTGGAGAAACGTTAATTAGAGCATTATACAATGGTTTGGAGACAAATCTGAATTAGAATACAATAAATAAGGAATTTATAATCAACAGTATTCGATTTTAGTTTGGTTTTATTTTATTTAGGATATAGTATATTTAATTTTAGTTATAATTTATAGGTTTTTATGTCTTAGTTTTATAATGTAGGTATTTTGTTTTCTTCCAATAAAGTGTTTCATAAGAAGTAAGTCACAATATTATTTTTTCTTAATTTTATGTTACAAAGTTTACTTGAATAATAGTATTTTGAGATTGACATGAACCACCAATGACCAGAATAGTGACCTAATAGCTTTCAGTGATAGCTAATATTCAGAGCATAAGATATACCTGAAAATAACGATGATAATTCATCGTTAAGGATAAGTATTAAAAACATTAATCACTCCAATTGAAGCTAATGATAGCAAGGGTTCATTATATTTTAATGGTTTGTCAAAATAAAAGCACACTTACCCTAAAATACCCAAGCCAATTTCACTGTATGCGCAGCCTTTCTCGGATTCAGTGGCGCCAACACCAATATACACTCCCACGCGTTTGGTAGCCAATTCTGCTGGACTTATTCCTGAAGAACAGATTGATTGGGTATTATTATTAATTTAAGGCTCATTACTTACCAAAATGATTTGTTCTTTATACGTAAGGGAATATTACAAAATTAATTATAAATAACAAGAAAACGATGTGACCCGCAACAATATGACGGCGGAAGTCCTTTGATTGGGTATAAATTGTTAACCAATTAATTTGCCTTTTAGCATATTATAAGTGCTATCTAGTTATAATAATTATACCGTGCCAAATAAGGTCTGGACTAATTCAATATCTTGAAGAACGTAGATCGTGATAAGCTTAAATAAGTCTTGATTTATTGTAATAGTTTAACATAAATGTCATGACCGGATAATTCCAAAGGTAATGCTTATCACTTCCTGTTATCCGTTATGGACGGATATGGGTACCGCCTTTTTCTTACGCTAGTAATATCTACCGCCTGAAAAAGGGATGAGTGTAAGTAGTAGCCGTTTGCGAATGACTGGCAAATTTGATTTGTCAGACTATAGATGTTTACAATGAAAAGTCTACTAACCGGCATCAAAGATAGCTTGATAAGTCTGCTCCAAAACTTTCCTCGAAATGGCATCAAGCACGTTCCCCATACGATAGTGCACCATGAAGAACTGCGCGTCAAAGCGGTCCAGCCCTGGGAGCCTGCCGTAGTACTCGCGAAGCTCTGGATGCTCAAAGTCCCAGCGCGGTTCATACTTTTTCACTAGGTTTTCCTGTAATGTATCCATTTTAAGAAAGCCGAAGAGGACGTTAATGGATTGGATCTTGGAGTATTAAAATGCTGCACTGGAACGTCCGACACGTCTGCCGGAACAAAGTTGAAGAAGAAAACTAAGGCAGGACCCGACAGGACAGAGAGCAAATAGTGCTTAGCAGCCTAAAAGTACAGTACGTGAACATACGATCTTCAGGGCATCAGCTGATGGTCTTTCCGGCTCAATACAGTCGGCTGACGATTTTTAAATTTTTTAGAAGCATTAAACTATCATCTGACAAATTGTTAATCGGAATGCGATGGCCATTAATCTAAGAGATTATAAAATGGCTGTCGTTCCTCAATCCAGCGAGTGCTGATCTTCACGAGGCTTCATTATACATGAGTTACATGAGCCTTTATTACCTACTCTTTCACTATATATCGCCTGAGACGCGGTTGGTAATAAAATTGGTTCTGGCTTACGGTTCAGTTCAGAGGAATGGGAATGCGACCTATGTCGAATAAACTCTGCTTACTATAGTTACCCATGCGCCGTGTTTTAAATATATGCATACTTACTTATTCTGAATCAAAATATTGCTTTGGCACATTACCTAATTAAAAACTTCTATAACTAGGTACTAAAAAAACTCTAAACTTGAACTTGTGTTTGGAATGTTAGTGGCAATGGCAAAACTTACCTTATTATAGAGTTTCTCGGCAAACTCCTGGACATTGAGGCAGCCGGGCAGAAGGCCTGACATGCCGGTGATGACCACAGCTCCTGGTGCCGGCGGAGCGTCACCCGGTTCCGGCGCTGCGACCAGCTCGACCGTGGGTTCTTGCGGTATGGGCGCCATTTTCGATCAGTTTTAGAGGTCTAAGGAAGAATTTATACTAATAAGCGTTTGATAAAACTAGCGCTAATCAGTGGAACAAATAGTACATTATAAACAATCGCTATTTAAAGGTTGAATCAATGTCTTTATGATGAAAATTGGCCATTGTTGCAATTCTATCCTCACCCACGTCAAGTTATTTCTCCATTATGAAAATAAATCTTTCTTGCACAGTACGTATCAGTAGGTACAGTAGCGGGATGAAAATATACTTTTATTTTTAATAAGGTAGTTGTGGTAGTGGTTCCCACGTTAAGGGGCACCACCCATCAGAAGTATCAGAACGGTATTTAGCGCGAAATTCAACTCTTCATAGACAAAAGCGGGAATTTGTCTATTGTAGCTGAATTTTTGTTTGGAGGCCAAAGACAAATTTCCACTGTTGTCTATGAATAGCTGAATTTCACTCTAATGTGTGGTGCCCCTAAATGCACTACTTTGATATATGTATTTTTTTTCTGTTTTAATAATAAATACTTACGTGTGCGGAGGTGATCGTATACAGGAAGTACAGTGAACGAACTCTAGAGTGCAACGCATCGTATCGTTTTTTTATACCGATATTTATAATGAGACCCATATTTGGTTCAGAGTGCAATTTTCGGTGAATTGTATGTAAATATGTAATGAACGGTAATTGTAAAAGAAACACAATTAATTTCTTAACTAGCATTTCCCCCGATTTGTTACTTATTAATTAGTAGAGTTTATTTTTATTATTGTGTCGAAAATAATTTTAGTCTACAGCTTGTAAGTAGAGGTAAAATGATAAATTTTAAGGTTGATGCGCGGTGAATGTTCCGGACCATTTCCGCCACGACACTTTCGACACTTCAGGCTGCCTCTACATGATGGGCCATCATAGGGACGCAGCTATATAACAGAACGAGATCGCGATATCGTTAGCTCCCTCTAACGCATAGCGGCGTCCCTATAGTTATGGAGGCGAGGTAGCTAAATGGCGTAATTCAACGGCGCCGTCGAGACCTATCAAAATCGAAAGATAAAATAATTTCGAAAAGAAAAGCTCGTATGGCAAAAACCATTTTAGCGGTGGGTTTGGCGTGTACGGTTTTTCAAAAATGTTAAAAAAAACAGTTACTTGGGCATTCTCGAGCGCGTCAGATATTCATACTACGTATGCCCCGAGTGCCTCTGATAACAACGGTATACTAATCTGCCGGTTTGCGTGGTGGGGGTAGGCATATAAAGTAGTCAAAAATGCAAAAAAAAAAAATTTACTCGAGCGCGTCAGATTTTCGGAAGGGGTGTTAAGTAGGCCCCAAAGAAGCTCCCTTTAAAAAAACTGACGATTTCGGCGTGACGATAAGTTACGATGAATTTTTGAAAATGCAAAAAAAAAAAGTTCTTTTGAAATACTCGAGCGCGTCAGATTTTCATAGGGGAGGTTTATCTCGGTATCCTGAAAGCATATTTTTTTAATCTGACAAAAATGTTGGTGGGTTCTCTTAATCTGACCGAAAAAGGTTTAACTTTCAAGTCAAAAAGTTTTAACTTTGGACAAAAATGTAAAAACACCTTTTTTGTGTAAAATAAAATTACCTTTTTTGTTTATTTAAACTAAACTTTTTTTGTAAAATGTGTCGTTCGCGACTTATATGCCGTAACGCGTTCTTAGGAAGACGAAATGGCTCCTCCACACTTCCGGTCATGCGGAAACTGGCAGATTTTGTATTTTTAGTAAGTTTTATATTATATTCTTCAAAACAAAATTAAAAAAAATCGCGCTCGAGAATGCCGGATTAACGTTTTTTTTTTACAAGTTCGCGACCCTATAACTCGGCGGCGTCAAGGACTTATCGTCAGATTAGTTAAATTTAGTCTTTAAACACTAAAATCAACCCCCAATATCTTAAACTGACGCGCTGGAGTATTTCAGACTATCCATTTTTTTTTACTAATCTGATCGTCTATCCTAGGCGCGCGTCACTACATATAGAGCTAAATACTTTACAAGGTTGTTCTATTAGGTCTAAGGTATCTCTCATATCTTAAACTGCCACGCTCGAGTATTGCAGAAAATTCCCCTATTCGCCTCCCTAACTACTATGATGGCCCATCATGTAGAGGAGCCATCACTTTGTATACAGAACATCACGTGACCTCCGAGGATCACGCGTCGCTTTCTATACAAAATTAAGTGTCGGAAGTGTCTTGTCGGAGACGGTGTAGAACACCGTGCATCGTCCTTTAAAAGTAAATTATTTAGCTATGTATTTAAGTTATGGAATCAGACTTTACTTTGCGGAAGTCCATATTATCAACTACAATAATATTGCTTTGCTATTCCGCACGTATTTATTTTTGCGGCGGGAAGGTGGGAACATTTATGCATTCAAAAATACACAAATAAGTATAACGGGTTGTCACTTATTAAGTTATTAAATAACACGTTAATATACTGTGGAATAGCAAAACAATATTATTGTAGTTGATAATTATTTAGCTTTAAATTCAATTTGTAATATTTTACTTTTATTATCAATAAGCGCTAATCATTGTACACATACAATCTTATTTGTTTTTTTACTGACTTATTGGTAGGTTTTTCGTACTCTTTAATTTAACTGCAACTATGGTTTAAAAGTTCAATACGTAATTAAGTAAGTATCAATCCCAATTATCTTTTTAATTTTATTCAAGTTTTATGATCAATTTATGAACAAATTTGCCTTAGAACTGTGTCACTTAAATAAAAGTCAGTCTTAAACGAAAATATTCGAGTTAGATTTGGACTATAAAGTAGTTAGTTTACGGAACATATTTTAAACAAATTTGCGCTAGTGGTCAGGATAGAGGTGGTGTAGATTGCTTTTTATACAGGGTGATTTCTGGGTCGAGATCCAAAACCATTTTTACTGACTCTATAATCATAAATGACATACCTACTTGTCATACATAAACACTTTACTCAGTGGGACAGGTAAGTAAATAACAAAATAACCAACGTAATATCATAGAAAAATAGAAAAGTTTTAATAAATTAAAAGTACAAAATAACTATTCCGCAAATGTCTTCGATAGTTTCTCTATCACGATCTTAGTCCTTTCTGTCAAATACTGGTCAACCTGTCCAAGTATTTTCACGAAATGCAGCATTTTCTGGACTCCTTTCTTAAACTGTTCCATCTTTTCTGCACTCGTTGGCTCCTCATAAGAATCCCTGTACGTCTTGAAGATCATCGATGATCCTAATACTGGGGCTTTCAACGGTCGATTAAGTGCTAGATCTAGCCGGGGAACCTTAATTGCCGGGACTCTTAATTTTGGCTTGTTAAATCGGGACAAGCCGAGTTTTGGGATGAAGCCCTGAGGTGGGGCTATCGCTATGGATGTTTGAGTGTCGCTAAATCCTTCTTGGTCCATGTCGTCAGGGTCCGCCACGATGAATCTGCCGTCTTGTACTGCCTTTGGGATGGCATTGTGGATGAGGTCGCAGAACGAATTGACGTCGAAAGTTCCTTTGTTCACGGCTGCTTTTGATCTTGTTATAGAACGGAGGATTGAATCCTGGAATAATACAATGTATGACTGTTACATATTTTATATACTACTTCAGAGACACCAAGATTTAACTACTTAAATATTGCCGTTTGTATTGGGAGTATATCAGTTCTTACGGCATGAAATACGTTAGGCAATTTTCAAAGAGCGACCGCAATGTAATTACATACATATATTTATTTTTCTGAATATTTAAATTTCCATTTTCGTTCATTTATTTGTAAAATATAGCAAATCTAAGTCCGAACGTTATTTATTAATAATCGCTTTTTTGGAAAGTTCGTTCTATTTAAAGTCAAGAATCTGTTTATATATTTTTTTGTTTTTAAAGCTTCATTTGTTCCATTTTTAAATATTTTGCTTAAATACCTAAGGTTTAATATGCTCCACTTACGCTTTCCTGTGGTCCACAATTAATAGTAACCCTCAGTGGCGACGGCGCTCCAGCAACCACCTAAAACACCCAAGAACACGTAATACATCTGCACAACTCACAAAACAAATTCTGCAACTACCACTACTCGTCCACAATGTTTCGCAAAATGTCAACAAAGCATATCTATTACCTACAGCTACTTTCAGATCGATAAATAAACAAAAATATTAACCTCTAATAAAGCAATAACAACCGTTATTCGATACATTTTATCCAAACCTACACTCTACTCATGTCTGACGACGGCACGTTCTTACATCTTGACGCATCGTCAGCAAATCGGAGGCTGTACGCGACCCACTTGTATACCTATACAAGGTCAGTTACACAACTGACTAAATCATTACAAATCATTACATTTATATCTCTTGTGTCTTATCGACTTTACGTGTCTCCGTCCGGAGTGTTCCTCGTTAAATGTGTAGTAGATTTGTTGGCGATGCAGTGGATAATGCGGAGCTGCTATGCCGGCAGTCTTTTGTTCTATTTGATTGCCAAGTTTTACTTCGAGAATGAAGTTAGGAAGTCGGTTCGTGAGGCTGGTGGTGGTCATCGCGATCGTTGCGAGTGTGACAGAGGTTGGTACCTGTCGTTATAATTTATTGAAAGTATTTTATCACTTGAGTCATTATTCCTTAAAATTGTTTACTACTATAGTATCCGCAGAATTAAGTGGCCACTGAACTGAGCTCACAAAGCTTTCCCCTTCTCTCTTTCCGTGGCGGTGCAAGTGTGAAAGAGAAGTTTTATGACCTCAGTCGCCACTTAATTCTGCCGATACTATACTTAGATATTGAAGACGTACGGGTACAGGGTGCTTTTTCAATGTCTAGTAGTAAACAATTTTTCCTATTTCTCTTCAAAATAGTGTAATCTTATGTGTAACCCGCAAATAAAGAGAGAAAAATTGGTAGTTTATAATATTTCGACTGATTATATAACGAAATGTTGAATTACACTAACCTACTGGACAGAATATACTGTAAGCTCAATACTGAAACAATTCATTCTAAATTGCACGACTCTTTTTAACTTGGTACCCTTTTAGATAACATAGAATGTGATTTTGTAATTTGTTCGACCAGTATAACAACTAAACATAAGGACCAAACCAGGGTTCATTTAATCTTGGCCCTCGATATAGAAAAGGTTGAAGGCTCTACTTTAATTTGATAAATCCTAAAATAATGGTACTACCCAGTAATAGTTTAAGGTCATTGTTAGATTGTCCGAACAGCGATGATCTTCATCACGTAATATTCCAATTTCCATACGAACTCTGTAGCGTCAGAATTGTATCTTTGAGAAATGTAATAACTTACAGTCGAAAATAAAACGTTCATCTTCCTATCATCTGTTAGGGCTATTTTCCCAAAGCTCAACTGAGCTTGAAATCCGCTCGGCAATCTAATTCAATAAATTACCTAAGGCACTGTTTTTTCCAAAAGCAACATCTGACCTTGGAACCTAGAGAAAAAACTAAACTTTTTTTGGAATTAGGTTCGTCATAATTTATAACGAAAATAAGATATTAATCAAAAACTGATTACACCATTTTAATATTTCAGGGCAGTCGTCTTGTACGAGCTTCGCTGCTTAAGCCGGAGTCTTGGGACTGCTTCACAAGCAGAGCGGAGGATCGGCCCTTCGCGTACCCCCTCGTCGCGCAGTTTATAAAACTCAAGGATATGGCCGTGCGCGGTTTTAAGAGTATCATGGAATTTGCTAAGGACTACAAGCTCGAATGAAATGAAGCTGGACTTTTATAGGGATATTTTGCACTGAACTATCGAATAAGTAGCCAATTGTTATTAATCACATTTTGTCAAACTTGCCGTCAAATCTAATTGTTGTATATTATTTAATTTTAAGAATATTGTTGTTACTTCATTTTAAGTGTTAATATAACAATAAGTTCATAAATTGTTTTATTTCACCATCCATCCCTTTTTATGATATAATTACGTATCTTTGATAAAAAATAGATAAATGTAGCAATAGATTAGTGAGGGTCCACTGCATAAGCCGGAGACTAGTATCTAGAACTTTTTCTATACAAAAAAGTATTATAATTAGGAACAAATCAAATTATTTGATTGAATATTTAAACCTATTTCAGTTAATGATAAATGATAAGTTGATAACAATGTTATTTACGTCCGAGGTAAGTTATTTGTGCATACTCGAATTTTTTTTTTACCTAAGTATCTACTTAAAATTAAGATTTAATGATACAATAAAACAACAAAAGTAAATGATAATAATTTATTGTACGATTATTATCCTAATGATCATCATTAATTAATATGCTTATTAATAATTTAGTATGCTTAATCTCCACATAACGTCTTAAATAGCTTTAATACATCACTAGGGAGTAATGGTAATTTAATTACTGGTCTCCATGAAGCTTGGTTTAATTTCTTCTATGTTGGCTTATATTTCGTTCCATTCCTTATCATTCCACATCATTTTCACATCCATATATCCTTACTTCACTTGTAGGTTATGCTCACGACAATCCATTGTTTATTTCAAATTGCCGAATTCCGAAGTAAACAAAACATTACAATAAACTAAAGGGGCGCCGCAGAATGGACTTACGTCGAAACAACCCTGTAAAAATAATTATTTGATTCTAACTTAAGTTACTTAATTAACAGCTTCCTAAATCTGTAATATTCAGGAGTACTTAGAGAGCCTTTAATTTTAAGATCAAGAAGGTCTTTGGAAACTTTTCTTCTTATTATATTTGTAATGGGTAGTTTCACGGTACCTAATGTTTTCTCCAACGGAGATTTACCGAGAGTCGGTATTTTGAGCGGGTGGAATAGTGCCAATGGTTTACCAATTGGTGACAATGTAGGCAGTCTCGGAGCTCTGAGCAACGGAGGTGACAGGAATGGTAATAAGGAGGGCACAGGCATTATAGGGGGTATTACAGGGAGTAATGGTAAGTGAGGAACAACGGGCGGTATCAAGGGTAGCAAAAATGGAGGTTTAAAAGGTGACCGTAAGAGTGGAAGAGGAGTTAATGGAGATCTCTTCAATTTAGCAGACTTTATAAGTTTAGGAGGAGGTTTCGCTGGCAATTTTGGTAAAGGCTTAGGAGGTAAAGACGCTAAACAAGGAAGTTTCGGTAACTTTGATGCAGGATTTGGTAAGGCTTTTATACCAGGAAGTTTTGGTAATCCAGGATTGACATTAATGATGACTGGTGAGTTATGGGATACTTTTCGAACTACTAAGGGGCCAGGTCCAGACCTCTTCAAGTCACCAGCGATAAGACCCAGATTTATGCCATGTGATGATTGAATCTGAAAGAAAAATCATGAGTCATCATTATGAAAATAATAGAAATCTGAGATAGGAAAGACGGCCATCTCAGGAATAAGATGTAAATAGCTGTTTGCTGAAGAAAACCATGTTTTTCAAGCCTGGCAAAGTTGAGTATCGCAGGCAAAGTTGTAGCTACTACGGTACCGAGTTTCTAGAAATGTAATTTGATATTTTACCAGTTACTTTTAGATGAAGAAAAACATCGTGAGGTAAGCGGACCTAATCTCAACAAGGCCCTTTTTCTCTCAGGGTGGATGGTGACCAAGAACGGTCGCTTTCGTAAAAACTAGTTTCGCCAATTATTGAGTTGCTAAGTTTTATTTAGCCTTGACAAAAACTTAGGATAGACATGAAATTATTGTTATGGTATGCTTTTCACTACATATAAGAGAAGAATGTGTTTTAAAAAAAATACTTATCATGCGGATGATTGGGCCTTTCTTCTTTTTCACCGACAATGAGATTAAATTTATGTTTTTCGAGTAAGAAAACTACACGAGTTTTTAAGAAGATGAATAAATATTTATTTAGAATAAAAAAGAATTCACGGTGGTAAGTTTTATGGTGCAGTGATTATCCAAAACAGAAAGAGACAGGGTACTTTTAGCGAGACAGCGTTAAGTGTTACCCCTCTGTCACGGTATTTTGAGAATAATGTTATATTTATTTATTTATTTTTAAACACAGAAGCGCCGGTAGCCTTGCGGTAAGACTCCCGACTTTCAATTCGGAGGTCTCGGGTTCAAACCCCAGCTCTTATACCAATGAGTTTTTCGGATATTATGTACGGAATATCATTTGACATTTACCAGTCTCTTTTGGGTGAAGGAAAACATCGTATGGAAACTGAACCTAATCCCAAAAAAGCCTAGTTTCTCCTTTGGGTCGGAAGTTCAGAACTTCGGATGGCAGTCGCTTTTGTAAAAACCAGTGTTTACGCCAATTCATGGGATTAGGTTTGATAAAGCGGACCCCAAGCTGTGGCAAACGCTAAGGAGGAGGAGAAGAGATAGTTATATTTTAAACACATTATACCTAGTTATTAGTCTAGCATGACTTACGTTGCGGCGCGACTCTCCATACTTCAGGCGTGACTCGAAGTATGGAGTCGCGCGCGACAACGCATGTCATGCTAAGGCCCCTGAAGGCCATCCATGGTTGTCGTTTTATCGCCTATCGCGTCATGCGTCACTTTCGCACTTACATACTTGTTAGAACGTGACAGCTACGAGTATGGTGACAGGCGATAAAAACCCGACCATATTAGGCTAGCTGATTAATACAAAATTAGGACAAGTCAACATGACGGGAAAATCATTGTCGATAAAAAATGAGAACGACCCAATTAAGAATTTAGTTTCTTAAAACACTGATACTTACAACCATAAAGAAACTCAAAAGGATTATTAATTTCCTTATCCTTCTTGCGTGAAGACTGGTAGCTTCCATTTCTGTGTATGACATGAACAGGTCACACTCAATTGCTTTATAAACATAACAATTTTCTTTTCAAAAGATTACGTTTGTTTATTATCAGATTTGTTTTTGATAAAACACGTTACATAACAAAAGAGTTAATTGTGCAAATGAATTGATTAGCGTATTGTATTTTCGGTGTCACCCCATTGTTCAGAAAATAAGTACCTACCTTCCCCTCGTGTATGTACTTACATAATCAATGCATTTTAATAAACTTCTGCTTCTGGGTCGGCATAGATAAATAAATAATTAATTATAATGAATTACTTAATTCATGATGGCATCGGTTTTCATTCATATCGTATTGCCCATCTGCAGGAGAAAAAGTTGATCCCAACATATTAGTCACGTGGATTTTTCTCGACTAGTTTGAGTGGCTGTGACCAAAAAGGACATATGTTATATCAGGTACCCTATCCCAAAAATACAACACAAAGTCTGCTACAAAATAACTATAAAAAAACTCGAACTAATTAATTACTTTTAAAGTTACCTTCATTCATTAAAATATAAAAATCTCTTAAATTAAGTATTGGTTATACCTAATTTAAGAGATTTTAAATACTATGTTCGAAGGTTTTCGGATTTTTTGTGTTATTGAAATGAGGTCATTCGAGTACTATAAATTAAATATGTAAGATAAAACTTCAATACACTGAAAAAAATAATCAGTGGAGCCAACTGAGATTACGGATTAATTCAGTAAGATTAAGTGATTATACAGTAAGATTAATTGATTATTCAGTAAAACCGTAAACTCAGTTGGCTCTACTGATTATTTTTTTCAGTGTACGTGTGTACGGTCAACGCTAAAAATATGTATACATTTTTGAACCTTATCACAAACGAGTAAGGTGCACAAGTGTTAACATATTTTTGGCGTTGACTGTAAAATCAATATTTTATTTAGATATTTGCCAGCGTTATGGGTTCCCTGCCGCAGGGGGACCTCTTGGAGGGGGTATTCTTTTTGTAACTGGGATTTTAGGTAATTTTTTAGGTAGTTTTATATATTTATAGTTGTATTTAGTTTTAATTTAGTTTATTTTTATATTAGTTTAGTTAAATTATTTTAATTTAATTTTTGTTACGTGTTTATTAAAGCATTTTTACCCCTTTAGATATTTTGTACACCTAACGAGTCTTGAAATTATTCCAATCTTTTCCAGAGGGACTTGACTTTCAGTAAATATACCCCTAATTTTAAAGATTAAACTTTAATAACACTTAAGGGATTTTTTTATTATTTTATTATAGATATTATAGCTACGACTATAATAACACTATGCAAGATTATTGCTTACGAGTAGATATGAGTAGGATTGCAATGTGTTTTGTATTATTGTATAAAATTAACTTCAAAGTTCCGGTAAAATTACGTCAGGATACGATTAGGTGTAATAATATATGATTCAACAGTTGTTATTTTCTAATAAGCACAAATACCTACCTAATAAATATATGAGGGTTATGTACCCAAATGTAATTAGTTACTGTGTGCAATATAATGGTTTTGTAGTATGAATACGCGACAAAATGTCTACAGTGTCATGTGTTATTCAACAATTGACTTACACAATTAAACGTAGCTTATTACTTCATCAGATTTTATAACTTGTACATTTATATCAACACGTCCGATCTAATCATAGGACAACTTAAGCAACGCTTCCCAGGACCAAAAGCCTATCGATATACTGCCGCTATCTCATCGCTACTATCGCATCAATATACGAAACCACCTTAGCGTATCTTTATATACTTTGCTGAGGTAAGCATTTATTCATAAATATTTTTGGACTGTGTTGGAGAAGTTGCCAAAATGGGGGGACATCTTTTTTGGTCCTCCCTAGGGATATTTCTCTTGACAATTAGTCATATAGATTCTTGTTGCGATGAAAAGGGATTGTGCCTGGTAAATACATTATTTTAAAGAAAACTCTGTAATCCTCTATTTTCAGTAATAATAGAATATTTCTTGTTACCGAAAAACATATTATTTGCTTTCGTGCTTAATTGAACCTGTTTTTTCAGCTTGAGGCCCTCAAAGATTTGAAAGAATGCAAAAAAGCGGCTTTGTCGTCGTAAGTATTTCCATACACCTGTGAAATATATAAATGAGTCGTTAATAATAATTTTAACAATATATAATTTGTTTTCAGGTTGTTCAAGCCGAAACCGCTTCTCTTTGGTATGTAACACGTTATTCCATATATTCTGTTACGAAATTGTTTGTAATTTTAAGTTTGTTTTGTTTGCTGCGAAGCCATTTCAGTAATGTAAAATTACAAAAAAGTTTTATTTGTATGTAATTATAATTAATATTTATTTGCAAATTTAAAATTATGATTTGCTTAAAACACAGGCTAATTCTAATCCGGTTTTCTAATTCCGTTTTACAGATAAGGATTGTCTAGATGCGCCGCCAACAATTCTGCTGATGCCGGCGAACGCACCGCCACCGCCTACTTCACCACTTCTGTACGCTTCGGCTCCACCACCCCTGCCATATTCCCTGCCACCGCCGTCGGCGTGCTTGCCTCCACCACCTATTTTATTACCACCGCCGCCTCCGCCGTCAATCGTTCTTCCCGCGCCGCCCCCATGTGCGGCTCTGCCAGCGTTGCCGCCACCATTATTCCTGCCGGCGCCATCGCCTCCACCTCTTTTTCTGCCGCCTCCGCCGCCCCCGTGCCTACTCCCGCCGCCGGTAGCACCTCCGCCGCAAATTGTCTATGCAGCGCCACCTGCGCCGCCTCCACAGCCGTTGTTGTTGCAGGCTCCACCGCCGCCTCCACCTCCACAACTCTTATTGGCTCCACCGTCTCCTCCTCCACAACAGGTCTTATTCCAGGCTCCACCACCTCCTCCGCAGCAAGTCTTGCTTCAAGCCCCTCCTCCGCCTCCACCGCAGATAGTGTACCAGAAGCCTGCTGCTCCACCAGCGCCTTACCTTCTGCAAGCGCCACCTCCGCAATACGCGTTGCCGCCGCCGCCACCTCCGTGTGCACTACCGGCTCCGATAGCATTGCCTGCTCCGGCGTGTCCGCCGCCACCGATGTATCTGCCAGCTCCCGCGCCGCCGCCGGTATACTTGCCAGCTCCGCCGCCGCCAGCGTACTATCCCGCGCCGCCGCCGCCATGCGGATGCGCGCCGCCGCCTCAACCCATCTCCGTGAAGAGCTACATCGTGCCTCCGCCGATCCCTTGCTCTCTCGAGCCCAAGCCGCTGCCGCCGTGCCGGTGCAAGTGCAAATATTTGTAATTATTTTTGATAGTTTTAGTCATATTTATTACAATAAACATAATTTTCACAAATTTACAATGGCGTACAGTTGATTTTAGGTTAGAGCCTTCGAATTACCTTTACTTGTAGGTAGTCTTTAAGGGGACTGTACCACGCCCTCACATTATCGTTACATCAAGTATGCACGCGATGCGATGCACTTATTCAGTACACTTCGATGCACTATAGCAGAAATAATTTCCACAGTTATTATTTTTAAATAAATACCTCGGTTATACAATAATTTTAGGTATATTAAAGTTGTTATGCTCTTATTTGTTAACAAAATAAACTAAAGATAAACAAACAGATATTGACCATTAAAGGTAATAAAGCTGTTATTTACTAAAATACTTATAGTTAATTCTGTAAATACGTAGGTTAACCTACCTTTTTTAGGGATTAAAAATTATAAAAGTAAGTAAGTATTCTGTAAAAAACAGGGATCGAATACCGATACTATTTTCATACAACTAACAACCGTATTCAATTTCGGTAAGTATATCAGTTGTTAATTCATATTTTTAAATATTTCGGATAATCAGATAATTTATTACCCTCATCTAAATTACATTTAGGAATATAATGTTAATATTGCGATAGTCGGGCGCTATTTTGATATTTAGTAATACCGGTAACTATCCCTGGCAAAAAGTCAATCCATACTTAGTTAAGTATTCGAATAGCAACAGCAAATAAGTACGTAAATTTAAAGTAAACCTTATGTTTCTGCCTAAGCAAAGTTATATCAAAAATTCATACTGTCTATTTGACTAATTTGAGTAATTACTTGATATTAGGCACAAATCTAAGTCAGTCTAGTGCATGCAATCACGATGTTAATACCAGCAGTCGCTGCGTTTTTCAAATACAAGATAGTTAGTAGTATAATTATTTTAACATGTGGGAATGAATACGGTACGTATGTAAAGTAGTGGATACTCCTTTGACCACCAGGAAAAAAAAAACTTAAGTATTGGAGTTGCGTAGTGTGAACACTGTTGTAGAAGTTGTTTTTTTTAAGCCAAGAGTTTTCACAGTTTACTTCCTTATGGTCTTATCCTACATCCGATAATAGTATATTCCAATATATCCGATATAGGACCGCTCGTACAGTCGCCATCAAATATATTCGAGCGGTCACAGTACTCAAAAATATCTGAACAAGCACCTTATCGCCTTGGCAATAAAGGCGTTGGTAAGATATTTGTGACCACCTTAGTCGCTCCGATATATCGGGTGGCGACTGTACCAGCGACGAAAACGGGCCGTGCGACGTGCGAGCCAGGTTGGTGCTTTGAAATCCCGATATTGGCGGAGACTCTTCTAGTTGAACAAACTACAAAATACTCTTTTTTGCGTGGAAACGGGACAAATAAATACTGATCAACAATTGACATCTCACTGTGGGCCCGATCCTATGATGCTTACATTACATATATAAAGGTGACCTAATGATAAAATTGACTATCGCAGAACAAATGCGCCTGGTGCGTCAGTTATCAGAACAAGGCATGCGAACTACGGTGTCCTGCGACCCTGGTATTCTGAACAATGAGAGGAACAGTCTGCAAGGCGTCTTGTATATCAGTCGACCCAATGATACCTTGCTGGATGAGGTGGGTTGTACATCGCATTTTATTGACAATCTACATGTGCACTGTATAACAAAACTTTGGAATTGTAAAGAAATGATTTTAAAAATATATTTCTGGAATATTTTCGTACAATATTTTCGTATACAGAGTTAAATGATATAATTTAATTCTTATTCAATTATATCATTTAATTTAATTAAATAACAAAGAATAAGTAAATTCAAAGAGTTTATTCTTTGTTATTTAACAGCATGAAACTATACGGAAATAGTGTTAGCTACACTTATGCCAATAGGTTTTTAGGTGCGACTCTGTCTGTCTATCACAAAGCCAATATTCTATTGGTTTAAAAAAAAAAAAATTTTAAAGCAAGTTTTTAACTCCGACTGTATTTTTTTTTTGCAACGGCCATCTAATTCTCAACGAGATGATTCTAACAAACCCACAATCACATTGAGCTTCCATTGTTTTATCACACAGTTCTTATGTCTGCCTCCACCTTCGGTCGCCATCATCAGACCAGCTCGATGGCACCAAAATATTGTATTGTCATCCAAGTTAGGCAGGTACAGGTACACTAAATTACAGCTCAATCGGAAGCCAGGAAGTGGTCAAAAACTTTTAAGATTTGATTACAGACAACGGGACAGTTGAAACTGAATAAAAGCTTGTAAAAGAGCAAAGCATGCCAAATCGTTGTGATAATCTCTTCATCCCTTATTCATAAATGTGTCTCAGGTCTCAATCAGTTAATATTTTATGTTTTGTCTGTTTCTATCTAACAAACACAACTGTCAAGGTGACAGATAAGGACCACACATAAATTAACTAATTAATGGGTTAATGTATAAGCGATATCTTGCAATTGGTGCGAAATTTTGCCGCCGGTATATATTTGAATGTAAACCACATGTAGGTACCTACTAAGTACTATTACACTATCAATTTACACAGATTTTTATTCTAATTCATTTTAATTGTTGTAACCAGACGAACACCAAGCATTTTTCGATGTGGTACAAATGGCTCATAATAGCCGATGAAGTGCCTTTGCGTTTTAACCACTCAATAAGATACGATGCCGACATAGCTCTCGTCGATCCTCGTCAAGGATATTCTGGAATTATCGCTGGTAAGGAAAAGATAAAACGAATAAAAGCCAAATAGCACTAGACCTTACTTATAGTGTTGTGTTCCTGCCGGTGAGTAAGGCTGCCAGAGAGGATGCAGTGTGGCGACGACGGAGGACCCTCTTGTCTCTAGCCGTCAACACAGTGAATCCTCCTCATATAAAATGGTAAGGAACGCGCATGTGTCACCTTTGCTACGCTAGCTGCTTACCATCAGGCGGAGTGTATGCTTATTTGCCACTAAAGTAAGAACTCATCCAGACCTTATAATGTTGCGAGCGAGGAGAATTGTTATCCCAAGAACTGTAACAACTATACGCATCTAATTTTACGCTCTTTTACGAATTTTCGCCTTTAACGCGCTAAGAATAAAAATACTGCTTGCCTGTAGGTAACTGAATTACTTGAGTGAAATAACACTTAAAGGTCGCGTTTTATAAAGCTGCAATTTTATGTTTGCTTCTTGTTTTTGATTTTAACGATTCCGGTCGGAAACAAAACAACAGCAAGCGAAACTGCCGCTTGTTAACTTTATAAAACGCAACCCTGCTCATATTCTAAACACTGTATATTTTCACTAGCGATCAACAACATCTCATTGGCATACGAGTCTATATTCTTCGAAGATGTGTACATACACCTGCGTGATGGCGCGTCCCGGCATCCGTGGGCAGTGTGGACGGACAGAGGATTTCAACCGCTTTACGAACGTGAACGGATTCAGCGTCGACTCGATCTCAAGCGGTACCCTATGAGGATTGCTACGCCGGTACCAATTTTTTGTTTTTCTTCACATTTTCATTAGTGATCAACAAAACTTTTTCCACTTCCACTCTCGAAGATGTGGTTATAGGTACACGCGCACGATGTCGCGCAATTTGGTTACACACTTGGTTTCAAGTGTTTCAACCACTTTATTTCATTTTTAAACATTTAGATAGTAGATGTTTCTGGTTTATCTATACATATAATACAAAATAATCTTACGTTGTGTCTCACGTGAGCGAATCAATGTGAACTAAAGAAACAAACAGTTGACCAGCGATTGAAGCGAACGCGATCACGTTGTTTGATATTTTGCGCCAATTATTACGCTTCAATTCGCGTAAGTAGGATACGGCCTCAGCTCCAGATTACTAACATAGGTACTTACCCAGTTTTCAATTCCTTGCCATTATTGCTGATTTCATAGGCATTTATCTTCTGCATAACAATTAATAGAATGATACCTACATCCAGGTTGGTCACTACGACGAGTCGTGGTACGACGGAACATTTGCGGATTACGTCGTCGACAACAGGCAGCCGGAGCGTGACTCTGCCATCCGATGCGGCTACGGGGCCTCCTCGCTCATATTGGAGTGGCTCAGGGCTAAGTAATAACGCTGTTCTAAAGAAATGGTTCTTAACCGGTCGTCCGCGAACCACTGGTGGCCCCTGGAAGTGGTCTTTATACTTTACTTTCCAATAGTTCCAAGGCTAGAAATGCTGTTTTTAAGTGGTACCTTGCTACGGAAAAGTTAAGAAACACTGTCCTAAAGGGTCTAAAAAGTAAAAACCTTACTGACTGACGCATGCGATTTCCATTACATTGCACTGAAGTGCAACAAATTGCAATCGATCGTTCAAATTCCGCAATTTATAAAAATAACATGTTGTTGTTGGTCCTATAAATCTGGCAACAAATCACCTGTAATTTTCAATCAATTGCGGTATTTGATCCATCGATTGACGATTGATTTCGTAGCACCTACCTAGATGACAATGTATCGAAGTTGCCAACCACTTTCAATTTAACTCCGCCTACACATAGGGCGTATTGTTCAAATATTTGCATTTCGTTTTCTGATTTCGCAGTAAAAAAAGAGATATTAATCAAATATTCGGACAAGTAAGGGCAAGCTCCATTTACTATGCACTGTCTGAATGAAAATATATATTTTTACCTCTTTCATAATTTTGCAGAGAAGTGTTAACGCAAGTCGAGCAGTGGGGCACAGAGACTGGCAACAAGAGTATGTTCACTAGGCTCGCTGACGGAACCTCGGAGCTGAGTGGCGGGATCCTAAGGGTTCAGACCAGCCGCCTGTCCAAACTTGACTATGTGATACCTTTGTGGCCTTTTAAGTGAGTCACCGTCTTTACTTCCCATTTTCGTTTCTTCCCCATGTGAGCGTAGAGTTTTTCATACTCCGTTCAGCTCGAAGCAGGCAACTACGTCAAAAGACAGCAACTATTGCGACTAAACGGTTTAATAGCAAAAAAAGAAACGATTTTTGCGGCTCATGTAATAAAGTTAAAAAAGGTTTTGAAAACTGTAACTCGCCTATATTTCATAAGAATCATATGGCATTTATCCTTTATTGGAAGTTAGTAAAAATATGACCTAGATATCTGTAATATCTTGAAAATAAATAGGCTAAGTAGTATGCTTAAATCGGCTGTCAACTTTCTATTTCCTAAACATGGATGATATCGGAGATTTCACCAGGGTGGGCTTCACATACATAGCAGAGCGAGAGAGCAGCAGCAACATGTTCGTGATGCCGTTCACGGGCGCGACGTGGGCGACGTGCGCGGCGATCACGGTCGTGCTTGCGCTGGCGCAGCGCGCGACGGCCAAGGCGCCCGAGGAGAAGGAGGGCGCGCTTGTGGCTGTCATAGCCACTTGGCTGCAGCAAGGTGTGCATAATTACTTGTACGAGATATTCTAGAGTGAGACGTGTGTAGTATGTGAGTGAGATAGCAGCAACATGTTCTTGATGCCGTTCACGGGCGCGACGTGGGCGGCGTGCGCGGCGATCACGGTCGTGCTTGCGCTGGCGCAGCGCGCGGCGGCCAAGGCGCCCGAGGAGAAGGAGGGCGCGCTTGTTGCTGTCATAGCCACGTGGCTGCAGCAAGGTGTGCATATACTATTGACTGTCAAAATATCATGGTTATTGAACATTTTACGGTTTATTATTTATCTTTACACACGGCGAGGCAAGGCAACTGAAAGGCTGTGAACTAGGAGTGCCCTCAGACTTATAACAGACGAAGGAAAAACTAAACTGTCATCTCTTTCATGGTCGATAGATTTGACAGAGCAAACGTATTTTTAACATTGCTCATGTTAAAAATACGTTTGCTCTGTCAAATCTATCGACCATGTTTGTCTGTCGATTTGATTCGGCTGAATTCGAACACGAACACAACTAGCTCTCCCTATTGGAACGTAAAGGACCTTTCCCAAGAGTTACATCATACAATATTATGATCTCGTACCCCCAATCCGAGTGATCAGCTTAGACAATAGCAAAAGAAAACCCTTCAAATGTGTACAGATGCCAGTGCAGTCCCTGCAGGGGCGTCCGGCCGCCTAACCTTCATTGTGCTCTCTGTATGCTCAATGCTGGTATACGCATACTACTCATCAGCTATCGTGTCGGCCCTCATGAGTGCCGGCAGCGGTGGCCCGACGACGCTACGGGCGCTCGGTGACTCGAAATATCGACTGGCGTCTGAAGACTATGATTGGATACGGTTTCATATGTTTGACGTAAGTGTTGGAGTAATGGTATACATTCCAATGATTCTTTTATACTTTACCGTGGACGTCTTCCGAGGACTTGACCTGACTGATTTCTTTAACCGTAATGCAGAAAAAAGCTAGGGATACACGCACAGATGTGCCCGCTGGATTTGTCCGACGGATTTGCACGGCGGACAAATACGTGCGTGTATGGCGCGAATTGGACACGGATTTGTCTGCGGACACATCTAAATAGCGCCATACACGAACGGATCTGTCCACCGGGCATATCCGTCGGACAAATCCGGCGGGCACATCTGTGCGTGTATCCCTAGCTAATGTCATATTGGGTCTAAAGATGCTGACAACCATTGCTTGATCGATGCCTCTCTATCGAGGTTATTTATTAGACAGTGTTACAGATTTTCAAACCAAATTGGCCCGAAATGGAATACCTGAAGCGAAAGAAACTCCAATCAATGACGAACTTTTACATGGACACCGCAGCCGGTATGCAGCTGGTCAAGTCGGGTACCACCGCGTACCACTCGGAGTACAACCACGTGTACCCGCTCATGAGGATCCTGAGTGACGACCAGGTGTGCAAGCTGCAGTACGTGCACACTGTACCACCGGTGAGTCATCATCAACATACTTCTCGTCCTGGAGCGCATATGTGACGAGTGAGAAGGTTTTAGTAAGTACTGAGACGGGTATAGTAAGTACCTACACGGAGAGAGCGGCCGGCATGAAGCTGGTCAAGTCGGGTACCACAGCGTACCACGCGGATTAGAACTCATGAGGATCCTGAGCGATAATCCTGATCCTGCTCGTACAAGCTACAGTAAATTCATCTGCTTATCTACATGGACCCTGCGGTTGACATTCAACTGGATGGGATGTGGATCCTGAGCGTCGACCAGATGTGAAACCCGGAGGCCATTAGGTGTAGGTTGTAGAAAATGCAATACTAAAATAACCCGGGTTGCATTCCCTACTCAAGAGATGTGTTGTGTTCCTGTTCCTTATACTGGCCTTATTTATAATTCCAGGTAATGACCTGGCTTATAACAACAAGACGCGGTCAATGGACAAATATACTCAGCATTGGAGGCAACTGGCTTCTCGAGACAGGGCTGGCCAAACGTATGGTTTCCCGATGGCAGGTGAAACCCCCTCCTTGTAGAGCTGCGTTACTCGCAGAGCGAGTCGGTTATGGTGACGTGGCTCCGTTGATCATACTGACTATTGTAGGATTTGTAGCGTCTATTGTTGTATTGGTTCTAGAAATGTCTGTAGCTAAATGGCGGAAGAAGAGAGTTAAGTCGATTAGTAGCGATGAAACTCGCGAGGAACAAATGAATAATTATGTTATATGAAAGTCTAGATGATTACTTTAAGTTTCTAATGTCTTTTGTTAAACTTATCTTACTTAATATTAAACACACGTAGGCTTAACACGCTATCTAGTAGTTGTATTGCAATAAATAAAATAAAGCCGTCAAATTTAAAATATTTTATGATTTTAAGTATTTAGGTATATCATCTTTTCCTTCTTTTTTCCGTATACCAAGTTACATATATCCTCTACCGTATAAGTAAATAGGTACTTAATAGCGTCGTCTATTGGCCACAACTTTAGACACGTCCGGGAAAAAAATGCGATTAACGCCAAATGTCAGGGTTTTTGTAAATTATTGTCCGGGTTCGGCGAATTTAGAGATGGCAACCCTCACCACAAGCCACAACTTTACTAGCGTTTCACAAACTCATCTTGTTTACCTATACAAGGTGTAACAAAAATAGTGGTGATCTTTTTAAGGGCATAATTGGTATCGTATTCTAATTATGAAAAACTAAGAAAAAAAAATTTTTTCGCGCAAAAGTTTTTTGCTTTTGTATGGAGAGTTGGCCGGCTGGGACGACATGTCCCATACAAAAACAATTTTTTTTTTCGCGTCCAAAAATTTTTTTTCCTACTTTTTCCTACTCGCAATCGGATACCAAATATGCCCTTAAGTGGATCACCAGTATTTTTGTTACACACTGTATGACGTAAATTTCTGTCATTAAAAAATCCTAACTTCCTTTATAATACTTACTTATCTACAGAAGCATCAAAGCATGGATTTTCATACCATCAGCGCATAAAAATCTACTTCATCTCACCAATTAATATAAATGATAAAAATGTACTTCCTACCAAATTCTACTTATCATGCTTTACGTAAGAAGACGTGCGGGATACTTCCTCACAAGATCTTAATAATTATCATTTTCTCTTATCATTATCACCTCTTACGCCTTATTTATCTCAGCATCTAAGATCACGTCTCGGACATTAGTCAATAACCTCTATTTATAATCAAGGAGCACTAACCGAATGAAACAATGTGACAGATGAACTTGGAAGACTTAGAGCTAACAAATAAGTAAATATGATTCTGTTCTTACTGGGACTAAGTACGTTTAGCATAGGACTAAGCCATGCTTCGAGTTGTTATAGCTTACAGCAATCACAGGTGAGTTTTTTTAATTTGATTTACTTAAATAAAATAGAATTCTGTTGCCGTGATGATAATTTTAAATCGCGCAAAAGTTGGAAGATTTAAAATTACGCGGTTAATCCGTTTAATTCTAATAACTAATAATTAAATTGAATTGAACTGGTCGGTCAATTAAGTTGATGATCCCGTAAGACTGCAACAGGATACAAAAGTCTTGTTAATAATATTGCAACTGCAATTTTGTGCTTTTCTTGCACTGTGTAACTTTATTTACTTACTTACTGCTTCTTTTTATAATTTACTTTTTATGTTACAGCTGGCATCGCTTAATGAGCGAATGAATCAGATGATAAACGCGCTCTACCGTAAGTAAAAATACGGGTGTAATAGCTCATTCAGCGAACGTGTGAAATGCTTAGTAATTTAAACTATTTTGCTTTACAGCGTTCTCCAAGGCCAAATCGTCTGGGGCATCGTATCAAAGTTCAACACCCGCGCCGCCCAGTGAATACTCGACAGTAGCTCCCTACGATCCGCCTTGCTACCAGTACCCACCAGGGTACCAACCAGCACAACCAGGGTACCAACCGCAAGGATACCAGTCGCCCCCACAGAGCTACCAATCGCCACAAGTCGTCTACATGTCCCAGCCTCAGTCGTCGTCTACAGTAGCTATTTCCCCGCCGTCGCCCGGAAACCCACCTACAGTGACGATATCCACTACTCGATCATGTTATCCTCCATATGAACAAGAGTACACGTATGAAGCGCCGAAGTATCCACCCCAGTATTATGAATACTCGTACCCGCAGTACCCGCCGCCGCCTCCGTACTCAGCCTCTCAAACACCGCCCGAGTGTAGCTGCCAGCAAGAGTATTCCCAACCGCAGCCTTGTCCGCATAGGCCTGCGCCGACGCCTCCACAACCAGAGTATCAAAACTGCCCGCCAGCGCCTCCGTGTTCACCACCACCGCCATATCAGCCCCCTACAGGGCCGTGTCAGCCCCCTAACTACCCGCCGCCGCCTTCGTCTCCATATTCGCCGCCATATGCGTCGCCATACACGCCTTCGGCGCAATCTAACTCGCCGTCTCAGTCTTATCCACCAGCTCCTCAGTCTTACCCACCTGCTCCACAGTCTTACCCACCCCCACCAGCGCCACAATCTTACCCACCCCCGGTGTATACCTACGGACCGCCTGCGTACCAGTACCCCGCTCCGACAAATCCTCGGGACTTAATCCCGATGCCACAATTTTAAGTTACCTAATTAAGTTGAATAATTTATTTTTTGTTTTATATTTAAAACCTGTAATAAATGTTGATACTTTACATATGTACCCTGTTGTTTGTATGCCATCTCCATCTGTTTCGTTGTTTACTTTAGGCCAAAATGTTAGTCTTCTCACCTACAAAATTATAATATGCACGTAACGATAGACAAAAATTATGACGGCTTTGCAAAACACATTGGAATGCATGATGTCGACTTTAAAGGTGATCTAGTATGTATTACCTACGTATTAGCAAATATTATATATCTAATATTTAGGTAAGTCACCCCTTAATATAAAATGTGTAGCATGTCTTAACTTTATTTTTCAAATAAATGTAAGTAAATTTAAATAAAGTAAAGTAAGTAATTTTCAATTTAAATATTATGAAACAGCCCGTTTACCATACTAATAGCCATAACAAACAAATGTAAGTACCTAGGTATAACATAGTAATATTCTAGGGTTCCTTCCTGTTTGGCAAGAACAGAACAAGGAGTCTCATTTTACCATATCCATCCAATCACCTAATAAATAGACTCTATGGAAGACCAGTGCTGGATTCTAAGCTAGGTATGCTTAGCCGGGTCCATTTCATAGAGTTACACTAGAACGTGCTTGGTTTGTTGTAGTTACATTTAAAACAGTTAAATTATATGTATACGACACTAATAAATGTCTTTAATCATCGGTTAGACTGCTGACTTTTTATCTTCCTGTGTCGCCCGGGGTAGCGAATTTTCCGTTGGCCGAAAATCTATTATAATATAATTCGCTAGCAGACGTTTCTGCTTAGTAAAAGTATTAAATAGTACCTACATCTGCCTAAGTTTAATGTTTAAATGATTTAGTCTGCTCAAGAAGGTAAGAGTAGGTACTTAATCACAATCAGCATACTCATACGTACTAATTTAAATTATCAAAGCTCAAAGAGGATACAATGTTTTGACGAAAGGGGATCCTCTTGTCTTTAGCCGTCGACACGGTGAATCCTCCTGTATATTAGAAAGTCAGCAACGCACATGTTTACACCTCTCAAGTTGCAAGCGTCCATACACTGCAGTAGCTGCTTACTATCACGAGGGTTGTATACTTGTTTGCCACCGCCGTGGTATCAAAAAAAAACTATTCTAAATTAGATGAATTTAGGAAGGTGTAACACGGCCTTTAGTTAGGTATGTACCCTACTATAATGACCTACTATAATATGATCACCAGTTCAATATTAACTGCAATCTTTCGAAAACAGTTGTTACTAATAATGTAATGAATTGTAACAATTACAAAATGTGATACAACTTCTATCACGCAATCCCTCCCTAATCAAACAATACTGGCCCTGTAACAGAGCCAATACATTTCCTAACTAAATGATAAACAATGCTTATATATTGTGGCTGATTTACGGCCCAATAACACTCCAATATGACGCCGTGCTGCATATTTCTAGTCTTGCTGATACAGGTAAAGACGACTTTATTTACTATCATTCTCACTTATTCATGAAATAGCTAGATCGTGACTTGTATCTCGTCAGGTGACAAGCAAAACTCACTAATTACAAAAAAAAACGAAAATCAAAACCTTGTTATGTTGCCAGTATATGGTTCATTATGGCTATGAACTTGTGGTAGTAGTTAGTGAGTTTTGCTTGTCACCTGAAAATCTAGTCTTGTAGATCATATTCTACATTGACTCATATGATAACATAACAGCTTTCATAACTCAAATTGATTTCATATATAAGTAGCTAACTAACCTAAGTAAATCCCGTTATACATAACTACCTGCTAACGAATTCGTAATTACTGATTTATGTATTTTTACCTGAATTTAATTTCGAATAATGTATTTAAATTGAAGCACCTGTCATACAAAGTCAATTACTTTTCAGGGTTCATTCACATTCGCAAATTGCGAGGAACCTGACAACGAGTCTCGTGAAATTCTCAAACAGCAACCGGAATTTGAAGACAATGTTGTCAAAGACTTCAACGACGCAAACAAAGACTGGATCGACTTGTTTCTAGAATCGACTCCATCAGGACTCTACCCATCTAGCTCTGCTGCTTTGATGGCACATGCCACCGTTTCTGATAAGTCTCCCGAAGAACAACTCGAAGTTATGAAAGAAATGATCCACCAAATAACAGAGGCCATAGAACACGAAATGACTAATCTCCTTTCAGATGCCATGGTCCATTGTGGAAAGGATGAGGAGCATACTAAAAAGAAGCGATCAATCGAAACCCCAATGGATAGCAGCCAACTGGTCATGAGGCTTTTAAAGCACATTAAGTCTAATAATGAATATCAGAACATTGCAATTGAAAAGATGATGACAGCTCAAGAGATTGCTGACAAATATGGCGTCAAATATAACCCTGATGAAGATGTTCTAGCCGATCTTGCAGCTTTCTCTTCCAAGCAATCCGAAGAACTGGCATCTATTTTGAGTGATACGAAACCTAAAGAAGAGGTCGAATTTGTGCCATTGAAAAATGAGCAAAACAAAGAAAATATGCCTGATAATAACACTTATTATGTTTACGCAATGCATGTACCTGAAGAAGAGGTACAGGCACAATTCAACTCTTACCCTCCTCATGAATACATGCCTGAGCAAGTTCATTACATACCACAGCCAGTTCAGCAGCAGCAGCACCACAGACATCCCCATCACACTCATTACAACTTTCCCGAAACCCAAATACCAGCACCTCCACATTACACCCCCGCCCCCCAAAGACCTTTTTACGAACCAGCTTACCCTCAAGAATATTACCATCCCAGCGGCCCTATGGAGCCTGTTACTACTACAACGACTATAGTTCTGCCATATGAAGAACCAAGAGAACCAGAACCTGAGCTAGTAGGACAGGTTTTCGAGGAAACTGTCTCAAATAAAGTGACGATAGAAGCAGGTGAAGAACCCGGTTCTACTGATGTTAACCACGTCATGACGTATACCGTTTCGGAAAAATCTCACTTCAAAACTCCTGAGATTGAGAAATTGCCACAGCAAATGCAGTATTACTTTTTTCTGATGAATTAATTTAATTTTAGAGTTATGCAGTATGCCAAAGTTCTTATTTAAATCATGTGTATGTTAACCAATGTTGTGTTTTAGTGTTTGGGTGGTAAATTAAATTCTAGACGCAAAAATGATACAAGGACTTCACTTATCACATATTTAATAAATACATTCTTAAATAATAAGTACATCGATAAAACTAACTAAAAATTATGGGTACATATTTTTGGTTCATTTTGACTGGTTTGCACTCATCTTTCTTCATTTGGAAACAAAAATACATAATTATTCTAAATTAAAACGTAGGTAGTATTATTTGGTAACTTAAATTATCTATAAAGCCTACCAATAAAATAAAAAAATTGCGACACTATAATTACAAAACTTACTATTACAGACTTGACTATCACGAAGAAAAGGCACTCTGATGACTGTTTTATCTACTTATGCATTTTATACAATGTAATTTTATTTCTTTGACCAGAACTTCTTTGTTATTGTTTTAGTTACAATCTGATGATTCTTTGGTAACACATTAATAGAAAATATTCACTTAAAATTATTATACCCATTTATCTAAATCGTTAAGTACTTAATGATTGTAAGCCTTGAACACGTTTGGAGAAGATTTATGTTTTTTTTATTCATTTAAACAGCAGATTTGAGTTTTCTTCTTATATAGATATGACATAGTTACTGTGTATACTGTGCTAATTATTGATTCCAATTTTTCAATGTAAGACATTTAACAATACTATTCAAATCTTGATGTATTAATAATCAAATAAAAACGGTTAATTCACGTTTTTTTAAGTCGCTTTTGTTTCCTCGTTATGGAGGGAAACATGTCGAACAATACTTGTTTTAAAAAACGTGAGTTACCCGTTTTCATTTATTTAATACGTCTGAGTCTCCCGAAAGTTTTGTGTTCTTAAAGTATATATGTATTATCTCCCCACATAATTCGAGGTAAACTTAAAAGCTATACCTATATAACATTTTGAAATAAGAACCTGAACATCTATTGGTATTTATAAAACCAGATGTTAACTAACTTAATGATGATGGTCACAGACTTCCGTCAAATAAATGTTGTCAATTGACCCATTTGTTGATGTTGAAGTCAATCATGTAAACTACTTATTCTTGTCTTATATTATACACGCGTGCGTATCACACGTCCAAGGGTCCAGATTAAGTGGTTACCTATGCGCGTAGTACGCGCTGTAAGCTCCGTTGTGGGCTGTGTGGGGCTGGTATCTGCAAATGATAATTACAAGTTAATAAAACATATCTAAGACTACTTTTAAGTTAAACCTAAATAAACTTACTAAAGGATAGTATAGAGTTTTTTTTAACTTAACTTCATTTCCTAATTCACGCTTCATAATTCAGGACATATTCTCAATTGCTTCGAATCATATTCGGTAAAAAAAATATAAGTACAAAAAAATTGCTGACATTTTAGCAGAAGTTGACATGCATAATTACGTAAGATCATAAAAAATACAGTGTCATGCAAAATTTCTACTGACACCGAATGGCTAGTTTGAGTGTTCTATAAAGCCCATTCCCACTTGTCGGATGTTGGGTCACCAGACCCGGCGCCCCATACAAAACCAACGTTGAGCAAGTGTCAATAGCTTACATATTAAAGGTTTTTCTACTAGATCACGAGCTAGGCCTAGATCCAATTCAAATCCGTCCCCCACAAGCGAGAACGGGGTCTAAGAAATACTGACCGCACGGGGTGCGCGTGAGCATACAGCGGGCCGCAGGCGCTGGGCTCGGCGGCGTAGGGCTGCGACAGCTGCGGGCAGGGCTCCGGGACTGTCTCCCGTCGCCGCGGGGTGCCGCGAGGTTGACTTTGCTCGGGGGGACTGGAAAAACATTTTGATACTGATAATGAAAATATCATACCTATAGGTACTCTTGCCCTCTTATACATAAACATCTTTCAAGCCTCTATTGGTTTATTTATATTGTGTCCTAAATATCACATTGACAGTTGTATTAGAAACAGGGAAACATGAATTAACTAATTTGTGGCCTGAGATGAGAGACGTTTATGAATAACGGGGTTAAACTGTCGTATGGTGACTTGTCTTAGCAGGTTTAAAATACAAAAATGCCCCAAAAAACATCTTTTTTTGTCATAAACCTGCGTGAGTAAGAAAATCCGTTTATTAATTAAATACATATTCGAACGAGCGGAGCGTAAGCGAAGATCGTTCTTACAAACAACAACTGTCACCTGGCTACTGGGACGTCTCGGCATTTGGATGGCTTTTTGATTTAGATAGTTTGTCCGACGATAACTTTAGTAACGATTTTCCGATCTTTATGAAATTTGTTGGGGTTGTAGCAGAGACCCACAAAATTTGCGAGTTCGTATATGAGCTGGATTGAGACGGGGGTTCTGAAATTAGAAGGCCTAAAAAGGTTTTGTAAAGGGGTCCTGTTACATTGGTCATCTTATTTGCTACTTTTACGAGCAAGTATGGTTGAGCTTGGTATAAAACGAAACGTATTGATTAACACTCTCGTCAAATCCTTATTAACTGCTTACTGTTTCTTAACAATTAGCAACATAAAATTGATTTCAAAAATATTTTCAATTATATTTTGATTTTGGTGTAAATATTTTGACAACTGACTTTTTTTTTAATTTATTAGAGCTTTGGCTGCTAGGGCCATCAGCATACTGACTATGGTATTATTATTCTACCATCCATAATACTGACATTAACACATTAGTTAGAGTATAGTTAGAGAGAGAGAGAGT
This sequence comes from Pammene fasciana, assembly GCA_911728535.1. NCBI lineage: Eukaryota > Metazoa > Arthropoda > Insecta > Lepidoptera > Tortricidae > Pammene > Pammene fasciana. The sequence goes on from OU452292.1 coordinate 11,718,605, forward strand.
TACCATAGACGCATAATGATGGTGACCGAAACCTATATAGAGGGTCCACAGATGAGAACGACATGTCAAAGCAACAGAGTGAGAGGCATGTGAGAGGTGGATTTAAATTTAGATGAGACAAAAACTGTCAAATCTGAAGCGATTTCGTCGCGGTAAAATTTTGCGCATCAATTAACCGCACAATTTAATATGGACGTTTAGTTTCACCGTGATGGTTAGTTGAGAAAAAATACCCGATACCTATTTTTGGTATTTGTAGTAATTCTACTATTGCACATTTATGGCGAAACACAAGATTCGCGAGTTCACAGTTCGGGGCGAACTACTAGTATCTCTTTAATTTTATGATTATTTAATGCTATCAATTAAAAAACTATACAATCATATCAAGTTTAAAACTTCGTGTTTTACTTGAATAAATGCCATTAGAAGATCTTAAACTTATCATTAAGCCATTAGAAAATTTGATAAAATAATAAAACTTCTGATGACTGCTGACCGGCCAGGCGGGTCCTATTACAGAATCCCGTTAATCTCTATTTTGACAGCGAGCGACAAATGACATTCATACGTTGCTCTACCGAGAGCCCCAAAGGTGACGTTATTAATCGACTCTACCAGGAAACTAAGAAAAAATACTAAAGTTTTATGCCTGTTTGCGCACATGGCGATTCGCTTTTTTGTGCTTTCGGATAAAATTAATGACTTGCTTGTTTACTTTAGCAGGATTGTTTATAGGTACTTTAGAGTTTGCTAGAATAGGTTTTTTTTTTACTTGATGATAGTGGAATATTAATTAGAGAAGGGAGTTTATAGGTCGTGTGAAATAAACAATCTAAATTACAGGTTTATTTATAACTGACTAGTAGTCCGTCTAGCGAGCCAGCGGACGCCCTGTACACACGTGGCGGAGGAGTATTGAGAGCGAGCTACGAGCCGTAGGAATGAACTGGAGAGAGGCCAAGACCGTTGCTCAGGACAGAAAGGCGTGGAAGGATCTTGTGCGGGCCCTATGCACCTCCGGGGTGCCCTAGGAACAACAACAAACAACAACAAACAGTAGTCCGTCTAGTAAGTTATAGCAACAGACAGACAAAAATGGAAGAAGATGTTATACAAATACATAAATTTAGAAGAAGGCGATTCGGAAGAGGCCTAGGGCAGAAGGCCCCTAAACATAAGATATGAAAAAAAAATAAAGTAAAAAAAAAACAATTTGAAACAAAATTAATATGTTTGTAAAAATAAGGCTTAATAAATAAATAAATAAGTAGTCCGTCTCGAACTGAGAACTCGCGATTTACTTGCAAACGAGAACAATATAACAAGACCCCCCGGAGGATTTTTTTTCTCCTTCTAGCTCCATAACCACTTGATCGATCCTGCTCATATACGAACTTACAAATTTTATGTATCTCTGCTACAGCCCCTAGTTTCATAAAGATCAGAAAAACGTTACTAAAGTTATCGTCGGACAAAATATCGGAATCAAAAAGCCATCCAAATGCCGAGACGTCCCAGTAGCCAGGTGACAGTTCGGTTTGGAGTTGTTTGTAAGAACTCACTTGGATTACGCTCCGCGAGTTCGATTATTTTTATTTCTACACAGGTAATAAAAACACCTAGAATTGCAAAATTTTTCTAAACAAATCTTCGGAATATTATTTTTAAAGAAAATATAATATACCCATGATATGCTTAGACGCTGATTAATACATAAGTAATATGTATTATATAAATATTACATTGTAAGTGTAGGTTTTTATAAATTATATGGTAATACTTCGATTACTTTAGTCCGAAAACTAGGCTAAATCTGACTCAAAAATGCACCTTATTTAGTTTTTTTTTTCATTACTCAAATGATTTATTTAACGTAAAATAGTGTTACAATTTTAATCAATCATTAGCCAACAACAAGAACGTGCACGTTATTTAGTTAATTATGTAGCTCGACAACAATTGATTAAACAATACATAGTGCAATATTCTAGTTTTTAAAACTTAAACTATACATTAAAAAAACAATCCATCTCAAATATAACACCACAATAAATAATCAACCGATATTCATGTTGTGGAGTTGTATTGGAATAATTACAAGCAAATTCTGATATTTCTGATTCAGGCATTTCAGGCGTTTAGGCGCTAGCTTTAATGCATTGGAGTTGTGTTTGGATCGTTTCTAAGGAGGCCCACCGACTATCAGCCCGCCTGACGATATCGGTCTGTCAATTAAAACAAAAACTTGACAGCTCCGAACACCTGACAGGCCAGTATCGTCAAGCCGACTGATAGTGGGTGGGCCTCATAAATGTGTTTTAAAGTTATAATTCGGCTCCAGGGCCGGGCAGGGAATACCCAGGTATTCTGAAGAATTTAGCGTTCTGTTCTGAGTAAAGATTATGTATACCTACAGATACACGTCTTAAACGTAGGTATGTACACTAAGTACATAAGATGCAGACGTGTTTTGGCGGAGCGGTGTTTGTTTTTGTTCTCAGTCCAATGCGGCGTGCGCGCAGGATTTATGTGCTCATAAACTGTGGTGAGGTAAACTAGTCAGTATGGAGATTGGTGGTGGTGGGGCTATGTATGTATTGTATGTAGGTAAGCATTGGCTAGTATGGATGTATATGGTAACTGACTAGGGGACTTTGTTAAATAATAAGTATAGTATGTAACTGATTTAGTCGCTTTTATATTTTACCTTGGACGTCCACGTAAAACTTTATGGTTTCATTCATAAGTAGACCACCCATACAACCATTTTCGGTCGCTGTTACGACACGGTGTAGACACATCTTGCGTCGACACCGTCTTTTCCGGTCACAATTCCGATGTATTTGATGGCGACTGTCAGTGGCGTAACTATAGAGTGGCAAAGATGGCAAAATGCCACGGGCCCCCAGCCCGAGGGGCCCCCAGTCTGAGAAGCTACGACTAAAGGCATTTTCTGTAAAAGGGGCCCCATGTGATGAATTTTCCACGGGCCTCACTTAGCGTAGTTACGCCACTGGCGACTGTACAACAATATTCAAAACGGAACGGCTTCGTGATTTACGTTCGACGCCGGCGTCGGCCAATGCAACGAGCCATTAAAACGTTCATGTAAACATCGCTGCAACACGCTAGCGTTACCGACAGATTCCCATTTTAACCGACTTTATGTTCAGTCGCCATCAGATATATCTGAGCGGCCAAGGTACTCAAAAATATCTGATGCACTTTATCGCCTTTACAATAGAGGCATTGTTCAGATATTTGTGACCACCTTGGCCTCTCCGATATATCTAATGGCAACTAAACATTAAGTCGGTTAAAATGGGAATCTGTCGGTAACGCTAGCGTGTTGCAGCAATGTTTACATGAACGTTTTAATGGCTCGTTGCATTGGCCGACGCCGGCGTCGAACGTAAATCACGAAGCCGTTCCGTTTTCATGGCCCACCAATGGTAAGTTGGTGTGAGTAGGCTTGTATTTGATGCAAGTTTGATTTCGGTGTTGTTTATGTTGTTATATACGATTTACTAAACACGGGGCCGAAAAACATAGCAGTGTAAATTTTAATTAATCTCTTAGTGCTTGAAGATTACCTAAGCTGTCCGAAGCATGTCACGCATAGTGAGTAAAACCGAATATTTAAATAGCGTTAGTTCTTATGTCTCTGTATTAAATTGTCGAACGAGTGGAAGCGTAAGCGAAGGGAGTTATTATAAACAACTTCTGGCTACTGGATCGTCTCGGCATTTCGATGGTTTTTTGATTTAGAAAGTTTGTTGAATCGCGCTAGCGGTAAAGCGGTTGTGGTCAAGCTATAGCCAAACATTAAAACGAATCAAGGAAATAAAATCACTTCGGGCAAAAATCCGTACATAAAAGTCATTAAAAATAAGAACCAATAAATATATATTATTGATTAAAAATAAACTGTATGCTTATACCTACGTACTTAGACGTAAATTGTTGTAGATTTTCGGCCCATTGGCTTAGATTTACGAAATGATAAAAATGATCGGCATCAGCTTTCCTTCCACCTATTGAAATTTTATTTGATTTAAACCAATGACTTCCAGTTGTGACATCCGCAATTACAAATTCTAAATTAAAGTCGTCTTTCAAAACTACATAATTTTATTTAGTGCGTCCTCTAATGAGTTTTTATTTTGGCGGGAACGGGAAACGCTGTCCGCCATTACTGTCACTCGTAACTCTTTACTCTATGGCCGAGTCGTAAAAGTAAATTGTCACCGGCTGTTGAAAACCACCTCCGTGCCTCATGAACGCTCGTAATAAAACATCTCATTCGTATCTATGGCTTGATTCATGGCCAGTGTTGTGACATGGGGGATGTTCTGAAAAATGTGGTTACGTTTATTTGATCGTAAAAACGATTTAAGAGCTTTATAATTACTTACCAGTCGTCTGGGTCGCAATCCCGGAATCCTTTTGCGAACGGGTTGCTTGCTATTTTCAGTTGTGTTATCTAAAATGAAACAGAAACTATGAATTAAACTGCCGAAAGCATAGACTGTAAATGTTTTGACATGTGTCATATTTTTTAGATATCATTAATGGAGAAAACGGGACAATTTGTAATGAAATAACTAATAAGGTAGCTGAATAACGAAACAATGTAAAACAGTAGGTAATGGCATTAAACTATGCGTAGTCACCGTTTATTTAATCGTATGGCAAGTGACAGTGACTATCCGGCCTTAAATTTAACATTAATCGAACTCGCGGAGCGTAAGCGAAGTGAGTTCTTACAAACAACTCCAGACCGAACTGTCACCTGGCTACTAGGACGTCTCGGCATTTGGATGGCTTTTTGATTTCGATAGTTTGTCTGACGATAACTTTAGTTACGTTTTTCTGATCTTTATGAAATTTCTTGGGGCTGTAGCAGAGATACACACAATTTGTAAGTTCGTTTATGAACAGGATCGATCAAGTGGCTATGGAGCTAGAATGAGAAAAAAAAAATCCTCCTTTGGGTCTTGTTATATTGGTCAACTCGTTTGCAAGTGAATCGCGAGTTCTCGGTTCGAGGCGGACGACTAGTTTATATTTGGTATCTTGTACATTGTACACCAATTTTGACTTGACGTTATTTGTCAGGTTTTGGAGTTTAAAATTCACGGCTGCGCTAGTTAGAAATGGAGAGGGGAGGGGATATTTACTGACATTTCTTGACGAATGGTGGCAGAAAGGCGAATCCATTGGCTAGCAGTGGAACACAACTTAAGCCTAAAATTTTTGTGGGCTTTACCCGATGATTCTGGTAAGCTGTGACAGCGGTGAACCCCGTCTCAGGGAACACGAATGTCCGGTACGGGACCGTTCCCGGCGTGCTCTGGCCCTCGCCCGGCAGGAACACCACGTGGAGACGTGGCTGGTACCGATGCATGGAGTTCAAGATTATCTATTGAAAAAAATAGTAAATCAGCTTCCAGAAGATTGGAGATCTTAGGATCACATGAATCACATCTTACCTACTAGCAACATTATAGAACCGTCGTGGTCTTACACGATATAGTGCTACTTTTTATTTATTGACTTAAAAACTAATCAGGATAATATTTGTGGATGGTATCGGTGATGCATTGCCGTCAAAACCCGGGCGCATAACTGACAGATATTTAGCTTCCTTTAGGATAAACGTATTGGCAGGAGAAATATCGTCCTACGTCGATCTCAAATACGAAGGGGTATATTAGGGACTTAACCGTTTTACATTTTTGGCTTTTACGAATTTACGTCTCGAAATACCGAATGAATATATATATATACCTACAAAAAGCGATGATAAACGTTAGGTGCTAGTGAAAAATCATTCCCATACAAGAGAAAGGACTATTTGGAGACAAAATCCTCCTTCGCTTTTAACCTTCTGGCTTCGGAAACCGCAACCTTCTTGCGACAACGTAACATACTTCCATACCCGTTGTCATCCAGCTGGTTATTGGTGAGCACCAGCTGGTTATTGGTGAGCACCAGTTGGCGCGTCCAAGCGCGCCGGGCGCGAGCAAGTCCGGATGCAAATGGATGCGAGGTGGCGATACGGGGTCTGCTTTACCCACCACTCTACTCGAGCTACTCAAGACTTACATGTCCGTTGTCATCCAGCTGGTTATTGGTGAGCTTCAGCTTGTCGAAAGACACGAGTTGGCGCGTCCAGTGCGCGCCGGGCGCAGGGGAGTCCGGGTGCACGTGGATGCGAGGTGGCGATACGGGGTCTGCTTTACCCGCCACTACCCAGCTTGAACTGCACAAATATAATACTTACAATTTATTTAGGTTGCAGTATATCATGACTTTTGACTTCTAACGGTATTTTCACTTATGTTTAATGAAACAAATTTAAATATGCGATCAGATTTTTTTTATTATCAGAAATTATAACCCAACCCAATGTCCTTTACACGATATCCAATTTCAAATATAACGGTAATATATTAATGCTACACGAATAAAAAATGACAAATAAAAACAAACATATTTCGGAATTTCGATATTGGGTTACTGTGTTTCAGTTTCAGTGTAGATAGTGTTTTTTTTTTATTAATGAATTACAAACCTGTGAAACGCATATCTGTATCTTTTATCATCAAGCGGCACGAAATCCACAAGTAGAAGGTAGTCCGCGTTAGGCAGCAGTCCGGAGAGCCTCGCCTGTAGAAATATAAAGGAATGATCAGAGTTCCATAAGTATCGGTCGGAAGCGACTTGCATCCAGCGTCTTCCGGCGACCTTTATAAGGTCGTCTGTCCATCTTGTGAATGGACGTCCTACGCTGCGCTTGCTAGTCCGTGGTCTCCACTCGAGCACTTTTCGACCCCATCGGCCATCTGCTCTGCGTGCAATGTGGCCTGCCCATTGCCACTTCAGCTTGCTATCCTGTGGGCTATGTCGGTAACTTTAGTTCGTCTACGGATCTCCTCATTTCTGATTCGATCACGTAGAGAAACTCCGAGCATAGCCCTCTCCATAGCTCGTTAAGCGACTTCGAGCTTTGAGATGAGGCCGATAGTGAAAGACCACGTTTCGGAGCCGACCGATACTTATGGAGGTCCAAAGGGGAGGCCTATGTTCAGCAGTGGACGTCTTATGGCCGAGTTGATGATGATGATGATGATGATGATGATCAGAGTTACTGTATGTCTAGACATCTGGACCATTTTTTATACGCTACACTTTTTTTATACTTGGAAAGTTTTAGATGATTTCGACTCAGAATCAAGAGCTCTTTCGATCTGAGTAGGACACAAAGAGTGTCCCAAAATGTTCATAAATTTTTGTTACTTCCATTCCATTCCATTACCACCGCCATAAAAAGTCTAAGGAAAAATGGTAACGGTATGAAAAGAAACTTGGGACACATTTTTTGTCCTAATAAAATCGAAAGAGCTCGTGATTCTGAGTCGTAATCACCTAAAGTTTTCCTAATTGAAAAAAAGTGGAATATACTACTTTCAATAAAATGGCCCATCTTATTGTTACAATCATGGCGACAGAGCCAAGAACAATAGTTTAGTGTATTCAATTAACAATTCTGCTCCAGAGATTAGTAATTTAAAATACTGATACGTTTGTCACGGGAAATCTCTCTGAATCGTAATCTATAACGGAATATTCTACTTTTTAGTTCGAAGAGGCCTATAAGCACAAAATGCGTGGATTTCGGCAAGCACCTGTAGCGCCGGGAACATGCGGCGACCAGCCTTGGTGACTATCATCTCTGTGCCGAGCTCGTGGAAGCTCCTCCATAGCTGCGACAGCTCAAGTGACGCTGAACATCGTGCTACTGCAGGGTGGAGAGCTGCGCTCGCGCCGCCGGCGCCCACAAACTGTTGGAAATGGTTTTTCTATTTAGAATAGCCGAATGGTAGGAAGGACTCTTTAGTGACATTCAAGCATGTAGAAAAATACTTTTTTTCTTAAGTTAATTATTCCTTTGTAAGTTAAATATCCTTATTTAATTATATTCCTATGATCTAATGAAAAATACCAATCAGAAAATTAGAAACGTATGAAATTGAAGCTGACCAGGCGAGGTGGGGGCTGCGGCGGCGGCGCGGCCGGCGCGCCGTGATCCCGGCATGTGCTCTCGCTCAACGCCTGCAGCGGTGAATACGTGCTTCGTGGACATACTGAGTTCTAATACAAAAAAAAATACTCACAATAATACAATAATAAAGATAATTCCATAAATTAAATGTTTCATATTTTACACAAGTTATGGATGTTCTTGTTCTTACCGAAAATAAACTCTTTGAAACTTGGACCTTCAAACCGGATAATTGATACCTGGCGACACTGAATTAGAACCTAACTCCGAGCCGGATAACTAACACGTCCGTAATAAAATAACACCAATAATTAAGTAACTTTTAGATTCATTTATATTGAATACTTGGTCCTTCTAACCTGATAATTGCTTCCTAGATCCAGTCATATTTAACTAGCTCGTATATTTAAGACCGGTTCAATGGGTAAAATTTTGAACTGGTATTCGATTTATAAAGAAACGTGTGCTTAGGTATTATTAAGGGCAGGACAGTTACAGTTTTAGATCCAGAATAAAGTCAACTAGCTTCTTCTTTGACTATTGAAATTAAATAAAGTAAAGAATATGTAGTTTCACCTATTTCCCACAATTATAAAAAAACAAAAAACAAAACTTATAGAAGCGGCGGCAAAGCTAGCTCCCGCTTTAAGAAAGTTGAATGCCGCACGATATCTCTGGCTATTTGAAATTGTACCTAATTTGGAGTAAGACTTAAACCAGAGACTTCGTGGACTGACCTCTCTTATGGAATTGTGCAGCGGCGGCAGAGCAGGTTCGAGCTCTCTTGCGCGGTCGAGCGACGGTAAGTTGAACGCCCCACGTGGACACTGCCCATTTGGAATTAAACCTATGGACAAACAAATAAATCTGGTCAAAAACCTCTTTTCACTCTTAGAATGTAGGTACACTGTAAGAGTTTATATTGATGGTTAAAACATCTTTTACTCTGTGTTTCATTCGGGGGTTAAGAATATTGCGAACAGGAATCTGTAAATATGTTTGTATAAATATATGTTGTTCTTTAACGGCTTCCTAACCTATATAGTCGGTAGTAATTTTTTAAATACGGTTTCACTATTGAATCGATGTCAGTGATGATGAAGACTAAAGATTACTATAATTACACCAATTAATGCCGCGCTTTATAATATGTGGGATGAAAATAATTTAATACTTGCAACTACTACATTTACGACTGCTTGATATTAAACTTTTATGAAAAATTCTGTAGTTTTCAGTGTTATTGGATGCATAGGTTCAATTCTATTGGACAGTCGCTTTCAGTTGAGACAGACATGATTCGTCAGCAAGTTATAAGAATTTTAAGAATGCAGACACCACTCAATTGACTCAATATTGCATGATCCCCTTGAATTTTGTAGTCAGCATAAAGCGTTCATCGGTTTCTTATAATAGTGCTACTAAACGCAATCAATATGCTGATAGTAAAATTATACTGCCTACTCTGCAGGTTGCCATTAAATATAGGTCACATAACTTTGTCATGACCTAAATATTACTGAAATCGAATAAACCATCAAGTAGTGAAATATGTAATGTACCTACTAACATTGTAGCAGTTATTATTTTTCATCACTTTTCGTCATTTGGCGTAGTATTCCACACGCGCGTACAGTCGACATCAGATATACCGGATTGGCGCAGGTGGTCCCAAATATCAGAACGGCAACGCCTCTATTGTCAAGGCGATAAAGTGCATGTTGAGATAATTTTGAGTACCCTGGCCGCTTCGATATATTTGACGGCGACTGTAGCAGGAGTAATGTTCCTCATTTTATTTAAGATTTTTTTTGTATTAAAGCTAGTTTTCTTTATTTGCAAGTAAGTGACTGTGACTGCTATTTTAATTTACATACATTAATTTATAATGTGCATGGTTAACATTGTATGTATCTCATTGTATAAATCTAACACTACCGACCTCATTTTATCACCACCGTCGGCACTTTCAAGCTCGTACCACACACTACACTTCCACCATAAACAAAAAAATATTATTAAAAAAAGTTTATTACGCTCGTAACTTCATAAAAACCGTAAAACGTCCTGCCGACCGCGGACATCTCACTCAACTAATTGCTGTAATAGTCCGATGGCGGGAAACTCGAAACAATTCTAAAATGGCGGCTATAATTTCAACGGAAGGTGTCAAGCGGGCATTATAAATTAAGACGGGCGATGAAAACTATACGCGTAGAGGCGACAATGATCGGCGTTATTTTGAGGACGTTTGGTTTAATTTTGTTTTACGGGCTGTTTTACTTTTGAACTGAATGTTGGCGTCTACTTGTGAAGAACATACTATTTCCCTTGCTTTCTTTGAGTTTTATTATGCCGTTTATATTGGTCTGTAAGTATATGGTCCTTCGAGCCGGATTAGAAACAAATAATATTTGTAAATATCGTCATTTATAGACACTTTAGACGTAATTTTATTCGCCACCCAGTGAAAGTATTATAATAAGTGGATAAATAGGTGCACATACTAAAAGATTTTATTGATTGATGCGCTGATAGTATATCTGCATTAAAATATGCATAATTAAATGATAATCAGAATAATGACGCCATTTCATGAATAACACCTGAATATCAGAAATATCAGGCATATAGGCCAGTTATTTATTATCAAGGAATATGGTGAATAATATTCGTCATTATATTTTATACTTACGGAATTCTAGAAGCTTTTTTGATACCTATGTAACTTTTAACTGTTAGTATCAAATTTAAGACTCTCGTCAAGAGAATGTCTTAAAAAAATCATTTATTTGCAATATCGCCGCGGTACCATGTAGTCGGAAACAATAAATTTTTAACATCCACGGGCAGTATGGCATAATTGTCACATTATGAGTTATTTCTGGCACATATCCCTAATGTGTCACGTTCGCGAGTAAATCAAGATTGTATTTTTGTTGCAAAACGTTATAACGGCAATTTGTGACAATTTATTGGTAAATAATTTAGTTAAATATGAAATAAATGGAATGATGAACGAAATATGATGGAATTAAATAGTTTGGGCAGAATTTAAGAGGAAGATTTCTTGTCAGCTTAGGATAGAACTAAGTACAGGCAAGTTTTTTCAACCGAATTCAAGATTTCAAAGAAGGAGGTTCTCAATTCGCCGGAATCTTTGTTTTTTTTTTTTATGTATGCTCACCGATTATTCGAAGACGGCTAGACCGATTTGGATTTTTTTTTGTTTGAAAGAGTATACTTCACAATTGGTTCCATTGTCACCAGGTCCGGATCGGATGATGGGATCCTGGAGAAATCGAAGGTAGAGATAAGAAGAGAACGAAGAAGAAGGGGGAGGGATAGAGGTGTGCCTATAATAGTTGAAGAGTTCCTCACTATTGATTTCAGTATTTTTTACAGCAACTCATGCATTTCCTCTTGGAAAAGTGGAGCCTAAGGGAAATCGGTTCTTTTTTTGTTTAAATTTATTTACATTTCTCGTTTCTAACAGTGTAGTTTAAATATTGGAAGTCGATTTAAACCTACTTAACCGTATCGACATAATATGAAACCTTGCAAATATTATAAATTATAATACAGATGACAGTCGTGTTTATAAGAACGACGACGATTACGAGTACACACGTCATATTCTATCGTCACCATATTGCAGTGGAACTAATTTCCATGAGATATTTCATTCAACGCAAGTCGACGATAGACTGAAATTTTAGGATCTCGTGATAAGGCTCAAAGGGTTTGTTTTGACCAGATAAATTTTAGGATCGTAAAGTACCTACAGCCAAAATGAAGGCAAAAATGTTCTATAGAACGAAATACTGAAGTAATAAATATGGGGCACCGAACGTTTGTAGAATGTTGAAGAATGTGAGGCGTGTCAAACGCAAGGGCGCACTAATTGGACTAATTTATCCAGAAGCATGCCCAGCCGCAGATCGGGTTGCGGTGATTTGTAGGCCTATACCGTGGGGGTCGGACTCCTCATAGGAAATATCTTCTTAAGATGCTGGGAAAATGTTATCGATAGGCAATTTTTGAGATTTGAACGCACGACTCGAACACTATAAAGTGATATCTATTTTATTTAGAAACAACAGTGATAGGAATTTGAAATGGTTATTTGAACTATTCATGTGAAAATAATGACAAACTTTTGTATGCGATTTAAATACAAGCTTCCCAGGTTTTCCCAGAGGGCTACAGCATGAGGTTCTTCAAAAAAGAAGTGTATACGTTCTTAAAGGGTAGGCAACGCGCATGTGAATCCTCTGGGGTTGCAGGCGTCCATAGGCTACGATAACTGCTCACCGGGCGGGCCGTATGCTTGTTTGCCACCGTCGTGGTATTTAAAAGCTTTTGATTAGTTTCACCTGGCCCGTTATCTGTAATAAAATCTTGCCAGTTAAATTTGAATTTTTCATAATTTATATTTTAATGTAAAGAAAGTACTAAATCTTATGAATGTTACTTGAATTAAATGAAATGGCAACAGGTATCCCAATTATGCTACAAATGAGTTATAACCGCTACAAATATGCCTAAACACCACTCAAGTCGGAATATCATCCCTCGGTTTGATTTACGCGGGTCGTCACTTCCCGCCCCGACTCATAACTTTATCCGTCGGGTCAATGGCATGGAAGAATATGTTAATAATATCGCAATGAGGACTAACGCCTATGAAATTTCCGCTAGAGGCGCTAGTGTAGACGATGGTCTTCGAAATGACAGATTCCATAGTAATTAGGTGGGATTCGCCAAATTATTTCCAATTTCTCAATGTTATGAATATTTTGCCATAGATATTAATTATGGGAAATACGAGTAACGAGTCATTGAATAGGAATGTTTTAAAAGCGGAATTAAGAAAAAATTGCCTTTTTTCCAAATACAGCGGAAAGTAGGTACTGCGCATCACTGCGGCGTCGTCGATATTTTTACAGTACGGTCTATTGTATTAAATATTATATAAGCGTAAATTTGGTTTTTACAAACGTAATAAAATAAACTACAGCTGTATTTCCAGCCCTGCGTCTACAGTGGCGCCAACTGGTGAGTAAAACAACGGTAGCCCTCATTGTAATATTTTAAGCATATACAAAATGTATTAACCGTTATCTAGGCGCCATGGCGCCATGTTCCATCCATGAGCTTAGTGAAACTTGCATCATCTTGCCTTGCATCATCTTACAACCTTGACCTCTATTCGACTCGACTAAGTGTAACACTAACATATGTCAGCTCTATTGCGATTGTATTGCGGCTCTATTGCGATGGTATTGCTGTTGGTTTTATCTGTCACATTAACAGTAGGTATCGCTCACAGAGGACCGATCTCTTTATGCGTAGTCGTTCTTAGGATAGAGGCGCCCTTGTCTATAGTTTCTATAGGAATCGACCGTGTTAGTATATTTGACAAATAATTGTCTTAGCTGTCAGATATCTGTGCTAATAGCGTTGGGGTACACAGATCGATACATTTATACATATTTTGATGAGATAATCTGAAAAATCATTCTAATCATTCAGCAGTAATACTACGCAAGAACTAAATGTAACAAGGGTTTGTATAATAATGAGTATTTATGGAACTTTTGTCATGATATACCTACTTCATCCATTTATATAAAATTATTCTCTTGCTTAGAATCTGATAATGTTAGCTCCGCCAATCTCAAACTGATACTGGCGCTAACGGGGCGCAAAGCGCAAGAGTGATACAAGCATCTTAGGTCCAACCACGTATCTAGTCCTACCAGCGCTCGCACATGTTCATTGCTGATCTGTGATTTTGACGTAAGTATCTATCTCACTTTAGTGAAGCTTTGCGTCACTCAAAAATGAGATATGGCGGAGGTGTTGTGGTGCTATTGCATGACACTGTCATTTATGCACAGTCGAATAGCCCTCCTTGGTCTAAATCACCAACTCGCCCCTCTAGCATCTCTACTTTCCCATTCATGATCCAACTGTCCACGTCATCCCTTCTCTACTATAAATATTATATCATCAACTGAAACTTCTGAATTTCTTGACAGACCTACAAATTATAAATGAAAAATTTAACCTACTTTAACCCTTTATAGGGCAATGGTCTCAAAAAAGACCATCTGTAACATCATCTTCTTGTATTTTTTTCTTGTACACATTTTTTAGGTTTATAGATTGGCGATGAGGCTAGAATCGAGGATTTTTTTCAGTCTTGCCCGTTGAAGGGTTAATAAAGGTACCCTTCTCCATCGTTTTTCTTAAAAAGCGTCATGAAAAGGGTAGATTTAAGAACGCTATACTATAAGTAATTCTTGCATTTATTTATTTTTTAAGTAGAAAATTTATACTGAGTCGGTCTCCACACTGTTCAACCGGTTTAATGAAGAGCTCCAAAAGACAATATTTTCGGCGCGCGCGCACGATTTATTTGTTTGACATTTAGTGGAATTTACTCGTATAAATAAATATAATATATTGAAACAAATTTCGCTCCGCTCAGCTTTCACTCACATTTATTATTCCGCCCTAGCTCAATCTAATAGCTTAAAATAGTTTGGGTTTCTGTATTAGTAACAGCTAGGTGATTAGAGAATCACGTTTCTGGCTTGGATTTATCAAGTAATCAGACAATTAAAATAAATCTGATTTTATACTTGATATCAGAAAAAAAATTGAGATAAGTGTACCCACAGAACCTACATAGAGGAATAGTTATTTGTTGACTACAATATAGTGTTGACCCATTTGAAAAAGTCTGAGTATGTATGTAGGTATACAATAATTTTAAACAAAAAAGAACCGACTTCACTTAGGATTCGCTATTCCAAGAGGAAGTGGCCAAGTTGCTACATAAAAATAAATAAAATAAATAGAAAAAAAAACAAAGATCCCGACGAATTGATAACCTCCTCCTTCAAAATCTTGAAGTCCGTTGAAAAGGTCGATATTTGAGCTCACTGATAAACCAAAGGCTTGCGAATTATTGCTTATTTGTCATTTGACACCCCCTAAAATAACGCGGGATCTCACGATTGTGTCTGTAGGTGTACTATGTACCTACTCTCACCGGCAATAGTATCTTCCTACATGAAGACCGCAAAAATGTGTGACACGCTCTTATTTGTAGTGCCATAACAGAATGTCACATATTTTTGCGGCCTTCGTGTAGGAAGATATTATTGCCGGTGACTGTATCTACCTAATCCCGTAGCACGCAGGAAATGGCGCGGGATCGGAATACCGAGATCTCGGTATCACATAATTGCAAAATCTAGCTGGCACGATAACTAGTAATGGAAGTTTATTTGCTCCTGATAAAGCTTCGCTGATGCATGGTTCGTTCTAGGAACCGCAGACAGGGTGTCGCGTTCTTGCGATGTTGTGACTGCTGATTGACTTATGCTTGCTTGTCTCGCTATTCTCGGCTTAGTGTGATATGGGCTCAGTGTGCGGCTTTTGACGGGTCTAAAACTAGACAATGAATCTACATTGAACCATTTGTTTAATCAAAAGCATTAAACAACGATACATATATGTACATTATAGATAGGTATCTAATTTCAGAAATAGTTTCCGTTCTCCTATTATTAGGAATAAGATGAATAGGTACACCTAATAAAAATAATAGATAGGTACTTATTTTACTTAATCAGTATGTAGGGTATTCTCACGTCACTACTTAGCAAAAAATCTAAAAAAACAAGAGAAATCAAAAGTTATGTAACATTTTATTAAAAACATTGCATTTATAAATATGCAAGTTTCGCAACACAAGTTATACTTATTTAGGTTTAGTTAACCATAATCACACAAATCTACTGTAAGTAAAACCAATTTACGAGTATTTCGTTACTAACTATAAACTATAAATAACTACCTATCTAGAACTCTATCCTGTCAATTTGTATGAATAATTATACACATAGAAGTTTTACTTAATCACAAAAAATTATGGCTTCTTTCTGTATCCGCTATCCGCGACAAAGTTACAAGGGGGTCGAAAAAACCCTGAATGACTTTGGAAAGGACATTTTGCTATATAATTTTTCCCCATCTATTATCAAACGTTCTGATAAAAACTTTGTAGGCGTCTAGACATTTTGACACAAGTTTACACAACCCCGATGGAAACACTATAACAATGTTCATACAATATGACGCAACTTGCCAAAGAGCCAACATATGAACATTCACGCTATTCCAGCTCATAAATGTCCAGCGGCAACCCATATAATCGCTTGTGAAATCAAATGGACTTGTGATATATCGGCTCTAAAGTGTAGATGTATCATCGCATTGATTGCAGTAATGCACTCTCTGTTGTGATTGCTGATTGACCGCTGCCATGTTGCCAACGAGAGCTATTCTAGTACGCCCACTGTATCTCCTTGGCCAAACTTTGTGACGTGGTTTTATATGTGTGCCTTGACCCATGTGTGACACGGGAAAATTATTACAGTAATGTCAATTGTGATTGAGATATTGCATTCATGACCCTAATATGTATTTTTAAATAACATACAATACAAAAACTTATAATATAGTTGGCTAACAGGCCGAATGCTCCAGCGCTCTTAGTTTGAACTCCCCGTAAAGTTAAAAGCTAGCCATTTGGCGTAAGCCAAGATTTGTCCGCCGGACATGTCTGAAGGACAAATCCGTCAATGTGTGGCGAGAATTGTGCACGTATATGTCTGGTATGGTATGGTTTAAATTTAGTTAACCCTATTCATACTATCGGTAGTATTTTGGTAGTACGGTCTCGGTCCGTCAGTTCGGCTAATGGTGATTTGTGCCGTTGAGCTCGTTAGGCGCTACCGAGCCGAGCTCCCACGCGCCATTGGGACCACACAAAACTTACTAATGACTGTGTAATATTTATTTTTATTGATATTGTATGGATTCATGTACAATGAAGAACTGCATGCTGAAAGTACAGTATGGAAACTGTAGTCTGTAAATTACCTTTCAATAATAAAGTTCCTTAAAAAGTGGCTTTTTAGAAGTCCGGAGACCAGAAAGTTTATTTTCTTGTACTAGTGCTCTTTACTTTTTCAGCGATTAAAATGGTGATGTGGAAAAAACATCGTTTGTTGTACGTCGTGTGAAAGAAGGAATATTTGGACAAATGTATCTATACATATACTATCTTGTATAATATGTATAGCCGACATAAAGAAAGTTTCCATACGAAAAGAAAACAAAATAATAAATTAAGAGAAATACAATTTATTTAATTATAGATTACTTAATATGATTTGTTTCTCCATCGCAAAGTTGCTTTCAAGAGATGAAGCTATTCACTGCTCAATTTGAACAAAATATCTAATTTTCACAACTATATTTAGTTTTATTGTGCTGTCCATCGCTTGTTAGGCAGACTCGCGAGCAATCCCGACACACGGACACATGATCAAAGAACATCCCCCCGCTAATCCAATTGTCTATTTGTAAACAGGCTAAGTGCAATGAATCATGACTTCGTGACATCGGGAGAGCGTTTGAGGATTTCAAGTGGAGTTTTAGTAGCTTCGGTGCTTTCAACCATAAATGGAAGATGCCCAATTAATAAACAAAAGAATGTGTATAGAATAATCGTTAGGATAATTATTTGTTGTACCTATGAATGATGAAAAAAAAACATTTTTTTATAAGCTACTAAATTCTGCTGTCATCTAAAGAATAGATGTCCAATACCCTTTAGTCAAGTCTAAGTACTGTCCAATGGTGAAAAAAATAGTTAAGCGGGAAATACCTTCTATGAACCCTTAAACCCCGGTCCCAATTGTCGGATATCGGGTCCAGATTTTAATCCGGTGTCGGCGCCTCATACAAAATTGTGTCATGCAAGTGGGAATAAATAGCTTCATATAAAATGTTCTGCCACTGGAACATCCGTTTAAAATCCGGACCCGACATTCGACAAGTGGGAACGGGGTCTTAACATTACTTCAAAGGACGGACGTGTTGAGATTAGGACGCAGTTAGTCATAAATATTGTAAGGGATCAAATAATACTTCCTAATACAATCAATATAATATCTATACACTACGTATTTATTTACGAGTATCATATATCATTGAAACAAATGAACAAACAAACCCAACAGATTAATTCATCTGCAAATAGGTTGTCGTTTTCGATTAGTTATAAGCAATAACTTACAATAATGCATTTGTTTTGAGTTGAGAGCTCACTGCGATTTGTAGGGTTGTAAATCAAACGTGTACCAACACGTGGCGGCCTACCGCATGGCTGACAGGGGACTCACACTTTAAACTTTCAAGCTTTGGGTACTACATCATAGGTGGGTCATTTGGGCGTTTGTTCGAATTACTTTCGGCTCTATCTACTGAGTCTAAAAAAGAATAATTCGTCCTGGTTAGGCTCTTAAAAACCTAAATAATCAGCCAGCCCAATTCTTTGTCCGTTAAACTTTGTTTACGTAAACAGAAGTCGTTCTCATAAGGACTCATCGCAAACAGATGCGCAGGCGGCCATCAGGCACCATTAAACCATTGTCAACTTTCACCCCATTCACATAAGGTAGTTAATAGCTGTCAACACGTGGTGCATATATGACCTTTTACGGTTGTTTTAGTGAGACAGTATGAGTTTTGTGTGAGCAATAAATTCGCTGTGATAGTTACGAGCCGATGAAAAGCCAACGGTGCATAAAAACAAGCGTGGATAAAACTTTATGACGCTGTGGCTTTGAATTAATGTAGGAAATAATGCATGTGAACGATTTAAACTCTTCTGATGTTGGTGACTGACGAAAGATTAACCTTAAGTTGCCCTAAATTTAGTTTGATAAAAAAACGGATGTAAGTAGTAACAGTTATACCTAACTGTTACTACTTACTCAGTTGAAAATTGGTAAGCATTTCTTGCCTGAGTCTTAAATAGAAGACAATATTCTATGATATTTAAGTGCTTATGAGATAAGGTACTTATAGAGCTTTCTAGAAATCATTTAGCTGTTTGAATATTTTCTAGCTTGACACAACACTATACAGTCAGCAGCAGAAGTAAGGTAAGCGGGTGGGGTATCCAAAATCTCTTATTCTTTTGACAATACTCTCCCACATCACCCATACCACCAAAACATCAGGTGCAGCTGCCGAAAATGCTGCCAAACTCAAACGCAACAAATATTGCAACCTAATGCCAGCATATGACTTTGCCCCCGTCGCTATAGAAACGGCTGGGCCTTGGTGCGCGGAGGCTAAGACACTGGTCAGAGCTTTGGGGCGGCGTCTGAGAGACAGGAGCTGCGACCCACGCTCCGGATCCTACCTGGTCCAACAAATTTCACTCGCTGTGCAACGCGGTAATGCTGCCAGCATTTTTGGCACTTTCGGACCAGGTGGGAGCCGAAATTAGACACAATTATATTCTAGTACCTATTTAGTAGGTATTTTTTTCCTGTTATATTTTCCTTTACTACAATAAAGTCGTTTCAAGCTCATTTTGAACACCTTACCCACTTAGCTACTTCTGCTGCTGATTGTATCTAAAGCTTCCATTCCAATAACAGCTTGTCAATATTTTTTTTTCAGGTAATTCGGTGGTGTATGGACGCTTCCTATCTCCGCTCGCTAAATTGCATTATCTTAATATAAATCTTGAATAGATCAGTATAAACTACAATACGAACTGTGACACTTTGAGGAGCAATTAGTGTGTTCTAAAATAGCGGGTGAGTTGTAACAAAAGGAGCGGGTGTCGCTTCCTCGCCTATAAATCCGCATTGATTGAGCGCTATAAATCCACGGCGCCCGCGCCGCTCCGCTACCTGCAGGGCTGTCCATTGACTGATAGGGTCATACACCGAGATTCTCTATCCCAAATTGTCCTTCCTATCCTTCTATTATTCATGTCAATAAAATATAAACAACAAATTCTCAACGTAAGTGTACTAGCCCAGTCCCAAAAAAACTGGAGTACCTAGATGTTACCTACGTATAAACCTACTAAAGAAAACGTAACCAAGTGCTCGAGGATGGATCTGAACCGGCTTTGATTTTGGTATCTATAACGCCAATGACCTCATTGCGATGGATTTTTTTAATAGCCTATGTAGTGTACTGCTGGGCATAGGCCTCCCCTCTCTTCCGCCACTCTTCGCGGCATGTTCCTCTACAAAAAGTATCCAGGTCGTCCTGCCATCTCTTTTTCGGTCGGGGCCCGTTCAATAGCCATACAATAACAATAAATGTAATACCTAAGTTACACAAGTGCCCACAACTTACTAAGGTGTTTACCAGTGGCGGCGCGTCAGGATATTTCTAAGGGAAGCCGGGACTATTTTGGCATTCAATTTCTCCATGAATTGTTGTAAAAGAACCTACTTAACCGGCTGAAAATAAGGGAAGCCAGTGGGAATCGAGTTCTATGGACGCTCCGCCACTAGTACGTACGTAAAAACGAGTAATCAGGCGTCAGACTTATGCGTGATTTCATATGGAGATTACGTATGAATCGTATGATTGAGTTTACCGTTACTCTTTCCTAAATAACATTCAATAAGTAGGTACTGCATTTTAACGGTTATATTTAGTTTCATTCATTACTCGAATTTTTATTCACTAAAAAAATGGGCTTGCCTTTGACAACCCTGCGCTATATCTGCACACGTGTGTTCTTAACGGCGACACGTTTGATTTACGCGCACTACAAATTGTAGCGCCGCCTGCGCAATGCATTATTATCATTAAGATACCAACCCTTATGTAGCTTGTTGTTGATGACATTCTATGGAATAAGAGGAGGTAGAGACACAGTTTTCGCTTCCGGGTCTCACGATGAGCTTGACTGTTTTGCTGTTTGCTTTTCTTTCCATATTTGTATGGTTTTTAGGACGAAAGCTAGGCAATATAAATTTATTTATTTTTTTAAACTTTATTGCACGTAAGATTGATGCACACATTAATATAACAATTAAAACTTAATCACATGAATTTATAATTTCCCGAAGCGAACGCATACATTTTCCTAAATCATCGCTCGTACTTCAAAGCTCTAATCTGCTTATTACAAACGTTTCAAATTTAAAATAAGAACAACAAACAAAAGACGGCCACCAACGGTTTATTTAGCTTCGCCCGTTACTCATATAGACGTTTATCTCAATCCCATATTGAATTTTATTTCAGCCAGGCATGCCATTGATACGCTTTAAAAATAAACAATTTTGAAATTAGAACAGTTTTGGACTTATGAAAACAATGAAAGCTGAGGATTTTACAAGGATTATATGTCAAAATATTTATGTTGAGCTGACCGCTCTTTTCGATTAGATTTTTAATAGATTGTATCAATTGAAAAAATGTGATTGAAATAAGTATGGTTATGATAATTATTTTTAGCAATTCTATCATTAATACGTTGATATGAATATTATGAATATTATGAATTCAAAGTGAAATTGGAAGCACGCGTTATCCTCAATAAGAAAGTAGATGATGATCTTTTGTTATGATAAAAAAGAAAAAAAGAGCATTTTCAAAAAAAATTGAAAATTACCTCCAGCGTTTCGAGCGCGCCATTGCACCGCGCCAGTGGCTGCCAAGTTTATGTAGATAATCCACAAATAATATTGTGTAAATACATATTTAAATTAATACATAAGGGGAAAGCAAGATGACCAAAAACAATTAAAGACGCTTTGTAAAAATGTTTAGAAATTAAATACTAGTTTGAAACTGCACATAAAATATTAGGTACATTTTTTTCCTAATCTTTTCAAAACGTTTCATTATAAACACAGATAGATTCCATCTCAACTATCCAAGTCTATGACTATTTGCACCTCATGAACTTCTAACTAAAACATATTATTTCTACATACCATATTATTTCAAAATATAACAGCTGTCAGAATTTGAAAATTACGAATCTATCTCTATCGTCTCTATCATCACCTGTTTGGTTAAGGCTAAGCTTCCAAAAATAATATTTTTCTAGTAAATCAGATCAACTTCTCCCAACAAAATTTGTACTCGGCTTCCATAAAATATCAATCCGCGATTCATAAGAAATACGAGAAATCAGATGTCACAATTAGGCTGGTCAGCTGCAGAGAAATGTTCGATTAACATTACAAATTTGCGGTAAAAAGGTGTTTCTCACAGTTTACTAAACGCAACGAATACAACCAACCAGTATAAAAATTTACTAAAAATCCATAACAATAGAACGTAGGCAGAGATCTCACTTTGGCTGGTTCTTCTAATATACTCAAGCGATTGAGCCGACCTAAAATCGAGCGCCCGCCCACGACACGGCTGCCCAACCATCTAAATCCAAAACGTGATATGTCACAGCTTTTTTGTACTACCATGTGACATTTTGCTACTACAACGACTGGTGTTTGTTTAACTAAGCGTGTAATACCTACACGCTTTTTGTTTCATATTTTCTTGAACACTTAAAATAAATGCTTAGGCGTGAGAATTTTTAATGGAACGCTAAGTAATTGGTTACTTATTTTAAGTAGGTATTTTACACACAGTTTGTTTATTGATTTTAGTCATCAATTTAATAAGGCTCAATTTGAGTTGAGTAATGAATAACAATGATGCTCGTGTTTAAATATTTTCAGCAATGTTTCTGATATGAGATAATATATATGGCCCATTTATTTCCTAATTCATTTATTTCACTCAATTATTAGGTACACAACAAATATAATACTGACAGGACTTTAGCAATCAAGTAACATGCGCAAAATTAAAATAATTAGAAAATTAATGTATGGAAATGTGGTTTTTTAATCCCCTTTGTTGAAAACATACGTATCTAACGAGATATTGTAGAAGAGCTTAACTCTTTTGTTTCACTGTATGAAGAGTTAAAAGTAAGAATTACAGGGCATTGGAAAACATATCTACTTTATCTGATTCTGAAAAAATGCTATTGATCACATTGAAACTACTAATCGCTAACATTGCCAAGCTGTAACATCCCTCTAATGTTCCCATCGTGTAAGTGCATTCCCAACGGCCGTGTTCCAAATTCAAACATGAGATTCCAAACGAATTGTTCCCGTCAAATGTTGATGTTCAAAATCGCAAGCAAGTCGACAATTTAACCCAACCGATATAAGTGTACTCTCAAGTTCTTAAGAAATTACAGTGGCTGTTATGCTGGTTGTCCTGAGCGCTCGATTCAGTAAGTTTAAGGAATGCTTAGCAAGCAGATATGTCCGACAGCGTACCTCCACCCGATGACGGACTGATCGCTCTAATCGACTCCGCTCGAACCAGAGATTTTTTTTCGAATTCTATTTTTGAACGTTTCAAGATTGCAACTTTTTGCGTTCTTAAAAAGTTTTGTCGTAATGAATAATGGTACAAAATGTGACGATAAGATAAGGCCACGTGTAAAAGTGACGAAGTCTGTTATTTGTCGTTTTTTGTATGGGAATGGGTTCCGGGTAGGAGTGGAAGCACTTTTAACTTTTAAGGCAGTTGGCATAGACAAGTTTTAAAGTTTCGAAACTATAAATATCGGCTATAAAATAGAAATAACTACTTTTCTTACGTATCTTGTGTATTTAAAAAAAAACTGGAGACTAACTTTTATTTTTGCTTAATGACTGCTGCAAAGCCTCGTCCCGTAAAGGTCGTATGTGGGTGGGCCCTACCATGAGTCAGCTAAAATTAAGAATACCGCCCAAGAACGCTTCTGAAATATGTAGTTTGAAAATATTTGAATATAGATACTCCATATTCTCAATAGAATAGGTAAGCCCTTCGGCCTATGAAGTTAAAATAAAACCCCCTCTTTTACATGGTGTACATTTTATAAAACACATCTTTAAATCTTTAAGTAGGTACATTGTCATTTATTTTAATAAACTTTATCATGACACCTAAACTATAAATTTAATGGACTGGGTAAAAAAAACTAAGCTTGGTAAAATAGAGTGCGACTACGCTAAATATGCGCAATAACAAAATATGGAACTACACTGAAAAAGGCAAGCGTACTACTTCGGCTATTTCATTATTAACCAAAATTCGATGAGGAGTTAATAAAGTTTATTTGCTTATAACTCAAAATTTACTTATAAAGAACTTTAGTTCTTATTTTGGTAAGTAATAACTAATGAGTTAGTATAAAGTAATTATACACTGTCAGTTACCCGGCTGGCATCTTTACAAATTGCACGAATGTTTCTCCGTCAAGTGTTTAAGATACTGTTCGGTTCGTGTTCATGCAAAATATTTGAGGCGACACGGCGATTGAGAGGCCACTTGACTTTGTTTTTTTAAACGCTTAACTGTATATTATGCTAAGTTTATGGTAACTATGATTTCTACCTCACACACCTATTTATTAAAAATTGTGAAATATTTCAACTATCAAAATATTAACAAAAGCTATAAGCGAGTTGCATTCTTTTATAGTTTTAACTTTAATGTCGCGGGATATAAATAGATTTGTATTTTCCAATGCTTGTTGATAAGTAAACGGTAGGTATATTGTTCCAAATAAAAAAAATGTTACATGTTATTTACTTGATCAGTCGTTTGAAGCTTATTATACATGTGTATTAATATATAAAAAAGAAAAAAAAATCTTTAATTTAGGTACATTACATGCACTTATGAACGTCAGAGTGATCAAAAACTACCAACATCAACCCTTCTTTTGCCAATTATCCTGAATTCCACCATAAGCATTGAATTATTTTTCGGGGGTACATACTCGTACGTTCACTAACCTAAGGCATAATCCCACAAAATAGCTGTTATAGGTACGCAAAAACCTTAAATGTAAAATATTTGGCGAGTTATGTTTTTAGTGATTTTTACGAGCTGTCATTTTTTTGTAGAAATCATCCCTTTTTCCGAGAGCTCAATAATATCTTCCCATAAAATAGTTTAACGCATGCGCCTGTCAGTTAGCTATAAAATATGCGTAGACGCAGATGTTCCGCGATGAGTGTGCGATGTGACTGACAAATAGGTATAGTATAGGTAAATTAAAGTACCTAAAAGTAACACACGAATGATCATTTGTTGATTTGATACCCTGTTGTCAACTTTCAACTTTAATGAATAAAATAAAATTTATGGCAATTTTAAAAGAAATGGAAAAAAATGAAATAATGCTAATAATCCACGTTTAATAAAGACATGTACCTACAGGGACAGGGACCAATATTCGGATGTTTACTTTACTGTAAGTAAATCCGACGAAAAATGTAAAACATGAAAGTTCAGGACTAATTGTACCTATCAATCATACGTTTCTTAATTAAATAATATTGCAAAATATACGGACAACAACATGTTATTAAAATGTTGTAGGTACACAAGTGTTACGTATTAGATACCTAATATTAGAGATCAATTAGTTACGAAATATTTTGCTATTCTGGTATTACAGTAACGTCGGTCAAATTTCGCTATTATTATTTAAATTGCGCATAGGCAGATGTATACGTATATTAAAATAAATAGCTTCCACGATGTGACTTCTTATAGAATCAATAAAAAATACTAAGTACATGATTCGCTAAATTCGCTAACCTCAAATAAAAAAATGGTAGGTTTCGGACTGGTCGTTGCCCAGAACTTAGATACTATTATATTATTAAAAAAAAAACTATTTGACAGTAGTAAACAAAAAGCCGGGGTCACATGTCAATGGGGATTGATGACCGTCGGGGTGGGCGTTTTTTCTGGTAATTAGCCTGCTGAAAAAACGCCACTTAAGAATACACGTCGGTGTTTATAAAAACAATATTACTTTCATGTTCAATTTACGAGTAAAGTATTTTAAATTACATTAGTTTTCAATAGTAAATTTAGTTTCTAAATTATTTCAATTAGTTCGTTACTTATTAAGAAATCCTCATTTCTATCGCGTATGGAATTTGCGCTAGAGGCGCTAGTATAAACGGAGGTCTTCGAAATGTCAAATTCCATAGTAATTAAGTGAGATTCGCGGAATTATTTCTATTAATCGAACTCGCGGAGCATAAGCGAAGTGAGTTCTTACAAACAACTCCAGACCGAACCGAACTGTCACCTGGCTACTGGGACGTCTCGGCATTTGGATGGCTTTTTGATTTCGATAGTTTGTCGGACGATAACTTTAGTAACGTTTTTCTGATCTTTATGAAATTTCATGGGGCTGTAGCAGAGATACATAAAGTTTGTAAGTTCGTATATGAGCAGGATGGATCAAGTGGCTATGGAGCTAGAAGGAGAAAAAAAATCCTCCGAAGGGTCTTGTTATATTGGTCAACTCGTTTGCAGGTAAATCGCGAGTTCTCAGTTCGAGGCGGACTACTAGTAATATAAGTAATGAGTCATTGAATGGGAAAGTTTTAAAAGCGGAATTGAGAAAATCCTCCTTTTTTCCAAATAAAGCGGAACAGCGCAATACTGCATTGTCTTTGATATTTTTAACCGACTTCGATTAAGGAGGAGGTTCTCAATTCGACAGATTTTTTTTGTATGTATGTTACTCGATATCTCCGTGAATCGTGAACCGATTTTATAAAAAAAAAATTAATCGAACGGGTGTATTCCCTAGATCGTCCCATTGTCACCAAGTCGGGGTCTGATGATGGGATCGTGGAGAAATCGAGGGAACTCTTCAACTATTATAGGCACACCTATAGTGATTTCACTATTTTTTACAGCAACTCGGCCACTTCCTCTTGGAATAGCGAATCCTAAGTGAAGTCGGTTCTTTTTTTGTTTATAATTATTACACTACGGTCTATTGTATTAAGTATTATTTAAGCGTAAACTTGATTTTCATAAAGTAATTTAAAAAAATACAGCTGTAAATAAATATGTTATTTATGCACCAAGGCGGTTTGTTTACAGAGGGCCTATCGTGAAACGAGAGAATCGAAATTTTGACATCTGCCTCTCTATCGCTCGAATATGTAAGAGTGACAGACTACGAAAGGAAATTTTTATTTACGTGTTTCGCGGTAGTCCCTCTGTTTGTGCTAGTTCCGTCGTTAGTCGTCGCCGCGCCGTGGCGCTGACGGACAGTTTGTTATGAATGAACTTAGGAGCACTACACCGTGACTTTTTAGACTGGGTTAGCTACCTAAGGGTAGCAACTTTTATGAAAACAATCAATATATTTCCTAAATATTTGATTAGTACTCTAATAATACAAGAGTCCGAGTATCGAGTGTGGGAATGACAAAAGCTCACGACGTCGCTCGTCTGTCGTCGCCGCGTCGTCGCGCTGACGAACAGATTATTATGAATGAACTTAGGAGCACTAGGTACACCGTGATTCTTTAGGCTGGGTTAGCTACCTAAGGGTAGCAACTTTAGTGAAAAAAATCTAAATGTTTCCTAAAATATTTGATTAGTTCTCTAATAATACAAGAATTCGAGTATCGAGTGTGAGAATGACAAAAGCTCACGACGTCGCTCGTCTGTCGTCGCCGCGTCGTTGCGCTGACGGACAGATTGTTATAAATGAACTTAGGAGCACTAGGTACACCGTGATTCTTTAGGCTGGGTTAGCTACCTAAGGGTAGCAGCTTTAGTGAAAATAATCAAAATATTTCATAAAACAATCTTATTAGTTCTCTAATAATACGAGAGTTCGAGTATCGAGTGTGGGAATGACAAAAGCTCACGACGTCGCTCGTCCATCGTCGCCGCGTCGTCGCGCTGACGGACAGATTGTTATGAATGAACGCGAGAACGGTTAACCATGACTCTTTTTTAGGCTGGGTTAAGTAGGTAACTAACTAAAGAGGAAAAATGTTCAACAATGACTGAAATAAATAAAAAACTACCTTTTGGTGATTGGTGGGGCATCTTAACACTAGGTATCCAATATAACGGTTACACCCGGATTCCGGGACCGTTAAGAGGATGGCAAGAGCTAAATTCCCTCCCTATCTTTTTCAGCGCGAGTGAAAGAGAAACACTGCCTTACGATTAGTATGGGAGCTCATTGCAAATTTTGCAAAATGATGAATTATAAAAAGACTATGCATTAATGTCTGGAGAAACAAATTATTCTTGGACACGTCACGTGGTCACGTGGAGGGCGAGCGTAGTAAAGGTCCCATTCCAGTGCGATGGAGCGACGCTATAAAGAAAGCTGCCAATGGAAGCCTCTACAAGGCAGTAAAATTAGCCAAAAACCGGACTGCATGGAGGGCGATTGCATATGGTCACGATCCTCAGGCATGAGGGAACGACTAAGAAGAAGAAGAAGATGCATTAATTGAGAAATATAAGGCTACGAAGTTTTTAGTATTAGTGTGGTGGAATTTTGTCCTTAATTCAATGATTTTAATGCCTTAATTACAGATATATAAGCCAAGAAACTAAAGACGTGCAACTGTTTAAAGCTCATTTTAAGATGTAACTTTGGAATTATTTTCTATCGAGCCGATTTCGTCCAATCGTGTATTGGAATTAACAAAGTTCTTTTTCACCTCACTAGCTCGGAAAGCCCTTTTTGTTTGTTTAATATCTATTGTGAAAATCGCTTTTTATCCACATGTGGTGAAAGAGTTTTGACATAAGTGACAAGTGGCTTAAGTGACACTTGACAGCTAACAAAACGTAAAACGCTAAAAGTGCAGAATTTTTAACATCGCAATTAATGAATTGCATCGAGTAAAAACACTTAATACAGTCTTACAACTTTATTTTAATTCATAAATATCAGCATTCAACATTAATCTTCATTCTTTTTGTAAAAACGGATAAATTGTTCTGACAGCCGAATAAGTCTACGTACGAACAAAACGCATCTGACATTTAATAAAACCTTTTACGTCAAAACTTTTCATTTCAATTCATCCATCATATCAACGTTAAATATTCGCATGTTTTTCTAGATTGTTTTGTTAAAAATTAGTGATTCGAGTGATGAAGAAGTATTAAACACCTGAGGAATTACGGGAAACCGAGCAAAATGCACCCTTTTTCTTATTTTCCTCGCTGTAGTGAGGTGAAAAGTTTTGTGTTATACACGGGTGAAAGTTATTTTACGTCTCGTGTATTAAAGCACTCGCTACGCTCAGGATTCTATTTTTGAACCACTCGCTTCGCTCGTGGTCAATAATAGAATCCTTTCGCTAGCTCGTGTTTCAAATAACACTCGCACGTAAAATACAACTTTCACCCCTTGTATAACAAATAACTATTAAATACGAGTATAATGAATATTAACATACCTATATTTTATTACCAATGGTCGGCGGGGGTGAGCTGTTTTCATAGTAAAACAGCATTGTTTATTACTTTTCCAAAACAAGTAGTTATAGCTATATGGCAGTTTAAGTAATGTCAATTTGAAGCTTCTCTCTGTCAGCTTCTTAACCATCGTTCCGGGTTCCGGAAAATGGTGAACTCAGCCTTGGGGCAAGGAAGTTGGGATTAATTAAAACATCTAACCATTTATTTACTTACTAATAAGGCATTTGGAAACCTTTAGGGTTCTACTTACTTACGAACATTATCTAAAACACATTTTACTTTAAATACCTACCCAAGTCAGGCGCTTTTCAGTTTTGTAACAATGTAAAGATACTGAAAAATAACGAGTACGAGATTTTTTAAAATTAAATCCAAAATGCCGTATTAAATAGAAAATTCCGCTGAAATCTCTAACTTACATCGGTTTGATTTTAAATTAAGCATTGTAGTTTTTTGTTTAAAAAGCTATTTAATAATAAAATCCAATTACACTCCGATATTATTACTTAAAAAAAAATTATTATCTATTTACATGAAATTATTGATTTACCTATAAAAAATTTACACGAAAACTTGCTTACGGGTCCTGAGTCCCATTTAGCGTAGAGGTCTACACTACATCAACTACGGCGTAGAGGTCCAGCGTAGCCGTAGCATTTTAGTTCGTACTTCGTAGCAAGCAAACCTAAAGTCTGAAATGTACTATAGCCGTAATCTAAACAGTAAACATTTTTATACCTAGTACGGCTAGGGATTGAAAATTCAAATAGTCGTGATTATTAGCGACGGATATCTGCAGGTCTCTGATCCCCAAGACGTCATCACATCAGCTAAGCAATTGAGGACGAAAAATAATTGAGAAATGCGTCAACTTTACGTTTCAAATAAAGGCTGAGAGGCAAAAGCACTACGTGTATCACTGTGTCATCCTATAAACTTAACTCAAACGATTGTGAACCGAAAAAGACCAACTAAAATCTGCTCTAACTTAGGTAAGGTAACAAGTCTAAGTAAAGCACTACACTAGTTCACTGACCGTCGATCTGCCTCTGCTGCCACTCAACGCGCCACTCCTGTCCCTCCATCACAACATTCGACCGATTATTTTTTCAACGCGACACAATAAATCAGTTTTCTGCGCGTTAATCAGTGCGCACAGGCGGCGGTGCGCGCGAGGTGAACTGTTCTGTCGTCGGCGCGCGCGCCTCCCAAATACGCCCATCGCACCCTTATTAGCCAAAACATCCCATCTGCATCTCTCCTTCCATTTGGAAATACATCGTATCCTGCAGGAATAAAGCTCATTTTCGACCCGCATGAAACTTAATATGTGTCAGTTTTGTAGTTCTGTGAAGCGCCGCCTACAATCAATTATTTATCGCTATGGACACGGCTATGTACTGTACGCGTTACCTGAATTTGTGTTGTTGTAATTTGTTATAATGTGGGGAATAAATGGTGGATTTATGAGGTGTTAGGAACTTTGATATAACGACTTTATTTTCAGGTACGTTTCAGGTTACCTTCTGTGCTTTGTCCCAAGATTGACTGGTAGGAAATGTCTTGTAGCAGTAGGTAAGTCCAGCTTTTTTACGTCAAGATTTTTCTTTTGTGCAATAAAAAATATGAAAATAAATAAAATAATATATTCATATCATAAAATTCTGTGCTCTAACTTGCATTTGCGCATGTCAAATGTGAAATGAAAAATAAAATCGTTGTATACTTCATATTTTAACCAACATTCATCCATCGCATGTAACTCATGTAAGTAGGGGTAAGTGTTTTTCTGAGTCTATAGCGTTGCTATATAGCGCCTCGTCGTGTATAAGCAGTTCCGTCAAGAGTGTCTAATTTGATTTGACAGACATTCAAATGTACTCTTTGATTAATACAACGGAATCTCTCTGAATCTGTGTTTTCTTTTTTAATTTAACTTTATTCAAATATGTACACAATAAAACTACAGAAACAATAAACCTATATATAAAACTAAAATAAACTTATAAATAAAAGATGCTCCCCAAGTCGCCTTAGTAGGTTATGGTGCCCAGAAGGCTGGCAGCGTTACCTCTTTGGATGGCCAGGCTTATCTTTTGGCCGAAATAGCTGCCAGCCTTCTGGTTACCTGAGGCATCGACAAGGCGCTTGGAGATTTCTTTGGAAAGCGTCTTTGCTATGGGTCCCCACGGTCCCAGGGTTTTTTAATCGTTATACAATTTGTAAATTCAGCATCATACTGTGCTAGGCCGTTATTCTTAGTAGATGCATGTATTTTTACGCTTGCCGCGAACCGAGTGGCTCCATCATCACCTGAACTTGTAAACTGCAGGCGTAACATAAACAAGGGAAATATAGTACCGCAGGCGAAGGTGAAGTGTTTTAAAGGTACAGTCGCCATCAGATATATTGGAGCAGCCAAGGTGGTCACAAATATCTGAACAACGCCTTTATTGTCAAGGAGATAAGGTGCTTGTTCAGATATTCTTGAGTACCGTGAACGCTCCGATATATTTGATGGCGCCTGTACACCAGTAAATATAGAGTTTATACGGGTAAAGTCTGGCTAAAAACCAAGACCTTTAACCTATTTGAGCCTAAATAATTAAAGAAATGGAGCAATACGTACGACATGAGTAGAGAGTGAGCGAGAAATCTTATGGATATATATACTACCGCTTCAAAGGATGGGATGTGGATGGTTTTGGTAGAAACAAAAAACGACACTAAATTTAAAAAAATGTTGCCTACTAAAACCTAAGGTATCTTTTCAAGATGTTCGATTGTTACTAAATTAGCCTTTCCTAGTTAAGATTATTTTATAAAAAAGATTTATATTTTGTGCTTTTTTTTCTTCACCGATCAGAGCCGGAAATCAAACACTGGATATGGTTCTCGAATTTTTTTGTCGTTGCACAGGTATTTTTTATGGCAAATTTATGCCTACTGGTTTTGCTGGATCGCTATATTAAAATAAGGAGAACTTCCTACCTAACATTTGATCATCTAACAATTTGCGAAAGGTTGATTTTATTGTCTATTTTTGACATCTAAAACATATATTTGTTTACAATTGTATCAATATATTGCTATAAATTATTTATTATTATTAGCTTAAGATAATTATTACTGACAATTTGAAAGTGCTTGTTGCTATGCCTACTTGAATAAAGACAATATTGACTTTGTCCATCAAATTTTATGATGCACCTTTATCTTACGATACCAAAATACCTATGGGCGAGATCGGGTACCTATGCATTACCAGAACACTTAACATTTCCAGAACGAGTAATTATACATTTCCAGAACGACCAGTGCTACTGTCCTCGCAATGAATTACTTGCATTTTTCGATACATTGCGGCTTTTGATCCATCGATTGATTTCGTTGCACCTAGAAGGCAACGTATCGAAATCGCCAGCGATGTTTGCGTCAAAGTTCACGTATTTTTGTATAGATCTCTTATTTGATACTCTGTTTTGAATATTTTACGCACTGAGCGTATCAAATAACGAGACGGAGAATTTCAAAAAAAATAGAGGTATTTTAGACACTTTTCTCACAGGTTGAGGTAATCCTCATTAGACGGCCGGTTTCCGACAACATGCCAGACTTAGGTGGAGATTTCTCTCAGTTGCCTATGAACTAAACCCCTCCACCTTTTGCAGTGTTGTGTATCCAGAAACTCGGGTCTAGCGATATAGGTACCTACCTACCTACGCTTTGTTTTCGGGTGTTACCTACCTACATGTAATTTTTTCGAGTTTAAGAAATAGTAAATTAATCTAAATAACACATTTTTAATAGATAGGTAAGTATACCCTCCTGTGTGTAAGTTCAATGTGTACTTTGCCACCCTATATGCTATTATCTATTAGGTATCTACCCAAAATATAGTTTTTAACAAATCTGCTAATACACCCAATTTTTTAAGAAATATAGTAGGTATTACTTCTATGTTCCAGTAGAAAATAGGTTAAATAATAATATAATTGTGACCACGTCACCCTCATTTATTTAACTTAACTCGGGAATTATCAAAAAGTCGTCAAACTGAAATGAAAAGTGAAATTCGGGGGCAAAAACTTGTAAAGAAATTGATTCAAATCCAAAAAACCCTAGACAATACTTCCAGGTTCCTGTTATAACAAGAAGTGTAGAGCATTTTCGTTATATTTTAAGCTAAAATGACGCGATAGCGCAATTGTTGTTGTTGTGACAGTGGGCAATGTAATGTTGTAAGTAATATACAGATCTATAAATGATAACATTGCCCATCACTAAAACGGCATAGGATTGTCACTTTCGGATAATTTACTCTACTGAGTAAATTATCCGAAAGTACATAAGCAATAAATGGTAATGATTCTACTCAAATGTAGATATTACCATACGGTAACTTATATAGTAGAGCAGCACAAGAGAGTAACAAATAGCGTACTAGTACGAGTAGTACACTAGTAGCTACTAGGTGGAGTAGCTGTGCAGGTGACATTTCCTCTTACATTTTGGGTATCTTTAGGGGGCTTTCGGACAGAGGGTGCAATTGACTTGAGCTTCAAAAAGTTCTTAGGCTATGCTGCTCTACTATATAAGTTACTTTATGATATTACTGTGTAGGTATGCTTTGTTGCACGTGTATTTCTTAGGTCTCTAGGTCTAAGGAATAGTCCTTAAAAGACGATACATCCCCTTAAAATAAAATTCGCTCGTTCAATCTAGCTTATTACTAAAATGGATTACCCAGATATTAGGTGGTAGGTAGGTAAATCATATATCTATCTATGTTTTGTAGGTATGTATTAAAATAATAATCAGAATGTGGCAGATCGAATTATTATCATTTTAGAATCAATAGAAAAAAAACTTAATTAGTTACTAAAAACGTAAGCGCGTAAGTACGCCGAATATTTTAAATTTTATGCATTTTAGAGGGCGTTGTTCTCTCCCAATCATCGTATCGCTCGCTCCGTCCTTAACTTAAATGAGAGCAAACGAGATGGAGCATCATGGGCGTGGCCTCTGCGCAGACGCAGCATCCCACACGCGCATTTCGAAGAAAATCTTTTGTAAAATGAAACAACAAAACAAATCACTAGCTAATAGATGCTTAATGAATCACTCGAAGGCAAAATATCTCGTCACGAATAAAAAAAGAACGGTTAGTAGTTACCTTTTTGTGTTGGGGATCCGTAGGCATGTTTAAACCACTAGTCGAATAAAATCAACTTAAATAATATATTATTTTATTTGTACACATAATGTGCTTTCAGGGGGTCGATTTTTGACTTTGAGGGCTTGAATTCAAATAAATGAACTTGGACACAAAAGTTTATCGCCATTATTTTTGCATGAAATTGATAATCATGATAATAAAATATCGCTGTTATTTTCAAAACATCTTTTTATTCAGAGTTAAAAATGTTAGATTCTAGTGCTCGAACCTCAAAAGTTGGCCCCCAGACATTTGATTAGAGATGTTTATTTAAATTAGTTTTTAGGCAGTAACGACCTCCTAACCTAGTCGCTATACGTCGTGCAAACTAAGAAGCAATTTTTGACACCTCTCATTTCAGTACAAAAATCCGATTTTAGGTTATAAAATGTTCTGAGATGACAGGTGTCAAAAATTGCTTCTAGGTTGCACGACGTATAGTGATTTAGTGACCCTGCCTATGAAGCAGAAGGTCCCGGGTTCGAATCCTGCTCAGGACATTTATTTGTGTGTTTACCACGGCTATTTAAGTATTTGTTCCTGACTTATGGATGTTTTCTATTTATTGCAGGTAATTCTGCAAAACATTTTTTATAGAATATTGTCTGTTCTAGAACAGTTTTACCATTTCGTAAAAAAAGCTTTGCAGAATTTGCTGTAATTCTTTGCTATACGATCTTCGCCGAATGACGGTCTTCGCCGAGTTGACCTTACAGGTACATAAATATCCACACTCAATTTCAAGTCAATTCAGCCACTGAAAGTAGGTAAGTAGGTCCAATTCGACTTAAAAGTTTTGACTCAAACAATAATAGGTACTTTTGCAGAAAGTAAAGGTTAGTCATACTTTTATTTTATTAAAAACATATCACTGAACTTAAATGACAAACCTCGCATTAACTTTAGATCTTGCTTATAATAGAATTGAAATTTTAAAGAAATTTAAAAATACTTCCTTCTTAAAATTTAAATTTATCTTTTTTTTCTAACACGCTGAATAATGAAGTTGAAAAAACTAAAATGTTGTCATTAGGTAGGTATAGGCAGAGACTATAGAGATATACATAGACGACCACAGCCTAAGAATTTTTTGAAGCTCAATTCGATTGCGCACTCTGTCCGAAAGCCGCCTAAAGATACCGAAATTGTAAGAAGAAATGTCAGCTGCACTGCTACTCCACCTAGTAACAAATAGCGTACTAGTAGTACACTAGTAGCTACTAGGTGGAGTAGCAGTGGGCGCCGGCTAGGCCTGCAAAGTAGTATGAAAATCCTTTTCATATCAAGTGTCACTACGGCGCCCGAAACGTGACAATTTCGAGTCTATTTTCACGAACGTAACGACAACATTTCCGCGCATGTTTGAGAAAAAAATATTAATCATTCATAAAATTTAATGCATCCCAGGACAAGGAGATTATACACTAAAACGTTTATAAACCAGTTTTACTAATATCATTTACAAACACCAAAAAATTGACCTTTTTCCTAAAACAATACGGTATTACTTATCTAGTAATTTTACGTACAGCTAGTACACCATTTATAACCTCAAGGAAAGCTTTATAGAAATTGTACAACTCGGTTATTCCGAGAAAAGAATATTAATTTCACGATTAAGGAAAATCGTTTTGTATATCCTATACCATGAAATTAATAAAATTTCCTTGAAATGATTATTCTATTCTACCGTCTATAGAAAAAAATGTAAAAATTAATAGTGTTTGATATAACCGTCTTTTAGATATTAGGTTTGTAATTCGAACAATATTTTTTTCTCCGTGCACTACACTTTTCTTTCCGGACAGACTCTAGCATTATGTAAGAGGCAAATGCATTGAACTTGTTGTTATTTCTGTGCAATATGATTGCCCCCGCTGACGGATTTAAGCGACGACCACGTAAAATCACTTTTCAACACTACCCTTGTTTTGAAAAATACTATTCTATTTGTACCGTACGCAAATAGGCACAAGGCCCACTTATATGCGTCATCGGTTGATCTACTCACATAAAACCCGTCTAGCAGCGTCGATCATAAAGCGCGGGTTCAATTCGACGTGCTTTAACATCAGCTAGTAACATGGCAATTGGCTGAAAAATTGCGATGTCAAGTTGGAGGTCAATTCGACTTATTTAAATGACAACTCAAACAAGTCTAATGGCGAGTTTTATTGCCAGAAGATGAGGAAACGCTGTACACAGGTACCTACCTAGGTATATACTTTCCTATTGATGATTGACAATAAAATGTCATTTACCTACCAGTACAAGTTTTAAAGAATCGAATCTTTTAAACTGAAAGTCGGCAATCTGCATGAACGATGCATTTGAAGTTACTAAGGTATGTACCTTATGCTATTCCCTGCAAAAATTGGCTATACCTACCTAAATAATCCGTTTCTTCAGCTTAGGAGACGTCTATGATTTGAGTTGAAGGGCCCCTTTTTAGTACAACAGACCAAAACTGTGTCTAGGACATGTCAGGGCTCATCAATATAACGTGTCAAATTCACCTCCTCGCGCCTGTGTGTCAAATTTCCAATAATCTTATTCTGGCGCGCATCAGACGGCCCGATGACGGAAATATGGCCGCCATCTTGTGAACGACGCGCGCCGCGGCCGTTCACCTGAATCGCGACGAAAGCTTTATAATGCGATATATTTGCCGATAAAAATATACTGTTGACCGTTTGGATATAGAAAATTTATCGATATTTTCTGAAACTAGCCATGAACGCCAAAATCGGCGACACCGGTCCAGCAGCTTTAGCGGCGGCGAGGATTCAGGGGTGCGTTCAGCCGCGCGACCAAACGTGCCTATCGACCCTTAAGCAGCGTTCACTGAAACCACTCCTTTGAGTCTTTCCAGGCGCGTCAGGAAAAAGAGGTCGAAAGACAGATTAAAACGCCTGGAGGAGCTATTGATCTTTGAAACATCTGATAAAAGGCAATTTTTCATTCAACATGTGCATAGGTACCTACTTCCAGTCCTCACCTAAAGTGCTCATAATTATTTTACAAAAACTTTTACAACACTTGGGGTTCTTCAATAAGGAGCCATAATAGAGCCATGGAGCGTAGCATATGAAGTGTCAAATTGGAGAAACAAGTCCAGAACACCACACTGACGTTTTAGATTTTGGAACGCCAGGATCTAAAACGTCGATGTAGCTTGTAAGATGGCGGGACTGATCATAGTGATCATGTCTGTCGTTTGCCGCATGAGTTGAGGGGCAAAAACACTACGCAGTTGGACCAGTGGGAACCAGAAAACTCAAATGGATACGTGGGAAACCCCGTGAGATGAAGTGGACTTCTTTTGAAGGATATGACTAAAACAGCACAGGATCGGGAGGTTGTTTTTACTGTTTAAAAAGTAATAGTACTTAATAACTATTACAGGTAAATATGTTACATATCTACATAAAGTTGCTTGGCATGGCAGACGATAGTGCCAGCACTTAGACATTGTTATTGTGACCATCTTCTCGGAAGCAGGCACTTGAACCACAGATATAGATAAGCTACTAGTAGATGCTTTAGTTTACGACGAACCGTAAACAACACTACTGTTTACAGAGGAAGAGTAGTGCATGGAGGGTGACCATGATCTGAGTTTTTTTTACCCATAATACCTATTTACAATTTAACCTGTTTACTTTTAGTCTAGGTGGCGCGCATGATCTCCATTCATATATGTTTCAGTGTACGGACAAAGGGACCACTTTGTCGATATGGAGTTACTAGTACTTTCTAAAAGTACGCAATATGCACTATCTATTAGAGAAAGAAAAAAATGTCCAAGTGGTCCCTTGCACTAAACTCGTCCACATATTGTTCTTAAGAGTTGGTCCATTGAAGACCAAGCTGGCTAGCACCGGCACCATGTTGAATTGGCGACAAGTTATTTTTCATTAAGCCCCGATGCAAAAAGAAAGTGTCTGCCTTTGGCATTGTAGCTTCCACAATCGATGCTTTTAAATCAAAGTCACTATAAATTGCGCTGTTATTATTTTATCGGGAATTTGAATACTTACCTACTTATTTATTTTTTGCACTTTCACTTATTTTTGTCTACCTACAGTACCTACAGTTAACATGGTGTCACAAAATAGGTAGTATTTTGTGCAACAGTTACATATTATAACAGTTCACTACTATTTTATTCACTTTTGGGTTACTTAGGCCGTAACACTTGTGACGGCAGAGAGAACAAAGAACACCTTAAGAAAAAGATATTTATTGTTCAGTTTTCTTATAAACGACCTTTGCGTTCAACAGTTCAAAAGAGAATGCTCAACCGACCTCGTTCGTTCGCCATGCTGCCGTTATTTTTTTTAGCAAACCCAGCTTTGTGATTGGTCTATCGACTTTGATGACAGCCAATCACAAACCTCCAAATACCGGCCTCTGATTGGTCAACCAATCAGCGGCAAGGGATTTGACAGGTCTCCATAATGTTACCATAGTAAATAATTTAAATTAAAAGTTAAAGTTTATAATTAATTAATTCGTATTTTAGTTTATTATTTACATTAATGCTTTAATTTAAAAGTTGCCAAATATCGAACCCTAACAATCGTCCATCCTGACATCGTGTGCGTCCCTGCACACGGTCCCAGGTGGAACCCTAACAATCGGAATGTCGGCGGTTGAGCATACTGCACAAAAATTGAAATATCTAATGACACTAGTAATACAGTAATAAATAGAATACATTCAGTAGTTTCTTATACTATAGGTATTCATAATAAGTTTTTATTTACATCAATAGTATTTTGTGATACCAACGTACGAACTCAAATAAACCAACTACAATATAATAAAAGTAATTAACAATGTGTAAAAGTTCCAAAGAAGAACGACTCAACTTAGAACCAATCGAATGAGACTTAGACTTTAACATTTTCTAATGTACAATCTAGAGGTAATCGACGATCGATTAATCGGTTACCCTGTATGAAACTAAGCTAACCTTGACGATCGATTAATCAAGGATGTCACCGCTAATCACAAATTTAAGCCGATCGATTAAGCTTAAATGTAATCAGTAAGACAATTACAGCTTTAACACTAATGCTAAGATGCGAACCAATCTATTCTCACATCGAACCTCGACGATCGATTAATCGAGGGATGTCTAGCTGACCTGTCGCTCAACCCGATCGATTAAGCTTGCGCGATGTCAACCAGACGAACAACCTTGGTACTGATGATCGGTCGCGAGCCAATCGATTTTCGCGTCCAATCTGTAACGGAATACCAGTTCTGTAGTTTCATTGTACGAGATTACTAATGACGAGCATACTTTTAAAATGTGTGTAAACAAACATGTATAATATAAACAAGTAGGGTATAACATAAACTAATCGTCATCAGTTGCCGATTCTGATTCTTCGTTAACATCGAGAGCAGCAACGTGGATCCAGGGCATCATTCGGTCTGCCGCAACAGTGGTGGATCGCTTATTCTGTGTGCTACCTAACCCTGCAATTGGGGCTACTATATACCGGTCCATACCCAAGACTTTTGAAACTCGATATGGACCCATATATGACGATAAAAGTTTTTTACTTTGTCCGTCATTGTTAAAATTAGTCTTGGTAATTTTAACAAGATCGCCTTCTGCATACACACGAGCTGATTTTCTATTTCTATCATAGTATTCTTTTTGCTTGGCCTGCTCACTATCGATCCTATCTTTAACTTCTTGACGAATTGTTGTCAAATCGGTTTCTTCGCGAGTTTCATCGATTATTTCATTGAGAATGGGATTTACCTCGACATTCATACAGGCACCAAATAACACTTCCGCGGGCGTTCTTCCGGTTGTCTTTTGGATTGTGTTATTTAAACCCCACTGGATTTTCCCTACAAAATTGTCCCACCCTCTTTCACCGTACTTTACATTCAACGCTTTCATCGAGTCGAGGATTGTCCGGTTGTACCGTTCAACTTGACCGTTGGATCTAGGACTCGAGACTGCCATTCAGAATATGTTTAATGCCTTCATCCAAACAAAACCTTTTAAACATATGCGACGTAAAGCAGCTACCGCGGTCACTAATAAGGCGGTCAGGTGGTCTGAAAGTCCGGAATATGTCTTCTAGAACTCTGACGACGTTTTGAGCATGTGTATTTCTTACTGGCTTGATAAAACAGAACTTGGTAAACGCGTCTACTACTACCAAAAGGTATGAAAACCCGCGTTTGGACCTCACAAAAGGCCCGAGATGGTCAACGTGGAGTGTATGAAAAGGTACTTCAACTTTTGTTATCGGATGGAGTAACCCTTCATGATTATTTTGATTCTTTTTGGCGTAGGCGCACTCAATACAAGCACTGACATACTTTTTCACGAATCGGCCCATTTTGGGGAACCAATAATTCTTTTTTAAGCGCTCTAGCGTCTTTTCGACACCAAAATGTCCGATTTCGTCGTGGTTTAGTCGACACAATTGCCATCTCGCGCCCTTCGGCACAGCCCAACGAAGCTCTTCACCTATACAACGAAATAATTTATTTTCCCTAACTACGTAGTTCTCTTTTATGTATTGGAGGCCCTTTTCATCTAAACTACTATCTAAAATATCTCTGATCCTCTTGAGTTCTGAATCCCCGAGTTGAAGAGTTTGCAGCCAATCATCGCTGGTTATATTCATGACGATTGGAAGATCGTCAGATGCATTCTCCTTAGTTTCGGCTACAGGATTGCGGGACAGGGCATCCACGTGACTCATTTTAATGCCACTCCTATATTCGATTGTGCAATCAAACTCTTGCAACTGCAACCACCAGCGTGCTATACGGGGAATTAAATCTCTTTTTGTGAAAGTAGAGCGCAGAGCGCTGCAGTCGGTAATGATTTTAAAATCCTTGCCTAACAAATAGACTCTAAACTTCCTTAAGGAGCAAACCACCGCTAGAGTTTCCAACTCATAGGAGTGGAAATTTTTCTCCTCTGGCGAGGTTTGCCTGCTGTAATATGCGACCGGTCGCATTGCTCCATCTGATGATCGCTGGAAAAGGATGCCTCCAATGCCTATCCTACTCGCATCAGTGTGGAGTTCCGTTTCCGCTGTCGGGTCGTATATCGCGAGAATAGGCCTATCTACCAATCGAGACTTTAAGTCCTGGAAAGCAGTCTCTTGACTAGCACCCCATTCCCACGCTACCCCTTTCTTTAGCAACTTACTGAGGGGATATGCTACTTGAGCAAAGTCCCTAACAAATTTCCGGAAGTAGCTCGCCAATCCAAGGAATTGGCGAACATTATGGACGCTTTGGGGTTGCGGGAAATTTACGACACTAAGTATTTTCTTTTCCCCTGGTCTAACGCCTGCTGCTCCAATCTCGTAACCCAGATAATCTATTTTATCCTGCAAAAACTCGCACTTTGCAAGATTTAAAGTGAGATTCGCCTGCTCTATCAATTTTAATATTTCCTCTAGGTTTTGAATACATTCTGATGCATCCTTTCCGTAAATGAGAATGTCGTCCATGTAAGCAGTCGCCTTACTAAAACGAGCAGGTCCTAATATCGCATTTATCATACGCTGGAATACAGCGGGCGCATTTGCCAGACCGAACGGCATACGGTTGAATTCGTATTGGCAGTGTGACAAATGAGGTGACATGTTTACTATGCTCTGCGATGGGTACTTGGTAGTACCCAGAGGCGAGATCCAGGGAAATAAAACAAGCCTGGCCAGAAAGTCGAGCAATTTCGTCCTCTATAATTGGCATAGGATACCTCTCCTTGACAGTGATGGAATTTAATAACCGATAGTCTATACACATTCTGAGAGACCCATCCTTCTTGCGAACAAGCAAGATAGGACTGGCATATGCCGAAGAAGATTCACGCACAATCCCGGCTTCTATCATTTCGTCTACCATAGAGCGCACCTGAGATCGCTCGTGATGAGAGAGTCGATATGGTCGATAAACTACTGGCCGTTGGCTGTTGAGTTCTATGTTCATTTGAGCTGCGTTTGTGCAACTCAAGTCCTTAAGTGTTGATGCAAAACTACGTGTACTTCCTAAGCAACTCAAACAGCTGTTGTTTAACATGATCATCAACAGTTTCACTAATGCGAACCTGTCTCTCATCAAACCCACCTTCCACCCCGACTGCTATCTTTGGTGAATCTACGATAATCCTATTAACAACGTCTACTTTTTCTGCACGACAGACCGTGGTATTTTTCGAAATACTACAGAAACCGGCATGAGGATCAACGGTTATGTTGACAAGACCATTTTTCGAATAATAGAATCCTCCATTATCGAAGAACTTCAGATCTGTAAAGTTTTTGTGGACGCTTATGTGAGGCAATTCTGTATAAGTTTGGCCTACTAGTATAGACTTCTTTAACCAATGATCACTGACCACCCTACAGATGACGTTAGCACTAACATCGTCGATACTCAGAGCCACTTCTCCTAAAGACTGTACAATGCCTTCCCCAAAACCAGTCATTAGCGAAGGAGTATTGTCATGACACAAACCTAATTGCAAAGCGGCAGACTCTCTTATTAATGTAGTTTCACTACCAAAATCTACAAACCCTGGCAATGGCACACCGTTCACAATCACCTCTTTATAATATTTAGAGCTACGGCTTCTAGTTTCATTACCAGTGGAATCTATGCACATTGTCTTTTGCAAGGTGTCAGAAGCTGAAGCAGGCGACTTCTCTGCTGTTTTGTTAAAACAGGTCTCTACTGTATGGCCAAGTTTATTGCAGCGTTGGCATCTCAGGAGAGGTTTTGGACAATGCAAAAAACTGTGGCCTTTCTCCTTACAATTATAACAACCAGTCGCCTGCCCCGATTTCGGAACAAATTTTTGTGCAGGCGTTTGGCTGTTGTTATTAGTATTAGTCAAATTATCTGCGTTTTTGTTTCTAAATTGATTTCGTTCAAAAGCAGGTTGATAAGAACCTTTATTACTTAAAAGGAATTGTAAAAGTTGGTCAGGGTGATTGCATCGGAGTGCCAAAGCACCGGATCTAAGCGTCCTATCACTTAGGCCGTGAATGATGCAGTCTACGGCCCGCTTGCCCTCTATATCACATTGATTGACCAAAGCAAGCTTCTCATAATAATACGATTCCATAGGTTCGTTGAATCTGCTCTTCCTTTTTAGCATCTCCTCCAAGGTATGGCCGTAATTCTGCTCGCAAGGGAATGCACTGAGTAGTTTATCTTGCCATTCTTTCCAGTTAAAAAGAATCGAATTCAAGCCTTCGTACCACGTTTTGGCCAGACCTTGGAGTTTCTGCATTGCAAAGTGAGTTGTGGTTTTGTCGTCCCACCCATAAACAGAAGCACATTCATTCACCTTTCTTAA
This sequence comes from Pammene fasciana, assembly GCA_911728535.1. Lineage (NCBI taxonomy): Eukaryota > Metazoa > Arthropoda > Insecta > Lepidoptera > Tortricidae > Pammene > Pammene fasciana. The sequence continues at coordinate 11,762,465 of OU452292.1, forward strand.
CCATACGTCAACACGTTGGTTCTTAGCACTAGGATCAAAATTAGGCAGTATATTTTTATAGTCTATTTTTTGCATTGTTTGTGCGTTCTGATTATGAGATTGGGACGACATATCCTCTTTAAATAGTTTTAACACTGAAAGAAGGTCATTTTTAGAAAAAGATTGGCTACGTGACCTTTTAGAGTGTCCTCCGTTGCTGCCACCGTGTCGTTCCTCCGACTGATGCTCCGCACCAGAGTCTGCCCGACGCTCAGCACGCGAATCTGCACGGCGCCTTGCGCTCGAGTCTGCCCGACGCTCAGCAAGCGAATCCCCACGGCGCCTTGCTCGCGAGTCTGCCCGGCGCTCGGCACGATCTGCCCGACTTCTAGCACGAGAGTCTGCCCGGCGCCTGGCACGCGAATCCGTGGACCTGTGGCGAGACAGCGTACGACGACGTCCCTCTATTCCACGAAGTCGTTCCCGCTCGCGCTGTAGCTCCACCTCCAGATCCTCTATTCTCTGGCGGCCCAAGAGTACATCTTGGTCGTCCGCACGGCTGTGACTTCGAACGCGTAAGTTGCTTCGGCTTCGGGAGTGAGCACCACGATCAGGGGTCTGCAGATTTCGATCTCGGCAAGAGCGTTCGCGCTCTCTGCTTCTCTGCCCCCTGGCTTGGTCAAATGGTCACTCATGATCTGAAACTTTCAATGGGGTGTTAGTGGCTATACATATCTCCAACACGTGTTGGATATGTAGGGTACAGAATGTACTAGAAGATTAACCAACATTAAAATATCTCGGAAACGGTGCGTGCTACGCAAAAAATAACGAAATTTTCATCCCCTTTTAATAACCCGCAACAATAGCAAGCACGTACAAAAATATTATTTTTTTTTGAAATTAATTAATTTATTTATTTATTTAAATTTCTTTTTTTTTTTGACGCACTGTTCCCTTTTGTTGAAGTATGTGCACGTGGTTAAGAAGACTTTAAACACATCATTTAAGGCAATAATCAAAGCGCAATAAAGATTCGATGCAGATCTAATTAAGGGACATTTGACTACATAATAACTGAAAGTTCTTTTCTCCTTCAATACAATACAAATACTTTTTTATTGAACACCTCAAAAACAAAACCAGTACAGGAAAAATATAAAATTAAATTAGAGGAGATTTCCTTATATATGTCCCACCACTGGGCACGGGTCTCCTCTCAAGAACGAGAGGGATTAAAAGTGCCAAATCATCAGTTCTTTGTTACTTGTTACAATTATAATGCAAAGATGCCCATACTATTTTCCAAAATCAAATATTATGTCTTAAAAAGATCTTTTAATGCTATCTGATATCACTTTTATAAGTTTAAAGAGCGAAATAATTACAACGCAAACGAGAAACGACGGAAAAATTGTAATAACGAATAAAACCAATTGGGCGTGTACTTACGTTTTAAGTTTTGGTTGTCTTGTCACTTCTGAATTATAACAGTTCACTACTATTTTATTCACTTTTGGGTTACTTAGGCCGTAACACTTGTGACGGCAGAGAGAACAAAGAACACCTTAAGAAAAAGATATTTATTGTTCAGTTTTCTTATAAACGACCTTTGCGTTCAACAGTTCAAAAGAGAATGCTCAACCGACCTCGTTCGTTCGCCATGCTGCCGTTATTTTTTTTAGCAAACCCAGCTTTGTGATTGGTCTATCGACTTTGTTGACAGCCAATCACAAACCTCCAAATACCGGCCTCTGATTGGTCAACCAATCAGCGGCAAGGGATTTGACAGGTCTCCATAATGTTACCATAGTAAATAATTTAAATTAAAAGTTAAAGTTTATAATTAATTAATTCGTATTTTAGTTTATTATTTACATTAATGCTTTAATTTAAAAGTTGCCAAATATCGAACCCTAACAATAATAAGGGTTCTTAAGATTCATACAAAATGAGGCGAAGCCGAATTTTGTAAAAACAGACCCGAGAATTTTAAGACCTAATTATGTACCGTTGCACACAATAGTTTTTCTACGAGTGCTTAAGCAAGCCGATAAGAATTGAGTTCGACGAATGCCGTGCTAAACGCTTCGCACGGCATCGCGCGAGTGTTCGGATAAAGTAACCTCAAAGTGACTAATTGTCCATTTTATCATTTTTTCGCAACTGTATTAAAAAACGTCGTTCGATACACGGACAGAATGTCATTCTTCACTCGTCCCGAGTTTTGCCACTCCCCTACGGCTTGGCAAAATGTCTCGGAACTCATGGAATAATGACGTCCTTTCCGACCTAGTATCGAAATGTACTATTTCTCGCCAGTCGCCTCTTTCAGACTGGCTTCGAAAATGTCCAAGGATATAGCACAAAGCTTGGTAACCCTGTCGTACTGCATCCGGCGCGGGCGCGGACGGACAGATGCGGCGGAAGATGGCGTCGTTAGCGCTGTCGTCGCCTGCGCATACGTAAATAAAGCGGGCTGGCTTTTCTTGGAGCGGTTTTTAAATTATATTTTGGTGTGAGAAAGTTTCTTGTGCTTTGTGCAACGGGCAAACGTCCTTTTTGTTCTAAATCTCAAACGAAAAAAAAATGGTTTGTTACTCTATCTTATAATGACACAGAATACATTGTCAACTCATCCACATTACATACATTTTGTACCATACCCACACAGTTTAGGTTTTCTTAGCTTAGGTAAATAAACTCTTACATTATGATATGATGCACTCGAAGATAAACCTCAGCCTAGTTCGAAAGTTGAAACACAACACACCGCATAACCTTGGTAAATATGTAGGCAGGCAAATAGGTACAAAGACTACAAAGTCATTAAGAATAAATTTCCCATTTCGATTCATGAAGCTATTGCACCCCAGAATGAATTTGTAGACTTAGGTATTTCTAGATTTAGACTGACAGCTGTTAAGTGGTGGAGGTCAAAGAGTGCAAACTACTTCAAGATAACAAATCCTGGAGTTCTGGGTTTTATGGAATATTATTCTACTTTATCTAGCCTATTTGAGTGTCCCATTGTTGGACAAAGGCCTCTCCCCTGGATCTCCGTATCTCCCGATTTTGCGCCTCTTCTTTTCGTTACTGTTTTATATTCAATCGAATAATCCTATAATATGAAGTGAAAACTTAAATACAATATTGGGTTTTACATAAAACCATAAAATTATTAAATATGTTGGATAATTTGGGGTTTTTTCTTTAACCGGTTACAAGCCCGGCTTTTATTGTTTTGTCGCGACATCTATTGTTACACTCATTCACTAGTAGCTTCAGAATTCCTGAAGACATCTAGTGGCAGACTGAAAAGTTATAACAACTGTACAACACATTTCCAGTACATACCACTAGATGGCAGTAATAAACGAAGTGTGTACTCCATGTCCTTTAATTTTTAACAAATGTTAAAATTACATTATATTAATATTAATAACATTAAAATAGTACACGAAAAAGTTAAATATAGTTTTGATTAATAATAAATTATTTATATTTTATAATGACATTTTTCATCCATTATTTACATCAATTTTGATCTGGCAACAAAACTTGTTTTCGCGAGAAAACTTGTGAGGAAGCATTCGGAATGAGTATTTTGATTGCGAAATTGTCATTTAAATAGATAAGAAACCGTGATTCAGTGAATTGTTTCAGCAGTGTTATTGTATATAGTTTTATAAAAGGAAAAACAAAATCCAAGTGGAGCTGTTAAAGAGGTTGTTAGCCATGGCGGGCCCGTCCGACGGGGACCCCGACGGATGGGTCGAGTTCTGTGAGCGTCAGGCCAAAGCTGCCGCTCCGGAATTCGCCAAGGCTGCCTATTGGAAATACGTCCAGAATAGTCCCGCTGACCCCACCTCCCGACCAGGCGTATCCCACAAGGATCTTCTAAAGAAATTTGTAGACAGTTTTTCCGACCAATTCGAGATAGAAATTGGTAAACTAAAAGCACAACACAAGGTGCCGAACGGGACTCACACAGGTCACGATGAAAGCGATTATTCGGAAGACACTGACTCGCCCAAAACACAGCACAAACCATTCTTCAGAAGACTATCTTTTAAAGGACTGAGAAGAGGGAAGGGTCTGTTCCATAAACAGCATTCGGATGAGGTCGAATTATCGTCTAATTTGAACAAACAGAGTAAGACTAAGCTAGCCAAAATAGTTGTAGAATGTAGGAAAGAAGGTTTGGTTAATTATTTAACTCCTGAAAGCCTGGAGCAGCCCTCCGGGCCACAGAAATGGGAGAAATGCAGACTGGCCTTAGTGAAGACTGTAGGCGGTTATATGCTAGAATTCTACTCCCCACCGAAAGCACAGAAGCCCCGAAGTGGGGTGTTCTGTTTTCTCATATCAGAGGCGAGAGAAACCACAGCATTAGAAATGCCGGACCATGAGAATACTTTTGTATTGAAGGTAAAGTTTCACTATGCTTTTTTATTATTTGTTATTTTGAAATGTTTGCTTGATGAGACAGTTAACAAAATGCTTTCACTTTCAATGATTCAAAGTTATTGTTATTCAAGCATATAGACTAGGGCTCGCGGTCGTTTCCGGATCTCGTGTATCCGTTTCGAATACCCGTGTCCGAATAACACGCGACACGGGTTTCTGGCCCGTTTCGCACGTGTCCTTAAGAAACGTGTAATTAAGATCCGTGTCCACGGGTAAACGGGTCGCCGAAAAAACCGTGTCTTAAATACACGCGGATCTGGAAACGTCCTTGGCGGTAAGAGTCAAACGGGTCGAGTCGTTCAAAAGCTACGAATGACTACATTATATAAAAATCTTATTGCCAGCATATAGAGTTTAAATTTAGTTAACAGTTATTTGACCGAACCTTTTTTCTACTCAGGTAGAAGCACGGGTTTTAGTTTAGCAATAGAAAAGAAATATTACTGCATAACGAGCAATAGGCTTTATCACCAACTCTGGTGGCGAAGTTCCACACCCAGCTTCTTCTCATTTTTTAACAAATAAACGCAATAACAGTTTTATAACAACAAAAACCAACAAGACAAAAACTATTAACAAACCAACTAAAACTATTTTAAAATGGTAAGATTAACCCGGGAACTCCAACTGACCGACTAAGTGGCAAACTGGAGTCATACTGAAACTTATTAGGATATTCTAAAAATTTTAGGCATTTCATTTAAAATTATATTGTAGCTTAGTGGGAAGTCTTATCACAGTGAAATGCATTTTAGTGCCGCGCGGCGACAAAACAATGGTAAACGATTACAATAGGTTAAGTAAATCCTCTTAAAATCGTGTCGCTTGAGGTCATTTGTGTGTACAGACACGTTGTCTTTATTACAACCACTTAGAGCTTAAAACGGGCTGTCATTATGACTTGGAAATTAACACGTTGGCGCTACTTTGCAGTGCAAACTTTACACCAAAGGGTGTCATAAATCTGCATTTTATTTTATTACTTACCTGGACGCTAGTGTTAAAGTGACCTATGTCAAGTAGAAATTTACCTGTTTTAGTATCTAAGCTTAATTTCATAAGTTATATTATCACAGGTTATCCAAACCAACATAAGTAATACTGTTTTTTTTTCAAAAAACAGATGTGCATGGTAATTTGAGAAGGCCCCTCAAATAGGTGGTTGCTTTTGTTGCCTTTGCCGTTTATGTTGTTTTCTCATAGTAAATACTAAGAACGAATATAGACAATATAATAATGAATACCTACCAAAGATGTTGTATTATCTCTCGCAGCAATGAAATTAGAAGTTTCTACATTATTGTACACGAGTAGCTATATAAAATATTGTTTTAATGAAGTCGCTTCTCAAAGCAATATAATTTATTTTCAAACACTATCAAAATTGAATAAGAAAGTAGAAAGTATATTTTTTTAATTATCAAAACTATGTGTAAGTAAGGTAATTATTCATTTTGTCTAGAATACCAATGCTTAACTAAATATACTATAAAAGCTTAATAAAAAATATAACCGACGAAGCCAGTCAACTCCACCCATAGTCAACTATAGAGCATTCAATAGTAAATCTTATTTGATTGATACGGCTCTAACTACTTCGGAGCGTCGGAACCGTTTGGGCCGGTATTAAGAACCCGTGTACTCGTGTAAACGTGTCTGAGAAACGTTTCTCGGAGACGTTTCCTGGAGACGTTTCCAAATCCCGGCGGGTTCGTGTAAACCGGTTCCTTAGCACCGCCGGTCTTAAGTACACGGGTATTCGTTGCCGCGTGTAACACGTGTAGCGCGAGCCCTAATATAGACATAAAAAGTGGAATTGAAGCAAAGGTCCAATATTATAGAGTAGTATCATACTACTACATACAGTAATCAGTTTTTTGGATTAGACCGGAGTGAAAGACCCCAATCATTATGTTACTTAGATGTTTTAAAGTGTAATAAAATAAACACATTGTATTCAATTGCCTTTTCAAACAACATAAAGCCCGGATTCCCGGGGCATATCATTCTAACATAATGATTCACTCCGTGTTTAATCCAAACTGATCACTGGTAGTATGGATTGCTTTATAGCAGTCATGCTTTATCCTATTTCCTTTATCCTGAAAACTATGTTTAGCTTCTACAGTACTATTTAAATTCATAAAAGTATTTAATTACTAGCTAAGCAGAACTCCAATGCTGCTGTATACCACAATTTAACAATAATTACATGTCACTTTTTGTCATAAGACATAGTTTTTTGTCATATTAATGATAACATTGGCATAGCAAATGATAAAAACTTTATATAATTATATGGTAAATAGTTGAGTAAATTCTCTTATATAATTCTTGTTTAAGGAAAACAAAATGAGCTGGAAAAAAGTGTATAACAACAATTTTTAAATTCATTTATTTAAGTACTAACTTGTATCATTGTTGTTAGAGTTTGTCTGGAAAGAAAAGTGTTGTGGTTTGTATGGGAGCTCATACGTTCTATGGCACTTTGACATAATCAAGTAGTCTAGTATGTAATTACCAGTGGCGGTCAACATTTTCTTCTTAGGCAAGCCGGTGCTGAATTTGGCTTAAAATTTCTTCATGAGCTGTAGGAAAACTGCTCAGGCACCTGAAACTCAGGCAAGCCGACGGGAATCGTGTTCTATGGACGCGCAGCCACTGGCAATTACCTACATCTAAGTTTCATTCCTTTTATAATTTGTTAAGTACAAGACATGAAAGAAGTCCTCCTTACCAGTGTTTCTGGTGTGGCTGTGCTGTCTCCTAAACAATAATTCAAATCTACATAATTCCCCTTTACAGGCCGACAACAACATGGAATACGTAATAGAAGCGGCAGACGTAGACGACATGAAGTCCTGGCTAGCCACAATCAAGTACTGCATGCGATCAGCGCCCACAACACAACCGCCGCCCGATGCGCTACCCGGGCTACCGGAGCCGGCGCCACCTGACCTGCCCCCACGGAGAGATCTGCCACCTAGCACTAGTAATGCTGACTTAGCTACTGATACTCCTGAAGAGGCTGAATTAGGTAACAATAACATTTGACCGCCAATGCCGTCATATCACGTTCACGGAAAGTCGTGCCTTCAGCGCCAGGACGTAATATCACGTCCAAAATAATACCGGTTTGCCTTGCGCGCTCGCGCGTGCTGGTGCTGAGGGCACGATTTTTCCGTCCGATGCTTGACATTCAAAAGGTTAAAAAATCTTACTATTTTATAGTAATATCCGTATGTAATACAATACAGGGTGTAACAAAAATACTGGTGAACTGTTTAAGGGCATAATTGGTATCAACAAGTCGTCCTAGCCGGCCAACCAATTTAGTTTCATGCTCATCAAACTCCGTACAAAACCAATTTAGTTTCATAGGAAAAAAATCGTTTTGTTTTTCACAATTAGAATACTATACCAATTGGGGCATGCAATACCAGTATTATTTGTATGGACATTACCGGTATTCCGGTACTAGCCCATACAAGCAATACTGGTATTGCATGCCATAATACCAATTATGCGCTTAAAAAGATCACCAGCATTTTTGTTACACCTTATATTTGGAAATGATAAATTCACAACAATCACATTTCAACCCGATTTATGTCATGTGGTCATTCTTTATCAATATGCCTAAACTAATTTTGCATGCCATGTCACTGTGGAATTATTTCCGTTCAGGAAATATTATTAAATAACTGAAAGGGATAATATTATGAAATAGATAATAAGTAAAATTACGTCATACATAAATGTAACCAAAATAAATGTTAGCATCACGTTTATTTATTGTTTAGGAAACTTAAATTATACAGTTATCAATTTTATCAAACTAGATTTTTTTTTTATTCAAATGTCACTTTACTACATCCATAAATCCAAGAAATCACATGTCGTTACTAAAACTAAATTATATCATCTACATAAGCTCATGTCGATTGCGCCATCTATGTCAAAGACACCTAATGATACTGAATATGTAAGAGAAATGTCACCTGCACAGCTAGTCCACCTAGTAACAAATAGCGTACTAGTAGTACACTAGTAGCCACAAGGTGGAGTAGCAGTGCAGGTGACATTTCTCTTACATATTCGGTATCTTTAGGCGGCTTTGACATAGATGGCGCAATTTACATGAGCTTGATGAGCTTCAAAAAGTTCTTAGGCTGTGGTCGTCTATATCTCTATAGTCTCTGCTAATACTAAAGAAATCTACCTTAAACGTATAAAACTAAACTACTTACAGCACACTTAAGAGTCGCCACGACACTCGCGTTCCCATACAAACGTAGTTCAACTCTCATTTTAAAACGACATGCTTTAGAACCATGAAATTTGGCATGAGCATTTTAGTAGTACAGATCTAGGTTGGACATTCGTTTTCGTTGCTAAAAATTGTAATACAAAGAAAATATAGCAATTATAAGTTTTGTATGTAAATCTGTAACTGGCTGTATTTTCTTTGTATTACAATTTTTAGCAACGAAAACGAATGTCCGACCTAGATCTGTACTACTAGAATGCCCATGCCAAATTTCATGGTTCTAAAGCATGTCATTTTAAAATGAGAGTTGAACTACGTTTGTATGAGAACGCGAGCGTCCTGGCGACTCTTAACCTAAAATAACCCACCCTGCATCGTACCTGGTGCAAAGGGCCTGGTACTAGAAATTGATTTCCATACATTAAATATGTTTGATGGTGATGAGGTGATAGATAAAAGAATCTGTTTCCATAATATATTTATTGCACAATACAAAAAGTACAGATGACTGACTTACTTACATGAGAGGATTAATAGGTTTGCCTTCAGTCAACCATACTTGGGGTCAAACTGATTTTTTTCGAGAGTCAGATTTTCAGGCAGCAAAATAATAATTTAGTATTTGTGCGAGCCTTGCATACCTAAGTTACGCTAACTAGGCGTGTAATATAATTTAACCCAAAGACGTCAAATCACGCGCACGGAAAGTCGTGCCCTCAGCGCCAGCACGTGATATCACGTCCAAATAACAAGCTATCGTAACCTATGGTCGCTTGTAACTAGGTTCGCGACCCCTTAATATAAAGGAGGATTCACTTTGTGGACGGCTAAAGGCTCCCCCTTTGTCAACACTCCTCTTTGAGCCCTTTGGCGACCTTACTCACCGTCGTCACCTTACAATCATCCTGCTATTTGCCTGTTTTTCTGACATTTCGTTTTTGATAGGTTCAATAGCAGAAGAGGCGTGCTCCGCGCGCGTCTCTCTAGCCGAGTGGCCGTGGTTCCACGGCACGTTGGCTCGCTCGGCGGCGGCGGCCTGCGTGCTGGCCGGGGGCTCCAACGCGCACGGCTGCTACTTGGTGCGCCAGTCCGAGACCAGGCAGGGGGAATACGTGCTTACTTTCAATTTCCAGGTACGTTTATTATTTATTAAATTGAATTTCGTACCCTGCGCTGACGTTGATAGTAGAAATGAGGGAAATTGAAACAGCTAGATTCGACTGCATTTTTCTTGCACTCTAAAAGTAAGAATTGTGAAGAAAGAGATCGTTAGAAAGGTTATTTAAATTAGTATGACCCCTAGAGAAATAGAGAAAGACAGACGGAAATAGACAAAAGTAGGTGTAACTTTCATACAAAGTTAGCCTATTGTCTTTGCTCCTATAAATATCACGTATAGGGCCAATTAGCACTGTATTTCATTTAATACCGACTTACTCGTGTCAGTCGCATATCTACTAGGTATCTAAGTTTGCTAATTATTAAATTGGTATCATTTTCAAGAGAATATTACTCTCTGGTTGTCATATTTATACTAAAAATATTGGTAACTTATATAGATGTCATATACAAACGAAAATGTGACCAAGGCCTCCAGTGCCCAGCATTATTTATTAACTCTGACCGCCAAAGACGTCAAATCACGCGCAAGGGAAGTCGTGCCCTCAGCGTCAGCGCTTCCAAAATACAACCGAGTGCACTGACGTCAGCAGCCCGATTTTTTGACCAATGCTTAGCAGCTGTCAAAGAGTTAAAAATAATTTGATTTGTTCTCTAATTATAAATTGTCTTCCCAGGGCCGCGCTAAGCACCTCCGCATGACGCTAAGCGAGACCGGCCAGTGCCGCGTCCAGCACCTCTGGTTCCCCAACGTGCACGATATGCTGGAACACTTCCGCGCCCACCCCATCCCGCTGGAGTCCGGCGGGGCGGCCGACGTCACGCTCACGGAGTACGTGGTCTCTGCCGTCAACGATAACAGACAAGTGAGCATTAGTAGTATATAGAGTAGCTTGCTTGTTACGTGTTTGACTAAAGGACTAAATCCGGTTGGCAAGGTCGCCATGTGAGAAGTCATTGTGTTTTTCGCTCACGGCATTTGTAGTTGGAGTGCTCTTAAAGACAATCGACAAGTGAGCATTAGTAGTATATAGAAATGTAGCTTGCTTGTTACGTGTTTGACTATAGAACTTTAAAGCCGGTTGGCAAGGTCGCCATGTAAGATGGTTCGAACGATGTTTTTTTGTCGGAGCGCTCTTAACGATAACAGACAAGTGAGCATTAATAGTATATAGAATTGTAGCTTGCTTGTTACGTGTTTGACTATAGAACTTTAAAGCCGGTTTGCAAGGTCGCCATGTAAGAAGGTTCAAACGATATGTTTTTTGTCGGAGCTCTCTTAACGATAACAGACAAGTGAGCATTAATAGTATATAGAATTGTAGCTTGCTTGTTACGTGTTTGACTATAGAACTTTAAAGCCGGTTGGCAAGGTCGCCATGTAAGAAGGTTGAAACGATATGTTTTTCCTCGGAGCGCTCTTAACGATAACAGACAAGTGAGCATTAATTTTTATATAGAATTATAGCTTGCTTGTTACGTGTTTGACTAGAGGACTGTAAAAGCGGTTGGCAAGGTCGCCATGTAAGAAGGTTCAAACGATATGTTTTTTGTCGGAGCGCTCTTAACGATAACAGACAAGTGAGCATTAGTAGTATATAGAAATGTAGCTTGCTTGTTACGTGTTTGACTAGAGGACTGTATAAGCGGTTGACAAGTTCGCCATGTGAGAAGTAAATATGTTACTCGCTTACGGAATTTGCATTCGGAGCGCTCTTAAAGATTACCAACAAGTGAGCATTTAATAGTGTCTAGAAATGTAGCTATGTGGCTTGTTTGTAGAAAGCGGTTGGCAAGGTCGCCATGTGCGAAGTCGAATGTGTTTTTCGCTCTTAACGATGGCCGACAAGTAAGCGCCAACGGGAATTTAGTTCTTTTTTGGTCACTCTGTATATTACTGTACCTATGTGGCCTGTCCTGTATGTATAGGTGTTTGAGTAATGGACTGTACAAAGCGCTTGACAGGGTCGCCATGTAAATGATTTTTTTTCGTCAGATCGTTTTCAACGATAACCGACAAGTAATAGTACCTATTTAGCTCCTGTGTGCCATTATGTCAGCTTGATAATTCAACAGCAAAAGTAGACTGAAGTTTTTAATACGTAAATGTCAATCATTGTTAATCAATAAGTTAGGAGGAAGAGGTGTCTCTTAGACCATTTTCGCGTAGTGTCATGGTACAGTTGCCATCAAATATATCGGAGCGGACAGGGTACTCAAACATGTCTGAACATGCACTTTGTCACCTTGACAATAGAGGCGTTGTTCAGATATTTGTGACTTGTGACCACTTTGGCCGCTCCGATATATCTGATGGCGACTATACGTACCCCCACTAACCCATTTGGAAAATCCACCTTGTATGTTCTCTTGCTCAAACTTATAAGATGACACAAATGTATCGTTCACAAACAAATTTATGTTTCTTAAACGTATATGTCAGTGGCATAGGCGTTTTACTCAAAGAAGCTATTTTAGACTGAATCTCGATTAGATTTGCTTCAATAGTCATTATGCATTTTAGATTACACTTAGTTATGTTTTACCGTAATTTTGTTAGCTGAAAACTTTTAGAATCCGTCTACGCTAAATTTGCACTTACCTAGCATTGGTCGCGCACCGTGCGGTTTAAGAGGAATTTCCTTCCGCGAACGCTACGGCTGTGGAATGAACTCCCTGCCTAGGTTTTCCCAAGAGACTACAGTGTGGAGTTCTTCAAAAAAGAGGGTACAGGATAAGAGTCGGCAACGCGTATGTGACGCCTCTGGAGTTGCGGGCATCCATGGGCTGCGGTAGCTGCTTGATATTAGGCGGGCCGTATGCTTGTTCACCGCCGTGGTATAAAAAACAGACGGAACCGAACACTTGACGTGCAGACTTAGCGTAGACGGTCTTTATATTGTTTGCTTTTGCATTGTCGATGTTTTTGCATTTTCATGACATCAAGTTAATTAATATAACCATTGTTTGTATGCTTGTATAATTTTTCATGAATAATTACATCACTGTACAAAATGGGTTTCATATCGCCAATATTAGACTTTGTAGTTCCCGTCAAATGGGGAAAATTAGTTCGGTGTATTTTATATCATGGGTAAAATTTAGTATCTACCTACATAATGTGTAATGTCATAATATGTGTATACTACGTCATTTGAGAGATTTCTACCAGGAAACTAAAATCTCGTAAAATTTTACATATAATAACTGCTTTTGTTTTTTTTTATATATAGCATATGTTGTGTCCCACTGCTGGGCAAAGGTCTCCCCTCTTTTCCGCCACTCGTCACGGCCTTTCAAAATTATGTAAAAGGGGAAAAATACACTTAACCCAGATATAGTAATGAGGGTTTCCTGAATTAATTTTTTTTCACCGGACGGCAGCACCGTGGCGAAAGGTCCAGCTGTAATAATCCACCAACCATGTTTAATCACATATTTTTTGATTGGTGTATTTTGACAGCTGCTGTCAAAAAGACCTCTCGTCACAGTGTCGCCACCTGAGGCCAGTTTTATAAAGCTACAAGTTACAATTTACAAGCGGAACTCTCTTGCTAACCTTATGTGTTAGAAAGAGACTTGTAACTTCCGCTTGTAAATTGTAACTTGTAGCTTTATAGAACTGGCCTCTGGATTTCAGGAAACCCTCATTCATCCGGCACACGTCTTTATTTCGCCATTTGACGATACTATGACAATCGTATTGAATTTCTGCTTTTGTTCTATGTATCAAGGTAAATTTGTACAATGTACTTAGATATATTATGCTATTTAATTTTTTTATGTCGCTTATTAAATCTATATGTTGTACAAATCATTAATCTTATGAATATCTTTTAGATCTGAGACTGTATCTTTTTACGTTCTTAAACATAATATTAATTAAGTACAATTTAGATAAATTTTAAAGAAATTAAATACATAGGATTGATTATCATCAAAATTTAAATAATTATATTTTTGATTTCTATATATGTATTTTATTTATTAAGATGTTTGTAAATTTGTATTTATACTTTCGTATTTAAGATGTATTCTGTAATATTATAGGAATCATTACTAATTAGTAAATAAGTTGATATCACAAAATACAACGTACAGTAAAAAAATGTAAACAGTTAAAGTTATGCTTATGTATATTTATAACCCAGTGAGTTTTTGCGTATCTGACCTTCCTTGAATAAGGGCCCTCATTATAATTTGGCTAAACAATCTATTTTGAGTTTCACTTAGCAAGAAATTCGAACGTATATTTTACATATCATTTGAATGCCAATGATACCGGCGTCCGGTAGTAATGTTCCACATGAATTTGACGGAGTAATAAATTGACCATTGTAAATCAATTTGAGCTCTATATTTAGACTAACATTACATGACATTGAGCAAGTACTGATGTGGTCAGTGACGTCATTGTTTGATATGATCATTTTAGTAATATATACTCTTTAGAAAAGATATAAGGAAGGAACCTAAATGTCAAATTTGTGCAATGCTTTGTGTATTTGTAGTTTTTATTGCATTTGTGTTGTCTACACGAGAAAAAAAGGATATCGTCAGCCAGGAATACCTGTGCAAGAATATTATTGTTTAAACATATAAGTATATATTGCCTTGGACTAATTATATACAGCGTGTATTTTTGATATTACCACATAAGCTATGGGTAGTTAGTATAGACCCTAATAAACATACTTCCATATGTTTTATTAAAATTTTACGACTTATATTTTTCCATATAAAATATTTCAGCACGCAATGTATTGCTCCTACCTGATTACTTTGCCTTTAAAACGTCACAATTGATATGTGTCACATTGTACTGTATACGCAGTACATTGCTGAGTGAAATAAATTAAAAAATTAATTACTCGGTGTTAATTAACAATTAACTAAATATTTATTGCAATGTCGATTTAAAACATCAAAACCTGCTTCTGGTTTCCTTTTGTGGTAATATCAAATATACACGCGGTATATAATATCTTTAGCCCAAGATATATTTTACTTGAATCAAGACCACGTTCGAGGCAAATTGTTTCCACCTATATACGAAACAATATTGTCTTAACCAAGACGATTTGTCTTCGATGAACATTTTTTTTCGTGTATATTATGTAATGTTTTCTTGCCAGATGCTTTCGTTTTTAACGAAGTTTGAACCGTTCTTTAAAAGAATGTAGCTTTTTCATGTTTTATATCACAGTATGGATTTGTCTTACATGTAGATTACTAATTATTTTAGACTAACTCTGTTATTGTGTAAGTTGTACAAATTGAACTCATGTTCTTCCAAGCTTTAATCGTAATTCTCTTGGTTGTAAATTTTATTATTAAACTTTTTACGTGGAATGGCTTTTTTTGTTTTTATTTTGCAGTTTTTTTCTGTTGTGTATGTGTTTGGTGACGTTTTGAACGTACTTTGTTATGGTAAGTGTTGTTTTTTCTTTGCTTTTTTTAGTGATAATAGTTCTGCTTGCTGACATACATGTTCGATTGTTTGCATTATTGATTGTTTAGTTTGAAGAATTAGTTGCACGTATACTTACTATGTTTATATGAAGACATTAGAGTCTATAATCAATTTACTTTATATCGAATTTGTTTAGTTATTTTTGCAGCAGACTTTTGCTCGTGTATTCCGCTTGTTCGTAAATAAATTACTAATTCAAAGCATTACATTGCCATCCATTATCAGAACCTAGTTATTAGATGAGCGGCACTAAAATATGGAACGTAACTATTGCACAGAAGGTTTACTTTTCTATGACTAATGAATTGCGCCCCTATTCCAACTTAATATGTATTGTACACATATCGATTCTATGATAATTTCAAACTAAGTGATGATTACATAAAATTGCTAATAACCAATTTTCACCTGTAACAACTTACTTAGCACATAACCTCTCCTTTCAGCTGGGCGTGACGCACGGGAGCGACGTCAGGATGCGCCGCGCCGAGCTGGAAGCGCTGCTGGTCGCCAGCGGAGCGCCCCACGACCGCGCGGTCGACAACCAATACAGCTTCGTGTAGAACGGCAGAGAAGTCACTTTTCTTTCTAATACACTTGTATACGTTCCTTATTAAAACCTTATTCAGTCATGCAGTGTGAAAGAGAGGGCTAGGGTGAGCTTATACCAATACAGCAGGATTTAACAAAAATACTGGTGATCCATTTAACCTTTTGACCGCCAAGCGTTGAACAGAAATGACGCGCCACCGACGCCACGCGAAAAAAAAAATCAAACGAAATTGAACTTTGCGGAAGCCCGCGTAGGTCCCTATTGCACTACAAAGCCTGTCGGCTGTTGCCGTCGTTAGCGGTTGGCGTCCATGGTACGACTTTTTGATGTCGACCACAGCCGACTGTGGCGGTCAAAGGGTTAATGGAAATGGAAAGAGCCATTATGTTAGCCAATAAAATGAAATGGTGCACAATTCTAGAACAAATATGCTTTCATGTCTCGAAGGTATTTCATTGTTTTTATTTTAGAAGAGAAACAGAACTGACAGTATAATTAACAAATTAGTTTTTGCAAAATATGTAGATAATTTATAATCGTACTTGGAAATAATGAAAATGTACTAAAATCTGTTTGTATGTGCGATTAATCCATAGCGACAGAAATAAAAGCATTTATTTAAGAATAGGTATAAGTACCTATCGTGATATTGATGATAATCATGTCATGATACATAAAATATTTATGTTTGATTCAACGTCAATAATATCTAAATATTTAAAATGTGTAAGAGTAAATTTAGAAAGTGCTACACATCATTATTATATTAAAGGAAATGATCATAAATCACATAGAATTATTATATTTTAATGCCGGCTTTATTTTGTATTGATTTAATTGATTATAAGAATAATATGAAGGCTTAGAAAACAAATATCATATAATTAGTTGCAATACAACTTATAACGATTATGTTCATTTTGTGCAATATTGTGTGTGTGTTATTTATTCGATGTACTAATAGTATAATTATAATTGTCTTATTAAACTTATATTATTATATAAGTTATATTGATAAGGCTTAGCCAAATATATAATATTTAATTGGTGTAATTTGCTATGTATGTATGTTAAACTAATTTATATTTGCGTACTGCGTTTAAGTATAGGTGTTAAACATTTTATGGGGTAAATTGTATCCATGTTTAATGTTTAAATATTTAAAAAAGTTTTGTTCTGTAAATCAAATAATCTGTTGTGAGTGGTCGTCTTTTTTCTCTAATTTCTCATAGTATCGTTTCATACAAAACTTTATTGTTTTTAACAAAAAAAAACTTTCCATTCAGCTGAAACAAAACTATCAAAAAATGAGGAATTCGATAAATTGGGACCATCATAACACAACGTACATAGGACAAAATATTTTAAAGTGGAACATGCATTAATCTGACAACCTATAAAATATCCAATGTTAAGTATTCATTTATTCAATGGATCTAGGTAACAATATCACGTGATTAACCGAAAATTTACTCAAAGTATACTTGAAAAAATAGTATTATTAATTTAGAAACTGCGAATAGTCTCTATATTTTCAAAGATATTACTGCAATGCTAACCTAAACTGGTTAGGAACGAAGTTTCTGCCAACGAGGTCTAGTCATTTTAGGATACCTACAGGGCTTAGTGTAATATCATCACTTCATTGTGACTCGATGTAAATTATTGGTAAATTAATTGTGTAAATATAGCTATTGCTAAGGAAAATTACAGAAAATTCGCCTTCCGAACCGCAGTGAACCGTTTTGAAGCCATATTTCATATAAACAAAGTCGATATTGACGCTATCTGTCAATATAAATTGGCGTTCGAAGGGTTTTACTAGATACAGACACGCAAAGATAAATTGAATAAGTTTCCTTTTGGTGTATGCCTTGTGCTGGGTAGATTTCAGAGTGCTACAAGAAGACCGTCGGTTAAAATCGCAAACCTGCTAGCCTACTATGGTCGGGTTTTTATCGCCTATCACCATAGCTGTCACGTTCTAACAAGTATGTGAGTGTGAAAGTGACGCATAGCGCGATAAGTGATAAAATGGCAACCATGGATGGCCTGCTGGCCTATAACCGCGAACCACTCTCAGCATCACTCTCTTTCGTATATGCAAGAGCAATAGAGACAGGGCCAAAGTTTTGTTGATTTTCGAACTTCGCGGTAGGCTCTCTGGTAACTCCGTTATTGTTGGCTATTGTAGCAATTAGTCATTTCCTTACAATAGAGTTACGAGGTTTGCGACTTTGGCCGACGCATAGTTCTCTCTGAGTTGGAAGGTTAGATGGCAGTCGCTTTCGAAATAAATGGTGCCTACGCCAAAATATGGCGCCTCATCGTATCGTATCACTTCTGCCCAAACGTTACTTAACCTAGAGTTTCAATGTAATGTGTGTTAATAAATAGGATAAAATATCGATTGTTAATAGTGGATGCATTTAACAGAAAATTGAGGAGAACACCGGAATAATGAACGTTTAAATCGGTAATTATTATTTTTGAGGCTTCTAAAAGGAAGTAATGTGCCACTTTTTGTATTTCAAATAAAAAAACGTTAAATAAAATTAGATAATAATAAGGATAACTAAAAAGAAACAAAATAAGTCAAATCTCTAAGTGACAGTTATTTGAAATAAATATTTCTGCTGAATGCACCATTTATTAATTAAATAAATGTTGTTGGAATTGAAAGTATAAGTTAACTTATTAACAGTACTAATAATGTTAACGAATTTGTTGGAAAAATATCGAAATTAAAACTAGGTAAGGGACTGTTCGACAATTTGAAATAAATAAAAGTCTGAATGCAAGACTCCGGTAAAATACGATAATTTTCTTCAATAAGGTAACGCTCAGAGAACATATACAAGGTGGCCAAAAAAGAACTGAATTCCCGTTTGCTATAAGGTTTTGGGACGCTACCAATCCTCCCTAGATAGTTTTGGAACCTCTCAGATCGATTTGATTTTTGGACTTTTGTATGGCCATTACCCACCGCCGCCACTCAATGCCAAAACTATCTATAGGTATTTCGTTTTTTTTTGAGATTAGAAATTCAGTAAACATAGAAACAGAAGTTGCCAATCTGTTCTAAGTTAGATTGGCAGAACTTCTAACCTGTTCTGTTTGAATGTTCAATTTTAACACACTGCAAGCACACCAACAAACGATTAGTTAACATGATGAAGAGTTCACATTTGTAAATAAAATTAAATAATGACAATTTGCAGATTATAATCCATAACAGCAATAAAAACACAATTTCGTTTTGATTCACGTTAGAGACACGTGACAATTGAAAAACTGACAGTGACACACGCATACGTTATAAATCGAAAACCATATGTTACGAACCTCCTTTTCTCCAGGTTTTTTATTGTGCAACATTCACTAATACATTAACAACAAATTATTTTGCAATAATGACTACTATTACAATACTGTAAAATAATTAATATTATTCAATTTAACATTTACAAATACCAACGCATGGCTTTATTATAAATACAAATATATTTAAATATTTTTTATTGGCCGCATTGACACTTTGACACTTGTGACATGTATCATGCCGTATCGTGCCTGATAAAGAACCCTGTACATGCGCTTTTCAACTTTTTTCTAATCTAAAAAAAAACGAACTGTAAGGGAGGATTGGTAGCGTCCCTAAACCTTACAGCCAACGGGAATTCAGTCCTTTTTTGGCTACCTTGTATAAATAGCTGGAAACATACTATGTGTAATACATTCCTTATGTAAGTGCATGTCATTTTTGGTAAATGAAATATAATTATATTTTGCAAAGTGTTGTTTTATTTTAATAACAACTTTAGGTTTTAGTTCGTAACAAGTACAAAATTTCAACTACCTATTATCATTATAGACTCACGGACAGCCATATGGATACTTATAGATATTGTAATGTCCAACATTACATACATTTATCCCTATATAACCGCCGTCTTGGATTGTCCGCCATTTTGAGTAGCTACCACTTTAAGATGGCAATCGAAGTTTTTTTACATTCTTATAAGCCTCTCTAACTGCTGTGAAGAGGAAAATTAGTATCCCCAAAATTTACCAATACGATACATACAACCGCCAATCTTGGATTGGCTGCTATTTCTAATAGCTACTTTGAGATGGATATCATGGGTTTTCAGTATCCTAATAAACATGTCTAACTGCTGTATAAAGGAAAATTGGTACCCCCAAATTGTACCGAAAATAGTGTGGCACATGGACTAATAGTACATTACGTACCTAGGGCGGTAAAGTAAAGAATGGCTCAGATCGCAGGCATTTCTGGCCCGAACCGAAGGTAAGGGCCATAACCAAGCGATCTGAGGCCTTCTTTATTACCTCCCGTGGTGGCCGTGGTGCGTACAAATTTTTAGTCTTCTTCTGGGTGTGAAGTGAGATTTGCCGCTGCGCCCGTGGGCGGCAAATCTCACTTACCGCCCAGAGTGACGTAAATGCATATAAAGACTTCCAAAGCATAACAAGAAATATTTTTTTACGATTGCTACGCCATCAAGCATTGTAGTTAGGTAGGCGAATAGGGGAATTTTCTGCAAAACTCGAGCGTGGCAGTTTAAGATATGAGAGATACCTTAGACCTAATAGAACAACCTTGTAAAGTATTTAGCTCTATATGTAGTGACGCGCGCCTAGGATAGACGATCAGATTAGTAAAAAAAATTGATAGTCTGAAATACTCGAGCGCATCACATTAAGATATTGGGGCCATTGGGGGTTGATTTTAGTGTTTAAAGACTAAATTTAACTAATCTGACGATAAGTCCTTGACGCCGCCGAGTTATAGGGTCGCGAACTTGTAAAAAAAAACGTTAATAGGGCATTCTCGAGCGCGATATTTTATTTTTTTATTTTGAAGAATATAATCTAAAACTTACTAAAAATACAAAATCTGCCGGTTTCCGCATGACCGGAAGTGTGGAGGAGCCATTTCGTCTTCCTAAGAACGCGTTACGGCATATAAGTCGCGAACGATACATTTTACAAAAAAAAAAGTTTAAATAAACAAAAAAGGTAATTTTATTTTACACAAAAAAGGTCTCTTTACATTTTTGTCCAAAGTTAAAACTTTTTGACTTGAAGCATCATAAAAACTCAAACTCCCGGTCAGATTAAGAGAACCCACCAAAATTTTTGTCAGATTAAAAAAATATGCTTTCAGGATACCGAGATAAACCTCCCCTATGAAAATCTGACGCGCTCGAGTATTTCAAAAAAACTTTTTTTTTTGCATTTTCAAAAATTCATCGTAACTTATCGTCACGCCGAAATCGTCAGTTTTTTTAAAGGGAGCTTCCTTGGGGCCTACTTAACACCCCTTCCGAAAATCTGACGCGCTCGAGTAATTTTTTTTTTTTTTGCATTTTTGACTACTTTATATGCCTACCCCCACCACGCAAACCGGCAGATTAGTATAACGTTGTTATCAGAGGCACTCGGGGCATACGTAGTATGAATATCTGACGCGCTCGAGAATGCCCAAGTAACTGTTTTTTTTAACATTTTTGAAAAACCGTACACGCCAAACCCACCGCTAAAATGGTTTTTGCTATAAGAGCTTTTCTTTTCGAAATTATTTTATCTTTCGATTTTGATAGGTCTCGACGGCGCCGTTGAATTACGCCATTTAGCTACCTCGCCTCCCTAACTATTGCGTGTTTCATTTGTTTATCCTCATTCTTGGAATTTACCTAAATTTCTTAACGTCAATGTTCAGTCATCAAGTAGCGGCACTATATAGAACTCCGAGAACATCTGTCGCTGGTCCTCTTTCTCCAACTTTAGCTGCAGCAGCAGGAGACCGTTCGAGCTGCATCGTACAACCACCTGAAATGGATGATGAGTTGATGACTTTGATTTATATTCAGTTTAGAGAAAGTTGTGTTCCTTTCCGCGAGTAAAAGGTGATCTGGGCTCAAGGTGATGCAATGCAATGTGATGACGACGGTGATGCAATTGTGTTGGCTCTATAGCCATATAGGTGTGGAGTTGCAGGCATCCATAGGCTACGGTAAGTATTCAGACCGGCCGCATACATGCAAAAAACATTTACAAGTGTATACCTTAGTGGAGATGGCAAGTGCTTTCATGATGAGTCGTATGTGGTGCAGCTGGTACTTGAGCGTGACCGCCTCCTCGCAGCTGAAGCTCTGCACCATCTCTGAGGACTTTGGCATGTCGATACAGGATCTGTCCTGAAAATATAAGTTCTTGTTATAAATGTTATAATACAGTCACATCTGAAAATATGGACACATTTAAGAGGCTGAGAAGACCCGATGACCTTCAAATCGACTTTACTTAAACAGTCATATAGCTATAACTACTTGTTTTGGAAAAGTAAAAAATATATATGTTAATATTCATTATATTTAAAAGAACTTGGTTAATTCCAATACACAATTGGACGAAATCGGCTCGATAGAAAATAATTCCAAAGTTACATCTAAAATTAGCTTAAAACAATTGCACGTCTTTAGTTTCTTGGCTTATATGTCTGTAATTAAGGACAACATTCCACCACACTAATACTAAAAACTTCGTTGCCTTAAATTTCTCAATTAATGCATAGTTTTTTTTTAATCCATCAATTTGCAAAATTTGCAATGAGCTCCCATACTAATCGTAACGCAGTGTTTCTCTTTCACTCGCGCTGAAAACGATAGGGAGGGAATTTAGCTCTTATCATCCTCTTAATGTGACAAAAATATGTAGCCACGACTCGTGACGCGTAGTCTCGTATACATGTTTTTGTGATGCGTCATCGACGTCTTCTTTTTCGCTCTTATTGCGTAGACAAAAAGCTTTTTTCTATCGGCGAAAGCCGATTCCGCATCGATAGGTGGAGGGAGACCCTTAGGGACGCATTTATGCGTTAAAGCGAGCATGCTGCGTCTTTTAGATCGGCCGACGTTGACCCAGTGTGCATCAATCATAACATGTTTACCTGCATTCCATAAGTAACAATGCTGACATTCGGATGCTCAGGCGACAGTTTCAGCTCCATAATATCACAAGATCTCTCCAAATCAGCTAAAAGCCCCAGAAAGGCGGGCGCCTTCAACACCAGTTTGGCAACTTCTGAGGAATCTTCGTCCCGTAGTTCCAAGACCGAGTCTGCTGTTTGAGTGGATATCTCGCAATCCGTCATTACGTTGGTAAAGGATTGTGGCTGCAAACTGAATTCAACTTTATTATACCTTATTAATTTCTATTCTGAAAGGAAATATAATTTTTAACGGACTTCAGAAAAGGAGGAGGTTCTCAATTCGGCTGAATTTTTATTATTATTTTTATACCTAGATGGTAAGCTCGTAAGGTGTCAGGACTTTTAATCTGGAAGGTTTCAAACCCCGGCTCATACTTTTTCGGATCTTCTATCACGAAATATACAAATGGCTTTTCCGTGACAGAAAACATCGTGTCGTGAGGAAACTAACCTAATCCCAATAATGGTTAGTTTGCTCTGAGTTGGAAGATCACATGGCAGTAGCTGCCGTAAACCTAGTGCGTAAGCTAATTCGGACCTCAGATCAATAGAGCCATGGCAAAGATCCGGGACAACCACGAGCATGTCATATTGATGAATTTAGATTGCAGAATTTTATAAATACAAAATTACTTACACAAGTAGAAGTGGAGAGCCTTCTCCTCTGTAATACATTTTCAGACTAGATTCCTCTCCTGACCCAAATATATTGAGACACTCTGCTAACACTGCTATACTTATCTGAAAAAAGTAATTATTTATACTCAGCACAAAATGTGTAGTTTACTGAAAGGGCCCACTTTCTCAATTTACATGGATAGTGTATCTATGTATAAGCAATGATATTTACTATGGATGGGTTATACTCTAACAAAATGTGCATAAGAATTACTTCCAAAGTTGTTTCATAATCATAACCTAGCAATGATTCCGTTGATGATGATGATTCCGTTATATTTATCTATTTTGACAATCATTACATCTTTGTCACTCTCATTGTTAGAAAATTATAGTTTGTCTCTTTCTCACGCTGGTGACGGCAGCTCATTGGCACGTCCGCATCTCTCGCTTGCCGGTGCGCGACTAGTAGTAATTGTTTGAATTCACTCATTTTAAGGGCTTCAATTTGGAGCGTGCATAACCCATCTGTCATTATTATATATCATAGTGTATAAGTATTTTTTTATACCACAATAATGGCAAACTGCTCGATGTTAAGCAGTTACCATAGCCTATAGCCGCCTGTAACTTCAGAGGATCACATGCGCGTCCCCGACCCTTTAAGTACTTATACACTCCTCTTTATAAGTGTTATGTATGTAAGTGTATAAATATTATGTAGTTTTAGGAGGTAATCCATACTCCATAATTATATACACAAGTGGGCTCTTTTTTATGTATTGGCATCAGTACTAGCACATCCATAGAAAGCCTTTCCCACCTACTTGCCTGACTTTTAGTCAGCTGCACAGTTTTCCTATAGCTAAAGCCAAATTAGCCCTAGCTTGCCAAAAAATATTTTGACAGACTGCCACTGACTGGCATTAAAAAAAATATAGCCTATCACGTACAAGCAACAGTTTAAATACTCCTCACTTACTTTAAACATGACATCTACATCACTCCGCACATGGTACTCTGTGAAGTTGTCAGACGGGACATAGGCAGAGGCCTGCACGCACTTTCCTTCCTCGACAGTTAGCTTTAGGCCTTCAGCGAGGGCACAGAATACTGCAGACTGTAGATAGAAAAATAACACAGGCACTTTAGAATTTTTTTTATACTACTTGGTTTTATTTATTTTGATAGCTACAATAATTTGGCCTGTAGGTTGACTGGTAGAGAATGCCTCTTGAAAATTAAGTCTGTCTTTTGTTACTGTATATTTTTGCTGTTCAATAAAGTTTCAATAAAGCGCTAGTAGCTTTGCGGTAAGACGTCCGACTTTCAATCCGGAGGTCTCGGGTTCAAACCCCGGCTTGTACCACTGAGTTCTTCGGAACATATGTACGGAATATCATTTGATATTTACCAGTCGCTTTTCGGTGAAGGAAAACATCGTAAGGAAACCGGATCTAATCCCAAAAAGGCCTAGTCTACCCTCTGGGTTGGAAGGTCAGATGGCAGTTGCTTTCGTAAAAACTAGTGTCTACGCCAATTCATGGGATTAGGTTGTCAAGCGGACCCCAAGCCGGGATAAACGCTAGGAGGAAGAAGAATAAAGTTTCAATAAATAAACAAACAATAAAACTTTAGTAATAGTGATAAGTTAGTTGTATCTTGCGATTATGTCTGCTGTTTTAAACATACAACAAATAAATTAATACTTCCAAACAGACATAACAATGATAATTGTGACGCTTAACTTCAAACTCGGGTAAATCCATTAGACCCTTTCAGCAAATATGTATCCTATTACCTTTTCTTCATACGAAATTCGCATTATCTGACAGATGGATTTACCCAAGTTTGAAGTTAACACTTTCACGACCAGGCGAAAAATGACGTCCTACTTCAGAAACCGAGGGTGTGTATAGCTACGTACAACACAACCCGCCCAGCGGGTTGTCCGGCATCTGAGCAAAGTTTACGAGCGCCCACGAGGCGGGTTCTTGGTAGTGAATGTGTTAAGCGACTCAATTAGTAAAATTATCAGCCGAAGAGAAAATAAATAAATAAAATATCACAAACCTCTTGAAACTGAATAGCTTTTAACAAGCTGCAAAGTGTCTTTCCGGAGTCCATAGATGCAGTAAAATAATACTGGCTCATATCATCATCCATCTTGCAACTCGAACGACGACTTCAGCAACATCAAGTACTGATCAGCGGTTACCTCGTGAGGAACAGTTTTACCCAGTATAGTGGCTATTCTTGCTGCTAAAACATGTTTGCAGGTAACTTGAAGCTTCCTCTCAATCACTTGGTGCTTGAATGCTCTGCATGGGCAGAAATTTATACGGGGAAACACTCTGTAAACCCGATCGTTGTCACCATTTATTTCAATTAAGATTCGGAGCTTGTCAGCTGTAGTATATGCAACTAGTCTTGGGTATTTCTCTAAGATGTCAAGAGCTCTTTGCAAAACAACACCGTATACTGAGTGTAGAACCAGCAAATCTGTGTCTGAAACTATAGAAGCAATAGAAACTATTAAAATTTTTATACAAAAAGGTTTAGAAACTATCTTCATCAATATTCATAAAAATTGCTTAGTAGGTTTGACTTTATGGTGAAGAGATAGTAAGTATACAAACATACATACGAATATTGCTAGTAAAATAATGTAGTAGTAGTGACGATAAAACAAAGTTTGTAAAAGTAACCTTCAAAATGATAACTTACGTTGCTTGGTTTCTAATAGATTAACTCGACTTTCAATTTCTCTCAATGTATGTTCAGCTACTGTAGGAATATTCGATTTGATACTGTTCATTATATTCTGGCCATTAATTATTTTAATTCATATTCGTCTCGATATTACCGAACTATACTCTATCTGCCGGCCTGCCGTCAATAAATAAATAAATAAACGTCAATTTCTCGAAATTTTGGCGGGGACTCCACAGATAATAATCAAATATGTGGAAGTGGGGAAGCATGGCATGTGAGCATTGCATTAGGTAGAGTTTTCATATCATTTTTGGTCGGTTTTGCTAAAGTAAGGGTCGCCACACACCTAGCGGTTTTCCTCGCGGAATTACCGGAAGTAGCGGAAATTCATAGACAAATTAAGCATTTTGTCTATGAATTTCCTCTACTTCCGGTAATTTGTCTATGGCTTCCATACAAAAAATCTGCTACCATAGACAAATTTCCGCTACCATAGACAAATTTCCGCTACTTCCGGTAATTCCGCGCGGAAAACCGCTAGGTGTGTGGCGACCCTTAAAACTAAAACAATGCGAAACTACAAGATACACGTAATATTATGAGTTAGAATAAAATTAATATATAGAAAAGATGGTTCTTCGTGTACTTAAATGCACCATAAAACTTCTCTTAAGCATACTAATTGCAGTTTTTGAACGTACCTAAAATGACAAGTAATGTCATTTTGTGACATTTTCAGAGATATTTAATTCCTCTTCAATTCAGGTTTTTCTCTCAATCAAAGGGGCGAGGGGATTAAAATCCATCTTGGATTAATGAATAATAAACAAATCATTGTTTATTTATTATGAACGACGAGGTGTTTAAAGCATTGTACGTTGTTATTGTTATTGCACTTGAATATTCGACATAAAAGTACACTGTATGGGTAAGTTATATTATAAATGTATTGTTTGGTATTATAATGCTTTATGGGTGGTGGTGGTGGTGGTATAATACCGGGTGCGGTTACAGGCCTGGTTCGAAGAAAGATGCCGGAACACTTAGAACTGCAACACCTTGTGGAACTTTCAGCGGGAAGTGGTGACGAGAGCATACCGAATTTGCTGGAAAACAAACGCCCGCTGATCAAACGATGCCCTTTCTTCGGATTAATATTGGCCACACTCTCATCCTTATTCTTCTCACTGAGCTCTGTCATTGTTAAGAGTCTTGTAAATGTGGATCCAATACAACTAGCCATGTGTAGATTCATAGGAATTCTCTTGCCTACAATACCTATAGTAATTTACACAAACCAACCTGTATTTCCTAAAGGTAAGAGGCTAATGCTCGGTCTACGGTCACTGATGGGCACTATTGGATTATTGTCGAGCTTCTATGCCTTTCGGCATATGCCATTAGCAGATGCTTCGGTCATTGTATTTTCAGTCCCCGTGTTTGTCTCAATATTTGCTTGTTTACTGTTAAATGAGCCATGTGGCATTTGGAACATAGTTTCTATTGTATTAACTCTATTGGGGGTCATTTTAATTACCAACCCTCCATTTTTATTTGGAGGGGAAGAAGACGTTCATCTGAACAATCATTATGATACAGTAAGGGGTGCTGTGGCTGCATTTGGTTCTACAATATTTGGTGCAAATGCTTATGTGTTACTGAGGATTCTGAAAGGCGTCCATTTCTCAGTTATAATGACCAATTTTGGGATGTATGCAATTTTGCAAACTTTGTTCTACTGTGTTGTTGTCGGGGTACTGTGTATGCCAAACTGTGGCACAGAGCGGTTTTTAGTTGTTTGTCTTGCACTGTTTAGTTATTTGGGACAAATACTGCTTACGATGGCTTTACAAATGGAGCAGGCTGGACCGGTGGCTATTGCCCGTTCTGCTGATATAGTATTTGCATTTCTTTGGCAAATCATGTTTTTTAATGAGATGCCAAGTAAAGCATCTGTGATGGGCGCGGTTTTGGTTCTTAGTTCAGTCATCTTGGTAGGTGTACGGAAGTGGGCTACGGCCTTACCTGCGGACTCTGACCTAAGAAGTAAATTAGGTATTCTAGCAAAATAATTATTTTTGAATTTTAAATCCATGACTTATATTATATTGTGTGTAATTGACTATAATGTAACAAATGTTGTGAGTTCTTGTCTATCACATTCCATTTTAAAATTTTTGTACCTAATTATTGGTTGTTTAAAATGTTAATCAATTATTTGGTTGTAATTTTTGATGGTTATTATATTTTGCTACTTAGTTTATTGAAAATGCAAAATAATACAATAATAACCTATTGCACACCTCACAATGAAACTCAAAACACATATACATAAAAAGATAAATGTATGATCTCTTGGAAACTAAAGTCAGACCGACCAAGAAGGTGTTTAATTGTTTACACTTTATCAGCTGTGTTACCCTGAGTGTAAAAAAAAATAAGTAGGCACTTTACCTGGCACTCTTGGCTGTGTATCTTTTTTTTACTGAGTGTTGTGCTGTTAATGCTAATAAGACTAGAATAAGAATTTAAAATGGATTATATATGAAATATGGCTATTGGTTTTTCCCACTGTGTAACAAAAAAAACTCATGACTTATTATCGTCACACAGTGAAAAAAAAATGCAATAGAGTGTAGCTTATTAGCATTTACTTTTTTCATTTGCCATTTTATTAGTTTATTTAATTAAATTGGTATTAAAAATATCGTTACCTGTACATTAAATTTACCTAAAACGTACCTAAGAAATGATTTGTTTGATGCGTAATATAAGAACTTTCACCCTAAAAGACTGTTAATTAAGTCCATTGTACTTATAACTTGAGTTGTGTGTTGCCTGTCCTAGTCACTTGTGTTCCTTGTAGTTTAAATTTATTTAATAACTATTTAACTAACTTTTAGGAGTACATTTCAATCAATATTTTTTTAGAAGAGCAGTTTGGCTGCTTGATACTTATGTTCAGCATTATCCATGTTTGAATATTGGTCTAAAAGCTGGTTGTGTATATAATATAAAAAATAATTCATAATCTTATTAATATTTTCTCGTGTTGTTAATTCCAATTTTCCAATCCTTTAATTTATGTTTTCAACTTAACTATAAGATTCATTCTAGTCATTTACTTATATTGATATTAATTATTTCATGTTAATTATATCTCAGCCAAATAAAAGAAAAAGTTTCTGTCGTGTCGTACGAGGGAGTTAAAAGGCTGGCCCAGCAAAAAGAAGAGTGGCGATTACTCCACCGACAAGAGCACAGCTCTTAAATACTGATGATGATGATATAATAATTTAATTAGCGCAATTATTTTATTATATTATGCTGCCGTTATCACTAGTACTTAGTACATATCACACATTATTCATATCATATTTATCATCTAATAAATGTATAGTTCATTGTCATTCATACTAGTTGAAAAATAAACATTAAAAATCTTTGTATACATTGAGATCCGACTATGAGTATTAATTTATTGCAATAGTCTTTTGACATCGGTCTAGATATAAGTACCTTGTTTTGCTGTTACTGTTTTTACTCGCCTCCTATCACCACTAAGGTTGCATTTAAAAAACCTGCAAAGTACATTTTCTCTGTAGTAACTAGGGCTTTTTATTATATCTGTAATTGTAATACTTACGAAGAAATAATGTCATCACTATTCGGTTGTAATATCATCTTTATCTTTCATTTGAACTGTTAAGTATTTTAACTATTCTAAAGGGAAATATAATATCCCAATCAGTGCATTAAAAAAATCCTGTTTCGCAGCTTAATTTAGTCGTCTATCATTGTTAAG
This sequence comes from Pammene fasciana, assembly GCA_911728535.1. Classification (NCBI taxonomy): domain Eukaryota; kingdom Metazoa; phylum Arthropoda; class Insecta; order Lepidoptera; family Tortricidae; genus Pammene; species Pammene fasciana. Next base: position 11,792,485 of record OU452292.1, read on the forward strand.
TATTTTTAAGAGCACTATTACTGTACCATGGTATTAATTAAAACGAGTTAAACGTGTAACCAATAATCTAAAGATTCTAAGGTTTTCATAAACATTTTTTTCTCTTCCATTGTGTAACGATTTTTTTTAAATTCAATTGTGCTGAAATTTTTTGTCTGGTAATCTCATATTAAAAACTTTAAAAGTTAACGTCTTGTTAGATATCTAGTATGAAGTGTTTAAAGCACCAGCAGGTTTTTAATTTATAAGTTAACTAGTATGAAGTAACCATTTTTTGCGTGCTTGTATAATTTCAAGGTCAGGAAAGGATTGTGATATTTTCCCTTGTAAATCTGAATAAATAAATTATACTGCTTAATCTAACAATTTTTTTCATTTATTGTTTTCCCATGGTTTCCCAAAAAGTTCCACTTTAACTAGTTCTTTGTTCAAATCTTTTTGGAAAGTTAACATGGATTTCATTTATAGAGTTAAAAAATCATTAATCATAAACACTATTCTACCAAGTCAGAAATAATCCTTTAAGTTTAAAAACAAAGAGAGCTTCATAGTACCAACATAAGTAATGAAATAAGTTCAAATAAGGGTCGCCACACACCTAGCGGTTTTCCTCGCGGAATTACCGGAAGTAGCGGAAATTTGTCTATGGTAGCGGAAATTTGTCTATGGTAGCAGATTTTTTTGTATGGAAGCCATAGACAAATTACCGGAAGTAGAGGAAATTCATAGACAAAATGCTTAATTTGTCTATGAATTTCCGCTACTTCCGGTAATTCCGCGAGGAAAACCGCTAGGTGTGTGGCGACCCTAAACGCATCTTCGTATTTTACCGTATCTGTATTTTAACTGTCACTCTGACATGATGCGAGATGTAATTTGTACTCAATTATTACTTGTTATTTTAGCGTTTTCTCATCGATTTATTTGCATTCCCCTTAAATAAAGTGATAAAACAAATCCGTTATTCACATCCCTGCACGAATTAGCAATGGCAGACCGACTTACCCAATTACAAGACACTATAAATCAGGTAAGCGTCGTACCAACAGTGTACGTGTCGGAGTTTCTTCTAATTTTCAAGATTGTGTTTGTTTCTAGCAAGCGGAGCACTTCTGCAACAGTATAGGTATACTGCAGCAGTTCTCTACGCCGAGTAAATTCCCTGGGTTCGACCGCAGCGGCTCGCAAACGCCTCAGCAACAGCAAAGTCAGGAAGACTACGCTTTGCTGTTTGCTACTTTGATATCGCGCTGTGCTAAGGATATCGATACGCTGATTGAGTCGCTCCCTAGCGAGGAGAGCTCTACTGAGCTGCAAGTGCAGAGCCTGAGGCGTTTGGAGGCTGAGAATAAAGAAGCTGCGGAGAGACTCGAAGAGGTTAGTAGATAGACACACTATTAATAGAGTTAAAAGTTATGACGGCCATAAGAAAAGGATATCAGTAGAATTTGTAAGTAGGCCCATTTTTGATTAAAAGTAGCTCAATTTGCTAAAAATGATTTTAAGTATGATTCTACAGCCTTTATATAGCTAAGCCATCGTCTAGTCCTCAGTTGACCATAACAACTTCTTACTACCAAAGTTGATAGACTTGGGGTCGGTTGCACCACTCACAAATAATGAACTGGTTAGCATTCAATCTCATAAAAATATATGTATATATCATAATATTAATGATGGTCCTAAACTGTATTGTAATTGGAGTTGACGGTAACAAAACTGCATTTTGCAGTCCGTCCATTGACTCTTTACTTTAGTTTCTTGTTCCATAGTGATCTCAATAAAAAACGATACAATTTTCTTTTTATAGGCCGTCCGACAAGGAGAAATACTACTAGAGAAGATCCAAGGAGCCCTCAGTGACATCGCTCAGTGCCAACTTGACATGCAGAACCCAGCCCAAATCTTGAACAAGGATGTCAAACCGTTATAGAACTTAAAGAAGCATGGCGGTTACCACCGACGGTGATACCCTGGACTATGCTAGTGTTAGGCTTAGCTTTATATTAGATGTGTTATTTTTATAGTATCCTCAAACCAAACGGACGACTGCGGTCATCAAACTTATCTTTCACACTTGCACAGCCGCAGTAAAAGTGAAGGAGACAGCGCTATGACCTCAGTCGTCCGTTTGGTTTGAGGATACTATAGGAGAAAGAGAACTTAACAAGACAGTTTTTATTTATACATATATAGCTATAAACTAGGGTATGCTCCCAGTACAGTCGCCATCAGATATATTGGTGCGGCCAAGGTGGTCACAAATATCTGAACAACGCCTCTATTTTTAAGGCGATAAAGTGCATGTTCAGATATTTTTGAGTACCCTGGCTGCTCTGATATATTTGATGGCGACTGTACTAGTTTAATATGCAATCCACAGGAATTCTGCCCCGCTAAGCATCTAAAAAAAAATTGTATGCATAATGTATACCTTCAATTCTGTGGCTCAGGGTTCCATTTTCAATAGAATTTTATGTTGAGATATCGCCATTCGGCTTAGCAGGGCAGTATGGGAATTCCCGGTTCCTGTTATACAAAATCAGAAGCGGGAACATTCCGTACCCGAAACCTGTCAGTTTGACTCAAATATCAGACTATGGCAATTAGAACGTTAAGAAAGCACCTGCCTTATGTAAGTACGGTCATGGCCTTTAATTACTGAGCCATTTAGGGTTCACTTTGACTACCACCGCCAAGCATCAGATGGAAAAATCATGCCACCAGCGCTTGGCAAACTGGTTATATTTTGGACGTGATATCACTTGCTGGCGCTGAGGGCACGAATTTCCGTGCGCGTGATTTGACGTCTTGGCGTTCAAAGGGTTTAATTGGACATTTCATAGGGTAAGTATTAAACAAAATAATGTAGCTTGAACTGCAAAGAGCCGTGCTTACACCTGGCGCACCGCCTTGCGAGGAAATTGCCGAGCACGGCAGCCCGGCTAGTGTGGACGTGCCTCGCCAGAGGCATTGCGGCCGCGTGTGCGTTTGTCTCGGCAGAGGCACGTTTACACTAGCCGAGCTGCCGTGCGCTTCAAATTCCTAGCGAGGCGGTGCGCCAGGTGGAGCCACGCCTATTGGCATCTGGATGGTAATTGAGAATAATCAAAAAGAGTGATTTATCATAAAAATATTTATGTGACATTCATAAAACATGATCTAAATCTAGGTTATAATTACTGATTGTGAGTTAAGATGCTGTACAGTCGGCATCAAATATATCGGAGCGGCCAATGTTCTCAAAAATATCTGGACATACACGTTACCGCCTTCACAATGGTCTTTGTTCAGATAATTCAAAACCTTGGCCGCTCCGATATATCTGATGGCAAATTTACCATAAATAAGGCTTAGTTTATTAAATCTCAAAAAAAACATAAAATTTTACTTGTTCGTAGATAACTAGTAACTACCACGAGTTTAACTAGCCCATTATTTATGAGCATTACCTGCAATTACATTATATATTACATTTCAGTAAATATTGTAGAATAATCTCCCATTGTACACTACTAGCCATCCAATCAGAACATGTTTAGATAGTTTAAAGATTACCTATAATCGCGAACCACTTCGTTTGTCGAATCGTTGTTCGCGAACCACTTCGTTCGTCGTTCGTCGTTCGTTCATCGTTGTCTCCGTCTCTATCGCTAATGCATATTCGAAAGAGAGTGATGCCAATAGATGATTCGATGAAGTGATTCGCGGTTATTTGTTGCTCGCGCCAAAACATAAGCTAAGATGTAAAACTAAACGACATTTTAAAACGTGACGTTTTCAAGAAAAAGGCACATCATTGTAGGTTGTTAACAGAGTTTATTTCTTAATGAAGTGTTATGGCAGTAATACCTTATTGACAACCGACAATGATGTACCTTTTACTTGAAAACGCACAAATAGTTTAGTTAAATAGTTATAGAATAAATAAATAGGGCACAACACTATTACTCTTGTACTGCATTGAATAAAAAGTGAAAAATACATAAATAAACCCATGTATTTACAAAGTATATTTTTACTTTTATTAATATTTTACAAGGACCCTTTTTTACTGGCGTAGATTGTGGTACGGTTCAAAAGCTTACATAATACACAGCTTAATCGCACATAAAAATACAAAACGGCTAGTTTCAAAATTAATTACGAAAATCTATTACTTATATGCCGAAAGAATGTTTATAAATAATAAACGAATAAACATTTTTTTGTTGGTAATGTACAGTCGAGGTCATAAATATGTTTACACTTTTTTACCTAGTCGAATGCGTTTGCATACTAATTGTTAGCGACCGCATTCGAGTAGGTAAAAAAGTGTAAACATATTTATGACCTCGACTGTACAGTTAGGTATCTCTTGTTTAGAACATTTAAGACATAAAATTGTTTCTTGGTAAGTTAGTATTGTAATATAATATTAGAGCCTTGTTACACTTTAACTTTTTTCAGTCGTCTTACTCCCCTAGCATCCTTACTTAATTAGGATCCAAAGTTTTCTTAGTAATAAAAACCGATTTAGGACAAGTGTAACAGGGCTTTAAGACCGCGCGACTTACGTAAATGTAATTTAATGATGACTACAGAAATCGATCCATAACCATAGGACTATAGTCCTTATAGATTATAATCCTCAAACAGTACATACAGTATGAGACCGCGAACTATCATACCATGTGAGTTTCCATATCAGCACACTCAACCTTTGAGCATTATTTAGTCTTCTAAGCACCAAGGGGGGCTTAGTGTTTTAGTATAACCAGAGACTATAGAGATATAGACGACCACAGCCTAAGAACTTTTTGAAGCTCATGTCGATTGCGCCATCTATGTCAAAGCCATCTAAAGATACCGAACGTAAGAGAAATGTCAGCTGCAGTGCTACTCCACCTAGTAGCTACTAGTGTACTATATGATGGCGCAATCGACACGAGCTTCAAAAAGTTCTTAGGCTATGGTCGTCTATATCTCTATAGTCTCTGGTATAACGTTGGATGAGCCGCATAGGGTAAAAGATTCGTAACCCCTGTAGGTCTAGCATGACGTTTTCGCGCGACTCCCCATACTTCAGGCGCGACTCGAAGTATGGAGTGTACGCGCATCGCTGCCTCGCTTACAGCGTAATCGCGTACTGGAGAAATGCCCAGACACTTGTGAATGCACCGTCTGGCGAGCACGGCTCATCTAGGAACCGGCTGGTCGAAAGGAACCTTTACATTCACGCGGCGCGGCCTCAAACACTCAAGAGTGCTATTCTGATCGCTAACTAAGAATATTTGCTAATAAACCAGTATAAGCTCGATTATTGAGACATATAGTTGTCATGATCAAGGGTAAAATGGGGTGTGATATTGCAGGTACTTATTTATTTTTCGGTCTGAGAGAAACAAGCAAAACAGCAAACTTTAAGATGTAGAGGGCTACGAGTTTACTATTTCGATAATTCAAGATTTACAAAACATGCCAATTTTTGGCTATTCTATTCTGCACATAAAAATATGTCTCATAAATAATACAATTAAGTACCTACTTGGTGATTGCGGAGTACCTATAGTGATAGAATGACAATAAAAACATGGTCACACTGAACAAGTTTTCCTATGGGGTCATCAATATGAAATTTAGGGCAATAATCTTGATCCTGGTGATATGGAATAAGTACACTACCTATCTAGATATTTATTATTCGCGATTTCTAGTAGCTAGAGTGGGTCCCATGGGAAAATCTGTTCAGCTGGAAACTATGAAATCATTTCTAACTTCAGAATTCCGGAATCAGTGTAATCCAACCCGAAGATTACAGTTGCACTGGTTTGCGTGAGCGTAGACTTGTCTGCCTATAGCAATACACGCCCAGCCTCTCGCCTAAACCTCACCTGTGCCGTGCAGTTGATAACCAACCTCTTTGCCGCACACACGCGACTTGCCGCCGATTTCGCGCTCTGCGTTCCATATTCGAAAACGAATTCCAGACTATCGTGATTGTTTATGCTTAACTTTTTTTTAAGTGGACTTTAGTTTTTTAAACAATGAAGGACAACGATTGTGACTTACGTTTGATCGTGTAGTGTTTATTTACTGCTGTTTTCGGAATTCCCTTTCAAAAGGGAGTGGATGTGAAACTGGATAGGACCCGGAAGAACGGGTTGACTCTCCCAGCGCGCTTCCGCGAAAGGTAAGTGTTTACTGTTTATGTTTATTGATTGAGTGATTGGTGAATGTAGGTTTATTTCCTCACATTTCTACCAGCCAGTGATTAATGTACGTTGGTAATTTTCATATTATAGGTAAGCTTTCTTTCTAGTAAAAATTGTAGGTTATGATCCCAGTCGTGCTATTAATAATATTCCTGGTGTAGGTAATCAAAATAAGAAAAGCTTCCGGTACAGGTAATTAACTATTTAACTTCAAACATTTATTTTATATTATGGGTACCTGTTACATAAATAACATGAAAGGGGTAAACATACGTACCGGAACTTTCTGAAGGAAGGAATTCCCTTTACTTACTGTGATTATAAAGAGGTACCAACCTACATAAAACCGGAAGTAGATGATCACTGTTTGGAACGACCCTGTTTACTTTATATAGTAAATTTAATTAAGTAGTACGAGTAACATTAATCAACTTGGGTGTTTGTTTCCTTAATTTTAATTAACTTAACAATTACTTAACTGAGACCCTTTTTGATGCCCTAATGCCTTATACTGACGCAGGTACACCATGCCCACTAGAAGGTCTCAACCCCTCTACATAGTGTCGGTACCTACTACTTCAGGTTGAATGAAACAAATTTATTTTATTTATCACTACCACTACATAGTATAAAACAAAGTCGCTTCCTGCCGTCTGTCTGTATGTATGCTTAGATCTTTAAAATTACGCAACGGATTTTGATGCGGTTTTTTTAATAGATAGAGCGATTCAAGAGGAAGGTTTATATAATTGCACCCGTGCGAAAACCGGGGCGGGTCGCTAACTTTTTTTATATAAGGTGCCTAATATAAGTAAAGTTGTATTATCAAAGAGCGATTTGGTTCAGGTACAGTACGTTTATGTGTAAAAAAAACTATAATAAAGTAACTTAAATAAAGTTTATGAATAATGGGGTAAGTATTTAATTTTATTAAATTTATCGGTGGCGCTTTGCCATAGTTTTGCTTACCCTACGCTATCCCTATGTAATGTCGTTGGTACCTATACTGTATATATACTTACAGGTAAGTAGCATTAGATTCACTGTATATTGTTATATATGTTATTGTAGGTATAATTGCCTTATTTAATCTGTTTTATGTTCTAAATTAATTGTTATATATTCAGCAAAAGTAAAAGAATGTTTCGAAAGTTACGAAAATATCAGGTGGACCTGGGAGACCGTTCCACAGTTCTACCAACTAAGCTATCGGACCTTACCTGACTTCAGCGATCATTTCCATCTTTCGTTGTTATACACGCTTTAGAGAAATTCTAATAAAGTGCTTGTTAGTGGAAGAAAAACATATAATTTAAAAATTTCAACAAGTCAAACCTATTTTTTTTATTATAACTTTCGGGAAAATTCAATAAAATGGTAAATTCACTGGGAAGTCTTGCCCAGTGAACGCTCCTAAATTTTTCTTAGATTCAAATATGGAAAGCTAAGCTTGTTCATTAATAGTTTTTCTCCTCAATTAACGGCATTTTACGGCATTTACGTAATTTACGATGCACCAAAGAGTTCGTCCGGTGCTCTATTGGATTTTAATTCAGAACATAATGAGAAGAACGGTATCTTCCATTAAATCTGGCTATCAAGATCTCATCCTAATAGACAATTAATGGCAGTCTCGAATTCTTGGGCCATAAACAAGTTTCTAACTTTTGTTTGTAACCGAGTCTCGCCTTTGTAACGTGTCTGCGGTTTTTTATCCAATAAAATACGCAAATTAGTTTTTTCCTCAACGAGGATTTAATTAAATCCTGGTAAAGATAGAATTACTCGTTTGAAAAACCTTTTTTTTGCAAAAAAAGAATTTTAAGCATTACGTAACATGTTTGTAAACAACGTTAAACCCTAAAAAATAGGTACTTAATATCAGAGACTATCTATAGTCTCTTTTAATATTCAAGTATTTTTTAGGGTTCGTATGCGAACGGTAATAACCAGGAAAATAAGCCAGGGTATGTCATTATAATTATGACAACACTTAGGTATACAGTTTGGTTGGAAATAAACAAAGCTTTATTTTTACTTTCAAAAATATAGAGTGTCTACCTATTTAATTTCAGTAACACCATCTTATCTGACCACGGATGGGTCTTATCTCATTTCATTGGGATCAAGTACTGACGGTTCGCTATGAACTCCATTAATGATTAAAACAGGGACAAATTATCTACCTACCATCTCTTGTTAATCCCCAATTTTGCTACAATGACGTATCCGGATGTTTACTTCTTCACCAATATAAGTATTTTCCTTTTAAAGCCTTAAACGTTTCAGGTTTCTAACGTTAAAACAAAACGATCTTTACATAAATAAATCCATGTCATTGTAATGCAAGTAAGTCCGATTGCTATAATTATATTTAACTATACCTAATTATAGCCACAAATCGCACGCATGCGTTGCCAATTAGGACAAACGAACAGGTGTACGTATTGAGTTATTACTCGTATTAGAATTGTTATAGTTACTTATTGCTTTGTATGTTTTCAGTGGTTTCGGAAGATAAATGTGCACAGTTGAGTAAAGAACATTTAAGTACCTATACGTCTAGCTGCTGAGAATCTTACAAGAAATTAAGGTACCAATTGTGCAATTGTATATTGATTATGTACAGTCTGCTTCAAATATATCGGAGCGGCTAAGGTACTAAAAATATCTGAACATGCAATTTATCGCCTTAACAATAAAGGCGTAGTTCAGATATTTGTGTCCACCTTGGCCGCTCCAATATATCTGATGGTGACTGTACCTACATAGCTATGAAATTAGTTTATTTGAGATCGTAAACTTCTGTTAATCTTATGTAGGTACCTGTCTAATTGGCAATATTAAGTAGGTATGGCTAATGAATAATAATAATAATGTGTTAATTGAGAAGGAAGTTTAAAAATAGGTCTTGTAGAAAAAAATGCGATTTTGCTCATTGTTTTCTATCGAAAATATTCCTCATTGTTTGAGGTACTGAGGCGAACATTAGATATATATAGCATTATCGTTATACGATCAACGCTACTTACTTTTCTATAATATTTACTCATACAGAAATCACCCCGAAATCCCCACTCTTAAAGCGACATCATAACTCAATATTAATTGTCGCGAAGACTCTCAAAGCGATTTGATTACATCGTAAACGAAATATTAGAAAAAACTCGGATGGCGCGTGAAAGTGATGACCCCGCAAAACCGGCTTGCAGTAGACGGGTGCTCACTGCTCACACGGGCTACTCTACTCGTACCTAATGTCTAGGAACTACACGCAAATCACGCAATGTAATTGATGAGATCTTTGATAGACCTTATCTGAGATGGGCATGATTGTGGCGCCATATTTTGGGCCAGGGCGCAATATTTTTTACGTCACTCTGGGCGGTAAGTGAGATTTTACGCCCACGGGCGCAGCGGCAAATCTCACTTCACACCCAGGAGAAGACGTAAAATTGTGTACGCACCACGGGCGGTAATAAAGAAGGCCTCAGATCGCTTGTCTATGGCCCTTACCTTCGGTTGGGGCCACAAATATCCGCGATCTGAGCCGTTCTTTATTTTACCGCCCTAGGTGCGTAATGTACTATTATTTTTTTATGAAAAGTTTTTTTAAGTTTGTTAATGGAAAAAGCATTGGTAGCCTGACGGTAAGACGTCTGACTTTCAATCCGGAGGTCTGCCCGCTGTGGGCCGGCGTGGGAACTATAGCCCGATCCCTCTTGTATATGAGAGGAGGCCTGTGCCCAGCAGTGGGACGTATATAGGCTAACATATTATATTATTTATCTAATAAAATAAATAACTATATACATAGAAAAAATAAGTTTGAATAAATAAGATATACCTTCACATGTTAACAACAGGTGCCAGATAGCTACAGATTCTTAAGTATAACTACCCTTTACCGTAAAAAATACCTCTCATATTGTAAATTTTTTATTGTTTTATTCCACAATGTTAGGTACATTCTATACTTCTATTCGTATTCGTAACATGAAACTATTTAAAATGTTGTATTTTTGAAGCAAGACATTGACACCAGCTTGAACGGAGAATCTTTACCTCGCCACGGCCTCCCGCATATGCTAATATGATAGATATATTCGACAAACCTCGTATTTCCAGTTATTTGTCGTTATCATTTAAATGAAACATTTGATTTGAACCAACCCGCACTAGCTAAGTGACGTCATAAATCTTGTATGTTTACAAAATAAAATCGTCCGGTAACGATATTAATGATATTATATACTATATCTACACCCATATCATAAACCCTCCATGATGCGTTCAAAAACCGCACGTTATGACCACCATAAAAATAGACTGTTTCGTTAAAAGTTAGAACAAATGTCTCATCTGTAACGATGTTATTATTATCAAATAATAATCAAAAATTCGATTTCATTATGAAAATCTTCTCTCTTCGTTCGTTTCATAAAATTTTATTTTTCTTCGTGTGTTCGTTTCACTCGTGTTTTAAGGACCCCTATTACGTAACAGTTACATAAACTACTATAATTCAAAGTTAAGTAGGCATAATATCGTTATAAAAGGAAGTTGATCAAATTCAATTTTACAGGTTTTCCAGATTTTACGTCTATATAACGGTATTTTATATATCCGTTTATCGCATACCAGAAGCCAAACGGTTGAAAAAACAAAGAAAAAAAAACAAACAGGATATTTTACTTTAAAGAACTGTACAGGCTAACTTAAAAATACAATACAGGTTTGTGACTGTGACGCTTGTACAATATCTAGATACGATTGCCATTTCTTTTAATAGAACTATTAACTTGTGATCGTATTATTACTGTCAGAATGAAAAATGCGTACCTATTGATAAAAAAAATTGGCCAACTACGAGTCGGATTTGTGCATTGAGGGTTCCATTCCAACCCCGGGTGTTTCCTGCAATAGGAGCAATAAATTAAAACATAGATTCTACTCCTCAAACCAAGCAACGTTTGTTCAGCAACTTTTAAAAATAACTTATGGTTTGATTTTTATTTCACTTTAAAGATTATTCGAACGCGCAATGTATTCCGAAATTAATTATGTCAATTTTCAATTTTTTTTTAAATATGGCATTCTGTCCACAATATTGGGACAATTTTGCCAATGTCGAAGTCGCTCCAAGAGCTGGACGTTGTACGGTGAGGTTAGGCTTTTTATAAGGAGATAGCTACTCCCTACAAACAGCACGTGGACTAACGGATATCTAACTCAAACAGGGGTTACACATGTTTCGAGACTAATTCTTCATTAGTTGCTCACTAGTTCGTTAAATCACTGCAGAATAAGCTATATATTACACATTGAATCACGAAAATGAACATAAAATAAGAAGTTTTTCCCGAAACCAAACCACCTTGCTCGACAAGATGGCCGCAAGTCCATTAATTATGTCTCTAGGGTGACAACGCTGACAAGCAATGTCAATTGGACGGATTTTAACGTACATTGAAAATACTATTTAGTTTGTATGAAAAAGAGACTATCTAAGAAACACATATTTTTTTAAAGTTGTTGAACAAAAGTTTTATTGTTTGAGGAGTAGAATCTACGTTTTAATTTATTGCTCATGTTACAGGAAACACTCTGTATAGCTTCTGTTGCGTTGGCAGACCTATTATGTCGTTAAGAGTCTATTTACACCTTTATTAAGACCTACCTTACCCCCTGAGACCCAAACAGAGACATATATATTTTTTTTAATTAAAAAATCTTAGTTTGTAACAATTTACGAGTATATGAGGGTTAGAGGTTAATGGAACCTCAGAGTTTCCCGCGCGAAACTTTTTTCATCACACCAGCTGGTGAACTTTTATAAGCTATCAGTTTAGACTCTCAGGGCACGGAACCCTATACCCCTCGGCTAAGATGTTTACAAAAGTGTGAGTTGATTCGCGTAGCCATTACCCACCATTTTTATTTTCTTAGCGCCATCTTGGGGCTCACCTTGACATTTAGCGGAGCGCGGATCCTCTTTTAATTTGCTTGCCAACATTGTTTCTGTTTATTTATTTTAATCACGGCTATATTTTGCAATTACTCGGTGAGATAAATCTGTGAGCATTCCGACGGTCTTGTTAACATAATTGAATAATTACATTAATTACTGAGTTCGAAATGTCTTTATAAAGATATTTGTGTTTTTTTTAACTTTAACTTCTTTACTTTGAAGTTTTTAATAATTATGATATTTACAACATAATTGTAGGGTATTAAAATAAGCACCAGCTGGGATTAACAATACATTTAATTTTAAAAATTTAATAACCTAATAACTAATTCATAGTACCTACCTATTTCAAAAAATCTTACTTTTAATAGATTTTTAAAACGAAATAAATAAATAATCTAGGTACATCTACACTCATGAAATGTAGTTTCATATATTACTTACTTATATTAGGTACTGCATAATCTCAGACATGCACATCGACGCCAAAGATATGTTAACAGTTTTGCACCTTATAACAAAGCAGTAAGCTTCAAAAGTGTAAACATATTTTTGACGTCGACTATACGAAGTTCAAGGTGCATGTTACACGAGAAATAAAGCAATAAAACGCGATGGAACCACAAAACGACGGTGATATGTGATTGCCACACGAAAAGTCTAAGTTTGAAGCAGCCCGATAAAATATCGTAGGGAAAATAAAGTTAGAATTTGACTTTTATTCCGTCAATTTCTTGTGTACTGTAATATACCTGTACCGATTACATGTAGCTGTACCGATTACAAGAATACCGATCCCATACGGGTGACTTGTATGAGGATTCCTATTAGTACGAACGAACTACTTTGGTACTAAAGACTGTGCACGTTGAAATCCGGCCACGCATGGCATGGTACATCTCCCTTTCGGATACACATTTTCAAGCAGTTCTTTTTTATAAATAATCTCTAATCATAGTAGTATATAATAAAAATAGAATCATATTAAAATTGTATGGGCTTGTCTCAGTTTTTACTGAAGGTATTTCATCATATCTTTTATGTTTTGTCCAGCGTTTTTTGATAATCTTCACTCGCTTCCTGCTACAATACCACAATTGTATTTATATTTTCACAACCGGTTTTATGGTCAATAGAATGTCATCTTACAAAAAAAAAATGTTTTGGAACTCTATTCTACTTGAGGTAGTCAGGAAAACTTTCTACTCCAAGCACTGAAAGTAATTTTTATATGGCAGCCATTTTTTTGTCAAAAAGTCAAACTCACCAAAGTTAGAACACCTCCGAACTATTTCAATCTAAATACACTTAGAAAAATGTTAGCTATGGTGAAAAGAGAATTTAATAAGGTATCATTTGATTCATCTTATTTATAATAAAAAACTATTTTTAACAGAAAAATTTGGTAAACACTGTCAGAACACTGTGGACAAAAAAATATAGGCACTGTGGAATATATAGTGATCAAACTCATAGACAACGTAACGTTTATATTATGTTTTAAACTTTATTATGTAGCTTGATAACCCCAAATTATTAATTAGAAGTGTTGGTTGAATATGCACATTCAATAAAAAGATGTATCACACCATGCGCGGCCGGATTTCAACGTGCACAGTCTTTAGATCATCTTTTCTGTATGTTTATGAATTAAAACCTGGACATACCTACTAAAATACTTAGGATTTCCATTTGTGGTTTGTGAGTAAAGTAAGAATAACGTGGAAACTATACGCCAGGCCACTCGTTCTTCGTTCGCAAGGGTTATCGATGTATGTTCAAGTCTATTGATTGATTATATTCTTAAATGTTTTCAAGGTTTGTACCTATTTAATAATAAAGTAGGTATCACTCGTTCTTATTTACTAAAAGATGCACTATTTTACGAATGGTCAAGGAGACAAGACGGACAAATGATTTGTTGCTTCGTGCAAATAAATACCCATTAAAATGAACAGCATTTTAAAAACCGCAACTCTATAAACTTAAGTCATTAATTATTAATGTCAGTGTCAAAAATCTAATATTTATATGCACGTTCTTTAATAAGTACCTACTTAATGGAGTGGAAACCAGTTGTTCAGATATTTCTGCTGCTTAGCAGTCCTTTAACACACGTTTAAGCAATATTGATCTCGAGAAAGATTTAAAACTGTTTTACTTGTAATGCAATTGTTCAATACCGATACCACACAGGTACATGTTTCAAAAATGCTATTTTATGAAAGAAAAAAAAACATCTGTCATTATTCTATATTTTTTTTTGAAGTTTCAACGTACATATCTCTTTACCAAACATATCTCTTTTTGGCCCAGTGGTTGATTGGTAGAAAATGCATTAAGACATTTGTATATTTTACGTGCAATAAAGTTGAAATTAATAAATAAATATCGCTTCTCTAATACTTATCTAAGCAATTTATAGGTATAATACCTAAACCTCCCGTGTAAAAACATAGATATTGGTTAATCTATTAACACATTCTAAGATATTCAAACTAGGATTATCAGCAAAATTTACAACCGATGTAAGCGTAAAGGCCAACGTAAGAATATCAGCTGGTCATCGCAAACATTAGTAGAGTTTCGTCAGAGTTTGTCAACGCCAGCGCCCATAGGTACTGTATCTCAGCTGCGCAAACGCAACTAAAGTTGGTTCTCACTAGAACCATTGTAAACAGAACTCAAAAGCCGTACAACTAGGTGTAAGTAACCAGTGGCTCTTATAGTGGTTTTCAAGTTTCATCAACTCGCTCGCACTTAGAAAGCGGTTTGAATAATTCGAATGACACCCTAGATTAAGCATGATTTGCAATTACCTTATTATAAGTAGATCGTTCAAGGTTGTTCACCAAAAATTTGACAAATAATTTAAACATGCAATCCGTTATGAAATGTTTAGTTTATAATTAGTAAATGCGGACCGAAGTGAAATATAAAGTATGGTCAACAAAAAGTATACTATTAGGACATTTTTTAGAGAAATATGTATAAGTTAATATACTTAGTTTTTTTGTGGTCAGTATGTAATTTGATTTATTGTATAAGTATTAGAAAAAAAAAGTAAAATCTAATACCGTCACAGAGTGATCCTACTTGAATTAGTCGTAAATAAGGTTCCATGCTACACTAGTGGTTCCATAATAATAAGAATTACTTCACATAGAGTTTCATTAAACCATTACTTTCCGTTTATAAATTAACAAACCGTGTTTATTCATTAAATGGGGAGAAAATCCTAGATAAAAGGTTAATTTCACATGTGGCATGTTGATTTTTATACTTAAAATATAGTCCGTATGAATTTTAGTTTTTAATTGATTATCTGTCGATAAATTTGATAATTTTAACGATAAAAACAAAAGAGTGGGAAATCCTACCTCACCCCAACTATACGCATTGAGGCTGGTAGGGATAGCAATGAGGTGAGATAGGAAAATTACTAGGATTGTCATTCACGGATTATGAACAGAAAATATTTTATTTACTTAGCGTTTTGACAAGCATAGTCTAAAAAAAACACCATTTCTTCACTCTAGTATCCCTTACTTCCCCATTCATGACCCAATTGCCCACATCGTCCGTTCTTACCCCGTTTCACAGAATATAAACAAACTTAGATAATAAATCCTTTTTCACCCCTACTATTCGAAAAAGGGTAATTTGTTGCCCATTTACAGAGAGCAAAAGTTTTGATCCCTCTGCGTTTTTTTTAAATTTTCCTTGTCTTTGCAACCGATTAAAATGAGACAATATTATATAACTTCTCTTTCTAGCAGATAGCTAGTTTAGTACCTTTGTTTTCGTTTTTCTCATAGAAGAAGTGAAAAGTAGAGTGTACTACGCGGTAGCAGAATTATTTCGATCTCGGGTCACTTGCATCCCTCACTACGCTCAGGAATCCACGTTAGAATCCTTCGCTTCGTTCGGGATTCAACACGCTACCCTCGACCGAAATAAGTCATTTTGCTCCCTTCTAATACAATACAATCTACTATTGGTCAGCATGAATGGAGTCTATAATTTTAGTTCGTTTTGTTGTAGAATTGAAGCGAAACATACTAAAAAACGATCTCTGAAAGTGGACCAAAAGCATTACATGCCATTTTACTTATTTTTAAGAGGATGATAAGAGCTAAATTCCCTCCCTATCCTTTTCAGCGCGAGTGAAAGAGAAACACTGCGTTACGATTAGTATGGGAGCTCATTGCAAATTTTGCAAAATGATTAATTAAAAAAAAACTATGCATTAATTGAGAAATTTAAGACAACGAAGTTTTTAGTATTAGTGTGGTGGAATGTTGTCCTTAATTACAGACATATAAGCCAAGAAACTAAAGACGTGCGATTGTTTTAAGCTAATTTTAGATGTAACTTTGGAATTATTTTCTATCGAGCCGATTTCGTCCAATCGTGTATTGGAATTAACCAAGTTCTTTCAAATATAATGAATATTAACATATATTTTTTTTACTTTTCCAAAACAAGTAGTTATAGCTATATGACTGTTTAAGTAAAGTCAATTTGAAGGTCATCGGGTCTTGTCAGCCTCTTAATGGAGAAAAGACTTGAAACAAGATCGTATTGGGAACGTAATTTCACTTTCTTATAGTAGCTTATTATGAATTGGAGCACTCTCGATTGTGTGCTCGAAATAATTATGTTATTATTTTATTGACTGAGGAGCCGAGCGTAGCGAGGCGACGAACGTCTCCGTTTTCACTGGTACGACGATTTGGCATATTGATGTGTGTGTATTAGTTGGTTAGTTGGTCAGTGTCGGTCTAGAGGTCCCATTTATAATCCGATTTCGATGAAACTTGACATGTACGTTCCATGATTTATTAGCCAAAAATTGTAGAGCCATTTTTTCGATTGGGGGGGAAAAAGGGGGAATTTTGCTGTCGCGTTATTTATGGACGGATTTGAATCATTTTTGGGTAAAAGGTCAAGCCCACACTTCCTCAGAGGTTCGTGTAAAAAAAAGTTTCGAAGGAGGGTGAAAGGGGGGGGGGGGGGGAAGGGGAGAAATGCTTCAAAGTCTACGGTTCACAGAACTACTAGTTTTAATGTGATGAACATAGAACGGTTTGTTCGCTGAGCATTTTTAGAAGCTAGGTATACTGCCTATGGAAAATATTATGTCAGTTTCTTTGCTCGTAAAAATCCTACCTAAATATTGGATACAAATTTTTATTTCAACTTATAGTCTGCCAAACCTTCGCAGTGACAGTAGACTGACCCCTTTTTAGTGCCGGTCACAAATATCTGAACAACGCCTTTATTGTCAAGGCGATAGGATAGGGAGCTTGTTAAGATATTTTTGAGTACCGTGGCCGCTCCGATATATTTGATGGCGACTGTACTAGCGTTAGAAAAATACAGTATGATTCTCTCTGTTTCATGTTCTAATTTTATTGACTCTAAAAATCAAAAAGCAATAGACAACACATTTTTATTAATAAGACATTATATCTACTTTATCTGTGGTCTATCTAAGCTTGCCAGTTTGCCCTCAGAGAACGCGCGGTATCTACACGGTAAATAATATGAAGGTCGCATACTGTCGCATACGACATCGCACGTCCAATCGCGACCGTGAAATTTGGAGCAAAAATCTAGATTTTTTACCATTAAAGCGACCCGTTATTGTTAGTGCTGTTTATTGAGAATAATGGCTTTCGATTCATAGCGTTAGATGATTGACGGGTCGGTGCTAATTTTAGAGGCTACAGTGTCTTATTAGACTTAATGATTGCTTGCAGTTATGTGAACTATTCTTACTACGGACTAGGTATAAAAATATATAATTATACGATAATAATATATAGAAATGAATTTACAATACAACTTTTTCTAACAGCGCGATTTTGAATCCGGTGTAGTTTATCAACTGGAACGTTACACAGACTAAATATGTTCCTGCAATTTTTAATATTAGTAATATCTAGGCGAATTTGACAGATTTTTTATGATAATAAAATTGGGCAAGTATATTTACTAACACTAATGCTCCTTTTGCAAAGCAATATTAGGTAAAGTAACCTTTGACAAAAGTTTCGCCATATATTGGCTATAAGTGAATACCAATTGAAATGGCTTAACATAAAGTACTCGGATATGTGAGAGGAGACTGCAATTAATGAAGATATTGTAAAATAATAAATCTATCTTCGTTTCTTACGACATTTTAATTGCAATAATCGCGTTGCTTAAGCAAAACCCTTCATTTACTTCCTTTATGACCTTTATGTTTCTTCACAATCATAAATGTTATATACATCTACATATATAAGTTAAATAAAGAATTTAATTGTTCATTATGTTTTTAACTACCAACTTACGCATAATATACCGTGTGTGGCCTGTAACACGAGCGAAAAATTAAAACGTAGTAAATCAAAGCTTCGTTCGTCAAAGCTTCTGTCCTACTCTCTGTAGCCAGAATATGCAAAAAAGACAGATAGACAAACAGACGAAATTAAGATTATTTGCAAATATAGAACCAGATTTTTATTGGTACAAAATTGACAGATCGGTGGGAAAAATAATCTTGACAACACTAGAAAGTCAAAACGAATCAGACAGGTAGCAACAACAAGATTTTGACGTTGCACTCTCAAAACCATGTTTCGTCAGAGACTGGGACTTCAGGAGGCTTATGATGGCAGTAGTTGTCCGCCGATAACTTGATAAAAAGCTGACAACTTGACACATTCACACAGAAAACATGACAATGTGTCAAGTTGTCAGCTTTTTATCAAGTTATCGGCGGACAACTACTGCCATCATAAGCCTGCAGGAGGGCTATTCGATACGGCATAAATGACAGTTGCATGCAATAGCACGGATATCTCCACGATATTTCACTTTTGAGTAACGCAAAACTGCAATAGCGTCACTGTGCTGTTGCTATGTTATTATTTTATTATATGACGATATGTTGATTTCCTCAAACAATAATTTGCGTATTCGTGGCAATTCGTGCGAAACGCGGGCGGCTCTACTATTTAGCAATCAACGCAATGTACTCATCAAGCCTGGCACCGACAATATATAATTTAACTGTTACATAAAACTAGCTTCCAGGGTAGTTAGTGATGGATTTGGTTATGTATTTGAATGAAACTGATATTGTTGTTGGCTGTTTGATTGGCAAATAATTTGAAGGGGTTTTCAATGTTTACTTATACCTAATTGTAAAGTAATGATGTAAACTGAAAGGAAATGGCTACATTTCATTTTTGATCAGATGTCGATATCTTCTAAGAGATTCCTAGCCATTTTTGTCCGGAATTTGTTTATACATTAGAATATATTATATCCAGCAGTTCTTATCCAGAAGACAGTGATCCTTGGACCACTGGGGCACCTGCAAGCTCCTGAAGTGAATTAATGACCAGAACAACCATTTCCTGACTCTAATCTTTATAGGTGAACTTCCAAATAGTTGGTAGTTCCTGACAAAAAAAAATATTTTGACAAAGAAACATTTCTCTTATTTTAAAATGCACATTTTAATTCTGAGGATATCTATGTAGACAGCGCATCGATAACCAACGATCTCAAAATGTCAGTGAGGGTTTCCTGGATCGATTTTTTCACTACATGGCAACACCGTGGCGAGAGGTCCAGCTGTCATAATCCACCAATCATGTTTAGGGTCGCCACACACCTAGCGGTTTTCCTCGCGGAATTACCGGAAGTAGCGGAAATTTGTCTATGGTAGCGGAAATTTGTCTATGGTAGCAGATTTTTTGTATGGAAGCCATAGACAAATTTCCGCTACCATAGATAAATTAAGCATTTTGTCTATGAATTTCCGCTACTTCCGGTAATTCCGCGAGGAAAACCGCTAGGTATGTGGTGACCCTTAATCACATTTTTTGATTGGCGGATTTTGAGAGCTGCTGTCAAAAAGACTTCTCGTCACAGTGTCGCTATCTGGATTTCAGGAAACCCTCATTGAATGTTATGGTTCATAAAAAAGTCCAACTCAAAACATTTCAACAGTTGGTAATTGGCTGCTTATATCACATAACCCTTCAATTAGAGGCTTCCTACGTAATCGGCAGATGACACCGCGGTTATATCACCAGTCACCCGTCTGACTTATTTGATTATCCAATTACCGTCTTACTTATTACTCATCTCCGATAGACTTCGCATTATGAAGCGGAAGATTACACGTACATAACATAATATATAAAGTCTAATAACAACTATTATTTAAAAAAAAACCCCGAAAGGGATGGGCCGATTTTAATAAAACATTGCTGTTAATTATGTTCCCGTGTCTGACTTTTTTCGATCTTTTAATTATTATAGGTTAGGAGTTAGTAACGTTCAAAAATTATAGTTTAACAGACCTGTGGGATTTAGCTTAGGGTTTTTATTTAGGTAGGTATATTTTATATTTATTTACATAATTCACAAGGATAAGGTATACAAATATAACAAAATACTTATAAAATAAAACTATTAAAACTAAATCTTAATTTAAAAAATAAAATAAAACACACTTACCTAAAACCACCCCTCCAACCCTTGACCTTTCGGCAAAGTGGGCATCTTATATTTATTGTTATTTAGTTTTCAATTTAGTTGTAATATTAGCATATTTTGAAGTAGTTTTAGTTTGTATTATAATTGTATTTTTCTTACTTTTTTTCTATTTATTTCAACAAAAAGAGAGTTACAATTGATTAATTTCACAGAAAACTTATTCTACCCTCTACCTACCATTTAGGGAGTACTTATAAAGCTGTTACTTGAAGACGTTTAACACGTATAATAATTAAACGTCGTAAAAAATCAATCAAAGTGACATAACCGAGATCCAATGCGAATGATTAAGTATAAATGCCCAATCTAGAGAGCTTAAAGTGATCGATACTTGCGCGTGAGTGGAAAACCCGGAGACACAAGTATGTAATTATTTTTTGTACTTAATACCAATGAGATAAAATCGAAAATTGTCTAACATTGTACCACCCACTACTAAGTTGCTAAAATTGGTTATTGGATAACTCCAAGTATGAAGTTACGGGATTAGGAATGTAACTATCGTAAAGTATTTACTGAAATGTAATGTGTTTGGTGTATGTAACAAATATGTAGTAAAAAGTTAGAAGTAACGTGCGTTTTGCGTAATATTCCTGAGAAAAACTACTTAGATAAGAGAATTCTTCTAATCGAATGTTTCATTTCCTATCCGTTTACCTAGTTACGGTAATTACGGTATTCAATAGAAAATAATATAGGTAAAAAAAACAAAATCACAACAGAATTTAAACTGCATAAGTTTACCAATATAAAATAACACGGTTACACTCACGGCACATTAGTCACGTCTCGCGTGATATGTTTCGGAGAGCATAGGTCTCCATCTTCAAGCATTAGGAGTGCTACTTGAACCGGCCCGTGGCCGTGCCGAAGTTTAGTTTCTTCAACAAAGATTTAATTACATATTGAATTTTAAAACGAATTATTAGGTAAATAATAATTCTAAATAAATTCCAAATACGTACAAACAGCAACACTCTTAACTGTACATCGATGGGCCTTATTCCAAAAGAAATTAAGGTCCATCGATGGGCAGTTATCACTGTTATCAGTGTGGGCGATGGTACGTAATTTTACCTAGGGGGTGATTTTTGAGATTTGAGTACTCGAAAGTGACATTTACAACTCTGAATAAAAGGATGAAATTATGTTTTAAAAATAACAGCGATAGGAATTTAAAATCATGAGTATTTAAACTATTAATTTCATGCGAAAAAAATGGCGGTAAGCTTTTGTGTGCGATTATTTTCGAGCTTAAACTTTTGGAATTCGGGCGCTCGAAGGTCAAAACTTGGCCCCCTTATTATTCAAATATTAAAATTTTGATTTTAAATTGATATTAATTAAACATTGAGCATACTGTTTTAAATTAAATATCAAATTATGTTGTATGTTTAAAGTTCAAATATGTTAGAGTGCGATTGAAGATATTTTGTAACGAGAAACTTATCGGAAATGCATCTTGATACCACACGAATATAGAAACCTTTATCATTAATATTCTTTATCAGTAGAAAGATAATTAATTACCCAATGAACCCTTTTTAATTTGATAGAAAAATATGATGTATGCGTAAGTAGCTCACATTTACTTTTTGATGCAGGGTGTAACAAAAATACTGGTAATCCTTTTAAAGGCATAATTGGTATTGTATTCTAATTGTGAAAAAGTAAGGAAAAATATTCTCGCGAAAAAAAATTAATTGTTTTGTATGGAGGGTTGCCGAATGGGACCACGTGTTCCATACAACTTTTCTCCTACTTTTTCTTACTCGCAATATGATACCAAATATGCCCTTAAATGGATCACCAATATTTTTGTTACACACGGTATAGAAGGAGACCAACCGTAGTTTAACACAACTGCATATCCATTTGTAGTCGGAATCCAAGCGTAGGCAGAAATTAAATCGGCTACAAACGAATGTTTGCATATCGTTCAGATTAGGCATTATCCTTAGAACTAGTCGGATAACCAGAATTTAATGAATTCACCTTCGCCGGCCCACGGCGACCTTACTGCGTCTACCGCGTACATTTTTGCCGACATAACTTGGTTATGACACTGTTGACAGCTTGCAAAAAATGTTTACACTTTTATCTTTTTTTTGTTAATAGGCGCAACGATTCCGGTTATAAATAGTAATATGAATGAACTTTAGAATGAATGAAATAACATGAAAGAACGAGTAGATTTTGACAATAAATGGAGGTTAGTTTTATCAACACTTGCATTTATTTGAATGGGATCTACTTAGTGTAGTCAAGCTCCAACCATGGATTTATATAAAGTGAGGCCGAAAGAGAAGGTTATCTCGCGGACTGTGTCTCGTTTTGACTAAGGAGGTAATGAAGTCATCAGATAATTAAAATGTCCACAAAATGTCATTAGGTATGTGTCAAATGTGATAATTTTGTAACGAGTGTGAGTGAGACACCGCTCCCTACATTATGCTGTCTATTGACCCGTTTTTACTACATTTTATTAGTTTCCTATAAACGAGTGTTTTGCTCGCTATGTTCAATTATGGTTAGGGAAATAGAGTAATTGTAATGTCCGGTTTCTCTCTTGGTTCGTGGCTCCAACAGCAATCAGACAAATGGGTCAATCAACTTTTTCTTGTTTTTTGCGAGAATTGCCCTTATTCATTATTAGTTTAACTTTTGTGGGTTATAACAATGTCAACATGAATCAAGATCCTTTACACGCATACCAGATCAGGAAAATAAATAATAACGACACATTATTCATTAAAAAAATGGGTGACCCAGCGGAAGAGCCGTTATTTTCATACAAAAGTGAGGGACACCTATGTCCACTGGGTCACTGGCATTAACGAAGATATAACGTGTTAAAATGTGATAGAAGAGATTGCAATTCGTAGCATGTTTATCTGTATTTTATATAAAGTGCATAACTTAGTTAAATATAATCCGCATAATTTATTTTTATCACTATTAGTCGAGGTATGCGAAATTTTGCTGACAAAGAATAGTTGATTGACCCAAATAACAATGAAAGTAGAGACATATATTTTTCATATCTAAATGTCGCAAGTTGACACTGACCAATCATTGAAGGTAGGCAAAATACAACTTACTTGTTAATCAGCCGTTTACAAAATTATAATCAGAAAACAATTGCAAATCAAAGTTTCGAAACTATATGTGACAAATCTACAACCATTGCGTCCTTGACTACCAGTATCAGTTTGCAAATTTATAAAATTATCGACGTTTCAAAATTATTGCCATTTTTTCGACATTATGGCGGATAAAAATGAGTCGTTAATATTCAAAGCATACTTAGACGATACTCTGAATTAGAATTTGCATTAAAAACTGGTAGACTTATGAAATGGCGTCGCCACTCCTTCGTCTTCAAAGTGCAAAACATTTGTGCTAAAATAAACAATTTTATTGCTTACACAAGACAGACGAAATCGACTTTTGATTCACACGCGAGAATTCAAAATTCACTTCACATTGTTTTCTTTTTGTTGAAGGATAGGATAGTAGGTAAGTGGTAACGTTCTAGACTCTGTCCGGAAAGAATAATGTCTTAGAATGTATGACATCCCATTGATTTATTATGTAGGTAGGACCTACTAGATGTGACATCTAGAACAAATTTTGTGCTGCATGTTTGGCCGTTGACAGCTGTCAGTTGCTTAGCATCATGTCAGTGTTTCAAGAGCGAATGTATGGACTTTAAGTGCCGATCACTTAAACTCATGGCTGAAAAATTGGTCCGTGGACATCCCATATAAACCACGACACTTTTCTTTCCGGACAAACTCCAGACGGAAAGTGTACTTAAGGCAAATTTTATGATATTCCAATTTCCAATTATTGTACTTTAAAGAAAATCTGCTTCTAAAAGCTTTTGTTCTAATAATTCCAAATTCCAAACATCTTTAGGAGTTCCATATAATTTCTACATGGTGGTATAAAATATATAGGTTTTATATAGTTACATGTTCCATAAGACGCCAATAAAAGCCATCTAACATGTCTACAGTTTTCCAAAAATAGCGATTGTGTAAGTTGACGACGCTATTGATATTGTAGCGTTAAAAGATTTTGTCACCAATTAGGTAGATGTGAAAACGTAGCCTCGAGGCTCGTCGCTAAAAGGTGGTCAATGATGGTCCCACGGAGTTCGCATACGATTGCGAATAGCTGGGCAGAATGGGAAAATATTATATCTAGCTTAGAGCTTTAAACCAAGCGGAGTAGCCATTGACAGGCGTTCCCCTCTGCCGAATGAGTATGACCAGTGGTCATACTCATTGTATGGACTGACGTTTATTTGACGTGGCTATTTTGACGTTTCGCATACACTTGAAGTTCCCCTCCCCCGCAAAAAACGGCAGACTTTTTCCGATAGAAATGCAAGCGCGTCTCGCATCCGGTTGGTTTAATAATCAAAGATATCTAAGTATTAACAGAGACTATAGAGATATAGACGACCACGGCCTAAGAACTTTTTGAAGCTCAAGTCGATTGCGCCATCTATTTCTCTTACATTTTCTGCATCTTTAGGTGGCTTTGACATAGATGGCGCAATTGACATGAGCTTCAAAAAGTTCTTAGGCTGTGGCGGTCTATATCTCTATAGTCTCTGGTATTAATAATACTAAGATGGGTACTTATATAGATGAGCTTCTTGACGTTTTTCCCTTAAAGTTTACTTTGGTGCTATAAAATGTACCCATATTACTATCGTGTAGCCGGTGTAGCTGTAGAGAGTGAAGAGGGACTGGGGAGCGATTTTTGAGATTCGAGCGCTCGAATCTGACATTTAAAACTCTCTAAAACCGATAGATAAATAGATAGCTTGATTTATTATTCCAAAATTACACATTAATTTATGTAAAATGGTATTTTAAAAATAAAAGAGATTGTAGTTTAAAATTATGGTTAAGTAATTACTTTTTAAACTTTTAATTTCATGCGAAAAACATGATGACAAACTTAAAAAAAAAATCATGTGTATTGAGAAACATCGCTAATACCGTTGTCAACCTTACTCTAATTCATGCCAAGGAAGCCAACATTTAAAGCGTAATGAAAAAAAAACGGCTAGTTACGGAATACTGAATACATTATCGATTCGCTGTCAGATCAGATGACAATCGGAAGTCAATCGGATACTGAGGCAATTTTACATGGGAACCGATGACACGCCCTTGAATTATTGTAATCGATTCTCAACGTTCGAGTAATCGATATGTTTGGAATGTTTTTTATTGTCGAGTACCTTCATTTCATTTGAGATCAATTGTAGTATGATTGTAGTGGGTGATGACGTATTCACCTAAAAACTTGTAGTGTCAAGTCCATAACAAGTATAGCAACGTAGTTATGATAATAATCAAACGTTAGTTACAGTTCGTGAGCATTAAGAAGTACCTTCGGGAATCGGCGATGACGATGACACACGAAGGTAATATTGCTGTTGTGCTTTTTCACGTGTCACTGATGATTGATACCCGAAGTCTCTTTCTAAAACCCGAAGGTTCTTCTGAGAGCTCATGGACTGTACCCTATTAAGCACTCATAATATTATCAGATTGGTATTTAATTTTGGTAAAATTTGAAAATGTTTATCTTACTATATCAAGACCCTGGAACTCCCAATTTCCTTATATATTTAGGCTAAATCGTCGCATACAGATGATGTTCTTCAAATAGTACACATTTGTTAACATTTTGTACTACTTCTACAGCCGTTTGCTTACACTTTATTTTAATTGAATTCATGGGAAAATGAAAGTAAAGTAGCTCTTTTTAACTAGGTTTATAGTTTGGTACTTGGTTTACTTTTTAACTAATGGTTATCACAAAATATTTTAATTGCGAGGTTATTATGGAGTTTTAGGGCTTTTATTGACTATAATGAAACTTTCTTAGATTTTTCGTGTCCCACTTTATTTTAAATCTAAAGCGAGAGTGTAAAATATAATATAAAACCAGCTTCGCGTGTGAAGTTCGATCGCTATAGGTATTATATGACGCTGCATTGGAAATTAATTATTTAAATATAAGTCGCATTTGTTTGACAATATAATCATGTAATCAATCTAAGGTGAAAATATCTATATGATTTTTTAGATATATATGCATCCTGAAAGTTGGATATTTTCGCATTGCATATTTTCTTATGACAAACTGATCTGACTGAATGATCTGGTTTGACAAACTAGGCGATAAGAGGGCGAAACGGCAGGGTTGTAACACCAGCACATCAGTTGCAACATTTAACTGTGCAAACTGTGGGCGCGCTTGCCACTCCCGTATTGGTTTGTACAGTCACCAAAGGAAGTGTCTAAGGTGATTTTGGACATTGCGTCTAATCGTCTGCCATAGACGTTACAGGCCAATGATGATGATGATGATTTTCTTATGACAAAAGAATACACACAGCTTTACATGAGTCGATCGAACTTCATGCTAGATTGACATTTAAGTTAAAAATACCTAGAAATAGAATATAAGTACCTAGGACTATATGCTACCGATGCCAGCATACGACTTTGCCCCCGTCGCTATTGAAAATTGAAACGGCTGGGCCTAGGTGCGCGGAGGCTAGGACACTGGCCAGAGCTTTGGGGCGGCGTTTGAGAGATATGGGCTGCGACCCACGGTCCGGTTCCTACCTGGTCCAGCAAATTTCACTCGCTGTGCAACGCGGTAATGCTGCCAGCATTTTTGGCACTTTCGGACCAGGTGGGAGCCAAAATTAGATAGGACAATTATATTCTAGTATTCAGTAGGCATTTTTTTCCTGTTTTGAAGCTAATAAATTGCTACCGATATCTTTCTATCATCAATCAATTATGCTACCTAATAAAGAATACGTATTAGACAATGTTAGGTATTTCGCACTCCCACAGTAAAGGCATCATTAAACATTAGCATTTTATTTGTATACAACCAAGCTCATTCAACCGCACACAATTGCATCAACTACAGAAGTCGATTCCATTGTACCGATTATCTTATCAATGTATCAATCGATTGCTTATAATCGAAGACACATTGGGAACGACTCGGATTGCATCGAATAGTAATCACTTATTTAGTGCTTATTAATGAGACATACATGAATAAAGATTACTATTGTAATTGCTTTGCAATTGTACATTCCGAATCCACGTAATGAGAAAAAAGAAGGTTTTGTTAAAGGAACATTAAAGTTGAGTCCGGTCAGTCACTTCCGTTTCAATAAACAATCCGTATCTGATAGATGAGGGGTCAACCTTCAGTGCCACCGAGTACCTAGGTATTTTGAATTTTGTATCTTGTAGTAGTGGTTCATTTAGCTGTCATTAAGAAAAGTGTAACTTTTAATTTATGGTACAGTAGGTATTTTATAAAATAGTAAATGGAATTTTATGTGCAATAAAGCGACTTACCTGAATAATAGGTACCTTACCTGTCCGAAATATTGTGTCAGTCGTGACCGTGAATGATTTTAAGTGGATTTTAAGCTAACATGGTCATTAACATTACAAAAAGTATTTAAAACTGAGGAGTTACTCCGTGATAATGGCGCATGCAACTGTGTCGAAACATCGGAAACTCACAAAAACAAACAAACAGTGTAAATACCCTGTTTTAAATAGTTTTCATGACCGTGACTAGTTATTTTTATATATGTAGTAAACATAGACGTTATGCCCATGACAAGTTAGCATGAAGCGATTAAATACCGTATTTAGCGAACACATTATAATTAGTACAACGGTGAGGTGTTTATCCACGTACCAGTAACTGCGCCCGACTTTGTAGTTTTAACCCAAAGATAAGATAACACGAAGTTTATTAAGATCAAACGGTTTGCAGCTTACTTATATAAAATACTTAGGGATTATCCTTTGTTATAAGTAGCAGCTACTTTTTGTTTGACTATCCTTTTATTAAATTTAGAAGTAGTTTTTTTTACCGACAGTTATACCTACTAGTATATGATTTAACAGATGTACCAATTATGTGTTTAATAAACTAGTATGCCGAAGTGTCAGCCTTACTTTTATACATACAACAATCAGTAGAAGAAGAAATGCCTAAGCAAGTGAGGTGTACATAAACTGCACACACAAACGGCTAAAATAATAAGAGCATGAGATATTAATTATAAGAATTAACATAATTTCAGAATTAAGTCAGTACCCGAATTCATCTTGCTACTTGAAAATTTTGGAAAGTAGGTAGGTAGGTAGGTACTTACGACCAAATGTGACAATATGGCAGACGGCCCAAATAGACGATCTGTCGCATAAATCTTGTAAACCGTCAATCTTACACAAAATCAGTCACGTAACTTCATTGTGATGTCAAAAACTACCATTACCAACACGGTACTTACAAACATAAAAGTAGCCAACTCAATTTCAATACAATAATGTTGCAGAACGCGCGATGTCATCAATTTTCACTTAGCTAGTTATGAAACGGTAACGGTCAATACGACAAGTCATAACTACATGCCGTATTCAGGTTATATGGTTGATTATATCGATAAAGGACTACTGGACATGGCTCTCCATAGTCTCCATATTGAAATTATGTCACATATCTACTTCAGGGCTATTTTATTAAAGTAGCATGCGTTACTTGTCAGTACAACTTTTAACGGTTACTTAATGATAATGAGTATGGATGGTAGAAGGTAAGGATGACCATCTCTATGGTACAAAAGTGTCCGTCAAAAGACGTTAAATTGGTGGCGCCACAATAGCTTTAGAATAAATGGTACCTAGCACATTTGCAGCGCACTTCACTCTGCCAATAACTGCTAAGTTCCTAAGTTGTACTAGTGCCACTCGGAGAGATTTGGATCAATTATTTACTGTTTACAGCTGGACACTTTTTCGACCGTTCTCCTATAAGAGATACTTATCCTCCTTATACCATCCATAATAATGAGGCTCAAATCCCACAGACAACATGGCTTCCATAAAGGGAGTGTTTCATAATATGAGCATGGCGTAAATAGCCATGGAGTACCTAAGCCATGTTAAAAGGTATCTCCCTTGTTAATCGTGTGCAAAATAGTGAAATATGACGCTGTCCGAAACCATATCGGACATTGGCAAACGCATCACATAATTAAAGTGGAGGTGGGCAGGATAATTGGTGAAATGATGGGAGATGGACACAAGTCAGTAGGTAACTAACAGTGGCGGCGGGTAAAAAATATTCTTAGGCAAGCCGGAGGTCAATTTGACTTGAAATTTCTCCATGAGCTATGGAATAACTGCTCAGGTGCCTGAAAATTAGGCAAGCCAGCGGGAATCGAGTTATATGGACGCGCCGCCACTGGTAACTAAGTGTGTTTTTCTAAATCTAGGTATTCAATATCTCTCGGTATCTTTCTGACAGATATATAAGTAAGATTTTAATTGGACACAGATGAGGCCGAACATCTATCCGTGCCCAATTACAAATTGGCAGATTTTGCCAGACTAATCCAACGGGCAGACCTCTATTCTCTGCGTATATATCTGTCGGCGGCCGATCGTAATGTTCCTGAGTAATGTTTTAACTATAGTCACATTAAACCAATGTATAAGTAGGTTAGGTTCGTTAGGTTGCTTCAGATGCACGAAGGGCAAACTGCCCAGAAATAGGAGCCCCGCATAGCGGGGCTCTGTCGACTCAGGGAACGAGTCAAAGATTTTCACGTTTCACGATATGCCTGATTTTACGATCGGCCGCCGACATATCTACACTAGCTTATGTTATGATTATATTTCTTTATATTAAACAGGGACAGTTCTCTTTCACAATAAACTGATGTCACGCGCAAACATCTTTTGTGGCACACCTTTCGGTCGTCGCGCGTAAACCTACATACGTCAATTGTCAAAACAACATTGTGGTAGACGGCAGACCACAATACGCGTTGTTACCAAAGACATTTAAATAAAATAAACAGTTTAATTTACAAATAGACGCGTTATCATTGTTGTATTTAAGTATGAGGCTGATTAGTAGAACCAGTGCAGCATTTATAAAGCTACCGTTTATAATTATTTCTAATAAATATAGTTCTTAAAGAGTGAGAATCAAGGAGATTTGTAAATTTTAGCTTTATAAAACGCGAGTTAGGTATTTAAAGAGTTAAGGGCTGAAAAAATAGGCAGAGTCCTAATATCCAAAACAAAACGGCGTAATAAAACAATAGTCAGCATTTAAGTCTTAGAGAGACCTTCCTGGTTCCAAGACCCATTGCCATAACTCCATCTATGTACACGGTTCATTACCCTCGGAATGCGAAAGTGTGTAAAAAAAGTTTATACAAAGTTATGCATTATGCATAACGTGCGTTTTCCGTCTAACTCAAAACCATCTTAGGGTCGTGCATCCATGCGTCGGCTTATGCATATTGGAAAACGTCGTTTTAATATGTTCCAGTTGTATACCCGTATTTAATATATATGTTCTGTATATTTATTACACGCTAGGCTGACCAACCTGCCTGTGTCCAATAATGATTACCAGTCTATGTAATTTATCTTTCTTTGGTGTGTTTTGTACGTGTTTTGACGTCAGTGTATTGATCGGTTTATATTGTTATGCGAGTTCCTAACAGAACGACTAAATTGCATTGTAGGAAGGAACATTTTCTTAAATATGCAATGAAATAAATTTATATAGATGTCAAATACAAAGGAAAATGTGACCTAGGCCTCCGGTGCCCAAGGCTGGGAACGAAACAGCGTCTTCTGCATTCACGGCAGATGCCTTAACCACTTGGCCACCCGCGTCACAGCAGCACCGGTATGCAATGAAATATTGTCATTACGTTCCTTATAATAGGCTCGGAAGTATCCATTTTCTAGCGTCGTAACCCGAGGGTACTGTAATAGGATTTCGTACAACTTTTCAGGTTGCCAATTAATCTTGACATCAAAGATGGGAGGTTTTACGAACAGAACTTACTTTACTACTAAGGGGCTGACACCCCTGAGCTGAATGGAGAAAGTAATGTATGGAGGCCATAGACAAATTTAAGCTACCAATACCATCGACAAATTTGCCATGTAATTTGCTTCATTCAGCTCTGGTGTGTTTTGCCCCTTAGCCTGAATTTTCCCTGCCGGTCTCTGCTGTAATGTAATTAATTGTCATTGTCATACCTAAGTACTAAAAGTGTTGTTTTTTTAAATTAATAGCAGTCTTACTTCCTTGGTAGCCATCGCAAAACCACATCTTCAAACCATACCATTACATAAGGATCACTTACACTTGTAGCGAAACCTGAATTCGACATTTTTTGCTCCCGGGTCGTTCTCGCGTTTCGTGCAAATCGGTGATATTCTCTTGATTTGTAATTTTTATCTTTTTTGGTAACTTTTTTGGTGTTTATGAAGAGTGGATTCATTGATTAACATTTTTATGGGAAAGGCACCGTCATAACCTTATTATTTTCTATTTAATGAGACTTCTGGTAATGAACTACGCGCTGGTAATGAAATATGCTGAGATGGTAATGATTGAAAAAGGAAAGAAATGAAAATTCCATGGGATGGTAATTTTTCCAATAGAATGTAATGAAACAAACTCATGAAATCAAACATAAAAGCTGTATTTATTGAAAAAAAAAAAACATTCTTAAAAAAATTAACATTAAGAGTGAGTGTCTAAAGCACTGCGCACGGACAATCAAGCTGACTTGGCCTGCGTACTAGTAGTACACTAGTAGCTACTAGATGGAGTAGCAGTGCAGGTGACATTTCCTCTTACATTTACGGTAACTTTAGGGGGCTTTCGGATAGAGGGCGCAATTGACTTGAGCTTTAAAAAGTTCTTAGGCTGTGCTGCTCTACTATAAAAGTTACTCTATGATAATGACAACTATAAACCAGCTCATGCGTGTCAGAATTCTTTCGCGTACCTACCTATAGTTTTTATGATTGAATTTATCTTAAAGTAATTAGATATTTTAATATTCTTCTTATTTCTTGCCTGAGTTTGGCAAATTTTCAAACAATTCTGCCCGCGTAAATCTAATTACACACACTTCTATGTAAATAAATGTAATTAGAATTATGTAGGTAGTATCGATTAAAAGACCCCAGAATGTGAAAAGGCAGTGGAAGAGAGAAGGTATCTTAAGATACTAGCGGACCAAGACACCATATGGGTTGCTAAATATGCGACGATGCGCCAAAATTGTAAAAACACCATAAGGCAGGCGAAACGGAAACACCTAGACGATTTGGTATCAAGTATGGAAATATTCATAATAGCATCTGAGACTGGACTCTTTTATCGTGAGGTAAGGGTGACAAGGAAGGGTTGTCAACCTAAAACGCAGGCCCTAATAGATAATGAGGGTAACCTTACATTTGACCCAGAGAAGCAGAAACACCTGTGGAGGAATTATTTTTGTGACCTTCTCAACTGCCCGTTAAGTCAGAACACTTCCATAGCAGCAGAAAGCAATTACGAACCAGTGCCCCCACCATCTTTTGATGAAGTCACCAAGGCGATCATGAGGCTAAAAAATAACAAAGCTCCTGGCATTGACTGACTGCCAAGTGAAGTATGGAAGTATTAAGCCGTACCTCCATACTTCCAGCCCTAACGGGAAAGAGTGTTCCACATAATTCAGCATATCTGGTCGGAAGTGGGAATGTGCCCAGAGCTGTAATGTCCTCTTTGTGGATTTCAGAAAAGCCTAAAGCTAAAAATAGGCTCAAACAAGGAGATGCGCTCTCCCTTAGCTTATTTAACTTGGCGCTTGAATATATCATTAAGAAGGCCACTGTTCCTGATGGCGGAGTAGAGTTAAATGGGAGACATGGGATTGTAGGGTATGCTGGCGATCTGGCACTTATATGGGAGAAACCGAAGCAAGCGTCTGCAGGTCCGCCCAGAAACTAGAGGAAGAAGCTGTAAAGGTTGGCCTACGAATTAACCACGAAAAAACTGAATACCTTTATATGAAGAGATACAGAAACACAAAGATTCGTAGGAAACTTCTCACGGTAGGATATACCTCGTACAAGGGGGTGGATAGGTTTAAGTATCTTGGATGCATCGTTACTGATACTAACCAGAGGGAAGACGAGATACAAGTCCAGACCCAGAGCGCTCTTTGTTGCGCAGCTGCTCTACACAAAGTGTTGGTGTCCAAGCTAATGATCAGAAAGACGAAACTGCGCTTATACAAAACCATTATAAGGCCAATATTGACATAAGGACGTGAAGCTTGGACACTAACTCAAAAAGAAGAACAGGCACTGCTGGTGGCTGAGCGAAGAATCTACCACAAAATACTGGGACCCATTCGCAGAGAGGATGGAACCTGGAAACACCGTTAGAACTAGGAAATTGAAGATCTGGTGTCCGAGCTGAACATCATTGGGGAAACAAAAGCCGCCAGACTCCAATGGCTCAGACACGTAGTTCGTATGGGTGAAGATCGTGCTGTCTGGAGAGCATACTCTGGCCAGCCGACTTGTCGAAGACCATCTGGGCGTCCTAGGTACCGCTGGAAAGATGAGGAGCTGAAGGACCTCACCGCGCTGGGCGCCTTTGACTGGACAGAGACGGCTGTGAACAGAGAAGCCTGGCGATCTTTAGTGTCGGAGGCCAAGATCCACTTTGGGTCGCTGCGCCACTGCAGTAAGTAAGTAAGTAAAGTATAGTATCATTTTTAGTATCCGTTGTGAAAATTTCCTGCTCAGTAGTACCAGATATACATTTTTTGAACTCGTGTTGACCGGATTGAAGCTCTAGGTTTTAGACAAAATTTAGAGTTCTGCCAATCTAACATTCATTATACCGAAATATAGATAATCTCTTTCTCGCGGCGGTAATGAAGAAATTGTTGGAACCATACACTTATATGGCTGTAAAATTTTAGTTGTTAGTATCCAGATGCTAATATTATATGATTAAAATCTTATCTTAATTAGTTGTTCATTGGACGAACAACGAGGATTCTATTGCAAATTTTTTGAGGTCATTTTTAAAGCTAAAGTTATACCTTCACGAGTTTCATGTAGAGATGAATGAAAAAAGGGGGTATTTATTACACATATACAGAAAACTAACACCTTTTACCATTTGTTTTATGGTGATAAATATACCTTAGACCCTATCTAATAACATTGCATTAACAGTTACTCTAAAACATCACAAGGTTTTTGGTAAATCGCATATAATACCGATTTGCACGAAACGCGAGAACGACCCTCCCATTTTCAACTCCGTCCAGTTGATCGTAACGCTTTCTCCCCTATTACGTTACTTTACGTAACAATGCATGGGTCATTTTCTTGATCTTCCATGTATGTCGATAACGAGGTGGAAATGTAGTGCATTTTGATAGAATGTAACATTATTGGGCCTGTCATTGTTGGCTTCGAAATTTTGAACATGATTGCGTTTTAATACAGTACCAACACCAATTGTACTTTTTTATTGGTTCTCCACTAGATAGCTAGGTGTTATATATGCGTATGACCACATAACAAAAATTTGGCTAAGTACAGTCCGTGAGCTCTCAGAAGAACCTTCGGGTTTTAGAAAGAGACGTCGGGTATCAATCAACAGTGACACGTGAAAAAGCAGAACAGCAATATTACCTTCGTGTGTCATCGCCGATTCCCGAAGGTTCTTCTTAAGTCTTATATGCTCACGAACTGTAGCATACACCCTCAATAGTAGTTATCAAACTGCGCGAGCGATTTCTATACACATATTTTTACTTATTTTTACTTTTGATAGTCGTAACTATCAATAAGCAAAATTATAAGGAAAAATCTCCATAATCAGCCAAATTTTTTGAATAAGTATAAATACTTGAAATTATTTCGGCGTTAGATCATTTTTCTATTTAGAGATCAATTTATGACAGTTGGTATGTGTAGGTAATTATATAAAACTACTGTTGCTATACCCTATCAGGGTCCATGATGTACATAGCATAAGTACCTGGAAATGCAATAAAGATCTCTTATCTCTTATATCTTATTCGCAGGCAAGCCGGAGTTGATTTGTCGTTCTTTTTCATCGCGACATATAGGAATCGTGTTGTGCTTGGACGCCCGCTACTGCTACCTTTTAACTGTATTTTTTTTTAATTTAGTATGTTTGTCCGTTTTTATACAGAATTAGATTTTTGTTTATAACTTCTACTAGAGTTTGTCCGGAAAGAGAAGTATCGTCGTTTATATGGGAGCTCATACATTGTACGAACCTCTCTTTCCGGACAGACTTTCTGCCTGGACTTAGTGGTTTCTGACTTAATAAGATGAATAAAACATAATTTAGTCTTCCTTTATCTTTAAGGAAGCTCTTTAGATGCCTATCGCGGCTTATTATGACGAATTTATGAATGTAATTGCTTGCTGAATAGTTGTTTAACATCAGGAAGTGCTACTTAATCATAAGGTCTAAGGCCTTTGTCGGTAACGCATCTCAACAAACATGTACAATTTTGGAATTTTAAACTTTATTAATACATACTTTAAGGTAAGGAGGTGGTCAACACAGTGAGACATATGATATATAAGTATCTGCGTTTTCAAATAAAAGGTACATCCTTGTCGGTTGTCAATAAGGCATTAATGCCATAATAATTCATTTAGAAATAAACTATATTAACATCCGACAATGACGTACCTTTTTCTTGAAAACGTCACATATTATGAGTATGTTTATTATTTCAGGTCATGCCAGCCTGATGATATGATAATATTGATAATAACATTAATAAATAAATAACATACGGACGTTTTATCGACTGCAAAAGTTGTTTTCGTAAATCTACACCTTTTTGCGCAATTAAATGTTTACTCATCTGCCATGTTTCTACGTATTGCTATGACATTAAAAGAACTAACAATATAACGTTGTTGCGAATTTCGGATAGACCGAAATAGCGAGGTCTCAGATTCAATTCTTAGGCTGTAGTCTGCTGTTGCCGTCCGATACAGCGTAGGTATAAAATTATAGCCTAACGGCCTATAGAAATTTTGCTATTTTTCCATACAAATGTGACGCTGACCTAAGATCATGGTCTTATATGCTCGTATTGCTCGTAATTTATGCTAACATTAGATAAACGTCATAATTATATTCAGTGACTGCTCTGAAAGAGTTCTGAATGTCTTAAAAATCAAAGAGATCTTCAATTAAAAAAATCAAAAATAATGATAACCTAGCAGTCTTTATTACCTAATAGTCTTATTTCTGTAATTAAGTTAATTATATTAACGTTCCAACCCTCATTGTTCGAGTCTTGAGGCAACGAAACCGCGTTTCTAGGCCTGACGTCATTAATGTATACCATTGTTTTTTGCTATTTGTGCCAAACGAATGTTTGTATGTAGCATGAGATTGTTTTCCTCATAATGTGGAAAATGTGGGCTACTTAATAGGCTATTTTCCTAAGAAGTCAAATCAGCTACTCTTTAGGAAACGTCAAAACGATTTGTTATATGAAGTTTAAACGGGAGACTAATATTGTGACGTCATAATTCTATATGATGAATACATCTCCTTTATAAAAGTTTTAACTATTATAAAATCATTTACAACGCAAACACATGCTACACCTGGATTTTCCCGTGTATTTATGTAAAATAGATTTTATGAATGCAGCGAAACAATTAAGTTTATCTACTGGAAAGTACCCTATTATTATTCCGAAAATAATGCGGGAGGGAAAATACCCAACTGTGCAGCAGTTTTACTTACTTTTATTTTTACCATTTTAGGGTTATCCAAATAAAACGTGCTAATCAATTTTATAAATTCAGTCGACTACTTTGCGCGTTTCTGCAAACTCATACGTAAGTATACAAAATTACTATTATAGCGATCCAGACACTGTAATCTAATAATGTTATTATTTCTATATCCGCCCGTCTCATATAACTAGTTCTATTTTCCACCAATATAAATGACTGAGTCGGTAAAGTGCACCTACGAAAAATGAACACGTACGTATTTACTTATAAGTGACCTACAATAGAAAACGAGAAGCTAACTGCGCTTAATTATCAACACACAAAACAAGAGAAAGGAAGTATTAACGCGTTAATTTCAAGCAGAATTTACATTTTCGTATAATTAAGACGTAACAACGAACAATAGCGGAGTCACGTAAATGTGCATGTGTCATGGCTCCTCTACATGATGGGCCATCATAGGGACGCAGCTATGCGTTAGAGGGAGCTAACGATATTGCGATCTCGTTCCGTTGTATAGCTGCGTCCCTATGATGGCCCACCATGTATAGCCAGCCTCAGACATGCGTGCAGGATGCAAGCTTGTAACAATCACTTGTGAGGTTCTCATTCCCATAGTGAGTATGCAAATAGTTGATCGATGTATGAGCGGTCAAAGACTCCACGAGTGATTAACATCTGGAGGTCATTTTATGAACTTCTACCTCGATGCAAAAGAGACGGTTCCTAACATATATTAAGGGTGATAGTAGATTGTTTGACAATGGACTAAAGTAAGCCATATTACCACGAGGGCGAGGTGGTTATTTTCCCCGGACAAAGTGAGGGAAAATTGTTCGAGTGGTAATATGGATTTTAGACCGTAATCATACATAGGTACTATTTTTCACTTCGAGTGCGAGAAAATAATGAAATAAAATAAAAATAATTTTTTCGCACAATGACTAAACCTTAATCTAAGGTGAAAATATAAAAAAAGTAAAAATATTTTATTAACCAAAAATAGGCTTGGCCTGATTCGTGGAAGTCGCAAACATACGAAAATTTCCAAAAACATATGGTTTAACTTGACGGCATTTTAATTATTTTAACTGCGTTGACACAGATACAAAATATATAATTCAATACGTTGACAAGTTAGATGCTTATTTATCTACTGACTGACTAAAATATTGGGGAGGTTCAGTACAACAAAAAATCGAATCCCAGTATAGATTTTTGTGTAATTGAAGAAATTATTCTTGGATCTAAAACTAGATAAGATACATCACAATATGAAACCTTTATACACAAATAGAAGAGAAAACGTTGTCTTGTCAGTCATGTTATCCGTGTCAGGATATAGGAAAGCAGTCGGAAACAGGAACATGGGTATTTAAGCGTCGACCCAAAAGGCAAATGCACCCGCATACCGACTACAAGCCAATCAATGCGTAATGAGGGCCGAGAAATAATTAGCATTGCTAGGGTTCACGAGTGCTTAATGCTTAGCTTAATAGTTTTCCATCTCATAAATTTTACACCAAAACTTTTATTCTCTTTATCCCGGGGCTCTATGGTTCTTAGTTGGAGATATCGCCGCTATCGGGTTGTGTAGTGAGGTAGTAGGTAGTAGAAGGTAGTATAGGCAGCCGGGGGAATAATTGGCACTGAAATGCTTCAGCAAGATTCACGACGAGTTCAACCTGATCTGAGTGAGAGCCCCACGAGCCCACAATTGTTATTTTATTGGGAAGAATTGGCCTCCAAATATTTGAATTGAATGAACAGTTGAATCTTTTCCCTTAATATGGCAAACGAAAGCGACGCAACCAACCCCTGTACACCAATTGAATTGGCACCATCAAACATCGATACTTATAAATTGCTTATAATTAAGTAAATACTTGTCGTGTACGTAACAACTAGACTTTTTGTATTAAAATAATAGGTTCTATTGTCTTAATCTGTCTGCAACGTTTCCATCATCATCGGCCCAATGAACTACCAGATACCAAAATATTTCATTGAGTCCAAACTAAAAAAAAACCTTTACTTTAATCGAATAAACGAGTGAACCAAAAATGGTTTGCAAATTTTGAAACAGACTTCCTTACGGAGCCTGTAAAAACTAAATGACCGTACCGACTCCAATCGGAACCTAGTGCATCTTTTATGGTCCATACCAATGTCGCAAGCTAGCCCTAAACGGACCTCAAAATTAACTGCTCATGAGCTTTATTTCAACGGGATAAGGTTTAAAGTTGGCCAGTATAGCTAGTGCTAGTCTAGTAGGGACCCTTGCTTAACCGTTGCTAGCGAAATGTTTACATTTGGCGACCGCATTCCTGAGACCGCGAGACTGAATTACTTTATGGTATTTCTTAGCCTTTCATTCAGTTTGTGGGTTGGTCTACCTAGCTTTACCTCTCAGTTTAATTTATGTAAATTATTAACTAGTAGTTCGCCCCGAACTGTGAACTCGCGAATCTTGTGTTTCGCCATAAATGTGCAATAAGTAGTAGAATTACTACAAATACCAAAAATAGGTATCGGGTATTTTTTCTCAACTAACCATTACGGTGAAACTAAACGTCCATATTAAATTGTGCGGTTGATGCGCAAAATTTTACCGCGACGAAATCGCTTCAGATTTGACCGTTTTTGGTCTCATCTAAATTTAAATCCACCTCTCACATGCCTCTCACTCTGTTGCTTTGACATGTCGTTCTCATCGGTGGACCATCTATATAGGTTTCGGTTACCATCATTATGCGTCT
The DNA here is from genome assembly GCA_911728535.1 of Pammene fasciana. NCBI lineage: Eukaryota > Metazoa > Arthropoda > Insecta > Lepidoptera > Tortricidae > Pammene > Pammene fasciana. The sequence continues at coordinate 11,832,692 of OU452292.1, forward strand.
ATGGTAACTCTCCCTAACTAATGTGTTAATGTCAGTATGCTGATGGCCCTAGCAGCCAAAGCTCTAATAATTAAAAAAAAAAGTCAGTTGCCAAAATATTTACACCAAAATCAAAATATAATTTTTGAAATCAATTTTATGTTGCTAATTGTTATGAAACAGTAAGCAGTTAATAAGGATTTGACGAGAGTGTTAATCAATACCTTTCGATTGATACCAAACTCAACCATACTTGCTCGTAAAAGTAGCAAATAAGATGACCAATGTAACAGGACCCCTTTACAAAACCTTTTTAGGCCTTCTAATTTCAGAACCCCCATCTCAATCCAGCTCATATACGAACTCGCAAATTTTGTTGGTCTCTGCTACAACCCCAACAAATTTCATAAAGATCGGAAAATCGTTACTAAAGCTATCGTCGGACAAACTATCTAAATCAAAAAGCCATCCAAATGCCGAGACGTCCCGGTAGCCAGGTGACAGTTGTTGTTTGTAAGAACGATCTTCGCTTACGCTCCGCTCGTTCGAAGAACGATCTTCGCTTACGCTCCGCTCGTTCGATTACAATAACCATATGTCGTCATATATGTACTCTTAATCTTCTTCTTGTCTTCTTTCCTTTAATTTCTGTTATGTGTATGTGTTCACGAATAAACTATTTCTATTCTATTCTAATCTACATAGATACCTAGTAAAACGACTCCCTCACACGCATGTCACACTTACCCACACGCAAAGATGTTTTTATTGTAACGAGATAAAACAATGGTGTCATTACATTAATGTCATTATCATTACCAATATCATTTCAGTTATACTATAAAGGAAAAAAAAGCTCTATTTAATTACTTATCGGTTATCTGTAGAGTGCATCTTGCGAAAAGTATCAACCAAAAACTTAATATAATACTAAACCAAACTGAGAACAGTATACTTAATTGCCTTTCTAATTTCACCGATTTACACTTTTCATACACAATATGCGGTTGCAATTAATTAAAACAACGTCAGATGTCTCCGGGCCCAGTTTCCAGCAACGTTCCCATTGCAAGCACGAATACCTTGATGTTACTACCAATATAACTTGGCATCGCAGAAAAAAACATGACATGGGTTCTCAATGTTCTCATACTAAGTAAACAAGTTTTATAACAACAAGCGTGACTGCAGTGGTCCACAAATCAATGAATAGAACAACCGTTTATTGTCATTATTTGTCATAGATATTTAGTTCCAAACAGCGGTCCATACCGAAAAAGAAAATTTGTTGAGTGGTGACTCAGTTTTTTACTGAAACATGTTAAGTACCATTCTTCTTCTTCTTTTCGTGTCGAGGTTCAGTTAAGTTTCATACTTGTGATGCCCAGTAGGCGGCAGTGTTGACCGCCCTGGGCGTTCATCAGGTCGAGCTCCGAACAATAATATGGGCAGGCGGGGCAGGCAAGCAGGTGCGCCTTGGTTTGCAAGTACCATTGAACGCTATTCAACGAACCATGCCCGTTTCTGTTACCAGGTAGGTGAAAATTTTACGCTATTGTGCATAGCTTTTGACTATTGACTTCTGTTCGGTCCCGGTCATGCTGTTGCTGAAGCATTTCTCGCTGCGATGCGCCGTGCCTTCGCGGAGCTCAGCCTTTGGGTTCAACGACATTGCCGTTCACATATCCAACACTGATTCACGACTAGGTAGGTGAAGAATGACGCTATTGTACAATACACTTGACCATTGACTGTCCAGTCCCTGTCATGCTACTGCTGACGTACTTCTTGCTGCGACGCTCCGCGGAGTTCAGCTTTTAGCCTTCACAGGTATTACCGTTCACATGTCCAACACTGGTTGGGGTGTCCACGACTAGGCAGGTGAGGAATGACGCTATTGTGCGCGCGCGCCGTTCTCACGGGGTGAAAGCGTGATGCGCCCGCGAATAAGGATGCGTTCACTGTGCACTGACCTAAGGCAAAGATTCAGTTGATATACGGAGATTGCGCTGTTTTAAAGGCATAATAGTTAACTAAGAAATATTCAGTGTTGCTAATTTGATCGGGTTTTTGCAGGATTTTATGAACGATATCATGTTTAGATAAAAGTATAAATTGTCTTAAATTGATGGCAATAATTTACGTACGAAGAAAATTAAAACTATGGAAAATTAGTAGTTTACCTAATGTGTTCAGAAATGTCAAATATGATCTTAATTTGATATGAAAATTGCACTTGCCCGCCTAGCAGTAACAAATGACAGGTTTTTGCAAATGATAATCATATAAAAAGTAAAAAAAACATCGTGTCAGATGGTTTGATCCTACGATATATATCTAATCTGGGGAAGTACACTCCACCTTACAGAAAATACTTAACAGCCAAATAGCAGTGTGTTGAAAGGAGACCCTCTGGTCCCTTTAGCCGACAACACAGTGAATCTTCCTTTTTTTGAAGTCAACAAAGCGTATGTAATAAGTACCTCTGGAGTTGTAAGCGTTCATAGGTTATTAACGGCCAGTGGCGGTGGGTCAAAAATTTGGTTTGGCAAGCCGGTGTTGAATTCGGCTTAAAATTTCTTCATGAGCTGTAGGAAAACTGCTCAGGTGCCTGAAACTTATGCAAGCCGACGGGAATCGTGTTCTATGGACGCGCCGCCACTGGTAGCTACTAACCATCAGGCTGGCTATCTGTTTATATGCCACGGTCGTCATAAAAAAAATGTGGCGTTGCTGAGTTGTCATTGCTTATTAATATAAGAGATAGCGTGACCGGAGTCGTACACATAACATAAATACTCTTTATTGCACACCACAAAATAAAGAACACACAAAAAATAAAAGTTACAAAAAAAAAGTAAAGTAGCAGTTTAACAATTGGCGGTCTTATCGCTAAAAAGCGATCTCTTCCAGACAACCTTTGGGAAGCGGAAACCATTGAAAATTACCAGAAAGACGTACCTAGGTGTTGCAAATGCAAATCAACTAAACATTAATAAACTTACACATAAAAAATAATAATAAAAAAATTAACCCACACAGTCGCCATCGAATGTATCGGAGCGGAGAAGGTGCTCAAAAATATCTGAACATGCACTTAAGAGTCGCCAGGACGCTCGCGTGAACTCGCGTCCCCATACAAACGTAGTTCAGCTTTTAAAATGAGAGCTGAACTACGTTTGTATGGGAACGCGAGCGTCCTGGCGACTCTTAACCCTTTAACAATAGAGACGTTAATTGTTCAGATATTTTTGGCCGCTCAATTACCTTGGCCGCTCCGATATTTCTGATGGCGACTCTACCTACATACCTATTCAACAATTATCTATTTCATTAATTTTCCCATCTCCGTAATAATTAATGTCTAATAGGTACTAGATTTCTACTTACACGACAATGTATTAGCCTTGACTCTCGCACATAAAACCCCTATATTAAGTCTTTTGTTAAACGCAATTTCTCCTTAAAATCCAAGTCACCATATTACAGAAAGAAATTGGAAAACAAGTTGGAAGTAATTTCTTAACTATCATCACGGGTATGAAAGTGAGTCAGCATTATTGCCTTTATAATGAACATGCTATTTTTAGCACATTGTTACCTATTTAGTAGATTCCTCATACAAAGGCTACGTAAATTTAATTATAATGGCGTAAAAATATATAATTTAACGATTATGTTAATAGAGGTTGATAGGATAAATATTAAACGCTGTAATGATTATTATTTAATTACGATGGTAATTTGCATGTAAGTACAGTTAACTGCAGAATAATTAACAGCAGTTTAGAATTCTTGTAGCTCTTCTTATTCCAGTTTTATCTGTCATGTCAAGTCATGTGCATTGGTTGGGCTACTATATTTTTCACAGGTCAATTACAGAGTGCCGTTCCCGAGAATTCTCGAGAACGTTTCCAGTTTTGTATGAGAAAAGTTCTCGCTCGATAATATTTCCCATAGTAAACGGAAAACGCATATAACTGCATTTATAACCCCCTTAAAAATCATGTTGATAATAGAAAAGTAAACCAAACAAGTCGATACCTAACCGAAAAACTAGCATTTTTGCAAAAGCTCCATGCACAAGCTAAGCCAAGTTGGCATCGTACTCGTATCACTAAGCATATGGGTGATAAAAACTGCGTCAGACTCAACTTCGTAAACTTTTCATACATATAGTATTGTTTGACGGAGTTTAGACACAGGTACTAGAATGTCCCAGATCAACAAGCCAGTGTGTGCGCAGCTTTCCTCGTCATATGTGGCGATAGAAAACGTCTCGACCAGTTTCCTGTCGAGATGTGCTACTATTTTATTATACTAGTAGCTCTCTACTCCGTCTAGTGTTTACAGATAGATATATACTATATACCTATTGATACTACGGTGTTAAGCAGGAATCGTTAGCGCTCAACTTTCGCAATTTACGTGAAATTTTGAAATGTAATTTAGGTAAACGTAATAAATTATCAGTTTATCCGAAAAATATTTAAAAATAATCGCTAACAACAGACAGTATACCGAAATTGAACGCCGGTTAATTTGTAAGAAAATAATATTTACCGGTGTTGGATCCCTGGTTTTAAGACAATGATAATGGTGGAAGACCAGTGGCCTATTTAATAAAGCAACAAGTGACAATTTACAAGCGGAAATCTGTTTCTAACCCTGTGTGTTGAGACAATGTAATCTGACAGCTCCTTAGCATACAAAGCTGTTTGTAATTGTATGTAAAATGCTGTCAAATTACTCCACTCAATTATGAATTACCTTAGTTTGAAGCATACATGCAGATATCCGTTTTGACGTGTTACATAGCATTCATGTCCTTTTATATTCAGTTATTTTGTTTCTGCGGTTGAAAATATGAGCTTATCCATTTATCATTTATTGTCAATTTAATCAAATTAGGTATTGAATCTAATATAAAAATAAATAAATAAATATCAGGATAATATAAGTATAGTTGTTCACTATACAACAAAGGCGAAGCGAATCTAGCCACTCGTACAGTCGCCATCAAATATATCGGAGCGGCCAAGGTACTGAAAAATATCTGACCAGTGATCATGTACTTTATCGCCTTGACAATAGATGAGTTGTTCAAATATTTATGGCCACTTTGGGCGCTCCGATATATCTGATGGCGACTGTACCCTTCGCGGGGACAGGATTTACTCATTCTCATCATCATCATCATCATCTCAGCCATAAGACGTCCACTGCTGAACTACTGCTGCTGCTTAGTCATTCTAGAAATAAACAAAAAAGTTGGTGCAACTGGCTTTTCATCTTTGACGTGTATTCGTTCTCAAGATCTTTATATGGCTCATTTAAACCAATCTGTCACATCACGAAATCGTTTGACAGACGAGTACATCAACTGTCATTAACCATTATAAGAACCGGACTTGCTATTGTGGCCGATTATAATGCATTGCATAATCGATATATCGTGGACCGATTCTAAAGTGGTGATGGATTGTGATGATTTGGTTACTTAACTATTGCTATGATAAATAGCTGTAGTATAGTTGCTTTTATAAGTGTTTGTAATGTACCGCACAATCGAAATGAGAAAACGCAGTTAAAACCAAAAAAAAGATTGGGGAAGTATAGTTGTTGTGGGCCATATTTTCAGTACTGGACTGGACTAAGTATACTTAGTTAGATAGTTTTACGGTTACCTACTTTTATATTTTAGACTTTTGTTATCTTTAAATTAGGATCCAATCTCTTTAACTACTAATCTAATTGTCATTAAAACTAGTGCTTCATAGGTTTAGGAAACTAGATTAACCTTAAGTCATTTCTATTTTGCCATATTCTGAACGTGTCTAACCTAACTGCAGTACAAGTATCTTCCTACACGAAGGCCGCAAAAATATGTGACACGTTATGGCGCTAGAAAAAAGAGCGTGTCAAATATTTTTGAGGCCTTGTAGGAAAATACTATTGCCGGTGACTGTACCAAGCTCTATCTGTAACTAAGTATATGACACTGATCGCGTGCACATACTAAATATAAGGCTAGGCGCAGACATCGCCTTGACACCAGCATTACCCACACTCATAATATCCAAGATTACCATTCATGACATGACCATATGATATTGACTTGTCTTGACTCTGTCTCAAGGTGGGAATATTTTCCTTTTTAGTGAGGAAAGCCTTGGTAGGTGGTCGTGACATGAACTTAGAATAATAAATACCTAATACTGACTAAAGTATTTGTATAAATAATTTAATTCAATTAATAAATGTTAGATTTTATGGGACAATGTGACACAAATCGATCTATTCCGACATTAAACGATAATGTAGGAAGGTATTTTGAAAATTTAATCATGTTACTTATTTGAAATACTTTAAAACAAATACCTACAAACGCAAAAATGTATTCTCCCTCCCGGGCCAAAGTAACCCGACTTTACGTTATATCTTTTTTTTGTGTTAGTTCAGAAAAACATAATCTAGTCCGAATATTTATGTGTTATTCTTTTTGTTGCAGGTATGGTGTATAAAATAATAAAGACTATCATGGCAGCAGTAAGTTGCATGAAAGAGCTTAACTAATGAGCTATAGAGTGTGTTTCTGTAATAGGAGCAATAAATTAAAACATAGATTCTACTCCTTAAACTACAAAACTTTTGTTTAACAACTTTAAAAAAATATGTATTTTGTAGATTGTCTCTTTTTCATAAAAACTAAATAGTATTTTCAATGAACGTTAAAATCCGTCTAATTGACATTGCTTGTCACCCCACAGACATAGTCAATTTCGGAATACATTGCGTGTTCGAAAAAACTTTAAAGTGTCCTAAAAATCAAATCATACGTTATTTTCAAAAGTCGCTGAACAAACGTTTCCTGGTTTGAGGATTAGAATCTACGTTTTAATTTATTGCTCCTATTACAGAAACACACTGTATAGATAAAGGTAAACTAAGCAAAATAATTTTGTCTAATTTAATTTAAGTATAATTCTTGATACAGAAACTAATACTAAACGCAATATTAAATATAATCACATTAGTTAGAAACGCATCCGTTTTATATTGAAAATTGCATAAGCCACTTTAAAGTTTGATCCAAAGATTTAAAACAATAATCTCACGGTCTTCTCTATAAACGGAGCCTACGCAAATTGACAAGTATTGGCCAACCACCTTGTTATATCCATTTTTAACTCTAGACAAACTGTCAACAACAAAATAAAATTTCGTATGTTTATTAACAACATAAGCCTTTTAAAATATTATAATTGTAAGTATATTTTTTTGCAAATAAAATTATATGAATATTAGGCTCAATGTAATTCTGCGTCCGTAGGAAACACCTAAGACAACCCTAAACGTGATCCCTGGGTGCTCAATTCAATTTTTAAAATATGGCATTCTGTCCACAATATTGGGACAATTTTGCCAATGTCGAAGTCGCTCCAAGAGCTGGACGTTGTACGGTGAGGTTAGGCTTTTTATAAGGAGATAGCTACTCCCTACAAACAGCACGTGGACTAACGGATATCTAACTCAAACAGAGGTTACAGATGTTTCGAGACTAATTCTTCATTAGTTGCTCACTAGTTCGTTAAATCACTGCAGAATAAGCTATATATTACACATTGAATCACGAAAATGAACATAAAATAAGAAGTTTTTCCCGAAACCAAACCACCTTGCTCGACAAGATGGCCGCAAGTCCTCCCTGGGTGCTAAAAGAGTAACAAACTTGACAGCTTCATCACTATGACAGCTCCATCTGGACCACGCAGCAACTCACTGGATTTTCGTCATCATCTACTTTCCCACTACTAACTATTACCACCTTAGAGAAGAAGTGCCTATCTATATCCAGTGACGTGTTAGCCATACGATAAATAAATAAATTAGCCTTTACCCCTAAACAAAAAGTTCATTGACCTTTTCGGTACATTGTTTCAATACACTCAGATCGCTTTCTTTGATCTCGTATATCTTCAGCTTGTTTTACAAAAACTAACTATGTGTTATACAGGTAAAGGCTTAAATTAGATGTAACCGAGAATCGTGTACCGTTTCTGATGGAGTTGACACGTGACGTCATTTCATATATCGCGATGGTTGCATGCACAGACTACCTCCAATACTTAAATAGATACTGCATTATGATCGAAGCTTTTAATAAAAAGAGGTGACAACGCAATGCAAGTAATTTAACGCAGTGTGTAATTAATGCCAGTGAGCTTTTAAAATACCTAAGTAACATTTGGTTTTTATAAACAAACGTTGGATATCGGCGGTGACACGCGATTGTTATAAGTACCTACTGTTCTCTCAAGAAGACACAAAACTTTTTAAACTTACCATTAAAAGTTAAGTAAAAAATATAGTTAATGAATGAACCCTAACTGAAGGGTTGAGAAGATAGTTAGGGTTATTGTTGAACATTTTATTACAATATGACTACTTGCCGCAATCAAAATACATTTTAAATAAAGAATATCACACGTTCATTTACTCTCAATGAATCAAAAAGGCGTTGTCATTGTCCATTACCTGCACAATTTTAAAATTTCCAAATTTTGTCCTTTTTATTTTCTTTAAGAGAAAAAGGTCATCAATGTGGATAAAAATAAAATAGGTAAGTAAATGCAATGCAATCACTTAAATTGAATGACGGCACAAACTAATTTACTTATAATTAATGTCGCACAAAAGTAAATTTTAACGTACAAAAGATGGACTGGAGATTAAATATACTTATAAAGCATTTTCAAACTATCAACCTTAGAGAGATTGCCTCCGTGTGTTGACGGCAACTTGTCTTTTATGCTCCATCTACCATTTTTAGTGATCTGTGCAATTCCATGTGGTGTGTGGATGTTCCAACTAGTTATCAAATTGCTATGGGATTTGGCGTGGTGATAGGTTCTCGCGGATGTGTACCCTTATCTTACGTCATAGTAGGTAATGTAAGGATCACTTACCTATACTCGTAGTTCTGCCTACCAGACTTGGTGAGTTATCCTAACGTAATTTGATTTAAATGAATTATTGCGAAAATGTTTAGTAGAATAAAACTCAAAAAATACACTTCCTGAAAAATGGATCCATATACACGTTTTACTAAGCAAAAATTTCAAATACCTGACAGCAAAACTCCAATAATATAGCTTTTAAAATATATATTGATTTGATCCTAGGTACTTGTATTTTAGTTGTAAAGACTCCAAATTAAAAAAAGTAGGCTGGAACTTTATAATTTCGGCAAACCTTTTTTTAAGTGTCCGGATACTAAAGATTACCTGTTTTTTTACATATTTTTTGCGATTAGGCTGCCTTTTAAGCCAGCCAACAGCCAATTATTTTACTTTAGGTTCCTTTGTGGATTAAAAAATCGTAAAAAATAAATCCCATTATCAATTTCACGTTTTAAAAATACTTAAACGAATGTTCGCGTGTGAAAACTGTTCGATACTTTGCTCGCTTCTCGAACTAAACGTTCAAGTTTCCGTGATAGACCTTTTGATTTGGAAACTTTTCAATGATAGCTTGATAGCCTCCGTTGTAAAACTTGCCTAATAGTGTTGGAAACAAGTTTAAATCACTTATATTATATTTCTGATGCTATCTACAAAGTTTGCAGTCGAAATCTATTCGGTGTATACCTAATAATATTCTACCTTTAAGGTTTATCGAAAAGCGTGTGCTTTTAATATAATACTTTAAAACATTCCACATTTTTAAGCAAAATAGTTACGGCTGCAGCTATAAAAACACGGCTTTTCGTGAACAAGAGATTTCCCTCATCATGATTGTTCCTTAGGATCCAAGAAACAATCCTTAGGATCAAGAAATTCCAAATTAAGTTATATTTTTATTTTACATGTTTTTGCTTCGGAACGGTGTCAAAATGATACCTTAAATTAATTCGGCATCTCCGATTTATGTAAAAACGATACCAAACTTGGCGTAGTAGCTTAACTGATGTAGGTATCAAGATAAAGTTGAGAGCCTCCCCCCCTAAAAATTTACATCAGAAATCTTGGTGGCTCCACTTCTCAAATCCATCCTTGGGACCTAAGGAACAATCATGACGAGGGAAATCTTTTGTTCACAAAAAGCCGTATTTAATTTTTTTTATGTCTCGTGCAAGCGCAACTATTATTAAATACAAAACAAGTGGAGGTCTACTAGGTTAAATTGAATTGTAATGAGAATCTCATTACAATTCATGAGAATGAGACTAAACAGCATTTTACTCGTAATATTAAAATGACCGTAGATGCAGAGATCGAAGTTTGCTTAGCTGAAGGCATATATTAGTTCATTTACATCAAACAATTTTTATTTTTCTTGGTTATTTGCCTCTGAGTCAATATTCACAGACAGTTTTTTATGGTCGGTGGTGTTGTGCTAATTCTAAATGTCTTAATAAGTCAGTCACCAAATCTATAACATTCATGTCTTGAACAGCAAATATTTTGTCTCCAACCGTTCACAAATTTTCTAACAATATTTAGTTTTATTTGATAGTAAAGCAGCCCTAAGTTTTCAAACGGTAGACATAGACACAATCTAAAGCTCCACGGTATATAACACCTACTTTGACGGTAACGTGAACTGTGACTCATATCAGACCAGCGATACGAGTAAGCTAGGTATACACACCATAAGACAGATCCGTCCATGTATGGCGCTATTTAAATGTGTTCGCAGACAAATACGTGTCCAATTCGCGCCATACACGGACGGATCTGTCCGCCGGTCAAATCCGGCGGGGACATCTGTGCGTGTATTCCTAGCTATTGAAAAGTATCTCATTGTTATTTTGCTGTTTGCTGAATCATTGTTATTTTATACGAATTATTTATATTTAATAAACAAGAAACTATTTTTATTAATTATATATTCTAAATACATGTTTAAGGCTAAGCTCAGCCTTATTATTGGAAATACACAATTCAATATAAGGAAGAGACGTACTTTGTGAGCGTGTTTGTATCTAAATTATTATTTTAAATTAATTAATTTTGCCCAAAATATACCCGTACCTGGAAGTAATATTCGGGACTACCTACTGTCAACTGCTTACTGTCTCTAATTCTGGAAATCATTTAATAAAAAATTATAAAATTTGACCTCTTAACATTAACAACTATGGGAGTATGTTTTACTAGTGATGGACAGTTCCTAAACTCTGGCATACATGGTGGTTACAATTATACATGTACCTGACATGAAATCTTGCGCAATCTAAAATTTTCGCCATTTGACTGACATTTACGTCTAAATGGTGAACATGGTTCTTTATATTTTTTAAATATCACGTCTCTCACCTGATGGTAAGCGGTTGCAGTGGTCATGGACGCCTGAAACTTTGGAGTTGGGGAACTTTTTACATCACTAGCATCTGGTGATTCAAAATCTAACTGGATCTCACTGCGCGCTCCCAACGCCGACGCTTAGGCGATTTATATAACAATCGCCTGAACCCATTACATTCCCTTAGGAAATCCTTTGCAGGAGAGAGAGAGGAAATCATTAGTGGCTACAGTCAGGCAAATAAAAAAATAACTTTATTCATCCCTTCTTTGGCCGACGGTACCCATAATATGGGTATATAATTTGGCCGGGGGGCTACCACTTAGTTTAAAGTGAGAGATAATATTTTTCTAATGCGTGTACCGTCGCCCAAAAAAGGGGATGAATAAAGTTTTTTTTATTTTTTATTTGCCCGACTGTAGCCACTAATTATATACTTCATTATATAACGAAACGTCGTCAATGTTTATTCACCTGCTGCAATATTACATCGCAGTAATTACTGTTATTGAATTTATTGTATTAACGTTGCTTCGCTTACTGTTTGAGTTTTGAGGCGGAACGTGCCAGAAATATCTAGACCGGCAATTTGTAGGAGCCTTCCATGCAATCAGCAGGTATTTACAATAAGGTATAAATGATATAAAATATCCAATTAAAAAAAAGTATTTTAGTACGAGTATGAAATCATAACTCCTTTAATATGTTTACTATAACTGATATATTCTGAAAATCACTGAATAGGCACAAAATACGCATCGTTGGAGATACTTCAGCTTCACGGCAATAACTGCAGGAAGGTGCGCAGGATTGTAACAGGTGGCCTGCTCGGATTTCGGAAGCCAAGATTCTTTTAGGATCGTTACCTGAACCAAAATAGTAGTAGCAGTAGTATACATAAAACAGGGAGTGAACCCGTGGCAATCTTAGATGGATATGGCAAAACGATTGACATCTTCCAAAAAGGGCTGAGATTACCATAATATATAGAGACGCGTGGAAAAGAGGATTTTTCCTGACATTATAGGCTAAAGAATAAATAGGGACCGTCTCGTATCAAAAAGAGCTGGCACAGGATAGAGACAGATGGAAGATATTCTACCGACAAGAGAATAACTCTGACTGTACAGCAGCAGAAGTACTTACCTTTGCTGTTGACTGTACGATGTCACATGTAATTGAAATCAAAACGCCTGATGAGACTTCGACCCTTCTCCCGAGTTCCGGAACTTTCATTTCTGCGAAGAGCCGCCGGCGTGAGCGCAGCTATACCACTTTCCTTCTGATTATCGTCAGGACATGAACTTTGAACCACACGGATATACCACAGGGCACAGAGTAGAACTTCCAACATACAGAGGGCTCACTAAAGGCTAAGACAATCTGAGAAGATTATATACGTATACGTTTGTATATCTTGTGCATGTTGCTGTACTCGTAATTGTCTACCTTCACTCTTATTTAGTCAAAGGTTACCTGAAAGAGATCCCGCAAAGGGATAAGTTAGCCTTTACATTTTTTTATTACTGATTAGATACTGTATATTATACAGTAATCAAAAAATATGTAAAATACATACCTACTGTGTTGTGTAGGTACAATAAAATGTTACCTACTTACTAACTTTCCAATAACTGGGGTGCTTAATAAGCAAAATCAGGAAATCGCGGTATTTTTGTGCAAAATTACCCAACATCACTTTTGTCAGTACCATTGACTTTAATTCAGAAATACATTCAAAAACTAGTAACTAGAATGGGACTGTTATCAAGCATTGAATAATAATATCATAATACAAATTATTTTCACATCATGCCGATAAACATCTTTATCTCATCGGCTAATCATCCGTTTTTAGTAATTGAAATACGTGAGTTTAATCGTAATATTTCAAAATGACTCACAAATTTTAAATTAAACCTTAATCTGATTAAAACAAGATATAATTTTCATCATCCTCGTCCAATGCACCGCCTTACGGAAACAGTCTCTCAGTCGATTAAAAAGCTGCACAGTCGCAGTCGCACGCGCTTGAAAGTGAAAGGGCGCAGGCGCATCATTATTACGGCATGCCGCTTTGATCTCCGAACTCCGGTCAGCCAGCACAGACTACACCGCATATGAAGCTTTTACAAGTGGTTCCTAACTAGGGAATGTAACTCGGGTTTTTTAAGTACCTATGAATACACCCGGGTTGCATCTATTTTGAACCTTTCAGTGTTAAGAGTCCGGTAACGATTTGAAAACGAAAATCGCTAATAATGACATTATGCACATGAATTGCATTTGGTACGATAGCTTGAAGTCTTGTTATTGCAAAAATGTACTTTAGGTCTATATATATTAATATTTAATACCTTAAAACTCGATTCTTACAGAGCATGTTTAGTGAGGACGTTGATTCGTGTAATTTTGTCGTAAGATTTTTAATTATTATTTGTTATGGATCCTAATATGTTTTATATTATCTGAATAAAGCATGAAATGAAGTTTATTTTTGTATTTTTATGTTTGTAAAATACTTTAGTATCTTTCCAAAAATATCACCTAAAATTCGGCAATTTTTAGCAAAATTGCTCTAGCAAAACACACTCTCTCTCAAAAAATATATATGAAAATGAAAAAAACTGTTACACTTATTCCTCAGGCGACTCATTTTCCAATGTATTTATATATTTTACGTACTTATATAACTTAATTTAAATCAATAAAAACCTTACTCTTTTCACCTCTCCAAGCAAAAATCGCGAAACAGGTGTTAGATTAGGGTGAATTATTTATAAATAAAGCATAAAATTAAAAAATCGTTGTATTTATTCCATCCAAAAAGAAACGATCTTTCATAATATGTATACAAAATTATAGAAGTTATGTTAGTTACTGCAAAATCGCATCAAAAAGTTGAGCGAAATCGAAAAAAAACACTACCGGACTCTTAAGGGAACACTTTAAAAAATCTTTACCGATTTGTGACCGTGAAATTTTGTGAGCGGTTTTAATATTAACTTACGTAGATTTTTTTGTCGTTTCGTTTTTGAAACTTAAAATTTAAAATGGTGGAAATTGTCACAAAGGAATTAAGCATTATAATGGTCTAACATTGTGAGTTCGCTAATATATTGTATTTAAAATCGTTATCGATTTTTAGCTATACTTCCGAGGTCTACAGCCGAAGAGCCACTTTAGTATTAATGACATTATAAGATTGTAACTAGCTCACGAAACTAAAATAACTCCAATTGTCTTAAATGCTCTATCGTGTTTAAGGCGATCTGTGACCAGATGCCATTACACGTGATAAGCCGTTGACATCTCGAACTATATGTCTTGGCGTGTAATTATGAACCATATTTGCTGGACATTAATTTTTAGGGCCTATTAACATTTAGCACCGAGTCATGTCATTTATAAAATACTGTTTAAGTAGTTTAAGTACCTACAACTGTATGGGCTGTATGGTAGGTGTATAGGCCGGGTCAATCTGTGTATGTGACCTACAAACACACACGTAGGTATTTATTTAAACTTTATACCACACAACAGATTTTTTTAAATGACAGACTTAATGTTTAAAGGCATTCTCTACCAGTCAATCATGGGGCTAAATAGAGACATGACAAAAACGTGCAGAGAAATGTAAGAGATTAATCAATTAAATTCATTGCAAACTTAGCTAAAAAAAGTAATAATAATAAACTACTTATATAAAAATACACAAATCTTGGAACAAAAGGAAAGCTAATATAATTGGCGGCCGCCACTCTGTAATATTTTTTACGTCAAATAAATAATTCAGTCGTTTAACTTCAAAGTCTTCAAACTCGGATAAATCCATCTTACCTGTCAGATTGAGATTTTGGTGTTAAGACAAGGTAATGGTGTAGATATTTGCTGAGAGGGTCGAATGGTTAGCCGACTTTGAAGTTAAACGCCACAATTCATGTTCTACTTATAAAACATCAAAAGTAGATGACCTATATTTTCGAAACAAAATAGTTTAGCTAGATCTGTCCGGTCTTTTGAAAGAGACCTCTCCACGATGTCCATGTTCGGTGTTAGGTATTTCAGAAACATATATAATAAAAGTACTCGTAAAGTTAATGAAATATTTTCAAGAAGAGAGCTCATGCGGCGCACCGCATGTTGCTCAGAGCAATATGCTTGCAAGCTCCCAATTACTCCACTTAACCATTTCACTAGCCTGTGGGTTACCACGATCTCAAAACCTGAGAATGTAGTTTCTAAGACTTAAAGACGTAATATATTCAAAACTGTATTCGAATTTCGAGCAATAAATTAAACGTAGGTGTTTGGTATGTTTGTTTGAAATAAAAACTATGAAACAACATTTACATTCTTTACTTTTTAAATATGCAAGTACAAATATACAGTCTCGGACACGCGCGGTTTGGTCGGCGGATTAGAGGCAAGAGAGTGAGGCCGCGGCGCTTCCTGGGCGACGTGGTGTATGCGTGAAACTTCGGCGCTGGCGTCGCGAGCCCTCATTGGTCGTCGAGTATCCCTGCAGTTGGCACAGGGCACTTCAGTGTTGCGAGCGCAAACAGTAGGTAAGCGCCCGTCGCGAAAAGGTACCTTTTGATGTGCTTAGTTTAAGTAACAATTATCGTGTAGAATGCAGACAAAGTGGAAACATTAAAAATTCACAAAGTATTTTTTATTAAATAGTAATTAGTTAATAGGCGATTTCGTAAATCGTTCTAGTATTTTCAAATTTTGAGATATTTGTTGATAATTTTTACTCGTACCTTTTGAGTTAAATAACCGTCATTTTTGGCAGGTCCAATTTTATATCAGATATCACATAAAACTATTTGACATAATACGCCTTTACCTCTTAATCTCAAGAAAAAGGCATGTTTCTAGGGTTCCGTAGGTACTCAAAGAGTAAAAACGGGACCCTATTACTAAGACTTCGCTGTATGTCAGACAGTCTGTCAGGTCTGTCTGTCTGACTGTCTGTCCGTCTGTCACCAGGCAGTATCTCATGAACCGTAACAGTTAGACAGTTGAAATTTTCATAGATGATGTATTTCTGTTGGCGCTATAACAACAAATATTAAAAAACGAGATAAAATAAATATTTAATTGGGCTCCCATACAACATACAAGATTTTTTTGCCGTTTTTGTCTGTCACCAAGCACTGTGATAGTTACACAGTTGAAATTTTCACACAAGATGTATTTCTGTTGCCGCTATAACAACAAATACTAAAAACCGGAATAAAATAAATATTTAAGGGGGCTCCCCTACCACAGACATGATTTTTTTGCTATTTTTATAAATAATGCTACGGAACCCTTCGTCCTCGAGTCCGACTCGCACTTGGCCGGTTTTTTTTAAACTTAATGCTTTACTTATAAATAATGCTACGGAACCCTTCGTCCTCGAGTCCGACTCGCACTTGGCCGGTTTTTTTTAAACTTAATGATTTACTTCAAGTCATGGATGTTATGATACAAAAGATTTACGATAGTCAATTCGTATTGAATGTAATCGCAAAATTATTGGTCCATATTAATTATTTTACCGGTTCCTTGTATGGCTGTTCATTAATCAACGAACGAATATAGCTTTCTTAATAAGGTTACACTCTGATGTTATTTTTTAACGGAGATATGAAAATGAAAAAGTATTATAGGCTGTAACAATAATATTGGTGATCCTTTTAAGGGCATAATTGGTATGGTATTGCAAGTAAGAAAAAGTAAGAGAAAACAATTTTTGACGCGAAAAAAATATTTTTTTGCTATTTAACACGTTGTCCGAGCCGGCCAACTCCAAGCTCCATACGAAACGTCAAAATAGCCACGCCAGATAAACCTCGGTCCATACAATGAGTATGACCGCTGGTCGTATATTTTCGCCAGAGGGGAACGCCTCTCAATGGCCGCTCCCGTTGGTTAAATGCTCTAAGTAATAAATAGTTAAGTTCGTGATTGGCTGTTATAGGGTTAATATTTCATAGGGAGTGAAGATGTTTCTAGCGCAATGCGCTATGCCAGTATTATTTATTTATTTATTATTCAAATAAGTGACACAGCATTACAGTATTAAACCAAGGCACTGTGAACTCGAAAACAATTTTCAAAAATACTTAAAACTAGTTGGATTTAGGCGACGTAACTGCGTGGCTCCGTTGCGTCGTCTGATCTGGCCTATAACCGCAAAGCACTTCGTTCATCGAATCGAATATTTCCATCACTCTCTTTCGTATATGCAAGAGCGATAGAGACGGGACCATCGTTTTGTCGATTTTCGAACTTCGCGGTAGGCCCTCTGGTGTAGGATTTGGCAGATTGCCCCGGAACCGTCGAAACACAACACCCTTCCCCCCTTTTCCCCTTTTTTTATAACTACTCATGTTAGGTATGTATGTATCCTTGCATGGCTGAATAAATTCCTCATTTACCTACATCTACTTCCTTATAAGTTAGGTACGTTACGAAAATTAATACAAAAACTCTTTCAATTCCGTACAATCTGAGAACATAGCCGAAGTTCTCAAAAAGATTCACGCAATTTTACGACGTAAGTTAATAAGGTTTAGGTTTATTATCGTGTGTAAACTAACTGGATTTAAGTTCTTTCAATTGCAGTGTGTTTATATAATTCGCAGCGGCAAAAAAACAATAACGCATCTGACTGCATATGGATCGACACACAGACAAGACACGTACATAAATAGACCTCGCAAATGAGATTAACTCAAGGATAAGGTAATTGGCTCCTACTGTTTTGTTTTGAAACCATACACAAACTTTGCTTACAATTTTTTTTGTCTTTTATTTGATGTATACATGTCTAGATTAAGGCCGTTCCTCGATACGGACAAGCCACGCCCATCCGTTAGAGACACGTTTATGGCACCCTTGCACGAAAAAAAGAGATGCAGCGCTCTTAAGGATCAGACTTTTTCCCTAAACTACGATAAATAAGCGAATCTATAAAGTTTTGTCTAATTTTGTTTTTGTGACTTTTTAGATAAACCAGAATACCATATTTTAAACTTAATTATATTACTTAATCTCTTATAGTTTTCGTAAGCTAAGAAAAATAAGGGAAAAAAGAACCCAGCTTTGGATTTATTTCTATCGAGGCAACTTTCAGCAATCGTGTTTCAGCTTGTGCCAAAAACAAGAGTATATAGTCTAATAATATATATTCGAAAATAAATTCAGTCCCTTTTCCCGTTTAGTCAATAGAGCGTTTGAAAAAACCTATAATTTTTCAAAGTAGCCCCTTAAACGGATAGATTTATACGGTTCTTAAGCATGGTAGGGAAGATTACATGGCCGTACTACAATAATTTGGTATATTCTAAAAACAAATCAGACAACGGCATCGTTACTATTAGTTGTTGTTACATAGATAAGTAATTATAATATGATTAGGATATCTACTCGTAAATAAAACAATTCGTCATTCAACGTTCGAAATAAAATAAAAACTGAATGAGGTTAATGATTTGCGTAGTCTACAAATATTGTAATATATGTCTGTGAGAACTGCAATGTTTTTTCCGAAATCCTGCTACCACTTTCAATGTGAAAGTAATGATAATTATCTCAATATGGTTGCGTAATTGAATCGTGTCGTAAGATTTTGTTAAAGATTATTCAATACTTGTTTAACGAGTCCTTTCCCAGGTTTATTATAAACAGGAACTACTATTTATAAAAAAAATATCTTATTAATTTAAATTATTATAATCAATGTTTTTTGGAATTTCGTTATCATTGTTAATTTTATCTGATTTATTCACCATGAAAAAACACCGCCCTAGATTATTCAAATTATGGAATTTTCTAAAGAACTTAAGTACTCGTATGTATTAGCATAGAGTAACTTATATAGTAGAGTAGCACAGCCTAAGAACTATTTGAAGCTCAAGTCAATCGCGCCATTTGTGTGAAAGCCACCTAAAGATACCCAAAATGTAAGAGGAAATGTCACCTGCACTGCTACTCCACCAAGTAGCTATTAGCAACCAACAAGCTACGGCTCTCCACCTTTTTTAAGACGCCTTACAAACGTCTTGCAGTTCTGAAAAGATACAACACAACAGTGAAATAAAAATACGTTCGGAACAAGCTCACAAGATATATAAGATAAAGTTTGTTGCACTAATAGTTTCGATTTCATATAATAAAAAACGCGGCGCCGGTCTAATTTATAATTGCACTGACATAATAGGCGTTAAGACATCAACACACGTTCATACAATATCATCACCTGAAGCCCGACAGGTATTCTAGGGCGCCTTTTACTTTATTACGGAGTAATCACCAATCGATATCCAAAAATAACTTCCAAAGAACAAGTATGTTGAACTACTAGATTCATTTTATGTAATAAAAAAACATGGCGCTGGTCTAATTTAATTACACTGACATAATAGGCGTTAAGACATCAACACACATTCGTACAATATCATCATCTGATGCGACAGATAGTCTCGGGCGCCTTTTACTTTATTACATTGCGCAAGTAACAGGAACTTCGGATTTGGCTAACGTGCAAAAAACTAACACTTCTGTAGGCCATGACATTAAATAAACAAAGAGATGATTTGAATTTATAGTCGCAAAGATAGACAAGCGTAGGCAGCGTAGGACTGGTCATATAGTTAATGGACTCTACAATCGGCGCAATTTTGCCACAAAACTCGCGTGCGATTTGGAGACGTTGCCGTCTAAATAGGTAGGTGCAACAGAATCAATCGATTTAAAAAACAGCAATGATATAAAAATCGAACGTGACTAATCGCTTACGTTTGTAGAGGCCTTAAGCCAGCCACCGAGTCCGCCTGACGATCTCGGCGGCCTGTCAGTTAGAACAAAAATTTGCCGGCTCCGAACAACTGACAGGCCGATATCGTCAGGCGAACTGCAGGTGGACTGATAGTCGGTGGCATTCTGAAGGTGGCGTTTCTCAGCTCCAGCTTGGACGCAGCCCTAGGGCTTGGCTTGCAGGCTTTGCCGCAAACCTGGCCCGTGATTATCAAGTCAGGCCCGGGCTTGTGGGGAAATCCAAGATCTTCCGGCCCAGTCTGACCCGTGAGTATCGCTGTCCAGACAAATCGTGTCTGGAATTCACTCTTTTCAATGCATCTGCTGAGAGAAGAATTCGACTAGCGTCCATTATTATGTATACAGGTGTAAATCTAATACGGGCGAATCTCTTAACGGTGATTAGTATAGGACATAAGACACGTAATTAGATAACTTTTACTGAGAATTGTAATAAATAAATTTTATCCATACAACATGATTCGGCTCGCAATGTAATGCAAACACACTCGCGCTACACGCTCGTTGACAGTTACTTTCAATACCATGTTTACAGTACATTGCTCCTGTTAAATACAAATTAATTATTGGGCCACAGTTAAGTGTAACTTAAAAAAACATCTTAATTAATGATTACACTAATGAGTTCTATGTCTGGTTTAATTTATCGCCCGCGTATTAGATTTACTCACTGTATAATACAGTGTATGTAAAGCAATTACTTACGATTATCATTTTAATATTCTAGAACCTAATTATCTATTATGGATATTTTGATTACTAGTCGAAAGGGTGATTAGTAAATGATGTAAAAATATTCAATTGGATTCTGATTGGCAGCTATACTGTGCAATAATCTTTATATGAAGCAACAGTTGAAGTTAATGATTTATATTGATTATTGTACGCTACTCTTATCTACATAAGTACCTATATAAAAGTGTTGTGTTAGGTACCTATAAACTGACAGTGAATGCCCAGCCCACAGCAATGAAGCTCCACTAGGAGAGGATATTTGAAAAAAATTTAAGAAGATGAAAAAAAAGTGGAGAGCAAAATGAAGAGGCCGATAACCATCAAGTCGTGCTTTTTTAGATCAAGCCAAATTGGCTTACATGCAAAAAATCAGATAGCATAGACAAATTTAAGCAACCATAGACAAAGCATTTTGCTTAATTCAGCTCAGGTGTGTTTTGTACCTAAGACAAGTAAGGATGAATTCGCTATAGAACATAGTTGAAGGATTGAGCCCTTGGTTAAGGGCTGGCTCCTCGCCCACGGACTTCGATCTTCATATCTACCGTCACAATTGCGTCAACAATGGCCTATTATGTTTTCCGGAGACATTTTTGTAGTTCGTTCAATAACACTGACTAATATGCTTCTGGTGTACCTAAGTTATTTATAATTGTCATGTGATTACCCAATATGGTTTTGGGATGGTATGTACGTTTGTATGTTGCAAATAAGCTATGTACGAGGTTACAGGAAGTATTTAGGTACCTAGTGACCTAGTGATAATATTAGTATGTCTTTCCCGATCACGGAACAATGGTGTCCCGGACCCTTGGGAGGCGTATGCCGCGTATGCGGAGCCGAAGCCAACGCGCAGAGGCCCTTTAGACAATTTAATGAAAAGTTTAACGAAAAAAAATGTAGACAATTTAATTAAATTAGACCTGTAACTGTAAGGAATATTTCATAACATGTAAAATTATTCAAATATTTCTCACATTCCGCATGAGACAAAATCCATTCTGTCACTGTCTGAGAACTGTTACAGTCAACGCCTAAAATATGTATACACTTTTGAACCTTATTACAATGGAGTAATGTGCAAAAGTGTACACATATTTATGGCGTTGACTGTCATCAAACTCATCAACAATATCCCAGACATTGGATTTGCTTGCTTAACTTGGTGTAACGAAATGTTCTACATTTGAGCTATCTCGGTGTAACATGGTCACATTGTTATTAAGAAATATTTATTACATTTAATTATTGTACTTGTAATGTCATTTCAGTAGGTACCTGCCAGTTACCTTTTTTTTGTCGCAGGGAAAATACATTTATGAATTCCCCCGGGGCCCGAGGAAGACCCATAAGTGGGGGGTATGTGGGATTCGCCTCTCTATTTGTGAGGGGAATACCCACAAAAAAAAACTCGGCGGGGTTTCCGTCCGTGTCGTTAGGGGGGGGGGGGGGATTGCAATGGGGCCTCGTGCACGTCATCCACGACACCCCGCCCCCCACCTACTAGTTACTAACATCATTTCGGTATTTACTAGTTATATTAACATCATTTCGGTATCTACCAGTTATATTAACATTACTTATCTCGAATATAAAACTATATATATTATTCTTTTAATTGCCAGAAAGAAAAAAATATGGATGATGATTTAAAAAAACAACCAAGAGCAAGAGCATGTCGGACCATGCTCAGTGTTGGGTTCCGTAGTTGCCGGCATGTTACAATACATCCGTTCGAAAGGTCGTTTAATAGTAGATTGTACAACAAGTGCATAAAACGAGCCATTTTACGCGAGGCGTTTATCTATCCGAGCGAGCTCGCGAGCGAGGATTGATATAAAGTCGAGCGAAAAATGGGTTTTATGGACACGTTGCACACTCTACTTTTCGTTTCGATTGCGAGAAAATAAAGCAATTTCAGGTAAAAAAAAAAAAAAAAAAAATGCAGTTCCCGCCTGTTAACTTTTTTTTTCAGTAGGTACGTGACAAAGGTCGTAGTGAATTTTTTTAATAAAGTTTAGGAAGTTGTTTGCTTGCGGCTGTTGGACCAACTGCCTTGGTATTCGACGAAGATTTTACTTTAGGCCCAAGTGCATAAAAAGCGATTTTAGGTCGCCTACGCAAGGCTTAAAGACGAACTTTTAGAGCAAGAGAAGTGAAAATAATATTTTGCGGCACTCACCTACATACTACGGAACCTTTACAATCTAAAAAGGTATAATTTGTATAACAGTTCTAGTTTATGTTGATAGTTTAATACTAACCTAAAATTATTTTACAAATTAAACCTGCTAAATAATTTACGCAAGGTATTAAGAAAACTAATACAGTTGACAACTGACATTGATGAGCAAAGTGCAAAATCGACATATTTAATGTTTTGTCAGGTTTTGCCCTTGAACTGCAGGTTAATATACAAGTCATGTCAGGTCATGACTATCCATACGTGTACACGGTACAAGAATTACCAGTTGGTACCTATAATTAAACTTTTGAAAGAAAATTTAGAGCGCGTGACATTCAAAAGGTCATTTTACAAAAGCTTATGTAACTTTTGTATTTTGATTTGAAGGCCCAATGGTCTACCAAACATCTTTTGTTTTTTTAAACCTAGGGACGTTTTACCATAGAGTGTATTCATTTACAATATCGAAAGCATAAACAGCAAGATGTTTTCTTTACGATTGCACCGCCACTTAGGCATTGTTTTACGCGTTTATTCTACTGCGTTATTTGGACGCGTTACCTAAACACGTTTTCCAACGTCATAAGCGGTCCAGACACTGTCAGTAATAATGTCATTATTTCTATACCCGTCCTTTTCTATATATATAAAGGATGAGAAGGATGAATAGATAAATAATGTCATTATTACTGACAGTGTCTGCTGGCCTATACAGCTGTTATGCTGCCGTATTAACTCTATCTAAGGCGATAATTCGATAAACGTGCGATACTCAGAACTATGCTAGTAACTCGAGTAAGTGAAAACTGCCGGAAACTGCATGTAATGCGGAAAGACTAGTTCACGCATAAACGCATAGCGTCTACTTTCTACTGCCAGTGATTTTGATATTCAATTAAATAGGACAGGTTTCATTGATTATGAATTTAAGAATTATGTAAATGGCAGGACTAAATTAAAAAAAAAATCTACAAAACTATAACAACGGCATAAATTAAATCCAGCAGGTTTCCACCACACAGCCACACCACAAGAAAATCGTCTGTGGATCAATCTTTGCCGAAAACCATAATTAAAAAAATACTTCAAGCAAATACCTAGCAAAAAATTGAGGTTTTTACAATCTTTTAGCTTTAGTTTTTACGCCTTTTCCTCATTGCTGAGGGTTATTTATAAGAAACAATTTAATGTCAGATATTGTTTTTATACAGGACTCTAAACCCTAATATAATAATAAAAGTTACACAATCGATATTGGCATACATTTTGTTTATTACTGAAGTTATGTCGTAACAATAACAACGCTTCTAGGCCGTTTTTGGATGACGTTAGTACCATTGGCAGACTAGACGGCAACGAAATTGGGCCGATATTCAAAAAGTTTTACCCCCACTTTGCTACAGGACCACTAAAAATCTAAACTACGATTAGATGTAGTACTCACGAATATACAGGTCAAGTTATATTGGATATTATTTCAAACGCTATTTTCGGAGTTAAACGGGACCTTATTGTTGATGGCACTTACGTCGCGCGTCGTCGCATTGGTATCGAAGTAACGTTCATAATGTCATAAGCGCCTTCAACAACAAGGTGCAATAAACGTCACATTTTCTTTTTTTATAAATAGATAAAGCTGAATATATTGGTCTGATTGATGTGTCTGCACGCCATGTATAAATAGATGGATGAGAATAGAATGACCTTACCTCTATTGGCAGGTTAACTATCGTCTGATACCAGTTTAATTGGGACTATTACGAGTGTGTGGAAAAAACAGACATATAATATAAGTAGACATGTCTCGTTTCGATTTGCTTTCAACTAATCATAGCATTTGTTCGAGAATATTTAGCTTTGATTGGTACCTTTAGTCAGCAGTAAGTAGGTTCATCTAGATTTTATTGAGGTTATCAATATGACAAGAAAACCTCTTTAGTGACATTTAGATGTTTTAAAAACAAACAACAGTAAAATGTCTGTAACTACTCGCCTTTACTATTTATAAACCACATAAAACTATTTGTTTACTTACAAATTAAAATTAAGGAAAAACTTGTGTTGTATCATTGCCTAAAGTTGAAATTCTAAAATAAACATTAACGTATCCTTTTCAAAGTAGGCTTTGACGCATCAGCCAAACAACTAGAAAGAAATGGGAACGGAAAAGGTGAATCATTTCATGCATGGTTTCATAACTCATAATCCGAGCACACAACATTAAAATACCTACTTAATTATTTACGGCAGTTGTAATAAAACTAAAGCAAATATTTTGTATTTTTTGTTCTTAAAACACATTTCTCGCAACGCAATGGAGGAAAGGAATGTAAGATATTTTAGTAAATTAAATGACTGTCTCCTTGGAAAGCCTTGGCAAGCTCTCATACCATGTACAAGGAACCTTTACACCTATAATATTCATACAGATGTAGTGCATAATAATTTTCCATCGTATTTTTTCAGAAAGTTCGTTTTTATCGTGCCCTATCAGCTTCTATCCATCTACTGAAGCTAATTGAAACCACGATAAAAACGATCTTTTCCGAAAAAATACGATAAAAAATATTGTATTGATTACAAATTAAACACTTCGTATTTCACATTGGTACTTTTAATCATTTATATCATACCTATGCGGATTCCGCACACGTGTGTGTAAAAAAATTCCACACGGGCAGATTATGGTCTATAGACAACAGAATCCCACTATGATCTTACCTGAATTTCGCTAAGAGCGTACTGCGCTAAAGTAGAGTATATACTGCACACATAATGATACGATTGCACTAAGATAACGATTAGAGCACTGACGTAATACATGTTAATTAATGCTAGCAGACATCGCCAACCATCGGTTCAGCGCAAAGTGATATAATTTCATAGGTATCGACAACCATTGGTGACGATTAGCGTGAAGACATAATTATAATTATACAAATGACAGCATGCCATGCCAACTGCTTAGAGTACGAGAGCTAAAGTGCTAGAGAAATACGATTATAACTCCTATTACAATGGAGTTAGAAACCTTTGTAGTAAGTTGGTTTAGATGTATAACTGATATGATTAACGTCTAGTGAAATCGTGATCAATTTGTTAATGTGGTCTACCTTTGCCGTGCGGTTTATCACATATGTCTATTAACACTTGTTATAAGTTATGTGGCAGGTATTATAAAGTTTTTATTAGGGTCATATTGTATCTGTGCTACCAAAAAAAAGTTTTAGTCTTAAATTTGACCTTATCCTTAACGTCATGTTTTACACATTTAGATACACATACATGGTTGTATGTATAAGAAAGGAAGCAGATTAAGTTAATATAGCCTATAAAACTTAGTATTCACCTACAATAAGATTATAATTTTTTTTTCGTGTCACATAACGAATATTATTTACAAAATATACCTACACTTTACAAAAATTTACACGAACATCCCGCTCCCTGCGGCTCCCGGCAGTCCCGGCACGAAGGTGCCCATAACACTTGCGGCATTACCACGTTGGATTATTATGGACAGCCTTTTGTACCAGGAACGACTCGGAGCGAATAAATAAACTTTCCTGTAAAACTTTTTTTTACTTTCTAACAAATTGAATTATCTTCTTCTTCTTAATATTGGCTTAAGAGTCGCCAGGACGCTCGCGTTCCCATACAAACGTAGTTCAGCTCTCATTTTAAAATGACATACTGTAAAACCACGAAATTTGGCATGGGCATTCTAGTAGTAAAGATCTATGTCGGTAATTCATTTTCGTTGCAAAAAAATTTAATACGAAGAAAATACAGCCAGATGCAGATTTAGATACAAAACTTATTTTTGCTATATTTTCTTTGTATTGCAATTTTAGCAACGAAAACGAATTACCGACTTAGATCTGTACTACTAGAATGCCCATGCCAAATTTCGTGGTTCCAATTCCAAAGCATGTTGTTTTAAAATGAGAGCTGAACTACGTTTGTATGCGGACGCGAGTTCACGCGAGCGTCCTGGCGACTCTTAAGTATAAACATCTTAACTATGACTTAAGCATCAATCAAAATATCAATAAACAGACTTACAACACGATTACGCGTGTTTTAATACTTTCATTACACACAATCACTACTTTAATTTATTAACATCTGTAATCAAATGTAATGTTATCAAGTTTTCCGATCTCATAATCCTCTGGCTGCTGGCATATAAGCTTTTATTACTATGGGTTTAAAGACTACTTTCAATTACATGAGATATAATTTGAATATCGATATTAGAGATATTATAAATGTGAAAGTTTATGAGTATGGACGTTTGTTTGTACGCAAAAGTAAAAAAATTGCAGATTTGTTACTATAAATTTCTATTGAAGACATAGTTTTTTCTGTGTATTTTTTAAGTTTGACTTCATGTCTTTTTAGGGTTCCGTAGCCAAAATGGCAAAAACGGAACCCTTATAGTTTCGCCATGTCCGTCCGTCCGTCCGTCCGTCCGTCCGTCCGTCCGCGGTCTAGCTCAGTGACCGTTAGCACTAGAAAGCTGAAATTTGGTTTGAATATGTGCATTAACCAAGCCGACAAAACGGTAGAATAAAAACGCGAAAAATATATTTTGTTAGGGTACCTCCCGTACACGTGAAGTGGGAGGCGAATTTTTTTTTCGTTTTAACCAAGTTGTGTGGGGTATCGTTGGATAGGTCTTTTAAAAAGAATTAGGGTCTTATAAAACAGTTTTTGGATAAAACTAATACTTTCGGAAATAATAGCTCCGAAAGTTTAAAACAGGGCGTCCCCCCCCATCTAACTTTTGAATCGTGGGTCCTAAAATTTTGAAAAAATTCATAAAACTGAGGCTTAATGAGTACCTTCAATGAAAACTATATTGAAATAAATCGGTTGAGCCATTTTTGAGTTATCATTCAAAAACCCATAGTGAAAGGACGTAAGTAAAAATGACATAAGCGCCGCCAAATTTCCCGTAAAAAACGACCTTTTGAAATAATGGTCTCAGTTTACGGAACCCTACACTGAGCATGGCCCGACATGCTCTTGGCCGGTTTTTATTAACTTACTTGGGCAAGACATGATAAAAACGGGGATCTTCTGTTGCTGTAAATTTATACTTACTAAGTAGGACACCCCCACTTTTGAGTATATTGTCTAAAATTTAAACGAAGATAAATAATTTATATTTTTCATTTTCATGACTGCTTCAAACCGATTAAATTATGTATCCAATAAAGTCTTCGGAGACAAAACCGCGAGCAAAGTCTAGTTTGTAAAGTTGATTACAAGTCGATATATCGTTATTAGGTCGATCGATCAAGTTGCCGACCCCTGCACTTTCACTGGCAGATTGATGAGCGCTCACTTGTTTTGCGTCTGCGCCGGCGCAAATTGTTTCCGTTGATTGTACGCATGCGCTACCGAATTATGTAATGAAGAGGTGTAGATGTTATGTTGCTTTCGGTAGAATGTGTAACAACCATACTTAAGTACATTTTACAGTGTAGGTATAAAATTTACACACGTTTTTCATTTTACGGTTCGGTTTAAGGCTATGTCGACCGTCCAGAGGCGCCCTCATTTAGGAATTAGTAGGACTACGACTTAACATGAGGGATTATACAGAAATTGATTAGTTTATTAGGAAATACAATCCCCCCAATTAGTGCGCCACTGGACACGCAGTCGACGGTCGACTCAGTCTTAGTACTTTTTCCATGAAAAAAGATAAAAGATATTTATTCTTCAATTTAGGCACATTACAATGCACTTATAAACGTCAGAGAGAAAAAGAAACTACCACCGGTTCTAACCCTACACCTCTGACCCGAGGAGTATTACTTATTACCGGCAAGAAACTCGGCGGGACTTATTTTTTCAAAACAGTAATACTAAATGAAATGAAATGTTCAATGTAAAGTGTAGCAAACCCTAAATGGCTCAAAAATTGTAGTCCGGGGCCGTATACATTCACAATATTTCATGATCTATGGTCATTACACATCATCCGTGGGGTGCCCGGCCTTAGACTTGTCCCCCACCATATCGTCCCGTGGTTGCAGTAGGAGTCTGCTAAGGGAATATACCGGGAGATGGGCAGCAGCATCTTCCGAAAGCCTACAAACAATAAACAAAAAAAAACTGCGCGCGCCAACCCGCCTGCCAAGCGTGGCGCGTATGGCAAACCCCCCCTTAAAGGGGAAGCCTATGTTCAGCAGTGGACGTCTTATGGCTGAGATGATGATAATGATGGTAATTACACTGTAACTAGATACATATAAGTAAACCGTATCAAGTTTGCATGTTACGTAAAGTGATAAATGATGATTCTCTATGGTTTGTGGGTGTGGTTACTTTTTGTGAATAGCATAAAAAGCATGATGAAAGAATGATTTGTTGGTTAAGGCCATGCTATTTAATATGGATGGGTTATATTCTAACCAAATGTGCACAAAAAATACTTTCAAAATTATTTCAAAACCTAGCAATGATTCTGTTATATTTATGTATTTTGACAATTCGCTGTGTGGTCAATCTCTTTTTTTCCTTTTTTATAAATAGGTTGTATTCCTTGCTTATATGAAATGTAACTGGCTGATTCACTATTTTGACAGCAGACAGGGGATTTGCAGTTTCATTTCTTGTCACATTGAGCACTGCGATCGTTCTCGTTACCCCCACCATGCACTTCGCACATAGCGAATACAAAGAAAATACAGCCAGTTACAGATTTACATACAAAACTTATTTTTGCTATATTTTCTTTGTATTACAATTTTTAGCAACGAAAACGAATGTCCGACCTAGATCTGTACTACTAGAATGCCCATGCCAAAATTCATGGTTCTAAAGAATATCGTTTTAAAATGAGAGCCGAACTACGTTTGTATGTGAACGCGAGTTCACGCGAGCGTCCTGGCGACTCTTAATTAAAATACACAAAATGAAAAAAAAACATTCGCTGTTTTTATTTGTTTAATAAGGAAATTCGTCTAACCGTATTATTTGTCTTTTTTCAGGTAAATTGGTTTTCTACAAAAAACGTGAGCAAAAACCCGTTCAAGGTAACAAACATCAATTAGACATAAAATCGAATTTAAATAATTAAGCTTAATCGAAGAAGATTTTTAATCGAATTTTGATAACCATAAGTAAAGTAAGTACCTACTTACCTATTTAATTTAAGGAGCAAAAAAACACCATTATGTAATGTTCTACCTGTCAGATTTGACTTGTCATATCTGTCTGAAAAATATGTCAATGAATGACGTGATTTAGGCACAGTACTGACGGACATAGTACCTACATACTTAATAGTAGGTAGATGTAGGTTATGGTCTATGCGTGTTAAATTTAAGTAAAATAGTTAGAAGTCGCCAAGAAAAAATAGAACCTACAATATTTAAGTAAATAAAACTATCATTGCAATATGATTCGTGTCCCTCCATCTCTCAAAAATCTCAAAATACTGGTCATGATTTTATTTTTTACATCAACAAACATTACAAGACACCCAAATATTGTGTTTACACATTATGCCCATTTATATTTATATTTATATAAGCTTTATTTATTCAGTGACTTGACATATTACAAAGTTTGTTTTAATATTTATTTCACTGATCCCTGTTGGGTAAAAGCCTCCTCGAGTCCCTTCCATTGCTCTCTATTGGCAGCTGTTCTCATCCAGTTCTTTCCTGCCTTTTCCACTATATCGTCGGCCCAGCGTTTTTGTGGTCTTCCCTCTTTTCTTCTTCCTGCTGGTCCTGCCCATTCTGTTACGAGCTTTGTCCACCTTCCGTCTGTATATCTGGACACGTGGCCAGACCATTGCCATTTTAGACGTAGAGTATGTTTTAGTGCGTCCATAATCTTGGTCCTCTTCCTGATCTCTTCATTTCTGACTTTTTGTATTCGCCTTAGTTTTAATATACTCCTTTCCATAGCATGCTGACATGTGGAAATTTTGTTCTTAATCGTGCTTGTATATATCCATGTTTGACATCCATATGTCAGGCTAGGTAATATACAGGTGTCCATTATTATCTTTTTTAACTTTGGCTGATAGTTTCCTTTTAGTACTTCTTTCTGAGACCAGTATTTTCTCCATGTGCAGTTGATCCGCCTGTCCACTTCTTCTTCATTATGTTTTTTACTGAAGGAGACTTGTTTGCCGAGATAGATATATTCATTTACATATTCTATTTGGTTTCCATCCACTTGTATTTCTTTAGCTTGAGCATTTGTCATTACTTTAGTTTTATTTGTGTTAATGTGTAAGCCGACGCGCTTGCTCTCACTTGCTAAGGTTTGCATCATTTGTCCCAGTTTCTTGGCTGTCTCTGCG
The DNA here is from genome assembly GCA_911728535.1 of Pammene fasciana. Taxonomy (NCBI): domain Eukaryota; kingdom Metazoa; phylum Arthropoda; class Insecta; order Lepidoptera; family Tortricidae; genus Pammene; species Pammene fasciana. Next base: position 11,864,065 of record OU452292.1, read on the forward strand.
AAAATGACAATGTCGTCTGCAAACCTTAGATGGCTTAGATATCTGCCACATATCCAAAGTCCTTGCTTGTTCCAGTTTAGTTTTTTGAATATATCTTCCAGTACAGATATAAAAAGTTTCGGAGATAAGGGGTCTCCCTGTCGTACACCTTTCCTTATGGGTATTTCTTCTCCAGTTATTTCCAGCCTTACTCTACTGACACTCTGATTGTAAACATTTCTGATGATGTTTATATAGGTTTTGTTTACTTGGCAGGATTTCAGTGCTTTCCAGATCGAGCCATGTGTAATGCTGTCGAAGGCTTTTTTGTAGTCGACAAATCCTACATAAAGTGGTTGATTAAATTCGTTATACTTTTCAAAAATTTGTTCTATTGTATGGATGTGATCTGTAGTAGAATACCCAGCACGAAATCCTGCTTGTTCGACTGGCTGGTTGTTGTCGATTTTGGGCGTTATGCGGCTGAGCAATATAGACATGAAAAGTTTGTACATGCTGGAGAGTAGGCTGATCGGCCTATAATTACCAATGTCTAGTGGATCTCCTTTCTTATAAAGTAAGACTATATCTGAAATACACCATTGTTTGGGTACTTGTTCTGTTCTGATTATCATATTAAAAAGTCGTGTCATGTAAGTAAGCAACAGAGGTGCACCTATTTTTAATGCTTCGTTGCTGATGTTGTCTGGTCCGGGACTTTTCTCAGTTTTCAATTTTTTGATATGTGTAAGTATTATGCCCATTAGGTCTGATTATCAAATTACCGTAAAACGGCACCTTCGCTTTACCAGACACCAGTAAATAATAATGACTGTCAATCTGTATTGAAAGTCCCGTCGCTATTGTTTAGGTGGGTCCAGTATGCACCACTTAGATAGGTCTCTGGTACATATGTTTTGTGTAGGTCACTAACCTCTCTCTAGTAAGATACAATTGTTATTAAGATGAGATTATGGTGTTTCAAGAGCTCCCCTACAGGATAGTCATAAAAAATGCGCATTAAGTCCTTTGTAAATAAAAGTTATGAATTTTGTATGTACATGTAAGAAATTAAGACTTAGGGCCTTATCACACTTCAGCGATTCGAAAGCGATGTCTATAGAAAAATCGTACGCAGCGAACTCGCGACGTGTTCGCTCCCATACAAAACTCGCTCGCAAATCGCAAGTGTGATAATGCTCTTAGTTTGTTGAGGTTCAGACTGTTCAGAGGCAAACCGGGTTCGAATCCTGGTAAGGGTATTTATTTGTGTGTTTATCACGAATATTTGTTCCTGAGTTAAGAGTGTTTTCTATGTATCTAAGTATATATTTATCTATAAAAGTAGGTATATCATCGCCCAGTACCCATAGTACAAGCTATTCTTACTTTGGGACTAGGTTGATTTATGTAAGATTATCCCCAAATATTTATTTTATATATTGATTTAAACGTGGTCCTTCGAGACGGATTTGTGCGCCAAAAGTCCACGCGTCAGTTTCTGTTGCAACTAATAAGGCCGTGGTCTCCTATTTTATGCTATACGCGACGTCTGACGTCAGCGTCAACGTTCCTATACAAAAAAGACGCCAACACCGACGTCTGAAACAGACCACAACTGTATATCTCTATAGTATCAGTATAGCATCGTGAGATCGTAACGCAGACGCTGTAAGCGGCCGATGGCGTTTATAGGAGACCACGGCCTAAGTCTTTGTTATTTACTAGTCTCTGGAATTACACAAGTTTTGTAATATGCCTCAGTTTGTCGTATCAGTGTCAGTATAATGCGATATTTCTCGTCCCATATTCGATTACAATGAGACACATACGAAATTTGATTGTGTAGAGTTACAGCAATGTCACGAGTACCTATCGATTTCAGTAATATTTCCTTTTTAATAAAATATGAATCATAAATAAAGTTTGGTAAAAGTCATCGAAATGACGAAATCGATATAGGTATTTATAATCGGCTGATAAAAATTATATAATAAAACTTTCCGAAATCAAAAGAAGGTAACAATGTAATAATAATTGGTGCTCAATTTTTGTTTCAACAAATGTTTGAGTTTTTTGGTGTTTTAGGACAAATACACAAATTATAATAATAACTGTTAAATTTGTTGAGATTTATATAGTCTATGTCTACCTTTGTATACCTATGTGTACTTATTTATATTGTCACTTCAACAATTAAAAATAAATAAAATAAATAAAGGATATAAAATAAAAAAAATATTATCATCATACATGACATGTAATTAATTGTTTTTTTTTTCTCCGTATCTATTAACTTTACAAACCTCAGATTCGGGTGTGCTAATATGTAATGTGTAAAATGGTGCGGAACTGTCAGACCGGATTTGCCACTTGCACTTGACCGGTTTTCAATTGACTTTTTTTTAATGATTGTTCCTAAAACGGAAGACTTTCTGAGCAAATGTCTCGAGCGAAAATTATATTGTAAATATCACAATGCCCTATCTTGATCCTTGGGTCAAAGTTGATTATCGTACACATACGATTATTGTTCGAACACAATAGTCGATTATGAAATCGATTCGATTATATCGATTCGGTGCGTGATTGTCCGGACCCCGGGTTATCATCACGTTTTCTCTCGATTAGTGAAATAAAGTTCTATACAATTATTTCGAATCTTGGACACGATTCGATTGTGTTTTCGATTGCGATTGTCGCAACTGATGCGGTCCATTTAGGATCGAATGGTAATGATAAAGTAAAATATTTGCACGGTAGTTGATAAATTATTTTATCATATCATCGCCCTAGATAGACTATTCAAATTTGCATCGAAATATTATCCTATGTAATTTTAATGGTATAAATCTGTTTAAATTTCAAACAATAAAATAAAGATACTATTGTGTCGCGGTCATCCCACACACATATACTCTAGTGTTGCATAAAAAACATAAGTAAGTAAGCGTAATAGTTTAAAGTAGAATTCATAAGTAGGTAAGCAACAGTGGTGGCGCGTCCATAGAACACAATTCCCGTCGACTTGTCTAATTTTCAGGCACCTGAGCAGTTTTCCTGCAGGTCATGAAGACATTTTAAGCCAAAATAAGCTCCAGCTTGTCTAAGATAAATTTTGACCCACTTCCACTGATGGTAGGCATATTCCCTTACACAACAAATAGAAAATCTATTTTAACTATAAAACTTTCGTGAGACCCTATTAAAAATATTTTTTTTTAATAAATAGGAAATCAACTCAAAAAATGAATTGTATGGAATCGAATTCCGTGAGCGCTACGATAAAGGTCTGGTTTTGAGTAAATTTTAAATAGACCTTTTTATTTACAATACTAGTGATGTCATAGTACTCAATATAACTCTTATTTGTTACGTTAAGCAACTAACAACACTTTGTGAAACTTAGTTCTATCTGAAATTCCTAGTTAAAACTACTTTTAATAACCAAGGTATTTAGGAATACCTTCATTTAACTGGGGTCACTGGGGAAAACGTCTTATTTAAAATGGCTTAACGTTATACATAGATAGTATAAATACATATGTAAAATGTTATACAGATAGGTATTTATTGTTAGGCTAGTTACGTATTCTCTGACATTCAAAGGTCACCCACGTCTTTTTATGCTTCGAACGATGAAATAAAATTTAACACACTATAAAGACATCAAAAGCTGTGGAATGGCGTTTGTTACGCAACTCTTATAATTTTATGTATCTTTTATTTTACGCATATGCTTTTATGCTGAGTTCTGGGTGGTGTTCTGCCTCGTACATAACAATAGTAATGGCTATTGGATAAACAGTTTGATTTTAGAATCTATTTCGTAAGATTACGGTGAATAATTGAATGACTCTTCCAATGGTTGTTACGACATTTATACAGAGATCTGGGTGGTATTCCAATCCATGGAAAGCATTTTAGTACCTTTTTACGGCGTTGGATTATAGGTACAGTACAGGTACAGTTGCCCTTTCAAGATGTTATGTAAATTGAATTCCTATTTACCGTTTTTTAACTGACTTCAATTTTTCGAAGTTTTCAATTCGTCGGGATCTTTGTTGTTGTTACTATTTATTTTATATATGTTCAGTTCACCGATTATTCGAAGACTTGATTTGATGTTTTTTTTTTATTGACAGTTGGTCCCATGATGATGGGATCCTGGAGAAATCGAGGGAACCCTTCAAATAGTAAGAGCACACCCAGGACAGATACAACTATTAAACACAGCATTGTGACTTTATTTTGGAAAGGACATGGCATTTTGCCATAATGCCGCTTATAATACCGTGTTTTGGCCAGAGATATCTCCACATTTTAACTATTACTAAGCAGAACAAAATTGTAATCCCGTCCTCTCTTCATCAAGCTATCTGTATAAGTAGCCCAATAAAATTAGGTTTTTTCGAAGAACTAATTGCCCAGCAGACTGGAAATCGTTTTAATACCTGCATGTGGTCCTAAAGGCATGTCATCCGAGTTTGCACCGTTCCAGCAGGTGTGCATAACTTTTGTGCGAATTTTTTGCTCTTCGTCAGTTTTTTTCTTCTAGCTCAAAAACGGTACGTCCGATGGAAAATGTCATACTTTAATATTAAAGAGTATCTAGTTAATGTAATAAAAAAATACGGAAGTTTTTAATTTTAAAAATATTTATAAATACTTCCGATTGAATCAACATTCGTTCTTATAAACCCGGTCTTCCTGATCAATTTAATCCTAATTTTAAAGTACTTTGTTCATCCCGCAGCAATTATCAATGATTGCCATACATTATCGGCAGTGGTTACTTGGCTGCTCTAATTAGGTGCAGGGAAGTAAGTAGGTACTAAGGCTTCCTATTATTTTCAACACGGAAAGCTTTCGTGTTAAATTGCATGCAATTTAGAATTTTATTCCGTAGACTGTATGGTTTAATATGCGAATGTAAGTGTTTAATGTTGGTTGCAATGGTTTTTGTTGTTAGAAGTGAATTGATTTTTTTATCTAATTTATGATTCGATTGAGTCTTGTTTAAAATAAGTTACAATGGCAAATGCTCTATAGGTAAGTATTAGAGGGTTTTACAGTGCCACCAAAAAGAGTAGAAATTAAAAAGTGGCAACATCGTAGTGTCGTCCCGTTTATTTTAGATTGATTTGAAAGGGACGACACTACGATGTTGCCACTTTTCAATTTCTACTCTTTTTGGTGGCACTGTAGTGCAATGTAGTTAAGTTTTATTACATAAGTAATTTACAATATACTGTTTTTACGAAGTCCACTTAGTCATAGTGAAGCTTCGATGTCGATAAAAAACGAAAAACGTTGCGTTGTTTTTCAATGCCACATAATATATTTTAAATTTTAGTTCAATCATGCGATTATTCATTCTACATAAAAAAAAAAAAATGATTTATTCATTAACTTAAAAACTTTTACAGAAATTCAGGTTGGCGTCTCTTTTTAAGTATACAAGATACCTGTGTCATATATTATCGCAAACATCGAACAGCAAACGAATACCTCACTTTATTGATATAAAAGTATTCATTAATATAATAATAGAAAATCTGTTGACCCAACTTATCGTAGTTCAATATCTTTTGACAACGCGACGCGATAAAATACGATGACAAAAGATCTCACGCGCGACAGCTGCATGGTAATGAGATGACATATTGTTTTTAAATGACGGGTTGTCTCACACTTTCTTTTAATGAGGCAATTAGAGATTTTGGACTTTGGTAAGTGAAAATATTTAAGTATTATTCTTAGATTACACGTTTTATTTACAAGACTTTCAATTCTACTATGTAAACAACAAGCGATAGTATAGTACCTAAGTTACATTTTATACTTCGCATTAAAAATAAGGTACCGTGATCTCGTTTCTTTCTAAAACAAATATTGGGCATTATCTATGAAAAGTGACCTTTTTGTCGATGGCGCTTAAGTCGCGCGGTGTCACCATCGACAATAAGGTCCCTTTTCATAGATAACGTCACAATTATAGGACAATAGAAAAGGGTAGTGTTTGGTGCTTGGTATGTAGGTATTCTGGGTCTCTACAAATCACATGCTTGCCCCGAATATTTTACCATCACGTATTTTTTAAGTTCTTGTTTTCAATACAGTATTTTTTATTGTTCTCTGTTTCTATTAATATTTAGTTTTTAGCTTAGTTTATATTTAATATGAGTCTTTTTTATGGACATTTATGTGATTGTATTAATGATAGTTCTAATGCCTAGTTCATTAAATGAATTTTTCCATATAAAAAAGTTCTAAGCTGTAAGAACTTTTGAACACTTCGCCTGCCTACATCTGGTAACTAATTACCGTTTACCGTTGGCGAATATATAAATGTATTGTTTCTTTAAAAATACGTATTTATTCAAGTTTAATTAATTTCATTATCGATAAGTATATTTTAAAATAAAAACAATTCAGGGCGACTTTAGGAAATTTTGGGGCTACATTCATAGATTACAAACGATCATAATCAGCAGCATTAAATTTATTTGATGTCTTTTGGTAAACGGCAAAAATTAAGGCGTAAAATCAGTAATTTGACGTATAAATTGATTTTTCAAAGTCGCGCCTGCATTTTAAACCCAACCCGTTTTACTAATAATATTGTTTGGTTTATTATCACTAATAATCACAGATTGTCCACAAATGTAACAAATCACCGCAAAATAACCTTTTATACACGTTAACTGCGGCGTTAACCCTGGCAATGCCGCATTAGGACTATAATGGCCTACAACGGTGCAACGACTATTCCGACCATAATCGCTTATTTGGATTTTCTCATACTAATCCAAGTTTGTTACGATCGCTTTAAAATAGCTCAACCTTCACTTTGTTTCTATTTCTTTTTTATACTACGTCAGTGGCAAACAGGCATACAGCCTGACTGGTAAGCAGCTAACGTAGCCTATGGACGCCTGCAACTCCAGAGGTGTCACATGAGCGTTGCCGACCCTATATAAATCTGTAGGTCCACTCCTTTTTTGGAGAACCCCTTAATAGGGACTGTAGTCCTTTGGGAAAACCTCGGCAGGGAGTTCATTCCATGATCGTTATTTAGGATTGGGATTTAGCGGTTCTAATTTAGAACTTACTCGTCGCTACCTATACAAATGAGTACCTAATGAATGTACAAAAGTGTAAACATAGGTATCTTTGACGTCGACGGTATACATAATGAAAATGGTAATAATTACTTACCTATATAGATAGATACATACATTTTATAATAGCATACAAAATACAAATAATAATGCGCAATTTACGATTCGATGATGCAAGGATGCAGCCTGTCCAATAGAATAGAATCGCAATAAAACAAATGATTCATTTTGCATTGTTTATGGTCGGGCACATCGTCAAGGACGCGATGACAAATACGCAAAGCATTGTTAGTAATTATATTATCGTCTGTCTGAAGATAGTAGTTGTAATGACTTAAGTAGAATTTGAGGAATGATCAAGACTATCCTAGTACAAGTAACGTATTTAAATGTTCAGCTTGTATGATGGTAAATGAAACTCAGCAGCACTTCTTAACATTAAGACATGACTCTAATAGTAAGTGACTCAAACATTTATACAGTACTATTACACGTCAGATATTATGGATAAGAGAGAAAAAAATCAAACTACACCGGTTCTAACCCTACACCTCTGACCCGAGAATAATTACTTTATGCCCGGTAAGAAACTCGGCGGGACTTATTTTTTCAAAACAACAGTACATACAACTTTAAATTACATATAAATGCGAGGTTCTATAAGAAAACATATCAAACCAGTTTAACCTAACAAAAAAAAGAATGTTTAAGAGTCGAAATCTGACTATTTGAAAAACGAAGTACACAAAAGTTTGATATACTTTCTTACCTGAACTGTATTCTCTACTTAAATTTCCAAATTACAAAAATCCATCAGCAGTTAGAAATAGGGCATCCAATCCCGCAGCCTTTAGTCAATCTCGGTATTTGCGGGACCATGCATTTTCAATCCCGCGGGATCTCGGTATTTTGCGGGATCCCGCATAAGAATCATACCTTCGTAGGTAAAAGTATAAAAACATTCAAATAACTCTCATTTTATACTCTTTTGAATAGAGATTAACCAACGTACTCTTTTTATTGTTTAGACTAGCAATGTACAAGTTGCAGAATATTCTCAAAAAATTAGTAACATTCTCGGAAATATCACACGGGAATTTAAATTAAATTTCCATTGAGAACATTCCGTATGGGAATTATCAAAAAAATGTATTGTAAGCATTATTTTTATAAACACGTAAGTAGACAGTCAGTTAAAATAATGGATAAAGGCGGTGTCCAGCGACTTCCTGAATATTTTTTATTGTTCGTAAAATTTTAATTCTGAGAACATCCCATCTGGAAAATTACGCAACATTGGAAACTTCTCCTTGGTGCATTGCTAGTTTAGACCGGGCAAAAGCTCTCTCTTTCCCGCCATTTGGATCTGTCTCACGCATACTTCCGCTACGCTTCACAATATCATGTAGGATCCAGTCTGTGGAAAGATTAATACAAGCCAGATTAATACCAGTATTAATACAAGATTTGTAAGCCAAGACATTCTCCTTCCTCTGGGATCTCTTCCTGCTTAAATTTTTCCCTGCATGATTCGCTGCAATTCGTTCTTTGAACTTCTCATCATTTATGTGGCCGAAAGACTCAAGTAGCCTTTTCTTTTTTGTGTTTACGACTACCGACTTTATTGTGGATACGAATACCGAAACGTCTACACTTTAAAGAAAATTAGAGATTGCGCTTCATTATCATCGTCTTCATGGACCAGAAGTTCTTCTAGGCATTTACGATACGATGATCGATTGCCTGTTTTCGAAGGCTGTTACTTTTTGGCCCAAGTAGATATTTTCGTCAACGTACTGTAGTTCAATCTTGTCAAATTATCCATCTACATCACCCAATATTTTACGCAGTTGGTTATCCTTTGGTCCAAGGTATTTTTATATATTGATAAATAACAAAATCATAAGAAATTATTGGAATAATAACTAAGATTAATATTTATTTTTGTTGTCAAAGTTAGACTTTACAGTCCCGCAATCCCGCGGATCCCGCGCTTGTAATCCCGCAGCGAGCGGGATCGGAAAATGGCGCGGGATCCCGCAATACCGAGATCTCGGTATTGCGGGATTGGATGCCCTAGTTAGAAACAATTCGAATTTAAATAATAATCATAGAAATAGTCAGTGATTTTGCTATAGGTACAATAAAAAACTTATTCCAGACATATCAATAACTGAATTTATTAATATAATTTTTCGTTTTCAATTAAGTTTACTTAAAAGATCCATTTCCAACAGAAAATCTAACCATTCAACTAAGGAACTTGCTTAGAATAGACAATTAGTGGTCAGAGAACGGTAGAATGACAACCGACACCGTTTTGTACGTGACTTGGGACAGGTGAAGGGTTAATCGTAGCTTAGTATGCCACTGGGCTAATTGGCTTGTCTATGGGACGTTTACTTTTTAATTGAGTGACATTGTTGTTTGTTAAGTGTCCTTGAATATATTTAGCTAAAACTTAAAGGAGCCACTAATAATAAACGAATTTATTCATAAATAACATTACAATAGAAAATTAATAAATAACTATAAACTAAAAGCTACCTACAAATAAAATACGTACTCCAAATCACTGCCAATGGGCAGGGTGCCCAGAAGGCTAGCCGCATTGCCACGTTGTATAGCGATACTAATACGCTGGGCAAAGTATTGGCCAGCCCTCTGGTCACCCGTAGTTTCAATTAAGCGCGCCGCTAAGTCTTTGTAGATGCGGCGTGCGCTCGGCCCCCATGGCCCCAATGTTTCGACCCCAAACGCCTCAAATATGTAGCCACTGCCGAGGGCGGCGTATTTGCGGCGTTTGAGGTCTTCCGCTACAGAAGCGGCATTGCCAGCATTTTTGCTGGTACCTGGAAGATGGGACGGCGCCAGGGTATCTACACATGTAGCATCCCAGACAAGGGGCCGCCCTATCCTCCAAGGCACCAATGACATCCCGTCGGGCCTCTTGCCGTCGTCTCTCGAAAGACCAATAGGCTCTAAGACGGCTGGCATTTTGACGCTGACAAAGGCCCTCCGGATGACATCGTTAATACTGGCATGGCGAGAAATACGCCCGGCGCTTCTGTAGCAGGACAGCCCATGATGGCCGAGACTGTCTACTATGGTACCGCATTGGCAGCGATGTGGAGCATTGGTTGGTGTCCCTATCCGCAAACTGGTCGCCAAACGGAAGGTTGTGTTGTCCAGGAGAGTACCTATGGAAGGTGATGGTAGGGTTTGTAACCACAGACCTGACTCCCACTCCGCTGTTGCAAGGAGACGAGCTCGATCTGCCGAACTAGTTGACGTATTAAGAAGATTGTTCCGTACTAGTCGACAGAGCGGCTCGTCCCACTGCCTCTGTGAGCAGGGGTTGGCAGGCAGATCTGTGTTGGGACAGGTTAATGTCCAGACATTTTTGGCCTCGGTACAGTGTGCAGCCTCCAGGATGCCGAGAGAAGGGGTTAGTATATTTCCGATCAGGTTCCCGGCGCTGTGTACCGATGACAAAAATGCAGGCAACGAAACACTAGAAATTTTCCGTATACCCAGGCCGCCATGCCTTATAGGCAGGCTAGCCTGGGTCCAGGATCTATCATCGAGATGTATGTTAAGAATCAATTCCAAAGTTTCTTCCAATAAACTGTCAAGTTTTAAAAGCAGGTTAGGGTGTTTCCAAAGGTGGCTGCCTCGAAGAACGTAGGTAAATTTGGGTACAAACAGACAATGCCGAATGATAGTAAAAGCTGTGTGCATATTAATTTTAACAAGCGGTCAGAAACGGATCTAAAATTTTGAATTTTGTCGTTCACGTAATTTTCAAAAGAGTGATCTAAAATTGGGCACCCAAGGAGGTGAAGCAGGTTTTCATTTACTTACATTAGGAGCCACTTGTATTTATATACTTTAAATTAGCAAATTACTTTGTTTGGTTTAATTAAATTATATTCTAACAAAGTTGACCTCGAAGTATACAACAAATGTCTACATGTTTAGTCTGTATGTAGTCAAAACAAGTTTCAAAAAAGAATAGAATGGAATATTCTTCTGAAGGAGGTAAACTTCGGTAGCGTGGTTGTTAGAGCGGAAAACAGTTCCTGATGCATTTACGTTTTGTTTTTTCCCTGATATCAAGAAACGTTAAGTATTACGTTTACAGAGGAGTAAAAAAAATCCATTAAAATATCAACAAATAGTACAAATTAACTTTATTTTACTAACTAACAAAAATACTCAAATATTCAGACAGCTCCGGTATACAAAGTTTTTTGAAAATGTATATCTAAAGTGCTGTCAAATTACTCCACTCAATTAAAACTTCTATTTTAACGCCAGTCAGTTATGAAAGTGAGGTTGTATCAGATTTCAAGAACCCGATACCAATATATCAAAGGTACAATCACAAAAGCCGATCGCATTATCGCGGCACCCAAAGAAAGTGAACGATAGCAAAAAGTAATCGAAACTTTCCTTTTCAACGTATTGTGCTCGTGCCGTACGCACGGCAGCATGGAAAAACTAATCTTTGATTATCTGTGGTCGGGGAAAGATGGAATCTATTGTACTAGTTAGGTACGGGTAATATAATAGGGGTATATATGTACACATGTGCTACTTAGTACCTACCAACAGTGGTTTTAATAGTTTGCTAGCATATAACTTTATCTGCGTAACATGAATATTTGGATGATTTTCCTGATTGAAACTGGCTTACCCCGGGTAGCCAACCATGTATCAAATTTAATATAAATCGATTTAGCGATTTATACGGAAGTGAAGATGGAAGAGATAACAGACAGAGACTCTTTGGGATATGTCATATTAGTACGGATATTTGTGCTGTAAAAAATGCGAAATCCACGTTTTAGCTACAACTTTTTCACTTTGAAAAAAAATGGGAAAATGCCAAATTCACGATCATACTGCTTGAAAACCCTGAACTGCTTGATTGGCCTCATCGTCATGGTGTCTTGAAGTTTTGTAATTTTTTTAATATTTTTTTCATAACAATGGATGAAATTCTGTCAAGATTTTGCCATTCAAGCCCCCGACATGTCGGAGATGATTATTATACAAAAAAGAAACTGTAATTGAATTATTATCATTTTATTCTCTATTAACCATAAGTACATTATTACCAAAGGAATAAATCACAAATGCCTACAAGAAAACCTTTTATTTCTGATTGATTAGTGATCATCAATCACAGATCAATTACACACGTTTTAATCCCCACAACATAATTTAAATCACCTAAACAATGACAACATATCCTTGGCCAACTTATACCAATTTTGTTATTACCCGATACTGATTCCCATCAGACAATGAAGCGTTTTTGTAGCCATATCGTCCTATTGTTAACGCACCATAGACAATAATTACCCTTTACGTCTGGCAACACTGCCGATGACCGATGCGGTGAAAAGCAATCGGCCATGATTGTTTTTTGTAGTATCGAGACCATAGAATTATAATAGGTGCTTTAATGTTGGTAACGATTGGCGGAAGCTTTCTTTTATATTTTTATGTGATGGAATTTACTTGAAATGGCGTACTTTAAAGCCATTCTTCGATCATCGATTTTTGTACTTGCTACGTAACATTAGTTTTCTTAACGAAGACTGTGTTTGCGTTATTTTCTTAGAATATAAATCTAAGGCGTGTTAAATGTAAAATGACGTTCTTTTTGTTGATATTTAGTATTAACACACTGTATTTCTATTGGTTAAGTAATTTTCGTATATCATTACATTACTTAAAGTTTGTTATTTAATCAAATACAAATTTTTAAACATTGAAAAAAAATTAATGTCTTCAAAGTTTATATTATAATTGATTTAATGACAAATTATTGTTTAAGTGGAATGCACCACTTTAAAAAGAAAATAACTATCTTTACTTAAAGCGATGGTGCTACATATTGATATTAAGCACCTCTCTCTAACTCCCATAATTTTTACCATCGTTTCCTCATCCACAAAACCCACGTTATAATCATAATATACATATAATAATAGTAACAGTTTCCAGAAACCAAGTAACACCTAAATTGCGGCATTATGTAACCGTGGTCGGCCATCTTTTGTTCGTGCAAAAACATAATTTGACGTTCACAGTGTTCACACGTCGGGCGGACCACACAGCCATGATGTGTGAAACTGTGAACTTTACACTTCCTGACTATTCAAATTGCTTTAGCTGTAGGGTCTGATGGTAGTGCTAACCAGACTGAGAGATCCCTAACGACGTAACAACCCATTCTATCTACTACTACATAACTTAGACGGTGCAAAACTCAGGGCGGTTATTAGAAGTTGTAGAAATCTACCAATATATGAACCTTCAGAGGGCACATAAATTTAACTCGGACGTATGGTGGTAAGTATTTAAGATGTCGGAATCTTACTAAAGATTTCTACCTATCAATCGGACATCTTAAAAAAATCATACCATACACGGTCATCCATTAAATGGAATTTCTTCACCATCTACTTTCCCACTACTATTACCACCTAAAAGAAGAAATGCCTTTCTCTATATCCAGTGACGTGTAGCCATACGATTTAATAAATAAATTAGATCGTGATCTAAACAATGCGGGGAATGAATACTATGAATTAAAATGTGTCGCGCGAAGCCGTCTTAAACCACAACCGTCCAATAAGTTTGAGTTTAGTGAGGCTATATTTTTCCTAGGTATACATGTTCGACTAGCCTGCACTCGGTTTGACATTGGAATAAAAGCACTCACCATGTGAATTAGGGGAGAGTCGGTCTAACTTCTAACTGTTTAGCGATACATGCAGTTGGGAATGAGCTTAGTTGGAACTCGCATATTGATAACATCTCTATAATATATTCTCTATAGTTCCATTTTAACGAAGTACCTACGCAAGTCAGAACTGAAGAAGTAACATACAGGAATTTCAGTTCATTTATTTCCGTTCCGAATGTAAAAGAGCATTGAAATTTTGGAAAACCACCTTTAAAAGCTATGTGTGTATTTATAAAGACGTACCGTAACATCGGGGTACTTTGACCCAATTCAGGTTTCTTAGGTCCATATAAAAAAATGTTGGAAGTGTTTTAAACATACTCCTTGCTGTAAAGCTGGCCGGCTGAAGTGACTTATGTCTATGTATCAAAATATTATTTGTCATATGTTTTTCCCCCTCGGTCTTACTTAATTTGCTTCCTATTTTCCAATATTATAGTTGGTTTGGTATATGGGTGTATTATTTCGTATAAAATCACATATAGGTAGAAGGGTCTATTAAAAAAGGATAAAAACGTAAACGGTTAATTTGATCAACTTCCTGGCAACGTGCTATTAATCCAATTCATTTATAAAACCTGAACCAAGTAAATCCCAATGTTATCCTCCAGGGCAAAAGTACCCCGTCGTTACGGTACGTAATCATTTCGAATTCATTCGTTAGCAATAAACTGAAGAACCTGCAGTCTAGCCTAGGGGACCTTCTCAAACCTCTCAGATCCTAGAAATGAACTTTAAAGTTGTTTAAAGCTGTTACAATTCTCAACTCCCTGTTCATTGTTAAGTTCCATATATTCGCCAATCAATATATTGAATACTCGATCAATGGACTTCTCAGAGCAGAGCGACGGAAAGCAATAATTTAACACGAAGGCTGCTTCCATTGTTCCCAAACATAATAGTACATAACGGGCGATAGGCGTCGACCATCCTTACGGTACAGAATACCGCATGCTTTGCATACCCTACGGTTAAATAAATAGCAGGCTTCATAATATATATTTAACCTGTTTTAATATTTATATCAACGCTACGAATATACTAGGTATCAGAGAAATAGAAGTTCAAGGCAAAGCCTTAAGATTAAATTATTCTTGAAGATTGAAATTTAAAGTGCCGCTGAACTTCTAAATTCAGTACTTGGGATTTTGATATTCTTAGCCTTGAGCAATCCCAGAGGAAGAGTAGAAATGTTGATGAAAATGACAGGATACCTTTTCGGGTACAATTACCCGAAAAGGTATTCTGTAATTTTCATCAACATTTCTTGTACCTACTCTTTTAGTTAAATAGATACCGCGTTTTTATCGCTTGTCACCATAGCTGTCACGTTTTAACGTGACGTGACGCATGGCGTGATAGGCGATAAAATGACAAGCATGGATGCTCATCTGTTCTAAATATCGTATGCCTATGGTTTGTTTTTTTGTAGATTAGAAAAAAGTTGAAAGGCGCATTTACAGGGTTCTTTATCAGGCACGATACGGCATGATACATGTCACAAGTGTCAAAGTGCCAATGCGGCCAATAAAAAATATTTAAATATATTTGTATTTATTATAAAGCCATGCGTAGGTATTTGTAAATGTTAAATTGAATAATATTAATTATTTTACAGTATTGTAATAGTAGTCATTATTACGAAATAATTTATTCTTATCATTGTTAATGTTTTAGTCAATGTTGTACAATAAAAAACCTGGAGAAAAGGAGGTTCTAAACATATTGTTTTCGATTTATAACGTATGCGTGTGTCACTGTCAGTTTTTCAATTGTCATGTGTCTCTAACGTGATAATCAAAACGAAATTGTGTTTTTATTGCTGTTATGGATAATAATCTGCAAATTGTCATTATTTATTTACAAATGTGAACTCTTCATCATGTTAACTAATCGTTTGTTGGTGTGCTTGCAGTGTGTTTAAATTGAACATTCAAACAGAAGGTTAGAACAGGTTGGCAACTTCTGTTTCTATGTTTACTGAATTTCTAATCTCAAAAAAACGAAATATAGCAAAAAGGAAGTACACTGTGTAAGAATTTCCAAAAATCATTTGAGTGGAGTGTACTTTTCAAACAAAACCATTCTAGACTTCTTATGCGCCCATTTTAAGCTCATTTGTAACATAATTTCATTTCGTTTATCATCATTATCATATTAGGTATCCAAAATTTTATGCATTGGTTTTATTTATTCAAAAGATTCCTGCGATCTTGACAATTGGTCGTTGCTGCTTTAATATAAAATAAAATCATAAGAAATAGTATCTCCTAGTATCTTACAATATAACGGATCCTTTGTGTTTCGCTACCTCTCGATTAGGTAGTTTATCAAACTGGCCATTTCGCTTGAGTAATGTCACGGACAACAGTGTAACAAACCTGCCAATAAACAATTGCCGGCATTCCATTCGGGTTAGATCGTAAATATTCGAGTAACATCGGGAGCCGTGGGAGCGACGCCGCGAGCGCGCAATCTCACGCAACTGTGGTCATGCTATATTGTTGCACCTCGAGTTTCTGGGCTTATACCATCGTCCATATTGACAGACAATAGGTAAACCTTATTGCAACGATATAAGGTCCATATAGGGTCAATTTAGAGTTTTGCTCTATACACACAAACACAAGGCATTAGAAAACAAGGAGGAGTCCAGGGTTTAAATTAGAAGGGCCAGCATAAGAGCGCTTTATAGTAGTGCATAGTTATTACGAATTTCAAAGTCTCATTACGTTGGTTCTTTTGAAAAACCTATTCGCTTCCGTGTAACCAATAAGACTGATAGCTATGGTTCTAACAGTTTATGAGGTGTACGATAAAGGGTTTCCTTGTGCTATAGTATTAAGTATCTAAACGCATCATAAAATATTCTAAATTAATTGTATCAGTTCACTGATCTTAAATTGTAAGCAGTATTTACAATATTCAGCATTTAGCAGATATTGCTAGAATTCAGGTCCATTGTTTCTGGCCATTCTAACACAAAACATATATGATCATACACATTTCAAAATAGGTTTTGATTTTTGGCTTAGCCATCAAAAGAAAAATAAATTATTTGAAATTTGAAAAAATATAAGATAGGTACTAAGAAGAAATATTAGACAAAAGAATTTTTATACTTACTAATTTATTTCCCGTCTTTTCTTTCTCTGCAATACTTCGCATAAAACTTCGCGTTTGATGGGTGCATTGAGGACAAGTGCATTGAGAAAAAATCCGCAAATTGATATTCCTTGAATTACGTTTAAATTTTTATGTACCGTACTAACTTGCACTAGATAAAAATCGCAATAGATAACAAAATGGGTCCAATATTTACAATAATATTAGCCAAATGCTTATCTTTTACGTTTTAACTTTTAACAATAGTTTTAATCACTCGTTCACTCACTCCATTTTGCACGGGAGGTTAGTGACCGCATGCTCTAATACGTAACCGATACACTTATCCGGATGTGGTGTGGTAATCACGTAATTACTATAAGATCATCGATAAAAGCTCTAAGAAATGCACTTAAATTTAATTAGTAACTGACTCAGGTTCTAATTGTTACGTAAGGCCATTGAAAGACCGTGATTTTATGCCTACGTCAGCTTTCTTTCAAGATGGCTTAAGATCAAAAATGACTAGTGATTTTTCTTGTCTATTAACTCTGGGATATATATATATATATATCATATTAAATTGCCCTAAGTACTTTCACGTAGGGTAAATTATGATGGTGTGGGGAACCATTGGTTTCGTCAGAATGACATTGTCATAACATGGGCTCCAAATTTTTGTTTCGGTATTTTATAAAATAAGTGGATTTGGGCATATCGTGACCTACCTGCACCCGTAAGATATGTATGATCCCTTGTCTCATAATAGCAAATAATGTCTAATAGTAATTAATGTCATGTCAAATTAAGATTTTTAAACTTCGAATACGGCTCTCGGTTTGAGAACTATCGCCTATGAATTCTCCGCTAGAGACGTTAGTGTAGACGGAGGCCCCCGAAACGTACTTAAAATGCCACTGTATTTACGTGGGATTGACGGAATTATTTCTAATTTAATAATGTTGGTAGTTATGGCAAATACGAGTCATTGAATGTGAATACTTTAAAAGCGGAGCTATGAAAGCCTATAGCGAAGTTATGAGAGTCTCGTTTTTAGGGTTTTTCCTAATAAAATGGAACTGCGCCAGCGCAACACACTGCAGCGTGATCGATATTTTACGGTCCGATTTATTGCTTAAATATAACTTTAATAATACCTGTAAAAATAGTTGTAAGTGTGGAAAATAAATGAAATAAATAAAGATAAAAAATATGAAATTCGGCTGTATTTCAGGACCTTCGTCTACAGTGGCGGTACAAAAACCGGTAGCCATCTTGTGTGTGGGTTGATTTTTATGGACGCACAGTTAGCAGCAGAAGTAGCTAATCGAGTAGGGTGTTCAAAACGATCTACACACGCACTATTCTCTTAACAATAACGACGTGTCAAGCTCATTTCGATCACCCTACCCGCTTAGCTATATTTGCGGCTGACTATACAGCACTGCAGTCTGATGTATTACATTACTATGTAATGCGTTCTCCCAGCACTAAACCAGTTAATACAACCACGTGCACCTATAACTCTAGTAATAATTGTCATACACGTTCTCTATAAATCCATACGAGATAGCCGTACGTTTATCACCCACTACACTTTCCCAACATATAAAGTAAAAGTAGACGGACATGTTGGCCGCGTATCACACCGCTATGTACCTTTCGTACACCAAAACCAAGATTTCGTTACCAGCTACAGAATGGGAATCATGATTCCAGGATCGTAGCCAGTTACGTATTGGGCCAGCGTGGTAGGTACCGTTTGGTAACCAAAATTTCGTATCTGTTATCAATGTTACGTATAAGTATATATTTTGAAATTATTTTTAGGGCGGTGAATATGAACAACTAAGGCGGCTTTCACACTACTGCGGTTTCCGCTTGCGACGCGTGATAGCGCTCTGCATGTGTATAGCGCTTTCACGCTTGCATACCGTCGCCGCATGCGGTTGCGGTGCCAGTATGATATCGCCTAAATCTAAATGTAGGTACGAGTTTTCGTTTCGGAGGCCAAGATCCTTTTCGGATCGCTGAGCCAAAATGTGACAGTCTACACAGGCAGACAAAGGCACTTACGCCTTATATTATACAGATTCAATACCGTACCTATTCTAGCAATAAAAGCGTAGTCGCCGTCCGCGAAATGATACCTTTTGATGTAAATCGTCAGAAGTATTTAAGTTAGTCACGTAACTTTTTTACAGGGTTCCGATTCGGTGTGAGTCGCGGACCTGTCAGGCGTTAATCAGTCGCGCTGCGCTTGCGTCGCTAAAACGAGACCGGCTCATTATGCCGAATTATATAAAACTCACATACGGCTTTCTAAGTTTCTAATGTTTACCACTTGCCGAGCATCTTCATATCAAGTGTCATTATAACTGTAATTAGACAACAATGAACTTACACATTTGTTCTTGCACGCTCATGATACAGATAAAAAAATCTTGACGAACAATGTCTTTAAAATTGGTGTCCATAAAAATGAGGGTTTCCACTTTTCGCGACCTATTTTGTCACTAGACGGCACCACCGTGGCGACAGCTCATTTTGACAGCAGCTGTCAAAATCCACCAATCAAAAAATATGATTAACTAAGATTCTAGAGATTCTAAGATAAGAGAGAGAAGAGCTCTCACCATGCTGGCATCTATTGAAAATCTCGATCGCAGAACCCTCATTCTGTCTATACCTGTTTTCAGGTTAGGGTGCCACAGCGCCATCTATTGAATGGAAAATTAGTTATTTTTGCAGAGTTAAACCGCCGCCTGAAATATATGGAAATGATGCTGCGGTGGCGCGATGAATGGCTCTGGGGGGGTTTCCTGAATGACGGGATCGCGGTTTTGTATAAACAGTGTCAGTTTAGATATTATATTGTCCTTGACAACAATGATTTATTTTTAATACGTAAGTACCTACATAAACACCAAACAATCTCTTGCAGATGGAAAATATTTTACAAAATACTTAAATTAAATAAATGCTTACTGCCTTTACACATGTCTTGTATCTCCTACTGCTGGTATTAATGATTGCATAACATAGGATACGAGTGCATAATGACAATTGTTAGCCTGAGCAATCATTGAAACAATACATTGGCAGGAACAACCAAAGGTTCTATAAGTACTTAAGTCATTTAATTACGTAGCTTAAATGAAAGAAAATTAAAACTAATGAGTGCCTTTGTTCATATTTATATTACCACTAAGAATCAAAATTGATAGAGTCTGTCCGGAAAGAAAATGTAAAGCCAGTTTAAAAGTTTAAAACCCCACATACCGTGTGATATTTCCTCCTTAATCGGTTCTTTCGTAGTGAAACCGCTTTCGGCCGAGACATTACATAGTGCTTTTCACGACTACTGTGAGGAAATAAAATAAAAAATTAATTGGCATATACAAACACTTTAATAAATACTATTTATAGGTATATTGACGGTTCATATGCTTTTCACAAGCACGATAAAGTAAACGAGCATGTAACTTTCTGCAAATAAATGCTTCTTTTCGCCATCCTTCCATAATATGAATTGTTCGTCGGATATTATATTGTATACAAAATATCACTGTTCATGGGCCTTCTTATTTAGAGGACGCGATTTCACTGGTAACAAATTTCTACGCCTCTGCAGTTTCTTCAATTTCGGTGGGCGCCAGCGTATTAATAACATTTTCTACACTTATTGAACTCATTTTTACTGCATAAATACAACTTTCTTGTTTTTCAGTCAAACATTATCCAATTCAATATGTATTTTTCTCGCTACACCTTTATTACTTTTTTTTTTCACTTTTAAGAAGCGTTTTACGATGTTTGCTCCAATCCGACTCAAACGGCTATTAGACATTGCAACCTGCAGGGCCCAATCTGTCAGGTTGGTAGGTATAATTAAAGGTAGGGCCCGTAGGGAGCTGAAGGAAGGAGAGGCAGGGTACACAACAGATTGGGCCCTGCAAGTTGCCATGTCTAATAGCCGGTTCACTCCTTACCCACTTTTTGATAGAAAACCACAAACGGTTAAAAAGGTAAAAACGCCTTAAGGGTAATCTGAATGATTTTGACGTTTCTTTTTTTTAAACAAGTAAATTGGTTCGATAAACAACCTTATTTTATTTTAGAATGAAAAAGTGGTGCCAAAAAAAGACCTTTTTAATGTTTTAAATGATTCTCATTGGCGGGTCCAATGCAATGACATCTGGATTTTACTTTTCTACTATGACATTTCATTGCTGCAAAATAGCAATTCTTGTAGTGGTTGTTCAGATGCTACAGCAATTGCTTACTTTCCAGCTTGGATTTTGATCTTCTTTTGCCACATTTCCGAGGAAGTGGCGTGAAAAATTTATTATAATTGAATAAGTTTTTCAAGGGCTCTTAAATATGTAGTAGGCCAGATTGTTAGGAGCCTTTTCCTCGGAAAAACGTTATTCCGAACATTTAGGATGCATATGCGGAACCGAAGTCAACGCGCAACCTTATCAACAATTTGATGAAATGTAATCCCTGCTCTACATGATGGGCTATCATAGGGACGCCGCTATGCGTTAGAGGGAGCTAACGATATTGCGATCTCATTTCGTCGTATAGCTGCGTCCTTATGATGGCCCATCATGTAGAGGAGCCATAAGGGGTGCCACGCGGATGCTGTCCTTTCTAGTGTCATGGGACGCACGCAGAGACAGCACCCATAATTCTGTACCTAAGGACTATTAGTAGGCTATTATTAGGTGAAGACATGGACAAACTACTGAGCTATTGGATAAAAAGCCATACGCCTGCCTAATATAGAGTTATCAACTTATCAGTATCAAATGTAGTTAGTAGTAAGTTTGTTGTTATGTCACTTAACTATCTCAGTATCGAGCTGAGTGGTATAACGTAATTACTTACGACTTTTGTTTTAAAATGAAATACCCCGCATTTCCATATTAATTGTTCCGAGATTATCTTGTCGCAGGCGACAAATTTCTACACACACTACAAAGGTGTCTAAAACATAATCTGCTATATAAATTCTTAATGTGACACAAAACATTTTTAACAAAGTTATTTCTTCAGCTGTTCTGTTTATAAATCGCTTCTTTTTCTATACACATAACGGCTATAATAGAGTTACGTGGATGTAAAGTGAAGATTGTATTGTTACAAAGGGTATTGTTGTAGGTTCCCATGGTGATATCTCTGGAACGGAGATAGCCGGGAAAGTCGCCTTTCTAAGATTCAAGAGATGTTGCTGTTCTTTGCAACGTAACTGTACCAACTCCAATTACTAAGAGTCCAAGACCTTTAAGGACTGACGGCTCGACTTTATTCAAGTACCGCAAATAACAATAGGAGACTGCAGATAAGGACTAGCGCTATTTAGAACAATCGAGATATCTTATTAAAATTCAATACCCAAGCTAAAAACAAATGAAGGATGCACAAATGCGTACGAGGTATCGTACTGACTCGCTTTGATATCTTTTTGAAAACCAAATGATACGAGTATCCAGAAAAATTAAAATGATGACTAATATCAAATTAAGATCAAAGTAATAACGGATATCTTCGTATAGCCCTTTTACTTTGTATTTTAATTAACTTTCGTGCAGGCATAGAGTAACTTATATAGTAGAGCAGCACAGCCTAAGAACTTTTTGAAGCTCAAGTCAATTGCGCCCTCTGTTCGAAAGCCCCCTAAAGATACCGAAAATGTAAGAGGAAATGTCACCTGCACTGTTACTCCACCTAGTAGCTACTAGTGTACTACTAGTACGCTATTTGTTACTAGGTGGAGTAGCTGTGCAGGTGACATTTCTCTTACATTTTCGGTATCTTTAGGGGGCTTTCGGACAGAGGGCACTAAATACTAGGAGCCTCAAAAAGTTCTTAGACTATGGCCGTCTATTATATCTTTAAGTCTATCGTGCAGGTAACCAATAGACCTACGCTCGTGCATGTTTCGTAACATACAAACCGGTTAGCTAAGGAAGCATTTAATTAATCCGATGTCTGATAACGAATGGCCGGCCTCTATTTCCCTTTCGGAACTACTCAGATCATTGACTGAAAGGACACGCTGTTGACCGAGTGGTCGAGGACATCTTCTTTATGTGTAGGTATAGTGAATATTTTACCCAAACTATTTAGATAAAAAACTTCGTGCAAGATTTTTTTTTAATTTTATGTAGGTACATACATACTTAGAAAAGTTTTGTTTAGAACTAGCTATATTTGGTTTCTTCTTCAGGTGCCTCTCCATTACTGAAGATTGGCAGTCAGCTTCTTAAAATTGTCTTCTGTCGAGTGCTAATCTGAACAGTTCCTCAATGATCTTTATTCCCGTCCATTCCCTGATATTATGGAGCCAAGACATCTTGCGTCCTCCAGGTATACGCTTTCCGGGTACTTTTACCATCATTATGGTTATATATTTGGTTTAGAAATGTGCTTACTTAAAAATAATGTATTTTAAGTGAAAGGTACCTACTTAAAAAGCATCCCTTGATTAATTGGTTTATTTTGCTTGTCAGAGCTTGGTTTGATTACAAAGTATTAGGTATCAAAGACAATGTATAAATTAAAAAAAGTTTTTAGACTATGCTACTCTATTTATATTCTCTTTGCAGAGTGCCAAAAGTACTTGAAGTTCACTTTGGCCTTAAGGTATTATTGATTTGAGTTTAACTGTTTAAAAAAATGCATAAAGGGAGAAATTGTCGTGACGAAACAGGGGGGCGATTTTCGGCAGCCTAACGCTCGAATTCATAAAAATATAAGCTCGAAAATAATCGCACACAAAAGTTTGTCGCCATTTTTTTGCCTGGAATTAATAGTTTAAATAATCATGATTTAAAATTTCCATCGCTGTTATTTTTAAAATATAATTTCATCGTTTTATTCAGAGTTTTAAATGTCACTTTTGACTGCTCGAATCTCAAAAATCACCCCCAGGCAAAAAAACTTGTTTTTTTTTTCATTACCTATACTTAACTATGTATTTTCTACTAATATGATTAGTATTTAGTAACAAATTAAACAATTTGGCTTTGATTAAAATATATAACTTCATATGATATGTAAGTATAAGTACCTAGGATGAATCAGTTATTAAGTTATTATAAAGAATAATTCGACCTCTAATTTCCCTTTAGCAACTCGGAAGAGCATTGGCAGAAAGGACACGACTGTTGCCGCTTTCGTCCACTGACCTAGTGACGAAGGGCGCCATCTTTATTATGTCGTTTGTTTATGGTCGGAGACTAAAGTATACTATAAATCAAGGTTTTATTGGCTTTTAATTGAGTATGTTCAAATATAGAAATATACATCAAACATGAGATAATTTTATACATTAGGTACCTACAACAAACAATAATATACCTACTTAATAATTATAGTGTATTTTTTAAGAATCGAATTCACTCATTTATTTACTATGTCTAATTATTGCAGAGATAGCAGCTATGTTTCTGTTTCGTTGGCGGAAATTGCATTAGCATGAAATTATTCTGCAAAACCTAGGTAATAAGGAGCATTCAACTTTTTCAAGATTGCTGCTAGCTTAAGAAAATTATTCATCTCACTCAATCAAAAATGTATTCATTTTGCAATAAAAAACTAAAATTACCAAGAACGAAATGAACGAATCGATTGTAATATTTCAGTAAAATTACTTTTCTCAAACATGCAATGAAATGTCTTCGTTATTTGCGTCATAATACGCTTCAAAGTGTCACGTTTAGGGCGGATCAACTCCAGAGAACAGGTAACGATTTTCATATAAAATTGACGGCCGGAAGCCGGGAAATATTTTTTTTTTAATTTCCATTCCACATATGTTTGTGGCACAGGATCATGGCATTCAGCCATTTAAGGTTATAGGCGATATTTACTTTTTGGTTCATTTGACATTCTGCCACTACTTATGCATATTAAAAAAAAAAACAATAATCATCATATTATTAGTTTTCTTTGTTTTTTTTGGAAAAAAAATTTTTAAATTTCTTTTTTGATTTTTTTTTTCCTTTTTTTTTGAAGTATATTTTTTTTTAATTTTTTTTCCTTTTTTTTTGGCTTTTTTCCTTTTTTTTAAATTTTTTTTTTGTTTTTTTTGAAAAAAATGTTTTATTTTTTTATATTTATTTCATTGCATGTTTGAGAAAAGCACTATACATACCTCGGCGTGAAAAGGGGTTGCCGGCTGAGTTATATAGACGGCCGAGCGTAGCGAGGCCGGATAGTTACGAGGCTGGCAACCCCTTTTCACGCCTACTTCCCAGCCTCTGTAGTAATGTACTATAGATAAAAGAATGCAAATGTCGCTAAAATGATACTGAATCAGGCAATTGTTTCCGTGCTTGGTTACATTAATTATTTTACGTAACAGTCTTCGAAAATAGAAAATTTTATGTCCATTATATTTCAGTTAAAGTAAAGGTGGATATAATTGTGCGAACCATTGTCGTTAAAGGATGACCTGAGAAAGATCTCTCTTGGAGATTTCGTTGGGAAATGTCGCTTCCGCGTTTTACTCAACTTGAATGTTTGAAGGTAATTTGATAAGCGTTTTTTGACCATAGAGGTCTGACCATGAGGATGAATTCATTGATTCCTAACTTTTGAGACCGTTACTCCTACGATATACACGGGTAACCGATTTTATCCCTGGTATTTAGTGATAATATGAATCTATTTTACTAGCTTGCTCGATTAGCACCACGGAAATAGTAGTTACAGTCTTACATTACATCAGAGGCCGGGAATTCGTTTTCACGCCGAGGCATGTATAGTGCTTTTTACAAACATGAATTTAAATAAAATAAAGTCATACCTACTCATACCCATACCCATACCATACTATACCATACCATACTCATACTCATTCTCATACCCATACAGCATCATCACAGTTTGAACACAGACGCCGGTAGAAAATGTATGATCTATGAATAAACGCTGATGGCCACTCGTGTAATTTGAGTCATCATTAAATCGTGGGCGAATCACCTACAACTTACTTTTTGTTATATTAAATAATGCCTTAGGTAACAGTTACAACATACCTGTTATTTTTAGGTAAACGATATAATTACTATTAAGGTTATACAATTAGGTTAGGTAACTAACATTTTGTGTAATGTTTATCGTTTAGCTGCAAACGGTATGTGAAGTATTTCTTCCTTTTCGTTTTAATGATCTAAACAGATTAATGATCAATGATGATTTTACTCATAGAATGCACAATCAGACAATCATTATCGTTAAAATTTTCGATACTTACGTGAGACGTATTGCTTCAATATATGGATATCGTATGACGAACGCACACTATTCACCATGATTTCATTACATTACACTATTTACACTACACTTTGTAACTATATGCACTATTCACCCCACATCATGTCAGGGGGGCGATTTTTGGCAGCCGAACGCTCGAATTAAAAAAAATATAAACTCGAAAATAATCGCACACAAAAGTTTGTCGCCATTTTTTTGCCTGGAATTAAATAAAATTTAAAATTTCCATCGCTGTTATTTTTAAATCATAATTTCATCGTTTTATTGAGAGTTTTAAATGTCACTTTCGAGTGCTCGAATCTCAAAAATCACCCCTCTGGCTCGCTTTCAAAAAGTAATATTTATAGGTATGCTAATTCATTTATCAGTATAAATACTGATAAATGATACAGGGAAAATTGTTGTACCTTGGACATTTTTTTTCAGAAAAAAAGTAAAGTTTGCCACAATTTACATTAAATGTTCTAGAGTAAAAGAAACGATACCATTACTGATTTAGACAAGGGAAATGTGTCCAAGGTACAAGACCCTAGAAAACACCCCTAATGTACCAACCTCGGACATTATTAATTTATAAATAATTTTGAACAAAGAAGAACCGACTTCACTTAGGATCCGCTATTCCAAGAGGAAGTGGCCGAGTTACTGTAAAAAATAGTGAAATCACTATAGGTGTGCCTATAATAGTTGAAGAGTTCCCTCGATTTCTCCAGGATCCCATCATCAGACCCCGACATGGTGACAATGGGACCATCTAGGGGTTATACCCGTTCGATTACAAAAAAATTTGAGAATCGGTTCACGAATCACGGAGATATCGAGTAACATACATACAAAAAAAAACAGTCGAATTGAGAACCTCCCCCTTTTGTGAAGTCGGTTAAATACACACATTTCGAGAATTTATGCTTAACTAAATCATACCATAACGTTTATCTTCAACGCACATCTCACACTTTTTCGTTCTCAATGTTAATCCGAGTCAATATTAATTCACTTTTAGAACAGTTCACCTAGTTAATCTCGGAAATGCACTAAATATTATGTAAATTACGTCTCTCACGCCGAGATCAGCCTTTGTTTAGAACCATCTGGGTCACGTTTTATAAAGTTACAATTTATAATTTCGCTTTTTGCCTCTCTTTCTAGCACACATATTGGATAGAAAGAGAGGCAAACAGCGAAATTGTAAATTGTAACTTTATAAAACGCGACCCTGGAAATGCGGTGCGAGTGTAGAGTGTTGAGCGGAAATAAAATAGTAGATATTCCGCTCACCAAAAATACTGACTTCATCATCATCATCATCGTCTCAGCCATAAGACGTCCACTGCTGAACATAGGCCTTCCCTTTGGACCTCCATAAGTATCGGTCGGAAGCGACTTGCATCCAGCGTCTTCCGGTGACCTTTATAAGGTCGTCTGTCCATTTTGTGAGTGGACGTCCTACGCTGCGCTTGATAGTCCCTGGTCTCCACTCGAGTAGTTTTCGACCGCATCGGCCATCTGCTCTACAAAAAAAAAACACTGACTAAAAATACTGACATGCACAGCAAAAAATATGAATGCACATGAAGGCAATGTTTCGATGTGAATTAAGATTTTTCGCTGTGCAGGTTAGTATAATAATTAGGTTGTTTTTTTGTGCCTTTAAATACCTACTAGTCATAAAATTTTACATTCAAATTATATGGTTTAAGGTAGATATTTCTCTATATAGGTACCTATATTCACAACTACCCATGTACTTAATCATAGTCAGGAATAGGTTTTATTTCTTCCTGAATCTATTGACAGTAATTTCAATTGCTGGTTGGTTTGAATGGGTGTCCAGTTCTCCTGGGAAAGTCACTTGGTGACCTGAGATTTGTAAAATGATTTCGAAAAAACTGTGCCTTACCAGCGCCGTCTCAAAATATTATTTAGTGAAATTAGTGAAATATTATATGCAGTTTGTAACTAAATATTTTTTTGCTAGCCACTCACAAGCCTGCAAACCTTCATATTCACAAATTTTCTCAGTATTCAATTTAAGTAGTCGGCATTTTGCATGCTCTAAATTCTTCTGTCAAACTCGTCATTTAATTGAATTAATTTCGCTCTTGTTATTTAGACCACCCGTCATTGCCGTCAGTAATTCATTACCCACACGAGGAAGCACAGTCGCACGCTTTCGACATATAAATCTATTGTTTTCTTATTTTTCTGACTTCGCGAGGATTACATGCGAGACTGACAGGCAAGATGTTATGTCGCCAAGATTGAGAGAGATTAGACACGCATGGGATTCGCACTTTGTATTTTAATGAGCAAGTTACTGATTATGTGTTTTTTGTACTGATTGTGAACACATTATGAGTTTATGAATGTCAACTATAATTAGTTTAACCTATAACTTACTTACGCGGGACTGAGCTGGGTGGAGGCTAGAAGGGTCGCTGAGGATAGGAAGGCGTGGCGCGAGTTAGTGAAGGCCCTCTGCACCTCGGGGTGCCTTAAGACAACAACAACAACATAACTTACTTACCTATTTAATAAGTTTACTTACCTATTTTTCTTGATTTAATTTAAAGATAAAGAAGTTTTTATTTGGCTTATTTAACAAGTATGTGAGTAGCAGTTAGGTATAAATACTTATACGTTATCAAAATGGGTGCCGCTCAGCATTGCCAGAACAGTTTTCAAGGCAAAAAGGTAGGTAAAACAAATACGTTATAGGTAAGTAAGATTTAACACGACTATTTTATATATTTTTACAACAAAATCTCATCGAATACCAACCATGTAAGCTTAACTACCTACTATTTATATTTTAAGCTTACAACTTACCATAAGTATTTCATTACCTACGTGTTTAGGTGGAAGCGGTGGTATTTTATTAGTTTCTCAGATTTCAGAGCAAAATTTTAAAGGCACGTAGACTTAACTACAATCCAAATACAAGTAAATAAGAAGGACTTATAGTTCTACACAATTTGCACTCCTCATTCATTGTACAGTGAATTCAGAGGTCTCAGTTACATACGACGTATTGAAGGGCCTTTCAGTTTCAATATCCGTTCAATACGAAAACGCCATCTACTTAAATTTAAACTCTCCCAGATAGTTTCTTTAATAACGATGTTAAAGTTTATATATATTAATTGC
This sequence comes from Pammene fasciana, assembly GCA_911728535.1. NCBI lineage: Eukaryota > Metazoa > Arthropoda > Insecta > Lepidoptera > Tortricidae > Pammene > Pammene fasciana. The sequence continues at coordinate 11,893,471 of OU452292.1, forward strand.
TTACACAATAATAATATGGTATGAAATCATTGAGTAACAGGAGATGACATCCAGAAAAAAAATTTTGTCCCAAAAGATGTAGTGAAAATCACTACAATTCTATGCTAACATAGATATACCACCCATAGATCTGACACGGAACTAATAATACCAAGATAGAACGGGATGGTCTTATTACACTTTCAATAGATACGGCAGAGAGGTGCTATTATCGTTGGTCCTTGTCATAGTTTCTATTACCCTCCACGCGTTACTTCTAGCAGTGGAGGGTAACAAACAGATATAATGCACGATTTCTTCAAGAATTTATGTGATTGCTACGAGAAAAGCTGTTAGTTTTCTAGAAAGTTGTGTCGGCTAAGGAAAAGATTGGTAAATTGTTCTGTTTTATGCTGTAGAAGTGATTATGGGCATCTATATAAATATCTATCCCATACGGGGGTACACGTGTGCGGGCTCTAGTTAATACTTGCTTTGAGTATGCTAACTACTCTTTGATGTCACAGCTGTCAACCGCTAAACATGGCGCACAACATGTTTTCTAGATGTCACATCAAGTAGAATAGGTACATACCTAGTTAATCAATGTATGAGACTCATACCGGCGGTGGATCCAGCTGCAATGTTTAGAAATACGACTTTCTTTGCGATGAGTTCGACAGTCTTTAAAAAAATACTTGTCTGTTGCAAAGTGTAAACTATGTATTTGCTCGGTTGAAAAAGTCAATAAAATCACTTATTTATAGTGATAGTTTTCTCTGGTCCTCACTTGCCCTCCTGTTACTTTGCAATACAAATACAGTTTTACGACGTGTTAGAAATGTAAACCTAATTGCAGTTTACACTTATTTGTTACGATATGTTTAAATAAAAAGGTCCTAACTACAAATAGCTTAGAAGAAAAGTCAACCTTATGTGGGGGAAACTACGCTTATTTTACAACTAGTAGAAAAGATTGGTTGACTCATTTGTAGCTCGCAGTTGCTAATACTAAGGTATAAAGTAAATGTTTTCTTTTGTTAAGCGACAGTAAACGATTGTCTTTTCTAATATCCTTCAAGTAAATCTTTGTATTTTGTACAAAGTGATAGTATAATATTCAAAAAGAACCCTACGTCTCGCTCTATAAGTTTTTATTTTATATGTGTACAGCCGCCATCAGATATATCCGAACGGCCAAGGTGGTCACAAATATCTGAACAACGCTTCGATTGTCAAGGCGATAAGATGCTTGTTTGTTTTTGGGTACCGGACCGCTCCGATATATTTGATGGCGACTGTACTTACCTACCTATGTATAGGTTTTATAAAATAATATATGCAGGTATACGTATCAACGATTCATACATTGTTGCTAAGTAGCACTCGGTCGCCTAGATATTACCCGGCAAATCTACAAATATCAGTAGGAAATAGCAAACCAGAAGATTTTCTAACCAGATTCCGTTGGAAGATTTAAACAATTACTAAAACTTAATGTAACCAGTAAATATGTGAAAGTAGGAAGTGTGATATCCCTACAATTCCATGTGTAGATGTTTATCGACGTCTCAAGTGTAAAATGGCTTCCGTAAACATCTTTGACATGACATTGGTAATTAGAAGTTATTAGTCTGAGCCATAGAAGTCCACTTGTCCAGTCGCCATCAGATATATCGGAGCGGCCAAAGGTGGTAAATATCTGAACAATACCTCTATTGTCGAGGCGATAAAAGTGCATGTTCAGATATTTTTAGATACCCTGGCCCTTCGATATACAGTGTGTAAATCTAATACGGGCGAATCTCTTAACGGTGATTAGTATAGGACATAAGAAATGTAATAAGATAACTTTTATTTAGAATTGCAATTAAAATTTTATCCATACAAAATAATTCGGCCCGCAATGTATAGGATACAAAAAACTTACTTTTTATATGGAATATAAGCTGAGCTACAAGTTTGCCAATTTTGAAGCAAATCTATTTAGCTGTTTATGCGTTATTAACAGCGTGACTGCAGGGTGTCAACTACTGGGCATTAGCGTGTCGGGCACTAGGACGTTTACCTTACTAAACATATTATAGTTGTCAACTGAACTATATGACATCTTTCAGTTTATAATTTATATAGTAGGTAGTTTACTACTTAAAAATTGCAAAAAAAAAAAACTTAACAAAATAGTTTGATCTGCTTTAACATTTATTATAGTTGTATTTAGTTTATTTTAATATTAACTGAGTTTTATAATTTAATTTAAGTTTTGTTTCGTTTCGTGTTTAAATAAAGCGTTTTTACATTCTATTGCGCATAAATAGGAAATGTCAATGAAGATGTGTGATTTAGATAATAAATAAATAAATAATAAATAAATATTTGGGGACAATCTTACACAAATCAACCTAACCCCAAACTAAGCAAAGCTTGTGCTATGGGTGCTAGGCGACGATATACATACTTAGATAGATAAATACATACTTATATACATAGAAAACATCCATAACTGAGGAACAAATATTTGAGATTAGCACACAAATAAATGCCCTTACCAGGATTCGAACCCGGGACCTCCAGCTTCGTAGGCAGGGTCACTACCAACTGGGCTATGAAGGCCGAACTTTAGCTAAGAATTAAAATTAAGGGTGGATATCACCACGCACAATTAACGGACTCATCAACGTTAAATATGGCGACGGAGCTGTCATCCCATAGAAAACTATCAAATTCTTCATATTTTTTTTACAATTAATGACGTTGCGATGCAACCGGCCCTAAGGGTGGGTTGCACCAAACAAACCGCCTGTAAACGTAAGCAAAATGTTACGGTAATCGGAGGTCTTTAACGATTGCTAACAGCAATGGGTTGCACCATGTGCAAAATAACAGAACGTAAAAGTTAAGTGGGATGCCATTGACTTGCGCGCTTCCGTAGGTACTTTTGGAAATATCAAATGATGAAAAGTAATATTTTTAATTAATTACACTAAAGCTTTAGGTGAAAATAAAATCCTAGTGAAAGTCCTCGAAATAAATCGACCTCTTAACTAGAATTTGATCGTACACATTCGTTTCACTGATTCGGAATGAATTGCTAATTGTTGCCATAACCAATAACCGTTGGCTATTCTCATTGAAATTTTGTAAAGGCCATTTATTTTAGTATTTGTATAAATATAAATCTTGGTTAAAATTTGAGTTGCGAGACTAACATTGTATGATTCTATTTGTAGTGTTTGTTTCAGTATTTAAGAAAATGTTTACGCTTAGGCGCAACTCACACTTAGCGGAAGTCAGCCCAGATCTCAGCGGAATTCAGTCGTCCATAGACTGTATAGACATACTTTAGGCGGAGGCGGAAAATTGTCAATGACCTAGGTATAAAAAAAGAACTCACAGTTTAGGCAAATTTTCCGCCTTCCGTTTCGCTTGAATTTAACTGTGGTTGATTAAATTCTGTTTTTTTAAGTGTGTGTTGCTGTGCACCTTATCTAAGTGTCTATACCAAGTTCACATTCATACCTTCACAACACATAATAATTTTAATGGGTGATTTATAAAAAAGTTTGAGCAATGCAAAACTTAAACTATTTATATACTCGTAAGTATGTATTCTGGCCAAATACACGTTGTTTCCAAATAACATATTAATTTTATGCGTAAAAAAAAAACAAAAGTTTGAGCAATGGAAAACTTAGACTATTTATGTATTCTGGCCAAATACACGTTGTTTCAAAATTCCGGGGTTACTAGTTCATCTTAAAAAGACTAGGTTTCAAAATTCACTCAACGCAATAAAGATTACGTTAGATAAAGTGACGAATAGTGGGAATTATGGTCAAGTGTGGCAACATTGAACTCGTCACATTATTACGTGAAAACTAAAACATGCAACATGTGTAGTGTAACAAATCTTAGATTGTGTCTCTATTTGACAACTGTAATGTTTCACTGATGTTTCATTATTTAATGAACTAGTTTTCCTCGTCATTGTCTCGGACGTCATATGTTGGCGGATCATTTAGTATATTTAGTACTTAATAATAAGGCAAAGGACGAAATAAACGTAACGTAAGTACGTTAAATACACGTACTGTACGTACAATACAGACAAAGAACAGTCACCGGTAATAGTATCTTGCCGCAAAAATATGTGACAGGCTCTTATTAGCCCTACGAATATAGCCTATGAAGCAGGAGGTCCCGGGTTCGAGTCCTGGTCAGGGCATTTATTTGTGTGCTTATCACAGATATTTATTCCTGAGTTATGGATGTTTTCTATGTATTTAAGTATTTATCTATACTTATCTATCTATTATATATATCGGCGCGTAGTACCCACAACACAAGCCTTATTGAGCTTACTGTGGGACTAGGTTGATTTGTGTAAGATTGTCCTATTATTTATTATATAAATAAGAGCGTGTCACATATTTTTGACGCCTTCGTGGAGGAAGTAACTGTTGCCGGTGACTGTACATTCAATTACAGGTTTTCTGGTATCCAGCTACCTGTAAAACTACTTTAAAATTTTCCGACAGCTACTTACCTCGAAGATGGTTATTTTGCTCATTATAGTCATTATCCTCGTTATTCATTTAAGTTTAACTACTTACAATTACCTTCCATTCTCTTCAAATTTATATTTAAGAAATGTTTTCGTGATGTTCAATAGCTTAGTGTAGTTTGTGAATATTATTGTTCACTTCACAGTTTCTAAAAGTTACAATATGTATTATATATCAACTATTCAAATAATAATAAAAAATTAAGTGTTTTGGCTCGGGCTCGACGATCCAAAAAGAATCTTTGCCTCCGAAACGAGAGCACGCAATCTGTCCCGATCTGGCGCAACTACTTGCCGTGATTTTGCATTTACTTATTGAAATCATTACTAGACTGCCTCATAAACATGTAATGTTTCATTGTTACAGAACGACAATGACGGTAAAGAAGACGACACGCAGCGGCGGCTTCGCTGTGTGCGTCGCGCGACAAAAACTCCACAACAACAACCAGTTCGACATCCTCACCATTAAACCAACCAATCCCACCATCTACAACATCGTTGTCGGCTTCAATGAGAAAGACCAACTCCAACTCCTCACAAAGGAAGACGAATTCATTAAAGAATTCACAGACCACAAAAACAAATACGAAAATATTTCCATCGACGACATTACGAATTGCGTCAACGTCGAGAACTACCCTAACTGCGAAAACACTCTAGTCTTTTACGTAACCAAAAACCTGACGAAAGAAGCGATAGCTCTCAAATTCGAAAACGAGCAGGACTTCAAAAGGATATACTTTACGTATAAATATTTCAAAATGCGTAATCGACTAACGAACAACGCCAACAATTACGCAAGTAGCGATAATTTGTTTTCGAAAAAGAAGACGTACGAGATTATTAAGGATAGAAAAAATAGCATCGACGATTACAGCTTCGAGAAAAATCGAGCGGAATTCGACTTGATGCAGACGACTGATAACGATCTAACATACATGACGGTGCAGCAGAAGAATTACAATTCTCGATTCGATCAGCCGATGAGTCTCATAGACATCAGGAGCGAAGAACCAGGAGAAATCGACAGTGTCATATATACTAATGTAGACATACCGACTAAGCCTGATAGAAAAAGGCTGTTCCATAAAAAACCTAAAGCGCCACCTCCTCCAGTACCTACAAATAATAAAGATAATCAAACGAAAGTACTAAAAGGAGAATTCGTTAGAGTGAACGTCGAAAGAGTTCCAGATGTGGTTCCTAAGGATAACAAACAGAACAAAATCCCTGATATCCTAATGTTTAGGGATAGTAAACCTAAGAAGAATGCTGGAAGCAATTTATGGTCAGCCAGTAATAAAGGTAAGTCATCACTAATATAGTTCACTTCTTTCCATTAGAATTATTGATATGTGATGAAACTGATAATTATTATCAGTCATAAAGCGTCAACAAATAAAAACTACTGACGCAATCCTGGATCATTAACAGTTTCTCATTAGAATGTCGTGCAATAGAAAGTTAGCTTCAATGCGGTCGATTAGCAATCTAATCTCCGAGAGCTTCCTTATTTTGCAAAGAAACCTAGGAAATAAAGAATCACGATCTGATCTAAAGCTTCGAATGATTTGCTAATGAAATATTACCATTTAATTTGTCCTAGTTCAAAGGGATAGAGAGCGATTCTAATAGACGTGAGAATAGGGAATTGAACTACACTGTAAGAAGTTTACCTACGCTATAAGTACATATGTACTAGGGAATGCAACCCGGGTTTTTTTAGTATGAAAATACCCGGGTAATAGCCAAAAACCCGGGTATTTTCATACTAAAAAAACCCGGGTTGCATTCCCTAATATGTATCTACCTACTGATAAAAGCAATTCCCTTCACAAAGCGTAAATTCTCGAACCTTTAATGTATTTATTAGCATCATTAAGAACTTATCATTTGCGACTGCTCCATATTGTTCTGTAATGTGTTTTAAATTAATTTAATATTAGTTGCCATGTTAACGTCACCAACAGTGATTGGAAATAACTGCTGACATATACGGAAAAATATGAATGAATACGTAAGAAACCTTAAAATAGGTACTAGTTTTATGGACCATTTCAAATAAATATTACAAATATAGGTGTACATTTCCTAGAGGTATTGTGCTCCTAATGATGCATTGTTGGGAGTAAACGATCAATTTTCTAGCAGCAGCAGAAATATCGGAAAATGGCCAGTGTTAAGAAACAGGCGGTGATAAATAGTTTACTAACACTATTTCACAAACGAAGTCTTACACGACATAATACACGACATAATGTTAAATAAGATACGCTTTTTAGACTTTACCGGTTGTAGAGTTTGTCCGGAAAGAGAAGTGTCGTGGTTTATATGGGAGCTCATACATTCTACGACACTTTTCGTTCTGAACAGTCTCTATTTGCTACAATAACTTAATGTATAGGTAATAAAGCGTTTGAAAATCTTAATCCCGAATCCGTTTTTGTCGTTTATGTAGAACGAAATCTTTGCTCAGTCAGTTATTATAAACAAATATGAATTGCATATTTAACGCTAATTCGCCAAATGCGGTTTACAATTCAGTCAATCGAGTTAAACATATTTTAGAAATTAACAAAACAAATTTTATAAGTAAATAAAATTAAACCGATTTCAGGACATTACAAATCTAGAAAAACTAATCCGAGAAAGAGCGCTCACAAAAAAAGAACTTTCGTCAAGCAACAAATCAGCCTGAACGTACGCAGAATGCCAAATGCGAAGTTAAAATGCAACCGAGCCAAGGCCACAGATGTCCAACGCTTTCGTAACCGGTCATTCACTCGTTCACTACCACAGACAATAGACGTAATGAGCATTTGCATTCCGTGCGCATAATCTGTGGTAGTCGTATAATGGGTTCACCTGTAATGGTGAGAGTGCATGATGGGTCACGTCCGTCAGACTAGACTCGACGTCAGCGTCACCAACTCACCATACATTGGACATGTGTAGGTACCTACTATAGGTTTATGATCTACATAGTCTGGTCCATCTTCTAAGCCTTGACCCCAGAACTTTGCGCTTGCTTTTACAAGAATGCCATCCGACATTATTAAAACGTTACAGTTTTAACATTACCAAAGTAAAAGTCTAAATGCTTATCACTGTATCGGTACAGCCAGCAGCAGTTGTAGCTAAGCTGGTATGGTGTTCAAAATGACCTACACACGCTCTTATTCTCTTAAAAATGAAGTCGTGTCCATCTCATTTTGAATACCCTTCCCGCTTAGCTACTTTTGCTGGTAACTGTACATGTCATCTTTAAACTTAAGTTGTTCGCGATAGATAAAGGTGGACAACAGGGTGTCAACTATCGGGCAATAGCTTACCGAGTACTAAGACAATTACCTTAGTTAGGAATTGTAGATAAGAATAAATTAAAAAAAAACAAGGCTCTTATTTAAGAAAAAAACTGTAAAGTATATCCTTGAATGCTTGTCTATATTAACAACTTCTTTTTTCAAACTAGGTATCGTAATTTTATGCAAAAATTTAGACGGATCTTTTTAAATTAACGGAAAACGGATCTGTTATGTTATCCATTTCATGAGCGAGACAAACTAAATTTTAAATGCTTAGTAATTTCAGGGTCAACATAATTTCAAGTGTTTATCTTCTACTCAAGGTTAAAACTGGTAAATGAAGTTGGACACTGTGTTGATTATATCATTCTATATAATAAGGAGTGGAGTGTTTAAATTTACTGATGATATAATTTAAGTCGTGTTTTTAAGTCAGCAACTTGTCACGATTATTTATTCAAATGTAGGAAAAAACATTTTTTCTCAACAATAGCTTGTTTATTATAACAGCTAGGGATACCTACACGTACTGATGTGCCCGCCGGATTTATCCGACGGATGTGCCCGGCGGACACATCCGTGCGTGTATGGCGTGAAGTGGACACTAAATAGCGCCATAGACGGACGGATCCGTCCGCTGGGCATGTCTTCGGACAAATCCGGCGGACACATCTGTGCGTGTATCCTTAGCTAATTGCAAGTTTAATGTAGGATTTTTCATATAAATGATAGTAATGAATGGCCATATGGCATTGTCAGCAATTTATGAAAAATGCATCAGAAATATATTGGTACATCTCGTCGAGACATGGACATTTCATCTCCTATTCTAATTTACAAAGCATTGATGTCTTTTTTTGAAGCCATTTTGCAGTTGCGATTACGCGGTATGACAAGTTTACGTAACAAGCGTAATAAACCTGTCAAAGTTTACGACGAGCTTTAAGTCACCAAGTGACGAATCGGCCAACGTTGACAGATACTTACACATCTTGTTTATAGTGCGAGTTGAGACAAACACACAGACATGGCGTTGCATAATTTATTTCATCATTAAGACTTGAGGAAAAGTCCGTTTTGGAAGCTTACAGCAGGCTCTACTATAGAGACGACGGCTTATTATTGTTTGATTTAATATGAAACTTAATAGAAATGTCTCTTCTTACCCACATCTCAGGCTACCCAATGTTACTTGGAACATCATCATCATCATTTTAGCCTTTGTCCCGGATTTCTTTGCCACGGCTCAATTTACTTGGAACATCTTAAAAAACTACTGAATTCCATTTGTTTAATTACAATGTACCTAAGTACACAAATCATGTTGTTTTTAGATTGATCTTGACACGTGTTGTCTCCATTATTAATCAGTAAGGTTTAAATAATACTAATGAAACGAGTATGACCTAACTCTTCCTAAATATTAATTATCATTTTTACTAATTTTACTTACAAGCAACCTGTCAGACAATGAAAATATCACGAGGAAACCTGAAGAATCCCAATAAATAAGTTTCTGTGGGTTAGAAGTCGCTTTCGTAAACTCATTAGAGAAATATTAATCTGCGCCAATTCTTGGGAAACAGTAGCCAAAAACCTCTTCATTAAGCTCCTCGAAGAGACCTCAAGCTTCCTTTGGACCCACAAAACCAGGAAATGTAAAGCCCTAAGTTGACAAAATAAAACAAAGTTTATATAAAAATGCACTCACAAAGTTGACACAGCAGAAAGCGGAGAGAGCGCGGATATGTTTCTCCAAACATCCGCGATTCGTACAAACAATAGCTCGTTTACCGAGCCCTCGTCGTATTCCATTTTCCTCTCAAATCAGACGGAAAAACTAGTGTAAATTGAACTCCAAGTCTCAAATCTAAAGGAATTATTACTTGCGATCCTTTTTAACCGACTTCAAAAAAGGAGGAGGTTCTCAATTGGACTGTTTTTTTTTTATCATTATTATGTTTTTTTTTGTATGTATGTTACTCCATATCTCCGTGAATTGTGAACCGATTTTCAAATTTTTTTTAATCGAACAGGTATAACCCCTAGATGGTCCCATTGTCACCAAGTCAGGGTCTGATGATGGGATCCTGGAGAAATCGAGGGAACTCTTCAACTATTGTAGCCACACCTATAGTGATTTCACTATTTTTTACAGCAACTCGGCCACTTCCTCTTGGAATAGTGGATCCTAAGTGAAGTCGGTTCTTTTTTTGTTTTAAATTATTTGAGTCTAAATACCTAAGATAAATTCGACACAGTCTTACAGCGCTGTGCATTTTAGATTTCAGATTTTTTGAGTCGTGAGACTGTAAGTCTAGCGAGTCGTTCTTGCGAATACCGTTGCACGACTCGATTATACACAAAGAATAGAATAGAATAGAATAGAAAACATTTATTCAAACAACACATCTTACAGGATAATACATCAGTAAAATAATAAAACAACTAAATCTAGATGTGAAGCCGAAATGGTCTCCACTCAGCAATGCAGTTGGCACGGCTAGCGTGGTCAACGGCGCTGGTTTTCTGTGGAGCCAGCAGGCAGGGTGTGCGGGACAGCATAATGCGTGACTCGAAGTGGGGACGTTAATAAATACATAAATAAGCACATAAAGAATTTAAAAATTGGACAACAAAGGACAAGGACTCAGATAGATATCTTAATAAGCTTAACTTAAAAGAACTAAACTAAAAAAGTCTTAATGTAATAAACATGATTCTCAAAGAATTGCCATTTATCAAAATACTCTCAGATTTACCAATAATCGGAGATCAACCTAAACTATTTAGTACAAACAGTACATTAGTAATAACAGTTTAGGCCCTATGGCAGTAGCCTTGTGCAATTACATTTGGTACGTGATAAGCAAATACTAACGCATTAGAAAAGTCAACAGAGAATATTCTAAAACTCGTGAGTTTTCGTACTTACACACTTACCTAAGACAGTCTTCTCATCAGATATTCGCACGTTACTCCATCGTTATTTCCCTAAAACACATTCCATATTTTCCATAAATTTACTATTTGTCTCGCTGACTGTATATTTTTCCTAAAAAAATAATAGAAATCATCATATCATAAACTTAAAACAAGTATAAACCAAATCTTTCAATGCCATTTTTACGCAACGGCAAAAGTTAGAAATTTTCAAGCTGTTAAACCATTATATTGATTGATACTCCCCTATATATATACCGAATATCATAATGATGAAATGATATACAAGAGCCAACCAATCAAGTATAATAAAAAATGTACAAAAACATGACATAAAAACGTCGATTTTCCTATTTTGTGTATCCCGCCGGTCCCTTTAAGTTCTTTCGTCTCATGTTGTATTTCGATATCTCGAAATGTCCATGTTTCTACGAGTTACCTTTGTTTATACGTAATAGGCACTCTATTAGGCATGTCAAATATTTGCCATGTATTCAGATGCAGATGGTTGCAGCTTCCTTGTGAAAGATTTGCTTAGCAATCTATTGCAATCGGTTTGCTCGTAGTTTAGTTTAAAGATAATTTCTTGCATAACAGTTCTGTTAGGTGCCTTTAAATATATTGGTCGTTATCGGCATTTATACCAATTGGTTGTTTAATGTTGTCTAATTTCATTTTATTGTAATTGTAACAGCAAAACTATCCTAGGTATTAAAATATACGGCAAAAAGCTTTTAACTATACCTTTCTATGGTATATACACAGTAGGGAATGCAACCCGGGTTTTTTTAGTATGAAAATACCCGGGTATTACCCGGGAACCCGGGTTTCTTCATACTAAAAAAACCCGGGTTGCAATCCCTAATACACAGTGATAGGGTACAACATTTAAAATTTACAAAAAAAAAATTACGGTTCTGTGCAACAATATTAAAACCTATGGAGTCTGCACAGTAAAGTAAAAGCAACAGTTAAAGCGCGAAATGTGCTATTATATGTCGTTCCATTCCAAAGGACGTGTGCGATGCGCACCACGCATGGAATTGCCGTTTCTTTCTGCAGAAAAAAATGAGCTTTAGATATATTTGGCTGTGTGTCACTAGTCACTGTGCCGTCCAAACTGTGCAGTCGTATTAACACATTTTATTGTGAAACTTATCCTGTCAACGCGATATCTTATTTCGTATTGACACAAGCTGCATTCAGCTCCCGTCCCGCATCATTGCATTCAATCCGCATCGTGACTGTCGTAACGAAATTTGATTGAATCAGATTGAATGAATTCGTTATAGCAATTACGTGGGAAATGCAAAATGAGAAGAATGAATTTTGTCGTTGAGAAATCCTCTTGAAATCTTCATTCTGTGAAAGAGTTTTACTTAGGCACTTAGCAAAGATGTGACATGTAACTTTAAGGAGGCAATTTGACGACATCTTTCGGACATCTTAAAAAAATCATATTATAGCACATGTGTCAAACGAATAACGATTTCGCATGGATAACCACTTGTCACAGTTTGGCATATCGAATGGGGTGGTTTGACATGTTATAAGTGAAGCGACAAACGTGGCAACGATAGTGACAAAGCGACCTACAGGCGGGCTAGCATATCTTACGTTATCGCCTGTCACTTCATACTTCGAGTCGCGCTTGAAGTATGGAGAGTCGCACAACAATGTAAGACGTGCTAGCCGTGCAGGTACTAGAAGGGAACAAACAAAAAAGCATCGCAAAGATCTGATTCCTCTGATTGGAGGAAGCAAGATCGAGACTAAATTTTGATTTACATTCATCTACTATGCTATGCTATGCAACTATCAATCTTCTAAGTCAAACAATAAACAGAGTTAAAAGTAATTAACAAAGCGTGAGATTAATTAGAGTACAAGTATGGCGAAACGCTGTTAAAACTTGCCTTCTTTAAAATGCAATTATTGATGTTACAATAAAATAGTTAATGTATTCATGAGGTGCACTCAATAAGTTCATCAGCAAACGTAACAGTTACCCTAATTATACTTCAGTAATTAGTCAAAAGTGACCTGTGTATTAAAATTTGACCCATGGTGTCGTAAATTACCACAGAGACTATACTAGGTATAGCACAAGTGAATAAGAATAGGAAATATGCATGGATGCAAAAACTTATATTGTTAGGATCAGTTCAACCAGCACAATTGGGAAGGATTCAATTTCTTTATCTATGGTATATGTCAAATCTCATACAAAAAAGGAGCATGATACGCAGCACCATCTAGAACTCATTGAACCAGCTGTCAAATCCGATATAAATAAAGGACCATCGTACGCAGCGCCATCTTCGATGACTTTTCACCAGCCTTCCCCGTCAGCGACATTAGCGTGATAACTTGACATAATCTTGATTAAAATGACAGTTGCCGCCATCTTTATCGATTGAAACTGTGGTCGTTCAATTTTTATATCATTCTATCCCGCGACAACCTGCTGCCATAATAGGTCTGCTAGGTAGTGACATCGACGGAAGTGATTGAGTGAGTATGCACAAAATTGAAAATAGCATAAACAGTTTATGCTAGCCGCACAGTTAGACAAAGCCGCCGATTAAAGTTTAACGAGTGTATGTTAGGCTGGCCGCAGACCGCAGAGTCATTCCAACTGCTGCCACGCATGGTAAAGTAGGCTCTGGGAAATTAGTTCCGGGAATTGTACAAAAATGATATATACAACATTCGATTAACATTAACCACAGAAAAAATAATAACAAATTAGTTGTTCCTAAAACGTCAAGAGATATAGTTGTGTGTTGCGTGCATACAATCGACATGAGCTTCAAAAAGTTCTTAGGCTGTGGTTAGGTCGTCTATATCTCTATAGTCTCTGATATTACTACGCCGCTTAGGCAAGCTTGTAGTGTTTTGTTTTCACTATTTTCCTACCGTAGGCAGCGAACGTATTGAAAGAAGTGGTATGTGGTAATTTTTCTCCCTCTAACAGATATAAACCCTCTGGCTTATACAAGATTGTATGGACAGCAAGATTAAGATACGCTGGATCATCTGCAAACTCGATTCGCCTGCGATCTTAACCAGTTACCCCATAAAATTCCATATTGCCCAACAACAATGCATAGACTTGGACCGTTAGCTTCTTCGTAGTTTAAGTTAGTTCCTGAAACTCCCAAGTAATCATAGTATTCAATTTAAGCAAGTGGTTAAAAGCTACTTAGCAAGAGTAGTTTCGCGTCTATAAATTAAATTGCAAGCTAGGATTGGTGTAGAGAGATGGTAGAAAGGCGCGGATAATTTCTCCTATAAAAAAATGGCTTACACCTGTTACCATCACATTAAAATCGGACCTTAATTTCTTCCAAAAAATATCGAATACCCTGTTACTGTCTTAGAAAAACCAAATGTAAATAAAGCTAACTTTATGTATAATCGATTTTGTTAGGTACTAAGTAGGTAAGCTGTAAATGCATTTTAGAACCCATTTTGGTACCGTCTTTAATACTGTTTATATAAATTTGTGTAATTTGTCTTAGGCGATTTTGTGTAATTTGTCTTAGACTGGTACCAAAACTTCATACGGCGACGGTGTGCAAGCGTGACAGCACATGGAGAGCGCTATCTCGCTATCGCACCGGCACCGCATGCGGAATCCGCAGCAGTCTGAAAGCCGCCTTAAGAAATTTTATGTAGCTTCCTCAATCCTTCTAGCGTCCCAGCTTTTTGCTCTATAGAGCCTGGGGTCCAATCGGCAACCTAACCTATTTTCTTTCTTATTTCTTTACATATATGTCTATTTGTTTAATTTAGCTATGCACATTTCAACATCGTAGCAAATATTATCAGTAACAGAAACCATCCCAGTGTGTCTTGCGTCACAGAAACCGCACCGTATCGGTTTGCTTATTTCGCTGCGTTTCGTCATTGTCAATACGGGATTTAGGTTGAAAGGCAGGACATATACCTTTACCTAGGTGTTTTGCGAAATGAGCCTCGTTATGAGCTATTGTTAACTTAAAATAACTCAGAAAACTGAATGGGTACACTCAAATGAACTAAAATCGGTAGGTTGTTAAATAAAATAAAAAATAAAAATAAAAATTATTTATTTTCAGATATCTGAGATCCATAAATTGTTAGTTACACATATACAACTACATTAGCAAACTAATATTAACTTAACGACTATAATTTATAACTTATTTATTTTATAACTTATTTTATTTTTTTAGGTCTTATCACATGCAGATCGGTGTATCGGCGGAGAATGTCCGAATCCCACCTCTCTGCTATCATTTTCAGGATGCTATTTTTGCGTATTTTAGCGTTGTTCTTAAGGTTAACTAGGGTATTATCCTCTCGCATAATTATTTGATAACAAGGGCACTTTTTAGGGTTCCGTACCCAAAGGATAAAAACGGGACCCTACACGGAAAAAAAAGCTTCCGGGATATTCTCAATCTAAGACATTATTATACTATGTTGAAAATGTTTCCTCGTGACAAGCATTTATTTCCTTTAACGAAAATAAATGAAAGTTTTAAATATAACGAAGCGAATATATTCTTACAGATTTTTTAGTTTTCTCTTACCTAAGATAATACTTGTTTGATTAAAGTACAATCTCTCTTATTTACTCAATATGCTCTTGAAACAATACATTTTGTATTTCTATTTTAAGAAAACGTGGTTTTATTAAGCGAAGAATCGTATTTTTGGCAAAGGAAATAAATACTTGTCACGAGGTAATATTTTCAAGAAAATAATAATGTCTTGGATTGAGAATATCCCGGAAGCTTTTTTTTCGTGTATTACTAAGACTTCGCTGTCCGTCTGTCACCACGCTGTATCTCATGAATATAGCTTATGTGATAGTTAGACAGTTTAGATTTTCAAAGATGATGTAGGTATTTTTATTGCCTCTATAACAACAAATAGTAAAAACCGGCCAAGAGCATGTCGGGCCATGCTCAGTGTAGGGTTCCGTAAACTGAGACCATTAATTCAAAAGGTTGTTTCATACGGGAAATTTGGCGGCGCTTACGTCATTTTTACTTACGTCCTTTCACTATGGATTTTGAATGATAACTCAAAAACGGCTCAACCAATTGAATTCAATATAGTTTTCATTGAAGGTACTCAGTAGGCCTCAGTTTCATGATTTTGGCGGAGCTATTATTTCCGAAAGTATTCGTTTTATCCAAAAACTGTGTTAGAAGACCCAAATTCTTTTTAAAAGACCTATCCAACGATACCCCACACAACTTGGTCGGAACGAAAAAAAAATTCGCCCCCCACTTCACGTGTACGGGAGGTACCGTAACAAAATATATTTTTCGCGCTTTTATTCTACCGTTTTGTCGGCTTGGTTAATGCACATATTCATACCAAATTTCAGCTTTCTAGTGCTAACGGTCACTGAGCTAGACCGCGGACGGACGGACGGACGGACGGACGGACGGACATGGCGAAACTATAAGGGTTCCGTTTTTGCCATTTTGGCTACGGAACCCTAAAAAACAGTATAACATAAATATTTAAGGTGGCTCCCATACAATACAACAGACATGATTTTTTACCGCTTTTATAGATAATGGTACCTACGGACACTCTAACCCAAAACACCACTCGGTTTTTCATTTTTGGCACGGAATGCTAAATAGGTAACCTTAACAAGGGTCATTGTCAGCTTGTCTATCTAATGCTCTCAAATATCAACTAATTTGTCATACGTATACAACAACGCTCTGTGATAGTGTAACATTACCAAGGTGTTGATTCGTCAGGCACTAATACCCACATATAAGGAAGCAGATCTTGCGCATGGTATAATGACGTTCATTCATACTTAATGTATGTAACTTATGTCGTTTTGGTTGTAAGGTAGCGAGAGCCCTTCATGGTTCAACGGCAAGTATTCAGTTACAGTAGCATCTGATAGTAGCTATAGGTACTCGTATTAGTGTCATAATGATCTTATTACACCTCTTGGCTTTCCCGGGCCGGCAATGTTGTATGAATTACTATTATTGTATGAAACTATTAATTTAATAAATAGGGTAAATTGCCAGTAACTGGCCACCCTCCAGTAACTGACCATACTAAAAATGAACTCTAAATACTTACAAACAGAATTCATTTTAGTATAACGCGGCCAGTTATTGAAGGGTATCCGTCGCCAATGCGATAATCGCATTATGTTTGAACCCCGTCGGAAAAAGGGATTCTGGTGTGTAATCTACGAAGCAGGTCTCGAGGTTGATGTTTTATTTTATATGTATTTAAGTATCTATCTTTATCTATCTATTATATTATATCTTCGTCTAGTACCTAACTGTGGGACTGCGTTGATTTGTGTAAAATTGTCCCTTAATAAAAAAAAAATCTTTGTCTGTCTATGGCAACGTAGTTCTCGAACGGATGAATCGATTTGATTGTGGTTTCTTAATAAATTTATTTTCTCTAAGTAGAGAAGATTGATAAATAGTTTTAACTCACGAATAACGCCGATATATATTTTTCAGGCATTTTTATTTGAGTAAAACATTTTAAAACGTGAGTTATCGCTGCTCTGCCAATGCGGAATTAGTTTTAGGCTATAAATCTTTTATTTAGCCTTTAAGTACTTCCCTCGACCTTAATGTTAGTTTGTCTATTACTCGGTTATCCTTAATGCACTAAACTTCCTTATACTTAGCTCATCTTTCTCAATAAACCAGTTTGCAATATTTATACAGCAATGCCGATTTAATATCACTGAAGCTATTTATTAGTATATGCTAATGCAATGCCTATTAAATAACACTACATTTATAATTATATTTATTATGATATGTTCGTAAATTAAGCTCTGTATGTGTTAATAAATAGGAACTAGGAAATAGTCTATCTTACTTATAAGAATTGGGTAAATTTAATTCCAGAAATTGACAATTTTTACGCATTTTTGGAGCATTTCCTCACTCACAAATAAGACTAATTGTTAATTACTTTATATATATTAGCCTCTATACGTCCCACTGCTGGGCACAGGCCTCCTCTCATGCACGAGAGGGATCAGGCTATAGTCCCCACGCTGTTTAATTACTTTAATTATACAAAAGGACAAAGTTGATGTTTAAACGCTCGAGTCGTGTCTTTATTGACACCCGAGCCACCCAAATATTCCAAAATTGAGCCAAGAGCGTAGCGAGTGGTTACTTAAATGGAATCTTGAGCGTACGAGGGCCTCGAGGTAAGAGAGGTTGAACAAAATTTGCTGCCGAGTATAATACAATCTTTTTCACCCCATGACTGTAAGATTTTCTTACGTATAAACTTGTAAGGGGCTAGAAAACAAACTATATATCTCGATTTGATATTTGAACACTGTATTTTTGAATAATTTTACAATCGGATCGCCCGTACCTTCGTCATCCATCAACCGAATCGAGTGCCATCGTCTTTCTTATTCTACCCTATTTTTAAGATGGTGTTCGAATGGCCGTTCCAATACTGCCAAACTAAGTCAAAATGGTTTTTTTATATAAGAAGTTTTAATGTTTTATTACTTTTTTTTATTAAATTAATTATGTTTTATATAATAACGAATTGAATTAAAGCGTGTCGCTTACATGACCGTAGGAAAAAATATAGGTTATAACTTTATAAGATCTAATCGAAGGAAAATTAATGCTTTTAAAATAATATAATTCAAAATCATCTCTAAAGTCAGTCCTGCCAGAAAAAAAAACAAGTCAAAACTAGTACCAAATAAATTACTTTTCCCACATGTGGATAAAATGCATTTTCCCCCACCGCTTTCAAGGAATAAAGACCGCGTTTCCGAGGTGAAGTGGTGAAAACGTACTCGTACTTATTAAAGTTTTATGAAATTAATTTGCGTACCTAGTCCAAATTAGGCCTTAATTGTATTAAATTTACTTAATTGTAGGCCTGCTTGGTATTGTAAGTATTGACATTTTCGGACAATGAACTTATAAATTGGCACATCCTTTGAATGCAATCTTGCTCATTTACTTCTGTTGTTGCAAAAATGCAGTATGAGCAACACAGTATTAGCAATTTTGCAATATTACAAACGAAACGTAATAAAATTATAGGCATTCAAATGAACGCTTCTATTTAATTGAATGCGTAACAGTTAGGTAATATGTAATAATATAGTTCTTACGATGAGAGCATCAAGTAAGAAATCGAAGCTAGTACTACAGAGGCCGGAAAAGTAACGATTACCGGACAAGTTCGTATACCGACACGACACGAGCAAAAAATTAAACCGTAGATTTTACTCCTCTAACTTATAACGTTTGTTCAGCGACTTTTCAAAATAACTTACGGTTTGATTTTTAACACATTAAAGTTCACCTAAACACGCAATGTATTGCGAAATTGATTATATATGTAGGGTTACAAGTCAACTATTATAGGCACTCACACCTATAGTGATTTCAGTATTTTTTACAGCAACTCGGGCATATCCTCTTGGAAAAGCGAATCCTAAGTGACGTAGGTCCTTTTTTTGTTTAAAATTATTGTTAAATTGTTACGGGTACAGTAAAATAACATGCATGTTTTTCTATGCAAGAACACTTTTGCATAGAAAACTATCCCGTTTGTAAAAATTTTAATGTAATGTCACAGTACTTATGTATACTTACCTATCTAAATTGCTTCAAAGTTCACATTGCATTTTCAAGTAAACTAAAAAAATACGAGAAGGTTATGCCATAAATAATACTTTGTGAAATCTAATTTTACGGATTTGTTGCATTTATTTAATACAATGTTGTCAAGTTTCGCAAAAATCCGATATCGAGTACAGTTCGAAAGTTTACTCTGGTGATAAAGATAGTTCGATAGATAACCTGGTCAAATAAACATGACTCGGTGAGATTACACAATATTTACTTTTCAAGTTAAATACAATTTTGGTAATGATAATGATAAAAGTTACATTTAGACAAGACAATAATCAATCACTAGCAGCATACATACATAGGTACCTACGAGTATTTTGTACATTTTGTATATTTTTTTTTTCAAGAGAAATTTAAGTATTGAGTGAAAACTGAGGACAGTTTGTCGGCGAAAATAATAGTTACTTCATTACTATAGAAAAGACAATTGTAGAATTTTCTAATATGATAGTCTATCTAAATCGTACCTAGATATCATTTTTAATCAAACTATAAGAATATAGTACCTAGTACATAAAGATTTAAAATAGTTTTAGTTAATATTTTTACAGCAATCATTTTTACAACAAATATAAACGCATAGTGTCCGCTCTTAAAATAGAAGTACACTTCATTGCATTATAATTGGTTCATTAAAAATGTATTGACCTCTGGGTCTAAAATGTAAAATTGCTGTAAACTTGACCTCAAGTCACGCGATGCAAAGTGGAACAATACATTGTTATGGTAATTCTTGTTTATCTACCATATTGTTTACAAAGAGATAATTTGAGTTTTGTGTCCGTTTTACGCGTTCGTGTTTCTTTGTCGAATGACAGTCGTTGTCGACAAAAAAGTTGTCAATTGGGAAAAGTTCGTCCGTAGAGGCAATTGCGCACATCCTAAATATAACCGTTAATAAAGGGTTTATGGTCCTTTCACTGACAGCACTTTTTCCAGTAAGAAAAAAGAAAGATTTTAAACTGCTAGTGGCTGGTTTTATTCTATCAACTACCTACTCTGAGAAAGAATCTGATCTCTTTCCTATATGAAATTACTAATTATGCTTTTATTTAGTTCCCAATACCTATATACATTTATGTGTGATTCTGATTAGGATGTAATGCTGCCACCACACTTCGTACCTACATATCATTTCTATCTATACGATAAAAATAGAAAGAGACGCAACACGAATATTTGGCCGAATACCCGAAGTGTGGTTCCAGCATAACGGTTATTAGGCCATCTTTTTACTTCACATAAATGCATCACTAACTGTTACTTTTCTATTTTACAGTGGCGACTGGGTACGAGTCAGACCGTGAGGAGTGGAGGAGCAGCCGCTCTCAGTTCTCCACCACCGCCTTCGACAGCCTCGCCCGCCCCACCAAGATGGCCATGGCCCTCACCCTCAGAAAACCCCCCAGGATCGACCCCGTGCCTCAGTACTACAGGCTAGCCAGCGACCCGAAGCCGAAACTTACCCCACTCCCCTTCAGGCCAAACAACTTCCTCCAACGACCGCCGAGGCTCCCCCGACCGACTACCGAAATCAAAAGAAACATATTAACCCCAGATCATCGTAAATACACGTCGCTGCAGAACCTGGACTTACCCATGAAGTTAAGCGAGAAAAACAAAACTGAGCCCAAGAAAACGAACTACTCCAACATCTCACATAGAATCACAGGATTAACCAACAAGCTCAGAGACTTGGGTAGTCCAAGCAACACCATTGGGAGGTTTAAAGCCCAGTCACATAATGACGTGGCTAATTTGAAGCCAGTACTGAAGACTAGAGACGGCTATGATGGCTCAAAAAGGTCCGTAGTGAGGACCTGTAGTGCTGAACCACCAAAGAAAGTTACATTCAGCGCTTTTGCCACGGTCCAAGTGGTTTAGTTTTTAGTTGTATCATTCGTAATTTTAGTTTAATTGTAAGACAAGGCTAGGCCGGGATTTCTGTGTAAATACAATTGTATAAAGTTTATTTCTGCAAATATAACTTTTTTAAAGTTAGTTTTTTAGTCAAAATTATGTGTGTTTTTAGATGTGTCTTAATCTTAACATAGTTATTTATTATCGATTATATACCTTCACGTAATTTGTACTGTTTATTTCCATTACAATTTGTTTCATACCATACTATGTGACTAAATTGACCATAAGTATTGGACCACTTTTAATATTTATCTCTTTACTCTTCTATTGTACATATGTATTTAATAATTATTTATGTTTACGTACCTACACCTAACTATATTATTTATTGATAAATTATACTTATGTGCTTAAAATATGTATAATATCAGATAACATTTAGGAAAATCATTTCAGTTAGAAAAAAAATGTTTTGAAAGTTCAGATACAGTTTAATCCTATATTACGCAACGTAAATAAAAAATATAACTCGCTACACTAATTGTGTTATACTGCACACTTAATACCTATCGTTACATTACATAATGCAAATAAGTGGATCAGCGATTGGAGTAAATCAATTCATTCTTTAGATATACCTACATACCTATGTGCTTGATAGTTATCAGACACCATTCCTGTATCTTTGGACTCGAGGTGACTTAAAAGCGCCAACACACTTTGCCGTATTTGCGCATATACGATTCTGAATCTCTTTAAACTAATACATAGGAAAGAATTGCGGAAATACAGTGAAGTGTGTAGCGGCACCACTTATGAATAGAAATGCCACCAATCTTTGTGAGAGAGATTGCAGTCGGTCATTTTCGGACTATATAATGAAAATGGATTGTTATTTATGTATTCTATAAGAATATCTATGATAAGTAGCCATATTATAAGTATTTTTCAATGTGAATTGGTTTCTTGTGTGATTCCTAGTCGATGCTTGCTTTTACAAAATTATTTGTTCAAAATGTGGTTTGAATGCTAGCTTTAGGTTTTCAATCTTATTGCAATCAAAATAAAGTCTCTTTATAACGTTATTATGCGTGCGAATAAATGTGCGTCATTATGCTATGAGATGAATAAATATCTTTGTTTTTCGAATGAAGAGTTCATGGAAGGTTCTAGACAGCTGCTAAGTTTATGGCGTAAGATAAGAGCTATTCCTTATATTCCGACAAGAAATTGTAGAAATTAAAAAGTGGCAACATCGTAGTGTCGTCCCGTTTTCTTAGATTGTTTTGAAAGGGACGAAACTACGATGTTGCCACTTTTAAATCTCTACAATTTCTTGTCGGAATATATTATGCTGTCAACAAAATATAAATCAAACAAAAAGGTTATATTAAAGTTAAAGGAATTTTGGGTGGTAATTCATGTATTATGTCAATAATTTTATTAAGGTTTATTATTATGCGAAATCGCTTGACATAGATATTGGATGAATGAACCCATGCATGACTGTGATGGCATTGAATCTATAAATAAATAGGAGCTTATTATAAGTAAAAAGTCATATTAATTACTATGCATAATAAATTGTAGAGTTTTAGGTTATAAAAATACTAAATCTATTTTCGTAAGTGTGCATTATTTCTTCATGTTTTCGTTTTATTGTGTTTGAATTGTTAATTAATTGTAGTAGCTATTTTCTTAGACTTGTTTGAATCAATTAAAGAGTTTTTGTTAATTCCATACTGAGTTTCTTTATTATACCCAGATACCTAAAGCAAGAGTTTTATTTATTTATAGTATTTAACCTTTTGACCGCCGTCGGCTGATACCAATATGAGACAAAGTGGCAACGTGAATGACACCTTCATAAATTATGACAGAGTTCAAAATTGAAAGTTAACATTTTGACGTAAGGCGGTTAAAAGGTTGTGTCCGGCTGTTACTAAAGAATCCTTCGCATATTTAAAAAGTTCGTACGTATAACTTTACAAAGTGGACTTCGTCAGATCGTTTCCAAAGTTTCAATTAATATTCAATGAATTTGTAATGAGTTATAACTAGGTCTAAACCTAAACTCGAGTCTGCAACTCGATTAATTTATTTATTCAGCGAGGTCATCAATGTTCATTTCTGTTTTAAATAAAATTTTGGAAACTTAACACTATCTTCACTATCAAGTTATATGAAATCAAAACAATATTTAATGTATTTATAGTTAAGTTTATATTTCATAAAACCTAGTTGTTAGGTATATCTGTTCGTTGTGTATTGGCGTTGGGCTAAAGTAATTCTTAATAGGTAGCAAAACCACTTCGCTATAATATAGCTCGTAGAGTTTAGATGCAGGACAACCCCCCTAACCTACCCATCCTTACTAGTTAGAGCAAATTTTAGCCAAATCTACTGTTCTCTTTGCATTTTTGTCATCATCATCAAACTTGACGCCACAGAACATCAAGATTATAGCCCTCGCTCTGTGGCTAGTTTAGCCTACCTTTGTCGATGCATAAGTATCATACTATACTCTAAAACCTACCAAACATAGTAGATATTCATGTAGAATTATAAAGAACATACGTAAACAAAATGAATCATGCCATCTGTACTTATTTCAATCTGGAAGGTCTAGATTTAAAAACAAACATTTAAAACCACTGAAATCAAAAATGGCCACATAACATTTTGAGGATCCGATAAAATATCAGGCTAATAGGTAGGGATACCTACACGCACAGATGTGCCCGCCGGATTTGTCCGACGGATATGCCCAGCGGACGGATCACGGACGGGCATATCCGTCGGACAAATCCGGCGGGCACATCTGTGCGTGTATCCCTAGCTAATCGTACACACATTTACGTAAAAATAACGTAAGTATGTATGCAAATACCGCGCCTATGCGGCCGTAGCGGCATTCGCTTGCGAATGTGTATGTTATCAACGAATTCCACGCTTTATCAGCGTCCAGTGTTGTTCAAGACATTGAACGAGAAACAGGTAAGAAAAACTCTTTTTAACTCATATTTTTATAGATATACATTAGGAAAATGTAATGAACAAAGTAGTGGCAATTTGATAACTTTTATTATACTAATATCACCTGTCGTAAGTAATACTAAAAATATTACGCGTAATGTGGGTGTGGGTTTGATTAAATTGTAAATCTAATTTGATTGTTTATGAACTTTGAAATGTAACGTATTATAATGTAACAAACCATTAAGTTTCTATTTATTATACTTATTTGATTACTTTATATATTAATAAATAATTAATTAACTTTGTTTAATTAAAAAAGCTTTCCAATACTGATGTGTCGCTGAGTTTTTAATTTACAGCAGTTATATTTCGGTTTTCGGTTTAACAAGAGGTAGAAAACAATTGTGTATTTCTACCGTAGAGATACACAATTGTTCTTCAGTATTTTTTTCCTTACATAATAAATGATGAAACGAAATTGTTGCTTTTGTATTTTACATTTAGGTATTTTTCTTTTCACATTTGTAAATCATTTTTTTAAAGTTTATCCGATTAGATCCCGACTTAGAATTTCGACTATCTAGACTTGACCTTCATAGGTGCCAACTTAAACTTGGGTTAATTTAGGTGCTTACTTATTATGTTTTAATGCATCTTTAGGCAACCATGTCTCTGGTAGCGCGTGCCTTCGAGTCCAGCAAGATCGTGCCTGATGTCATCCCGACGGCACCCACCGCTAATATCGGGGTAAGTTTAAGGGATATATTGGGAACCTTATGTAATTACAAATACTTACTTGAAAAAACTAAAACACATATACAGATGAAGATTGATGATCTGACGTCACATATGTGACGCTAAAGTAAAACTAAAATAAATCTTTAAATGGCCCCTGCGGTTTGGTTACGAAGTTGCTGACACCATATCCTCACTGGACTAATACAAGCAGCACCTTGAGCGAGGTATCTGGCAGCTTTTCGGTCTCCTGTGGCATCTCTGCGTCTCTTCGACAGATCTTTGAAGAGACTTAGAGCGATAAAGCCCCACGGACCAAGAGTCATAGGGGAGTAGGGAATACTGAAAAAAAGAATCAGGGACCCTACTGAGATTACGGTAAAGTTTACTCAATAATCAGTTAATCTTGCTGATTATTCAGTAAACCCTACCGTAATCTCAGTAGGCACCCCTGGTTTTTTTTCAGTGAAGTAGAGAATTATGTTTAATATGACTTGCAATTAGGTCGTTTTCGGGTTCCCGGCAAAAAGCTTCTCAAAGGTATAAGTGCCGCATAGATAAGCTCTTACGTGGATGTCTGCACGCTTCTGAATAGTGATCACTAGACGTATCTTAATGATGATTATGATGAATTAAAACTAAAAATAAAACCATTTTATCTGATTATCGACTATTATCCAATTAATGACTGATTAACACTAATTATTATTCAATTCCTTATCGTAAATTTATGACATATAATATAACATATTATCACAAACAAAACATGTTATATAATATTTCATATAGATATTATAAATACCTAATAAGTAAGTACCTACATCAGCATTTCGATATAAGTAGGTACCTATAGTCAGTCGAATCAAGTTTAATCAACTGTACAGTCGGCATCAGATAAATCGGAGCGGCCAAGGTGGTCATAAATATCTGAACAACGCTACTATTGTCAAGGCGATAGAGTGCATATTCAGATATTTTTGAGTATCCTGACCGCACAGATATATTTGATGGCCACTGTTTGATATGACCGTAAGATTAAAAGGTTACTTAAGGTCATATTTTCGCCATTTTATTTAATTTAAAAATAAAAATCAAAGTTTGAGAGGGTTCATTACGTTTTATCGACTATTCCAGTTATCGATGTTACCACATATCTTTGAATGTAACATTTGACCTCTTTGATAAGTTAATAGTTACTTAGCCATATTGAAATAAACTGTATCAACATTATAAAACAATTATAACATTTCTGACACTTGAGTTTTCATAAATAATTTTCCGTTATAATGGTTAAACCAAAAAGAAAAACAATTAACAAATGGATTACGAATTACCCCCTGCAATGTAGGTTTATTAACTTTTCTAAGAGGTATCTTATATGCGAAGAGCTATTTTATATGGATTTATTTATTATTTATTTATTTAAACTTTGATTTTCGCTATGAACATTCCGCTTCTTGGTGATTAGAAATCACAAAAAAGTTGTATAAATTTACAACTTTAAATAGAATTACGGTAAGAGCCCTTCCACTACTAGCGAATAGGATTGCAATCCGGTAATTTTTGTACCAAAATAGTACCAGAGGGCCTACCGCGAAATTCGAAAATCGACAAAACGATGGTCCCGTCTCTATCGCTCTTGCATATACTAAAGAGAGTGATGCAAATAGACGATTCGATGAACGAAGTGCTTCGCGGTTATAGGCCTGAGCCGGCCGGATCCGGTACCGGATTGCAATCCCTACCGCGACGCGACCAACCTACCCCGGTTTCCCCTTTCCTTACTTGGAAGTCTTGGAATACATAGTACCTACGCCCCCTGTGAAATTTGATTTCAACATTTCAATATTACTACCTGGGCCATTTTATTTGAAGTTGCACATCCCACTTATTTTCAATTTTCTGATTGACTGTGATTTCTACTCACTTCAAAAAATGTGTTGCATGTTTTTTCCATCCCGTAACCACTATTCCAGAGACTTCTTATGGCAGTTACGGAATGGAAGCAACAAATAAATGTATGAAAATTTTGGGACACTTTTGTGTCGTACTCAGATCGAAAGAGCTCGTAAATCCGAGTCGAAATCATCTAAAACTTAAAAAAAGGGAAGGGTACAAAAATGGCCCAACCTTTGTACAGTTAATTAAGTACACGTTTAAATGTCACGAGCGCCACATACATTTTAAATAAATGGTAGTCTCCAGTTTTCGACCAAAAACAGGATTTGTACTTGATCTTGTTCCTACATATATGGATCGTTAATTACGTAGATTTCAGTAATGATAATGACTATAATGAGCGACCATGGATGTGCGGAATATTTACAGATAGCGCGCCGCTGAGACAAGACTGTGAGCCGACTCTATCGTACACCGTTTCGCACACAGCCACGCGTTCGAGTCAAGCAGCTCAGTACGCTTACCATGAGTTAAGACATTGACGTTTTCGAGAACGAGTATCGAGTGTTCTATCTTGCTTGTAACATATCAGTGTAAACGAGATGCACAGATAGGAAATTCGTTACTCGTTAACGAAAAATGACAATGTCAAACTCATGGTAACCGTACAGATCATGTCAGTGCTCAGTTGTGAATGTGTATAGTGTGTCGTGTATACATACGACAATTATATCCACATATTCGCGCCACACGCTTGCTTATAAATTTGGATCAGAAATCAGAATTCAGAATACTTCCACATAAAAATTCAGAACTGTTGTGTAAAAGTTGCCTATAGTTTTTAGGATTCCGTAGCCAAAATGGAAAAAACGGAACCCTTATAGTTTCGTCATGTCCATCTGTCTGTTCCTTCCGAATGCCCCAGCCACAGCTATTTTATTCGTAATTGAATTAAATAACCTAGATAATATTGCCAGAATAGTTCTGTATTTTTCCCCGTAGGTAAACATTCTGGAAACAGACCAAGTGTTTGATGCGCCATAGGGAACATACCCAAACTACGTGACCCGTTTAGGGGGGGGGGGGGGTCGTCAAAATACTACTCTAGGTCACAGGGGGGAGGGGGGGGAGTCTTAGGTTCTGTCACGTAGTCAATAATTATTATGCTCAAATCTTGCGGTTCTAATTATAGGTTTCCACGCACTTTTGGCGTCACGCGGCCAGTGTCGTGTTAATAAAAGGCAATAAGTATGCAAAATTATGTTTTTTTGCTTTTTATCTCCAAAATATCACTCTCTCTAAACCATATGTGTGAGTTTTACTACGTGACAACTAGGGGGGAGGGTGGGGGTCTTGGCAATTACTACGGATGGTCACTGAGGGGAGGGAGGGGGGTCAAAAACTGAAAAAAATGGGTCACGTAGTTTGGGTACGTTCCCATATGATGGAACACGGAATAGGTATGTGATGGTGATGGAATAATGGATTGTTTCAACGGCGCGGTATCTGTAATTTATTTTACACATACATCCATGTCAACATTAAATCAGCACTTCGGCGCAATCCGGTCGACATCGGAAATTGCACTTTTCACTCGTTTTACTTTACGTGTTAACGACATGATTTGTTACAATTTGGATACTTAAATTACGGACATGTGTAGTTGCGAGCCAATTAAAGAGCTTTTTTGTAAAATTATAATAAGAAATTAAAGTAGGGCCTTAAAAATTATAACTTACCTTGAAAAACTCTACCCCACTTTTAGCTCTCGCTCACCTAGGACACACCGTTAGGCGGCTTTCACAGTACTGCGGTTTCCGCATGCGGCGCCGGTGCACGAGCGAGATATCGCTCTGCATGTGTATAGCGCTGTCACGCTTGCACACCGTCGCCGCATGCGGTTGCGGCGCCAGAGTGATCTGTTCCATAGAACACGCGGCATACCGCGCGACGTAAGTATAGGTAGGTATCTACAAAAAAAGGTATTAAAATGAATTCAATAAAATATTACAATATAAAAGGTTGAATAATGCATGCTTGTTCATAAAAGTAACCTCCATTTTTCCTAATAATAAATAAGGGAGGTACCAGAGCGAGTAATTTTATTAATATAATAATAACGTTCCTTTGTTTTGGTTTTACGGATGCGGTTATCTTCAAGCCGATAACCGTGAATATAACAGAAGATTGTCTCGTATTATGTGCCTATTCAAGCCTGTCATAAGGAAAAAACATACAATATACCTACCACCCATCGTTTATCGATTCAATATCTAGTACCTGACGTACCTGTCTAAGTACAGTCGCCATCAGATATAATCGGAGCCGCCAAGGTGGTCACAAATATCAGAACAACGCCTTTGTTGTCACGGCTATACCTAAAGTACATGTTCAGATATTACTGAGTACCTTGGCCTCTCCGATATATTTGATGGCGACTGCAAAGATATTGTATAAATAGAGGAGCGCAATCTAAGATTTTTTCTGCTTAGTGCTTGATTTGAAGTTGGGGTTGTTTTGCTCTGGTTCAGAGGGCGCTTCAGAATAACCGCATAATATACGGTGCCTTGGAGCCTTCTAGCTAACAAACATTTTTTTATAGTTTTGCAAATATTTTTTCTCTGTTTTTCATAATTAGAATACGATAGCAATTACTCCCTTAAACGGACTATCAGCATTTTTTTACACCTTATTCTATCTCTGCTATAACCCCAATTAATTTCATGAAGATCAGAAACACGTTACTAAAGTTATCGCGGATAAAGATTCAAATTAAATCAGACAAACTTTCCAGTAGCCAGCGGACAGTTCGGTTATGCCCGAAGTTGTCTGTATATAAGAACTTCACTTCGCTTACGCTACGCTCGTTCGATAATTTTTTGGGTGGTTGAGCAAAAAAGCAAGAAACATCAGAAAAAAAACTTTAATTAACGAAACAGCGAAAATAATGTAAGAACCTACTTCCAGTACAAATCACAGTACTTTCTCCAGCCTTCTAAAGGTAGCACCAATTGATGCAAATTTTACGATTACGTACGAGCAACTGGGTAACTTGATAAATTATGCCATTTTTGGTGCCGTCCAGTTAATTATTTGGACTTAAGCATACCTAACGTAATGAAAGCAGTTTTTAACACAAGTTGAAACTTAAAATAAGAGTAAAGTTGCATAGTAACACGCAAGGACCAATGATACCTGGAAGGTCTATACAAAACCGCGCTTCCGTAATCCGTCAAACGCAGTAACATCACAGCAACGCCACAAGTCCATCATCTTTTTTGACGATTTTACGTTGTCAAAATAACTCTACCCTGTGACCCACTGCTGCTGATGGTACCGAAAACAGAGGTAGATACCTACTTATATAGCTTGAATCAGATCAGGGCCGTAAAGTTAAATTTAATACGGAAATTTATTTAAAGTTGCCGCATAAGTTTGGTAGTTTTTAAGGTAAGGGTATCGTCCCATAATGCTCAGCCGGCTCATCCCCTCAGCATTGACCTGAATTTTTGAGGAACGCGTATAGACATATATGGTCCAAGTACTATATATTATGGTCCTTGATAACACGTAAGGGCCTTTCTCCTGTAAGTATTGATATGATATACCAATACCACATCATTATCGATTTAATGTCTTAATTGGTGCAATTTTTTGGACACCAGGTACGTATTCACCATGATAGCTGTCGTTAACTTTTTAGGGTTCCGTAGTCAACTATAGTTTCGCCATATCCGTGCTTGCCATTAATTAAAGACAAAGTCACATCAAGCAGAAACCTAACCTTAATAGGTTAGCCTAGGCAGGGGAATATATAGTTCCCCACCATATTTGAACATTATTTCATCGTGATAGGGCTTAAACCGGTATTAGGCATAGCAATTTGTAGGGCCCAATCTGTCAGATTGGGAGTTGTAATAAAGTTAGGGCACTTAGGGAGCTGGGGGAGGGAAGGAAGAGGCAGGGTACACAACAGATAGGGCCCTACAAATTGCCATGTCTAATACCGGTTTTAATGACGCGTAATATCTGATACCCATTATGCTAATTAAATGGTTAATGCCAACATAATTTATTCTAAATTCCTTGTTGTCAGTTGAAATACCCGAGCGGCGTGGAGGCCGCGCAAGGCAACGAGCTGGCCCCCACTCAGGTGAAGGACCAGCCCACTGTCACCTACGAGGCTGATGCTAATGCCTTCTACACACTCGTCTTTACTGGTAAGAGAAGTACATTTTAATAACCTCTCATCATTCGCTTGCCCTTGTCCCATTTACTTGGGGTCGGCGCAGCATTTCTTTTTTCCACACATCTCTGTCACCCGTCATCTCATCACTCACCTCCTTTCTTTTCATATCATCCCTCACACAATCCATCCACCTTTTTCTAGGTTTGCCTCTTTTCCTACATCCCTCCAAATTCATTCTTAATACCTTTCTCGTAACATGACTTTCATCCCTCCGCACAGGGCCGGCCCGTCCATATAGGCGAACTAGGCGATCGCCTAGGGCGCTCGTGTTAGGGGGGCGCCAAACGGCGGCATCGAAAAAAAAATATAGTAATGGACGTCGTCAAGTAAACCGTTTGTCAATATTTTAAATTTTTGTATGTCTGATAAATTGGTTACGTTGTCAACACACTCGGAGAAGTCGTTAGCATTAGCAGTGCAGCGTGTACAAATAAAATCTTTGGTACATAAGTCCAGTAATTTACATCTGTCCACTTGTTTGGCGCATCGTTGATGTACCCACACCACATATGGCATTGTATCACACTGAACGCAATTAGTAGAACCTTCTGTCATCGACCCGCGCTCACAGTATAAACAGTTAACTATTACTTGGTTGTCTGGTGAGGGTATGTCTAGAGCTGGACACATATTGTGTATGGAAATGTTTCTCTCTAGTAATACAAGAAGATACATCACTGTAAATTCTTTCAACGTAAATTCGTTACGTACCGTTAGCGGTTAAGTCATTTTCGAGTTATCCTTAGGGTTCCGTAGCCAAAATGGCAAAAACGGAACCCTTATAGTTTCGCCATGTCCGTCCGTCCGTCCGTCCGCGGTCTAGCTCAGTGGCCGTTAGCACTAGAAAGCTGAAATTTAGTTTGAATATGTGCATTAACCAAGCCGACAAAATGGTAGAATAAAAACTGGAAAAATATATTTTGTTAGGGTACCTCCCGTACACGTGAAGTGGGGGGCGATTTTTTTTTCGTTGCAACCCAGTTGTGTGGGGTATTGTTGGATAGGTCTTCTAAAAAGAATTAGGGTCTTCTAAAACAGTTTTTGTATAAAACTAATATTTTCGTAACTAAAAGCTCCGAAAGTTTAAAAATTTTGAAAAAAATCATTACAGTCAGGCCTAATAAGTACCATCAATGAAAACTATATTGAATGGCCCGACATGCTCTTGGCCGGTTTTTTTATATTAGTTTTTTTGATTGTAGGCACGAAGAAAACCCCCATTCTTCGTGGTTCGCGGCCCGACACGCACTTGGCAGGCGCGGTCCCAGGGGGGGGGTCACATGGGACATGACCCCCCCCAAAATCCTACATTTCTAATAGAAAAAAAATTTACAGACCCCGTCAAAAATTTGAAAAAAAAAATTCTACATTAGTGTCCCCCCCCAAAGTTTTCGTCTGCGACCGCGCCTGGCACTTGGTCGGTTTTGGTTTTGCGTTATTTTTGTTACACGTCAATGATCTATAGTTTACGAATATAATAAATGATAACTATAACTATAAGGAAAACCGGCCAAGAGCATGTCGGGCCATGCTCAGTGTAGGGTTCCGTAGTTGCCGGCCTGTTACAACTCATTAATTCAAAAGGTCGTTTCTTAAGGGAAATTTGGCGGCGCTTAAGTCATTTCACTTAAGACCTTTCACTATGGGTTTTTGAGCGATAACTCAAAAACGGCTCAACCGATTTAATTCAATATAGTTTTCATTGAAGGTTATTAGGCCTCACTTTCATGATTTTTTTCAAAATTTTTGACCCACGGTTCAAAAGTTAGATGGGGGGGGGGGGGGACGCCCTGTTTTAAACTTTCGGAGCTATTATTTAGGAAAATATTAGTTTCATCCAAAACCTGTTTTAGAAGATCCTAATTCTTTTTAAAAGACCTATCCAACGATACCCCACACACACCTGGGTTGGAACGAAAAAAAAATTCGGCCCCCACTTCACGTGTACGGGAGGTACCCTAACAAAATATATTTTTCCAGTTTTTATTCTACCTTTTTGTCGGCTTCGTTAATGCACATATTCAAACCAAATTTCAGCTTTCTATTGCTAACGGTCACTGAACTAGACCGCGGACGGACGGACGGACGGACATGGCGAGACTATAAGGGTTCCTAGTTGACTACGGAACCCTAAAAATGAAAGAAATTTTCTTTCGTTATAAGGTATTTCTCCTCCAGGCCCGTTATTTTTTTCCACCCTGACATTCATCAAGAATTTCAGCTGCCTTGTGCTTGTAGTGACGTTTACTGGGCTAAGGAAGGACACGCAGACCGGTCTAGTAAAACTATAAGATTTTTAGTTATTTTGACTACGGAAACCTAAAAAGGCAGATGTCCATTACGAATAAAAACGATTTATTTCCTCTGGACGCAAATAAATGCGGGTGTCATCTTTACCCTTCATTCTTTACTATGGGGCGCAAATGTGGGTAAAGATAACCTATGGGGGTGTAAAGAGGGGGTATATTTTTATGTTGCACTAGATGGCAGTCTACAACGAGAAAGGGTGCAAGCGTGAATTGTAAGTTAGCACTTCCACTTAGTAAGTTAAAAAGTTAGCACTTCATATATGCGTAAAATAACACTTACCTACCTATTCATTTGAAAAAAAAATTGCGCGTTATTTTGTCACGAATTCTCTAAAATGGGGCGCCATTTCAGTCTCTTGCCTAGGGCGCCGGGAATGCTCGGGCCGGCCTTGCCTCCGCATAACATGCCCGTACATTTTTAAAACCTCTAATAGCTGCAAAAATATCTCACACGACTGACCCAATGACGCACACGAGAATATCACTAATTCCATCCAAATAGGTACTAACTGACAGTGGTTTTTAAAATGAGCCAGACTTTTGGGTCAATAACGTACAGGAAAATGGGCAACTTTTTTGTGGACAATAAATATAGGTACTTAACGATTTGTGTAGGTACACATTATAGGGACTACTTAATGCTTTTACAAGACCTAACTTTAAGTACACATAAGGGTTTAACAAGAAAAGTAGGCTTTATAGTTCATTTATTTTAATTAGTTAAAATATCGACAGGAGGACAGACGTATTAACCAACTCATGCTAAAAAGGTTTTCATTCCAATTTCGAACTAAGCGCCGCCCTTTATATATAAGTAGATATCTTCGCGAAAAAGTTGAACACAAATCCCAAACTAAGGTCACTAATATGCCCTTAAAGCTAATAGTTTTCTGCACGAAATCGCGATCGGCCATGATAGATGTGTGAGAATCTCAACGCAACGTCAACGTAGCTTTACTTGACGGTCATTTCAGAGGAAACGATCATTATGCCGATGGCATTAACTCGTATCATTCGTATTAAGTTTGGTAATTGCGCCGCTTAGCATATTGATACTAATTTAGACGCGTACAAACTTAGCGGCAGTTAGCGGCTTTGATATTCGATTTCCATTGATGTAGGGACGCATACGCATATATGGCACCATGCAATGCAACATAATATTGATACAAGTCGGTCGAAGTATGATTGTAGGTATAGCCATGCCACAGAAAAAGTACAGCGGTGCAGTTTTTTAGGTAAAGCTAGAACTCTAGGTAACTGATTGATTACTAATCAGTTAGGCGTATGGAGCCTTTGCAAGCCCAAGGGTTTTAAGCCGACTCGCTTTATCTTATGTGTCCCTCTCTATTGTAGCTGCCCGTAAGTGCCTAAGCCTAAAGTTTAAAAAAAATTAAAAGTTATTAATTCTAACTTACTTCTTTCAGACCCCGACAACTACGACGGCCCCGAGCCGGTGTACCGCGAATGGCACCACTGGCTCGTCGGCAACATCCCCGGCAACAACGTGGCTGCTGGCGAGGTGCTGTCCGGCTACATCGGCTCAGGCCCTCCGGAGGGCACCGGCATCCATCGCTACGTATACATCCTGTATAAGCAGCCTGGGAAGTTGAGCTTTGACGAGCCAAGACTTACCAACAAGTAGGTCATAGTAGCGTTAATTCATATTATAAAAGATTATGTTGTAACATTACAAGTTACGCTTTAGATTGGCTAAGGGTATGTTGTTGAATATGCAAGATTAAAATCCGGAAATACGAGTAGCATCCTATATTCACTAAGTTAAACTCGGTCTCTGACTATACTCTGTACTTTTAGGTATTTAAAAAAACGTAAACAAACAGCAGCTGTCAAAAATGACAGATTCAGGGGTTTAGAACCTTTTACGAGTGATATAATTATTACCTATGTTAATAACCTTAAATATTATAATTACGTATATTATTTAAAGTAATTAATGTACTATTGAAAGACATCTTACCCATAAGCACTGGTAGCCGGTGCTGGTGGTGGTAACTGTGGTAAGATGTCTTTCAATCCGGAAGATTCGAACCCCGACCGTACCACTGAGTTTATCAGTCGGTCTTTGACTTTGATGAAAGGAAACACCCAACAAAACAACTTCATAATACACCCATTCTATCTAAGGAAGGGTCCACGTATCATATGTGGACTTCATCATTAGGTCCTCTCTATCAAATTGGTGGTTTTCAAGAGGGAATGCTCGAGTTGCTTAAGAAAGCACCCAAATCAACATACATGTGCCTTTAAAAATTGAGGAGTTCTCTCAATTCTTCACGGATCCCATCATCAGAACAGCACCAGGTTAATGTGGGACCATCTTCGAAGTAGTTCCTATCAAACAAAAAAAAGGAATTGTCCAAATCGGATAACGGGTCTCGGAGTAATCGCTGAACATCCTACATAAAACAATCTTCATCATTATCACGAAAACAATCATCTTCATCAGGACCACTCCATCATATTGGCGGTTTTCGTGAGAAAATGCTTGAGTAGCTTAAGAAAACACTCAAATCACCATACACGTGCCTTTAAACATTGAGGAGTTCCCTCAATTGCTCATGGATCCATCATCAGAACAGCACCAGGTAAATGTGGGACCATTTTCGAGGTAGTTCCTTTCAAACAAAAGAAGAATTATTCAAATTGGATCACGGGTCTCGGAGTAATCGCTGAACATCCTGCATAAAAAAATCTTCATCATTATCATCAAAACAATCATCATCATCAGGTGCACTGCATCGAAATGGTGGTTTTCTTGAGAAAATGCTTGTGTTGCTTAAGAAAACACCCAAATCACCATACATGTGCCTTTAAAAATTGAGGAGTTTCCTCAATTACTCATGGATCCCATCATCAGAACAGCACCATATTAATATGGGACCACCTTGGATGTAGATCCTTTCAAACAAAAAAAGAATTACTCAAATCGGACCACGGGTCTCGGAGTAATCGGTGAACATACATAAAAAAAACACCAAACCGAATGCAGAACCTCCTTCCTCAATGGAATTGAAGTCGGTTAAAAAGTGACACAAGGTACGTGTTGCTACACTAAAAACGGTACTCTGTAATCTAGTCGTATTTTATCCTCATAACTATAACCTTGCGTTTTGCACATCTGCAAAATTGGGTGTTTTTTATGAGGCAATTTACTATAAAAAATTATTAATCATTTAATGTGATATAAATAATTGGGTAAATTTATATATGTGTATATAAATCATAAAATCCAGCGTAACTACAGGTTGCTGAAATAGGATGGAACGAATCTGTAACCTGTAATTTTTTAAAATTGAAAATTTAACAGGAACCAAAACCTGCCCAATAAATTACCCTTTTAATGGTTTGTTTACGTTTTTTTAAATACCAAAAAGTACAGAGTATAACTGCAGAAATTCGGATTGTATAGAAAATTTAACGCCTGATGATTGTTAATAGCATTTTATTTTCAATTCGCGAAAGAGTTCCACCAACTCAATTCAAAGGTACAGTCAACATCAAATATATTGTAACAGCTAGAGTAGCCAAATAGTTCGTCACACCATACAAAATATATGGTGTTAAGAACTATTTGATCACTTTAGCTATTACAATATATTTGATGCTGACTGTACCCTTGAACTCTGTGCCGCCCACGTCTTCGAAATCTCCCGAATCCCAACACTTCTAATTGTACTTACGCATTTGTTCTCAAGTTGAAGAATTGCATTTCTTGCCACATTTTTGTACAAATATTATAAAATTAATCGTTTTACAATTACAATAACGACCTACTTACTTGTGTAAATTTGTATTTATTCTGCAGATCAATCGACGGCCGCGCAGCATTCTCAACAAAGAAGTTCGCCGAGAAGTACAACCTCGGCGCCCCAGTCGCTGGCAACTTCTACCGCGCCCAGTTCGACGATTACGTCCCGCTCCTCTACAAAAGCTTGGGCGTCTAATTTATTATTTAATTTGTTATTTTGTACTTCAAACCCACCTAACAAGAATGATATAAGCATGAATTGACTAGGAAGGTCTTTAATGGGGTAATTTCGGTTGGAAAAAAGTACCGGGTAATTGCTTCACTGCCAGGGGGCGTGGCCTAGGAACAAACTTGTATGACGGTGGACGCACATGTGCGTTGGGGGCAGTGAATGTGTTAAAGGATTCCGGAATGACTTCCGGAATGAGACCGATAGATGGCGCTAATACTTTGGCCTGACCTTTTCCACGCCAAAGACGTATATATCGGCAACACAGGTCCAACGCCAAAGACCGATATATCGGTCACCGACCACAGAGCAAAATAGACCTGAGCGTTTCTTTTTATTTTTGCCACTATTCTCGACTTTCTATTTTATGGTAAGTTTTATGTTTTTTCTAGTCAGAATCGCGAGCTGCAATAAAAAAAGATGTCCCATAAAACTCCATACATTTTTTGATTTTTTTTACTTTTCCTATTGTGTTACCTCCATAGAAAACATATGGCAAAGGGTAACACAAGAGGAAAAAAATTTTTGGGACACATTTTTTTCTTGCATAAATCGAATCAGCTCGCGATTCTGACTAGAAAAAACATAAAACTTACCATAAAATAGAAAGTCGAGAAAAGTGGCAAAAATAAAAAGAAACGCTCACCTACACGTACACACATAAAGTTTAACTTATTTTTGACATTTAGTTTAGATGTCGTGGCGTCTGAGTGGTAGGTTTTACGTTTGTTTTGACATGGCGTCGAAAAGGTTAATATATATAATTATTATAATTAATTACGGGAACGCAATTTTGTAATCCATGCTTATATTATCCTTGCCAACTAAGAATGTAAATTATTGACGGTTATCTGAAAAATAAATAGTGTATCTACTAAAATCTATTTTATTAATCGAGCTTTATGTTCTGGTGTATTTTCAGTGATAAGCTCTTCACAAATGTGCAACTTGCGGAAACTTTCCAATATATGTTCGCGGAAGTTTCACGGAAAACATAGGACTTACGAAATTTCAGAAATGGGTTTCAATTTCCATACAATATGAGTTTGCAAACTTCCCGTGGAAAACCAGGGGGCTTAACCAAGGCGGCAGTCGTTTGTAATCAACGTTGATTAGGTATCATCTTGGAAAATACCACATTGGAAGCAGTGCATTACAATGAAAAAATGAACTGGTGAAGACTCTGGAACATCACGGGATTCAAACCCG
Organism: Pammene fasciana; assembly: GCA_911728535.1. Lineage (NCBI taxonomy): Eukaryota > Metazoa > Arthropoda > Insecta > Lepidoptera > Tortricidae > Pammene > Pammene fasciana. The sequence goes on from OU452292.1 coordinate 11,932,196, forward strand.
CGTCCTTCGGATTGTCATCTTTGTCTAGCCCCAGTAGCTTATTTAGTTCACCTGTTTTCTATTTAGTAAGTATTTATGCATTTATTGGAGAAAAAAAACCATATTCTGTGATAAATATTTATTGACATTAACACAGAAGCAGTTTGCACATACACTGATTACAAAATACTCGTATCTAGAATAAACCAATATGGATTAACATATCCACTATACGGGTGATGTAAGTATGACAAAACTCTACTTTTAAAATCATGTATTCAATAAGTAGGACAGTTTGCAAGTAGTTTAGAAATAAATGCGCAAATAAATGTCTTAATATGCTTAAAAACTATTTTGGATCTTAACAAAAACGTCGCTCGTTCCTGCCGATTCACCAAAGTTGCACTTAAAGTTAAACTTTATGTAATTAAGCCAATTATAGTAATATTTTTGAAGTCTGGGAGCTCTAATCAATTATTAAAAATACTAATTCACATTTTTTATCTTAATCCTAGTTACAAAAATCGCTTTGAGACTTAACACGTTATAGATAGTGGATGATAATTAGTTACCGTAACCTCGGGGTACTTTAGCCCTGGAGGGTAACTTTGGCCTTTGGAATTTACTGGGTTCCGGTTATATAAAAGATTTCAATTAATGGTACATTGCCATGAGGTTGATCAAAAGTAACCGATAACGTTTTTATCTTTTTTATCAGACCCTTCTATATGTGATTTTTATATGGGCCAAAGTATCCTGAATTTGGCCAAAGTACCCCGAGGTGACGGTACCACAATATTTAGCTGCTTAATACTTTCCAACCCTAGATCACAATATACCTCGCTTCGCTTGGTCAAATAATCCTAGAAAAGCAACAAAGAGCTAGACTGGACAAACTTAATTAATAATAGTTTTATCGTTATTATGGCGGTTATAATCTCAATTCTATTGAGAACGTGTTAAAGTTCAAATTTAAATTATTTTTATTTATTTTTATTGCACTATTTCACTTCATAAGCTCACTATCTAAGAACGTGTCAAGCCACTGTCAACAGATGTTAAGATCCAAACCGTGCTTGCTTAGGCACCCAACTGCTTATACAGAATGGGCACATAGTCGTCCCACTCCGCCTGGTAGAAGTTGCCGGCCACAGGTGTGCCCAGCCCGTACTTGGTGGCGAACTTGTTGATGGAGAATCCTCCGCGGTTGTCGCCGGAGCTGAAACGATTTGAAAATCTTAGTTGCTAGCCCGATTTCGGTACATATTTACAAGTACCGTCACAACTTTGCTTACGATGCACGAATTTCCCTGGCTTGAAAAACACGGTTTTCTTCGCCAAATAGAGTTATATTTTATTCCTAATATGGGAGAAAGGCGACCATCTCTGGAATAAGGTATAAAATAGCTGTTTGGTGAAGAAAACCATGTTTTTAAGTCAGTGAAAGTTGTGTATTGTAGGCAAAGTTGTAGCACTTGAAGGTATGTGTACTTTCGCATTAAATGAGGTTTAAATCTTTGGCGCGAAGCATCGTAGTTTTATTGAGGAACTTCATTTTGCCCGTGACTTCGTAAAATAATTATTAAATCGCCTACATAGAATGGAATGCCGACATTCAATATTCAGATAGAGTTTTATTTTCGTATTTATAATATTTACTAATAACATTCGTATGAAATGTTGTAAGTAAGCATGCTTTTTTGGGACAAATCAGTCAGGCAGTTTTCTTGTAACTTACAAACGTGTCAGTCCGTTTCGTCACAGTCACAACCCAAAACGAATTGTAGTCTTGGCGGGTTTAATTTGAAATAATTGACGATCCGCAACCTTTGCAAGTATCCATAGGCTACATTTACAGTATCAACTAACGATCAGACAGGTTGTACGCTTTTTCACCACCACGGTAACATAAAACACCAGCTGTCTCTTAGAGTGTAAGTACCAGGCTCTCATGAGTATCGCAGAGTAATCGCTACTCACGTGTTAGGCAGCCTAGGCTCATCGAAGCTCAGTTTGCCGGGTTGTTGGTACACCAGGAACACGTAGCGGTGCAGGCCGGTGCCCTGCGGGGGCCCAGAGCCCACGTACGCGGACAGGGTTTCGCCGGCGCCCACGTTGTTGCCGGGCACGTTGCCGACCAGCCAGTGGTGCCATTCGCGGAACTTCGGCTCCTTGCGGGAGGGCGCATCGGGGTCTGGAAAAGATAGGTATAACATTAACAGATGAAGAGGAGGTTATTAATTTATCAATAATTCAACACATTCTCCGAGGTTTCTCCCATATTTTGACAACTTACTGATATCCATTTAGAAAAAAACACTACTCTGCTGCTTGTTGAAGCTAGTGAGACCACTTTGACACATTCTAGTACAGTCAGCAGCAGAAGTAGCTAAGCTGGTAGGGTGTTGAAAATGACCTGCACACGCTCTTATTCTCTCAACAATAAAGTCGTGTCCAGCTCATTTTGAACACCCTTCCCGCTTAGCTACTTATGCTGCTGACTGTACAAGTGTTAAACAAATATTATTCATAGTTTGGTATGTCGAATAGACGCTCAAGTTGACTAACCTACTCAGGGCCGGATCTAGGGTAGAGCGAGTGGAGCGGCCGCTCTTGGCGCCGGATGGCAAGGGGGGCGCCAAAATGGCAAATGATAAAAAAAAAGTTTTAAAAGGCGCGAGTGTGGCGGGTGCCTAAAATACGCTTGAAAACTTCGACGAAGGGCGCCAAAACCCGATTTCGCACTACCCTGATCAAGGGCTCGGGCCGGCACTGAACCTACTCTATAACTAAATCAATAGTTAACCCAACCATACGACTCTTCGTGAATTGTCAAATTGAGTGCCAGTCATTACCCTGTTAGAGACACCAGTAAAAACAAGCGCAGGCGCCGGTAGGAACGAGATTAACAATGGTCGTGACACTGACACTGGTGACGAGTATGGGAAGAGGTAGAGGTACTTAAGCATCCTCTAGGAGAGGGACTAATAACCTCTTCCCGTTTTAAATTGTGATGATTGTGTGTGTTACATTCAAGTAAAAGGTACATCATTGTCGGTTGTCAATAAGGTGTTACTGCCTTAAAAAATCATTTAGAAATATACTCTACTTGAAAACCTTACAATTAGCTATTGGCTGATTGAAGACACGAAATAAGTTGTTCTAAGTTGATGTCCCTAGATAGACGAGGGTTTAGCGGTCAAACCATGGTCAAACCCGATAAGTATATAAAGTTGGTTATCGAAATTCGAACGATACGTGATTTACGGCGAGTTCTTATTACAATTAAAAGCGGTATTAGACATTGCAACCTGCAGGGCCCAATCCGTCAGGTTGGAAGGTGTAATTAAAGGTAGGGCCCGTAGGGAGCTGAAGGAGGGGCAGGGAGAGGCAGGGTACACAACAGATTCAACTTATCGGGTTTCACCGCTAAACCCTCGGAATATTCTTTCTCCTAGCGTTTGTTCCAGTTTGGGGCCGCTTGACAGCCTAATCCATGATTTAGCGTAGACACTGGTTTTTACGAAAGCGACTGCCATCTGACCTGCCGACCCAGAGGGGTGTAGTAGAGTAGTAGGGAGTAGTAGGGCCATAACTCAAGATGGATATTGGATAAACAAGAAATTAAACACTATATGAGTAAAATTAATATACTTAGCATTGGAATTGAATATATTTGCAGCTAACAGAATACCAATATTTGTTCAACTACCTGTTTTCATAATAAGCAATTTAGATCCAGATTTTAAACCTAGCTCACATTGGATAGCCATTTACATTGATGTTAATGGTGTTGGTGAATATTTTGATTCGTTTGGTTGAAAATAGGAAGGTTATTATAGAATGTTCTTAAATAGAATCGCTTTGGGAAAATATTGTTTATATCTTTATTTAAAAATATATGATTTCATTAATGTTTTCTCCACTGTAAACAGATTAAGTAATGATGTTAATATATACCATATCTTTAGGATATTATTTGAATAAAATTAAGATTGTAAAAAATATGTTTTTTTTAAATATATAAGTATATTACAAACAAGGACAATATACTAAAGAAATAAAACATGAACCTGAATAAAGTATCAATTTTTATTTACAAAAATATGACAACAGTGATTAGTTTTGAATTAAAATGGTACTTTTTACAGTTTTTACACTCGTCGGATTCGGAAATCTTTTTCGTAGTGATTCCGTAAATGAGATCTTTAGCTTGCTATAAGTGCTTATTTGTATCGTTTTCCACGCACATCCGCAAACATTCAGTGTTTACTTGTATCAGAAACTTTGGATAGTTTTTTCATATCAAATATTTCATTTTTATTAGATGTGTAGAATTCGCACCATCGTCTTTGTTTTGTGGATATATATGATATACCGCCCCATTCTTATGCCAGACAACGGATGCAGACTCCAATTTACTTCTCACTAGAGCACAATAGAGAAGTTTTGTGGCTTCAATATCATGAAAATCACTAGCATTTCTTAGAACGAAGCCAAGCCTCTTGTAGCAGTCACGTGCCAAAGATTTCAAGCGCTCATGAAAGTTGAGGTGGGAATCAAGGATGACTTCTAGTTCCCGGGTGGTATTCACACGAGCTATATTTTCTGTACCTAAGAGATACTCGTAGTGGATCCCGAGCTCTACTGAATGAAGGTCATGACTGCTCATTTGGCTATGTTATAAAAGCCAACCTATTTCTGGTGCTCCACTGGTAAACTCTGTTTACGTCCTCCTGAAGAGATAGCAGTCAGACATCTAGCTGACCTAAGGACTGATGCAAGATAATCGATCATGATCCTAAAAAGCAACGGACCCAGTACTAAACCCTGGCTGACACCCGAGCGATTCAAATAAGTAAATTCGAGGCGAAGCATCCGTGTTGCACATACTGGTGCCTGTTACGCAAATAGCTTCAGAAGAATCATAGCAACGTCGGTGAAACTAGTACTGCTTGAATGTGTAGATTGTCTTGCCTTTAGAGGACATCTATCGGGGCGTACTCTGCGTGCTGCATAAGAAAAATCACGTGTTACCTACTAATTGAAACGATTTTACACAGTTAAATTTACATAATTTCATTATAATCACAGTTTATAATTTTTAGCATTAGAAAAATATGCAATAATTGTAATTGATCAAAGTGAAAATAATTGAGGACTTACCGACATATTGATGCCTTTTGATATAGGTGTACTCCTAGCGTGGACAGTCAATCAATACTAGTATGAAAAAGAATTCGCCTCGTATGTTTATATACAACTCTTGATCATTAAAAATCTTATTTCAATAGAGTCTTGTTTGATAATTGATATCTTATTTTGCTTCAAAATACGTGTTATTGAAATTTAGCGAGCAATTATGAGAAACCCAATTACTAAGTAGATTGTACGTGAATATTGATTAAACTACAAAGACTTCGATGGCATTACGTTAGGTTAGGTTTAAACTGTACCCCCTGATTCTTGGTTCCAAGAATATATGAAAGGCTCATTATGGTTTATCTATATAACGCGAGAACGCCATCTAGATCCAACACCCGATGATACGATGTGAGAGAATTGACGGATGTAATGGGGTTGGCCGGTGGAAAGTATTTACAGATGGCGCCAGCATAACTGGTACCTGTCAGTCCTACAAATAGTGTCAAAATTTTTTTTTTTTTTTAATTTTTTGACCTGGATGGGCTAGCCTTTAAGCCAAATCCCATACAACAATACTAGTGAAAGGGACCTAGCTATGCTGGCGCCATCTGGGCAAACCGTTGACAGTTGCCAACCCCATTAGGAATAAGCATCATTAATGATAGCAATGACCAATAGGAGAGCACCCTTGAAAACCAATGTAATTAGGGATGAACGTCATTAATGAACTCGACGACCAATAGGAGAGCGCCAGCGCCGAACTGTGGCTGCTAAAGAAAAGGTGAGCAACCAAAACCAAGGCTGTTTGACCCCCCGATATTGAGACATTCCGTACATAAGTTCCGAAAAACTCAGTGGTCTTTGACCTGGGTGACAGTGAGCACTTTACCTCAACTACCGCTAGGACACCTCGTGTGTAATATGTAAGTGTACTAGTATACTTACCAGTCATGTCAATAGTGTAGAACTTATCCGCGCTGGCATTCCAGGTGATTTGGGGAACGTTTTGATCTGGATGACAGTGAGCATATTACCTCCGCTACCGCTAGAACACCTCGTGTGTAATATGTAAGTGTACTAGTATACTTACCAGTCATGGCAATAGTATAGTACTTATCCGCGTTGGCTTTCCAGGGGATTTGCGGAATGTTTTGATCTGGGTGACAGTGAGAACATTACCTCCAATACCGCTAGGACACCTCGTGTGTAATACGTAAAATGTAAGTGTTCTAGTATACTTACCAGTCATGGCAATAGTGTAGAACTTATCCGCGTTGGCTTTCCAGGAGATTTGGGGAACGTCTTTGACCTGGGTGGGAGTGAGCACATTGCCTTCGTTCACCACCGCACCGCTGGGATATTTCACCTGTAAACAAACACCTGGATTGTAATATTGAAAATAGAAAATAGTAAAATTTCAATGGGGATCTATGTGCTATTGTGGATACTTTCTCTTGTATCATTAAATCCCAATATGCATCCATACATCTCTTGAATGCTATTGTCCACATTTTCTAACCTATCCTAAATTAAGATTTTGTCGTTCATAGTTGTGTTGGTGTAAATAAATAATTTAAGTCGTTTTCCGTTAATTTTTATACGACTGCCCAATTGTTTTTAGAATTTATATTTATCAGATGATGTCACTAATGTGCTAAGGAAGTGTAAAAAATACACGCCGAGTTTCATTGTTTACGTCGATCCGTTGATTGTAAAACAACATTTGTTAAATGCATAACAACATTTGTGGCGTTTTCAAGTCAAATGTACAGGGTTGGGCAGAGTAACTGTCCTAGTTTAAAAGTTGTATAAAAGTTTAAAAACAATATAATATGAGATGTTATGTTATTAATTATATTTAACACACTATATATTCCACATTAATTGATATGTTTTATTCTCTCTTCCTTAGCTTGTATAATTTTAAGCATCTTGCCATAAAAGGAAGGAGCTATTCATTACGTCATTTCAAAATAGGGGGGGTCTGGACATCGGATTATGGTAGCATAACGTAGGAGGAAACGGGGCCATTCGAAGCATAATTTTTGGATGATTTTAGGGGGGGGGGGGGAGGGGACACAATCGATGACATAATTTATGGACAGCCCCAATTAGTAGGTGAGTTAAGCCTGACCAGGAATATATGACCATGCGCCATGTTGCGGAATTTCATTGGAAATAATTTATTACACTGGCAACAATTTTAATGAGAGGTATCTAGTTACGGGTCGCCACACACCTAGCGGTTTTCCTCGCGGAATTACCGGAAGTAGCGGAAATTTGTCTATGGTAGCGGAAATTTGTCTATGGTAGCAGATTTTTTGTATGGAAGCCATAGACAAATTACCGGAAGTAGAGGAAATTCATAGACAAAATGCTTAATTTGTCTATGAATTTCCGCTACTTCCGGTAATTCCGCGAGGAAAACCGCTAGGTGTGTGGCGACCCTACTGTTGTCAGTATCATCGTGGCGGTTTCCTTAAATAATAGTAAAGTGTTTAAATAATAAATCAAAAGAAATCCCAAAAACTATTCGTAGTCAAATGCAAAACAGTGTGAACATGTAATAAACTGCTTGAAATAGACTGCTCGGAAAATTAAACTATTTCGCTACGAAACAATTATAACATTTATAAATTAACATCAGAATTCAGAGCTGACAGGTAAACAAATCAAGATGACATTATACCATAGAGATTAATATGCTTTTTGACCATACTGAACTGTTGCCATATAAATGAGAATTATAGCGCCCCCTTGACAATGCTCATATTCCTGGTCAGGCTTTAGTAGTAAAGGCCTTGTCAGGCACATTGTCAATAGAGCCCTGAAGTTATATGCACTTAACGTATAATTATAAACCAAGTGCATAACACACCAAGCTTATAATAGACTTAGCCAACGATATCCGTGACAATAATAGGTAAGATACTACAAACGTGGTTCATTACCAACCAAAAACGTGTAATTTCATTTGATTGGTATACTTAGTGGAATACGTAAATAATGACTACAATCGGCTTTTCATTCTGTATAACGAGGTGTGATGGTAATGCTGCAATTATCTTGATAACCGCTATTCTGCTTTACCTATAAGCAGCTATTGAAAACCAGCATGGAAAACCAGTTTGAATTTGGGATTTATATAATATTTAGTGCGAGAATCCGGTAAACAGTTGAATAAAATTTACGTTTGTATTGTAATGTTAATGAATAATGACCATATTAGCTTACAATTTCCGTCATATATTTTTATTTAAATCTCCTGTCGTTTATTAGAAAGAAAAGAAGAAAGAAAGAAAGTTGTAACAATCTCAGGCAATAAAATTAAACAAACCCGGTCAGCAATCGACGTCGTAAAATAATTGTATACGTATTTGTAATACATCCGTTTGTTTGTGTGTTCATAACTCAAACTGGATAACTCGACTTATCAGATTTATTTTTACTACAAAGTTTGTGTGTTCATAACTCAACTATAACAAACACTATCCTAGTTCGACTTTTCGCATGTCAGATTAAATTATTCTACAAAATTACACTTTAAAAATCAGGGAACCAGTAACTACAACTGTGAAACTATCATGTAGATACATGCATGCTGCATATTACGACGACATTCATAATACTGCTAATGATCATTTACTGTAACTGTAGGTACCGACGCGTGCAGTAGAAACACATATGTTTATAGAAGTTAAGAGGCGTATGTTTTAACTGTTCAGATAACATCCAACGCTACGGTTGTTATAAGTTTTAATTCCTACATATTATGTTATTGTTACGGTTCAATGCATCTGTAAACTAGCTTTTCGTGTAAAATTTACCGTGACAATAACTTTTGTTCCAATTTCGAGTATTTTCCCGAATGAATAGAGAAATCTTTTGCTTTTTTGAAGAACATGAATTTTCCTGCATAAAAGCTTGAATTTTTGCTATGTACTATGCAACCTACTGTATTATCAGTCAAAAGAACAGTACAGCACATGTGTAGGGAAAACGTCCTTTCCTTAACTATCAAGATGTTTTGTAGATGGCTCATAAATTAAGTACTGTGCCTTTACTACCACAGAAATACGTGTTTAATTAGATTCTATCCAAAACTCAATGTTAAGGTGATCTATGATGTCAAAAAAAAATCTAAATTGTTAGTCAGTATACATCAAAACATAACTGAAATATCTGTCGGATTCCAAACTAGGCTGGGCCTGTATCTTGGGACCCTGTGTGTGGCCCATCTAAGTGTTTCAGTAATGCATAACCGTCACATTCCTGACAAAATGTATGGGATTTGACATTGACGGTCAGTTTTGTGACGATTGCTAACCGGCCGTTAATGTACCTGGGCATTTTTAGGGTTCCGTAGCCAAATGGCAAAAAAACGGAACCGTTATAGATTCGTCATGTCTGTCTGTCCGTCAGTATGTCACAGCCATTTTACTCGGAAAGTATAAGACGTATCATTATCAAACTTTTACTTAACGTAAGGAGCGTTGGGGTAAGATAGAAAGGTATTTTTTTAGGGGTAAGATAAAAAGTAGTCTGTATTGCTCCGGAATATGGATGATTTTTTGTCTTACCCCTAAAAAAATACCTTTCTATCTTACCCCAACGCACCTTATCTACAAACACAGTTAAGTGAAATGCCCAGGTACATTAAATCATTGACAATTTAAACAGTTAATATGTATTTGAAATGGCTGTAATAGACCGGAAAAATCAAATACGTGCGTAAAAATTTAATATGTAATTTGAAACGAATATACAAATTAAACGAAGTAAGTAGTACCAGAAACAAAGACCGCGGTCTCAGATAAAGTTTCATAATATACAGATTTTTCTTAAGATCCCTAATGTTTTGTTTTTTATAATAAAAAAATAAAAAAGTACTTACGGTTGCAACAGCCTCCGGGGCCACTGGGACGACATCGGGGACGACTCCGTGCGCGCCGAAGGACTTCGAAACCGTCGACATGGCTCTCGTGAACACCCTAAAATTGACCATGCTGACCGCTATCAAACAAATCAACGAACATCTCAGTATCCGAAACATTATGAAAAAAAAATTTGGAATAGACAATTTAAAAAGAAATTTCAAATTGAGAACGCGAGAGCGCTAGTGACCGGTTGGGAGTGAACTGCTAGTTTTATATGGCCAGTGTTGTTTATAAGTGGTAACCGGTCTCGGAGCCAGCAAGGTGTAGTGTTGTGATAAAAAGTGTTTGTGTGGCTGGATTTAACTTTATCTGAAATGGATTCGTAGGTGAATATGAACTGTTTGGGATGTTTAATTGCGTAATAATCGATTAAGGCTGATTAGAAAATACGGTGGTTAACTGGTTACTAGAAAAAGAAAACGTCGGAAACTTGATACGTATGCGACAATTCCCCTTTCGTCCCCTGTAAAGTAACTATCAAATTATTTGCAACCACCTAAGCTTAGTCTATTCTATTATCTTTCCCAATTTAGATATTTCAGTTTGTTCCTTACTAAGGAAACAGTTCAGAACCCCAAGTGAGCACTCTCAGGCAGTTCTGAGCTAGGGCTGGACTCGCAGGGCCTTTGCACAGGTTTTTGGGTGTCCAGTTATAGCCTGTGCTCGTATTTGAGACGTAAGCGGATTCGAGACTTGCAAAACTAGCAACTCATGCGGGTATTTTGGTAACATATCGGCTTCCAGTACCTTTTGTTCGAGAAATCATGGCTTTCTATAAATAGAGCATAAGACCTGTTAATCTTTTAGTTTTTCTCAGTCTATTATTTGTCGCAGTGAACTTTATCTGTTAACAAAGTAGCGGTAAAAGAAAATTGAAAATTGTTTAATATTAATAACAGCGCTAAAACATTTATTGCAGGTAATTATTTTCCTTTGTAAGTGATTTCATGGTGGATAATTAGTTTTTTTTATGTCCTGAAACTAAGAAAATGGAAAGCAATTATGTTTGTTTCTTCTAAAATAAACCAAACTTTAATAAACCAAAGTTAAAATGTTTCGCATGAAATTGAACCACGTGAAAAAGTTGCTCACTATCGGATGAATCGATTTACTATTCAGATATTGACATTTGAAAGATGAGTAGATATGGAGTGATGCCGGGTATTGGTATCTTTGAGCCAGAAAAATCAAATGAAACGATATCCTAAAGATTTCCTTGATTCCAGTATGCTGGAGACGCAAGAGCACCCGATGGGCAAAGACCTGCGGGGCATCTTAGGAATCATTTGTATAAACGTTATAGGTACGAGGCAACACGTTCGCAGAGTAGAGGAAAGTAGAGCAAATTAAAGGATGTAAACATTACATATGTCCTTCTTTACTGCAGGAAAACAATTAGTTTGGGAATGTCGCCTGCAAGGAAGAAAAGGAGAGCTTCAGCCACGAATACCAATGAAAGAATATTATTGTTTACATAAACATCAGTAAATATTGTCTTGGACTAATTATATATCTTTCGCCCAAGATATATTTTACAAGAATCAATATTGTCTTGACCAAGGGGATTTGTCTTCGATGAAGATATTTTTTTTCCGTGTGGCTACAACTTCAGGAAATGTGGCTATGGCAGCGATCGACAGATTGCGTGCTTCCGGTCGTGATTACATCCCTACACTAACATTTAGTCTAGGTTGGCTGAATGACCTCCCGAGTCGACGACTAGAACGAACCGGTACGCGGCAGCCTTACGAAGACATACCCCATACATGTGGGAAAGGCATACTCCGTGATAACTTTAATAACGTTTTTCGGATCTTTATGAAATTTGTTGGGGTTGTAGCAGAGAAAATTTTTATTTGAGAGTTCTTATATGAGCAGGATCGATCAAGAGATTATGGAGCTAGAAGGCACAAAGCGGTCTTCATAAGGGTTTTGTTTGCAAGTGAATCGTGAGGTCTCAGTTCGAGGCGCACTACTAGTACTAATTAAGAAATGGATTGAAGCACTTGTGTGCCCGCGTGTAGTTTTGATCATTACGCTTTCAGTTACCTACAGGTAGGGGTGGAGAGTTGATGAGTGCAGTTAGGTACTGCCATTGTCATTCGTGTCTCATTTGACGCATTGTTTAGTCTGATCGACAACTGACTGGATTGTCTTAAGTCTCAGTGTTATTGAAGAGAAAATTGTATAGAAACGTTAGGTATAAGTTTATACCTTTAAATATTTAATGTTTAAAATAAGTGTCATGAATTGTCTGAGCGCTCGGGGAGGGGAGGACGGGAGGACGTCCTCTCATCCGCACAATTCAGTTGGCCATGGCGGTGCAATGGCGGTCAATTGGTCATTCTAATGGTTACCGAACACGTCATTGAAGATTTATAATATATCGGTAGATAAAGCAGGGTATGTAACTTTACATAATTATTAAGCATTAAACTCACTTCGTTCCTTTCATAAAGCCACGGTAACCACACTCGTATTTTAATAATATCCTTCATTATGTAGCAGTCGCATTAAAATATTATAATTCCTAACGATCTAAACAAAAGGTGCCAGATTCCAAAAAATAAACACTTTAGACGTTGTGCTTAAATGTATCTGGCTGATCCACTATTTTGACAGTTAACCAAGTTGAGGTAACATAGGTGATGTCAAATTATTTAGAAATTTGGTATTAACAAGAGCCCGTTGCACTATATGGATACATGTTTTTGTGACATGAAATGTATCCATATTTTCAGATGTGACCATACTATAGTACCTACCTACTTACATGCTGTTGTGCAATAATGGATTAAGAGCTGGCCACGTCAGACATGACATGACACAATAATGAGAGCGACAAAACCTGACTGGTTAGATTATGAATATCTTAAGGGCTTTGCCCACAAACTATGAGATTGCGGGCTTTGAGGATGTTAAAAATTGCTTGCCCGGGCAAAACATTTCCAGTCAACCCAAAATCACAAAGGAGTAATAATGTCTATTGTGATTTAACTTACAATACTCTTCTAAACAACTGTACAAGTCCAGATCACGCGAGGCTTTTGGCGGTCGGACCCCGGGAAGCTGATGGTCACTGGCTACATGCCCATCCTTCTAATACTGGTACTTTCTTGAATCCGACCTCCCTTAGACTGGCGACAGGTCTGCGACTCGGGGTTTTGGTGTGTACGCCACACATATGCTCTTGTGGCACATACGTGGACCGACTAAATAGGACACCATGGACTATCTTGTCAAAAAAGTGCGGGCCGTTTTTCAAGCGTCGCTTAACGACGTAATCCGTCGGTCTCTTAATTGCCACCATCAATCTGCCTGCTCTTCTTGAGCCGACTGGCATTATCAGGGATGATGGCGTCTATGGCAGGAGGCCTAATGGGGTGTCTTTGGTTCCTTGGAGCCTGGGACGGATGTTAGTGTGGGATGATACCTGCGTAGACACACTGGCACCGTCCCACCTCCAACGGACTAACGTAAAAGCGGGCGCAGCGGCAGAAAGCGCCCAAATTTTAAAACGTAACAAATATAAAAGTCTCGGCAGAGAGTACCATTTTGTACCTTTTGGAGTTGAAACTCTAGGTGCATGGGGTCCCAGCGCACACAAGTTTTTTGCAGAAGTCTTTTATTTCTAAAAAAAAAAATTGCGAAGCGTCTGGTTGACGTAACTGGTGACCGAAGAGCTGGCGGTTTCCTCGCACAACGTATCAGCATTGCGATACAACGAGGAAATGCCGCCAGCATCCTTGGTATAATGCCGCAAGGCCCTAGTTTAGATTTGAGCTAGTTATTTATTATTAATTTAGTTTAATATTTGTACTGTAGTGCCTCTGTATATTTAATTATGTAAATAAATGTTATGATTTGTCCAAGCATAGTATAGCAAACTGACTACAGGGATTTCGTTGCTCTCATTATTGTCATATCTGACGTGGCTAGCTCTCCGTCCATAAATTGTTATCAGTAATTTAAGGTTAACAATGCTTGATAAGAAAAAAATGGAGTGTTTTGCAAAACACATTTCTTTTTTTTTACTTTTTTTTTACATGCTTCTTAAGTGTGTATTCCACTCAAGCAATGCCTATCTATGTCTTACTGGGTTGATTATTTTTTCTGTGTTTTCAAAGTTTATTTTTGATTTAATAAAAATCACATAAGTTTTTCTAGCTTGTAATAATAACACATAACTTTACTCATCTGTTTTAGTGTCTAGACTCAAGTTCTAGACTTTTTTTATAATTTTTAGTCCTTATATATACCCATCACTTATAAAGATGATGATATTTATCTACTATGTTATGTATAGTCAGCGTCAAATATTACTGTAACAACCAATGTGATCAAATAGTTCATCACACCATACATTTTGTATGGTGTGACGAACTATTTGGCTACTCTAGCTGTTACAATATATTTGACGCTGACTGTACAGTGGCCATCAAATATATCGGAGCGGCCAGGATACTCAAAAATCTTTATCGCCTTGACAATAGAGGCATTATTCTGATATATACCACCTTGGCCTCTCCGATATGTTTGATGACAACTGTACAATAAAGTGTTACTTACTTAAAATGTCACTTAAGTTCCAATAAATGTTAGCAAAGTAAATTAAGTACTTATTTTATTAATTCCAACTGTTATCAAACTGTGCAAACAGTCTTGGCGGCAATATATGAGACCAACTGTGTACCTCTCCGATTAATAAATATCTGTCTGAAGTGTATTCAAGAATGTAAATTTGTATGAATTTTACCCCATCCTCATAGCGTTAGTCCCAGGTTTGCCACGGTTCAATTGAGCCCATTCTCTAGCCCATATAGTGCCCGTGGATAAACATTACCCTAGTGCCCCATAGTAAGCACACGGTCAAAATGGAATGGCGCTCGGCACCACCTAGGACCGCTGCATCCGTGTGCAACGCGCACCCTGCATCATAGGTAAAGACACCTCTGATTGAGCCTGAGGTCTGCTTGCTACAAGTTTATTTGTTGGCATCAGTGCAAGTTCTGTTTTCTATTTTTTTTATTGGCACACAAGTTATCTTATGGACTTAACTATAATATTTTATTAAATACTATTAGGTATATTACTCCCAATAGAACATATTTTTCGAACAACATCGTGCGATTATAATTATGTCCATATTATTATAAAATTAGTATAGGAAACCCGCGGTGTTGGACGACGAGTGTCGATAACTGTTAGTAGATATGTCGAGTAGTGTAGGTAGATGTGCAAAAACACCACCAACCGTCAACCAACGTATAATGTATCTAGACAATAGTTACTGTACTTTACGTAGATAAGTGCTGTAAATAAATGACTTGCAAACTGCAGTTACGTAACTTGATAATTTACGGCAATATAGATAGCGTATAATTTGACTAAGGTCCAATACGAAATAAAATCTACCCATCTCTTCATTTTGAGCAATCATTTGTGTTATATTATGAATATTTAATAATTGACTTACTTACTACTTTGTTAGCTGTAGCGTTTAGCACTGGATTTCCGAGTTTTTGAAGAATTGAATGCAAAATAAACTCAAAATAAAGTAATAACGCACGCGGCTCATACACCGGCAAGTTGACAACTTGGTTGACAGTGTTGACACTGTTGACTTGACAGAATCATCACATCACATACTAGAGTTCATAGACAAACTAAACGAAGTGAATGAACGAATTGATTTTTCTGGAATATGAACGCAGCGCTTTTTACTATAAGGGTCACCACACACCTAGCGGTTTTCCTCGCGGAATTAGCGGAAGTAGCGGAAATTCATAGACAAAATGCTTAATTTGTCTATGGTAGCGGAAATTTGTCTATGGCTTCCATACAAAAAATCTGCTACCATAGACAAATTTCCGCTACCATAGACAAATTTCCGCTACCATAGACAAATTTCCGCTACTTCCGCTAATTCCGCGAGGAAAACCGCTAGGTGTGTGGTGACCCTAAGGCTCAAAACACACCTAGCGGAATGGAGGCAGTAATGTCACAGAGTAAATAATAGTATAATACAGAGAGACCTCTGTAATGTCACGAATCATATTTTCCCTTCTTAACACATGACAAGTTCTCTTTCGCACTTATGCAAACGTATCGGATACGTTGTGTCAAACTCAAATTTTTCGACAGATTTACACTTTACCCCCCTGGCACATCAGTTGCAACATTTAACTGTGCAAACTGTGGGCGGGCTTGCTACTCCCGTATTGGTTTGTACAGTCACCAAAGGAAGTGTCTAAGGTGATTTTGGACATTGCGTCTAATCGTCTGCCATAGACGTTACAGGCCAATGATGATGAATGTATGTAGACAAATTTAAGCTACCATCGACAAAGTTTCATACATTACTGCCTCCATTCCGCTAGGTGTGTTTTGAGCCTAAGTGAGTATTTTGTCTATGTCGATGTCGATGCTTGTCATTGCTGTCATTTCACTTTGACACGCCTCGCCTGTCATTTATGCAGGCGCTAATGCAGTATAGTTATTTTGCTGCAATTCCAAGTAAATAAAAGTTAAATCAATCCAAATCTCATCAATTGCATTTTAAAATGTACTAGTGTAAAGTTGTAAAAAAATGGAAAATGCTTGAAGCATGCTAGGTGATATCCAGTTAACCAAACGTTTAGTAGTGATCGCTTTAGTTCTTGGCATTATTTTGATTTTGAAAGAATACGTGTTTATTTACCCACTATGAGTAGTCGCAGAGTTGCGTATTTCTACAATGCGGACGTGGGGAACTTCCACTACGGGCCGGGGCACCCGATGAAGCCCCATAGGCTGTCTGTGACGCATAGTTTGGTGTTAAAATATGGGCTGCATAAGAAAATGCAAATCTACAGACCGTACAGGGCAAGTGCGCATGATATGTGCCGGTTTCATAGCGAGGACTACATAGAGTTTCTGTCTAATGTTACGCCACAGAATATACAAAGTGAGTATTGTTTACATACATATAGGTCAGTAACATATTTATACTAGAGCTATGTGCCATTCTTGAGAATATTCTTTGTTTACTATAGGGGTTTCTTTCTCAACCGCTTTGTTCGCATACGAAACGAGAAACTTATTCGAGAATTCTGGATGAGAATCCCACAAATCTAATTCATACAATAGATATAAGCACCAAAAAGCAATTGGTAATTAATAACTGATATTAGGTATTTATTTGCATACATTAATAATATGTCCCAAAATCAAAAGAATTATCAAACTTGCACAGAGTAATTCTTAGCACTTATAACATAATCTCTTTCATCCTAGGTTATTCCAAAGACCTCCTCCACTACAACGTAGGTGACGACTGCCCAGTCTTCGACGGACTGTTTGATTTCTGCTCCATGTACACCGGCGCCTCTCTAGAAGGAGCTATGAAGCTAAACAATAATGCCTGTGACATCGCCATCAACTGGTCCGGTGGTCTACATCATGCTAAGAAGTTTGAGCCTTCTGGTGGGTAACGTAAAATTCCATAAAATTTCTTCATAATTTAAGGTTGTTTTATGCAACTCAACGTCTGTCATTGCGCCTCTTTTTGCGTCCTGTTTGGCCTCATTTGTGCCTAAGTTCATCCAGGAAGACTAGCACACCCTTTAAGTTGCTGACGACAATGATAGCAAATGGAGGTGTATTGGCCCATATTCTGCCGCCCCAGGGCATGTCATGATGATGTGGGCAGCTGTCTCATCTCCTCCATGCAGATTTCACTTCAACAAAAATCGAGACACATACCTAAAACGAAGTGTGCTCCACAGAGTATATTGAATTGGTGTGCTCCATGAACAAAAACGTCGTCCTAAAGCCCAAAGTGTATAACTTTCACAAGTTTTTTTTAATGTAATTTCATGATAGCATTGTTGTCTAATGATGCCATTACTCCTGTAATCAAAATAACAATCATTAAAATTGCGCATTCCCAATATAATAAAATAATAAATAAGTAAATATCATGGGATAATCTTACACAAATCAACTTAGTCCCACGTTAAGCTCAATAAGGCTTGAGTTGTGGGTGCTAAACGACAATTTATACAATAGACATAGATATATACTTATATACATGGAAAACATCTATATCTCAGGAACGAATATCCGTGATAAACCCACAAATAAATGGGATGGGAACCAGGATTCGAACCAGGAGCCTTCGGCTTCATAGGCAGGGTCTCTGCCAACTAGACTAGGAGGCCGTGAAATTAACTGTATTACTGAAGAGGTGTAATCAGAACATTTTACATCATTTCAGGTTTTTGCTACGTAAACGATATAGTCATAGCTATACTAGAGCTGCTGAAATACCATCCCAGAGTGTTATACATCGACATAGACGTGCACCATGGAGACGGAGTCCAAGAAGCCTTTTATTTAACCGATCGGGTGATGACGGTCAGCTTCCATAAGTATGGGAACTACTTCTTCCCGGGGACGGGGGATATGTATGAGATTGGGGCTGAAAGTGGGAGGTATTACTCGGTCAATGTGCCGCTGAAGGAGGGGATTGATGATCAGAGTTATGTCATGGTGAGATTTTTGTATCCTTTATTGAATATTTTTAAATCTATGCAACTGATTACTTGGTCATAATCCTCCTAACTTTTGTCCCGGCTCTCTGCAACGGCTCCATTGAGCCTGGGGTTCGCTCGGCAACCTTATCCCAGGAACTGGAGTATTTGCACTAGTTTTTACAAAAGCTAAATCTGATCTGACCTTCCAACCCGAAGAGGAAACTAGGCCTTGCCGGGATTAGGTCTGATTTCCTCAATATGTTTTCCTTCACCAAAATGCGACTGGTAAGTATCAAATGATATTTAACATAAGTTTTGAAATACTCAGTGGTACGGGTATATAAAGTGACTAATCCCCTTATTCATAAACGGCCACTAAAGTTGAGAGATCGCTGATAATCGTTTGTCCCTTTCTCTCATATAAATTGGACGGAAAGGGACAAACGATTATCAGAGGCCTCTTAACTTTAGTAGACGTTTATGAATAACGGGGTAAATCTATAGTGTTCTTTTCTTAGCTATGTTTAAAAAAAAGTGTTTTCCAAAACAATGTATTTTTTATCCAGATTTGTATTTACTTTGAGAATACCTAATTACCTACCCATTTGAAAAAGGGCCGTTTCTTCCATTCTAACAGAGATTAAAATGTTAATTTAATTTAATGTACCGTTGTTTTGAAAAAATAAGTGTCGCCGAGTTTCTTGCCGGTCATAAGTAATTCTTCTTGGGTCAGAGGTGTGGGGTTAGAACCGGTGTAGTTTGTTTTTCTTTTCTCTTTTATCTATAATATCTGAGTTATCTGACGTGTAAAAGTGCTCTTGTGGCCTACTTACTGAACAAATGTTTGAATTTGAGTTCCACTTTCCAGCTGTTAATTGTTTATACTTTGACGTTAACACTAAATATATCACTTCGCTCACGATACGCTCACTTGTGACACAATCTACTATAACTATAATCTACAAATACCTATGATTTTCAGGTGTTCAAGCCAGTGATCTCAAGTGTAATGGAGTTCTACCGTCCCACAGCGATAGTGCTGCAATGTGGCGCCGACTCGCTGGCCGGAGACCGGCTCGGGTGCTTCTCGCTTTCGACTAAAGGCCATGGAGAGTGCGTCAACTTTGTTAAGAATCTGAACGTGCCGACCTTAGTAGTTGGCGGTGGCGGGTGAGTTGATATCTTCTATCTTCTTATCTTATCTATATAAATAAAAATGAATTGCTGTTCGTTTGTCACGCTAAAACTCGAGAACGGCTGAACCGATTTTGCTTATTTTAGTCTTGAAATATTCGTGGAAGTCCAGGGAAGGTTTAAACTCCCTGGGTTTAGGATCTGTATCAGGGGGGTTTCACTATGTCTCTCTCCATTGTTCCTGTTTTTAATCTGTGCGTGTCCCGTGAACGAAGTGCTTCGCGGTTATAGGCCTGGGCTATAACCGCGAAGTACTTCGTTCATCGAATCGTCTATTTGCATCACTCTCTTTCATATATGCAAGAGTGATAGAGACGGGACCATCGTTTTGTCGATTTTAGAACTTCGCGGTAGGCCCTCTGGCCTATAACCGCGAAGCACTTCGTTCATCGAATCGTCTATTTGCATCACTTTCTTTCGTATAGGCAAGAGCGATAGAGACGGGACCATCGTTTTGTCGAATATCGAACTTTGCGGTAGGCCCTATGAATTAAGAAAATTCATAGACAAAATGCTTAAATTTTTCTATGGTTACATTGGTTACTTAAACATGAATTTCCTTAATTCAGCTCAGGTGTGTGGTGCCTCTTAGGGTCACCACACACCTAGCGGAATTCCTCGCGGAATTAGCGGAAGTAGCGGAAATTCATAGATAAAATGCTTAATTTGTCTATGGCTTCCATAAAAAATCTGCTACCATAGACAAATTTCCGCTACCATAGACAAATTTCCGCTACTTCCGCTAATTCCGCGAGGAATTCCGCTAGGTGTGTGGTGACCCTTATAGTGCCACTGCAAAGTGCTTTGAAGCTATAAGTCATTAGGGACTTTTGAAATTTGCCGCGCGACGAAAAGATGTTTTATATTCTATAATAGATGTGCCTTATTTATGGGATAATGCAGCATGACCCAGGTTTTTTTCTTTCTTTTTATTAATCGAAAAAAGCAACAAAACAATTTTTTTTTGGCGAAATCGACCTAAATTCATATAACATTTATTACTCCTCATCAGGAATTCGTGATTAAAATCTCTCGCAATGCTCACGGGCACCGTGTAATATATTTTTTGGTAATAAATAATAATAAGATTAGTCTGAAATTCCGTATGTTCACCAATCATTTCCGTAGATCTGGTAACACTGGCCGGTAGGGACGATTTGTAGGTGCGGTAGGGTCGGTAGGGCCAACTTGTAGTGAAACTGTAATAAAAGCGGTATTACACATTGCAACCTGCAGGGCCCAATCTGTCAGGTTGGAAGGTGTAATTGAAGGTAGGGCCCGTAGGGAGCTGAAGGAGGGGTAGGAAGAGGCAGGGTACACAACGGATTGGGCCCTGCAGGTTGCAATGTGTAATACCGCTTTAAGGGGCGACAGGGCCGACAGAAGTTGGACACTTCAGATTTGGCCCTGCAGGTTGCAATGTCTAATAGCCGTTTTACAATTAAGGGTCACCACATACCTAGCGGTTTTCCTCGCGGAATTACCGGAAGTAGCGGAAATTCATAGACAAAATGCTTAATTTGTCTATGGTAGCGGAAATTTGTCTATGGCTTCCATACAAAAAATCTGCTACCATAGACAAATTTCCGCTACCATAGACAAATTTCCGCTACTTCCGGTAATTCCGCGAGGAAAACCGCTAGGTTTGTGGCGACCCTAAGGGTCACCACATACGTAGTAGCGGAAATTTGTCTATGGTAGCAGATTTTTTGTATGGAAGCCATAGACAAATTTCCGCTACCATAGACAAATTAAGCATTTTGTCTATGAATTTCCGCTACTTCCGCTAATTCCGCGAGGAAAACCGCTAGGTATGTGGTGACCCTAACCGTACACTAGTCGCCACTACTTTGACATTGGCTAAATTGTCCCGATATATCATAGATATACCATCCATAGATCTGACACGGAACTAATAATACCAAGATAGAACGGGATGGTCTTATTACACTTTCAATAGATACGGCAGAGAGGTGCTATTATCGTTGGTCCTTGTCATAGTTTCTATTACCCTCCACGCGTTACTTCTAGCAGTGGAGGGTAACAAACAGATATAATGCGCGATTTCTTCAAGAATTTCTGTGATTGCTACGAGAAAAGCTGTTAGTTTTCCTAGAAAGTTGTGTCGGCTAAGGAAAAGATAGGTAAATTGTTCTGTTTTATGCTGTAGAAGTGATTATGGGCATCTATATATCTATCCCATACGGGGGTACACGTGTGCGGGCTCTAGTTAATACTTGCTTTGAGCGATATATGGACAGAGCCATTTATTTTCACAAAAGAACAAAGAACTGAACTTGTATAGTTAGGTTAGGTACCATTATTAGTGCACGAAAAATAATTAAGTGACTGTTTACAATGCCGAGGAGAAGAAGACCTAACATAGGTCGTCGAAGTCAGTCAAATGTGCGACGAGCTACCTCACGCGCTAACCGCACTGATGCCCAGCGAGAGAAGGATAATAATAACAGTCGAATTGGAATGGCAGTTTTGCGTTCTAGAACTTCTAGAGTGGATAACAATGAAGTCGACAGGGATAGGTAGGTAGATGCGCAAGAGGTGCGCCTCCTTACTAAACCTCAAAGCAAGCATTAACTCGAGCCCGCACACGTGTACCCCCGTAAGGGATAGGTAGATATATAGATGCCCATAATCACTTCTACAGTACAAAACAGAACAATTTACCATTGTTTTCCTTAGCCGACACAACTTTCTAGGAAAAATAACAGCTTTTCTCGTAGCGATCACAGAAATTCTTGAAGAAATCGCGAATTACATCTGTTTGTTACCCTCCACTGCTAGAAGTAACGCGTGGAGGGTAATAGAAACTATGACAAGGACCAACGATAATAGCACCTCTCTGCGGTACTGAAAGTGTAATAAGACCATCCCGTTCTATCTTGGTACTGTTATCACCATGCCCCGTCTATACCTTTTATCCTATGTTGATGTACTAAACAGATGGCGAGGCAGTGCTAACAGCATCATGGGAGCGTTGGTAGATAGGTGGGACTCCCCCCTGCTACAGCACTGGAAAAAACTCCACACTCTTGTAAAATGTACTTATGTAATTTTTTTAGTTGATAAACGCATGACAGGCAGGTAGTATTAAGATCATTCCAGAATACATGCATAATCCTAACGGCGGTGTTTTCTTGTGCTCCTGTAAATATAATATCCCGAAAAACTTCAATATATCTATTACTGAAAGAATTAAGTGTCCTTGTAAATAAACAAAGTGGTTGCACTTAACTCGTCCACATATGAGGACGAGTTCAGTGCAAGGACACTTTTTTCTTCCGCCAATAGATAGTGCATATTGTGTAGTTTTAGAAAGTACTAGTAACTCCATATCGACAAAGTGGTCCCTTTGCCCGTACGCTGACACATATTATGATGGGACGAAACTGTATTTACCACATATTCCAGGTACACACTTAGAAATGTGGCCCGATGCTGGACGTACGAGACTTCCCTCCTGGTCGACGAGAATATATCCAACGAGCTTCCTTTAACGGAGTACTTGGAGCTGTTCGCACCTGACTTCCAGCTACATCCTGAGATTAGCAGGTATGTCAATAAATAAGATTTTAGCCAAAAATATAATTTTGAATGCTTGAAAGGAAAGTGTATAACTACACAAGAACAACAATTCTAACAAACATTCACTCAATAAACTTGCATTGTTTTATCTTAGCGCGCGTTCACATTATCCGATCCGATATCGGATGCTGTATAGGACCATGAACCATGAAGACAACAAGTTTATAATTTGCGCATTTTCATAAGTTTGCCAAATGTCAGCTTGATCCTAACGAACCAACCAGTGTTGGTCTAGATAAGATTGGTAAATTTTCAAAACAATTAAAGACAGTAATTTAAAAGGTCCTGTAATATATTCTAAACAACGAGCAACAATATAAAAGGAAGTATGGACTCAAAACCAGATTTTGAAAATTTGTAACCGACCAGTCATAAGTATTTAAATTTAACACCTGCGGTTTTAGAAATCGCCACCCACCAGGCGGCCTTAATACTTGTTTGCCACCGACGTAATACAATTTAATTTCTTAAGAGTCGCCAGGACGCTCGCGTTCCCATACAAACGTAGTTCAGCTCTCATTTTAAAACGACATGCTTTAGAACCATGTAATTTGGCACGGGCATTCTAGTAGTACAGATCTATGTCGGACATTAGTTTTCGTTGCTAAAAATTGTAATACAAAGAAAATACAGCCAGTTACAGATTTACATACAAAACTTATTTTTGCTATAGTTTCTTTGTATTATTACAATTTTTAGCAACGAAAACGAATGTCCGACCTAGATCTGTACTACTAGAATGCCCATGCCAAATTTCATAGTTCTAAAGCATGTCGTTTGAAAATGAGAGCTGATTTACGTTTGTATGGGAACGCGAGTTCACGCGAGCGTCCTGGCGACTCTTAATACTTGTTTGCCACCGACGTAATACAATTTAATGTCTTAAGATCTTATTGCAAAATACTCTCGATATTTTAAGGCGGCGACAACTTCCCGGGCACCATTTTTAATTTTCTGTTATAAGAATGTCATTCAATTAATTTAGTTAGACGAAAGCGGTAACAAGGGTCTCCTTTCGAGTAATTATCGTGCTTATTAAGCATAGTAATTAATCGCAAACTTGGGAACAAGGAAATACTTATACCGTAATAAGTACTAAGACTGTCAGAGAAACTTCTTGCAGCAGTATTGTGGAGCCCTTTTTTTGGGCTGTGAATCCCTAGAATTATTGATCGGTGATTGTAAACTACTATTATGGCAAGAGCTGTCAGCTTACTGTCTTGAATTAATAATAATACCACTGTAATTCTTGATATTACTCGTAATTGAAAATGGAAACATTTCTTATATTTCAGTACAAACAACGCCAACAGCAAGCAGTATCTAGAGGCGATAACGAAGTACACGTACGACAACCTGAAGATGTGCCAGCACTCGCCCGCCGTCCAGATGTCGCATGTGCCAGGTAATAAAAAATATTAAAAAAATTCAATACCGAGGTGATTCTCAAACTGGCGCCGCAACCGCATGCGGCAACGGGCACACAAAATCAATAAACCATCGAAATGCACTTACCATCGCTAACACTGTTGATTGACCATATGTTATCCCTATGCCTGCTAAACTGAATGGTGCTATTTCAAAATAAAATTGTATTGAAAATGAAGCCACAGAATTGAAGGTATAAATTTGCATACAATTTTTTTTAGATAGCACCATTGGGTTTAGCAGGGCATTGCAACGGCATAAGGTCTATCGATGGTTATTTAATTGTGTTGCTGTACCAGTACCCACTGTACAGTCGCCATCAGATATATCGGAGCGGCCAAGGTGATCACAAATATCTGAACAACGCCTCCATTATCAAGGCGATAAAGTGCATGCTCAGATATTATTGAGTACCTTGGCCGCTCCGATATATTTGATGGCGACTGTACCCAGCTGACAGTTTCTTTTGCGTCTGAGCCTGTAAGAACTTTGCTACGCTTTGCTCGCTCGTTCGTTCGCTAAGACACGATAAGAATGCTTGAGGGCGTTTTCGCACTACGTCCGATCCGAATCCGATCCGAACCCGTGAAAATAAGATCCGAAGTAGTCGTAGAACTATTTCTATGGTAGTTTACGCACTAGATCCGATCTCCGTCATCCGATTTCTTTCCGTCATTCTAGAATCTCCATTTCGGACAAGAATTTTGTCGGACCGAAGTAGCCTTAGTATTATTTGTTTGAACGCTTGCGCACTGTGTCCGAGTTAAAACCGAGCTGCGTACGAACAGAGAGGCAACGGGGCGGGCGGGGTATGCGGCACCCCCTGAGAGGGGGGTGCCGCCGAACGTCACGTTCACGGGTTCGGATCGGACTAGTGCCTAAGCAATATCCGAATTCGGTCCTAGTTTTCTAGACCCAAATTTTCACGGGTTCGGATCGGACGTAGTGTGTAAACGCCCTGAAGGTTAATTTTACTGCAACCATTCACCTATACATACTTATTGCAGCGTGTTTGCATGTAACCTTTTTTCTATGGCGGCAATGATAATATAATTAATACTTCACGTTTGTTTAACGACACCAAAGACGTCAAATCACGCGCACGGAAAGTCAAGCTCTCAGCGCCAGCTCGTGATATCATGTCCAAAATATATACCAGTTGCGCGCTGGCGCTGAGGATACGATTTTTCCGTCCGATGCTAGAGGTCAATGGGTTAATGTACTAATCTTGTTCCAGGTGACTTCTTCCCCGAAGACTACAAGATCAAGGACGAGCCGGACCCGGACATCCGGATCAGCCAAGAGGATTCCGACAAGATGGTGGAGCCCAAGAACGAGTTCTTCGACGGCGACACAGACAACGACAAGGAGACCATAGTCAAGGAGGAACCATAGCAGCAGAACTGTGGTGGGGAGGCCACCAGCAGTTGACAGTTCAGGCGGTACAGGAAGAAGTTTATGTGAACACACATACTACACAGATACCTCATCATTAAGCTTTTACAGGGAGCACGAGGCAGCGCCGGCCCGAGCCCTCGATCAGGGTAGAGCGAAATCGGGTTTTGGCGCCCTTTGTTGAAGCTTTTTACCCAAAGAGTTAGAGAAATAGGGTAAAGTCATAAATGAACTTTTGAGCTATTACCCCCACTTTAATATTTCTTTATGTATGTTATAACCAATTTTAAACAAGTTTTTAATATGATTTGGCATATAATCTAGTTTAGAATAAGCTATTCCAAACCCTCTTAGAACTGTACAGTATTCTTATAAGAATGTTTGTGCCAAAATAGGCAAATTCGCCCAGAATATGAACAAAGTGCCCTAATTATGAACGGTTTGATTCAAAAGATGAACCAGTATAAAAGCAAAATCAAGTACCCAGCAAAATTAGGAAATCGGGTTGATTTAGCTTTGTGCAATAATTGAAGTAAATAAAGGTATTTCAACTGTTTCAATTTAAAATGGTTTCAACTTTTTCGAATTTAATAAACACTGAATTTAGTTAGATCAAGCTTTCAGCACGGTATTCATGATTTTTAAGTAAAAAAAAACATACAAAATTCATGTTTTGGAATGCAGCCTAAAAGATGAACTAGTAAATTCTCGTTGTTGTTAGGTGAACAGTCCAGTTTCCATATTAAACTAAACCCCGTGATAATATCACAGTGGTATAAAAAAGTTTTTTTCATCTTTTAGTCATATAATCAAGTAACAAAACCGGCCAAGTGCGAGTCGGACTCGCGCATAAAAAGCAATTTAAGACATAAATGGTGTATCTTTTTATGTGAATTTATAAAAGTATTTGAAAATACTAACCCAGGCCCAAAAGTTGAACACCACTCATCTATTGCAAAAATCACACAATATTGGAACCATGACTTGAACAATAAATATTTCATAAAATAAGTTAAAATATGCTATTCAAAATCAAGTAAGTTTAAATTTTATAAATTTATACTTAATTATATCGATTTTGAGCCACAATTCTTAACAAGATTTCCATTACAAAGGGCAATTTGGCGAGAGGTATAGATTTGGCGAGCTCTCACGACCTCAAACTTGGATGTAGTATTTTAGAAGTTTAAATAGTACAAGAAAGTGATGCAGTTTTATTAAAAAAAAACAATATTAAATGTTCATCTTCTAGGGGTTATTCATCTTTATATTTGTTTTGCCTTCTTTACGTTTTCGGCGCTTTTATCAGCCTTTATTTCCTGCCTGTCAAGATCAAAAGCAGCGATTTTAAAAATAGATAATTAATGTAACCCTAATAAACCCAATCGTTTTTCGGCGCCTTTATCAGGTTTTATTTCGCGCCTTTCAAGATCAAGAGCAACGATCTAAAAAAGAAAGTTAAATAATAGAATGCAATCCTGATAAACCCAATCGCTTAGAAAAATATAAAGAACGTATCGTTTTGGCGCCTTTATTCGCGCCCTTCATGATTGAAAGTAGCAAGTCACGCCTGATAAAACAAGTTGACATAACAAAAATACCAAAAATATATATACCAAAAGGTAAAGGTACTATCCGCCGTCGCGCCACTCCACTCCAAACGTACATATTTTGCGCCTGCGCCACATTTGCTTTAAAACTTTTTTTTCTCTTTGGCCATTTTGGCGCCCCCCTGCCACCCGGCGCCTAGAGCGCCCGCTGCACTCGCTCTACCCTAGGTCCGGCCCTGGCACGAGGTCACCACACATCAGCGCAATTTCATTCGTAAATTTCTACGATTCGAACAGCACATCTTCATGGGGTTGGCAACTGTCAACGGTTTACCCAGATGGCGCCAGCATAGCTAGGTCCCTTTCACTAGTATTGTTGTATGGGATTTGGCTTAAAGGCTAGCCCATCCAGGTCAATTTTTTTTTTAAAAAAACAAGATTTTGACACTATTTGTTCCTACAAATACCTCTGGCGCTGGTACCTGTCAGTCCTCTGACAGGTACCAGCTATGCTGGCGCCATCTGTAAATACTTTCCACCGGCCAACCCCATAGTGTTCTACACCAAACTTGATTTATGTTGATATTTTTAATTCACATGAGTAATTATCAAAAACGTTAACTGAATTGAAATAAGCGGTTGCACTCTCATACAAAATTAGTACGGGAGCACAGATGCGTGGTGACCCCGAGTTGTACATATGATCTAATCTAGTGGTTGAGGTTATCTGTGTGAATAACAGTGCTATAAAATACGGGGCGTGTCAGATATTTTTACACGTTTTGTTGTGTAAAATATTTGCCTACTCGTATTTTTATGGGATATGCTTAGCTGTATATACATTAAGATAGTAGTAAAATTATAGGTATTATTTACCTTTTGAGCCTCCCCTTTGACGGATAAAGACGT
This sequence comes from Pammene fasciana, assembly GCA_911728535.1. NCBI lineage: Eukaryota > Metazoa > Arthropoda > Insecta > Lepidoptera > Tortricidae > Pammene > Pammene fasciana. The sequence continues at coordinate 11,960,852 of OU452292.1, forward strand.
CATATCACGCGCACGAAAAGATGTGCCCTAGGCGCGAGGCGCCATCACATTATATCACGTCCAAAATATAAAACCGGTTTGCCCTGCACGCGCTGGCGATTTCACGTCTTTAGCGGTGAAAGGGTTAATCGCAAACCACAGTCGAGCAGAATTCAGCAATCATAAGCAAAAATCAGCAGGATGTTTGTCTATGGAGGGTGAATTTTTGAAATATTGAGGTTTCTTATTATTTCAAAAACCTAATTTTAGAACTGAAAGAACAAATCAAATTATTTTTTTAAGAAGACGCTGGTTCGAATCCAGCCTTGGGCACCGGAGGCGTTGGTCACTTTTTCCTTTGTATATGACATCTATACAAGTTTATAACCTAATTTTACTTGTAAATTGATGTGCTAGTATGTTCAGGGCCGGATTAAGACTTTCGGGGCCCCTAGGCAGTACAGTTTTTGGGCCCCCATTTTAGCAAACTCGTATCATCCTTCGAGCGTTATGTTTCGTTGGAGTCTGGGATTCCCTTGGCAAACCCAATCCCATGAACTGCCGCATGCACTAGTTTTTACGAGTGTGACTGCCATCTATCACTCCAATCCAGAGGGAAAACTAAGCCTTGTTGGGATTACCCAACAAGAATTAGTTGCAGTAGGTTGGATTTTTAAGTGTAATCACTTAGTTCAAGTACGTAACTAAGTGCCACAAAAATACTTGCTTTACGTTGTTTCGTCTATAGTAAAACCCCCCTTTTAGGTGTGTAATTATACAAACAATAAATTCCCCCCCGTTCAATCCCCGGAGGAGGTCTCAGGTTCAAACCCCGGCTCGTACTACTACGTTTTTCGTAACGTACCTATCTACGGAATAACATTTGATATTTACCAGTTGGTTTTCGGTGAAAGAAAACATCGTAATGAAACCGGACCTAATCCCGATAAATCCTAGTTTTCCCTCTGGGTTGGAAGGTCAGATGGCAGTCGTTTTCGTAAAAACTAGTGTCAATGCCAATGCATGGGATTGTTGATTGAGGTTGTTAAGCGGACCCCAAGCCGGGACAAACGTTAGGAGGAAGAAGAATGAATCGGCAATATAGAACGGGAATATGCTTTTGTAAGATTTTTTGGGTAAGAAAATTATTTATAAAACTTGGATCAAAACAAACCGCCGTGAAAGAGTGGTAAAACTTAACGCTGTCTCCGCTAAAAAGGACTACTCCACATCCACAATATTTTCTGAAAAACCACTACACAGAATAATCGTTACGTAAAGAAGTAATTTTCATTTCCCGACTATGGGGTTAGAAAATTAAACGGTTGCGAAATAATTATTTGGTAAAAGTTTTTCGTCCAAATGAAACTTTTGCGAAAAGTTGGTTGGCAAGTGAAATTCGGAAATACAATTTTCAGCGAAAAGGCAGGATACTACTACGTAGTCCACTAAATATAGTTTATATGTATTTTTTAACATTATTATTGAAATGACGCTCGAAAAACCGAAAATATTATCTCGTTGTCGTTGAAAAAGGAAAAGGACCTAAGCAAGATTAATATCTGTATGGAACTTAAAAACTTTATTTATTTTATTTTAGATACATGGAAAACCAACAGCATAATACATTACTATAAACTAGAGTAGAATTATCAAGCCAATTACAGGTTTAAATGCATTATTATTTAAAAAAAAGTAGTAGTAAAAGGAACTAAAAAGTGGAGTGAAGCATGTGCACTATATTAACAAAAAAATGCACCCTTTCTGTTTCCTAAACAGCAACTAAACTGAGATTTAAACTCTGAGAAACATTTTCATTCCTCACTGTGTACAAGCGGGGCCCCTAGCCGCTATGCATACCTAAATTTTGCAATTAAAGTAATATTATTTAATGTAACATTTTTATGTCCACACGCGGGGCCCCTAGCCTACATACAAATTTTCCTACAAATATTTCACGTTATGAAACATTTTAATTTTCCACTGTTCATTACGCGGGGCCCCTAGTGGATATATATACCAATTTTCCAGTTTTATTTTCACTCTATGAAATATTTTATTTTTTTCCTGTGCACGATGGGCCCCAGGGCTACGCGGGGCCCCTAGGCAGTTGCCTACTTTGACTAAAGGCTAATCCGGCTCTGAGTATGTTCATTATAGCATAGACTTAAAGATATGATAAACAGCCATAGTCTAAAAACTTTTTGAGGCTCTAGTACGCTAGTCGTTACTAGATAAAGTAGCAGAGCAGGTGACATTTCCTCTTACATTCTATTATATCTTTAAGTCTGATTATAGTAAGTAGGCACTTAGCTTACATTGATATTTGCCTACAATGTAGGAAAAGTGAGATTGTGTTTTATAAACATGGTTATGGGAATAATCTCACCAAGCTAACATGGATGGACTGCGAAGGCAAAATGTAGGTACTGCTACCAAAACGAACGTCACATTATCAAAATGAAATGACGATTATTGTCTTCATAACTTTGTTATTGCAAAGTCACAAGGCAGAGTTAGGGTGGTTCGACTTTAATTTCAGTACGAGAATATGAATTATGTAGATTATGTAGAGCTTTGATCAGTTTTTTTATTTAAATAAGATTGAGAATCATTATTATAAAATCTGTAAATATAATGTTTTCAGAGTAAGAAGGAATAAATTATAATTTTACAAGATTTATGTTGTTTTTATTGAAACATTGAGGATAGGTAAATATTAGGCACATTTACATAAGGCTCATAATATAATATATATTTTAATATTACTAATTTATATAGTCCAGTGATATTTAGAATACAGTTTAGTATAAACGACTATGAGCTTTATATAAATGTGCCCTGTAAATAAGTTCAACCACTTTTATATAAAAAAATGTTTATTGTAAAATAAACTACAGTAATTACAAAATTACTTAATAGCTACCTAACTTCAAATCTAAGTTATTTTCGTTGATGTATCTGTGAACTTCACTCATGTCTTCTGTGAAATCAACAGTGAACATTTGCAATTTTTCACAACTTTGAATTATTTGCTTAACTACAGGTTTAGATACTTCTAAGGTACAGTCTAACCACAAGTAATTCAAATTTCTGAAACTACCTTTCTCTAATAAATGTAGCATCGTCTGGTCCACATTCATTTTAGTTTGATACTTTAAGACTAGTTTTTGCAAATTCTGCGTGCACTCAAGAAAAAACGATAGTATGTGATCTATATTAAAGTTTTCATTTCCTATCGTGAAATTTCGAAGTTCGCAGAACATGTTGCTTGGCCGCCGGAAGTATCGAGGTATTACTAAACATTTCGACTGAGTCATTATACACAGGGACGCCAGATTTGGGCAGCAAGTGCCCAAAGATAACACAGCGTCTAGAGTTAATGAATGATCAATTTCCCATAAAGAGAAATGCGTCAAATAAACACCTTTGACCTGCAGAAGCTGTTGCATTGAATCCGAATAGGAGAAGAACGATAAGTCCAAACGATTCAACCTTAAATCACTAACTGAAATCTGTTCTAAAATAGCATCTTTATCATGCTCCGACAAGTGTGTGACCGACAACTCCTTTAGACGAGGACAAATTTTAATTAATTTCCTAATTCCTTCAGCCGATGCAAAATGGCAGTTGATTTTCCTTAGACTTAAAGGCCCTATATCCACTACTGTACCAATCATAGTTGACCCTATATCACAAGATTCTATCCTTAATTCTTGTAAGTATGGAAGCTCGCTGACCAGCATTATAATTCCCGCTTGCGACACACATCTACCTACACGATTAGCCCTTTCGTTCCTCGGTGGATCCATAGCAAGAATCCTCAACTGTTTTAAATTTGCAATTGAGCGGAGACCTGCATCAGAAACATTTCTGATCAGTACGGAAGCATTGAAGAGAGACTTACAAATGTCAACCCTTGATACTATATTAATTTCTTCCAACAACGGACAACTGACCCCGATCACCTGAAGTATTTCATCAGTGCAAATGAACTTGAGATCTAGAATAACTAAGCGGCTGAAGTTTGGGAGGGTTTGTATCCAAAATGCCTGGGGAATGCCGTTATCTAGGTCACATTTACGGAAGACGCTGAGGTTGGGATGTGTTAGGATGTGAAGCTGGACACGGGGGTCACCGCGGTATTGGCAGCATGTTCTTTGTGAACAGAGGACATCAAATAACCTGGAAAGAAAAGTTGTTAATGAATGACACATCTTGTTGAGTATAATATATTTCTAGACATTTCTTCTAATACTTCTGGTTCTACTTCATTAGTTTGCAGAGAAATTGTAATGTATAAGCTAGTTTCAACCATTTCAAAGTTATTTGTCTATCTTATAAAATTTTTGTTAATGTAAATATATATACACAAACTTTGCCTACATAAATCTGAAAAACCTTTGTTCAATGGATCAAAGAATGTAAATATAAAGTAAAACAGAAATTATGATTGTAGAACGCAAAAACTAATAAAGTTTTATCAGATTTCAGTGACCTTCAAAAATAATGCTCGTCAATGTAATACGATCCGCAGTTTGGCGACATTATTTTTAATTTAAATCCTGACTCACCTGGCAGGAAGCATCGACATCAACTGGGACTTCAACGCGAACGCCTGAGCCTCGCATTCGTGAAAATTATTCTCCGGACAACTCTTTTCAATAACATAACAAGCTGAATTAATTAAACTAATACAGTTTTTGACGCAGATTTTAAACAAACTATTTGGCTGTTTTCGAGGCGACATTGCTACGTGATTTAGACATAAAAGAAGGGACTACTCAATTGTACGGCGCTTTTAAGTTGCACTTATAGAAACAAAGAAACAGTGTACCGATTCTTGCGTTGGAAGATATAAATTTCTTAGATTTCTCACGTAAATCAGAATTGTTATGCCCAGACTAATGTTTAGTTAGGCCAATGCCATTCTAATCATTCTGTCAAGTCAAGTTGAGTCAAGTCCATACCATATTGATTGGTTATTTTTTTGACATTGACAGTTTCCAAATCATTCATTCATTTCGTGTGAGGACCTAAAAGTATTAGCCTCTACAATCGGCGCAATTTTGACACAAGACTTGCGCGCGATTTCGAGACATTGCCGTCTAGGTAGGTGCAACGAAATCAATCGATAGATCAAAAAACGCAATGTATTAAAAATCGCAGGTGACTGACTAGTCTCTTACGTTTGTAGAGTCCTTTTCCGGTGAATGGTTGACAGCAAATCCGTACAAGGCGGTAAGAAGTTGATAACTCAAAAAAAATACATTTATTGCTGAAAAATTATACGATTACAGTTTTTACTGACTTCCACACTAGGCAATGCCTGTCCCGTGGAGGAGAAAATTCTTTGAGATACCTACACGGAGTTTATCTTATTACTATAAGTACTACATACATTTACAGCTCATCATAATTAGGAATTAATGTTACAATGGTTTTTGTAGTAAGTACCTATATCTAAATAAGAAGTAAACAACTCGAGATCTAAAATGGGGTTGGCCGGTGAAAACTTTTGCAGAGGGCGCTGTTCCAGATTCCATACAATAAGAGAAAGAGACACAAACAATGATAGAAAGAAACAGACGATGAATGGTCCCTAACTTGTATGCAGGCATAAAGCTTTTCTTAGGCAAAAACCTTCCCTATGGCGTTAATCTACATCATTTTAATTTTAGTGTATTCCAAAATCGGATGGATTTCAATTTCGGAGCAATTCGAGACAAAACATTGAATCATTTTCGCGAAAATAAATAAAAACTACTTCGCGCCATACAAATTTAGCTTTTCTAGGGACCAATTTTGAAGATGTCACTTTGACAGTTGCCAACCCCATTGAAGAAATTTGAACCTTATAATGTTTTTTTGTTCAAATTTCATCAACTTTTCGCCGCGAATTGTCAACTTCTACCCAACATCCACCTAACGTGGCCATAAATGTTTGTAAACGCACCAGAATAATATCGAGGCGGTAATTTGCCGTCCACGTGAAAGTTTATAAAAGCAGTCATAGGCGCTCCACTGACCTCGCAGCTAACCTGCGATTTTCAATACATTTGTCGCGACGGGTACGATCCGAATCCTACGTTTTCCGGATCGGATCGGGTCGCGAACGTTTAAGCAATATTCAGTCTAGCAACATTTTCGACATTTGTGAAATAGGGTAGATACGGATCTTTATGAATATTCGTGTTACCGTTGAAACGGTCATTTTGTCGTGCAAGTAAGTGAAAGTTGGCTGTCTCCCTATGAGAACAGAGTGAATTTGTGGGAATTCATGGTGCATGGATTGACGGTGATCACATTAGCTGGTTTACCGAAAGTTAAGTGTTTACAGTTATAGTATACGTTATGATTGCGATGTCTCCCTTACCCTTAAATGTCTCGATCGTCTAAGCCCCTTACAGTAATTACATTTGTGATATATGTTTCCCCCTTGAATTGCCCCTTGGTTATATGATTTGTCAGACGGCGAAGAGTAGTACAATGGCGACGTGGTAAGCCTTGATGTAACCAAGGTATGGTGTATGGTGTATGGTTGGTAACTGCGCGGGCCAGCTTCAAAGTCTCGAGATAGAGAGGGCCCCTTAGTCCATGCGCTTAGTTTCGTGCGTGGGTGCACGGCGATGCACGCCCATCTGCGGGTGAGGTGACCGCTCTCTTAGGGACCCCCTGTGGTTAGGGGTAGTGCGCAGGGGGCACAGGACCGCCCATCTGCGGGTATTGTGGCAGCCCCCCGTAGTCTAATGCGTACGGGCGGCTTCGAGCTTCTGTAGTACCCCGGGGACTGGCAGCGTGGAGGTAGATGTAAATCCTTCATAGGCCCCAATGCTTCTGTACCAATGCTTCTGTACCAATGCTTCTGTACCAATGCTTCTGTACCAATGCTTCTGTACCAATGCTTCTGTACCAATGCTTCTGTACCAATGTAGAGAGATGTCCTCTCATCGCCCTCGAGAAGGCAATGGTCTTCTGGTTAGATGCGCGGGCGCGGCCTATCCCCTAGGGATAGGTGCCCTATAGTCTATGCGCATAAGGGAGGCTTACCCTCCAGTAGTAGAGAGTGCACGGGTAAGGATCGGTCATACGTACCTTAGGCAGGGTGGCCTCGCCCAGTAGTCGAGGTGCACAGGGTCAACCCCCGGCTTGCTGGTGGGCGGATCCCTTCAATAAGCTTGTTAGGCGTAATTGACTACGGAAGACGACAGCGTGTGTCTACGAGAACTTTGCGGATCTACCGACAGCATTATCATTAGGAGACGTTAGGAGTACGCAACTGACTGACATTATATAGCTGACGTTTATCAAATGCATGACTTGTACTGGACTGAAGGCACTTAGCGACATATAAGTCAGGGTGTATTTTCACCCACAGATCGAGCATATGAGATGAGGCGGTCAAGCGAAGCAGATAGAGGAGACTGCGGACATGAGGTGAGGAACCAATTTTACCTCACACGCTATTTGTCTATTGTCGTGACGTCCTTGATATTTACCGCAGTCTACATTTTCCCGTGATTACCTATAGTTAGTTTGTTAGCAGATATGCTATACATATGGAAGACGTCACGACAAAATGGTGAAGCAGTGCTGGGATGATTGGATCCGTACCACATTTTAGTAATTCGGATTAGAGACAATATTATTTGCAAACTTTTAAGTTAACAAATTCGGTTAATTACGGATTATAGTGATAAGCGTGATTCTAACACAGTATAACTCATATAAATTTATTAGCAAATACTCGGTAGCGTCCTTACAATTCCGACGACACAAACAAAACTTAGTTCAAATTAATTAGAATTACCGCGTGATTAGGACAAATTATTCGTACAGTTACTATTATTACTATTATTTTATTATGCAAATAAGTTACACATCATTACAGTAATAAAATCAAGGAATTGTGAACTACAAACAATTAATATTACAAAAATACTTTAAAACTAGTTGAATTTAGGCGACGTAACTGCGTGGCTCCGTTGCTTCGTCTGATCATTGAGTTGTTATTAGATAGCTAAATGTCACGAATTTGACTATTGTATTCATACTTAAGTACGCAAATAAAGGAATAATTTATTTGCGTGCATTGAGCATCACTTCCTAGAAAAGCCTTCGAGCGGTTGTTCTAGAAACGGTTTTAATCTTTATTCTTAAATAATTTGCACTAGCCGTTGAATCGAACGTACTTATCGGTGGGCAAGTCGCTCGTTGAGTGGGAATACGATTGTTACGTTTGAAAAAAGAAAATGGAAATCAAATGCGAGACTATAATTTCTTGGTTAAAAGGTTACATTACTCAATTATTAATCTTTACTCAATATCAACGTTGATAGTACTAACGACGCTGAGTGTAACAATAAACGCGTATCGGTACGGTGTTGTATTTGAGACGATTAACTATTTGATTAATACCATAGATTTAAAATATAAGAGACCAACGGGCTCAAACAAACGTTATCTAAATTGTAGCGTAGTAAGTCAGGTTGTATTGACAAGACCTAGCTAGGTTTCGTCCGCGAGTCCGCGCGTCCGTGAGTAGGATAACTTAACCTCCATGTTGCTTATTCGGTAGTCTTGAGTGATCATTGATTTATTATATTCTACTAGATGTGACATCTACCTAGAACAAATTTGTGCGCCATGTTTGACGATCGACGGCGATGACTGAATTGAAGGGTAGTATAGACTTGCAGTGATTTTTACTGTAACTTTGGGACAAACATTTTTAAGGATGTCATGTCATGTTTCTCAATGGAAGTGATACACTATCTGCGGCAAGGGACGTTATCGCGTAGGTAGGACGCCTTTTACGCTGCAACCCTTATCGTGCTGATTATGATTTACGGTATCATATGAATCCGACCATTTAGACAATGTACACGTATTTACACGAGCATCTTTAAACTTATAAAGGTGTGTTTGTTTGGTGCTAATGAATACTTACACGAGACAAATGAGGAATGTTCTTATTTATTCTAAAATCATAGAACAGAATATAGTTTATTCGTAGACACAGAATAATAATTGTTGTTCTCATCTTGCTAACGGCGAGTGCTTGCACGGGCATGGCCTCGTGGCCGGGATCGTGCACCGGCGGCTTGCTCTCCTGTACGGTCTTGTGGACCACGAGGTGCCGTACTGCAGGTGCACGCCTGCGCCGGTTCTCGAGAGTGGTCGTGCCGCGCTCTATTGGGATCGATCTATTATCGCGGACAGGACTATTGTAGCCAATGGACCTGATGTCGTGGTAATGGATCGACCGCGGCGCCGGGCCATGCTCGTTGACATCGCCGTCCCGTGTGGCGTGGGCCTCGTGAGGGCCGAGAGGGACGGGTCCGGCAGGTGCTTAGACTTGGCTCACGAGGTGACCGCCGTGTGGGGGGTCGATTCGGCGATCATTGTGCCGATGGTTGTTTCTGCGAACGGTCTCGTGGCGGGGAGTCTCGACCAACATCTTGAGAGACTTTCGCTGCGGGGTTGTAGTTGGATCAGGGGTCGGATTCGGAGGGCGGTGATCCTGGACACGGCGCGTATGGTCCGAGGGTTCCTCTCTCTGCGGCCCTGACCACCGGCAGCCTGGGCCTTGCCTTGCTGCCGGCGGCACTCTAGGTTGGGTTTTTTTATAATGTGTTTATGTTTTATATTGTTTTTGTTTTGTATGGTATATTTTATTTTAATTTTATATTCATATTGTGAAAGGCCTAACTTAAGAAAGGAAATAAATATACGAATAATATTACTTAATTGAAAGTTGAAATTTTTGCGTTTGTATAGATGGTTAAATTAGTTAACCATAATAATGAAAGAGTATGCCATGAGTGGCAATTATACGGAGTGGTCCTAACGTTTACTACTTTGTATGTTTTGTTTGTTGTTTGATCAACAACAGCGTACCGCGGTGGTCTCGAGATTTGTGTCTGCGTCTAAACTCCGTTAACCCATAGTAATCGTACGAAAAGTTGGACGGAGTTGAGTCTCACCTGAGACAATAAAAATTGGAACAAACGTGTAGTAACATTTGGGATATATTATGCAATTTTATTGAATGTTCACACAAATGAAATAGGTAGTATTAAAATAGGACGAGGCTGGCGCAACGTTAAGTTTATTAATATGCTATTTTCAACAGTTCACTTGTCTTTTAGTTAGGTCGGCTGCGGAGGAAGGGAGGCCTTTTTCGTTGCGGCTGACCGTACACCCTCTGTATTGTGTTAAAGAGAGTTGTACTTGATAACAAGTTTCTATGTGATGACATAAGTATATTTACGTCGAGGAACAGAACTTTGTACCTACGTGAGGTACATGCATGTTGCTGAAATTCTGTATCGGCGACGACAATTACGGTAATTAAATGGGTACGTTCAACTCAAGTACTCAATGATAAGATGATTGAACAGGCGTAGTGATGGACAGCGGGTCGTTACTGGAAGGTACGTAACGGGTTTCTGGTAGTTTATTCGGTTACTGTATAACTTGCAGAGTAGTTATTATCCTCACCCTTGATATAGTAGATTAATTGTACGTGTGTACTGTTATAAGACGGGGTTAACGGTTGTTATATTAGGTGCTTTTATTCAGCTGCCCATAGAAAAGTTTTCATGCCCTGTTTGAATGCCGTATGCGGTATAGGTAGCGGTACTAAGCATTTAATACTTACCCTATATTATAGAAAAGTTGCGAGACTCGAGCCATTATCTAAATTGAAGTTTAGACTTCTAAGGCTTAAAATCTTAACTCCATGTTACTGAAAGCCTACTTTATTAATGGCGTGAAAATGCTGCAGGTCATTTAAATTCAAGATGATTAGTCGAGACTGGTTCCAACAATGATTATTTGGATAATTAAAAGCTAGCACTTATTGAGTCATCAAGATAATTAATAGTGTCCATGCGAGTTGCCAATTGTTAGATGGTAGCATTATGTGTACACTTTGGTTAACACTATTGTACATATTGTTAGAATTAAAGAACGCGATTGCGTTGATACATCCATTTGAGACGTAATCTTAAGCTAAGTATCTGCTTAGTAGATTTAAACTCACGTGCTTCTATATTGAATTAAATCTCTATTTATTAGTCACCCTAAGGCCCATCAATTACGAGTATTAACTGGATTTGATAATAATTAATACACAAAGGTGAATTTGGTCCTCTGACCCATTTGCCTCTACAGGGGACACTAGCTTGCTAGATATCATGCTCAGGATGCTGTTGCGACTGCCACGCATGCTGTTTAGCGGTGAATTCTTGAAGGTTCTTATGAATAGCGACGATAGAGAAGTTAAAGTGTAGCAATTATAAGGGTGCGACGGTGGCGGTGATGCTTGTGATATAATTTCGAACAAGTCGCTGTTGAACAATTCTTGTGTGATCAAAAGTAATAATTGATCGTTTGATGGTACAAAAATGATAATCTTGAACATGTGTCTTTAATATTCAAATGATTGTGACGAAGGTTTCGTTAGAATAATAAATAAACTGAAAGTGATCATCTAGTACCTACGATACGCAACGTGGCCTAAACAATTCTCCGACGACAGATAGAATGGCAGTCTAGGTGCTCCTCGCGCTCCTACAAAGGTACGAAATTCGGGGAGTAGTAAATTGAGTTCAACGATAGACGTTGCAGCGCATGCTTTAATTACGTGCTTTATTTATTCCGTAACAATCATCATTGATACATTGTAGCGTCGTGGTTTGCTGTGATTACAGGAAAATTTCGAGTAAGGCTAACTAAGAACATCGATAACACTAAAGTCAGATACGGCTGTTCGAGTTATAATGCTTGCCAGAAGAACTCTAGATAATGTTAGGTACTAAATTATGTAAACTAAATTAAAGCCAATACGAAAGCTTGGGTAGTCGGTTTGTAGGTACATAATTTGGAGCACTAAAAGAGAAGTGAAGTCGAAGAACTAAACATCAAAGTCAGGCAAGAGAGCCTTATGTTCTCGTACGTATTATAACTCATTCTCCAACTTCGATAAGTGATATTGGTAAGGAGTAGTCCCTTACTTCTCCTCTACGACTTATTTCTAGTTTTCTCGCAAAAATACGAAAGAATTCAGGGTTAAACAAGGATATTTAGAATTGTATGTAAATACATTCCTAAAAGAAATTCTTTGTTCACTTAGATCTGAAACTATAAGTCTAGAATTATTGGTTGACATGTTATACAATACAAAGAAATTAGTTAAAGAGCTTAAAAAGCTACCTAAAATAAATTTTAGTACTTATATTGCAAATATATATTATAATATAACTCGTATGAAATCAGTAGATAGGTACACCGAGTACCTACATGGAATGGAACGGGAAGATCTTCTACGTGTCAACTAGGCACAAAGCGTTTGCTCCACATGTTTGCTTCTTTTCTATACAGATTACCTTTTAAGTATTTGTTAATATTTTATTACAAATATTAGTTGTGTGTTCATCACGTCTCGTTCTTCACGGGGACGAGAAGCGGCTCACGGAGAGCCGTTTTGCTGCAGTGATTGTAGCAAATGGAAATCCGTGATCTCTGCCTACCCCTTTTGGGAAATAGGCATGATTGTATGTATGCATGTATGTATAATTTTGGTTTAGTCTTGATTAGTCTAAGTCACTGGAGCGGATAGTGAAAAGGGTATCAAGAACATGATGCGGTTACGTGTAAATCTCAAAACATTTCAATTTTCAATGTTAGATGATTAGGTAACAGTTAAAAATTCACGGGCATCTTAACTGTGATATTTCGTTCCTTGGTTACCTATTACCAAAACGCCTTGTATAGTCTCACCTAACTACCTATTATAATACCTACGATGAACTAAGGAATCGTGCATAGCTTTATTGATCCTCATGTAAATATTTGCCTGAATGTAGAAATATACCTACTTAGATAAATCCATATGAAATTGGTTTTCTTCAAATATATTGATTTGGCAAAGTAACTTATTACGGCTAGAAGAGAACTAAAATTAATGAAATTTACATGCATCAAGTAAACAGGCGTGCGATTTCAAACATAAGAAAAGGGATTCTAGTTTCGAAAAATCAGTTCTTATGAGCATTAAAGAGTAAAGTCATATTTATTATTGTGAACTTGGTCGAATCTAGTTTGGCAGTAACAAGTTAAAGATTTATGCAACCTATCTACAAGTAAATAACGTTGTCGCCATATAAGGACGTGCAATAGTAATGCGATAGACTAGTTTAAAAGGATATAAAGAATATTTAAACGAGAGGAGCGTAGGCGAGGTGAAGTTCTTGCGAACTGCTTGGGGGTACAATGAAACTGTCAGCGGGCTACTGAGACATCAGTGTATTTCTAGGGTTTTCTGATTTCAAATAGGTGCTCCACGATAACTTTAGAACCTATTACCGTTTTTCTGACGTGTTTGAAATTTGTTGAATTCGTGTGTGAGCGGGTTCGATAAAGGGGATTGTGGTGTGTGTGGAAGCTATGAGGCGCGAAACTATCTTTATCAGAGTCTTGTTATATTGGTCAATTCGTTCGCGGGTGAACCGCGACTTCTCGGCTTGAGGTCGATTTCTGGTAATCTATCTCAGAGTGTGAAAACGAGTATCTGCGATTGATAATTGAAATATTATAACATCGGAGTACGTATTAAAGTTATTTGAACAAAGCGTTATTTAGTTCAAAAGAGAGATATATCGCGTCAGACTAGGAAACACTTACAGCGTGCAGAACGTATTGTTGTATTATCTTACTGACAGGAGGTAACTCATTCGAGGTGCTTATGATATGAGCTTAAAAGCGAAACGAAGTAATTAAAAATAAAATAATTCGTCGGAATAGTCTCGCTGGCATAGTAAAGTATATTTTGTATACAGAGTGTGAGACCGACAGTATCATCACTATAATCGTATAATTTTTAAGACATTTTCAAAATTAGTTATAGAGGTTCATGAGTTTTTTCTGTCGTTCGGGAGGGCTGTCTACATGATGTATGTACGGCCAGTTAGCTAATCATGTTGACAGATTCGGACACGAACAGTCAAAGTAATAAGGGAAGTTCGATACATATATTGCGTTATGGTACGTTGATGGCTGCAGTTAAAATCGTAGAAAAAATTGAAATTGGTATCAATGAAAAATTGATATGGTAATTGTTGGTCTATGAAAAGGTATCCATTAACACATAAACCCTAAAACAATTTCAAAGTTTAACATACTCTCTTCTACGATGTATCATCATGTGGCCTTAAAATGGAATAGATCTCTAACTGGTTAATCTTAAGGAAACAGAAATGACGTGCGAATAGATTAAATTAATGAACATGTCTGAGTTAGTCATATATTTCGGATTGTAAAACGGAACGGGTAATACTCAGATATTAGTAAAATTATGGCTACATGGAACCGCGAGACTGGGAAAATGCAAAGATGGATTGAAGTTAGGTGTTACACCTTTAGTTAATGAGGGGTCACTTTCTTGGTGGTCGGGAGTGTCGCGACGGGTACGATCCGAATCCTACGTTTTCCGGATCGGATCGTGTCGCGAACGTTTAAGCAATATTCAGTCTAGCAACATTTTCGACATTTGTGAAATAGGGTAGATACGGATCTTTATGAATATTCGTGTTACCGTTGAAACGGTCATTTTGTCGTGCAAGTAAGTGAAAGTTGGCTGTCTCCCTATGAGAACAGAGTGAATTTGTGGGAATTCATGGTGCATGGATTGACGGTGATCACATTAGCTGGTTTACCGAAAGTTAAGTGTTTACAGTTATAGTATACGTTATGATTGCGATGTCTCCCTTACCCTTAAATGTCTCGATCGTCTAAGCCCCTTACAGTAATTACATTTGTGATATATGTTTCCCCCTTGAATTGCCCCTTGGTTATATGATTTGTCAGACGGCGAAGAGTAGTACAATGGCGACGTGGTAAGCCTTGATGTAACCAAGGTATGGTGTATGGTGTATGGTTGGTAACTGCGCGGGCCAGCTTCAAAGTCTCGAGATAGAGAGGGCCCCTTAGTCCATGCGCTTAGTTTCGTGCGTGGGTGCACGGCGATGCACGCCCATCTGCGGGTGAGGTGACCGCTCTCTTAGGGACCCCCTGTGGTTAGGGGTAGTGCGCAGGGGGCACAGGACCGCCCATCTGCGGGTATTGTGGCAGCCCCCCGTAGTCTAATGCGTACGGGCGGCTTCGAGCTTCTGTAGTACCCCGGGGACTGGCAGCGTGGAGGTAGATGTAAATCCTTCATAGGCCCCAATGCTTCTGTACCAATGCTTCTGTACCAATGCTTCTGTACCAATGCTTCTGTACCAATGCTTCTGTACCAATGCTTCTGTACCAATGCTTCTGTACCAATGTAGAGAGATGTCCTCTCATCGCCCTCGAGAAGGCAATGGTCTTCTGGTTAGATGCGCGGGCGCGGCCTATCCCCTAGGGATAGGTGCCCTATAGTCTATGCGCATAAGGGAGGCTTACCCTCCAGTAGTAGAGAGTGCACGGGTAAGGATCGGTCATACGTACCTTAGGCAGGGTGGCCTCGCCCAGTAGTCGAGGTGCACAGGGTCAACCCCCGGCTTGCTGGTGGGCGGATCCCTTCAATAAGCTTGTTAGGCGTAATTGACTACGGAAGACGACAGCGTGTGTCTACGAGAACTTTGCGGATCTACCGACAGCATTATCATTAGGAGACGTTAGGAGTACGCAACTGACTGACATTATATAGCTGACGTTTATCAAATGCATGACTTGTACTGGACTGAAGGCACTTAGCGACATATAAGTCAGGGTGTATTTTCACCCACAGATCGAGCATATGAGATGAGGCGGTCAAGCGAAGCAGATAGAGGAGACTGCGGACATGAGGTGAGGAACCAATTTTACCTCACACGCTATTTGTCTATTGTCGTGACGTCCTTGATATTTACCGCAGTCTACATTTTCCCGTGATTACCTATAGTTAGTTTGTTAGCAGATATGCTATACATATGGAAGACGTCACGACAACATTGTAGTTCCTTTTTGATCCGTCGATGTTTGCTTTATTAAAAGCGGTATTACACATTGCAACCTGCAGGGCCCAATCTGTCAGGTTGGAAGGTGTAATTGAAGGTAGGGCCCGTAGGGAGCTGAAGGAGGGGCGGGAAGAGGCAGGGTACACAACAGATTGGGCCCTGCAGGTTGCAATGTGTAATACCGCTTTAACTCAACGGCAAATGCTGGTGGCAACTGTTTTTCCGTTTAGGTGATGATGTTAAAGGTAAGTAATAGTGATGCAAGGAATACTACTTTTACGAATACGAATAGTTATATACAAACTTATCTTTGCCGTTGTCCCCATACAATTCATAGGCCACCAACTGCAAATATAAGTTTGTCACTGAAATAATTATTATGTACCCAAGTAACAGGAAATTCACATGAATTTACAGTTTTATTATAACTTTGGGGTTCATTGGGTGGGTAATAAAATGAAACTATGTTTTTTCCTATGGTTTTCGATTTGTTTGTTCGCAAATTTAGATGCGCAATATTACCAACATTCGTAAAACATTGCTAATGCTATTTTTCCGCAAGTTATTGACGTCACTACGTCACAAACACCACAGGTGGCTATATTTACCAAGTTAGTTAAAATTACCCCAAAATATTAAGTTTAGTGAATCAGATGGTGTCTGTGACGTTGTGGTGGCGGTACCCAATTTACTTCTACCATGGCTCGTCGCAAAGGTATGGTATGTAGGTAACAGTGGCGGCGCGTTCATGGAACTCCATTCCCGCCGGTTTGCCCAATTTTCAATGAAAATGACAGCCAATCTGGCTCCAAGCCGGAGCCTTAGAAAAAAAAATAGAAAAAATAGAAATATAGTTTGGCCAGAGTTTGTTCCACTTCAAGCATAGACAGGGAGAATCATACTGTCTTTTTCTAATGCTAGTACTCTCACTACTAAAAAAGGGATGGGTATAGCATGTTACTCTGACTGTTACTGCGCTTTTGGTTTGCCAGACTATAGAAATCATTTATTCGTGGCGAACATAACAGTTACATGGTACTTGTATTATAAATTGACGCACAGCCACTGGTAGGTTAAGTATCTACTTCGTCAGTAATAAAACAAAATGTTTATTTTAAATGTATCTTTATTCTCATTACTTTCTCATGAGTTGACGCCTAAATACTAATACAATATTAGTTAAATTTTCGTCATAGATATCTATCTCACTAAGTGCTTTTATTATCATTTAATAATATTCATTAGGTATCATTATTAATTACATTATTTTCTATTCAAATCTATCAATCGTACCGTTAATTGGGCTTGTTACAATAACATTAATAGTAATAATATTGTAAGTGTCTGTTTATTCGGAAATATAACTAACATTGTGCTACATTACAAAATGATCATAATTATCATAACATCATAAGTAGGTAGGTACTAAATATATGTATAAATTGTACCCAGTTACTTTTCACCTGTAATCTATTTTGAAATATGTTAACTATCGTAATTCGGGCGTTGGCCTATGTGAAAAAAATAAAACAAATATTTTATAACCTAACTTATTTTGGCATTTAGGTAAATTTCTACCCATAAGTATTTTTACTGCACTTTTGTTTGTCTATAAAATGATTAGGTATAGGTACGACTAATCATTGTAGATTTCGTGTTTTGTGGCTAATTTTAGTAACATTAGCTACCAAGTTAATCTACCTACAATATGAAGGCATTGATATCTTTCATATTTTTGACTCGGGCAATTAAATATTTTTTTGATTGCACCAAGATCATGTTTGTGATCGTGATTAGTAGCTAAAATAATCTTCTAGCGATGCAAATTATGCCAGATTTGAATTATAGTTTGGGATAGTTTCGAAATTAAATCCATTACAAGCATCTGATAAATAAGAACCTTTATATCCCTTTTTACCCCATGCATTTATAAGCATGTAGGTACATCTTCGTTTATATCGGAAACTTTGTAGTAAGAGGACAGATAATTAAGATAAGATAAGATAATAATTGATTAAAGGTAAACTTAATGTTATTTGTCTGTCAGAATAAAGTTTCCGACGAGAAGGGATGGGTTTGTAATAAGAAGGTGCTTAAGCGATTATTAAATTGTCTATTATAATGCCCAAAATAACATTTATTTAATAGCGGATACGTTTGGCACTTTTAATTAGTTTTAGGTACTTTTGACTCCTCTTTATTAATATTACATTAGATGGTGTTATCGAAGCATTTTTAATAGTTATTTGTTCCAAATTTTAAAACTAAGGTCAGATGGGGTAAAGTTTACCCATGGAGCATATGCAGGGTTAGAGGCACTTTCACGGCACGCAACTTCCCGGTAATTAAACCTTAGGATAGGTAAAAGGTAGGGTAAGTTCACAAGGTAGGTCAAGATGTATTTTTAGAATAGGTGCACTTGCCTCGTAGGAGTATTTGCCCCACCTCACCTTACTTGATTTGTCCCTAACGTTATATTAAATTATGTATATGACCTACATAGGTAATATATAATCTATGTATTGTTACAATAGGTATAACTACCTTAATTTTTTCTTATAATATAATATCTAACATATCCGTTATCTCGATATTTACAATAATGTAAATTGTAATTATATAATAACACGTATAGAATATCTAATAGAATTCGAAAATTACAAATATGATTAGGTATAACTAGATTTTGGCACTAGAGTCATTTAATGATTATATAATTACGAGTATGTAAATAAATACATCTCAGATGTAACATCTGTAGTTAAAATAAATACAATTAGGTCATAAACAAATCGATGATTTCTATACTTTATATAACTGTATATAAATATCCATAGGAATCTGTTGGTAGTTGGTACAAATACTTGAAACGATACTAAATATTTGAGATAAATAATTATTTTATTTTAAAAATATTATTATTGACTCTAAAATACTCAAGTAAAAATAATATTCTCATTCTAGGAACTCGACGTGTTAATCGTTTTCTTAAAACTTGACTTAGGTAGATACTTTAAATTTGATAATACACACATAATAGATAAGTATTATTATTTTTGTGCATATATCCGAAGTATAATAATTATAATAACTTTTAGCTACGGGGTTGTGGTTGGATCAAGGGTCAGATTCAGAAGACGGTAATCCTGGACACGGCGCGTATAGTCCGAAGGTGCCTCTCTCTGCGGCCCTGACCGCCGGCAGCCTGGGCCTTGCTCCGCTGCCGGCGGCACCCTAGGTTAGGTTTTTTATAATGTTTTACTGTTTTTGTAAATTTTACTTTTGTAAAAATATTATAAAATAACCTAACTTAAGAAGAAAAATTAATAAAGAAATAATAATTAATAACAAGAGAACTATAAGGGCACGGCATGACGGCGCCTTCTTAAAATATTCACATTACTTATACATAGGTAGTGATAAAAACGAATACAATAATGAAAAATTCGATCATAACATTCGATATTTCGACTTCAAGTAGGTAGATACTTTTTAGAGAGAAAGACAGAGAGTTATATGTTATCTCTCTGTCTGTCTCTAAAATTTTCCGATGAAATGGTAGATTTAATAAGCGGTTACGACCGAAATGAAAATACATTCGCACCCGATCACGGCGTTATTTATCCTAAACTATTCTAAAACTAAAAAAATCAAATAATCGTAATTTTCGTAGAACAAAACAATCACCACATATAATTGACCGACAACCGTCCGGTCGTCGTTACTAACGTTTATATTCGAATTTATACTTAGTTCATTCTCTCGTTCGTTTCTAACTATGCCTCTCTCTCTTGTGGCTTCACCTCCATTTCCCTGTTCGCTTAAACTTTCGTTACAACAAATTTGAGCTGCGTTCCTTGCACCATTAACGTTTTCGTTTGATTTAATGCTACCGTCAGCGGACCCACGGTTCGATCCGTGTAGCAAACCGGATCAGAGTCTCTTGTGGGAGTCTGTGCTGGCGCTCTTCAGAGACCCAAAGCGGCGGGTCTGCGCGGGCGCTGATGTGGTCTCACGGTCGAGGCTGGCTGCTCGCAAGATCAGCCCTCTCTGTCTTAGAGGAGATTCCGAACGGATCTAAAAAGAAGACACGAATATATGTAAAGATCGTCAATAATCAAAGTAACGCTGCAACCTTTGTAAGGAATAATATCAACATGAGCTCAATAACTGACGATACCTATACTTCTTTACACTAAATGACATTATGAGCTTCGTCTGGGGTCTGAGAGCAAATAATAGAACTGCAATAGAACATTTTCCACGAAATTAATAGTGAAGGCCTATATTAATCTTAATATTTAAAGTCTTTGACTTTCTATTTATTCCACATGGATGTCTCAGGAATGTTACAGATCATGAGAACTTAACGGGTATTTCATGTGTCACTACACAGATAGAAAAAATCTCTTCAACCAAAGAAACCTATTTGAATCAAGAGATATCCAGTTTCCCATATAAGGAAAAAATAAAATTCTTTATTTTAAGATATAAAATGTTTCAAAGTTTATTACTTAACCTAATAAATTCAATACTTTATCCGAGATATAAAAATCTTCTTTTTAAAATAGCTTAGTATTCTCACGAAGGGCGTTTGAATTTTGTTTTTGTATTGTATTTTTTTTAAATTGAACTTTATGTGTCTTAGTGCAATACATAAAGAACTTAAGCCAAGAAACTTTGTTTCTTGGATGAAGACTCATAGTTTAAATTGAGAATTGAATTTCTCCACGGAAACAAGAAATCGCATTAGTTCAAGAGCATGTGTTACTTGATGTAAAATTTGATATTTTCACACCAAGATCTAAAATTTCTTGGCGTATGAAATCGATTACTTGAAACAAACAATAACATTTTCTAAGGCGGTTATCACACTGGCGCGGATCCGCATGCGGCACCGGTGCGCGAGCGAGATAGCGCTCTGCATGTGTATAGCGCTATCTCGCTCGCACACCGGCGCCGCATGCGGATCCGTCGTCAGTGTGATAATCGCCTTAGTGTCTCAGTGCACTACTTAAAAACCTAGTAGCAGAAACTGTGTTTCTCGGGACTAATCCAAAGGAAGTTTAACTAAAAGTAGATAATACAAATATAAATTATGATTATTTATATACTCACAATTTATAATTGTATTAACTAGAGCTGAGATTGCTATTGTGAATCTCAAATAAGCCCGGGTAAAGCGGCGAGGGTCATGAAGTTACGTTGAACAAACGTTCGCGTGTTCTAACCTACACGCAGAGACATCTATTGATGCGCAGGGTAACTAACGTCCAAGATTTAAATGTTTCAAAGCAAAAATTTTGTGCTTCTTCTTTGGAATAGCTGTGGCTCTTGATTGTAAGTTGAAAACATCAAAGCAAAAATTAATCTCTCTTGCCTAAAAACTTAAAAATCTCAAATCTAACTTTTGGTGCTACTTCTTTAAATTAGCTTTGGCTCTTAGCTGTAGATTGAAAACATCAAACCAAGAACTAATCGATCTTACGTAAACACATAAAACTCTTAAAGGAAAATGTTGGTGCTTTTTTGCCGTAAATAATTATTATCTTAAGGCCGTTCCTCGATTCGGACAAGCCACGCCCATCCGTTAGAGACACGTTTATGGCTCCCGTGCACGAAAGAAAGAGATGCAGCGCTCTTAAAGATCAGACTTTTTGACTAAAATACGATAAATAAGCGAATCTATAAAGTTTTGTGTAATTTTGTTTCTGTGACTTTTTAGATAAACCAGAATACCATATTTTTTACTTAGTTATATTGCTTAATCTCTTATAGTTTACGTAAGCTAAGAAAAATAAGGGGGAAAAGGACCCAACTTCGGATTTTTTTTCTATCGAGGCAACTTTCAGCAATCGTGTTTCGGCTTGTGCCAAAAACAAGAGTATATAGTCTAATTATATATATTCGAAAATAAATTCAGCCCCTTTTCCCGTTTAGTCACTAGAGCGTTTGAAAAAACCTATAATTTTTCAAAGTAGCCCCTTAACTCAAATCATTACTATTCGCTTTAAAAATAGGTAAAGTTAAAGCTAAATAATTTTAAATCTTCTTTTAAAAATCATGATATTTTTAACTCAAGTCATGTTTATTGGTCTAAGGTATTTATTACTCTCTTTAAGAAACCGCGTGCAATAGAGTTTTGCGTTTTGAATTAAGATATTATTTCTATCTGTGTAATGTCAGCTTTCGCAGTACTTTAATTATATAGATGATCATTGATCAGGTGACGATGTGGTGAAAAAGGCTATAAAGATAATAAATGATGATGAAATTTAAAAATGATTGACGTCTAGAGACGCAGAGCTGCGGTGTGAGGTTGACCTACCCGTCAAAAAATGATCACAATGATCACCTACCGGTTCTCCAACTGAACCCCCTCTCTGCTGCCTCGGCTCTCTGCTCGTGCGACTGCTGCGTTCAGTGAACGAGGTCTCCAGCGATCTTTGTGAGGGATCACTCATGGACTGGGAGAGAAGGTGCGTGGTAGACGAAGAATTAGAATCGTCTATGTTGGAATACTCGTCAAGACTGTCTTCGCGCTGTGGGGTGTCGGATTCCTGAAAAAAATTAAAATGCTGTGTTAAAAAACTGTGTCAGATAGAGTTGATAAAATGGACCAGGTACAAAGGAAACGAAATAACACCAGGTTCACCAGTGCCCTTATTTAAATAGGCCACAGTTTAATTTTATCAACCAATGGAACCGATTAGGGATTATTTTATTTATGATTATATGTAGGTATATGGATTGCACTTATGCAAAGAAAGAAAGAAAGAAAGAAAATATATTTATTTACTTCATACCACTTAAATGAAATGGTAGGGAAGAAATGGTTTGATAAATATAATATAAAAAGGACCGCCACTAAGCGTGATGCCACGGCAAGCCAGGGCTGAATTGTGTCTTTAAATGATTAAAGTGCCATCCATGTATTGCTTTGCAGGTTTATTTTCGTTGCAATCTGTGATAACAAATGATGTTGAGTAATATTATGTGTAACCAACCTCTTCTAGCTCTCGTAGGGTTGTGGAATAGTGGTGTCTTCTACTTTCTTCCCTTTCCTTCTCACGTTCCCTCTTGTCCAGTTCTTCGGCTAACATCATGACTTCCCAATCACCGCCGCTGCCAGCCATGGCTATAAGATTAATGTTAAATATAAGTAAAAAAACTTTTTGCATGATTGTGGCATACGATATTAACACAATATTTTCGAATCCCATGTACTTAAATATCTGATTATGTAATGATATACTCTGCAACTCACTTCTGATAGGAGATAAACTGCCGTGACTTGAGCTGCTGGCTCTACCTCGTCTCAAACTGCTTTCAACAAATTCTTCGAACACTGGCGTACGAGGCATTGATTCTGAATCACTGCTTGAAGATGTTGAGTTCCTGCAGCATTGTAAAATTGTGTGTTTAAATAAAAATTCTGATTGTAATAGTAATAGGGATATTTTAAGGTAAGGTTTTGGTCGGAGGTAGGTATCTATGCCCTCTCTTATTTAGTTTGCGTGGAAGGAGAAGTGTCGTAGTGAGCACATACATAGATTCTATGAAACTTCTTTTTCCGGACAAACTCTACAAGCTCTTTGTCTCTTATTAATTAAATCACGGGTTACTCACGTTTTAATATGTCTGATTCTCACGGAAGTTTTGTGTTTAAAACTCTTTGTCTCTTGTTTATACCAAAAATTTCCTTGGAACGAACTTCACAAATGAATAAATAGTACTTATGTCTATTCCGAACACGGAACAATGGCCCTTTCGACAATTTAATGAAAAGCTAGGGGTACTTATTATTCTTAAGGTATTTGAATTGGTCTTACGTGTCACTCCAACTATAGTCGCTTCCTATGTCAAGGACGACATCGTTGCAGTTGTGCGCCGGTTTGTGACTCGAGTGTGAACTGCGGTGGTATCCGAAGAATGACCCGAGACTGAACTTGCGGTGGTGGCGCTGTCGACCTAGATCTACTAGAAAAAAAAAACACCACAAGTTTTCAAAAAAGCTTATTTTACTTGTATACTTCCAGCACAGCCTAGTTATTCATTGGCACTTAGAGGACAAGATCTTAGTAAAACTGATTTAGTTTCAAGCATTATTACAATATGTGCAACTTACTTTTCTCTTTCGTTCCAGTATGATGCATTCCGGTATCAACAGAAAGAGTCTTCTTTATTTTCGACTTCGTGCTATCTAGATGCGAGCCGAAGAAATGGAAGGGTCTCATGCTGCGCCTGCTGGTTCTCAAGCTTGACTGCTCGGGACTGAGCAGAGACCGATCCTCGGACGTCCCGTGAGGAGATATGGGCCTACACAAAATAATAGGTACATAAATTACTTGTCAATGATTCCCGCCATTCACTGAATTCTTAAAAAAATGTTAGGGTAAAGGTTACCTCGTCAAATCATGCATTTCCATATTTTCTTGGTCACTTTGGTCTTCCCAGGACTTCCTTTGCCTTAATTTTGCCGCCCGCTTTCTCGAATAGGTTCCAGCTTTGCCATCCAGGTTTAAATCTAATCTCTTTGACTTACTTACTGTCCATTGTTCCTTACTCGAGTAAGATTTTTCTGTTCTATTTGATATTCTTTCAGCTAAGCTCTGGATTTCTGAGTATGATAATTTTGCTAATTCTATTCCTTCCGTCATTTCTGCAAGTTTTTCTTCCGTAATAATATCGTCAGTAGTTAATGCTTCTTTAGGTGATGATGGTGGTTCTGGAGCATCTTTGTCTTCTTCTTCTGCACTTACTGTAGGTGGTGATGTTGCAAAAACAGTATCCAATGAGTCACCTCTCTGTAAAGACATAATCAATACCTTAGTACATTAATAACACATACACATGTTACACTACAAATAATTTACGAAATAGTAAAGTTCGTACCATAAAACCTTCGTCAGTGCCAGATATGTCTTCACTACCAGAGCTACCATTTTTACAAAGAGGGGTATGTGCTGCATTTTCATCTGCTGGTTCGGTTGGAGGTTGTCGTGTTTCTTGTTCTTCAGTAGGGCTGATGCCTGGCAAGCCAAGTCGTTCTAGCTCTTGAATACGTTTTTGGAGTTGGCTGATTATTTCATCTCGTTTTCTTACCTCGTTTTCTAAGCTATTAAATCTGCAAAAAATACTTGTATGTAATGGAAACAGAAGAATTCCCAAATAAATATAGTTTAGAATACATTTCCAACCTTCAATTTGAACATAAATGGTACAATTAAGAAATATCTAGGTACGTATTTGCTTACCTATCTTGAAATTTTCCTTGAACATCGTGTAAATGACCTTGAATAACTTGTTTTATGCCTAAAAGCACCTCACCGAAATACTCTTGTTCTTCTAGAGATCCTGAAATAGCAAATAAATCTTATTGGTTTTCGATATAAAAATACGCATTAAATTTAATATAAATCATGTAAACTTAAGAGCTAAGGCTCACCTCGCAATAACTTCCGTTGATTGGCAACAGCGGAAATAAGTGTTAGCTTAGGTTTTCCTGAGGGTACTTTTATTTCTTCGGGCCTTAACGTTTTAAATTCATACATTGGGTCAATATTTTGTTGGATTTCATATTCTGCTCTAATGTTTAAATCTAAATCCTGCGTGATGACAGTTTCGGTAGGTGGAGGAACTATTTGATTACTGGGGTCAATAGGTTCGGGTACTCCTTCTGTAGTTATTTGTGCGGGAGAAACCTCTGGCACAGCTTCGTTTGTTACATCTGGCATTTGGAATATCTCGCATTTAGCATCTACTGCAATACTCACAGGGGGTGATGGCAAAGTATGCCTGTGGAATGTAACACTTTTTGAAAACTTTGAATGTCTTGCTGCATAACCCTCTAACGTCGGAGCTCGGATTAGTTTTTTCAACTCATTGCTTCTTTCGGGGCTTTCAGCTGGAGTTACATCTTCTGATAACTTTTTGAGAATTGATTTGAGTGTTCGCCTTTCTAGTGTCTCATTCGAGCCATGACTTCCAAGAGAGTCGATTGATTTTCGTTTGTATTTCCTTTTATCCATAGTGCTGCCCTCTGAATGACTTCGAGTTAGAGTATCACATAGTAAGTCTTCCGAAGAACTAGTACAGTCCAAACTAGAACTGCGAAATTTAACTACTTTTTCTAATTCTGCTAATTTTTGTCTTTCGTTTAAAATTTTTAATTTTTTAACGAATGGCAATCCTCCGTACTCTGGCGAGAGATCGTCTATTGATCTATATTTCTTAGCTTTTGGTAATAGCATACCCCCAGTAAAGTAAGTACTTTTGGAATCAGTTGGTTTTGCGACAGTATTTTTCTTTGGAGAATATGTTAATAAATCTAAAGACTTTTCTTGGACGGGTTCCAAAGGGCCTGTTAAGCATATCTTAGGTTTATCTTGCTTAGAATTATCACTATCAACATCAACATTATTATTGTCTATTCTAACAAGCTCCGCTGTAACTATGGGCACGCAAATATTTACAGTAGCCTCTGGTTTACACTCTTCTTTAACTTCTTTTACTTCTTGGCTCGCAATTTCAATATTCTTCTTTTCTTCATTTGATACACTTTGATTTTTCGACTCTCCTAGAATTGCGGCTTTTTTCAATTTTATCCATGGTTTTTTAGGTTTAATCTCTTCTTTAGGTTCACTTTGTTGAATAGGTGAAATTTCTACTGACGTTTTTTCTTGTAACGGCGTTTTACTTTTATCAATACTAGAATCCTTTGGCGAGCTACCGCCTGACTCTTTTGGGGAGCTTCCACTCTGTAACATCTTGAGTTTGTCTCTAAATGTAGATCCCACTGCTTTGGCAGGTGACTTTATTTTGCTGACAACTGAATGGGGTATCGAAATTAAGCTGCTTTCAGTTTTCGGGGTAGGCTCTACGACGGCTGCAGGTTTTTCACTGGCTTCCTTCATCAGTGGTTGACAAACTGCCGTTCCGTCACCTTGTACTTGTAATATTTTATCTCTAAAGCTTACTTTAGGTCGCGATGTGCCATCACTAGATCCCGAGGAGTTTTTTCGGGAGTTCTTTGCAGTTGGACTGTGAAGTTTTCCTGGCGAACTAGACTCAGAACCTTTTCTTATGGGGCTTAATGTTTTTATAGTAGGACTTAAAGGACTTTTTATAGAACTTGGACTGATCGTGTCTGAACTTGATGCTTGATTACTGTTCATTGGGGTAAGTTGATTTTTTTCGCGTTCTTCTTTGGCTTTAAGTAGTAAAAGCCTTTGTAGGAGTGGTAATCCTGCACCGATCACTTCGGGTTCACTATGGGGCCCCGAACTTGTTGATGGCGTTGGTTGAGGTTGGGGTGAAACAACAGACGAAGTTGAATGCCGTTGCTTTGCAGCTTTTTCTTCGCGATCCTTTGAACAATAAAACATTTATCTTCATATCTATTTGACGTTATTCAAGAACCTAGCGCGAATACGTGTATTAATTTAAATTCAGACCTGTTTTTCTTTCAGCAATTTTAATCTAGACAATAACGGTAGACCGGCTCCAATAGGTGATATGCATTTCTCTCCATTTTTACTGCCGGAAGTGGTTTCTCCAGTATCCTTTAAAGTAAATTTATCACTTGTTATATTACTATAATTTTAGACTACAATTTGTTGAATAATATTAATAGGTACTTACGTCTTGATTTATGTGTTGAGAATCATCGCTTTCAACTCTGGCCATTCTTTTGAGTGTTTTTCCATCTACAGATGATCTTTTTTCACCTGTCAAAGCCTGAAGTTCTAGTGATTCACCCGAACGCCTACCTGCTCTAGATCTGCTACGAATAGCATTCCGTATACCCTGTAAATTGTTATATATTTATTAGAATTATCAGCTAACTTCAATATCAAGTAACATTGGGCATGCTAGTTATGCAATAGCTCTTACAGGTACCTTGACATCACTGCGGAGTTTATGTACAATTCTTTTTGATGTTTTGTCATCTCCACCTTTGTCTGGACTGATTTCTCCTGTTAAAAGTAAATTGATATCGGTTAATACTGAAATGACTTACAAATACATGAATAACACTTATCAGAGATTACAAAAGCTGCAACGTTCCTTACCAAGTATTACACATATTTGCATTTATTTAGTCGATAATTTCAAAGTTTGTAGTTTCTTTAATAGCTATTGTGATAGTTGATTTGGGTAAATATGATATTACCTTTACCTTTGACCTTTTGCCTTGACATGCTTTTTACTTCTTGTAACCTCTTTCTTCCCAAAGTTTGCAAGATATCTTGTGCCTCTGGATAGTCCTTCATTGCTGCCAGTACGTCTTCTCGAGACAGTGAGAATAGTTCTGAGTATCCCACGGAACGGACGTCTGCTGTGCGCCTACAGATAAAATTGAGTTAATATTCGCTAACAAACTTAAGCCACAAGTATTACTTAACTGATATTATAACACAAGACGCTTACATTTTAGGTTAGTAAAATTATGTTTGGGACCGACGCATAAATCACAATGTAAATAATGTAATTGATATTAAATACTCACTTATTAAGTCCATCTAGGTTTAAAATTCCTATTTCACCAAAAAAGTCTCCTGCCTTCATAGTCGTGAGGACCCGTCCGGTTTCTGATATGACCTCCAATATACCGTCAGCTATTATAAACATCTCTCTGGCAACCTCACCTGGCACGAAGCATTAAAAATTAATGATATTTCCAAAACCGAAATCCATAAAATGTCGGTTATTTCGTAATAAGCTTACCTTTCCTACAGATGGAGTCCCCCGGGGTGAAAATGTAAGCTTTCATTTTTAATACAAGATCGTGCAGGAATTCTGGTTGGCACTCTTGGAAAATTGTAACCTGAAAGTAATTTCCAATATTTTTATAATATTTGTTAGTTATTGGTCGGTCGAATCGGAAATATTTTGAGGTATTTGGAATTATTGAACCGGAATAATAACAGTTACAACTTTATATATCGAGGGGAGTGTTTATAAAGACATGAAAACATCTGACGCAAATGCGTAAATATTAAATAAATATGCGTAGTATAAATATACCAATTGAGTCATTGATTTTATCAAGACTTTGAAATTGCTATTTGAAATTTTCAAACTTCACTTTAATGTTGCATTTAAAAAAATGTGGTTATCAAAGAAGCGGACGCGGGGTAAATACTGATTTTCAACATTTTTACGCCAGTTCTTATGAATTTAGTGGGTGCTTTACAATTATAAAAACAAAATAAGAAAATGGCCAGATCAAAGAAACAATCGCCCCGTATAAAGGCTGATTAAAATTACCTTTTTAAGAACGCTCAAGTTGACATGTAAAGCGAGCTCAGTCTTCAGCTTGTCGGGCAGGAGGCCTAGGGCTGTGTTGATGTCACCACCGCCTTGTATACGGCCTCGCGACCAGGAGTAGTCGTACCATCGGAGCACCCGACGCTTCATACCACCTGGAACCTGAATATACAAAAGCTATTTATTCTATTTCCAAAATATGTAACTTAGACGTCTCTTAGACGTCAAGTAGTAATACAACATCAAGTGAAGGAAAAAGTAGCTTTAACACTGCGAGGAAGTCGAAATGCTGGCAAAGAATAAAGAAGAGTGGCGATTACCTACTCACCGATAAGAGATCTCAAATTATTATGATGAGGATATTTTGTATTTGAAAGAAGCGCTTTAGAATGTTAAGATGATAAATAAAACGATTTATATTCATTACCTTGCTATTTTCATGCTAATTTAAGGGTAACTCTCCTTATATTAGGCAAATGCGTTATGCGGCACAACTTAAGGATAACGAAGATCGAAGATTGTAGCAGGGACAAGTGTATCGATCGTATATTTATAAAATTTATATCACTATCAAAATATTCTAATTCTGAGATTCTCAATACACTTGCCTTGACAAATTCTTTTTACGCTTTTTCGGTTTATTTGATTAGTGCAATTCTATATCGATGTTTTAGTTTTTATGGCCATTTTTTAAACATAAACAGGTCATTAAACAATTCCTCACTTTCAACTTCAAAATTGTTTTTTTATAATATATTATTAAATTTACCTTATGATGCCTCATGTAGGTCTTAGCTCCATCAAGCAGTCTTTCAAACTCCAGCCTGTTGGCATTTCTGTTTGTGATGACATTGCCCACTTGTCCGACTATGGTGGCGAAAATGAACACGCCAATCAGGTAGCTTACTATTGTAAAGACGTATCTGGAAAAGACATGACGCATTATATGAATAAAGGTTATGGAGTGAATAATTTGTATGAAGGAAGGCTTTTCTAGTATGTTTACCTACTAAAATGGTTAATGGAATTTTGAAGACGCTTTTGAATGTAACATCAAAAGATTATTAGATTCAAAAGATCTTGTTTTTTGTAGAGCTGAATATTCAATGAGGGTTATATAAAAAAGTAAAATGGAATAAATAAGACGGTATCTAAAAACTAATGTAAAAAAAAAGATAAAGTGCAAAGTTTTCGAACAGTTGCAATAATACAAAACACCCCAAAGCATATACAGGTAGAAAGCGATACGATTAAGAATATGGCGGTTTCATTCAATGAAGGCTGTTCGAAAACTTTCAAAAACTTCGCGCCGAGTTCGATATCGATGAGTAAAGGAAAAAGAACAAATAAAAAGACAATTTCATGAAAGAACTAGTCACATTTATCGTCGTTACCCGAAGTTTGTCGCCGTGAAGCGAACAGCCTCCAAATTTCTGCCGCCGCCATTTTAAAAGTATAAATATTTCACATGGGCTGTTTCCTTTCAGAATCGTTTTGACCGCACAGCGCTTTTTTACCCGTAGGCTCTGAATACTGTCTTTATTAATGTAAGAAATGTTTTGTTGCAAATTATAAAATTATGATAATGGGACAAGTTCATCTTGTAGATTTTTTTTCCATGCAGGCAAGGAAATTATGACCACGATAAAACAGTTTTTATTCTAAAAACTCTAAGAACTTACATTTCCACATAAGGCTTGGCCCATGTAGGTCTTTGCTTTATCTAAATTATTAGTTCCACATTCGTTTTATTTTAATTTAACTATGTTTTTTAAGCTTAAAGAAAAAGGACCAAGTTATACGAAATGGATTCAATCTATATAAAGTACATTTTGAAATCAGGACCTTTTCCGCTAAGTAAATAATCGGATTTGCAACGGTATCTTTCTGTGGACTGTACCCTTTTCCATTAACTACATTTGGGTATTTGGTATAGGTAGGTATCTATAAAACAAATGATTGATGGAAGTGACGGAGAATGGTTCGGGTTATGTCCAATTCTTGACATGTAGTTTGAAGTCTATGCTAACTTTTAATAAAAACAAACAGCCTAATGTGAAATATTTAAACAGGTAAGATATTAGAGACGTACACAATACCTACATTATTTACACTGTGCGACTGGTCAGATCATGTTTGTTGTATATATAGAAGTACTTAAATGTTACTTATCCTTTTAATTTTTATAATAAAATACCACTAGGAAGAACGCAAAGATGAAAGAATAATCTTAATTTCCTTGAACGCAACCCCGCTTATAATTTAAATTCAAAAACAGCAGCGGCAACGCAACATCTTTCCATGAATAAGATTATGTTCCACTTGAAATTTAAGCTTTGTGTTCAACATAATGTATAAACAAAACACAATCATCTTAAAGAATCTGAATCTCAGACATCGAGGGAGTAAAACAAATGAATTTAATCGAGCTGTACAGTCTATGAGCATTTAGTAGAACCTTCGGGAATCGGCGATGACACACGAAGGTAATATTGCTGTTCTGCTTTTTCATGTGTCACTATTGATTGATACCCGACGTCTCTTTCTAAAACTCGAAGGTTCTTCTGAGAGCTCACACACTGTAAATAGAAGATCGCGGCCGGGGTTTGTTGGATGACATAATTAGGTATAACTTCTTGCCGACATCTGGCAATTAAAAATTTTGACTTTTATGATAAGGTATTCGTAGGTAACTATTTACTTTAACTAAATAAAGGAACAATATACAAATAGTAAAATTAATATCAAGTGGCAAACCAAATTGTTTCTGTGTCATGCTTGCACGCTACGTTAAGAGGAGGTTTATTTATTTATATGCATCCTTAAATGTACAAATGAGTAAGTTGACTGTGTGTTCGAAATAAAATAAAAACGGATATAAAAACAAAGTTTTCTTAATAAACAGACCAATTTTCAGATAAATTAGTTCTGACAAGCTTAAACAAATGAGTATTCATTATGTCTTCATTGAAGTAATTCAATAAAATGGATACCACTATACGGAAAATGGTAGACCCAAATTTCCCACAAGCCCTTTTCACAGTTAATGATGGTAATAATACTTGGCAGGTAAATAAATCTTCCATCAACCCATCAAAGTTGATACGAATATTGCAAAACCCAAATTTTATATGCGTTGGGTTTAGCTTTAATGTTGGGTTTAATCCCAATAGGTATTTTATAAGGTTGCATATTCTCAATTGGCAACCGTGTTAAATGTTTTTGTCTACGAAGTCACAGAATAAATACATATGTCATAACGATACTCGCATTCAAAGATACAATTAACAAAAAGAAACAAAAAACAAAGAAACAAAAAAGAAAAAAAAAATTATAAAGAAAAAGAAAAAGAAAAAGAAAAAAAGAAGAAAGAAAAAAAAAATTAAAGAAAAAAAGGAAGGAAGAAAGTAAAGTTAGAAAGTATTATAAGTGTTTAACATTAACTTATATTATTGAGTAATAACACTAATAACATTAAGAAACTCGAAATGTAAGGGAAACCCATGCAGTGCCCCATAGCCGCCATAGGGTACCAAAAAAACGGCTTTCCCAATTAGAATGACGGATAATCCAATTCTTCCTAAAACTGTACTATAAAAAAGTCCTTAGAGCTAACATTTGTCTGTCGTAACTGTCTTCGGCTACCCTATAGGCCGTCCAATCTGGTCATGGCTAAATGAACCTAAACGCCTTAGTAGGTTACACCAAATGACTACTTATTATTACTGTGTTAGAGTCGGTAATGGCGTATACGCCTGTAGTATTAAGGTCCATTTTTCCCGCACGGCGGTATATTCCGGGCCACGTCGTCAGTATGGACATTAAGGGTTTAATAAAATTTCTCTGAGGCATTCGACGCCTGCCCGGATATTGAAAGAAAGTTAGCGCGATTCTATTACCAGTTCCGGATATCAGAGGTTCAGTCGACTAATACTCAATATGTAGGTACTCAGGGCCGGCCCGAGCATTCCCGGCGCCCTAGGCAAGAGACTGAAATGGCGCCCTATTTTAGAGAATTCGTGACAAAATAACGCGCAATTTTTTTTTCAAATGAATAGGTAGGTAACTGTTATTTTACGCCAATATAAAGTGCTAACTTTTTAACTTACTAAGTGGAAGTGCTAACTTTACAATTCACGCTTGCACCCTTTCTCGTTGTAGACTGCCATCCCCCCCCCCCCCCATAACCCATAGCCCATACCCCATATACCCCCTTTTTACACCCCCATAGGTTATCTTTACCCACATTTGCGCCCCATAGTAAAGAATGAAGGGTAAAGATGACACCCGCATTTATTTGCGTCCAGAGGAAATAAATCGTTTTTATTCTTAATGGACATCTGCCTTTTTAGGTTTCTGTAGTCAAAATAACTAAAAATCTTATAGTTTTACTAGACCGGTCTGCGTGTCCTTCCTTAGCCCAGTAAACGTCACTACAAGCACAAGCCAGCTAAAATTCTTGATGAATGCCAGGGTGGAAAAAAATAACGGGCCTGGAGGAGAAATACCTTATAACGAAAGAAAAATTCTTTCATTTTTAGGGTTCCGTAGTCAACTAGGAACCCTTATAGTTTCGCCATGTCCGTCCGTCCGTTCGCGGACTAGCTCAGTGACCGTTAGCAATAGAAAGCTGAAATTTGGTTTGAATATGTGCATTAACGAAGCCGACAAAACGGTAGAATAAAAATTGGAAAAATATATGTTGTTAGGGTACCTCCCGTACACGTGAAGTGGGGGGCAAATTTTTTTTTCGTTCCAACCCAGGTGTGTGTGGGGTATCGTTGAATAGGTCTTTTAAAAAGAATTAGGATCTTCTAAAACAGTTTTTGGATGAAACTCATATTTTCCTAAATAATAGCCCCCCCCCCCCCCCATCTAACTTTTGAACTGTGGGTCAAAAATTTAGAAAAAAATCATGAAAGTGATGCCTAATAAGTACCTTCAATGAAAACTATATTGAATGGCCCGACATGCTCTTGGCCGGTTTTTTATATAAGTTTTTTTGATTGTAGGCACGAAGAAAACCCCCATTAACTTTTAAACTTTCGGAGATATTAGTTACGAAAATATTAGTTTTATTCAAAAACTGTTTTAGAAGACCCTACTTCTTTTTAGAAGACCTATCCAACAATACCCCACACAACTGGGTTGCAATGAAAAAAAATTTCGCCCCCACTTCACGTGTACGTAAACATTTCCATACACAATATGTGTCCACTCTAGACATACCCTCACCAGACAACCAAGTAATAGTTAACTGTTTATACTGTGAGCGCGGGTCGATGACAGAAGGTTCTACTAATTGGGTTCAGTGTGATACAATGCCATATGTGGGTACATCAACGATGCGCCAAACAAGTGGACAGATGTAAATCTTTGGTAAGTACATACCAAAGATTTTATTTGTACACGCTGCACTGCTAATGCTAACGACTTCTCCGAGTGTGTTGACAACGTAACCAATTTATCAGTTATACAAAAATTTTAAATATTGACAAACGGTTTACTTGACGACCTCCATTAGGTACTATAATTTTTTTTCGATGCCGCCATTTGGCGCCCCCCTAACACGAGCGCCCTAGGCGATCGCCTAGTTCGCCTATATGGACGGGCCGGCCCTGTAGGTACTATATTACTATTATAACTTCCACGAACTAGTTACAACTTTGCCAATATTTTATCTTTTAGTGTCTCTTTTGATTTTTTATATGCTCACTTCCATTAAAAAAAAAACTAGATGAAGAGAACGTTTTCCATGGGATCAATGACTAAATATTTAATGCAAAAAAATGTAATAGATTTTATGCAGTATCTGAGTTGAGTAACGTAACAAGGTTCATATATTCCGTATGTATAATTAAAAGCCAATGAAAATGCAAAGATATTACTTTTACCGGGTTTAATATTACAAGGCTTAGTCAGTGTACTCAGTGTTCATGTTCATGAAAGTATTTCAAAGAAAAACCTTATGCGGATCGACTTTAATCGCTGCTTTGCGATACGTGAGCTTATCGTGTTTGTAAAGCTTAACAAGCTCAGGAAAGTCGAGCAAGATTGACTGACCAGTGTGTATTAAGTCCCTAAAATCTGCACGATGAGAAAAAATAAGATGGAATAAGATAGAGGTCTCATGTAGAGTTAGAGAATAGAGATAGAGGTGTCTATTCAACAAAGGAGCATGTTAGGACACCTAGGATGAATTCATCAAAGCCATCAAAAAGGAAAGTCGAAGGCCGAAAGAAGAGATCGACTTGAGCAAGTAAAGGAGAAAATAGACCTCGTATTTAAGATGTTAAATAGAAGGCCATAGAAAAAATATGGAGACTGCTGTACTGGCAACAGCACAGTTCTAAAGCTTTATAAACTGGAAAAGTAGTAGACCGTTCGACTCCGCAGAGCTGGGGCAAGATGTAGAATAGCACTGTGCTTTGAAATTTAATAGACTACGCTAGGCTTTCCTGTGTCGGAGTCTTCGTAAGTATATTAGTGACGGGTTGGCATTTCCGTCGGTAATGTGAGAAAATAGGTTTTATGAATAACCTGTAGGGAAACTAATAATGTTAATATATAAGATTGGAGAGTACTATAACAAAAAAAATCTTCGGGTTGTTCCATTTTATCTTTTAGAACTAATAGAACCCGTGATTTTGAGTAGAAACAGAGACTAAACATATACTAGTAATAGACAGCTACAGCCTAAGAACTTTATTATATATTTAAAAAATACATCAAAAACATTTTTATGTTTAAAACACGATCTATCTCCAATCATAACTCCGACAAAGTTTAATCAGCGATATTGAATATATATTTAATGAATTGAAATTGGATCGTGTCAAAACGTATTTTAAAGCCAGAATACGGCCCACTGTTACTATCGTAAAATAGACAAATGCTCAAGTGCTGGGATATATATTTAAGCCATCCATTTTGCGGCGGACGAAGAGTTTATATTCCCCCTAACCGTTCCCTTGATGCGGCCGTGTCAAGGAAATTTTGTTCACGTTCCGTTTTTCCTTATTATCTGGTAACAAGTTTCTACGCACTTCTATATAACTGGTGAGGCAGTAAACAAGTTTATTGCGCAGGATGATTGCCGGAAATCTATCATTTTCATTAATAAATATGAGTAGATAAAGTACTTACTCTTTATTCAGAAAAATCTAGTTAGATATATTTCGTAGGTAATCTTACATCAGTATAGAGTTAAGAGTCCGGTTAAGTTTTTTTTTCGATTTTGCTCAACTTTTTGTGTTATGCAGTAACTAACATGACCTCTATAATTTTGTATACATATTATGAAAGATCGTTTCTTTTTGAATGGAATAAATACAACGATTTTTTGATTTTATGCTTCATTTATAAATAATTCACCCTAATCTAACACCTGTTTCGCGATTTTTGCTTGGAGAGGTGAAAAGAGTAAGGTTTTTATTGATTAAAATTAAGTTATACAAGTACGTGAAATATATAAAACATTGGAAAATGAGGCGCCTTAGGAATACATGTAACAGTTTTTTTCATTTTCATATATATTTTTTAAAGGAGAGTATGTTTTGCTAGAGCAATTTTGCTAAAAATTGCCAAAGTTTAGGTGATATTTTCGGAATAATATTAAATAATTTTACAAATATAAAAATACAGAAATAAACTGCACTTCATGCTTTATTCATACAATACAAAACATATTAGGGTCCATAACAAATAATAATTAAACATCATACGACAAAATTGCATGAATCAACGTCCGTACTAAACAAGCTCTGTAAGAATTGAGTTTTAAGGTATTAAGTATAAATATATATCGACCTAAAGTACTTTTTTGCAATAAAAAGACTTAAAGCTATCTTACCAAATGCAATTCATGTGCATAATGTCATTATTAGCGATTTTCGTTTTCAAATCGTTACCGGACTCTTAGTAGTCCCAGAAAAATTAAGGTCGACTATATATACTTATGTCTGTATTTGTAACATTTTTGAACGGATTAGGATCTATAACTATAGTAATATATTACAATTAACCGAATAATCTATTATGAATGTTGAATCAGCAAATTTTAAAATCATCCTCACGCAAAAAGGCCGACCCTTGTCAAACACTATGAAATTTCCATTGAGGTTATATCTCACGTACATGTTCTATAACTTCGGACAGTTAGGGAGGCGTTTGACCCTACAACGTTATTTATTGTCTTAAAATGAGCCTCTTCCTATATCCCTTCGTAGATTTATTGTTATCAAAACGCCTGTGGGCGCGCAGTTTTCTTAGAGATTACAAAAAGTTGTGTCAAGATTTGAATTGCTCGTGTATTTTGTTGTTCTCAGACATTGTAATATTCTTTTTAATTTTCGCAAGAGATATTATTTAGTAAAAAGAAAACCGTAAAGGTCCCGTAATCGTCCTGATAGCAATTTTCAGTAGATTTTAGTGAGATTTTCAGGGTCGGAAATTCGTTTCTAATATCGTCCGAGAAAAATTACGGTCCGTTACTTAAACGGT
This sequence comes from Pammene fasciana, assembly GCA_911728535.1. Lineage (NCBI taxonomy): Eukaryota > Metazoa > Arthropoda > Insecta > Lepidoptera > Tortricidae > Pammene > Pammene fasciana. Next base: position 11,998,591 of record OU452292.1, read on the forward strand.
CTTTTCTGCACCACTACATCAGAATAAATCGGATCATTAATTTTATCAGATCGGAAAACGATTAAATTTAGGCTAAATATGTCCTTAGGCTTTATTAAAATATTATACTTATCCAATGGAATTGCCTTCATAATATAAACTTTAATGGTGTCCTGAGTTGATAGCGTCAGGTTAATTAAGTTAAAATTTTAATTTTCATTTAGGGAGGTCTTAGTAGATAACAGTAAAATTAAGTTGCTTGTTAGAATAATTACTTGTAAACAAATCGTTTGGATTATACCGAATTTCTGTGTTATCGTTAGCAGATGTTTCTCCTTAGGTATTTTTTATTATACCACGGCGGTGACAAACAAGCATACGGTGCGCCTGATGGTAAGCAGCTACCGTAGCCTATGGACGCCTTCAACTCCAGAGGGGTCACATGCGCGTTGCCGACTCTTTACAAAAAGGATGGTTCACTGTATTGACGGCTAAAAGAAAAAGAGGTTCCCTCGTCGTCAACACACTGGGTCCTCTTTGGGCTCTTTGGCAACCTTACTCACCAGCAGGATCACAATACTATGAGTAGGGTCTAGTGCTATTTGGCTGTGGTTTTCTGTAAGGTGGAGGTACTTCCCCAGTCGGGCTCTGCTCCAAATTTGAACGAGATGATATTCGCTGTGCTGTGCCCTACCACAGATAGCGAGATGACATTCGCAGTTACCCATACCTCTCTTTTGGACGTAGTTTCAGGACATACCCGTGTCCGGACGTAGTTTAAGGATATACCAGGGTCCATAAATAAACATGATAAAAATGCATATTGCACTAAGAGATAAATTTAAACGATTTTAGACATATATAATATTATCTACATGTTGGTACATTACCAAGATTTCAGTTGGCTCGGTTTATCTGAAAACCGTGTAGTACCTATACGCTTTGAAAACGATATTAATCTTTAGGAATGTTATGTTAAATTAAATGTAAGGTCATCAACTCGGCGAAGACCATCGAAGAGCTTTTTTTATTGAATGGTAAAACTGTTCTACCTCTAGAACAGACGGTCTTCACCGAGTTGACCTTAGCAATTTGTCATACGATTGAAAAAGAAAAGTCTTAATATTATAGGATCTGAAATATGCAATAGTAACGTTTTAAAACCATGATCTGACCAATCGCGTGCGTTATACTGGAGACATACCCTCGGTTAGACTTGAACTGGAGGAGGCGGGACTTGAGTCCGCGTCGCGGCAGAAATTTGGGGCCTCCAGCCGTGCTAGCACAACAACCGTGAGTGTTAATGCGTACAACTATGGCATCGCCGGTTAAACCACACAAATATTAGTACAAATTAGTATAACACATGGATGTTAACATTTTAGCATGCATCTAAGTACGCCCGCAGTTAATTTTGTGCGAGTGGTCAGGCGAATTAGGTAAATAGAAAAATGCGAATAGATAAACTCAGCACGATTTGTTTTTTATTCGCCTGGCCACTCGTACGTTTGGGTTAATGCGGGGTAAAAATGTTAAAAACTCTAATTTTTAATGGTATTTCCACACTTCTGCGTAGTTGCGCATGTGTCTGCACCACATTTGATTACTAAGTGCGTTATCACACTTTACCACAGTAAAAATCTTTTCTTACAGGTCTGACCTAACCCTTGTGAAATAATCCCTCATTAAATTAACGTAAATAAAGAAACATTACGGAAAAGCTTAATTCACTGTAGATATTATTTCCCCAGGTGGATAATTTGTTTGCCTTCGAGGGTTTTCCGACCCACTGTGTCCATTTTTGATGGTATCGTCCCGAAGTTATCTAAGTATCTTGCTAATTAACGTATCGTTTTTCAGAATACCCTTTTCGGTACAAAACATAAGATTAATAAAATATAATTTGTATAATTTGAAAGAAGTCAATGATTACAAAAATTTTAGGAGTAGCTTTGAATTATTTAAGATCTGACTGTGATTTCTGTATGTTGCAGTCGAACTCCTAATTAGGTCGCATTTTGCAGCCCTAATATTTAATCTTGATTCTTGATACACTAGTGTATAAAAGCTCTCGTGATTTGCGACCAAGAGATTGCCGCCGTGTGCAATGTAGATACACTACATCGTACGGCGACACAGTTACTGGGTCAGATAAGTTTGCCATAGAATTTATTGCTCAGTAATGCTAGGGGCTAGAAACTTTAAACTGGGTCTGGAATTAACAACGACTTCTACTTTTTGAGTTTAGAACATACTTGTCAATTCAATTGCAAAAACAAGAAAACTATACGGACGTATTGGTTAATGTCGCTTGCATTTACACATCTAGTTGGATTGCGGTCTAAAATTCATGCGGAAATCTTTTAGATATTTTCTGAGCCCTTAAATGAAACACACACCTATTTCTTCCATGCAATGATGTCTTTGAGATAAGTAACCGCATACAATACACCGTATGCATCATATCATTGAAAGTTTTTTTTAATTCTTTACGAATTCAAAATTTGTGTCTTATTTTATACCCAATCTATGTTTGTTTCTTAAATGATTCAAACTTTGAAATAAAACATGAGATATTTATTAGGTAAGTATTTAAATATAGTTTTCATTGCATGTAACGCATTTTTTAAAACTTTAAATGCTATTTTCGTTTCATATTAATATTCTATAGATTTAGACAGTAAACAAATGTCATAATGGAAACCCCTTTGTGTAACTTATCCCACCTTAAATAAGGGAGAACAATAAAATACTGATTACATGTTAACCATCTCTTACAATAATTAAATTAGCGAATGCGAAAACAATGATCAGTCGAAAATGAAACTTATCCAAAAGGACTGGAGTTTATAATGGCGTTATGGGATGGAACAGGTTTATTCCCAAGAAAAGTAATCTCCTTTTGCTGTTTAATATTAAACACTCATCAGATCTTGGAACTGATATGGCGCAAGGAGGGACGAATCTTTACTTGTTTTTGAATTCAAAAACAATTTCAAAGAAAGTCTTCGAATACAGATTACCTAACCAGAGTTGGAACAGGGGCTGGGATCGTTAGTAAACATTATAATTGAATTATTTTGCAAATTTCGTTCTAAAACGACTTTTTTAATGAATCAAACGGTATTAGTCGTTAGGGAAATCCAATTAAAATTGCGAAGTATTCCATAATCACCCTTGTTCTAAGCTGCGTTTTAATTCTGAATTCCGGGGGCGCCATTTGTGAATTAATTTCGGCTTGTTAGAAGATTCTTTGGAGTAAATAAATCGCAGAACAGAACACAGGTTTTAAGAAATAAATTTTAACTTTGTCTGATATAACTTTTTTGATTGTATGCAATAATATATACATATATATTTTACAACACGGGGGCAATAAACAAATTATATAAGTCGTATCAAAATTTTAAGTACATATATACTGTTTTCATTATTAATGATACGAGTAGATTAAATTGAAGTTCGATAAGCCTGTTCGCTACGTCAAATAAATAGATAAAAAAGAAAGTACTTAAACAATTATTTCATCAAATTATGCTTTGTTTTAAACTGGGTATGTTTTCAAAAGATACACAATTTTGTAACCGAATTTGACTCCCAAGGACAGATATATCTGTACAGTACCGGAATAATTGAAGGGATGTTTACAAAAACAACATAACTGCTTAGAGCGGTTGACACTTTTTTAAGAACATTGTTAATCGTTTCAGGTGTCAACCTGTGTAGCCAGTTATGTTGTTTTTATAAACTTCCCTGTAATTATATTGATACTAATCGACAACATAGTTTAAGACCTTCGATTTTCGTCAAATGCTTAATGTTGCCAGTAATACTTGTATCAATTTAACGCAGCCTCGGAACTAGGCCGCAAAATGCGATATTTGTTGCTCGCTTGGCGGTCAGTAATTGCTCCTTTATATCCCGGAGAGCCATGTAATTACCTCCATCATGTTACAGTAATAACTGTTGTTAATTAACCTTTTCTTCCCATATCATGTTACGAGTTTTATCAGAGAGTAGATCATTTAGGTAGTGGAATGCTATTCTATACGATTTTAAGCTAACATGGTCATTAACATTACAAAAAATATTTAAAACGGGATACGGAATGGGGGCTTCAGTTACTCCGTGATAATGGCGCATGCAACTGTGCCGAAATATCGGAAGCTCACAATAACAAATTCACATGGTAAATATCCCGTTTTAAATAGTTTATGGAATGCTATTCTGCCCCTACCACATATTAGAACCAGAAGTAGGTACTTATTTTGGAAAGTTTGGAAATCGTGAAAATCTTCTAATAATGACGGTCAAGGTTACGGGTGGGGTAAAATTGTTAAAAATCATATATTTGAGAAAGTATACCGATACAGAATTTATCCTTATTTGTCTTATCATGTGGAAATCAAAACATCATTATTAATTCATCAGGAGGACTTTAGGAGGGTGATTCGAACTTACTCATTGACGTAAATTTGATATAATTTTTTAGCATTATGGGGCCACTGCACCTATATGGGACCACCGAAAAGAGGCCACATTGTATGGAATATTATATATAAAGTGACCTGTTATCATTGTTTTTACATACATGCCCGAATGGGCTAAAGATAACAAAATTACATCAAATTCACATCAATTGTAAGTTGTCGATGTCGAATCGGCTGCCTCGGGACCACTAGTGATATAATTTCAAAAATCGCCTATGTTTTCGAATTGTTGCATGAAAGCGTAAATTTTATACCTTAGTGGTATTGACATAAGGTTTGCCTCCAAATTCAATATTCTTGGTTGACCGTCACCCATGAGTTTTATAATTATTAACAGACGAAAACTGCAAGTAGCTTCCGTAACTTTATGATCAGTTTTGAAACATGATTTGTTTTCTTACGATTCGCCCTATAAAAATTACTGATTTTCGCGTCAAAAAAATGCAAATACACATCTAAGCGATGTCTTGATTGACGCAAGTCAGTAATTAATAAGTACCTTTAAGTAAATCCTTAGTTATTACTCATAGTAAATACTTACTCGGCATTGGTCTCTGGCGTAGGCAGGTCTCCGATTGTGGTCAGTGTGAGCGTAGACCAGTAGAGGGAACCCAGGTATTTGCGGGTGAGGGTAGCGTAGTCCCCGGGCCGATGAGGGTACGCCCAGTCACCCTGAGAAGATTGTGGTTTCAGTACGTTTTACATAGACATATAAGACAAAAGAACAGGCGGCTAAGCATGACATGCGTTGTCGCGCGCGACTCCATACTTCGAGTCGCGCCTGAATTATGGAGAGTCGCGCCGCAACGTAAGTCATGCTATACGTACAGACTCAATTAAAATTCAGTTCAGTCAGTCCTGGGTAGAAATAAAATTTTGGGATATTTTTAACAGATTTACACAGATGGATGTGCAGGTCTATGTACCAGAGTTACAAAGTTTGCAGATTCCACAAAGCCACATGTAACTACTAACTTATTTAAAATTACCCCAAAATTTAAAGTTTGGGAATCAACCATGTCTTGTTTTATTCTACCATAAGTCGACCCGGGTATTCAACAAACTTATGGTTTCTACTGCGACTACGATAGTAGTATAAATTGACTCCCAGATTCGTAGCATTCACGTTTAATCGGTAGTCTTGCTTCAGTTGGTCTTATTTAAACAAACCGCTTGGTTAGTAATTTGTGACGGACTAGCTATGTTCTTATATTAAAACGATCTCTTGTCGACAAAAGGTGTTGCGTAGTACGCCGCGCCGGTTACTGTGTCTTTTGGTATCTAATTGTGATTCTTTGTTTCAGAATTTTTTTGTAAGTGGCGACTCCTGTTGCGGATTTGTTTTTGTATTTTTTGACGAAGCATGTAGTGGATTCCAATTTTGGCTGTAGCAACTTTGACGAAACCTGCGCTGTAGATGTGAGGTGTGAGCATTTTTTTCTTATAATAAATTTCTTAAAATAAATAAAAAGAGTCCCGCTAGTACACATTTTTTGATATAAAAGCACCTCAATAGGTATCTACGTAACTCGCTGTTTTTTTAAGCAAGTATTTTTATGGTTTTTATTAAGTTTTCCCTAATCGAATTATATTACGGAGAAAATTCCAAGGAAATGATAAGAAAACATAAAGTCATTACTTGTAGGCGTAATCCCCTGAAACATGAATTTTAGAAGCATAAGTTGTTTGCTTCATCGTTTTGATTAGGTTTCGTTAGACAATTTTACTTAATATCTTGAGTCTTGTTTTTAAAAGTTATACGAGTTATACGAGTAGAACCTTGTCAATAAGATTAAAAACCCAGAGAATAGAAATGCTCTTTACCCACTGCATTCTCTTTCGTCACCAAACAGTTCGTAACAGTTTGAAGTGAAAACTTATTTAGCCGAGTTGGGCACTTTTTGGTAGGGGAAAATCTTATGATTTTGCGGTACCGACAACGACATGCTGACGTCATTTTCACAAAAATGAAAAATCATACGACTGGGAAACATGTAAAATGAAATGTAAAGTGTAAATGTAAAATAAAGTGAAGTGACGTGAGTTGAGGTGAGGTGAGGTGAAAGGTGAGGTGAGGTGAGGTCAGTTGAGGTGAGGTGAGATGAAGTGAGGTCAGTTGAGGTGAGGTGAGTGAAAAGTGATTATACATAAAAAAGTTCCAAGTTTTCACTTGTATTGGCAGTCTCCATAACTGCCAATTTTTTTATGTATGGTATTTATCTTAAGAAATGTTCTTTTATGTGCGTTTATCTCCATTCATTGTTCAGTTACGCAAGTTACGATGTTATCTCCTAATAACAAGCCGAGTAATGTTACCGTATTAAACAACACAAGTCTATGACGATAGTCAGTAGGTAGTTCCCGAGATATCTCATGAGCCCCTTCTAATCTGTCAGGAAAGAAATTAATCATAAGTTTGTGTGAATTGCGTGTAAAAGAGAGTGAGGTGTATGATATATTAATTTAGCGTATAAATAGAGACTATAGAGATATAGACGACCACAGCCTAAGAACTTTTTGAAGCTCAAGTAAATTGCGCCCTCTGTCCGAAAGCAGCCTAAAGATACCGAATTTGTAAGAGAAATGTCACCTGCACTGCTACTCCACCTAGTAGCTACTATTGTACTACTAGTACGCTATTTGTTACTAGGTGGAGTAGCAGTGCAGGTGACATTTCTCTTACAAATTCGGTATCTTTAGGCTGCTTTCGGACAGAGGGCGCAATTTACTTGAGCTTCAAAAAGTGCTTAGGCTGTGGTCGTCTATATTTCTATAGTCTCTGATATGTAGTTTGGCCAGGAAACGTATGAGTAGTTTATAAGTAAATACATTACATAGCTTAACTTCGTAAGTATATTTCTTGTTGTCGATGTCGTTATTGTTGATTCAAATCTTGTAGGTAAGTTAAATTTTAACCATTTCCCAATGTCTGATTGAACTGAAATTTTATATATTATATATTACTATAGCGTATAGTTTTTTAATTCTAAAAGCTGTTTTAATGGAGTACAACTACGCCTTTGTAACCTATAAAAATGACAAAACTCACAAGGCTGATTTTATATTGCGCCCCGTTAGAATACGTTAAGTACTAATAATGACAAATATTTTCTAACAATTGTGAGCATTGCCCTAGGTATAATACACGTATTTGTTTGCTACATAAAGAAAATATTATGCAAGTTTTATTTTTCTCTACCAGGCTATCGCTTTTTATTATTGCTACATAACTTCACCTTTTATAACGGTTTTGTTAATAGCATTCGTCGTCTTAGCGCATCGTCAATAACTGTTAGATTTTTTTTTTACTGTGACTAATCATATTTTATTCTCTAACTAAAAATGAAAATCGCACTTGTGAATTATAAAAGTTCAAAACTGTTCCTGTACTGTAGTATTTTACGGACAAATTTTGTATGCCTGAGTAAAAGTTACTTGTTGAGTTTTGTATATTTTATTTTAATAAAGATATGTACACCGATCCTAATTATAAGTTTTTGTGTACTGACACTGTTGGCCGATTTGGCTACATATTCCTAATCACAGACTTTGATGTTATCTGTGTTTCTAATATTTCTAAGTATATACACTATTAAGAACTACCGTTACGTAAAAAAATTGCCTTGCAACAAACAGACGTCTACCACGCTTTGTTTAAACCATATTTTTTTAAATTGTTGAATAACTGAGGTAATTTAAAGTAATTTGATTACGTACTGTTATAATGGTCATAATAACAGCCTCGTTGGGGCTTTTTAATTAAGTAAGGGCTTTCTCGTATTACTCGACTGTGATGAAAATGATGAAAATGGGATTCAAAAGTACCGTTTACTTTGCACAATAAATATAGTTATTTATCATTTTAAAATAAATAGGTAGGTATTTACTTATAGGGAAATCAATAATGACATCTTCATATTATTTTAAACTAGCTGTACCCGCGCGGCTTCGCTCGCGTGCGTTGCAGTAGGTTCTGTCACTTTTCGTTACCCTCAACAGTCCATTGCTAAACGCTTTCTACATGTCATATTTCATACAGTATGTTTAGCAGTTTAGCTAAAATTGACTTCTTGCATATAACTTCGACATCCCAAAAGATCGACTGAAAGCGTCTGAGATTTGACTGTGTCAGCCATGGCAAATTAGCAATAGTACAGTGTGTTTTTTGTTTATGCGGGGAGCTCCGCCCCCCGAGCCCCCGTTTTTTGCCGCCCATCACGTGATTAACTCTAGCAAAACTCTTCTTCTCCCATTTCAAATATTCACCGTAACAATTTTTGGTATAATTAGCAATAGTACAGTGTGTTTTTTGTTTATGCGGGGGGCTCTGCCCCCCGAGCGCCCCTTTCTTTACAGTCCATCACGTGGTAAACTCTATCAAAACTCTTTTTCTCCCAACTCAAATGTTCAACGTATCAGTTTTTGGTATAATTTGCAGTATTTTATTTGCCCCCCGTTCTTTACCGCCCATCACGTAGTAAACTCTCTCAAAACTCTTCTTCTCCCATCTCAAATGTCCAACCTAGAAATTTTTGGTATGATAAGCAATATGCGGTGTGTTTTTTCTTTCTTGGCCCCCCTTTCTATCCCGCCCATCACATGGTAATCATTATCAAAACTCTTTTTCTCCCATCTCAAATGTCTAACCTAACAATTTTTGGTATAATAAGCAATAGTACGGTGTGTTTCTTCTGTATGCGGGGGGAGAAGCCCCCTGAGCCCCCTACTTTTTGCCACCCATAACGTGGTTAACTCTATCAAAACTCTTTTTCTCCCATTTCAAATGTTCAACGTAACAATTTTTGGTATAATAAGCAATAGTACGGTGTATTTTTTCTTTATGCGGGGGGCTCCGCCCCCCCAGCCCCCCTTTCTTTGCGGCCCGTCACGTAGTAAACTCTATCAAAACTCTTTTTCCCCCATCTCAAATGTTCGACGTAACAATTTTTGGTATAATAAGCAATAGTACGGTGTGTTTTTTCTTTATGCGGGGGGCTCCGCCCCCCGAGCCCCCCTTTCTTTACGGCCCGTCACGTAGTAAACTCTATCAAAACCCTTTTTCCCCCATCTCAAATGTTCGACGTAACAATTTTTGGTATAATAAGCAATAGTACGGTGTGTTTTTTCTTTAGGCGGGGGGCTCTGCCCCCCGAACCCCCCTTTCTTTGCGGCCCATCACGTAGTAAACTCTATCAAAACTCTTTCTCTCCCATCTCAAATGTTCGACGTAACAATTTTTGGTATAATAAGCAACAGTGCGGTGTGTTTTTTCTTTATGCGGGGGGCTCCGCCCCCCGAGCCCCCCTTTCTCTGCGGCCCATCACGTAGTAAACTCTATCAAACTCTTTTTCTCCCATCTCAAATGTTCGACGTAACAATTTTTGGTATAATAAGCAACAGTGCGGTGTGTTTTTTCTTTATGCGGGGGGCTCCGCCCCCCGAGCCCCCCTTTCTTTGCGGCCCATCACGTAGTAAACTCTATCAAACTCTTTTTCTCCCATCTCAAATGTTCGACGTAACAATTTTTGGTATAATAAGCAATAGTACGGTGTGTTTTTTCTTTATGCGGGGGGCTCCGCCCCCCGAGCCCCCCTTTCTTTGCGGCCCATCACGTAGTAAACTCTATCAAAACTCTTTTTCTCCCATCTCAAATGTTCAACGTAGCAGTTTTTGGCATAATTTGCAATATTACGGTTTTTTTATGATTGCGGGGGGCTCCGCCCCCCGAGCCCCCCGTTCTTTACCGCCCGTCACGTAGTGAACTCTATCAAAACTCTTCTTCTCCCATCTCAAATGTTCAACGTAGCAATAGTACAGTGTGTTTTTTCTTTATGAGGGGGGCTCCGCCCCCCGAACCCCCCTTTCTTTGCGCCCCATCACGTAGTAAACTCTATCAAAACTCTTTTTCTCCCATCTCAAATGTTTGACTTAACAATTTTTGGTATAATAAGCAACAGTGCGGTGTGTTTTTTCTTTATGCGAGCCCCCCTTTCTATGCGGCCCATCACGTAGTAAACTCTATCAAACTCTTTTTCTCCCATCTCAAATGTTTGACTTAACAATTTTTGGTATAATAAGCAACATTGCGGTGAGTTTTTTCTTTATGCGGGGGGCTCCGCCCCCCGAACCCCCCTTTCTTTGCGGCCCATCACGTAGTAAACTCTATCAAAACTCTTTTTCTCCCATCTCAAATGTTTGACTTAACAATTTTTGGTATAATAAGCAACAGTGCGGTGTGTTTTTTCTATATGCGGGGGCTCCGCCCCCCGAGCCCCCCTTTCTTTGCGGCCCATCACGTAGTAAACTCTATCAAACTCTTTTTCTCCCATCTCAAATGTTCGACGTAACAATTTTTGGTATAATAAGCAATAGTACAGTGTGCTTTTTCTTTATGCGGGGGGCTCCGCCCCCCGAGCCCCCCTTTCTTTGCGGCCCATCACGCGGCAAACTCTATCAAAACTCTTTTTCTCCCATCTCAAATGTTTGACGTAACAAATTTTGGTATATTAAGCAATAGTACAGTGTGTTTTTTCTTTATGCGGGGGGCTCCGCCCCCCGAGCCCCCCTTTCTTTGCGGCCCGTCACGCGGCAAACTCTATCAAAACTCTTTTTCTCCCATCTCAAATGTTTGACGTAACAATTTTTGGTATAATAAGCAATAATACGGTGTGTTTTTTCTTTATGCGGGGGGCTCCGCCCCCCGAGCCCCCCTTTCTTTGCGGCCCATCTCGCAGTAAACTCTATCAAAACTCTTTTTCTCCCATCTCAAATGTTCAACGTAGCAGTTTTTGGTATAATTTGCAATATTACCGTTTTTTTATTGCGGGGGGCTCCGCCCCCCGAGCCGTTCTTTACCGCCCGTCACGTAGTGAACTCTATCAAAACTCTTCTTCTCCCATCTCAAATGTTCAACGTTACAATTTTCGGTATATTTAGCTATAGTGTGGTGTCTTTTTTTCTTTTTGCGCCCCCCTCTCTTTGACGCCCATCACGCGGTGAACTCTATCTAAACTCTTTTTCGGTAGGGTGTGCCGGTACTTTTCGATTTCCGTGTTTCACTATGTTCCGTTTGTTTTTTTATAGTTAGTTAATTTAACTTTTATTCTTGCACCTTTTGTACATGTCTGTTGTATAGACCCAATGGTTGACTGGTGGAAAATACCATTTGGTATGATGTCCGCCGTTTGGTCTCACAGTTTTGTATTTCATGCAATATAGTGTAAATAAAAAAAGATTCTTAAAGGGAGGCAACGCGCACATAAAACCTCTGGATTTACAGGCGTCCATTGGCTACCCTAAGTGCTTACCATCAGGCGGGTCGTATGATTGTTTGCCATCGCCGTGGTTTAAAAAATATATAGTTGAAATACAAATGCATAAGTATTTATTTACCATATTAAGGCATTTCTCATACAAAGTTTAAACCCCCCTTAAACCCCCTTAAATCCAAAAAGTTCGTATTTTTTATAGCCTATGTCCTGACCAGAGGTCTGTAGAACCTGCTAGTGAAGTTTTTATCGAAATCGGTTCAGGCGTTTTGACGCCAACTCTCCCCATCCAAACAGACAAACAGACAAACAGACAAAAATTCTAAAAATCGCCGAAACGTGTTCTGTTATCGATTCTAAGAGCTACTAACTCATTTTTTTGCTAATATCTCCAATGTACAGATTTTTGACCCTCTTCACCTTTATTATATGTATAGATATAGATAGATGCAGATACTTAAAGATGCTCGATTTGCAAAATATGATTAATGATAAATAGGTATTACACACATACATAGTTTACTACACTCTTGAAAAGAATGTATTTTTCATGAAGAATTATATTTTTTTTGAAATTTTGTATTTATTCCATGATAAAATCTACATTATTACTCTACCATTAGAAATGTTATCTCATGTTATTAATATACATGTTACTGAAAAACCTGAAGCCCTGTTAGACCCAGGAGTTAAGGTAGGTACATAAAATATAATAAGTTTTTAATTTACTTGAACCTTTAAATTAAACCTGTAAAAGTTATGTAAAAGACATAAGAACGTGTACTTAACTAAAAGTCTGGTGAAAATATCTTGTTGTATAAACAGATTTTTATAGGTTTCCTGCATTCCACTCCGTTTTAATACATAAATGTTTACCCTAGCTAGAACCTTGTGTCAATTTAACAATAAAATCCCTTAAATTTGCCCTTTTTCGTAGCTTTTGTAACTAGTTACTAAAAAACAGTTCAAAATTGAAAACTCATACATCCGAATAAAACTTTGTGACACCCTTGTATTGTCTAAACTAAACTACGCGGATACAGTTATCGGACATTGCTTGTTATCTCGTACAAAATCGCAACTACAAAGGCTCCAGAATGCCTGTGCCAGATTCTGTTTCCCGATTCCACCAAGAGCTCATGTAGCACCGTTTCTAAACAATGGCAAACTACTCAAGATGGAGGCCCGACGAAAACTTCATTTTGCTACACTGCTGTTCGGGATCGTCCAGACCAAACAACCTTCTTACCTTTTCGAAAAACTAACATTTTCCCGTAGACATGTAAGGCAAGCCCCTCGCCTCCTCTGTCCCCAACGCAGTGGGTCAGCTAGTTTCCGCGGCAGCTTCCGGTACGCAGCTACGCGCTGCTGGAACAATCTCCCCCCACCAATCAGAAATGCCAGTTCGCTGTCAATGTTTAAAAATAAACTAAAACTGCATCTTCTCAAGGAACAAACGACCTCCATCTAGCCGACCTACTTATATCAATATATATCTATCTACGTCAATGCAACCTTTCTATTTATTTATATAGTCTATCATTATCCGTAAATTTATATTTTTTATTTTCGCAATTTCACAACACGCACCATGCATTCTGTTGTATTTCGCTTTGTATAATCTATGTTTTGTATTGTTTTGTGTTTGTATTTTCATGTCAATGGGTACACTGAAAACCAGCGTCGTAACACTCTAGTGCTGCGACGTTATCCTTTTCAGAAACCATTCATAGCATTGTAACCTCTATTTCACTAGTTTAAGTATAATCTTATATTGTTGTGTCTGTGTTTTGAATAAATACTTCATTCATTCATTCATTCATTATAAAAACATCTGCATTAAAAAGCGGGCTAATAACTTGGCAGCGAGCACCTATTATATTGCTAATTACCCACTTCCTAAGCCCACTATATTCTAGAAAGGTTTTAAAAGTGACATTTAATTAACTCAGCATTCGCATCAGATGTACCTAGTACTAGTGGAAATAACTACAAAACAGCGTTCAAATGTTAGAATGGTCGATTTTCGTAAGGTGATCTAGCGAAGTGACAAATGTGTCAATCATTTACCTATCGACAAACATAAAAAAATTGCTTAAACATAGAAACTAGGTCCTTTATTCCAATTTTAAAATACATAAACAATACATTAAAAACAGAATCTATGTCAAACATAACTCCAAAACAAAACAAATAATCAACCAATATTCAAGTTGCATTGAAGTTGCATCGGGATAATTTTCAAGCAAATTAGTAAACATTATCTGTATTGCGCAGTTAATGCATTGGAGTTGTATTGAAGACTAGCAGTTGCCCGCGGCTTCGCCCGCGTACTAAAAGTACTAAAAAGGAGATTATCAGTTTGACCCTCATTTCTGTATTGTATGTATGTTTGTCCGCGATTATCTCGCGTTTGGCTGAACCGATTTAGATGCGCTTTTCGGAAAAGTATTTGTTACTTTCTGTAGGTTTCGGTATATGACATTTTGATGAAGGCTTTCCCTTATTTTTTTTTAATGAAATGGTTGCAATATTTCTTTTATTGTTACGCCATCGCCAGCAACGACTTGCTTGTAGTAACTTATTTACTAAGAGATTATGATTAATGCAGATTTCTACTCTAATGAATAAAAGTTTTTCCCCGCAACTTCCTCTGCGTGGAATTAGTAATAGATCCCCCTTTTTACCCTCTTAGGGAATGACTTCTGGGATAACAACTATTATGTATCCTTACCCAGAACTCAAACTACCTCCATACCAAATCATCTAAATAGGTTAAGCGGTTATCAATTCCCGATACATACCTTCAACCTCCTTTTCACCTCTAAAAGGGTTGATTTTCCGGATAAAAGTGTCCTATGTCGTTTTCCGAGACTCAAACTATGTCTATACCAAATTTCATCTAAATCGGTTCAGCTGTAAATAATTCTCTATAAAACTTCCAACCCCTTTACTTTGCACCCCGTAAGAGTTGTTTTTCGGAATAAATACTATTTTGTCGCTTCTCGGGACACAAACTATCTCTATACCAAGTTTCATCTCAATCGGTTCAACGTTTAAAAAAGCCCCATTAAATCTTTCAACCCCCATTTCACCCCCTTAAGTAATGATTTTAGGAAATAAAAAAAACCCGGCAAGTGTGGGTCTTACTTGCGCCTCAAGAGTTTTTCTCAAGAGAACATTTTTTTTATTCCATTTTTTTAAAAGACGCTTTCAGCATGATATATTTTGTTTATATATATTTTTTATTATATATTTTGGTTTGTAGTTCGCAGTGCCTTGGTTTTTACTGTAATGCTGTGTAACGAATAATTTGAATAAATAAATAAATGATTTCATGAGAATTTATCGCGACTGAGTGCGAATCGGAGTCGGTACCCCGATTTCAACAAATCCCATAGAAACTTCCAAACCTCTTTTCACCCCTTTAAGTGTTACTTTTTTTTCAATGAAAACTACCCTTAGTCGTTTCCCGAAATTTAAACTATCTATTATACCATGTTTCATTTAAATCAGTTCAACGGTTAAAAATTATCAATACAACATTCCATTCCAATCACCTTTTCAGCCCCTTAAGGGCTGCCCTAATCTATGTCTTTTCCCGGGATTAAAACTATTTCTATACCAAAATTTCAAAATCGATGCCATTTTCGTAATTAACGTCCCAAAATACCATAAATCGACACCCATATTGATATTTAGCCATTTCAACCCTATCGCACCCTAACAGGGGGATGATATTTCACGCCCACCACGTTGTATTATAAAATCATTGTTTTTTTCGTAATCAGCTACCCAATAAACCATAGAAACGATACCCATGTTGATTTTCAGACTTTGTCACCCCCATTTCCCCCTTTATGGGGTTGAATTTAAAAAAACCTGTAACGCGTGTTTACGCATTTATTGTTAGGAATAATCCTGTGAAGTTTCAAATAAAACAGTCTAACTAATCTTGTTTCCCCATACAAACTTTGGACCCCCATTTCACCCCCTGGGGGATAATATTTCACGCCTGCCACATTGTATAATAAAATGGTTGTTGTTTTCTTAACCAGCGACCCGATAAACCATAGAAACGATACCCATATTGATTTTATATTTTTTCACCCCCATTTCCCCCTTAAAGAGGTTGAATTTTCAAAAAAGCTTTACTCATTTATTGTTAGGAATAATTCGGTGAAGTTTCAAATTAGATAGTCAAACTAATCTTGTTTCCCCATACAAACTTTGGACCCCCATTTCAACCCCTGGGGGATGATATTTCACGCCTGCCACGTTGTATAATAAAATGGTTGTTGTGTTCTTAAACAGCGACCCGATAAACCATAGAAACGATACCCATATTGATTTATTGATTTTTTCACCCCCATTTCCCCCTTAAAGGGGTTGAATTTTCAAAAAAGCTGAAACACGTGTTTACTCATTTATTGTTAGGAATACTTCGGTGAAGTTTCAAATACGATAGTCAAACTAATCTTGTTTCCCCATACAAACTTTGGACCCCTATTTCATCCCCTGGGGGATGATGTTTCACGCCTGCCACGTTGTACAATAAAATGGTTGTTGTTTTCTTAATCAGCGACCCGATAAACCATAGAAACGATACCCATATTGATTTTATATTTTTTCACCCCCATTTCCCCCTTAAAGAGGTTGAATTTTCAAAAAAGCTGAAACACGTGTTTACTCATTTATTGTTAGGAATATTTCGGTGAAGTTTCAAATTAGATAGTCAAACTAATCTTGTTTCCCCATACAAACTTTGGACCCCCATTTCAACCCCTGGGGGATGATATTTCACGCCTGCCACGTTGTATAATAAAATGGTTGTTGTGTTCTTAATCAGCGACCCGATAAACCATAGAAGCGATACCCATATTGATTTATTGATTTTTTCACCCCCATTTCCCGCTTAAAGGGGTTGAATTTTCAAAAAAGCTGAAACACGTGTTTACTCATTTATTGTTAGAAATACTTCGGTGAAGTTTCAAATACGATAGTCAAACTAATCTTGTTTCCCCATACAAACTTTGGACCCCTATTTCATCCCCTGGGGGATGATATTTCACGCCTGCCACGTTGTACAATAAAATGGTTGTTGTTTTCTTAATCAGCGACCCGATAAACCATAGAAACGATACCCATATTGATTTTCAGATTTTTTCACCCCCATTTCCTCCTTAAAGGGGTTGAATTTTCAAAAAAGCTGACACACGTATTTACTCATTTATTGTTAGGAATACTTCGGTGAAGTTTCAAATTCGATAGTCAAACTAATCTTGTTTCCCCATACAAACTTTGGACCCCTATTTCATCCCCTGGGGGATGATGTTTCACGCCTGCCACGTTGTACAATAAAATGGTTGTTGTTTTCTTAATCAGCGACCCGATAAACCATAGAAACGATACCCATATTGATTTTATATTTTTTCACCCCCATTTCCCCCTTAAAGAGGTTGAATTTTCAAAAAAGCTGAAACACGTGTTTACTCATTTATTGTTAGGAATATTTCGGTGAAGTTTCAAATTAGATAGTCAAACTAATCTTGTTTCCCCATACAAACTTTGGACCCCCATTTCAACCCCTGGGGGATGATATTTCACGCCTGCCACGTTGTATAATAAAATGGTTGTTGTGTTCTTAATCAGCGACCCGATAAACCATAGAAACGATACCCATATTGATTTATTGATTTTTTCACCCCCATTTCCCGCTTAAAGGGGTTGAATTTTCAAAAAAGCTGAAACACGTGTTTACTCATTTATTGTTAGAAATACTTCGGTGAAGTTTCAAATACGATAGTCAAACTAATCTTGTTTCCCCATACAAACTTTGGACCCCTATTTCATCCCCTGGGGGATGATATTTCACGCCTGCCACGTTGTACAATAAAATGGTTGTTGTTTTCTTAATCAGCGACCCGATAAACCATAGAAACGATACCCATATTGATTTTCAGATTTTTTCACCCCCATTTCCTCCTTAAAGGGGTTGAATTTTCAAAAAAGCTGACACACGTATTTACTCATTTATTGTTAGGAATAATTCGGTGAAGTTTCAAATAATATAGTCAAACTAATCTTGTTTCTCCATACAAACTTTGGACCCCCATTTTACCCCCTTACGGGGTGAATTTTGAAAAATCCTTTCTTAGTGCACCCCTAGACCTTATAAGGCACCTACGTGCCAAATTTGGAATCTCTAGAACCAGCGGTTTGGGCTGTGCGTTGATATGTCAGTCAGTCAGTCAGTCAGTCAGTCAGTCAGTCAGCTTCTTCTTTTATATATATAGATGGATAGTATCTAAACGTATTTTTAAGTTAGAATACGGCCCCAGGACTCGAATATTTTTAACCCAGTACGTCCATCTTCTTAGGTTGGGTAACTAAGTAACCATAATACCTAACCATAATAAGGCGGCCATTACGTTTTACGTATCTTTTTTTTAACGCCTTTAAACATTTTCACACACATTTAATTTAGTTTGAATTGCCCGGTACTCCAGTCAAATAGTCCAGTAAAAGTGATAGCAAAATCCTTTAAAAACACTCAATCATAAAACCTTTTGTAATAAGTTAGGTACCAGCTAATTACTCGTCAGTAAGCCCATTATACTTGATTACCGGGCAAATGCTTCAGACGTGCCGTTTAATTACTAGCGCATTTGAATGCCTCGCTGTCATTTGAAATGCAATATGGAAGGAAACTTGCCGGAAACAACTGCAATTCTATTGAGGAACGTTCCGTTTAAAGTTGTCGTTAAGTTTTCAGTTGGAAATAAAACGATTTGTAACACAATTTGGGTAAGTACCGTCAAAAGAAGCAGCTACGCGGGTGAAATGTTTGAATGAATTCGGTACTTTATGATCGCATTTTATAATATATAATTTACAAAACTGGTATATAATATTTCAATTCTTCTTTCACGACTTCACCCACTTACACGTACGTGTGATATCAATGAAAACTAACCTACTACGAGTAATAGACTAATAAAAAATGTTTTAAAATAAATCTACCTATGAAAATCCCAACTACTTATAAAATAACCCGTCTAAAACGTCGGCCTGCGGCATGCTGGTCCCCTATTACTCCAGTAAAGATACGTTTTTTTCAAACATTAATTTATAATAGCGATTTTTTTTATATAGTTTTAAAATGTCATTCTAAGATGACTGAACGTAAAATCCTACAAACTTTCCATCGGGAAGTAAATATTCATCAAAATATATATGAAGGGTTTCTTTTTTTTTGTCTTATTTTCCGTCATCCATAAATAACGTGTCTTAAGAAACCATAAGAAATAATAAAATATGTATATATTTATTTAAGCGATTTTTTAGAAATTAATTAAATGAGGATTTTTTCAAGGTCAATTTTTTGTAGGATTTTCTGTTTACGCCATGATTAACATGACTTTTAAGCCATACAACTAAATACTTCTGCCGTTATGAATTATTTCCAAATTTGACATTTTCCCATACAAGTGAAAATAAAATGACTGTACTATATTCCCTATGTGCGAAGTGCACGGTGGGGGTAACGAGAACGATCGCAGTGCTCAATGTGACAAGAAATGAAACTGCGAATTCCCTGTCTGCTGTCAAAATTGTGAATCAGCCAGTGAAATTTCATATAAGCAAGGAATACAACGTATTTATAAAAAAGGAAAAAAAAGAGATTGACTAACTGCCCAAGAGATGGCGTCACAATCATGCACAAAGCGAGTCTGCGTTTCCTCTCTGTGTCTGTACTAGGCAACAATCTAGTCGTTGCAACTCTGGAATTCGATTGTATGGCCAATTCAGAAATTGCGGAGTTAGCCCATACAAACAATTCCGGAGTTGCAAGCCCTACTCTTACAGTTAAGGATATACACTGGGAGAGGTACGCGCCAGCACTATGGTCCCCTGTGTAGTTTCGAACAAGTTGAAATTAATTAAATTTACCTTAGAGGGTGAATTACAAAATATCTTTTGTAGATTTACAACTTTGGGAAACATGTGCTACATATTATTCCAAGGATTTCTCGGTCGATGTCTTAGTATCTATACATATATCTGTTTTTTTTTTGTATTCAAGTGTAATCACAAGACCTTTTGTGTCAAACATCTTCAAATATAAACAAATGTCGCGCTACCTCCGTCCGATAAAATATATTTAAAACTCATACAAAATGCGGGTAAGTTTCTTTACCAGTAGGTACTTCAATTTCGCATTAAATAGGGAAAGAACGTTATAAAACTCCAATAAACCTTTCTAATTAAGATAAGAGAAGTGAAACGTGTGACTGCACTATTAAACTGAGCGGTTGTTTTGTCACAGTGTGACAAAATCAGTACTGCGACTTCACAGGTTCTCAATGACTCACCTTGACACTCATAATTTATTTATTTAAGATACTTTGAGAAAGAGAAATGCAGGTAAAGGTTACTTTAGTTCTAGTTAGAATTTCCGTTTACTGTCTCTCTCGTTCTCTTGTAGTTATCCTTTTTTACCAACTATTCCTGACATTGCCAATTAACAATTGCTTTCCGCGTTGTCACGTGAGACATAACCATTCATTAATGACTAGCCCCCTTGAAAATGTATTTCTGTATTAGTGACTCCCCAAAAATTCAGGCTGCGACCGCGCCTGCTGAGGTCGTGACCGATAGCGATAATTGAGTGATAATATTTTAAATTTCAGGAGTGGATTGCAATTTCCTTCTAAATTTAGTTCGCCTGAGCTTGCTTATTGACTGGGTAAGCTGCGGCATCGGCAGCAATGCATTATATCTAGGCTTTTAGGAGAATTTAATCAACTTTTACTTTGTACACGTGGAGATTTAACTAAAGGGCGGATAATTATTTTACAACATACATACAATCACGCCTATATCCCAAAAGAGGTAGGCAGAGATCACGGATTTCCATTTGCTACGATCAATGCAGCAGAACGGCTCTCCGTGAGCCACTAATAATTTTATATACAGTTCATTCCTTAAAGTTAACTACCTGCTATTTTATTTTTGTGGCAGTGTGAAACGTCAAAGCTTTATGAGAATAATCAAGGTTTATCATTGTTTGCGTTATTTTGACATGACACCTACGACTGAAATATAAAGCGGAATTTACCTACTATGAATAATTACACTTTGTACCAACCCGCTGAATCTCCGTCCCGGCGCATTGTACCGGTCGGATCCGCTCTGGCGACCGCAGCGGCGCAGGGCGGGCAGCGGCAACAGTGCTACAATATTGTATGAATATCCTTTCTATCATCGCTGGCGATGCTAGAATATGGGACCATAAAAGCTCTATCAAAAAGTATGCGCTAGTAGGTTCCGTCTACACAATCTCGATTCAAGTACCTATTACAGTCGACGAGTATAAAAATATATTTAATGATCCACAAATTTAGTATAACAAAATCCACCGATAAGGCATCGAAACTCAACAAAAATAGATTTTCCTCGGCATCGTTTCCTGAAACCTAACCACGCCGGGCATTACTCACGGCCGATTACCATCAATATTGGAATCCGAATTTAGATCGAGACTCGATTTAGAGACTCGTTTACACTGAGCATTAATATGAGTACAGAACAATAATAAAACAACACTACAAAATAGTAAGTTGAATATAAAAGTCTCGGGTTCGAATCCTGGTCAGGGCATTTAATTGTGTGTTTATCACGGATATTTGTTCCTGAGTTACGGATGTTTTCTATGTATTTAAGTATATATATATCTATATCTATCTATTATATATATCGTCGCCTATAAGCCTTTTTTATAGCACCCACAACACAAGCCTTATTGAGCTTACTGTGGGACTAGGTTGATTTGTGTAAGATTTCTAATATTATTTATTTATTTAAAAGCATCGATAGCCTGGCAGAACCGATTTTCAATCCAGAGGTCTCAGGTTCCAACCCCGGTTTGCAACCCAAACTTATCTTTTGATAATACTTTCAGAAATGTCTAAATTAGGTAGAGAATTCTCACACGTAGCAATTAATAACGGAGTTTACATAACAAGTGACTGTTAAGTACGCGTTGAGTTTGACGGAGTTACGAACAAATATTAGTTTACCACACGTTAGCAAAGCGGTTTGATCGTGAGATTACGAGGAACAGGGCGAAATAGGAAGGAAACGCGGAGATTACATCTCTAGATCAAATTTACTGCTATAATCTAAGGGATTTCATATCATAATCATGTCGCAGTAAGTAGTTTGAGGTGAAAAATAATACTTACTTATACCGATTAGAGGCGGAAAAGCGAGAATCGACTTACATTGGTGATAAAAAAATATACTCGTTTCATTGTAACTACATATAAAACTCTAGATCGTGAGACTCTAAAATATTTAAAATATTTATTATAGAGTTAAATAGCTCTATAAAACAATCGCTTTTGACGATTGGGTGACTAAATCGTTGATTACTGTAATTCATTCAAGATTCATTTTTGAAAAAAATTTGCCTTTTAAAGGAGTAAAATAGAGAATAAAAGTTTTTAACCACTTCTATGCAGACACAATTAGGGTAAAAGTGCGGTTGTATTTCAATGTTTAAATTTATTATTAATGGAAAAAAGCAAATCTGTGCCCTATCATATTCTAATTAACGTAACCTATACTTGCTATAATTATACTTTATATCCAAAGGAAATTTATTTTAAAGCTGTAATACCTATTTCGCAATGTCAAATGTTTATATATTTCAAGTACCTAAAGCTGTAAAGTTACAAAATATATATTTTAGGAAAGGTTCCAATAATTTTATTACTTCGTTCGTGAAATTTGGCCTGTGGGTCCCTCCTCATAAAATATTGATGTCCACAGAGTTCCATCGCGTTTGGCAGTTCATAATAATATTTGAACTATACTTTAGAACTGAAACGATGTCACTTCGTTTACAGGTTGTTATAAACAATACAGGTTTAAAATTGTCCTTCAGTCCGTAGTTTCTTCATTTTATATCGGTCTTTAGATGTAGAGTAGGTCACAAATATGAATCATATTTGTGACGTTTTGTTCATAGAGTTTATATCTAAATTATTTTTTATGACAACAACGCCTTATTGACAACCGACAATGATGTACTTTTGACTCGAAAACGTCACATTTGGTGGATCAGCAGGAGAGATAGTTTGGGTGCATTGTTCTTAACTCCACGATACAATAGCGTCCTGATAATTAGAACTATATTACCTAGGCATTAAAGTCTAAAACACCCACCTGAAAGCCCTCAGCCTCAGACAGCAGGAAGTAGAAGCAGCCGAACCAGTGCACCACGATCAGCAGGATGTGGATGAGGTTGATGACCCGCCAGAAGTTGGGGTAAGTAGTTAAGTACACAGTTCTTAACTCCAAGATACAGTAGCGTCCTGGTAATTAGGACTGTATTACCTAGACATTTAAGTCTATAACGCTTACCTGAAAGCCCTCAGCCTCAGATAGCAGGAAGTAGAAGCACCCGAACCAGTGCGCCAGGATCAACAGGATGTGGATGAGGTTGATGACCCGCCAGAAGTTAGGGTACACTGTTCTTGACTCCACGATGTAGTAGCAGCTTACTGCTCTGTAAACCTGGGAAGGTAAGCATTCGGTTGTATTTGATGATGAAAGTTTTCTAAGATTTTATATTTGAAACTATGCTCGTTAAATTGCTTTGTGAGTTGCATCTGACTGTGTTTTTTTACTTCAATTTTCGTAAGGTCCAATTAAAACCACGAAGAGGCTAATTTGACTTGAATTTTAAATAAGAACTTATGCCCTCGAATATGCCTCAAAGTAATGGGGCCCACCCACTATCAGTCGGCCTGACGATATTGGCCTGTCGGTTGTTCGGAGCTGTCAAATTTTTGTTCTAACTGACAGGCCGATTTCGTCAGGCGGACTTATAGTCGTCGGTGGGCCCTCTAACATAGCGATCGAGACTTAGATATATAAATATTTCGGGTCAATCATACACATCGATCTAGCTTCAAACTACGCTATCAAATTAAGTGATCTGTTCGACACTATAATATTAATTGTCAAATTGTCAGCCAATGGTTAATGTGCTTATATTTTTTAAGACGCGTGTATATGTAGATAGACGACGTCGCAGGCAAAACCTAGTACAGTCAGTGAAAAACAGGATACATCTCTTTGTAGTTTGTAGACTGTACGTACGTAGCGTAATAAATATACTGTATATACAATACATATATAACGTTACACTATGTCGTTAGTCTCAACATCTGTATCTGGCAGACCAACCAGGTCTGAATAATGACAACCATTATGTTTCTCTCGAGGCAAGTAAGATTTATTCGTCCGAGCAAACATAATACATCTGTTAGTTCACAACATATGTCAACATATGTACAGGCTATTCTTAGTGGTATCTAAGCATAAGCATTATGGTCTAAGAGCTGGTCACGTCAGATATGACACAATAATGAGAGTTTTGGAACCAGTCCAGTTAGATTGCATAAACATCCTTATTGCTAGATCTGGGCATCTGACAGCTTTTAATGGGTGGAGATCAGAGTGACAGACCAACAAAGTTTTTAAGTTGGAAAAAAGTAATACCAAAATAGATAAAAACTGTTGAAGTTGTGTCATTTATAGAGAACAGGGCCTATATTTTAACATTAGAACAAAAAACATTGTGTATTATTTCGGAAACAAAAACAGTAAGCGAGAAACCAAAAATTACATTATACATCATTAGGCACTACTTCCCCCAATCGAAAGTTTTGGATATCATACAATCTAATTAATTACATAATTTTTCATAATATTGGATCAAATCCAGAAATCTAGGATTTGTTTTCTTCAAGTTATTTGCATTCTTTGACCTCCACCACTTTACAGCTGCCAGATGTCCAGATCTAAAAATAAGCATAGTATAGCAAACTAACTAGAGGGGTTTCGTCGCTCTCATTATTGTGTCATATCTGACGTGGCCAGCTCTCCGTCTATTAGTTTCACACTCAGATGCCTGAAGATGTATATTTCAAAGTGCGTCAAAGATGGCGTTTTCCACTACCGTTTACGGAACACATAAGAGTTAGTTAGATGACTTAGAAGTAATTGTCCCAACACTAAATTAAACAAGTTAATTATCATTCCGATTCCCATAAAGTGACTTAATTTGACGGTCAAAGTCATGAACTATAAGTAACTGTAAAACACTATTACTATCACTTGCACGTTCACTGAAATAAATTGAATAGTTGCCTTGAAAACAGAAGTCGTTCACTTGAATAATTTAAATTAATAGACACCATTTCCTCGAAGGAAATGCATTGGAAATATTCCATTTTATGATCTTTTAACTGTTTTTTAAGTACGCGAATGAGTTAATTATTCATAAGCTTCAAAGAAGGTTGCTTGAAGTTTTATATTTTTCTTCCGTTGTCAATGGTTGAGAGATGATTTTTGCTACATCACATGGAAACGTTTCTACGGGCGACGTAGCTAATGTATTGCTAGAATGTTAAATTGTGGATGAGTTTAGTGATAGGACTCACTTTGTCGGTACACAAAGATACTTCATTATGTCACTAATATAGAGTACTCATACAGGGTGTAACAAAAATACAATCTGGAAATCCGTTTTTTAAAGGCATAATTGGTATCGTATGTCGAGTAAGAAAAAGTAGGAGTAACATTTTTGGACGTGAAAATTTTTTTTTGTGTGGGAAACGTCGTCACATCACAGCAGCCCAACTCTCCATACAAAACCATAATGTTTATTTCACGAGAAATAAATTTTTTCTCACCCTCCATATCGACAAAGTTGGATCTTTTTCCGTGCACTGACTTAATTATTTATGTTTCAGTTAGAAAATTTCAGAAAATTTGGATTGAGATTTGAGGCCTTTGCTTTCGCTCAGAGCTGAAGATCGTGACGTCATATCCTTCTGTTAAAGACGAGGTTCCTCAATAGGTTTATATTCCTCACACAGCGCGTGACTTATTAAGTGGTTATATAAAGTAGTTATTATTGTTACCTTAATAAAATATTCGCCGTTTCACTATTTTTGCATTAAATCAGATAAGATAAATTTATGCAAACGTCAACAGCGTATATCGCCGCGTTTTGAAAATTACTAAATCGTACTTTTTTAATTTACAATATTACGTGTTACGTCTCATCCTAACCGCCAATGTGGGCCCTTTCAACAAACGCGTCCATATATGACGCTTATTATTTTATTTAGTGAAGCATTTAAATAATAATGATGTCGGTACAGACTCAAATCACTCGTTTATCCGACAGTAAGGACCGCGAGACAGTGCCATTCGCGAAACGGCCGCGATTTATTCGTACCATTATAACGATTCACGGCTGTTCCCCCATTCTAAATCCCCGCTTATTGGTCACATTTGTGAAATCCAAGTAAGATTGGATTTGAGTTTAATTAAAAGCAATAAAACTTTTTTGGATTTAAATCAGAATTTACTTATTTCTAGATAATATTTTGTTGAAAACTCGTTTGGTTTGTGATTTTTAGCTACTTATTTTGTTAGCTACTTAGTTTGGTTATTATCTTTATATTTCAATACAAATGTTCATTTTAAAACTTTGTTTTAAATATACTAATCCATAGAATGAAATAGTATCTTTTTAATTTAAGCAACAAAGGTACCTATTAAGGAGCCGAGGTTCAAAATGAACTTGACGCGAAATATTATCAAAACACCAGGAGAGTGTAAAGATTATTTTGAACACCTAACCCGCGCAGGCATTTCTGCTACTGAATGTAAATAGACGCAGTAGACGGAGAGCTGGCCACGTCAGATATGACATAATAATGAGAGCTTATTTCCAGATCCGGACATCTGGCAACTGTAAAGTGGTGGAGATTAAAAAATGCAAATAGCTTGACGAAAACAAATCCTAGAATCCCAAATGATGGATAATGCAATTTATAGTTTATTGTCGCCTACTGTTTTTGTTTCCGCAATGATACACAATGTTTTTTTTTGTTTTGAAACAAAATGCCTTATTCTCTATAAATGACACAACTTTCGCAGTTTTTACCTATTATGGTAATACTTTTTTCTAACTTAAGGGGCTCCGCATGTTTTTTACCGATTTTTGACCAGTTTTGAGTCAATATTCCTACATTTGCACTACAGATAGAATAAGAAGGCAAACGGCTATCGGTTCTTTAATATTTTATCTTCATTCTGTAGAGCCAGATTTTGAAATATATGAGCACTTCTTTTTTAATGATTTTTTTAAACATGGTCTAAAAAGTTTTTCGATATTCGAATGCCGTGAAGACTCTTACATATACAAAATCTACATATTAGGGTTCGTTTTTGACGTCTCTAAAAACTGAAGAGAGATTTTAATTTTAAACTAATTAACACAAAAGTTATGACCAGAAAACCACTTTTTTGGCCTAAAATTGCTCGACTTTGATGTCAAATATCTCGATGACGATGAACATTGAGGTTAATATAGGATACTATATTGATTAAGGACGTTACTGATACTATGATAAGATATAAAACTTATTAGAAAACTAAGTGGTTCAGATCGAAGGTCATTGGCGCCAGGGAGCCCCTTAATAGCTTTGTTGGTCTGTCACTTAGACCTCCACCCATTAAAAAAAAAACAAAATATATTTATTTCGAAGAACAGACTTCATAGTTGTTAGTAACAAAGTGAAAACAAAGCACATAAAATTAAACTTAAAGCTAAAGGTTAGTATTATAGGTACATACATTACTATTTTAAATGTTCAGTATGGGCTAGTTGCTACCCCTTTAATTTGCCCAATCCAATGTGCAAGAATTGGGCCATCATATAAAAGTTGCCATGCCTGGATCTAGCAATAAGGGTGTTAAAGCAATCCAACTAGACAGGTTTAATTGCTCTCATTATTGCGTCATATCTGACTAGTTCTTAGTCCACAGATGTAACATAATAAAAAAGCTTACCTTAAAAAATCTAGGAAACCGAATGATAGGGTTGACACCAATTTTGAGCTGCAGCAGATCCAGGGGTGTCAACGAAGCGATGTCGAGTAGAAAGTGGCGCGACTTTAAATAATGCTTGGCTAATTTCTTGGAGTCGTACACCTAGAAAAAAATGATTAATTTAATTTTATCGCAAATCTGTAGAGTTGTTTGTTTTAATCTGTGAATTTTTTAATACGATTTTTATTTTGTTTTATTGTATTTATGATTTTTATTGTGTTTTATCCGATTAATGTTTTTATGACATTAAATATATTTAAGCATTAAACTTAAAGCTTTTTGGGCTGTGTATAATCGGGAAAACACGGACAAACTTGTCAGACGTTGTTAATGTAAATAGCTTGTCACTTTTTTAAAGATATGTAGGTACATTTTAATTAATATAGTGAAACTATTTTGGAAAAGGGTACCATTTGGCAGAAAGAGCTTATGTTGATCGTTGTACGGTCGACGTCAAAAATATGTTTTCACTTTGCACCTTACTCCTTTGTAATAAGGTCCAAAAGTGTAAAGATACTTTTGACGTTGACTACAGTATCAATATTGTATTCGAGCAATATTAGGCATAAGGTACATTTTGATAAATAGTATCATATTTATGTTGATATAAAATTCGTAATAAAACGTATGTAGTACTTTTATTGCCACAAAATACAGTTATTTTTAGATTATACTTGCTTTATAAATACTCTTGCTATAAGTACCCCATTTATTGAAAGGCTTACGGACCCTTGAATGGAGAAACAATTTGCTGTCTATTGAAACGTATTATATACATTTCGATACACAAAGAAAATATAATTCGATCATATCGAAACTTTAAAAAGTTTTCCTAAAGTGTAATGAAAGATTCCTCTAAACTTTGACAACTAATCAAATTCACATTTATTAAAAATGGATACTTTTTGCTTTGCTACTTAGTACTATCAAGTATCTCACGCAAGAGTAGGTATTAGACTACAATTTCTAAGGCCATATTTGTTATTATCACTGCATGCGGCTGTACTCACTTGTGTTTAGTCACTGCGCGCGACATGCTAAGCTCTCCGAAACATGTCGCGCGTAGTGATTAAACACAAGTGAGTATAGCCGCATGCAGTGATAATAGTGCTAAATATGTCTCACGAAAGTTTAAGCCCTATGTATTTGTTAAAGTGATCCAAATATAAACCTGAAGGTTGCACTTTGGAAGTACAAAACTGCAGAAAGAGGTACACGTACAGTTAACTTGACATTTTAGTTATTTTAATTTCAGTAGGTAACTACTGCGTAATTAAACTTAATTGTGAAATAAATTTTGATCAACCACGTTAAAACGTTACAATTAAAATAATTTCAAATAACTTTTTGTAAAGAAACCTTAACAATGATCACTCTCACCTGTACACATCAAGCCCGAAATCCTTTGTGAAAATCACGTATAAAAAGGATAATATTTTTGCTGGGTAAATGTAAACGACTCAAGTCATTTGCGTCACCTGGTTAGCTGACATAGCGACATCACGTTCGGTTCTGATTGTGTAGGTAACAATGTCTGGTCTTTTTAACATATGTGTCATTGTTTGGGTAAAGGTACCATTTGAAGATAGGCGCTCACGTTTTTTTACTAGAATACAATTTAATCTGTACAACATGCCAGGAAAGCGGCGACCTTTAAAAGGTACCTTTGCAAAAATACACATATATTACGTAGGGACATATGTAGCGCGAACATCGCATCACTAATGCCACCGCACATCAGCCAGAACACGTGGAACAACATCTGTGGAACACTACATGCATCAACGTACCATGAGTCCCTGTTCTAGATACCCTGTCCGCAGCTGCACCACCAGGTCGAGAGCTAAAACCGCGTCCCTGATGCCGTCGTACGTCAGCCAGAACACGTGGAACATCTGTGGAACACTACATCAACGTACCATGAGTCCCTGTTCCTGATACCCCGTCCGCAGCTGCATCACCAAGTCAAGCGCGAACATCGCGTCGCTGATGCCGTCGCACGTCAACCAGAACACGTGAAACATCTGTGGAACTCTATATCAACGTACCATGAGTCCCAGTTCCAGATACCCCGTCCACAGCTGCACCACCAGGTCAAGTGCGAACACCGCGTCGCTGATGCCGTCGCACGTCAGTCAGAACACGTGGAACATCTGTGGAACTCTATATCAACGTACCATGAGTCCCTGTTCCAGATACCCCGTCCGCAGCTGCACCACCAGGTCGAGAGCGAACACCGCGTCGCTGATGTCGTCCTCAGCCAGAACATGTGGAACATCTGTGGAACACTACATCAACGTACCATGAGTCCCTGTTCCTGATACCCCGTCCGCAGCTGCATCACCAAGTCGAGCGCGAACACCGCGTCACTGATGCCGTCGCACGTCAACCAGAACACGTGGAGCATCTGTGGAACACTACATCAACGTACCATGAGTCCCTGTTCCTGATACCCCGTCCGCAGCTGCACCACCAGGTCGAGAGCGAAAATCGCGTCCCTGATGCCGTTGTACGTCAGCCAGAACACGTGGAGCATCTGTGGAACACTATATCAACGTACCATGAGTCCCTGTTCCAGATACCCCGTCCGCAGCTGCACCACCAGGTCAAGCGCGAACACCGCGTCGCTGATGCCGTCGCACGTCAGCCAGAACACGTGGAACATTATCTGAGGAACATGTTTACATTAGTCTTCGAACCAAAACAAAAAAATAGGTACTACGAATGTGCACGTGCAGTAGGTTCACTTTGTAATAAATCTTCCAGGTATGCTAGCCTCTCTCTCTGCTTTGGGTATTATATTTGTATTTCGGTCTTTATCTAGTTACGATGCTTAGAAACCAAATTTTGAAACAGTTGAATTTTTAGGTAAATCTTACTTCTACGGGTAACTGAAACTTATGATATTACTTAAGCAAAAAGTTAATTATTATTGGAAACGGGATATTTAATTTACCATGTATATTTGCGTTTTTGAGCACCCGATATTTCGGAATAACTCAGTGATGATAGCGCATGCAACTGTGCCGAAATATCGGGTGCTCAAATACTCAAATATTTTACACGGTAAATTCCCCGGTTTCAGTAATAGTT
The DNA here is from genome assembly GCA_911728535.1 of Pammene fasciana. Classification (NCBI taxonomy): domain Eukaryota; kingdom Metazoa; phylum Arthropoda; class Insecta; order Lepidoptera; family Tortricidae; genus Pammene; species Pammene fasciana. The sequence continues at coordinate 12,029,402 of OU452292.1, forward strand.
ACGTTAATGACAATGACCACGTTAACTTCAAACCGTATATTAAGCAAAAAGCGTAATTTTGAGGTACTCTAAAGAAACGGTATTCTATCGATCATTTATTGAACTGTTTACATATAGTCATTTAGTAGAGGGTCAACGGACTGGCTGGAGTAAACAGAAAGTGAATAAAGACTAAAACTCGGAATTGCTTCGTCTCCCAACTTTTACGGCGTGACTTCGACAGAAAACACTGAGCAACTCGACTTCTGGTGTGTTCATATTAAGTGTATACTATGAACTACACTCCTTTTAGACTCAGCAAACAAGTATTTTACAGATTTAGAAAGTATCAAAATGAAAAAAAAGATCTACAAGTGTTATTAAAAAAATAGATATGAAAATTATCATTATATCATTATATTTCTTAGAAAAATAAATGTTATTGTATATCAACTATCTGTAAATAAATGTTATAGTATCAACAACAGTCTAGATTTTCACGGTCAAATCAATTTATATAATTTGAGCTTAAAAAAGTATGCAATTCACTTATTGCAATTATATTTATACATTTGTCGTTTAAAAAATGCATTTATTTCAGATAGGTTGTCCATATATTGTTATTAAAAACATTCGTTATCTGATATGACACTGATAACGCCGTCGGTTGCAACCATTTTCTGACCGTCAAAAACGTTGCAAAAATGTACAATTTATATTCTTATTTCTTGTGCACCAGTACAATTGAAGTACTAAATAAATAAAAAATAAAAATAAAATAAAATAAAAAATAAAAATCGTTTAATTCAGACCACAGGTGTCCATATATGTATAAGTACAAAATTACAAAAATGCTCAATAGCAGTTCTTGTTAAAATATTAACACACCGCGAATTAGTTCCCGGATAATACCTCAGGAGTCTTCTTTACAACTTGTGTGCCAAAAATATTTTACCCGCCCAAAGATTCAAGAACAATCAAATAAATCGCCGCCAAGCGCAATTTTACGAGCTCCCGGATTTGCGGAGGTCCTATGGGAAACAATAACGGCTCAGAGATGTTATATAATAATCATGAGGACGTTTTATTACTGGCCCGATTGCAACCTCATTTTGGAAGAAAAATGGAAATATGTAAAGACACTGATGAGGGTTCCTTGTGTCGAACGAGCGGAGCGAGTTTTTACATATAACTTCTGGATACTGGGGCGTCTCGGCATTTCGATAGCTTTTTGATTTTGAGAGTTTGTTCCGCGATAACTTTAGTAACGTTTTTCTGATCATCATGAAATTTGTTGGGGCTGTAGCTGAGATACGTAAAATTTTGGAGTTCGTTTATGAGCAGGATCGATCAAGGGGTCATGGAGCTAGAAGGCGCGAAAATATCATCAAAAGGGTCTTGTTGCATTGGCCATCTAATTTGCAAGGAAATCGTGAGTTCTCAGTTCGAATTACTATTATGGAACGAGGGAAGCGAAGCGAGTTCTTACAAACAACCATGGGGTAATTCCATTCGCCGTAGCAGGATGGAGCCAAATAACCAACCATTACCTACAGAAAAATACTATTACTTATTCTGTGATATCAGTCTAAAGATATCCAATGATTAAGTCTAAAGAAGAAGAAGAAAAGAAAGTTTACGTCGTACTTTTATATTATAAGCATTTTAAAGCAGTTATACTTTTACTTGATATTACTTTTAAAAAGGATTAAGACGGCGTACTCAACTGGCAGCAGAGCGGTAAGGCGTGTGGTTTCCAAACCAATGAGCTTGTCAAAAAATATTTGCAAAATATTTGATATTTACTTCGATTTTCGGTGGAGGTAAATATCGTTAGAAACATAAATACCTATACACACATGCGCTTACAGTTAGCTATAGCCTCTAAACCCTTAAATGTATGATTTTCTGTTATACTTGGTTAATTACCGATTCCAGGAAAAAGAGCACATACAAATAATACAACAATTTTCACTGCAAATCAGCAGTCAGACCTCTAGGTCACAGTCAGTAGAATTAATAGAAATAAATAAATTTAATTCTTTTGCCCTTAAATTAATTAATTTATTGATTTACATAAACATTGTTTCTAAGCTGATCTTTAAAATATGAAGAGTTTTTTATCTTCCTTCCAAACATTATAAAATAACACGGTTACACTCACGGCACTTGAGTCACGTCTCGCGACATGTTTCGGAGAGCCTAGGTCTCCATCTTCAAGCACTAGGAGTGCTACTTAAACCGGCCCGTCGCGCACACGTCGCATTGCCGACGGGCCGGTTCAAGTAGCACTCCTAGTGCTTGAAGATAGATTCCTAGGCTCTCCGAAACATGTCGCGAGACGTGACTGAAGTGCCGTGAGTGAAACCGTGTTATTTTATAATGTTAATATGTCTCACGAAAGTTTAAATTTAATAAAATTTATACTTACATCATTTTAATTCATGTGTGTTGTATAACTAAAGTGTAAGTTTTACACATTGAAATGGAAACATCTCTCTCTCTCTCCTCAGCATGATTATTCCCATCTGATTGTGGGGTCTGCTTTTCTCGTTCTTTCTTTTACACATTGTAATTGAAATATAGCATTCAGAAATAGGGCTTGCGAATGCGAATTTATATTTCCAAGAGACCGCCCAAGCAAGTGACTGCTCTTTGGAGCAAAAAACTTTAACAAGTTCTCGTCAACTGATTCAGCAGTTTCGTACAATACTTTAGACATTTTTAGTTAAATAAACACATTATGGATTGAAAAAATCTAAAATTAATGGAATTGTTAGGGCTGGTTGTTCAAAATCGTCTGTACGTCATCGTTATCGTTCTGCTTTTATGACACTTAGGCTGCGCGCACGAAAACATGCGACCGGCCGCCGCTGCTAGCGGTGAGACGAGCGGCGGCACGAGCGGCGAGATCAAAATGTTCAGCAATGTATGAAATGTTATCAAACCGTTTCCGAAAACAGCGGCGAGCCGCACGCGTGGCGTGCAGCCTTAAGTTCTCTATAAAATGACAGCTACGCCGCCATATTTAACGTTGACCAGTTCGTGTGCAACCTTTCTTTAGTTTGCGCACTGATCTGTGTATGTTTGTGGTGTATTAAAATACAACTACATCTATGTATGTTCGTCAATTTGAAATGTATGGCGTGAAAATACGATAGCTAATCAAACGAGTTATCATTGGTAGTATGGGATTGGAAGGTATTGGCATTAGGGGTATATAGAAAACTAAAATTTGTCTACTAGATACGCCTAAGTAGTTGCGCGTCGATTAACATACATACATACATACAATCACGCCTACATCCCAAAAGGGGTAGGCAGAGATCATGGATTTCCATTTGCTACGTAAGATCAATGCAGCAAAACGGCCCTCCGTGAGCCACTTCTCGCCCCCGTGACAAATTAAATTTAAATATATACATGGGTGTTCTCATTAGTTGATGTTCTTTTTCTGCGGGTATAAAAATCAACTTAGGCCTTTAAAAAAACTCGATAAAAAAAACTGATGTACTCGTATCTTGTAAAGCTGTAACGCCATTGGCAATTTGGCATCAATAGTAAGAATTACTGTTGCTATCCTTAAATCAATATTGCTATTTAAAGGATAGAATACGAAATGTTTACATAGTTATGTTATGACGTAATTGACATAACTCTACTCTAAAGGGCGCTACACAAGTACACACCTCTCATCTCACTGATGAGCGGGCGTGGCTCGTTAGGCGCAACAAATGGACCCAGTAATATGGTAGATGTGTTTTACGTTAATGTCAATACGACTGAAGAATCACTGTCCCTAAAATCGTGAAACACTATCATTTCACTAATAAATGCAACCTTTGTATCATATCTTTAAGCTTTATTTTAGAATGACTTCAGATGTGGACATAAGTGGTTTGGTTGGAAGGTTCGCTCAACTATCGTACAATTTCCTTTTTATTTTTGTTTATTTGGGTCATTCAAAGTCGGACAGTGTATTGATTGTGTAGTGCTAAATCTTTTGGGATTTTACGCAATTTCAGTTATACACGACAAATAGCTTTTTCTTTTTGGTTAATTTACGAGTTTATAAATAAGGATCTAATTGAAAAACCATAATTACTTAATTGGCAAAGTTTAATAATCTATTAAGACCGATCATTCTAGTTTGGTATCTAACTTTGGAGAGTAATTTCAGGCAGGCATAATACGGTTTTCTCTGCTGCTTAGTAATGAAATAGATTTTAAATATTTTCATATCTTTTATCTACACCCTATATTTTAATATCAAAAAGTGTATATAACACTAGCAAAATATCAACTGCTTCTGAGCCTAAGTATGAAATAACGGTTAAAAGAAAATCTATCATCTACTTTAAAGACTTCTTTCTGAAAATACTACTATCTACCTAATGGAATAGCAATTGATTTAGCTTCAATGCGAAAAACGATCCAATCAACTGCATTGCAACGTACTTAAATAAGAAAGCCTGCCGTGGGATGCCCGGCCTTTTAGAATTGTCCCCCACCATATCGTCCCGTGGTTGCAGTAGGAGTCTGCTAAGGGAATATACCGGGAGATGGGCAGCGGCATCTTCCAAAAGCCTAAACAACAATAAATAAAAAAAACTGCGCGCGCCAACCCGCCTTCCAAGCGCGTATGGCAAAACCCCCCTTTAATGAAAGGGGAGGCCTATGTTCAGCAGTGGACGTCTTATGGCTGGGATGATGATGATGATGATAAATAAGAAATCCATTCCCATACAAAGGGCTCAGCTAATTTGATTGTCCTTGCTTGCCCATGTTTTACTCAAACTCTTGCACACGTAGTTGCAAAATGAAGTTTGCTGTCTCCAAAAATTGTACACGACTTTATTCTAAAACTTTTAGAGGCGAAAGTATCCTTGGCAACTGCTTTACCAAATGCAAGTGTCTGAAGAGCTGTCTACAGCCAAAGTGGCTCTCCGGGGAGTATTTAAGATAGTACTATCGTTTCGTATTTACTTAGCTCGTGTCTGGGGAAATAAAAAAAGAGTACCCAAGTCCCATGGTAACCTTAGTTGCAGATTTTAGGTGGTTGAGTATTTTTTGAAATCAACGAGAATGTAGAGAGAAAGTAACGAGAGTTACTTCGTTGAAAAGATCTGTAAAAGATGTAAGAAAAATTCAAACCACACTTTTAGTTTGTTCCTTTTTTACAGAGAGCAGGTGCCGTATTCTAATTTTAAAATGTATAAACAATACATTAACAACACAATCTGTCTCAAACATAACTCCAACACTCAACCAATAATCAACCAATATTGAAGTTGTATTGTAGTTGCATCGCAGTAGTTTTCAAGCAAATTCCGTCATTTTTGATTCAGATGTGTAGGCGTTAGCTGTGTTGTGTTGTTATTGCATTGGATTTGCATTGAAGTTGGATCGTGTCTGTGCGTGTTTTAAAGTCAGAATACGGCCCCAGAAGTAAGTCAGCTGACTTATAAATATACCTTTATAATGACCCCACACTGACCTTAACCTAATGATTGACTCGAGAATAAAAAAAAACTTTTTTTAAATTGCCTTTAAAAGATAAAAAGATAAAAGATATTTATTCTTCAATTTAGGCACATTACAATGCACTTATGAACGTCAGAGAGAAAAAGAAACTACCACCGGTTCTAACCCTACACCTCTGACCCGAGAAGTATTACTTATTACCGGCAAGAAACTCGGCGGGACTTATTTTTTCAAAACAGTAATACTAATACATTAAAGATACTATATACAATAATGCGTAGTTCTTCAAGAAGGCATATCAAAACAGCTTGAGAGACAGACATGTACCTGCCTATTGTGTAATTAAAATAAAATCCAAATCTGACTGCTTCGCAATACGTTTGATATTCTTTGTTACTTGAACTGTGTCCTCTAAATGTTAGATGATTTTATAGATTCTGGTTTGGGCCATGCATATATGTCTGTCATATAGTCTTTCCTGTCGAAAACCTTAGAAGCTCTGACCTCGATTCTAAAACAAAGCAAAACACTTAAACATTGTTACTCCATTTTTATTGATTCTGAAAATCAACGGCTCTTAGAAGCTGTCAGTGAGATTTAAAAGAAGAAAATGTAAAAGAGAAAGGGTTGTTGTATCAGAACTCGCTTCCAATCGTTTCACAAACACAGACAAACATGAATTATTAATTTATTAATTACATCTTGCTTAATAATGTTCGTCGGCAAGTCAAAACGTCTTTGATTTACTTTTTCTTCGTGGCTGCACAAACTTTTTGAAGAGTAGGCAATGCGATGGAAATTGAGTTTATGGCCGTCTCGCCAGTGGCAATATTTTGATTAAATCTTACCAATGAGGAAATTAAAAACACATTTAATTCAAAAATGTGTCTTAACGCTTTTTTCGAAACGCAGCTTTAAATTATTCAGATCGGATCTTAAGTCACATTCTGTCAGATGGAATTGACTGAATTTTTAAATTGTCATTTCAGTTGACAGACAATGCGTAATAAATTATACGACACTCGTATAATTTATTATTAGTATACAGGGTGGAATTTTAAACATGGGTCATATTGAGCGAAGTGATTAGGTAGGGCATACTGAACAGCTTTTTATAGGGTTTTACCCGTGGTACCACGGTTTTTGTACCACGGGGGACCACGGGAATTTTTTTTCCCCGTATTTTCCCCGTAGACCCCACTGCTCCAGTTTTAAGTTATCTTTTTGAATACGAAACTGTTCGTGGACCCACGGGTCATTCCTCGAAAATAAATATTTCCCGTAGTCCCACAGCAATAGATATGTCATAAATTACGCCTCTAAATACTATTCTTTTTTTAATAGGCAAGGTAGGTTTTGGTTATTTTTTTTTTGCTGTGCCTTTAAATACTAGCAAATGAATACCATTCTCGAGCAGTGGGTCTATGGGGACAAAATTAGTACTCGTGGATCCACTGAGGGTCATAGCAGTGGGACCACGGTTAATACCCGGTTCTTTTCAATTACCCATAGTCCCATTTCGGTGTTGTGGGTCTACGGGGAAAAAAAATTACCCGTGGTCCCCCGTGGTACAAAGGCCGTGGTACCACGGTTAAAACCCGCTTTTTATATGGGACTAACCTCTATCTCCCAAAAAAAAATCGGCTTCCCCACAGAAAACGACGACATCTGATCGGCTGAAATGTATGAACCAGCCAAAAGAATTATCACGATTTCGGAGTTGAATTAATAGTTGTTCAGCAGGCTTATGATGGCAGAAGTTGTCAGCTGATAACTTGATATAAACCAGTATAAACCAGTTTAAAATAAGAGTTGCCGCCATGTTTATCCTTAATCTGATAACTTTGTCCATTTTCCATTTGACATCTGATAGTGGAATGATATTTTGATAATTTGACATATTGTCCACTGTAAGCACGCATGTTTTTTGAATGTGTGTGTGTAAAAAAATATCGTTTACACTATGGTTATCCACGATGAAAATCGGGTTTTCCACTTTGACGGCGCTAGCGGATAACTTGATAATTTGTACTTTTTATGACAGCAAAACTTGTTAACTTTATATAGGTGCTCATCGGATCCCGATAACAGTTGTCGGGAACTTTAAAGTATGAAAATTCTTTTTTTTTGTCGTTAATTTCTAGCAAGTAACTGGTTTTTGTAATGTAACAAAAGTTACTTTGTAGAACGATTCTATGCTTACCATGTTATTGTTTTGTAGAGTGGCGGTATTTCATTTTATGTTATGAGCAGTTGCTGCTGCCGAAGAAAAAAAAGAGAAAACTCCATAGCAGAGCTAATATGGATGTCTGTAATCCGTTCGAAATGTGTGACGAAGAGTTTGGCACATATCATCATCCTCATAGCGTTAGTCCCGGCATAGGCCGCGGCTAATTTGAGCCTGGGGTGCGCTTTGCCAAGGCTCAAATGACCCTAATCCCATGAATTATCGTAGTCATTCGGTGCAAAACGTATTCTTACGAAAGCTACTCAAAGGAGAAACTATTCCTCATTGGGATTAGGTATGGTTTCCTCAAGATGTTTTGCTTCACCGAAAAGCGACTGGTAAAAAACGATATTTCGTACATAAGTTCCAAAGAACTCAGTGGTTTGAACCCGAAACCTACGTATTGAAAGTCAGACGTTTTACCGCCCTAGCCGCCAGCGCTTGAGTTTGGCACAATGAGTGACTGCAAACTTCATCGACACCAAATAATTAATCTAGCGCCATCTAGTAACGAGTAGCATTACTAAGGTAAGCTACTCGTTACTAGATCCCACTCACAAAGGTCGCTAGGTTTGCCAAGGTAAACCACACCGTGACACCGATCCGCCGTTGCAGTACCTTACGGACTACGGAAAGAAGAAAGAAGTCAAAAAGAAGAAAGTACGAGTACGATACCCGTTATTAGATGGCAATGTAGCGCAGATGTCATTTCCTCTTACATTTTGGGTAGCTCTCGTTCAAATGGCGCTTCAGACTTAGAGCCTCAAAAATTTCTTCAGACTGTGCGTCTCTATAAAATATATACTCTCTGGTTCAACCGTATCTAGATACCTATTGTTGCATACTGTGGAATATGTGTTCCCACATAAACCACGACACTCTTCTTTCCGGACAAACTCTAACAAGAATATATTTTTAGTTTGAAATTGGGACTTTTATATTGGTGTGCACATTTACCCGCATGGTTCAAAGTATGCGCATTCCAGTTTTCTCTCATTATTTTTATTCTGCTTCGAAATTAAGATAGCTAATATTTTTATTGTTTATTCAATTTGTACCCTTATAATATAAGTACTCAATTCAATGATTATTTTCTAGTTCTTCTAATACTTATTTTTTTGCGAGGTATGAAGTCAAAGACAAAAGTGCGTCAAGTTACCCCAAATGACTCTATCATTATTTTTAGAGCATTTGTCATGTTCATCGGTAGAGGCGTAGATAAATAAATAATTCTATAAGCTTTTTAATAACTCTCTTTTTCGAATAATTTTTTTAACATTTAAAAAAATATATAGGCCCTGTCATATATGAAACAGACACCTTCGGTGGATTTTAACTGCTTTGGTATTCCTTCTTCCGAACTGGCGTGTAATTCTAATCTCGGTATGGATCTAGTCAGAACGATAATGTAGCAAATTAATTAGAGGAGTTTCACTGCTCTCGTTATTGTGTCAAAATGTTCACTCTCTTAGTATATGATTATATACAGAATTCATCCTTACTTGTCTTATCATGTAAACAAACATATCTCTAATACCACAACTCTATGACACTTTTCTATGGGATTATCACTTAAAATTTTGATTTATACTAAAGAAATTTACAAAATACTCAATTCAACCATGTAACCACTGAAAAGTATCACTTTTAATAGAACTTTCTTCAATAATCGCAGTAACGAACAAATAATCTCAAAAATAACCGACATTACGATGCCTAGATTGACAAATATTTGTTTACACTATAAGACAAGTAAGGATGAACTCGATATAATAAAGGCAATGAAGTTGTGTGCAAATTGTGCAAAGTGTGTGCAATTGTACGTTTTAACAGCAGATTTATATCAAAATAAAAGACAAGAGAAAGTAATGCGCATATTTGGCACAGTTGGCCCAATACTTGGGGTAGGTACATATTCAATTATTCACATTATCGTTCATATTCAATTATTCACAACAAAAAATATTTATTAACTGGAACCTAATGATCCTCCTGATACGTGAGTGCTGGCTGACATCATCCTCAAGTATTTTTTGTTAACAGCAAAAATTATGTTTTTGGGGACAAAAGAAATTATTGAATAATATAAAATGCTGTTGTTAATAATATAATAAATAAGTATTGACGTGATTTCTTGACACGGAACTGAGGTTTTGGGCTTTTTACACACGAAGGCACGAAGTAGTGTGATCAATCTTTAGCTCGTACGTATATACGAATCAATCAATATAGATTGAGTTTCTTTTTTGTCAGGTACATATTTAGATATTCCTGAAAAATAAAAATATTTTACTTAATGTGTTAATTAACAAAATATCTACTAGTCAATCTAAGCATTTATCGATATTTTTATTGCTATTAATTCAGGAAGAAGCGGTGCAATATTCGCACAAATATGGAATAGTAGATAATAAATAGGTAAATTTAATAAATGAAACACTGGCAGAACCGCTCTCTAACTTTTTGTCAAACTTGAAATGTGTGCGTCGTTGAAGAGTTCTGTACTGATTGATCATCATCTGCAGTTCTACTTCATCAAAAGTCACCTTTTTAAGTGAAAATGCTTGATTACTAAATAAAAACACAAAAATAACTATATGTATGCCCTACAGATTTGAAGAGTTCCCTTGATTTCTTATGGATCCCATCATCAGAACTGCGTTTTGACAAAAACGGGACCAATATATTTGTATATACTCTTACAATTAAAAAAAGGATTTCGATAATCGGTACGGACAGGAGGAGGAGTAACAAAAATAACAAAAAAAGTTTGTTCGACATTAACTTTAATAACGTTTTTCAGTTTTTCTGATCTTTATGAAATTTGTTGGGGTTAAATTTGAGAGTTGGTTTATGAGCTGGATCGATCAAGGGGTTGTGGACTTAGAAGGCGAAAAAATCTTCATATGGGTCTTCTTATATTGGTCAACTCGTTTACAAGTAAATCGCGTGGACTACTAGTAGTTTTCATTTGATATTTTTAAACTGTTGTAACTTCTTCGCCACTCAATATATCCTCCGCGGTATATGAAATGAAAAACATTTAATTAATGGTAAAAGTAATAAGAATACACATGATCACGATCAGCCTGTGGCGTGCTGTTGAAGAGTAGCGTCTCCGCGAACCTGAGTGCCCCTGGGGTGCCCTGCCGGATGGGTGGGACAGGTCCCCTGCCTCTGGCTTGCCTTAGCCGGCTGTACATAGTGGGATCGCTAGAGCTGCGTTCTCGAAGGTAAATGTGGAAACATAAGTGGCGAGTTGGCCATATGTTTAAAGTCCAGTGACACCTCTGTACCTCCAGCCCCCGCACCGGTGTTTTCCTTGGGGCATCTTTTTGCCTATTGGCTTCGGCTCCGCATACGTCTCCCAAAGGTCCGGGACATCATTGTTCCGCGGTCGGAATAGACATACATATGATCAAATGAAATTATAAAATAGGTGCTTTTATCTCTTGAAGTTTTGCACATTGTGCCTCGGTGAAAATCTTCAAGCTCATATATTCACACAATACATACAGACAGATATATACATATAGTCGAACGAATCCCTTTTTTCAATTTTATTTCTTTTATTTGTTTTTGTTTTTGCAGCATTATAAAACAGACATCTGTTGTTGTTGTTGTTGTTGTCCTAAGGCACCCCAGAGGTGCAGAGGGCCTTCACTAACTCGCGCCACGCCTTCCTATCCACTTCAGACACGTACTTCACACATCCACACACACATCTTCTGCACAGACATTTACTTTAATTTAATTATGCTACTAACTGTAATATAAGACTTCCATAATACTTAATATATTATCTAATTTTTACCTAGAATTTACCATTTTAATATGTGAGTAAATTATACTTATTATTTGGCGCTGAATATTGTGCATGCATCTCTAAAACTGAGGTTTAAGTTGAAACAAGTTTCCCTAAAACTTCCTACCTATATAAAAATACGATACTTAAACTACGACATATTCTAAGAATAACTACATACCTATGACGGAAGGACTAACGGACGGACGGACGGACAGACAGACAGATAGTCAGACATCCAGGATATGAATCTATAAGGGTTCCGTTTTTTCTTTTTGAGCTACCGAAAAATCATTATTCCTTTATATTCCCACAGAATTCGGTTAGTTGGTTCATGTGGAAAAAGAAAAATATATAATAAAATATTACATAGTTATGAATACTTTTATTTATTTCCAAGTAAATAAAACATGACATACAACTGCACAGGTTCTTGAGGTGGGTAAGAAAAACCTGCTGTAAGTCGAAGGCAAGGACAGACGGACGGGCAGACAGACAGCAAGAGCTTAGAAATAAATAATATATATTCTATTTAAATATGGTACTCTAAATATCCAACAAACATAATTGATTTCTATTTTATTTACATGAAACGTTTCATCGTTTTCCGGAGAGTTCGGTTGACATTGTGATTCATTGGATAAGATGCAGATGCAGAGTACCGTCATCAATGGCTACAACTTTGCCTACGATGCACAAATTTGCCTGGCTTGCAGAACATGATTTTCTTCACCAAACAGCTTTTTATATCTTATTTTAGAGATGGCCGACTTTCTCCCAACTCCGGAATAATATATAAATAGCTGTTAGGTGAAGAAAACCATGTTTTTCAAGCCAGGCAAAGTTGTGCATAGTAGGCAAAGTTGTAGCAGTTGACGGTAGTATAAACTAAAATGCATCGGACGTTTTGATTGCTTGCATGATGCGTAAGTATAGTAATTTACAAGAGTATTTTTTGTTTACCAGCGAAGTACCTAATAATACTGATTTAGGTGCGCCTTTAATAAAACATTGCTTAGTTTTACTCTTTTACGACATTCTAGTTGCACTCTAGTAGCCAAAGCCCCAAGAAGTTTATATTTTTATGTGCAATTCTCTGAAAATGAAAGAAATTGATAATGAGATTAATGAGATAACAAAATATGAAGCCACGGTATCAAACAATATCGTGATAAGACAGATACTTAATCAAAAAACCAATATAAAAACTTACCCTCATACTCGGGTTGTTTTATTTTGTTTCTTGCTATTTTAAACAATAAATAAAAAGCACTTCAGATACTTTCATCACAATTTAAACATAACATCAGCAAAATATGACATTTATCATTATATGTGGTGTTTTCCAGTCAAAGGTACATCATTGCCAGTTTGTCAATAAGGCGTTACTGTCATAAAACACTTAAGAAATATAGGTACTCTATTAACAACTGCCAATGATGTACCTTTGACTTGAAAATGTCACCTATTTGTACTTTGGTCATTATTGACACATACATTAGTACATACAAAAGCAATCGTGCATTGATCGTATTACCTCCATGAAGTTATCATTTTTAACGGGACTATTATCTTTGATCACAAAGTGAGCCCGAAAGAGACGGTTATATGTTGATGTCTCGTTTTGACTAAGGAGGTAGAGACATCATCACTCATCAGACAATCAAAATGTTTATTAATATGTGTACATTTTGTAACGAGTACGAGTAAGACACTGCCCCCTATTATTATGCTCTCTATGGGACCCTTTTTACTAATTTTACTAGTCACATGAACGGCTGTTTTGCTCGGTAATAAAATAAGGTTCAACTGTGGTTAGGGAAATAGAGTAAAAGTACTATGTATCCGGTTTCTCTATTGGTCCGTGTCTTACTTTGATTATTAAACCAACCGGATGCAACACGCACTCTCCTTTCGATCGGAAAAAGTCTGCCGTTTTTTGCGGGGGAGGAGAACGTCAAATGTATGCGAAACTTCAAAATAGCCACGTCAAATAAACGTCAGTCCATACAATGAGTATTACCACCGGTCATACATTTTTGGCAGAGGGAACGCTTGTCAATGGCTACTCCGCTTGGTTTAAAGCTCTAAGGTGTCTTACATACACACACTACCGAAAACTGTCGGCAACAAGCTGACAACTTGACATATTGTCATGTTTTGCTGATAACTTATATCAGATTCGTATAACTTGACAGCTTATCAGACTATCAAGATATCCGCCGACAGTGTCCATCATAAGCCTGCAGTATTGCCTACCTAATTACCTCGCTCAATATTAGCGGTGGTTAAAATTTTACTCTTTATAACTACGACACTCCTTTGTCCGCACAAACTCTATACAGGTGAGTAAAATGCTTGCCAGCTTTTTATTTTCCAGTCAATACGCCGAGACGGGTGGCAACCAATCCGAATAAATTTCGTTGGATATGTAGCTTTGTTGGAATAATGATGTCACCCGTGAGGAATAACAATTTGCTTGTGTTTGTAAACAGGGGAATCGATACAGTATCTAACACGTGTATTGAAAGAAAGTGAAAATATATGAGCATGAAGTAAGATTTGCTTGAGAGATTCATGGGCTTATCCGTGACACGAGTAACAGGAATAAAATGGAGCTTTGAAAAAAACTGAGATATTATTTTACCGTAGTGTACCGGCATTGTAACTGGTTTGTTTGATAATTGTGGCATTTATTTCGGCTTTTACGTTCAATTTACTTTACCACATTCATTTAAGAAGGATTGTATTTAAGATCCACAAAATAAAAACATTGCCATTGATTGATATCAAATAATACCTTAGTGGATTTTCTGGTGTACCTAATTTTAAAGGAGCGCGTGGTACATTTTACAAATAAAGAAATAATAAATTGTAGATATTTAGCATAATATATTAACAAGATTAATATTAAGTATTAAATTGACATTTTAAATAAATATAAATTTCGACAAACAAACATTGGTATGTATTGACCAGGAATGCCTGGATTTGACGCATATATATTACTGATACCACTCGTCCAATATCTGGACTGTCATTACTAGTTTCACATCAAATCAGTCCCCGAGAAGAACCAGTAAACGTTTGATCTCTTGTTATGTACAGATGTTACAGAATTATAGATCATATTACATTGGATAAGAGTTTACATTTGAATTAGGTAGCTGAGCGGTCTTGGACGGTTGAGTGGGTAATGGCGGGTATTTATATTCTCACTCCAGTTGATCCGGGTGCTATATTTTTACCTTCAGTAATTTTATTTTGTTAGTAGAAATCGTTTGTACTGATTTTCTGCTTGGCTAAATATTTGAGGAGTTGAGTCGTTTAGCGTTACGTAGGTACCTGTACAAGATATTTCTTTCTTGTGTAATATTTTCAAGTTTACAAAGAGTTCAGTGGAGTTGCACATCGAAAACATAAGTTGAAAACTCTCTATTTGAGGCAAGTAATATAATTATAATAACCTCGATGTAATAACCCTACCATATGCATAATAAATATAATAATGCTACTGCCAAATCAAGTAAAATAAAGTACAAAGGCACAGCCGTACAATGCTTTTCCTGTAGCAATTCAGGGCATTATTAGGGGAAAGTTTAAATTTAATAAAATTTATACTTACATCATTTTAATTCATGTGTGTTGTATAACTAAAGTGTAAGTTTTACACATTGAAATGGAAACATCTCTCTCTCTCTCCTCAGCATGATTATTCCCATCTGATTGTGGGGTCTGCTTTTCTCGTTCTTTCTTTTACACATTGTAATTGAAATATAGCATTCAGAAATAGGGCTTGCGAATGCGAATTTATATTTCCAAGAGACCGCCCAAGCAAGTGACTGCTCTTTGGAGCAAAAAACTTTAACAAGTTCTCGTCAACTGATTCAGCAGTTTCGTACAATACTTTAGACATTTTTAGTTAAATAAACACATTATGGATTGAAAAAATCTAAAATTAATGGAATTTTTAGGGCTGGTTGTTCAAAATCGTCTGTACTACTTTTATGACACTTAGGCTGCGCGCACGAAAACATGCGACCGGCCGCCGCTGCTAGCGGCGAGACGAGCGGCGGCACGAGCGGCGAGATCAAAATGTTCAGCAATGTATGAAATTTTATCAAACTTTTTCCGAAAACAGCGGCGAGCCGCACGCGTGGCGTGCAGCCTTAAGTTCTCTATAAAATGACAGCTACGCCGCCATATTTAACGTTGACCAGTTCGTGTGCAACCTTTCTTTAATTTGCGCACTGATCGGTGTATGTTTGTGGTGTATTAAAATACAACTACATCTATGTATGTTCGTCAATTTGAAATGTATGGCGTGAAAATACGATAGCCAATCAAACGAGTTATCATTGGTAGTATAGGATTGGAAGGTATTGGCATTAGGAATATATAGAAAACTAAAATTTGTCTACTAGATACGCCTAAGTAGTTACGCGTCGATTAACATACATACATACAATCACGCCTATATCCCAAAAGGGGTAGGCAGAGATCATGGATTTCCATTTGTTTCTTAAGATCAATGCAGCAAAACGACTCTCCGTGAGCCACTTCTCGGCCCCGTGAATAATTAAATTTAAATATATTCAAGGGTGTTCTCATTAGTTGATGTTCTTTTTCTGCGGGTATAAAAATCAACTTAGGCCTTTAAAAAAACTCGATAAAAAAACATTGGCAATTTGGCATCAATAGTAAGAATTACTGTTGCTATCCTTAAATCAATATTGCTATTTAAAGGATAGAATACGAAATGTTTACATAGTTATGTTATGACGTAATTGACATTACTCTACTCTAAAGGGCGCTACACAAGTACACACCTCTCATCTCACTGATGAGCGGGCGTGGCTCGTTAGGCGCAACAAATGGACCCAGTAATATGGTAGAAATGTGTTTTACGTTAATGTCAATACGACTGAAGAATCTCTGTCCCTAAAATCGTGAAACACTATCATTTCACTAATAAATGCAACCTTTGTATCTTATCTTTAAGCTTTATTTTAGAATGACTGCAGATGTGGACATAAGTGGTTTGGTTAGAAGGTTCGCTCAACTATCGTACAATTTCCTTTTTATTTTTGTTTATTTGGGTCATTCAAAGTCGGACAGTGTATTGATTGTGTAGTGCTAAATCTTTTGGGATTTTACGCAATTTCAGTTATACGAGTACACGATAAATAGCTTTTTCTTTTTGGTTAATTTATGAGTTTATAAATAAGGATCTAATTGAAAAACCATAATTACTTAATTGGCAAAGTTTAATAATCTATTAAGACCTTATCATTACTAGTTTGGTATCTAACTTTGGAGAGTAATTTCAGGCAGGCATAATACGGTTTTCTCTGCTGCTTAGTAATGAAATAGATTTTAAATATTTTCATATCTTTTATCTACACCCTATATTTTAATATCAAAAAGTGTATACAACACTAGCAAAATATCAACTGCTTCTGAGCCTAAGTATGAAATAACGGTTAAAAGAAAATCTATCATTTACTTTAAAGACTTCTTTCTGAAAATACTACTATCTACCTAATGGAATAGCAATTGATTTAGCTTCAATGCGAAAAACGATCCAATCAACTGCATTGCAACGTACTTAAATAAGAAAGCCTGCCGTGGGATGCCCGGCCTTTTAGAATTGTCCCCCACCATATCGTCCCGTGGTTGCAGTAGGAGTCTGCTAAGGGAATATACCGGGAGATGGGCAGCGGCATCTTCCAAAAGCCTAAACAACAATAAACAAAAAAAACTGTGCGCGCCAACCCGCCTTCCAAGCGCGTATGGCAAAACCCCCCTTTAATGAAAGGGGAGGCCTATGTTCAGCAGTGGACGTCTTATGGCTGGGATGATGATGATGATGATAAATAAGAAATCCATTCCCATACAAAGGGCTCAGCTAATTTGATTGTCCTTGCTTGCCCATGTTTTACTCAAACTCTTGCACACGTAGTTGCAAAATATAGTTTGCTGTCTCCAAAAATTATACACGACTTTATTCTAAAACTTTCAGAGGCGAAAGTATCCTTGGCAACTGCTTTACCAAATGCAAGTGTCTGAAGAGCTGTCTACAGCCAAAGTGGCTCTCCGGGGAGTATTTAAGATAGTACTATCGTTTCGTATTTACTTAGCTCGTGTCTGGGGAAATAAAAAAAGAGTACTCAAGTCCCATGGTAACCTTAGTTGCAGATTTTAGGTGGTTGAGTATTTTTTGAAATCAACGAGAATGTAGAGAGAAAGTAACGAGAGTTACTTCGTTGAAAAGATCTGTAAAAGATGTAAGAAAAATTCAAACCACACTTTTAGTTTGTTCCTTTTTTACAGAGAGCAGAAGTAAGTCAGCTGACTTATAAATATACCTTTATAATGACCCCACACTGACCTTAACTAATGATTGACTCGAGAATAAAAAAAAACTTTTTTTTAAATTGCCTTTAAAAGATAAAAAGATAAAAGATTTGAGGCACATTACAATGCACTTATGAACGTCAGAGAGAAAAAGAAACTACCACCGGTTCTAACCCTACACCTCTGACCCGAGAAGTATTACTTATTACCGGCAAGAAACTCGGCGGGACTTATTTTTTCAAAACAGTAATACTAATACATTAAAGATACTATATAAAATAATGCGTAGTTCTTCAAGAAGGCATATCAAAACAGCTTAAGAGACAGACATGTACCTGCCTATTGTGTAATTAAAATAAAATCTAAATCTGACTGCTTCGCAATACGTTTGATATTCTTTGTTACTTGAACTGTGTCCTCTACATGTTAGATGATTTTATAGATTCTGGTTTGGGCCATGCATATATGTCTGTCATATAGTCTTTCCTGTCGAAAACCTTAGAAGCTCTGACCTCGATTCTAAAACAAAGCAAAACACTTAAACATTGTTACTCCATTTTTATTGATTCTGAAAATCAACGGCTCTTAGAAGCTGTCAGTCAGATTTAAAAGAAGAAACTGTAAAAGAGAAAGGGTTGTTGTATCAGAACTCGCTTCCAATCGTTTCACAAACACAGACAAACATGAATTATTAATTTATTAATTACATCTTGCTTAATAATGTTCGTCGGCAAGTCAAGACGTCTTTGGTTTACTTTTTCTTCGTGGCTGCACAAAAGTGCTCAACTTTTTGAAGAGTAGGCAATGCGATGGAAATTGAGTTTATGGCCGTCTCGCCAATGAGGAAATTAAAAACACATTTAATTCAAAAATGTATCTTAACGCTTTTTTCGAAACGCAGCTTTAAATTATTCAGATCGGATCTTAAGTCACATTCTGTCAGATGGAATTGACTGAATTTTTAAATTGTCATTTCAGTTGACAGACAATGCGTAAAGAGTGTCGTATATAGTATTTTATACAATAGTGACATAATCAAGAGCTTTTCAGTCGAGTGCCGCGTTTAGGCCACGAAGCTTGCTGAGTGGCCTAACTAAGGTACGAGATTGAAAAGCTTAATTATGTCACTATTGTATACAATACTTTTTGTACGAGTATTAAGTAAGAATTGATTTTCTTTCATTCTTTCTCAATTTTTACCAATCAAACGTCAAACACTATTTTTCAAACCGGAAGTAATTGTATCTGGGCCTATTCGGTGGTACAGACGACACCGAAAAGAGATATACATATGATTGTGTGCGTAGTAGAAAGAGATGGATAGAATAAACTGTGTCTAAACTTACTTCCAAGATGTCGGTGTAGTTGTGATTGGTCTTTTTATAATCCAATCACAACATTGAAGCAAGTTTAAGTAGAAGAAAATTTGACAGATTAAGTACGTTCGGAAATTATAATTATTATAAAGTTGAGTCTGTCCGAAAAGAAAAGTGTCGTACAATGTATGAGCTCCCATATAAACCATGACACTTTTCTTTCCGGACAAACTCTACACATTTTACCGAGATGTGAATGACATTCTCTTTTCAAAATTGTTTTAGTTTAGGGGCGGGTTGTTTAATAAATCTATTTAATGATCCCGGAAGTGCCATAGACTATCCAACATTTAAATGTGTAAGGTTTAAGTCTGGTCTATAAAATCCTAATAAACAGATTAAAGTCGACGAGTAGAAAAAATTATTATTAGTATACAGGGTGAAATTTTAACCATGGGTCATGTTGAGCGAAGTGATTAGGTAGGGCATACTGAACAGCTTTTTATATGGGAAAACGACGACATCTGATCGGCCGAAATGTATGAACCAGCCAAAAGAATTATCACGATTTCGGAGTTGGATTAATAGTTGTTCAGTATTGCCTACCTACCTAATTACCTCGCTCAATATTAGCGGTGGTTAAAATTTTACTCTTTATAACTACGACACTCCTTTGTCCGCACAAACTCTATACAGGTGAGTAAAATGCTTGCCAGCTTTATATTTTCCAGTCAATACGCCGAGACGGGTGGCAACCAATCCGAATAAATTTCGTTAGATATGTAGCTTTGTTGGAATAATGATGTCACCCGTGAGGAATAACAATTTGCTTGTGTTTGTAAACAGGGGAATCGATACAGTATCTAACACGTGTATTGAAAGAAAGTGAAAATATACGAGCATGAAGTAAGATTTGCTTGAGAGATTTATGGGTTTATCCGTGATACTATTAACAGGAATAAAATGGAGCTTTTATATGAAAAAAACTGAGATATTATTTTACCGTAGTGTACCGGCATTGTAACTGGTTTGTTTGATAATTGTGGCATTTATTTCGGCTTTTACGTTGAATTTACTTTACCACATTCATTTAAGAAGGATTGTATTTAAGATCCACAAAATAAAAACATTGCCTTTGATTGATATCAAATAAGAATAACACCTTAGTGGATTTTCTGGTGTACCTAATTTTAAAGGAGCGCGCGGTACATTTTACAAATAAAGAAATAATAAATTGTAGATATTTAGCATAATATATTAACAAGATTAATATTAAGTATTAAATAAAAGCATTTATTTCATTCAATAATAATAACTTAGTCCACAAATTTTCAAATCCGCATCGCAGGCTTCGTCAGGAGGATACAAAAATAGCTTCGTCACACAACAACCAATATTTACAATATTTAGTATTAAATTGATATTTTAAATAAATATAAATTTCGACAAACAAACATTGGTATGTATTGACCAGGAATGCCTGGATTTGACGCATATATATTACTGATACCACTCGTCCAATATCTGGACTGTCATTACTAGTTTCACATCAAATCAGTCCCCGAGAAGAACCAGTAAACGTTTGATCTCTTGTTATGTACAGATGTTACAGAATTATGGATCATATTACATTGAATAAGAGTTTACATTTGAATTAGGTAGCTGAGCGGTCTTGGACGGTTGAGTGGGTAATGGCGGGTATTTATATTCTCACTCCAGTTGATCCGGGTGCTATATTTTTACCTTCAGTAATTTTATTTTGTTAGTAGAAATCGTTTGTACTGATTTTCTGCTTGGCTAAATATTTGAGGAGTTGAGTCGTTTAGGGTAGGTACCTGTACAAGATATTTCTTTCTTGTGTGTAATATTTTCAAGTTTACAAAGAGTTCAGTGGAGTTGCACATCGAAAACATAAGTTGAAAACTCTCTATTTGAGGCAAGTAATATAATTATAATAACCTCGATGTAATAACCCTAACATATGCATAATAAATATAATAATGCTACTGCCAAATCAAGTAAAATAAAGTACAAAGGCACAGCCGTACAATGCTTTTCCTGTAGCAATTCAGGGCATTATCGGCTGTCCAGAGTGTCCATTAACTCTTCTGCAGATAAAATAAGAAGTCTACATTTTTGAATATAAAGTGATCAAGAAAGCAACGCACAAATACAATTCCTATCTATTTTTATTAATTTTTTTTTAAAGATTTCTCTACTCGCCAAAACGGTCCTAAAACTAAGTTATTAATAACCGTTTTTGGTTATATTAAAAGACAAGATTTGTTCTCGTTGTTCTCGCAACGCATTTTTGGCAGCGTCGAAGAACTCGAAGACATACTTGTAGTTAATAAATTCAATTTGATATATACCGATCATGATTGCCAATTTTTTTTTCACGCTTTCATCCACAGTAAAAAAAAACTCAAACTGCTAGTCAACAACCTGAATTGCTACAATTAAGAAATCACGTTAAAACTTTTCTCACTCACCTGCAGCTCAGGGAAACTCTGTCTCACAATAAGCGTCCACAGATTATAGAGCACGCACGCCGTGATCACCCACAGCCAGTAGAAGTAGAAGTTCTCATCAGGGTTCACGACAGTCCTCGGCGCTCGCACTTTCCTCCGCCGCTGTCGGTTCGTTGACCTGTGGTCACCGGTCGCCCCTTCCGACCCTGTGTCTTCTACCTGAGACATAATTGAGATTTATTATGATGGCGCCCTCGATTTGGAATTAAATTGGAGTGGGGGTATTGAAAAATGTGAGGATTAAGAAAAATTGTTAAAGAAACTGCGTCGCATTGAATAAAGTTCGGACGGTGTAAACAATCTTAAGATCTTTTTATTACGTTACAAAAGTGAGGTTACAATTCAATAATTTGATGGATAAAAACTTAGGTGTTGAATGCAACGTAGTAGTGTGTAGGTACTTAATCAAAATATAGTCAGCGATGAAAAAATAAGTACAAAAACACTTATCATAATCAAATTTTAGAAACATTAAAAATCAAACGACGATGTTACAACAATAAGGTACTTAAAACAATAGGTGGTTACTCAAAAAACACTTATAAAATCCGATTTATGATTTTTGAAATCGTTAGTACCGATATACTTAATAGATCAAGAGTAGGTCTTAGGCAACCCTACTTCATCGCATAGCAGAGTTCGGCTAATGCACGGTTAAAAGTTATGCATTTTAGTACTTGATTGATAGCCTAAATAAGCTAAACATGGAGCATTTTGTACAGTCATCAAAAATAACATTATAAAATCTACCTTGTCGAGTCGAACCTTATGCTCTTCGAAAGTTCTAATTAACCCAGTCATAACATGGTAGCTGACCTTAAACCTGAAGCTTTTGTTATTCAGCCAAGTTTTATGTCATCTCAGTATATTTTATAACCTAAAATCGATTTAAGGTTATAAAATGTACTGAGATGACAGGTGTCAAAAACTGCTTCTTAGATTGCACAAGGTATAATCACGGGATGGTTTAATATAAATGCAGTTTTACGCGGTACTTAACATAATGCTTATCAACAAGTACCAAAAAATTTGAGGTTGCATTGCCCAACACTGGCAACATCATGATTCTACCGTATTAAAAATATTAAAGTAATTAACCCAGTAGAAATTAAAACTTGTGCCATTAAAAAGAACTCATCAACTATTGAAGAAAAAAATGTAAAAACTTCAGGAATGCGTATATTTACCACCATTTTATTGCCACTACTCGATGAGCACTGTAGAATGGGCCACGTGTCCACCTGCTAGTGAAGTAATTAAGTAGTTGAAGTAATTTTTTTATCAAAAATAGGGTATTTTTTGCTGGCTGTACAAAATGCCCCAACTTAGGCTCAGGCTACCAAGTATAAAATATCATTTAATCGTGCATTGCCCTCTTTAAGCCGAATTCTCTACTCGATGAGGTAGGGTTGTCTACGGCCTACTCTTGATCTAAGTATAATAAATATTTGCTCATTTAGATTATCCTGTTTTTTAACAGTTGGTTACCAATTTATAATATCATATATTAAGTAGATTAAATACCTACTCAGTCACTATCAAACATATCTGAGCGGCCAAGGCACTTAAAAATAACTGAACTATTCTGAACATGCACTTTACCGCCTTGACAATAGAGGCGTTGTTCAGATATTTGTGAACACCTTGGCTACATACAAATCCCACCAAACGTTAAGTGACATTATATTGACATTAGTAATCAAAACGTCAACTTGTTTAGATGTTATTCTGACGACAAACAAGTAACTCCCAAAAAAACTTTTTGGTAAACAGTTTTATTGTTGAAGTATACCAAATTTCAGTTCAATCAGACACCGGAAAGTGGTTGAAATTTAACTTAAAAGATTTGATGCACATAAATCAATAATCAAACAAATAAATATACGGGATCAAGCTAAATAAAATTGTGTAAAAATATCTGTTCTATATAACCAGTCATGAATTTACCGCTTCAAATGAATACTTAAATATTTAGGGTGGATGAATAATTGAATATCGTTCAACATGCTCATAAACCGAGGAAATTATAGGAAAATCTCACAGTTTCCTGTGTCTCTGGTATATGGCGAGTGGAGAATTTCTTCAGGAACGAGTCTTCTCTTTTCAGTGGAGGTTTCTTCATTTGCATCGCCGAACTCAGCTGAACCGTTGTCCGCAGTTTCATCCATCTCTGGTTTGATTTTGTTCTGTATATATAAGAAATAAGTTAGACAGATGTCTAGGTATATCTATAATCAAGCAAAGTTATCATGCTGTTGAAAATTTAAATCGACTCAAGAAAGATTTTGAAATTGGTCAAGATATTCACAATAGTGTCGCCAATGTAAGAGATTCAGTGATAGTTAAATTTGAATTCGTTAGAAATTGGAAATTTTGAAATAAACACACACAATGCAAATTAATTGTAAATCCAAAGATGCCGCTATACACACTTTATTAGTATCTTTATTTATCTGTGCTTTCCAGACTTTATTTATACTGAAATTTAATTTATATACGTGCAACAATCATCTACCTGTATCTACATGCGACTATGCAGTATTCACACTAGATAAACAAAATTGCATAAATATAAAAAGTATGTTTGTAGAGTAAGATATTAGTGAGTCTGTAACTATAAATCCACGTAAGTATCTAAAACTAGAACTAAATTGCATCT
Organism: Pammene fasciana; assembly: GCA_911728535.1. Classification (NCBI taxonomy): domain Eukaryota; kingdom Metazoa; phylum Arthropoda; class Insecta; order Lepidoptera; family Tortricidae; genus Pammene; species Pammene fasciana. The sequence continues at coordinate 12,053,760 of OU452292.1, forward strand.
AAAGTCAGGAGCTTAAAACTAGAGTTTCAATAAATCTATTCAAATAGTTAAACGTTCAGATGCAAACAAGTATTAAACATTGAATACTGATCTCCCAAGTAACAGTAGGAAAGTAGAATCGCTTAAGGTTAGCTAGTAAGACACAATATCCACAAGAAACACACATATCCAGTGAGATCATTCCCGAAGGCCTAGACATAGACGAAGGTAGCACATTAGTGGGAAATCAAAACAAACAATGAAACACCGACGAGGCGGCTTTACCGAGCTCGGATCGAACCTTTTTATTTTCCTGAGAGCCTGGTAGTATGCCATGACAGCCTGGACGTGCCTCCATTTATGCCCCCGTTTGTCAGGGTCAGATTCCTCTCTCTCCTGCCCTGTGTCCTGCGCTTGCATAGACTTGTGAGAGCTTGACGAGCTCGATGCAATGATCGGTCGCCTATAATAGATGTAGCGTGTTACACGGAAGCAGTGTACAGTGTGTGTTTGTGACCCCACCGTGAGTTTCGAAAGACTTAGTCAAAAAACAAAAAAATTGATTAATCTTAAATAAAAAGTGCTACATGATAAAGATAATCATGTTCAAGAAAATTAAAGTAAAACTAAATATAATGCGCTTTTTGTCACTTAAGCTCAAAACTCACGGTCTTTTACACTGTGGCAAAGACTCCACAAAAGAATAACATGCATTATAAATCAGCCTCTCTATCTTTCGGACATCACAAAGTAGAAAATTACGTGTATGGTTTAGCATTACAGTGACGGCTATTCGTCCAGCTGTGCAGTCGTGATCTAATCAATACTATGCAATTTGCACATATAGTTTTGTGATATGCGATGCGATTGCACCAATTAATTACGTAAGTATTGGTATGTTTAATGCGTTTTCGATTGGTGTGGCTTCCAAGTCACTTGTACGTTCAACTCTATTTTCTTTTAAGCATAAAATTATGTCTAAAATATGAAATTCATGGAATGAAACGGTTAATATTTAAGGGTCACCACATCTAGTAATTTTTTCAGGAGCGCCAATAAATTAATAAATTAAAGAAATTTTGTAAGTTTTGTTCCATGAGTTTTTTATATACATTATTTTCAAATATTTTTGACTTTAGATACATGTAAAATTTTGTCTAAACATACACGTAAAAAAGCTTAGGTTTCATGAAGTGATTTTCAAAATGACATTTGCAGTTTCTAGTGAATAATATTAAATAATCCAGGAAATAGCAGTATACAGCTCTACTTATTAAACTCATTATTTAAAAATATTTTTTTTATATCTTATTGTGCTTGTGACTTGTAACCCGCACCATTCGTTCACTATGAGGCATCAGTCGGCATTTGGTATTGGGTCGTGCTCAACGCTAGGGCAGCTAAGCTCTGTGTAAGCAGAGGGTGCCATTTGTGGCCACTTACATATCGTCGGGCCGAGCGTTTGTCGAGAATGGCGATAACTTGCTCAACAATCTAGACAGGATATAATTATGATTTATTTTTTATACAAAACATATGTATGACAAAAACAAAAATTCATCACAAAAAAGAAGGTTATTTCATAGTGTCTCAAAAATTGCACTAAGTGTGCTAATAATTCTTTAGTAAGAAAGAGGACCATTGATAGCACATTGAAAATAATCCAGGAAGTATAATTTAATAGTAGCTTTAAAATCTCTTTCAACGGTAGTGAAATATCTCTTTTATATATTTAATTTGGTGCAATAATGAAGAATAACATAATAAGTATCATATCTTTAGTAATTTAGTAAAATGTTTCTTTTTCATATGTTTTGGTTACTTCTAGACCGCACCATTCGTTCATTATTAGGCATCAGTCGGCATTTGATATCGGGTCGTGCTCATCGCTAGAGCAGCTAAGTTCTCTGTAAGCAGAGGGTGCCAGTTGTGGCCACTTACATATCGTCGGGCCGAGCGTTTGTCGAGAATGGCGATAACTTGCTCAACAATCTAGACAGGATATAATTATGATATCTTTTTTATACAAAACATATAACTAAAACAAAAAATTATCACTAAAAAGTAGGTTATTTTGTAATGTCTAAAAAATTGCACTAAGTGTGCTAATAAGTATTTAGTAAGAATGAGGACCATTCATAGAACATTGAAATTAATTCAGGAAGTATAATTAAATAGTAGCTTTAAAAGTTATAAAATATCTTTCAACGGTAGTGAAATATCTCTTTTATATATTTAACTTGGTGCAATAATGAAAAATAACCTAATAAGTATCATATCTTTAGTAATTTAGTAAAGTGTATCTTTTTCATATGTTTTGGTTACTTCTAGACCGCACCATTCGTTCATTATTAGGCATCAGTCGGCATTTGATATCGGGTCGTGCTCATCGCTAGAGCAGCTAAGCTTTCTGTAATCAGATGGTGCCATTTGTGGCCACTTACATGTCGTCGGGCCGAGCGTCTGTCGAGAATGGCGATAACTTACTCAACAACCTAGACAGGTTAAAATTATGTTTTTTTTTATAATATATAAAACATCATACAAAAAAAACTATTTTAAAAATAACATTTTCAGCAATATTACGAAAAAGTATGTTATTTTGTAATGTCTCAAAAGCTGCACTAATTGGTCTAATAAATATCAAGTAAGAATGAGGACCATTGTTACAATATTGAAAACATGTAATTCAGGAAGTAAGTATAAGTAGGTAAGTATTATTAAATTAAGTGGCTCTAAAAGTGATAATATTTTTTTGATGGTAGGTAAATATCTCTTTTACATATTTATTTTGGTGCAATAATGGAAAATAACCTAATCAGTATCATATCTTTAGTAATTGGGTAAAATGTATATTTTTTCATATTTTTCTTACTTTTAGACTGCACCATTGGTTGACAATGAGGCAGTCTGCATTCGGTATCGGGTAAGCTAAACTCTCTGTAAGCAGAGGGTGCCAGTTGTGGCCACTTACATATAAGCATTTTTGGTCCCTCAGCTTTCGACCTATATCTCTATTTTGTGCTAGGTTTTAACCTAAGATGTGACACCATCTTCACATTTTATTCAACTTTTTTAAAATATATTAAACGTCATTAAAAATACTATTATCATGTTTTTGATAGCACGAGCGACGCTAAATAGTTCACCCTATCAAAAAGATTATCGGAAGTTGTTGTTCCAACGTTATAAAGATAGAATTACGACATACAAGTGACCTGTCAAAATCAATAAGTTCCCATATCCAACGACCCCTATAAAACAGTCATAAACCACGAGACGCCCTGTGTCAGCCTACTGGTCCCAGGAAGCCATACGCCTATATACATTACATATGTCGATAAGCACTTATAGGGAATACCTACCACTTCACCGATATGACATGTACGTAGTGTTGGGAATTGTAGAAGGACCAGGCAGAATAAAAAATTGTTTAAAAATAGAAAATGTACTGTAATCTTAATCTGCCTTCACAAGTACATATTGTTTGCGCTCGCAACACTGAAGTGCCCTGTGCCAACTGCAGGGATACTCGACGACCAATGAGGGCTCGCGACGCCAGCGCCGAAGTTTCACGCATACACCACGTCGCCCAGGAAGCGCCGTGGCCTCGCTCTCTTGCCTCTAATCCGCCGACCAAACCGCGCGTGTCCGAGACTATAAATACCTGTATATTTGTACTTGCATATTTAAAAAGTAAAGAATGGTAAATGTTGTTTCATAGTTTTTATTTCAAACAAACATACCAAACATAATTGGCGACCGTGACAGGACACGCGCGGCATAGGCATTTTATTACTTTTTTTAGTGCCGAAGCCGAGAGGTCGGCCATTTTGGAGCGTGGGCTTGGAGCAGACGCCGCCGCAAGACCCGAGCCGAGCAGCTCAACTTTGCCTGCCTTCGCCGCAAGCCCAGATCAACGTGCCCGAAGAGGAGGAACGAAGAGGGACGGCTGCGGCGAGTAGGCGCGCAAGATACGAAGAAACAAGACTGCAGAGCAGGGCATCGACGGCCGGTAGCGAGGCGGCAGCGCGTGGCAGCTAGCCAAACGAGGAGAGTACCGTGAGAAAGTGCCGCCCCTATTTCTTATCCGCATTCCAAACCTACTTACCACACTCCTTATACCTAATCTTACCCACATTCCTTAATCTTACCCTTCTAATTTAGTAGCTACCCAATTTGCAATTCCCTTTAAATTCTTATTACAAAAACCCCGTCAAACTTAAATAACCTTTCTTATTTCATTGAACTTACGTAACGTACCTGACTTGACAATTTACTTTAAACTTAAACTTAAATGAATCCCATTCTAACTTAACTTTAATCTGAGTGCCTACTGTGTGCTATTGCTTCATTTTGTTTTACTTTCAGCCAGTGTCTTCAAAGTGAGATGAGTGCGTGACCTTTGACCTTAGTGTGACCTAACCTTACCACGTGTTTGTTACTTACTTATTTTCGTTTCAACGCATCTCAACGTCAACTAAGGCTTTTAGCTAAGCGGTGCAGTGTTCATTTTGTTCCTTTTTAATTTAAAAACATAATATTTCAAACCTGTGTGAAGCTGCACGTGCCTTGTCATTTCGTGACGAAACCATTTTTGATTTTCTGACCACGCATTCACGCTTAATTCATTTGCATTCAAGATTTCAGTTAAATATTTCATTTGCATTTAAAATTAAATAACACCTTTTTTGTTTCACTTTCGCTGACCTAAACGTCTCTTTATCTTTTAACTTCTCACCCGCTGGCATCTTGGTTTGTGTTCGCATATGCACATTTTCGCTTGCGCAATTTCAGTGGAAACCTGCCGATTCGTGCACCACGTGTCACGTCTACACCTGCGAGCACGTGCCGGGCTGCTGCGTGGTGAAGCCGCAAGCTGCGCACCGAGCCTACACTGCGTAGCTGTTGAAGTTTACAAGGGGCGTGAGCTGTTTTGCCAATTTTATTTACTTACGTGGATAACTCTTTGCTTCTTATTGAAATTAATACGATTCTATTTGCTTGATTTCTCTGCTCAATTAAACACAACTCAGCATGTCTGAAGAGACGAAACGAGAAGCTCTTCTAGCGGAGCTGCGTATTAAACGTGGCTCAATAAAAGGACAAGTCTCTAAATTCCGTGGTTATTTAAATACAATCGCAGAAGATGAAGTGCTGACCGGTGTTAAATTTAATGAGCTGACTTTAAGATTGAATAAAGTTATTGAGTTATCCACGCGCCTTGACGAGCTGCAAACTTCAATCGAAGTAGCCAATGCTGACAATTTTCACAACGAGCTTAACGAAAGGGATACTAATGAGAGCCACATTAATAAAGCTATAGCTACTGCTCAAACTATACTTGAGCGCTCACAGGCTCAAAAGGCATCAACGGAAGACTCTGTCAAAACCTGCTCATCAGGCGGCTGTCATTCGGAGCACCTCGGCTTCAAGCTTCCTCAAATTAAAATCTCTAAATTTGATGGATCTTACTATAAATGGATGGAATTTAAGGATCTTTATGAATCTTTAATTCATAACAATGAGCATATCAAGCCAATACATAAGTTCCATTATTTAAGCTCATACCTTGAAGGCGAGGCGGCCCGAGTGATAGCAAATTTAGAAGTGTCCGCTGCTAATTATGCTGAAGCCTGGAAGCTGCTGTGTGACAGGTTCAGTAACAAAAGGCAACTAATCACTAACCATTTAAATGCTTTGTTTAATATGGATTCCTTACAGCGAGAGTCTGATAAGGCTCTAAGATTTTTAGGTGATCATGTAACTAAAAATCTTCGGGCGCTGAAAACACTGGGTCAGCCAACGGAGCACTGGGATACCATCTTAGTTCATCTATTAGCAGCAAAGTTAGACTCGAATACTAATGCAAAGTGGGAAGAACATAGAAACACTCTTAAAGAGTGGCCAACGCTTGAAGATTTTAGGGAATTTCTAACAAACCGTGCAGATATCTTAGAAAATCTGTATCGATCTAAAAAGGATAGGCAAGCTAACCACAAGCCAGAGCCTGTGGCTAATAAAACTCCATTTAAACATGATAAAAACATAAAAACCTTCATAATTTCAGAAAAACAAAGTGACAAGGGTCGGCCGTGCTTCGTGTGCCAGTCCGATCATCGAGTATACGACTGCCCTACCTTCAGAAAAATGTCAGTCGACGAGCGCTGGTCGCGGGCTTCTAGTCTAAAGCTGTGCCACGTCTGCCTCCGTCCGGACCACGAGACTCGTCAGTGCAAGCTCAACGGCTGTCGTGTATGTAAGAGACGTCACAATACATATTTACACAATACACAACTAACAAATAAGCTATCTAGCGAGTCAGCCCAGGATCACAGCGTCCAACCTAACGATAGTGATAAGGATGCAGTAGCCTCCTCATCCACTATGCTAACTTCTGACAGTGCCGAGGTGCAAGGCACCTTTACTGCTAACACTGTACTCGCTAGCAGTGAAGCATTGTTATCGACAGCGCTAATTGAAGTAATTAATCCTCACAATAATAAGAAAGAAACTGTCAAATGTCTTGTAGATAACTGCTCACAATCTAACTATCTTACTGAATCATTAAGGCAGCGTTTGCAACTTGATATTCAGCCTCTAACTGCCTCAAGTGTTACAGGAATAGGAAATACGCCTCTGACCTACAAACCTGTACGTTGTGCAGCTCAAATCAAATCTAGATTAAGCGACTTTAATGCCAATCTCGACTTTCTAGTACTAAATGAAATAACTGATCGCTTTCCAAAGAAATATGTTGACATAAGTCACCTTAACTTACCCGCGTCTACCAGCCTTGCTGACCCAACCTTTAATGTCCCATCACAAATCGATGTTCTTTTGGGAGTCTCCACTTTTTGGGAAATTATAACTGGGATTGCAAACAAACTGCCAAGCAGCAAGTGCACCTTCCTTATCCCCTCTAAACTTGGTTGGCTTGTAGCGGGCCCAGTACAAGGAGCCGCCACTCATGTAAATTCAGTAACAACTCGCAGCTATTTTTGTTTGTCTGATCTGTCTGCCCAGATGACTAAGTTTTGGGAGACAGAAGAGCTGCCGTCTGAAGCGGATTTCATATCCGGAAGTGAGCTGGAGTGTCTCCCTATAGAACAACACTTTGTTGAAAATACTTATCGCCAATCTGACGGCAGGTTTGTAGTTCGAGTGCCTCTAAAGGACTCTCCAGACTGCCTAGGCAACACATTTAACATAGCTAAAAAACGCCTACTTAACTTAGAAAAACGTTTCAGCAAACAACCTGACCTTAAAACAATGTATGTTGATTTTATAAACGAATATGAACGTCTAGGTCATCTATCGGAGTCTAAGCAATGCTACATGGCCAACCACCTTCCTCATCATCCTGTGATGAAGGAGAGTGAGTCTACTCGTCTGAGAGTGGTGTTTAACGCTAGCTGTCCAACCTCGTCTGGTTATTCAATAAATGATATCCAGATGGTAGGTCCAAATATACAAAACTCGCTGTTTGACATATTGCTTAGATTCCGCCAGTATAGGTATGTGCTCTCTGGTGACATAGAGAAACAGTATAGGCAAATTTTAATGAATGAAGCAGACAGAAATTTACAAGTCATTCTGTGGCGCGAAGATGAGCACCTGCCTATACGCTCGCTTACCTTGAACACTGTTACTTATGGCTTCGCCTCGGCAAGCTGGCTAGCGGCTCGCTGCTTGTGGCAGTTGGGGGCTGAGAGCAGGGACCCTCTGGTTGCAAATATTATACAGAACAGCTTTTATTGTGACGATTTATTAGTGGGCGCTGACTCTGAAACCGAGCTGCTACGCATACAATCTGGCGTCTCACAGGCTCTAGCTGCTGGTTGTTTTAACTTACGTAAATACCGCTCAAATTCAAATGCGTTATTACAGTCTGATCTTATTAATCAAGATGATCATTTAGCTTTGAGTCAATCCTGTCAAACACTTGGACTGGGCTGGCAACCCAGCCAAGATATTTTAAATTTCTCAATTAAAACTGACGAATCTGATGAAAAGGTTACTAAAAGAACGATTTTGTCTAAAACGTTCCAAGTTTTTGATCCTTTAGGCCTATTAAGTCTATGCACCGTTAAGCCTAAAATACTACTTCAGACTTTGTGGAAGGAAGGCAAATCATGGGACGAAACTGTTTCTCCTGAAATACAGAGAATATGGTCGCGGTTTATTAAAAACTTACATCACATTAAAGGTCTAAACATACCTAGGTACGTTTTATGTGAGTCTCCTTCCACAATTGAATTACACTGCTTTTCTGACGCAGCAGAGACTGCGTACGCAGCTTGTGTTTATGTAAGAACCATTTCAGGCTCAGGCGAGCAACAAGTGCACTTACTGTGTGCGAGAGACAGAGTAGCTCCTATACGGCGAACCACAATTCCACGATTAGAGTTGGCAGGATGCTTATTAGCAGCCCAGACGTATGCCGCAGTGGTAAGGGCCTGGAAACGCCCTGTCTCTCGCACTATATTTTGGACAGACTCTAGCTGCTGTCTAGCATGGCTAAAAACAGATAGTTCTAAGCTCAAGACGTTCGTGGCCAACAGAGTTGCTGCCATAGCTAAACTTGCTCCGGGAGCTGTCTGGAGACATGTGCCTACAAAACAAAATCCAAGCGACCTCGCTACACGTGGCGTCGATCCACAACATGTCTCTGGTGTAGCTCTGTGGTGGCATGGCCCTGAGTTTTTACTGAAACCAGAATCTGAATGGCCAGAATTGAGCTCTGAGGCACCGGACGTCTTGCCTGAAATTAAGGTAACGTCTATGCTTACAAGCGTAGAGCCTGAACTGCCTGTTATAGATTTTAGTAGATTTTCAAAATATAACAGGTTACTACGTGCTATGGCTTATGTTCGTCGCTTCATAAACAACTGTAAAACTAGACTGCCTAAATTAACTGGTTCATTATCTGAACAGGAACTTAAAGACTCTTTGCACACATTAGTTAAGATTGCACAACAGCAATCATTTACGTCTGAGCTTGAAGCGATGAACAAAGGTCACAAGTTGAGCCCTAAGTCGCATATCGCTACACTTACTCCTTTCATAGACTCTCAAGGTACTTTGAGAGTCGGGGGGAGACTGGATGCTTCTGATTGTAGTTATGAAAAGAAGCATCCCATGTTATTACGTGCCAAGCACCCACTAACCAAACTCATTTTTACACATGAACATAGACGTCTCTTACATGCAGGACCACTGTTGCTGTTATGCTCGGTACGAGATACGATATGGCCGGTCGGGGGCAGGAACCTTGCGAGAAGCACGGCCCACAACTGTGTCACTTGTAGGCGCACCGCCGGTCACACTTTAAAAAATATTATGGGCAACCTGCCCGAACAACGCATAAAGGCTGATTTTCCATTCACGTCAACAGCTGTAGACCTAGCCGGTCCTTATTTAATAACAGATCGCCGAGGACGTGGATGCAAGATCACCAAATGCTATATGTGTCTATTTATATGTCTAAGATATAAATGTGTTCATTTAGAAGCTGTGAGTGACTTGTCTAAAGATGCATTTGTACTTGCACTCCGCAGATTTATCGCCCGGCGCGGTAAGCCTGCGGAGTTGTTCTGTGATAATGGTAGAAATCTAGTAGCTGCAGCTAAAGAGATAAATGACTTTTTTAAATTATATGAGAATGATATATCTGATTTTGCAGCTGGTCAAGGTATAAAATTTAAGTTTGCGCCAGCTTATGCTCCTAACTTCAACGGCTATGCAGAGGCCGGTATTAAAAGCGCAAAATTTCATCTCAAACGAATCTTAGGCACTACCCATCTCACCTTTGAGGAACTGGCATCTCTGTTTTGTTCTGTGGAATCTATTTTGAACAGTAGACCTCTCTGTCAGCTCTCCTCCTCCCCTAATGACTTTTACCCCCTTACTCCCGGGCACTTTCTCATTTTTAGGCCGCTGACGTCGCTACCGGCTCCGCCACTCCATGATCGGAACCCGGACCGCCTGGATCGTTACCTCAGACTCGAACAGCTGCGTCAACACTTCTGGAAGCGCTGGTCGTCGGAGTTCGTGTCCCTACTACAGCAACGATTCAAGTGGCGCGAGAGACAACGTGACCTACAGCTGGGAGAACTCGTACTCATTAAGGAAGAAGGCTTGCCGCCGCTACTTTGGCGCATGGGCAGAGTTGTCAAACTATACTACGGGAAAGATGGCGTGCCACGAGTTGCAGACATAAATACCGCTAGAGGGCTAGTCAAGCGAGCACTCAACAGAATATGCCCGCTGCCTACGCAGGAAAAGGAAGCCTGAAAGATATTCTTTCAGCGGCCCGGAGTATGTTTGCGCTCGCAACACTGAAGTGCCCTGTGCCAACTGCAGGGATACTCGACGACCAATGAGGGCTCGCGACGCCAGCGCCGAAGTTTCACGCATACACCACGTCGCCCAGGAAGCGCCGTGGCCTCGCTCTCTTGCCTCTAATCCGCCGACCAAACCGCGCGTGTCCGAGACTATAAATACCTGTATATTTGTACTTGCATATTTAAAAAGTAAAGAATGGTAAATGTTGTTTCATAGTTTTTATTTCAAACAAACATACCAAACACATATAAAAATACAAAAAAGTTGCTCGTTACAAATTCAAAATTGCAGTGTCACAGCGAAAATCAGAGCGAATAAAGGAAGACGATGGACGCCCTCCCTCCCTCCTCAGTCCCCGCTGAAGCCTTGCGTTTCGTTCCAACACGTAGATTATTATTACAGAAAACGCTTAAAAAAGCTTATGAATACTTAGATATTTTCTTATATATTTACGTAAAAGCAACTTTTCAGTTTTTTGTATTGATCATATTATTTTCAGTTTTTCGAATACATCAACTGGCGTCAATTCGCCAAGGGCACAAATAATAAAAAGTAGGTATTGAAGACAAATCAGTAGGTAATTTTGATGATATGTATCCACAACTACCAATGCACTGAGTGAATCGGGGACGCGATAAGAAAACATTCTAATTATTTCTAATGTGTAAATATGTTTTAATTTATTAAAACCCCAAAGAGAATGGGAGACAGATGACAGTAAACATTGTTAAAAACACAGATGTGATTAAGATATTCGTTAGTGAATCTCACTATTGTTTAGGAACCCTAACACCTACATCAATTAATTACTTTAGAGCCGACGGGGAAGTTTGGGACGGATTAAATTAGCGGCCAAATTGGGTCCGTGGACGGACAGCTGTCATTTGTTTAAAATGACCGACGAGATACTAGAAATAGTAGTTATGAGATAAAATGAGGCCATTTGGAACAACATACTTTTGTTAGCCAAATAAAAAAGAGACCTTTATGATATAGGCTTTAAAAAAAATCTACAAAATTAAATGTTTATTGTAATGTAATGTAATAGGATCATAAAAGTTGGATTGTTTCTTAATTAAAAAGTAATTATGTGATCTTTTAGATAAATAAGATGAACCTATTTTAAATAAACAAAATGAATAAACATTATGAAACAAAATTACCTACACAATTCGACATGGTCCCACAGGAAGCTCAATAAGGCTTGTATAGGTAGTATGTACTTAGCGAATATTTATATAATAGATAGATATACACAAATACATAGAAAACATCCATAATATAGGAGCAATATCCGTAAACACACAGATAAATGCCCTAGCCAGGATTCTAACCTGGGACCTAGGAGGCTGTTAAAATTAAAAACAATTTCGAACAAAACAGTATGTGGATTAGTTCCAATACAAGTAGTAGAAAAAAAAGTTTACCGTAACTTATACTTTGTCTAAAAATTTAATTGAAACACAATAGCTGCTTTAAGTATAAAAATATGGGTATTTTTAATAAGTACAAGTCGTAAATGTAGTATCTTTCTATAGACATAATCCATTTTATTTTACATCGCTTTCTTCAAATTGACAGACATTTAAAAAGGGTCTCAAATACACAAAGAAACGGTAAATTCTTTGAAGACGGTAAAATTTTGCATCCAATTTATTCTTAGCATCTATTAGCCTAATTCAGGACTGTAGTTTATTTCGTAACAGCAGAGACTAAGAGATATAGACGACCACAGCCTAAGAACTTTTTGAAGCTCAAGTCGATTGCGCTAACTAAAAAAGATACCGAATTTGTACAAAGAAATGTCACCTGCACTGCTACTCCACCTAGTAGCTACTAGTGTACTACTAGTACGCTATTTGTATCTTTCGTTCAAATTGGGTTTTAGGCGGCCTTCGCACAGAGGGCGCAATCGACTTGAGCTTCAAAAAGTTTTTAGGATGTGGTCGTCTATATCTCTATAGTCTCTGGTAACAGCTTGATTGAAGCGAGTCACGAAACTCTTTCATTCACTTTGGACAATCAGTCTTTGGAGTAGATTGGAAAAATGCTCCCGAAAGTCTTAAATCACATTCATTTAGAATACTAATAATAAAATATATGGAAGGAAAACTATAGTTGATCGTTCTAAATATACATGGCCTTAGAGCATAGGAATAGTTGCAGTGAACAAATGTCAATGGCTAAGTATAACCTCAATCAATATCAGAGACGGGATGTAAGGATGACAATCTCTTATATGAGAACCGTCTAAAAAGTGTCCAGCGGCGGGAAACAGCAACTAAAAGTTCTAAATCTCTCCACGTAGCGCCATCGTAGCGCTAGTATTGCTTTCGTTTATGAACCCGGACTACTAAAGCTAAAGTGGCGCCACCAATTCCACGCCTTTTGGCGGACACTTTTGTAACAGAGAGATTGTCATCCTTACCTTCTACCATCCATAGACCCTCTTCCATTTGTCACATCAAACATTCATGGGTATAACTGAAAGGTTTGTAAACTTTTCGGCGTGATTTAGAGTTGGCTTTACTTAGGATTATTGGGTTTTCAATCAAATATATCCTTCGGAATATTAAAACCTTCAGTAAGGAAAACTACACTCGTAGTTTTGTGAGTTGTATATTACACAAGTCCGTGAAATAACTGAATATAAAAGTCTCGGTAGAGAGTACCATTTTGTACCTTTTGGAGTTGAAACTCTAGGTCCATGGGGTCCCAGCGCACACAAGTTTTTTGCAGAAATCGCAAAGCGTCTAGTTGATGTAACTGGTGACCGAAGAGCTGGTGGTTTCCTCGCACAGCGTATCAGCATTGCGATACAACGAGGAAATGCCGCCAGCATCCTTGGTACAATGCCGCAAGGGCCTAGTTTAGATTTGAGCTAGTTATTAATTTAGTTTAGTATTTGTACTGTAGTACCTCTGTATATTTAGTTATGTAAATAAATGTTTTTATGTACTGAATAGGAAAAAAGTCGAAGTTGCTCACAAAATTTACGGAATCTCTTAAAAAACATTAGCAAGCTTTAGGAAAGAACCATATACTCCTCCATATCAAAGCTTTATTTCCATGCTGTAACGGAGACGCTTCTCTCGTTTTACTTGCTCGGTCAATTAACGTATCGTGCAATCGCAAGCATCATATTACATTATGATGGTTTACCTTGCTGTAGTTTCGACTTTCGAATTACTGCATGCAAATCACTAGGTATTAATTTTCAAATTTCACATAAAAAGTAACTTCAAAAAATCTCTGATATGCCAAACTCAAGAGCTTTTGCAGTAAAGTTGTCTAAATAAATTACTTACAAAAAAGTTTCTTAAACCTTCGTTTGAACCGAATAACCGATATTATAATGATTAATGAACAACACGAAAATATGGTCAAAGAATATCCTTCTTTTGGTTTTCATTGAAATTTCTTCCATAGAAGTCATGAAATTGCCAATCCTCCCTCTCACTCCGCCTCTCTCACTGAATTCCTTTACGTAATCCTCATTTCGCGTTATTGGGATTTCCCAACTAATTTTAGTTTCCACTATAAAGGTATTTAATGCTTCTTTCCTAGTTGCAATGTACCTGTGACGCTCATTCAAATCTATTCAACCGTTTTCGATGTGCACTTATTTGTAAACTTTATATACTTACCCCCTTATTCATTAACGTCTACTAAAGTTAAGAGGCGTCTGATAATCGTTTGTCCCCTTCCGTCCAACCTACATGAGGGAAAGGGACAAACGATTATCAGCGATCTCTTAACTTCAGTGGCCGTTTATGAATAAGGGGATTAGTGCTCAATGTGCTCATGACATGAGTATCTATATCAGATTGTAGATTTTAAGGGGAAAATAAAGGTAACTTTCGAAATTATGACATTGCTCCTTTGAAACTTTGAGGTTACAAATAGCGGTAGGTAAGGAGAGTTGGAAAAATTCAGCGACTACTTTTCCGCTTATCGGGAATAAGAGTTTCAACGGCACCAGATACTTATCTATCGGAAAAGTTGTTCAAGATGTTGTCGCTCATGTTTCCTAATTAGTTACAGTTTTGAGTATATGAGACTTAAATAAATCAAACCTATACCACAGATAAAGACATTTTTATATGCTTAAACATATTCATGAACATCGTATAATTGGGCAGAATCTAAGTGGACTCAAACCGATTTTACGAAATGTTTCATCACAACAGCTTAAGACCCTAATCCGAAGTTTAAATTTAGTACCGTAGGTCTTTCATCTTTCCATCGAGTTTTCTACAAAATATGATGATTTCAGAATCATACAAAATATTCCGTCTTTTGCAGTATTTTTAAATGACTTAACAAACGGCTATCAAATATATATTATTATATTTTTCTTTTACTAATTCTAATTCTCGTTTATAACGAATTAATTTCCCTAATAGCGAAGATAGGTATATATCCCGTATTCGTCCATCGTTCTACTTCGAAATTTCAAAGTCTTTGAAACTTTATCCACTCCGTGAACTAAACCAGCTGTTGTCTGAGGATAGGAAGAACACGACGTAAATGCATTTGCCTACCTTCAAACGTGAATTCAGGTCACGGAATTTGAATTATTTTAGGCCTAGACGGAGCCTAGCGTGTCTGTGAACTTCGTCTACATAGTCTAGTTAGCAAAGTACAGGGCACGTTTCTGAAAAGTTTGTAACTTGTAAATGTAGGTAATAATAGTGGACGGCAGTTTTTGAGACTTTCGATTAGAAAGGGACTTTCACTATTTTCAAGTTACACATTTCAGTTACGGACACAAGGTTGTTTGCTCGTTGTCAGTTGAAAAGGAACAAGAAACAAAAAAGGATTTTTCGTAAAAATCTCATATTTATAATAATTAACATGTACTTTTTTAAGTGTTAAAAATATTGATAATAACAACATTCATTTGTAATATTATCCAAATTTCCAAAATTGTCCCTATCGTTAAGTGTAACTTCTCTAAATCCTAAGTGTAACTTAAGAATTTTACTTTCCACTCATCCTAAACTATTAAATATTAGCTGATCCGGCGAACTTTGTAGAGCCAACTGTATTTTTTTTATTACTCCAGTATTTTAATAGGTAGTTATTCTGCTATTCGTGGCGGAGATAAATCCAAAAAATCAAACATCATTAAAATCGGGTCAGCCGTTTTTGAATAATAAATGGTGTAACTGACACGCCTATATACAGATAGATAGATAAATAAATAACCTTTTATATATCGGCGGCCGATCGTAAAATCAGGCAGATCGTAATGTTCCTGTACGATAGTCACATTAAACCAATGTATAAATAGGTAAGGATTGCTAGGTTGCTTCAGATGCCCGAAGGGCAAACTGTCCAGAAATAGGAGCCCCGGGGCTCCGTCGACCCAAAGAACGAGTCAAAGATTTTCACGTTTCACGATATGCCTAGGAATTTCACGATCTGCCTGATTTTACGATCGGCTGCCGACATATATACCATACTATTAGCTATTCTGTGTAGGTATTACTTCCAGAGAATTAAATCGAACCACCGAACCATCGAGCGCTTACTGCTGTCCCAATAATAATAGACGAATACGTTCTTGGTGATAGCTAACGACTTCACGGAACAACATTGACAGGCCTTTTGTTCGTGGAGGGAAACCAGTCAATTATTTGTAGGCAAACGTTGTGAACTGCTGCTATTGTGTACCAGAAAATACAAAATAATATCTTATTTCGATTATTTCGCTTGTCACAGTATCAAGCATTGTGGACTAAGAGCTGGCCACGTCGTATGTGACACGATAATGAGAGCAACGAAATGTATATAGGTAGACTGCTATGCTATTGCTATTACTTAATCTGGCAGTCTGGCAGCTTTAAACCGGGGGGTGCAGGAATTGCAGACCAGAAAAGTTGGTAAAAAATCAAGCGAGTGACGCTAAATTTAAAGTGTTGGATTTAGTACGATATCGTGGCATTTGATGTATATATTTGGATTATAACGTTGACAAACATGTGAGTTGGGGGGGAAAGAGGCAGGTTGAAGTTAAATGCATTTATACTGGTCGCCTGCGATTTATTTCATTCCGATATGTGAAAAATGTTTGAAATTAATCAGGCGCTCGAATAAGACTCGTTAACTGACAGCTTTCCATACCAAAACGATATTACTGATAGTGGTTTCTTAATAGAATATCGACTCTAATGGCTATGATTCTCGGTTTAAGTTGTTATGAAAAATTATGTGACATATACGGGTTTGTCCTGATAAAGTATTTAGTTTACGAAGCCACATCATAATACAGCTATTCCACGCTAGATTGCGCTGATATCTAAAAGAAAATGATAGATAAGACGTAATACTTCCAATCGCTGACATATCTCAAGCGAGTCAAAGATAATAAACCAATATATAAGTGTTCCGCATCGTTATGACACTCACGGTCTAGTTATACTGGCAATTCAGGAATTCGGCTAGCCAACCTGCACACAATTAGGGAATTAGGAATATAGTGCCGCCTAATTTGTCGATAAAAATATTAAAAATGCCGTTAATGTCCGAAACCAAAACATCATATGACACTGTAAATTTTGTGTTTTAATAGGACTATTTGGCGTTAATCTGATCTATCCGTACTTATCGATATTTTATTAAACTAATTTAGGTTGTTAATAATTGTTAAACCGAACCCCTAAGGGATTATTTGGTGAAAAAATATTACCTAGGTATACTATATCATACGTTATAGAGCGTGAAGAGGTAACAGACAGACATATTATTTTTATTAAAAAGTTAAAATACTTATGTACAATTTATTTCTTACGCTGTGTCCTACGTGTGACTCGGAGCGACACTAAAGAAACGAACAGCCGACCAGCGATTGAAGTGTCCTACGAAGCTACACATCACGCGAACGCGAAGCGGCACGGCGCGAAATGAAGAGAACGCGATTTTGTTTGTTGAATATATTCGCGCGTATTAGACGCTTATAGAAAAAATTAAACAAACGCTCAACAAAGACAATCGCGTTCCCCTCATTTCGCGCCGCGCTGTTTAATGTAATTATTTTAATATGTATATTACTAGTGAATATTACGTCAGCAAATTAATAAAAGTAAGTAAGTAAGTAAGTAAGTAAATCATTTATTGCCACGTAAAAAAACACATAACAATTAGGGTCTTTTACACCAGATCACAATGTAAACTTAACCTAGATATTTATAACTATTATTGTGTATACAAACTATAACCAAAAAATGCGTGACAAAAGGACAGTCTCAGCTGTAGGCTGGAAGCCTCGCCTTTACGACGCGGTTCCAGCGCTGGTTTTCAGCCTGCCCAAAGCTACGGTGGTGACAAAAAGGGCGACTGCTCGGCACACGTTAACTTAAAGTTATACAATTAGACAAAACTTAATAATAATAGAAAAACTAAAGTAAAAAAGAAAGGGCTATAACAATTAGTGATGACATTAGGTAATCGTTAAATACAAAGGGTAGGTACAGCTGAATATAGAGTAGTTCGGTTATCTCATGCAGTCAGTTTGCCGTTTAAGCAACAGGGGTTTCAGTTTTCCTTTTAACGAGTTTTGGGACATGTTAAAGCGTAGAGGTGGGGGAAGATCGTTCCATATTTTCGCTGCACTGACTTTAAACCCGCCTCTACACCCTTTGCTCGAATGCTTAGGGATGGCTGCTATATTTAAAATTCTGCTGCGTGTATTAAAGTTGTGTTGATCTTTAGTAAATTTTATTTTTTTAAATAAATATTCAGGCTTTTTTGTGTGTACAATTTTGTGCACGAAGGAAGCCATGTGCAAATCCCTGCGTAAATTCATTTTGAGGATTCCGTTTTCGTTTAGATAGGGCGTAATGCGCGCCCTACAAGGAATATCAAAACAAAACCTTGTGCATGCATTTTGCACGCGCTGAATAGCTTGCGCAGTCTTGCCAAACAGCCTGGGTCCGTAAACAGTGTCACAGTAATTGAACTGAGAAAGTACTAAGGAGTCGGCTAGTAAAACTCGCACCTTTTCGGATAAGTGCTGTCTTAGTCCATATAAGACCTTAAGACGGTAAAAAGCATTCCGTATCTTTCCGTTTATATGCTCTATATAACGCAGCTCACTATCCATAATTAAACCGAGATTTTTGGCTGAATATGATACTTCAATAGGTTGTGAGTTGATTTGAATTATAGGTTGATAATCAGAAATTTTTTGGCATTGGTTTTTTGTTCCTAAGATTAGGTATTTTGTTTTTGTAGGATTTAAAATAAGATGGTTATTAACTGCCCAGTTATATAAAATGTTTAGGTCTTCATTTATCATTTCCACAGCTTTTAAAGTATCTTTAGGGTCAAATGAGAGGTAAATTTGAGTATCGTCGGCGTATAGGTGAATTTTGCAGTACTTAAGACACTTTTGAAGGTCAGTAGTGAATAAAATAAAAAGAATAGGGCTCAGAATGGACCCTTGGGGAGTTCCTTTACCAATCAATTTTACTGATGAATGTGATTGGGTCCCTATATCTTGTTCAGTTTCCACATATTGCTTACGCCCTGTTAGGTACGAAGAGAACCATTTACGCGCGTTCAACGTAATTCCATAATAAGTCAACTTATCTAGCAGTAGCTCTATATTTACACAATCGAAAGCTCTGGAAAAATCGAGGAGCACTAAAATACTTCCCTTTCCCTCGTCTGCAGCACTAATAATATCGTCCGTTACATGCGCTAGCGCTGTCGCCGTGCCATGCCCACTACGAAAGCCGGATTGCACTTGTGGTAGTATATTTTCTTGCTCTAAGTACCTGGTCAATTGTGCACACACAACCCGCTCAAGGATTTTGGACATAGCCGGAAGGATACTTATCGGTCTAAGATCCTTAAGGTCTTCAACTTTCGTGTTTTTAGGCAACGGTTTAACTTTGGCCAATTTCCAGGCTTCAGGGAAGACGCAAGTTCGTACTGAAGAATTAATTATGTATGTGATTATAGGTAATGTGACAGGCAGGGTATTTTTTAACATTTCTATGCTAATGGAGTCATATCCCGACGCGTTTGTTTTAATACTGTTTATATATTTGGATATTTGTTCCTCTGAGCATTCACATATTTCAAATTGACCTTGACCAAATTTATTTTGTTGAAAATAATTAAACACTGAATCATCATTGCATTTGGTGCTCGGTATGTTAAGAAAAAAATTATTTATTCGATCTGGATCATTTAAATGATGCGGTATGTCAGTTTGGCTATTGGTACCTAATACAGAACATTTATTTAAATAATGCCACATTTTATTGGGTTTTTTAATATTTTCATTAACGTAAAATCCAAAAAAAGCATTTTTTTCCCATCCGATTGTACTGTTTACTAGGTTACGCAGACTTTTATAATAATTCATGTGCGAATCTAATTTAGTCTTTTTGGCTCTTCCAAGAGCTTTATCCCGTAAGGACATCATGAATTTAAGGTTATCTGTGAGCCACGGCCGCGGTTTTTCGCCCACTTTAATTTTAAGTAGAGGAGCGTGTGTATCATATAAACTTAATAATTGACAGTTAAATGTTTCCACCATCTCATTCACATCGCGGCAATTCCTAAGCTGAGACCAACTGATGGCTTTAAGATCTGAAATAAATAATGTTTCGTCTATTTTGCGTAAAGCTCTGTAGTGGATGAAACGTGGAATCTCCTTAGGCTTTTTGATATTAAATTCACCTATAACCAGTGCGTGGTCACTAAGGCAAGGGTTGTGCTTGACTATAATTTTTTTACATAATGATGGCGAGTCTGTTATTACGAGATCTATAAGAGTGGCACAGTGGTCTGTGACACGCGTAGGTTCTTCTACCAGTTGTTCTAAGTTCTGTTGGGACAGAAAACTTAACAGTTCCTGCGTAGTTTTCCTATTGCATTGTAATAAATCTACATTAAAATCTGTAAGTATAAAGGTATGATTGCAGTAGGCGAAGGTACTCACGGATTCGCTCAAAGCGTTGATTGCACTGCTGACTGACAATCCTGACTCTGCGCGCTAAAAAGCGCTGGTAGCCGGGCCATAAGACGTCCGATTACCAAACTGGAGGTCTCAGGTTTCAAACCCCTAACCGTACCGCTGAGTTTTTCGGAAATTTTGTAGGTACGAAATATCATTGCTATTTTCCAGGCGCTATCCAATAAAGGAAATTATCGTCAGGAAACCGGACTTAATCCCAGTTTCCTATCGGGGTTGGAAGGGCAGACGGCATTTGCTTTCGTAAAAACGCCAATTCTTGGGAATAGGTTGCCAATTAGACCCCAAGCACAATTGAGTTATGGCAAAAGCCGGAACAAACGCTAGGAGGAGGATGATGATGGCGTATCCAAATTTTTTTTCAAGTATAAAATTTTAAACCAATAAAAAATAATATGTATGTTACGGGCTGCATAAGTGTTCACTCTTGTTACATAAACATAAATCAGATATGACACAATAATGTCAGATATGACACAATAATGTCAGATATGACACAATAATGTCAGATATGACACAATAATGAGAGCAATTAGATATAATGCTTATTTATAAATCTGGACATCTGGCAGCTGTAAAACGGTGGAGGTCAAAGAATGCAAATCACTTCAAGAAAACAAATCCTAGAGTTCTGTTTTTGATACAATATTATGAGAAATTATATAACTAATTTGATTTTATCATTCCCAAAAAAATCTGTTGTGGGAAAGTAGTACCAAACGACGTAAAATCTAATTCATAGTGTGTTCATTTCCGCAATAATTTGCATTATATGTAATGTTATTTGTTCTAATGTGAAAATATAGGCCCTGTCCTATATGTACATATAACTGAGACAACTTTGGCAGTTTTTACCTAGGCTGAGGATGGACAGACGGTCAGACGGACATAGCGAAACTGTAAGGGTTCCTATAGTAACCGCAGAATTAAGTGGCGACTGAGGTCATAAAACTTCTCTTACACACTTGACCGGCCACTGCAAGAGAGAAGGAGACAGCATTATGAACTCAGCCGCCATTTAATTCTGCGGATACTATAGTTGACTACCGATCCCTAATAGTGGAGTACTGGAACGCCTTTTAAACCTATAAAAATGAAAGAACTCACAAGTCTGATTTTATTTTCTGACCTGTCAGAATACGTTAAGTATTAATAATGAAAATATTTTCTAACAATTGTTAATATTGCGCTAGGTATAATACATGTATTTGATTGCTACACAGAGAAAAGATTATACAAGTTTTATTTTTCTCCACCAGGCTATCGCTTTTTATTAGTGCAACATAACTTCGCCTTTTATAACGGTTTTGCCAAGAGCATAAGTATGTCATCTTAACCATGTGCCATTCGTTTAGAATTTAAGGTCACTTATATTTTTTTATAAATTATTTTCTACTATGCTCACATAATCTATAGACTAAACTGTTATAAAATGATAGATGATGTTGAAATAGTGGAATGCAATAGTATGATAAAGAAAAATATATCTTATTTAATCTTTTCTTAGTGGTATTAACAAATATCTATATAATACGAACACACACATAGCATGTTACTCTGATTGTTACTGCGCTTTTTGATTTGACAGACTATATATTCTCTAATAAAAAAAATTGCACTTGCAATTATAAAACGTAAAAAGTGTTCGCGTACCGTAGTATAAAATCAAGCTTCTAAATCAATTCAATCCAAAGATATGGCAATTTTAATAACGATTACCTTATTTTCTAAACTTTCCAAGGAACCCATAGGGCACTTCCCATAGATTAGAATCATGAAATTTTGCAAGAAGGAAGGTCATAAGTAATAATGTCCG
The DNA here is from genome assembly GCA_911728535.1 of Pammene fasciana. Taxonomy (NCBI): domain Eukaryota; kingdom Metazoa; phylum Arthropoda; class Insecta; order Lepidoptera; family Tortricidae; genus Pammene; species Pammene fasciana. Next base: position 12,075,893 of record OU452292.1, read on the forward strand.
AAGACGGGTTAATTTGTGGCTCGATCACAAGAAAAATCGGATCATAACGCTTACGAACTTACAAACCCATTGACCTGCGAACAAAATCACGAAAATTGGCAAAAAGTAAGTCTTACAGCATAAGTAAAGGGATTCTTGTTCCATAACAAATAAAAAGCTTTAAAAATTGGGTCCTTAATCCAATTTTTCTTTTCTTGTTAAAATGGTGTGATGTACGGAACCCATAGGGCGCGAGTTTGACGGATACTTAGTAAGTAGCTGTTTTTTTTCGGTGCACTGTGCAGCAATGTTAGGTTATTGTTAAATTCGTGTGATGTACGGAATCCTCAGAGCACGAGTCCTACTCGCACTCGGAAGGTTTTAATAAGTTATATTAGATAATAAGTAAATTAACCCATCAAATAACAGCCATTTGTACTATTTAAGCGAAACGTTCATGAACAACTTTGAACTAAGTATGTTTAAAGAGCAGTCGTGATTTTAGAATAAAATTATTTTATTTATTTTAATCTCAAGAGCGGTAAGTACATATTGTTATCCAACCTTATCCTATCTTAGCCTATTAAACTTGAAATTTTATCGATACAAATATCGACTTTGCGCAGCATTTGAGTAGCGAGTATTTCAAGTGACAGAATGATAGAAAATTCTAGATAAATACTACCAATGCGCAACATAGATTACCTCACTAAGATTCCGCACTATGAGCGTTTATGTAGGTTCGTAGTCGGTATTTACATATATGCTGTTTTATTTAATATGTATTGAGCCGCCTGCCGCATCAGTTGGTTGTAGGTAATGTACAATATTTGAAACTACAAAACACACAACACACAATCCCTCCTTAAAGAAGCCAAAACTTCCTAGTTTTGGCTAAAGATATATCCCGACCAAAAAGTGTAGAAATTAAAAACTGGCAACATCGTAGTGTCGTCCCGTTTTCTTAGATTGTTTTGAAAGGGACGACACTAAGATGTTGCCACTTTTTAATTTCTACACATTTTGGTCGGAATATACACTTATCTGCCCCAATATTTTTAGATGAGCGTTTACAATATTAAATTTAGACATTTCAAAAATCGTTTTCCTAGCACGGTACCGACCGATAGTATATCACCTACATTTTTTACGGCACATACATACATTATACTGTATACAGTTAACTTAATATATTCATTAGATCTTTTTTCGTAAAATGCTAAGTCTCCTATTGTAATTCAAAGTATTTAATAGGCATTATTCATCATATATTTATATAAAATTACTAGTAAAATATGCAATCTACAAACTAACCTATACATATATGCTCATTCAAAAAAACACAAATGTGATATATTATTGGCCGGTACTGTACCTGCAGTAAGTAACTGGATTAAATTTTCAACTCTATGAAAAATAGTTTAATTTTAATTGGTACTTAAATTATTAACGCTGATATATGCACTGATTATTTTGACAAAAACGGGACTTAATTGCATTTTTCTGACGTTTCGGTCAGTAAACATGTCGTAGCGCTCGTGGTCGCAATCAGGTTGGGTGGTGGTGAGTCTGCCTGCGACCATGAGAGCGCTCGTAAATAAAAGTAAATATACGCGATTAAGTCCCGTTTTTGTCAAAACAATGAGTGTATATTGTGTGAGTTTAAATCAGTACAGTACATATGTAGTGATCACGTGTTTCGTTTGTATGCTCAATCTAATGTGTACATAAGTGTTCCGTTTAGTCCCGACAACAGTTGTGCGCCCCTTGGCGAGCCGATTTCTCTAACCCCCAGTGTAACATGACCGCGAAACTCGTAGCAATAAAGCATACTTATATTGGTTTATTATCTATGACTCACCCGTGCTGGGTCAGCAGTTGGAATTGTAACGTCATACCCGGCCTAATGTTTCGTAGATATCAGCGCAACCTGGCGTGGAATAGCTGTATTATGATGTGGCTTCGTAAACTAAGTACTTTATCAGGACAAACCCTTATATGTCACATAATTTTTCATAACAACTTAAACCGAGAATCATAGCCATTAGAGTCGATATTCTATTAAGAAACAACTATCAGTAATATCGTTTTGGTATGGAAAGCTGTCAGTTAACGAGTCTTATTCGAGCGCCTGATTAATTTCAAACATTTTTCACATATCGGAATGAAATAAACCGCAGGCGACCAGTATAAATGCATTTAACTTCAACCTGCCTCTTTCCCCCCCAACTCACATGTTTGTCAACGTTATAATCCAAATATATACATCAAATGCCACGATATCGTACTAAATCCAACACTTTAAATTTAGCGTCACTCGCTTGATTTTTTACCAACTTTTCTGGTCTGCAATTCCTGCACCCCCCGGTTTAAAGCTGCCAGACTGCCAGATTAAGTAATAGCAATAGCATAGCAGTCTACCTATATACATTTCGTTGCTCTCATTATCGTGTCACATACGACGTGGCCAGCTCTCCGTCTATTGTGTTTCCTTACTTCGTTTTACTTAATAATTTTAATATTCGGTTAAACGTTTATTTTATTGTTATCATGACACAAACTGAAACATTTTTGGTCAAAGGAAAATAATCTCCTGTTAAATTGTTTTCGGAATATTTTTTAATGGCTTCTTGCTAGTCACCAGGCGCAACTTTTGCCCTGTCTTTATCTACCATAACGTAAAGCAAATGGTGAAAATAAATTAAAGAATATTTGACATGTATCCATCTCAGCTTACCTGATCTTACGATAAGATATAAAAAGTACCTATCTGCTAAGTCTAATAATTATGCGTTGCCAAGCCTTCCACGACTGACCACTTTCTGAGATATTGTTACATAGTGTTGGTCAGGACTTGAGGCTTTAGAATATATATCAGTTCCGTCAATTATATCAAAACTTGAGTTCTTTTACACCTGTTAGGAACTTGAGTCTTTCAATATTTTGCAGCACGACACTTACGCTTTTATACAAGTCGTAGTTTCTATAAGTTACTTTTAGTGTTATTTTTTAGTTGTGACTCTTGTTTAGGTTGACAAGCGAATCTTCTTATAGCTTTTGAATCATGCTCTAGAAATAAGTCTTGCAACTAAAACCGCGTTTAAACTGAGTCGATATCTACAGACTAGAGCGATTTAAGTTCTTGACATTCAAAAGACTCAAGTTCTTCTCAACTGATTGTAGAAAATACTAATATAATTAAAAATTTCTCACCTTTGGCCTGGGCTTTTGCAGTCGCTGCTCGCATTGTTGCTTGAGTCATCATCATCTTCTCTAGATGTAGCAGCAGAGAGGACTCTTGATGAGCCTGCGTTGATCTCGCTTCCATCATTGTCTTCTCCTTCTGATGTTCGGGAATTGCCTTCTTCTGCCTGAGAACAATGAGTAGAGACTTTGTTAGAGGGTGAAGGAGTTTCTCAATTCGAAATAAGATAGTCAAGTTTTATCATTAAACACTGTTGGCTACTATGCTCGTGTTATCAAAACGAATGGTTCAATTTTCAACATTAGTGACAAATGATAAGACTTTCTAGGGTGACCTTTTGGTGACCTTAAAGGTAGTTTTGGCGATTTTGTGTATTTTTTATTATTTGGTGAAACATTTCATATCGTGCATCTAAACTTTGACGGTCATGCATATCAGGCATAAGTGCGATTTACATGCTTTTTACTGCTTATTTCTTAATTTATAAATATTGCTAGTTTATTTTTTTATTATTTTAAAAATATACGACATATATTATATGTATAACGATATATTTTCCGTCTTATACTCGTATGTAAATCCTTATTATAAATTAATTTAACTTACGTACATATTAGTCTAAATATTTAAATATATAATCAAGAAAAAATATTTTATCTTCCTAAGAAGTGAAAAGTTTTTAATTTTAATGCACTTTTCTATATACCTATACATAGGGTCTCCCAAAAAGATAGTATGTGTGGCGGACCAAAATTAAAACGAAAAGATCTTAAAATATATTCTGCAACATCCCATTTAAGTATAGATATAAATGAGGTATTATTCAAAATTCAAGCTCAAACATTTATTCAGTAAGTAGGCCACAAGGGCACTTTTACACGTCAGATAACTGACTTACAAAAGCTTGATCACTTATTAATTTGAAACCTCTAGATAATTTTAACCGCATTAAGAACTCCAAAATCTTTGCAATTAAATTGTGTTTGAAGCGGAATAAATCTTAAAGCACTTTGACGAAGAAAACAAGTGGCCCGAGAGGAAACGTGGATATTAATTACTAAAGCATTTCCTTAACTTAAATTTCCTTTCAAAAATGTATATTTCTTAGGAATTTTATTGAGATTGAGTGTAAAAAACACGAAACTGTTCTTTCAATATTTGTTTATTCACTTTGTTGGTCGTATTCAACCATTTTAACTAAATGATACACCAGTAAATACTGAGTAAAATATTAATATAAGTAAATAATTAACCTGCTGAATTGAATAAAATATTTTTATTTGTGATTTAGGGTTTGGTTTTTTAGTAAAAGTTATTCAATATGACCTAGTTAGACCATGCGGAGAAATACTATAGGCATTAAAAATATATTGTATAGTAAGATTTTTTTAAGATGTCCGAATTGTATGAAGAAATCTCTAGTAAGATTGGGAGATCTTAAAAAATTACTACCATAAGTATAAGGTAGTAAAAACCTACCTGTGACTCTAGCGAAAAAGGCCATAATTATAAGTAAAAATAAAGTAGTCTTATAGGACTTATGTCCTGTTTCACTGAGCCACTTTCACTCCCCCCCCCCCCCATTTATACCCCTTTTCACCAGGGCCACAGTCAATCTGACAGATCGTTGTTCTAAGAATCAACTCACCTGAATTCTTATAAGTGGAATAGTTTCTTCATTGTGTCTGTTGTACATATTTTCGATTTTGTATAAACCTCTCATTTATGTAACTTGACTTATATTTGGAACTTGGCATTAATTAAGCATCGGGATACATTGAGAGTAAATTATACCCTTGATGTCCAAAACCAATACCCTATATTTAACCTTATATAATAAGTGAAATATTAATCACCGTTCATATTGAGGTGATTAGGTAGGCCACACTGAACAACTTTTTCTCCGAAATCGCGAAAAAATTCTTGGCTTCATACATTTTGGCCGATCAAATGTTGTCGTTTTCTATGGGAAAGCCAAATATTTTTGCGATTTTGGAGTTGGTCCCATAATAAAAAGGTGTTCAGTATGGCCTACCCAATCACCTCGCTGAATGAACAGTGATTAATATTTCACCCTGTAATAAGTAATGATATGTTCATAAATAGTTAAATACTATATAAAAATTATGTTAGAAAAAAAACGATTTTTTTGTTTAGAATAATACTCGTAGGTAAATTATAATGGTGTGATATATAGTTAATATAAAGAAAAGAAAGAAACATGCTTACCTTACAGATATGTTACACCTGCACCTTACACTACTTCCCAAAAAGATTAATCAAATATAATATAAACTCGGTACCTATACAATATATCGAATAAGTAAAAAAAATGACGTGTAGGTAGATGCCAGTTATTTTACCAATATTTGTTTCGTTTGTGAACCATAGTTACATTAGTTACATCAGATAACGAACATGTGAGCAATGAAAAAAAAATAGGCAACAGGTAGCCTACTGATTATACTGTGACATATAATAACACCCTAGTTGATATACTGAACTGTTTTACATACTATTAACAATCAGACTACTACTAACCCTACTTAATTACCTATCATCGAAATTATTATATTGCTAAAACATCGGGAAAAAATATTTTTTACTTCAGATATTCAACATTAAAGAAAGCCTTTCCAATCTTTAAATAGTTTTTTTGTTGCCAACTGGAACCTTACCGATATATTTATAGGAAAAAGTCAAAAGACACGCGTAAAATGGGCGAAACCTGGATTCAGGGAAAAGCGAAAAAAAAAACTGTCGCAAAAAACGTCAGGTTTCTTGTTTATATACTCGTTCAAAACACATCTATGGTGACGTCACCAGCGGCCGTTCGTTTCCGAGTTTCGAAGATCAGCGAATTTAATGGTGCAACCACATATGCATGCAAGTAACGAGGCGAATAACGCGACTGTCTACACATGCATGTTGGCAATCACGCTCGTGCTCGCATCGGGGAGTTTGTACGGGGAGAAGATTATGTGAATGGACATTCGTGACGACCCTCGTACGCGAATGATTCGTCGAACTATTCGACGAGCTCCGACGCTTATTATCTTTTAAAGACTGGTTTTGAAAGACATTTCTATTCGCTATATGCAAAGTGCATGTTGGGGGTAACGAGAACGATCGCAGTGCACAATGTGACAAGAAATTAAACTGAAAAATAGTCCTGTCAGCTGTCAAAATAGCCAATCAGCCAGTGACATTTCATATAAGCAAGGAATATAACCTATTTAGAAAAAAGAAAAAAAAAAGATTGGTCACATGCCCAAGAGATGGTGCCACAATCATGCACACAGCGAATAAGAGAAGGCCGGCCTAGGTCTCAATAATAGTCATTCGCAGGGATTTAGACGAAGACGAAAAACAGCCTGAAACGTAAATTTTCACTTTCCATCTAGTAGTATGTAGTACCACAAGCTTAGAGCATTTAACTAACCGGAGCGGCCATTGACAGGCTTTCCCCTCTGCCGAAAATATATGACCAGTGGTCATACTCATCGTATGGACTGACGTTTATCTGACGTGGCTATTTTGACGTTTCACATACATTTGACGTTCCCCTCCCCCGCAAAAATCGGCAGACTTTTTGTGTATAGAATATGACAGACATAGCCGGTCCGGTTGGTTGAATAGTCTAAGACCACAAGTACCTACAGCCTTGGCCAGAAGTGTTGAGCACCAATGCGATTTTCATACAAAACTGGAAAGTTTAATCCATCGTTTCCATCTTTGTTTAAGTTATTTTGTCAATTAATTTAAACTAATAGGCATGTTTTGTTGAAGTTAGTAGTAACTGCATAGAATATTTGCAATATGTCGCACCGACTTAAATTTACATTTTTGGTAACTTCTGTTTTCATATTTTTTAAGTACCTTGAAAGTGTTATTAAGTGAAGTTTTCTATATTTATAAATAAAATATAACATTTACCGTTAGGATAGGGAAATAATGCTTAACATCAAAATTGTAAACAAAAACACCTATGCTCAACACTTCTGGCCAAGGCTGTAGTTGTAATTTCTGAATGAGAAATGGAAGTGTAAATCAAGGAGTAACGTAACATGATGATTTATGCTAATAGCTGTACAGAGTCGCAATTAGAGATCATTTGGTAACGAACGTACAATCAAATGTACATATTTAATGTTGTACGTTATAACTGACATACGTCATATTACTACAGCGTAAATAAAAAAAATATTTACGAAAGTACGGTGGCGGAAATTGATTCTTTAGCAGTTCGCGGTTCAAGAAAATGTGGTTGTCATACTTATAAATATAATGAGCTTCCAATTACACCACATCGGACCGGCAATCCGAAAGTCTCAGGTTCGGATTCTGTCAGGCCTCAATGTTCTCCATGGTTGTTTTTTTCATTATAATATGTTTCCAAATTGTCGTTTTTTCCACTTCATAAAAAAAACATAATATTTAATTAAATTACTACACAAATTAAAACTACTTAAAAATATACTAATATTAAAACTAGATCAAAAACGAAATAATAATAAATATAAAATATACCTACCTAAATAAAAACCCTACCTAAAACTAAACTTAATTTCATTGCATGTTTAAAAAAAACTTTTACGTCACTCTGGGCGGTAAGTGAGATTTGCCGCCCACGGGCGCAGCAGCAAATCTCACTTCACACCCAGGAGAAGACGTAAAATTGTGTACGTACCATGGGCGGTAATAAAGAAGGCCTCAGATCGCTTGTTTATGGCCCTTACCTTCGGTTCGGGCCACAAATGCCCGCGACCTGAGCCGTTCTTTATTTTACCGCCCTAGGTACGTAATGTACTATTATTCTAATTTTAACACTGCTTATTTAAAATTGATTGAATGATAACGAGCTGATATCACAAATTTCGCTTACCAACACCACTCGATCTTTCTACTTATAAATATTTAAGTAGAAACACATCAGCCCCGCCATAAGCCAGAACGTGGATTATCACAAGCTCGCCTCGCTGTCAATCTTCATTCTGACTTGTCGATAGAGCAGAATAAGTGGATGTCAGCGTTATACATCCCCCCTATACTTCACATAAAGAGGGTTAAGGGGGAATTTTGCCCTTTTAAAAAATTTATTAGGAACAAAAATTCGACAGTAAAAATGTGTTAAAATAGGTTTTGTAACTTTTGCGACAACGCAATGAAGGTATATACATTTTTACGTCACACCTTGTAATGTAAAAAAAATTCGCAGCACCCTTTTCACTGTTCGCTACATTTGTAACAATTATTGCTTACTTTTTAGTCGAGGACTCTTGTGTGAAGGGTTTCGAATCTCACAGGGGTCGCGAAGGCTACTCGCTCTCAAGTTCACATTTAATAAATATTTACATACATATATACAATCACGCCTATCTCCCAAAAAGGGTAGGCAGAGATCACGGATTTCCATTTGCTACGATCAGTAGCAAAACGGCTCCCCGTGAGCCGCTTCTCACCCCCGAGAAAAACGAGACGTGATGGTTGGCGAACCGCATCGCCGCCATACGGATGATTATTTAAATGAATCACCATAGCGTTCCCACATTAACCTCTTAAAAACTGCAAAAATGGCACAGATGGAGCCCAACAATGCTTACTTTGCACGGATTTTACAGCTGCTTAAGTATTCGCCATCATAAACATATTTTATGCCTCTCATCAAAGTCAGCATGGCTAGATTATATTAATTTGCTGTCTTTGTAACACTAATACGTAATATACATGAACGAAACAGTAACAGTAAATAGGGATTTTGGAAATGGCGGACGCAATGTCACGTCCGAATAAGGAAACCTCGGAGGAAGATACCTATTAAGTTGAAAGTAGGAAGAAATGAGAATTTCGTACGTATTTGTTGAAATTTGCTGCCCTTGGAAATGAGTTATATTCATAAATAGGTTTTGGGTTGGGACAAGGGATCATTAATATTGCAAAAATAAATACTCGTAATTTGAAATAATTGACGAAGTTCAATTAATTTGACGAAGCCTGTGTTGCGGTTTGACGAAGCCTGTGTTGCGGTTTGACGAAGCCTGTGTTGCGATTTGACGAAGCCTGTGTTGCGGATTTCATCATTGGTTTGTATGAGACGAAGCCTGTTGCGGATTTGTATTTGTAGCCACCTGGCAGGCTAGCATACGAGTATCTTACGTTGTCGCCTGTCACTTCATACTTGTCTTGTGTGTTGTGTACTTGTTGTGTTGTTGTCTTGTTGTTGTTGTTGTTGTTGTATTATAAATTGTTCAATGCGTCTGTTATTTTAAATAATTGAATAACAAAAATCTAATAATGGGTCTGATTCAGGCGTTTAGGCGACAGCTTCTGAGCATGTTTTAAAATTAGAATTCGGCCCCTGTTTAGGACTTATGCGTTAGCTATATTGCGTTGTTAATGCATTGGATTGGAATTGGATCGTGTCTTAAGGTGTTTTAAAGTAAGAATACGGCCTTCTGTTCGTTGGTTTGATACTATTCGTAAAAGTCGTGGATTGAAATCGAATTTGATCTAAAAAGGAATGGGGATGAGATCACGTTTCAGTTTAGGACAATCTAGTTAATCTGTAGCTGAGCGGAAGTCGATCCGGTTAGACAGTAATGGGTTTTCTTTTCAGTATTAGTTAACAAATATACATGATAGAATTATGTAAACCGTTAGGAGTATAGCGGTAGTGCTGCAATTCTATAATTTTTTTGGCACTATTCTTGTCTTTTACTCCACTAGAGTTAAAGGGTTATGAGTGGATTTCTTAGTAGATGTACAGTCGCCATCAAATATATCGGAGCGGCCAAGGTACTCAAAAATATCTGAACATGCACTTAATCGCCTTGACAATAGAGACGTTGTTCAGATATTTGTGACCATCTTGGCCGCTCCGATGTATCTGATGGCGATTGTACCTACCTATTTGAAGTGTTTTCAAATGTAGCCAATATACATACGTTTACTGAGTCGTTACCAAAGAATGATCTGACCAAAACAACGAGTTTTTTGGAAATCCAACGTGCGTAAAGTGGGAGTACACTTTAGAAACTTTATAATCGATTCCAGAGATGAACAGAAAATCGCACTTAAATAAATAAGTACACAAAAACCTATTGACTCAACCCAACAACTCAATAGTTCCTTAGGTAGCCGTGATTTAGATCAAATACAGTTGATTCCCGTTGGATATTATTTCTTTACGCAGAACAAGCTCCTTGCATGACGGAGTAAATCGTGACCAGATGAAAGGGCACCGCGCCCACTTCCATTCGATTGATTGAATAGGTGTAGACACTCCAGCTTATTCCGTTCAGAATCCGCAGAGAATCCGTCACATAAATGTAAACAGTCCTTCCGCAAACAAAGGGCTGTGACCCCGAATTCAAAATTAGGATCTCTCCCAACGTCCCGTACGTTGAGTTAGTAGTGGTGCTGGAAAGAGCACTGTCCATGATAAAGAGCGGGCTTGGAGGTCAAAATTATAACAAAAAAAATATTTGGAAAATTATATATCCGGTCAGCTGGAAGAGGTCCTTTAAAGTGATAAGTTCGCCTGTACAAATTGTATGTTTTGTAATAATTGACTCGTGTAAAATATTTTTCTAACTAAACTTTAATCATAGCTAGGTACCTTTATCTGCACCGATCAATTTGGATTAATTCAGAAGTGGATTGAATAGCCTCATTACGCTTTTTGATCCAAATCTACCTTTAACAATAATTTATTTTTATTTTCGTGTAGGCAGGTATACCTACCTAATCCTTCACAGATATACCTATTTCGAATAAAATGCGTTGATGAGAAAAAAGATCAAAGTCAAACTGCCAATTAAGTATTAGCTATTTTAGTCTATTCTACTAATTATCTTGATTCCCGTAGATTTATTAATCGTAATGAGTGCTAGACAGAAACACCTCATATATCGGAGCGTAATTCGCTTGATTGGCTCGACTGTCTCCAGTTCTCGAAAAGTATTTCCGATAACGGAAATAAACTGATCATAATATGAATTATTGTTTATCGCTTCATTGGACCCTAGCTCATTATTAGTGCTGCTCATTGCGCTCATTATGATTTCCACGAAGAGATATTTCCAGTCGTTACTTACTCCACGGCTTCAACTGTCGGATGGTAATCTGCGTTGATCCGTTTGAAGAGGCGGCTGCAGCGGGTTTTATTATGTATATACTGTTGATGGGACAGGGCTTTTGAAGTACTGTTTTAAAAAAATATATAATTGTGGACGAAAGTAATGGGTAGAAAGATTTTAGAATGATGACCGCGGACTCGGTAAAAAAACGCCCTCAAAAATAATATAGATCTCATAGATCGCATGACATAATACTAGTATGATTATAGAAATATAGAGTGCCTTGTATAAGTGGCCAGTCTAGCAACACACCTCTTTCATCTAACAATCATGATTACGAAATATGTCAGGTATAAAACAAAAGTTGAACAAGCTCTCTAGTGTCCGAGAACGGATTTCGAATCTTCGTCTTTAGATTTTGAGGTTCACGCCATAACTTGTAGCCTATGGATATATAACCTACACAACTAACCCGTATATTTTACATTAGACATTTTTAAAGGCCTTTTAATCACGCTTTAAAGGAAAACGGTAGTAGTAACAGTAAATCAAAATGTCATCATCTCACGCTTTCCCGCTCGGCTACCAAGGCCTCAACAAAATACATAATTTAATAACATTTATAGCGGGCAGCGCCAAACACAATTAACAAAATAATCAATGATAACTATGGTGGCGTAGCTGTTATCCTATAGAGAACTGTCTATAGGATACTACTACTGTCTATAGTCTATAGGAGAACTCTGCCGTAGCCGGTCCCAAGCCCGGATGAGAAAAGAGGAGGGTTGGTTAGAGGGTGACAATTCTACCATAAAACGTCAACGCCGAGTACTGGGCGGCGGTAAATAACCCGGCCACCCGGATCCACAGACCCGGAGCGGTACCAGTCGCCGTGAAGGACTAAATCCCTTCGAAATACTGATGTGAAAGGATGTAGGAAACCACCACAATTATCTCCCAAGATAGTCATGCACAGTGGAACATTTCATAGGAGGATGTCGGACGATCCGGCTGACGCCCGGCGCCATCTGATACCCGGGTCGGATGGTGTGGAATCTGCTACCGAAGCTTCCAAGCAGGCGAGTGACCAGGCCTCTGCAGGAAGGAATGCTACTGGTGATTCTACAAAAACTACTGGCAACAAGATCTCAAACTCTTCATACAAGCAAATTCTATGATGATGGCCGTAAAGTAGTAATTTTAATTGATATAGCAGGAGCTGTCAGATTACTGTACTCAATTAAAAATACTATGTTACGTAAGTAGCTAAGGTTACGTTAGTGGTATTTATTTACTAATTAGCTAAGCACTTGTTATCGTGCCAAGAGTCCCTCGTTGATATTTATCGTATATGGAATGGGCAATATGGGCATCCTGTTACTTTATGAACTTCCTTGGCACGCAACTCATGCCAGAATTCATTCAACAAGTTGCTGAAATAGTGCTTTATTATATAGCTTTTAGCAGTATAAAATAAACTTTTATCTACACCCATATCATAAACCCTCCATGATGCGTTCAAAAACCGCACGTTGTGAACACCATACAAATAGACTGTTTTGGTATAAGTTAGAACAAATGTCTTATCTGTAACGATGTTATTATTATCAAATAATAATCAAATATTCGATTTCAATATAAAAATCCGGCCTGCTCCCCGACAGCCGGCACGCGCCCATCACAACCGCCGGCACGCGCCCCCCCGACCGACACAATCGAGTTGGCCATGGCGATGGCGGTGCAATCCGTGCAATGGCAGTCATTCATTCATCATTTAGGGTTTATAATATGTGTAATTATGTACGTAATTAGGCCTTAAAACACTCGTGTGATCTTATTATGAAGCACTCGTGTTTTAAGGACCCCTATTACGTAACAGTTACATAAAACTATTAGTCCGCAATCCGCAACAACGGCTGCGTAAGAGTCGATAATTACGCCCTCATACATGGATAGTTCTAATAGTCTAGGGATGAATTTTGGGATAAATGCATTAATTAAGTTAGTTTCTCATTACAATATTGGGTCTGGGTAAGTTTAGATAAAGTATAATTTGATATTTGATGATATAGGAGGGGGAGGGGGAGGGGAGGGGGAGGGGGGGGTGGAGCTATGGAGTGGGTATTGAAATTAAAGTTTTAAACCAGTTAGTATCGTAAACTTTTGGTACATTGGATTTAAGGGTTAGTAGCTGCGTAGGTAAGTACTGAACATAACCATTCATTGAGGATCAGTTTATACTTTTGTTTAAATAAAGATCTGTGCCAAAAAGACCGTAGGTATAGTCGCCATCAAATATATCGGAGCGGCCAGGGTACTCAAAAGTATTCTGACATGTACTTTATCCCCTTGACCTTGACAATAAATAAATAAATCCTATGGGACAATCTTACACAAATCAACCAAGCCCCACAGTAAGCTCAATAAGGCTTGTGTTGTGGATACTAGGCGACAATATATATAATAAATAGATATAGATAAATACTTAAATACATAGAAAACATCCATAACTCAGGAACAAATATCCGTGATAAACACACAAATATATGCCCTGACCAGGATTCGAACCCGGGACCTCATGCTTCATAGGCAGGGTCACTACCGAATAGGCCAGGAGGCCGTTACTAATAGAGGCGATGTTCAGATATTTATTACCACCCTGGCCGCTCCGATATATCTGATGGCGACTGTACACAGGCCTACCATATCGTCGTAATTGTGCCCTCACTATACGCTCTATAACTATTTAGACAGTGAGCAATTTAATACTGTAAACTTCGTTCTCAAATAACAGATAATAACTCACTTGGAATACAGGGTGCAAATTGCCGAGATCCGATAGAGATACCATAGAATCATAGACAAAGCTCAGAAATTGGGTCGTGTCGGCACTTATCACTTCAGGCAGTGTTTTGGACACTGACGAGCTCAGGTTATACCGTCGTAAATTGAGAGGCGGCATTCGACTTGGTTACACTGAAATAATACTGAAGAAATAAGCCGTGAATACCAGTGATAAACCATTACTGCTTTAAACACATTACAGGTGATCACCCTGACTAAGTAATAAAAATAAAATTACTTTAAGTAAGCATATCAAAAAAAGTTATTAGGTACCAACAAAAGGGCACTTTCCAGTAGATAAGGTTAATTGTTTCGTTGCATACATAAAATCAAAATTTTAAAAATATACGGGAAAATCCAGGTGTAACATGTGTTTGCGCTTTAAATAATTGACTGAGGAGCCGGGCGTAGCGAGGCGACGAACGTCTCCGTTTTCACTGGTACGACGATTTGGCAGATTAATGTGTGTGTATTGGTTGGTTGGTTGGTTGGTTGGTTGGTTGGTTGGTCAGTGTCGGTCTAGAGGTCGCATTTTTCATCCGATTTCGATGAAACTTGGCATGTACGTTCCTTGATTTATTTGCCAAAAATTGTCGAGCCATTTTTTTAATTGGGGGAAAAATGAGGGGGGAAAGGGGGAAAGTTTGCTGTCGCGCTATTTATGTTCTCCAAAGTCTACGGTTCAAAGAACCACTAGTTTTACAATGGTTAACACTTTTATAAAAGAGATGTATTCATCATATAATATTGTGACGTCACAATATTAGTCTCCCGTATAAACTTCATAACAAATCGTTTTGACGTTTCCTAAAGAGTAGCTGAATTGACTTCATAGGAAAGTGGTAGGATAAGTAGCCTATTAGGCAATCAAGTATGTTGTGTGAATTATTTTTAACTCGCTTATTCATAAACGTATTTCAAACATCATTTAGTTAAATCATGTTTGACTGTTTCTAATAAACACAACTATTAAAGTGACAGATCATCATCATCATCATGATCTCAGCCATAAGACGTCCACTGCTGAACATAGGCCTCCCCTTTGGACCTCCATAAGTGATGGAACTTATCATTAAAGGGGGGGTTTGCCATACGCGCCACGCTTCGCAGGCGGGTTAGCGCGCGCAGTGACAGATAAGGACGAACGATTATTTAGTTAAATGAGGTTTTAAATACGTTTATAAATAAGCGGGTAAATGTGTAGGTTTTTTTCCATACAATAAAACCAATTCAAAAGCACTCGGCTCAATAGGCATTTTTTGCAAATTACTCCAGATAAAATAAAATAAAAAATCAAGCTACAAGTTATAATCATATGAAGACCTCTAAAATTAACAATAATTTTAGACTAATATAAACTAAGATTAAAGTCTGAGAGCCCGCGGGAGAGCAATACCCGCTGTCTTATAAACAAAACTGAACTAATAGATCAACTCACAAACAACTAGGAGCAATCAAACTTCTAACCAATTAAACAAACTTCTTCTAGGAGAGAAACGTTAACAGAGTAACAGGTACATATAATCGGCGTCAGGCCACAATAAGTAATAGTACAAGTACAGAAGATTCTCATTCCTGAATTTGACATTTAGCTACAGAGACTAAAACGTACGCTGTCATGCCCTTTAAAAAAAAAGTTTTCAACGTGGTTTATAGGTAGGTATATCCGTGCAGAGTATGAATGACTTTGTGACATCTCATACGCATGTCATAAACACTGACTGAAATTGTATTATTCTCGAACGCACCAATAGGGAGATGAGCGATGTGCCAACCCTTCCTTGACTTTCCCTCACTTGCGGTGTGAAAACGGGTACAATGGAGAGAGACATAGTGAAACCTCCCTGGTCAGGAGGTTGATCCACCGGTTCGTCTACATGTACACTCGCCATCAGATATATCGGAGCGGCCAAGGTGATCACAAATGTCTGAACAACGCCTCTATTATTGTCAAGGCGATAAAGGCATGCTCAGATATTTTTGAGTACCCTGGCCGCTCTGATATATTTACTGGCGACTGTACGTAGTTGATGCGACTAGGGACATATTTTTAAAACCATATTTCTAATATCTTTCTAACAAAGTTCTAATACTTTAAAATGCGACGTCGTAACTTGCAGTTTCATAAAACGCGACCAGGGTGTTGATCCAATTTTGACATTTTTCTTAACGAAAAGATTCTGCATTCTGCGTAATAACAAGTAGCAGACCAAACACCACACCGATCATTGCTCAGCGTCACCAATAGTTTTTGGGTACTCTCATTTACTGGGTGTAGTAATTTATTAATTGTAGAACCATGTTTATAGATTAAGGTGTTAACATGTTTTAAGTGCATGCAAGGTTACCATGTCCGAGCATTATACCTCATACTCGTAGCGACATTGTAGATAACACTAGTTAAAATACATTGAAGATGTTACTCTGGTGTATTTGTTTACTTCTGTGTATTTAACATGTGAATACATGAACAAACAACATGCAAGTACATCTAACATGTTAGAATCACACGTACAAGTAATTGGAAACAAACGTGCTACAACATGTTTTGATACAAGGTTCAAGCTGAACGTTATGCATTGAAATAGATGTCATATACTTCAGAAAAAGTGACCTATTTCATAGTTCATAATTTAGGACTTAAAAAACTGCAAATGAAATATTCAACAAAAATAATTTAATTTGCTCCCAAAAATTATCACTCAAGCGGTTTGTCACAGCTATTGTTCAGACTTCAGACTTCAAAAGATGGCTTTTAATTTATTTTGTCTGTGCTTATTGGTTGCGGTGTTACAATAGTTATTTCTTATACAAGGGGGCAAAATAAATATGTTATTATAACTATGCCAGTATCGCTTTCAGGTGGCGGCCTCAGGACAGTAAGCGAGCCAGCGGACGCCCTGTACACACGTGGCGGAGGAGCATTGAGAGCGAGCTACGAGCCGTAGGAATGAACTGGAGAGAGGCCAAGACCGTTGCTCAGGACAGAAAGACGTGGAAGGATCTTGTGCGGGCCCTATGCACCTCCGGGGTGCCCTAGGATAACAACAACAACATAAAATTAGAAAATTTAATGAATTTAAATCACCCGTCTAATACAAGCTAAGTATAAGTAGGTAAGCTTTGAAATATCTGTGGGATTGTGAAATAGTTACAAATGTTACAATACAATTATCTAATTAAAATTTTAGTAACTTAATAGTTAATATTCCCTTTGAATTAAAGCACACGGATCAACGTTACAATTTCTCTATCGCTAACAAAAAAAATCTGCAAAAAAAATTGCAGTTAGAAAAACAAACTAAACTGTTATGTAAGAAAATTATTCTAATTCTCACACATTACGGAAGGAAATAAAAATTTGAATAAATAACAGATTTGCTTGCGCCTTCGTATGGTGCAAAATCAATTTATACATTCCTATTTCCGTACCTCACGTTACCCGTGTCAAGGGAGTATCTCGGTCCGAAAAACCCTTCTGTCTGTATTTTGCCACTCACGAGGCCACGATTCCCAACAGTTTGACTATTTTGAGATAACACGGCAAAGTCTAGAGCAGAAATAAATAAGTGGATCATCATCATCATCATCTATTTAAGAGCTTTGCTCTAGTCGGTGGAGTAACCGCCATTTATCTCGCCTCTCCACAATTGTTTTCAGCTCCCGATAAGACACTACATTAGTCTTTTCCTTAGCCTAAGAAATAAAATAAAATAAATTAGAAATAAGTGGATGAGGTGCTTAAAATTAGAAGAAAAGAGCTTAGGTCGTACGAGTATCTTAACTTTAAAACGGGTTAAGACACGATCCAACTCCAATAAAACTACAATACTCGTACATTTACTAAGCAATACAGCTCTGCTAACGCCTAAACGGCTGAATCAGAAATATCAGATATTGCTTGAAAATTCTTCTTGTGTTGGGGATAGATGGTGTTGTTAATGTATTGTTTATGTATCATCGTATCAAGATCATTAGTATCATTACTAAACTACTTGCATCAGATAACCTGTGATGTTAATACATAGCAGCATTTGTCCTATCGATTGGTTTCGTTACACCCACTTAGGCATCAATTATGTACCTATCGAAGTTGCATTCGATTTTTGCGTCGAAGTTGCGTTATCTGTAATCACAGCGAAAAACACAAATTCCCACACAAAAAAATCAGCGATAGGAGGTTATGGGGAAAACAATTTAGTTTTTATTTACCTAGTCGCCGTAGTCGGACAATAAAGCGAAATTAGGAAAGTAATAAAACAAAGTTGCCTGATCACGGCCCAGCGCTAGTGATGTACCAAAGAAATTTCGTTATTAAGAGGCTGACAATAGCCGATAACCTCCAAATAGATCTTACTTTAACAGTTTTTAGCAAAATTTCGATATTCAATTAAATCATTCCGAAGTTAAATCCCAAAATCAACTTTTAACAGTTTTATGTCCTTGGTTTTTTGAACGTCTGTTTTTAAAACAACAATTTCAATATATGAAATTATAAGTAAATATTAAATAAATAATACTAATAAATACATTTTTAATTATAGTTTAATTAGTTACTGACCATTCCGTTTAGCACAATAATAAGATTATGGAAATATGGGAACTGTTTTTTTCTTTCAGGGTCGCAAAATAATTATTTTAAATATTAAAAAAGTGGTCAGAGCCCAGCCAAAACGGTCAGATCCACTTCGAGTCTCTGAGCCAGAGCAAAGTACTTAAGTAAGTAAAAAAGTGGTAGGGATAACTTCTTAATAACCCAAATATCTCAGTACAAAAATATTTCCGGAAAAGGCACATCACTACGGGCCACGGCGATGATTGCCCTATATTACGGATAGCTGCCCGTGCTGATACTTATCAATAGTATTGATTTTGATAAGTGGCAGTCTTATAACTACTAGGATGTTTGCGAATAATGAAGTATTAGCACATGCCAAGGTTCCTACGTGTTGGTATTTAAATGAAATACAAACTATTCATATTAAAATATACTTCAAGGGCGACAAATATTTTACGTAAAGGTTCGCTAAAAATGTTTTACTTTATTTTAAATCGGATGAATACGGGGTTAATAGATTATCCAACTTATGTGGTCGAAGCCGAGGGCGGAGGGCGGAGACTAGTACAGTCGCCATCAAATATAACGGAGCGGCCAAGGTAGTCCATAATATCGGAACATGCAATGTATCGCCCTAAAAATAGAGGCTTTGTTCCGATACTTGTGACCTTGGCCGCTCCGGTATATCTGATGGCGACTGTACAATATTAAAGCATCTCAATTCCATTAAAATAGATCCTACAAATGCCATAAAGTTTACAAAGCTATAAATATAATCCAACCATAAGGAGGTCCATGAAATAGTCGTTTTCGGAAGAAGTCGTTAAGTGCGAGCGGCTTCTGAAAACATTACAGTTGGGGACACGTGGAACCTTGGGTATAATGGAGTTTAGAAGACTGGCGCCATATTGCCGTGCACGTCATGTGCACAGAAAATTTGAACGGGAACGGTATTATAAACTTATATAGGTGTTATACGCAAAGGAAACAGTGATCTAGGCCTCCGGTGCACATGGCTGGGATCAAACCAGCGTCTTCGAAACAAATCGAAATATTTATAAATATAATGATTTGTTCTTTACTGGTATTTTCAGTCCAGGGATACGATACAAGCACAGATCTGCTCACCGAATTTGTCTGGCGGGATATGCTCGGCGGACAGATCCATCCATGTATGGCGCGAATTGGACACGGATTTGTCTGCGGACACATCTGAATAGCGCCGAGCATAACCGCCGGACAAATCCGGCGAGCAGATCTGTGCGTGTATCCCTGGCGCCACCCATAATGTAATCATAATCATAATATCTTTTATTGCACCATGGTAAAATACAAGTTGTTACAATTAAAATAGTGTCTCATGGACCCCAGTAGGGTATGGCAATTATTAACTTATTCTAAGCATATTTATATGACAATTTAGTTATAATCATGTATACTAGTAATTGCCGTTAATCGGTATTCATATCACTTGCTCCAGAATATTTCAATATTATGATCGCCTAGATCAAACTAGTCTTAAGTTATTTTATATGTTTGGTTTTGTAGTTCGCAGTGCCTTGGTTTTTACTGTAATGCTGTGTAACGAATAATTTGAATAAATAAATAAATAAAATGACTTAAGGAAAAAATTTAAACTTGCGACCTTTCGGAATACTATTCCGACCGCTTTAACCAACTGAGCTAAGATTTACACACTCCTAAGTTAACGTATTAGTAAGACTGTCTACAAATCAACCTCTAAATTAAGAGGAACCCCACTCGCCATCCAAAATCTAATTATTTAAATTTTTGATTACAATGGTAAACAATGCCAGAAATTCCTGATCTGAATAAAGGTCACAGTTCATTGGGCTATACATACACATCAACTGCTTCTAATGAATGAGGTTTATTTCTATTTTTCCCGTTACGTGAGCTTGGCGCTGTACGATAATGAGCATGGAAATCTCTCTAACTCTTGCTCTAAACAATTATCTCACTTTATGGGACAATCTTATACTAACCGACCTAGTCCCACAGTAAGCATAATAAAGCATTATAAACACAAATAAATACCCTTACGGTAAGGGTCTTACCAGGATCCGAACCCCGATCTCCTGCTTCGTAGGCAGTGTCACAACCGACTGGGCTAGGAGGCCGTCGACTTTTTTGTGGGTGTTCATATGGCATCGGAGCCGGGACATGCAAGTGACACCAAGCCGGTTAAACTAAAATAAACGGCTTGCTGTCATGCCTTTAGTCTTATAAAATTTAATTTTAGCTATTAAGCTGCTTGTATAACCGTTTGAGATAAATCAAAGTAGCCCCAGAACTTCCTAAAGTCACCCCGTTTTATCGTATACCACTTCACGTAGAAACGCACAAAAAGCGATCGTATCTGACATCGAAGATCCAGTTACACCTCAAATTGGTGACCTACTTTTTCTTCAACGAAAGGTGACGACGGAGCGACCAAGTGTCTCATCGGGCGATTGAACTTGGCTCATAAATCATTCAATACGGAGAAGTAGAAGTGCATCAAATTGTTTCAGTTTTTATTGGTTCAGTGTCCTGGTTTCCGAGTAGATTTATATTTAACTAGTGATGGTGACAATCAGGCAAAAAATACGTTATTACACTCAAAATTTATGTAAAACATGTACTTATTTAAGTCATTTTCAAGTGAAAGGTGCAACCTTTCGCTCGATAATAATATTCAATACGATATTATTATAGAAGCACTGGTTTCTTATAATTATTTTAGAGTAACGTAGAAACACCGTAAAGTAGGAATTTTGTTAATTCTTAAAGTACAAGGAAGGTAGAATCTTCAAATAGATTATGGTATAAATCTTAATGTTTTTTTCTATGAAGCAACCTTTCGTATGTGTCGTTTCTTATTTATTGATAGGTACCTAAAGCGCGCGGGTTTTTTATTTATGCGATAAACGCTACGTAGCGCGACGCGTTTGATGCCTTTCATTTTACATGGCTGCTTAGCATTTCTATTCATGCGTTATCGCGCGCGACTCCATACTTCGAGTCGTGCCTGAAGTATAGAGTCCCGAGTTGCACCGCAACGTAAGTCATGCTAGACGTACATAATCTAATTACCAAAAATTGTTCGTGGTGAACGCAGCGGCAATCGCAGCTTGAGATGCAAATATTGCAAGCGCATTCCGTTGATTCTTCTTCGTCGTTCCCTCATGACTGAGGATTGTGACCAACTGTGATGTCCCTCCATGTGACGCGGTCGAGAGCCATACGAGCCGCCCTCTGCATGGAGCCTCACGCTATCCGGATGGTATTACACCATTGCATACGTCTAATTCTGCGATTTTCAGACAAAATAACCGAGCGCTTAAAAATAAGTTTTTTTTTAACAAACGAAGGTGACGGAACTCCTCCGTTTCACCGGACGATTGAACTTGGCTCGTAAATCATTCAATACGGTGAAGTAGCAGCGGTGCATCAAATTGTTTAGGTATTTATGGCTTCAGCGTCCTGGTTTCCGAGTAGTTATATTTGAAGCGCGATTTAATGTCGTACCTTCACATTTTGTTTTTACTTTCGGATGCAATATTTTAATTAAGCTCAAAGAAAGCTGATGTATATAAGTAGGTACCATAATTTAGAAACACTAGAAAGAGTGGTTACGGTTAGATAGATAAAACTATTCATTAGGTATTTATTGAACGCGAGTCTACCTCATATCTTTCTAAGGTGCGCATGAACTTAACTAAAGGATTTTTCAAATTTAACTATACATTTTAACTATACCTGGTTGTATGATTGCAGTTTGTTCTTAATGGGCATTTAATCAAATTCAAATTTCAAATTTCAGGTCTTAAAAAAGGTATACTTAATCATTTAAAATACCTCATATCATAAAAAAAACACACATAAGTATTTAAAAAGTAAAATAGCTTTAAAAATTTAAGCCCCTCAGTTTTAACACCCAGATCCGAGATGATGTCCTCTAAGTCTCTTCTCTACGGAAATGTGCCCATAATAATGGCTTCTTCCCCCTTGCGATGGCCGATAATTGAGCCCAGATAAGAAGTTAAGAAGAAGACATTATAATCAGCCTTTAGTTCCAACATAATCTTATTCAAATAGAGACTAGAAGGCACACTAATAAAATGTTTTGTTACCCTTACCAGCAACTAAACTTCATCTCCTAGTAACTTAAGTTTTGGAACTAAGGCTTATTGCTTACAAAACTGTTTTGTTATTAATACGTAAACTTTGAGTTATAATCAAATAAACTTTATCAACTCCTTACCAAATGTTGGTTATTGATGAAATAGCCGAAGTAGGTACGCTTGTCTCTTTTTTCTTCATTTTTGTATCTCGACCCGACGAACCAAGGGTCTCGTCGAAAAAGGCAAAATTGATAGAGAGGCCTACATATTTGCACCTTTTAAAGGCCTTCGTTGGCCTGTATCCTCCCCGATAGCAAGGTGACCAAATGGGTCGAGGGTATCCACGTACGATGCATTCGAAATAAGCGGCCTTCTCAATTGTCGCGCGATAAGTGACATTCCATTATGTCTCTTGCTGTCGTCACGCACGAAACCGGGTGGCTTTAATGCCACTCTCATACTCTTACGATGGCTACGGAATTTTGCCATAAAATTTTCAGGCTATGCTTTAAAGTCTTAAAACAGTTGAAACTCCGTTCGCCTTACAGACTGAATTATCATAAAATAAATGATACAAATACGTTCATTCGTTCTCCTAACATTTTTCCGACTTCTACCACGGCTCAATTGAACCTGGGGTCCGCTTGACAACCCAATCCCATAAATTGGCGTTTTTACGAGAACGACGATCTGACCTTCCAACCCAGAGGGAAAGCTAGGTTTTATTCACGATGTTTTGCTTCTCCG
This sequence comes from Pammene fasciana, assembly GCA_911728535.1. Lineage (NCBI taxonomy): Eukaryota > Metazoa > Arthropoda > Insecta > Lepidoptera > Tortricidae > Pammene > Pammene fasciana. Next base: position 12,099,431 of record OU452292.1, read on the forward strand.
AGAAGCGCCTGGTAACTATCAAATTATATTTCGTACTTACATAAATTCCGAAAAACTCAGTGTATGAGCCGGAGTTTGAACCCGAGACCTCCGGATTCTTACTGCCAGGCTATCAGCGCTTATTACTCGTATTTATGTATAATAACGTCTTTGTTCATTATTTATGATAAATATCTTCCAAAACTGTATTGTATCTAAAAACAATATTTCCCAAGGCTAGTTCAAAGTTCAGGATTAGTTTGAGAGATATTACAAGATTAGTTTGATAGTTTGGATACATGCTTCAGGCATCAGTAGGCGCGTCTGATAAGTGGGTTAGGTACTTACGGGCAAACTCGGATAACACGAATTTAGGACCAAATGAAGGCATTAAAATGATGTACAGCTTGCTAGAAATTAATTCTTCGAAAAATTCTAATTTGATTGGCTTATTCAGAATTTTTAATGATACAATTTGAAAAGAACGTGTGAATAGCGGCATGTCTGTGGCCGTATCTGTTTCTCTGTCTGTCTGTTACTATGTTACTAGTCACACTTAAACCGGTTTAAATGAAAATTGGTATGAAGATAGTTTGAGTCCCGGACATAGAATAAATTTTATCCTAGAAATTATTCCTTAAGGGGGTGGAAAGGGGGTGGAAGTTTGTATGGAATTGTTGCTCACTGTAGACGTAAAATAGCATATGCGCGATATGCTATAAAATTTTATTAATGCCTTTTGGCGAATATTAATCTCATTGCAGACGAATTCGTGGGAATAGCCAGTTGTAGATTAAAAAAAGCCAGTTGTAATAAAACATGTTGTAAATGTAGCAGCGCATCACTCTAATCGCTTAGAAGCTGGACTCAACGCTGGACTCAACGCTAGACTCAACGCTGGACTCAACGCTGGACTCAACGCTGGACGCACCGCCTGACTCTTGCCACTGAAGCCATACACTAAGTTAATAGCGAAGTCAAACAACTAGTCTGGACTATACTTTTTAATATCCGGTGAGTAGAATCCACGCCACTCCCGTGGGAAATGTAAGTGATTGGATTGAGAGTGAGGCAAGAATGTTTGAAGAAAATATTAGCTTGGGTGATATAAAGTACATTCACCAGAACTGGCGCCGAATATCTATGAAAATGTTGACAGTTCGGTACAGCCACGTCTGAGAATATCGATACATTTTATGTGATAAAAATATGTAGCCACTACTCTATTACTACGGCCTAAAGTCTTGGATACATGTTGTCACAAAAAATTGATAATATTAAATATTTTCAGATTGTTTTGCCGCTCTTGCCGCAATTTTTAAGAATCAATCATCAATAGTGATGAAAAATAATACATTTTAGGAAGCTTTGAATAAAAAATATTATTTCACAATTAATCAAATGTGTTGACTGATCTTAATTGCAGACACGAGAATAATTAACAAATTAATAAACAGCGTGTATTTTTGATATTACCTCATACACCAAGTTTGGGTAATTAGTATAGACCCTAATAAACATACTTCTATATGTTTTATTAATAATTTACGACTTTTATTTTTCCATATAAAATATTTCAGCACGCAATGTATCGCTACCTACATTAAGTATTACTTTGCCTTAAAATGTTACATTTGATGATGTGTCAAATAAGTGTAGGTATACGCAATACATTGCGTATCGAAGAAATTTCAAAAATCATTTACTCTATGTTAACAAAGAGTTAATTCAATATTTATTACAATATCGATTCATAATTTCAAAACTTGCGTCTGGCTTCCATTTGAGGTAATATCAAATAAACACGCGGTATTTTGACCCAAAAATTACATAATAAAAGGAAACAAACGAAACTTCAAAACGAAGCCGAGCACTGTAATATAAACCTCAGTTGAATACTCTATTTACGCAATAACGACTCCCCATAAGCTGCACCTACAGCAATATGCAGCTTCGCGTTTCGTCTCCAACAATACACTCTTTGCAGACTCGCGACCCCATTTACGGCCCACGTGCGCAAAGTACTTTACGATGAGACGAATGTGCTTCTGAGACATTATTTTCTTTACAAAAGCCTTAACTAAAGGGTAGGTATACTTTATTACTGCGAACGTGTGTTCTTCTTTGTAGTTTTGTTCTCAAACATCAAATACACATAATATATTCTAGGCGAAGAAGTGTTATTTTTGTAGTAGGTATAGGCCTTTATAGCCGCTTATTAGGCGTGCTATTTTATTCATATTTAAAATATTTTGTTTTATAATACAAGGGAGCAAACAAGTTTTTTTTTATTAATATAAATATGAAGCAAAATAGTGAGTGGTTAAGGGGGACCTCGAGTATTGCGAGGGTTTTAAAGTAACGACATGCAAACAACCTTTGCTGTAATACATTTTTACAACACTATCGCAACTTTAATACATTTTCCACGTCTAGGCTTTAATAGTATTCTAAACGTTCAGTACCCGACTTGTTTGCAATCTGAAACTTCTATCCTCGTTATAAAGTCTTTAATATGAGTTAAATTAAATTTATGATAGCAGCTGAACATAATTACTAGACATAAAACTGAATCCTTCAATAAGTTTATGATTCTAATAAAACGCCAACTGCGCACAAAAAATGCAAAAATAAGGAGAGATTATTCGAAAACTTACAGGCAAAATAGATTCAAGTTATTTATCTTTATTTACTACAGATGTAATGAAAAATCTTTTCTGATCGTAAAAAAATAGGATAATTTCGTGTTTTTCATGTTTTTTTCAGTAAGCTTCAGTTTATTGGCTAGTTTTTACTTAAACGCATAAGCGGCTCCCTTGATATTGCTTATGTCCATGGGTGGCGTTGACCGCTTTGCACCAGGCGTCTCGTCTGCTCGTTTGCGTCTGCTAGTTTCATAAAAAAAAATTGAAAATTCGCCGTAAAAAATTTGCAGTTTCAAAACTTTATTTGTAACTTCAAAGTTTTACATTTAATCAATATAGAAATGTTAACAATTAATACGATAATGTTTTAACACATTCCTTGTCTATTCCTGTGAATACCGACAATTGCTACAACTTTGCCGGCGATGCTCAACTTTGCCTTGCTTGAAAAATATGGTTTTCTTCACCAAACCGCTATTTATATTACCGCTGTTTGGTGAAAAAAAAAAACATGTTTTTCAAGTCAGGAAAAATTGAGCATCATAAGTTGTAGCAGTTGAAGGTAATTATTGTGTACTGAAATTATCAATTTTTAAAAGATTTTTTTCGACTCAAGTACCGGTGGTTAAGAATGAATTTATGGAATCTTACTCGTATACAACGATTTTCGCATTTAAGACATGGCCCTTAACAATATTCTGTCACCGACTCAGTCTCTTTGAAATGTTAATGATCGCATCGCATTATACAAGATGACTGGAAATGTACCCACAAAATTGCGTTTCGCAAAAATCAAGCTACTGCTATGCTCTATGACATTAATGAAAAATCAGGTCTCACCATAGACATTTTAGCAATGTATTTTGCTGTGACCACCTTGTATATAATAATTTTGTCGGAAACGGATAGGAGTACCGTTGACAGATTTCCCAATACACTCGTCACTCACGTCAATTTTTTTTTCGTTGTTTCATTTCGTCCAAATGGACTTAAGCACCAAGCCATACTGCCTTGTCACAAGTTAAGTAGTTTTTCCGATGTGGCTTTGCTTTTTAGGGTTCCGTACCTCGAAAGGAAAAAGCGGAACCCTTATAGGATCACTTTGTTGTCCGTCTGTCTGCCAAGGCTATTTTTGTAGGAAGATAGCAACTTCCTAGAACATAGCTGTCAATCTTGTTGTAATCGCGGTACACAGGTAAACCCTGACCAGAAATATATGACCATGCGCCATGTTGCGAAATTTCATTGGAACTACATTTTTCAAATTGAACTGAACTATCACCATGAGATAAAACGCGCCCTCTTGACAATAGTCATACAGGGTGTCCCATAAAGGACACGTCATAGTGACACTGGAGGTAGACCAGGCTAAGAGGTACCAAACCAACTTAACATGACCCCAGTAAAAGTAGCACGGTTTTCGAGCTATTATTAAGGTTTTTCTGGTCAGGCTTTAATATAAATAATATGGATGGTAGAAGGTAAGGATGACAATCTCTCTGTTACAAAAGTGTCCACCAAAAGGCGTGGAATTGGTGGCGCCACTTTAGCTTTAGCTAGTCCGGGTTCATACACGAAAGCAATACTAGCGCTACGATGGCGCTACGTGGAGAGGTTTAGAACTTTTAGTTGTTGTTTACCGCCGCTGGACACTTTTTAGACGGTTCTCATATAAGAGATTGTCATTCTTACATTCTACTATCCATAATAAATAAGTAAAATGGATTGACGGATAAGGGCAAGGAATCACATTCATACTGCGTGATCTGTCAATGTCAATTAGGCACAAGTTTTTCCAAGTTTCGTGTTTCATGTGTTTTGGCTCACATTCCCGCAGGCAGTAAAAGTTGTACAGTCGACGTCAAAGATATGTTTACACTTTTGCACCTTACTCCATTGTAATAAGGTGCAAAAGTGTTTTACGTCGACTGTACATATAATATGTTGACATATAATAAGGGACATGAAGTTTGCAAACCGTCCATAACTACTATTAGAAAAATATGTAAAAAGGTTGATTGCTTGCTTGGTGTCAACACCCGTTAGTGTTATAATGTTGGTAATAAATCAGACACTACCTATTTATTATTAGATTAAGAACTTTTACCTTAAGTATACACAAAAACATTTTACGTCACTCTGGGCGGTAAGTGAGATTTGCCGCCCACGGGCGCAGTGGAAAGTCTCACTTCACACCCAGGAGAAGACTTCAAATTGTGTACGCACCACGGGCGGTAATAAAGAAGGCCTCAGACCGCTTGTTTACGGACCTTACCTTGGTTCGGGCCACAAATACCCGCGATCTGAGTCGTTCTTTATTTTACCGCCCTAGGTGCGAATTGTACTATTATTCTAAATAGGTAACACTGGATTAAAATAAAAGTTGTCTAAATAACATTATTTTATAATACAGCAACACCTAACTAAAATATATATTGCCACTACAATTAGTATGGTTTGTTCTCCTCATTCTGGGAATATTTGCAAGTTTTAAATGCTGAATTTGCTAAAAATAGCGCACTTATATTAATTTAACCTCATTTGGGATTAAATTGTATTTTATCTCTAGCTGGCTACATTTTAACTTGGAATGGAGTGAAATACAAAATTGTTGCAATTTAAGTTTTTCGCGCTGTCATTTAAGGTTTGTTTTCCTAAATTTTCTGTAGTAAAAGTTCGAATCGTAGTCTTGTGGAAAATATGCTGACTGCTTAAAACCTATGCAGTTGTAAAAACGTATGCAGCTATGTTTTAGCTATTATATTTAACTATTAAAGCGTTTTTATAAGTAAATAAAACAACGTGTATCAAAAAAAGTGGTGATCCGTTAAAGAGATAATTGGTATAAAATTGCGAGTTAAAAAAAGGAGAAAAATTTTTTGGACCCAATTTTTTTTAATGGAACTGTCATCTCAGTCTTAGCTGGCCAACTCTCCGTACAAAACCTTTTTTCGAGTAAGTTTTTTGTTAGAATACGAACTATGGCCTTAAATGGTCCACCACTAATTTTGTTACACCTAGTATACTTGTGTATGTATCTATGTCAGCGGCCGATCGTAAAATTAGGCAGATCGTCACATTAAACCAATGTATAGGTAGGTTAGGTTCGTTAGGTTGCCCCAGATGCCCGAAGTCACGATTTGAACGAGTCAAAGATTTTCACGTTTCACGATATGCCTAGAAATTTCACCATATGCCTGATCTTACGATCGGCCGCCAACATCTATATTGCTGAGTGCGTAAGATTGTCTACAAACATTTACATCCATTGTCTTATTTATTTCACGTAGCTTTACAAATAAAAGTCGCTTGTGTTGGTACCGTGCGCGTTCTGATTTGTTCAGTTTCAGATTATGCTTGTCATTTTGGTTGCCGGCTGACTGAATGGTTGTCAACTTTGTCAGTAAAAGGGATAGATGAGAAAAGTTGACTTGATTGATGTTCTTTTTCGTTGTTCTTCATTCACATGTTTTTTCTACACACCTATTGAGTGATTTTTAAACGCCAAAATTACTTGCTATTTTCCGCGACTTTGTGTGAAATTGATTAAAGCTTAGGTTTTGCATACTTATTAAAATCCCTGCTTAGGGTTCACCACGTTAAATAAGAGTAGTCACAAGATAATTAAATCTAAGACTACTTTGCACATGCTTACATAACATGCAATATAAAAAACTAAAACTCTTTATCATGCATTGTCACGATTGTATAACACTATGGATTTTAACATGAATCGAGGTATGTATGCAACATTTTGGGTTTATTTTTCTACGATCTACAGCACTGCAAACTTTATGCAATATTATTGCCATAAAGTGATATAAGTACTAATATTTAGTTTTGAAATAGTAACGTTGGTATAAGTAATAAGATTAGGTAGTTACTTACACACATAAAAAATGCTCAATATAAAATAAAATGCAATCAATAAAATTAAACTGACGTTAGCCCTCACGGAATTTATTTCGGTATAAATACATTTTTATTTTTTACACGTTGGCTATCAAACTTATTGCTAACTAAACACTTAATACGAAGTGTACTGATTATATTTTATCGCTAACTATGCGATTAATATTGTATAGGCTTAATGCCAAGGAAACGATTGTAATATTTCATTAGATCAGAACTCTGCTCATATTTGAATTAAATATGAAAGCTGACGGAAAAGAGGTTACCTAATCATTTTTATAATTTAAGGAATAACCTTTTTAAATGGAACAAAATGTTTCATATCTTTTTTACTTCTCATGCTCGTAAAGTTTCACTTTATGCTGGGTATAGGCGGACTAAAACTCAATTTTATGCACAAGTGCATAAAAAATTGCCATTGTCAAAATAGCCTTAGAAGAAGTCAATTTTTTATGCACTTGTGCATAAAATTGAGTTTTAGTCCGCCTATACCCAGCATAAAGTGAAACTTTACGAGCATGAGAAGTAAAAAAATATAAACACTTATGAAAGAAATTCCTAGTCTTTTTATTTCCTCACAATCGAAGTAAAAAGTAGAGTGTATAACTCGTCCATAAAACCCATTTTACGCTCGTACTTTATATCCATCCTCGCTCGCAAGCTCGCTCGTATGGATAAACGCCTTGCGTAAAATGGTGCGTTTTATGCACTTGTTGTACAATCTACTATTTTTGTAGGAAAGTATCCAATCACAATTGGATTGTAACATGATGATTAAAGGCATATTAGAAATAGGACGTTTTTCTAATGCCAAGAATCACCTTAATTTTACTTCGCTAATAACTACACAATTATAACCTAATAAGGTAATAAACGAATAAAGAAAATTTAAACTTGCGTGAGACATAAGTACTAACACTATGAAATAAAACGGTTACACTCACGGCACTTTAGTCACTACGTGCGACATGTTTTGGAGAGCCAGCCTAAGGTCTTTACTCGCTGACTTATATTCCTCTAAATGAAATAAATGTGACTGAAAGTCCTGTTTTACTTCAGAAAATTAATAATACCAGGAAATGAGTTTATTATATCACTGTGGGTTCTTTTTATAAAGCACACATAAATACATAAAAATGGTAAATGTGCGAAGTTATATTTTTGACCTTGAATTACGACAGTATTCTTGACAAAAAAACAAATTAAGTGTAAGTAGAAATATTTTTTTGAGAATAACATTCTCATTTTTCCTACAAAGCAAAAATACATCTTAAAACACCCTCATAGTCAACTTTTTAGGCACATCATAAACAATAGCCTGCAGCTTGAAGTATTTTATTACTCGCAATAAATCATTGAGTATTTCCACAAAGCCGGTCTCATTCAGCTTAAAGCGCCGCGGTTCGGTATTTCTTTATTCTGTCCTGCATAATAATAGGCACGATTAATTTATCACTTCCAATATAGATCACTCGAATTCATATGAATATTGATTAATACTTTCGTACATATTACACCAACATATAGAAAAATATGGTTGGGATGGCTGCATTTATCATCTACTAGCGGCCCGCCCCGCCTAAGCACGGGTGAAATTATTATACATAATTATAAACCTTCCACTTGAATCACTCTATCTATTAAAAACACCGCATCAAAATCCGTTGCGTAGTTTTAAAGATCTAAGCATACATACAGACAGACAGCAGGAAGCGACTTTGTTTTATAGTCTAGTTCCATTTTTCAAAAAATCCATGTCGAGAAGCAAACGATATTACTTTTGGGCAACCGGGCTTTTTACCTGATTTAGACCCTGCTGTATCCGAATCGCCGGTTGCCTTCAAAGAAAATTTGTCCGGAAGTGAGATATTCAAGATGGCGGCCAAATAATTACCCATTTTTTACTTTTTCTTAAATAACTCGTAAACCGTGACCCCTACCAAAAAATGTTCTTTTACATAAATAATTCACATAAAATTCTCTATAAAAAAGGGTCTATACAATTTTTTGCTGGGATCAAAGTTTAATGAGATATCGAGGGTATAAGATAGACCTTAAAAATATAGACTAATTACCCTTTTCCCGCGACTTCGTCTGCGTGGGATTAACATTCGCTATAATACATTTATGAAACACCTTAGTGAAATCTTATAGCAAATATAAATTTAACGTACATACTTTTTTACGTCTACAGTGAGCAACAATTCCATACAAAGTTTCACCCCCCTTTTCACCCTTTCAAAAGATAATTTCTGAGATAAAAACTATTTCATGTCCTTTTCCATAACTCAAACTATCATCATGCCAAATTTAATCTAAATCGGTTCAGCGGTTTAAGCGTGAAGAGGTAACAGACACACTAACTGTTTAAAGATAAATTATATTTTAAATACTCTGGTTGAGGCTGCTAGGGGTTGTGTGGTATCATTTCCGTATAAAACAGACATGCACAATTCATTTTTGATAGACAAAAAATACAAATCTATATTTAAAAAAAGTTCTGCGAAGAGGGAAAACTCTCAAATCACATCAGAGGGGATTTTGACGTGAACGTCCAAAAATTTTACGGACCTCCAACAGTAAAAAATATTCATCGTAGGGCACTCTATCCATGGTCAAAAATTTAAAACTTTTCTCAATGCGCACAATTTTTTCATACTAATATTATAAATGCGAAAGTGTGTCTGTTACCTCTTCACGCTTAAACCGCTGAACCGATTTAGATGAAATTTGGTATGATGATAGTTTGAGTTATGGAAAAGGACATAAAATAGTTTTTATTCCTGAAATCATCTTTTGAAGGGGTGAAAAGGGGGGTGAAACTTTGTATGCAATTGTTGCTCACTGTAGACGTAAAAAAGTATATACTTTAAATTTATATTTGCTATAAGATTTCACTAAGGTGTTACATAAATTTATTATGGCGAATGTTAATCCCACGCAGACAAAGTCGCGGGAAAAAGCTAATTAGTCTATATGTTTAATGGCTGTCTTATACCCTCGATATCTCATTAAACTTTGATCCCAGCAAAAAACTGTATAGAACCTTTTTAATAGAAAATTTTATGTGAATTACTAAAGTAGAAGAACATTTTTTGGTAGGCGTCACGGTTTACGATTTATTTAAGAAACAGTAAAAAATGGGTATTTTTTTTGGCCGCCATCTTGAATATCTCACTTCCGGTCAAATTTTCTTTGAAGGCAACCGGCAATTCGGATACAGCTAAGTCTAAACCAGGTAAAAAGCCCGGTTGCCCAAAAGTAATATCGTTTGCCTGTCGCATCGAAAAGGAGAGCGATTTTGAAATTTTGTGCCCTGTCTATTATACTATGTAGTGATTTATAATGTTGTGTTCATGCTGATAGTCACCAGAGAGAATGCAGTGTGTTCACGACGGGGGTCATCATTACAGTAAGATCGGAAGATCCTCTGAAGTTGCAGGGGTTTAGGATAGTGGACTGATGTCACCAGGAAATTTCAGTTCCTTCTATAAATTTTGTTCGTCGGTTGCGATTATTGGGATAGGTATAGCCTGAATTTGGATATAACACGATTTTATATCGACAATGTCCGGGTACTAATTGAAACTTGATACCTATATAAACGTCGTGTCGTATCAGGCCATCAAGGAGAAGGCAAGGGATAGATATACATGGAAAATGCTCCACCGACAAGAGCCCAGCTCTTAAATAATTGATGATGATGATGACCTATTATGTCGCTGTTAAGCATCGCGATCTTTGACATAGCGTTAGGGGGCCCACCGACTATCAGTCGGCCTGACGATATCGGCCTGTCAGTTAGAACAAAAATTTGACAGCTCCGAACAACTGACAGGCCGACAACGTCAGGCCAACTGATAGTGAGTGTGCCCCATTGAGCGTTATGAAAAATCCTCACCGAAAATTCGGAACACGTCGACTTCAATATTGAAATCATTTGTCACTTCTACTGATTTTATTTCAATCCCGGAAGGGTGGCCATAAAATATAGTTCAACCCTTCGTATGCTGATCTTGTCTGCTTTGAACGTGTTCTAGTTTTAGAATTGAAAAGAAATTGTGAGCTGAGAAAATATTTTAGGATGACAGATGAAAACTAATAAAACATTTCTATTTTGATTGTTGACAATTCCCAAGAAAGTTGACACAATTAAGAAATGTTGTTTTTTTTTAAGTTTGGTTCTTGACAAATATTTAACACAGCCATGCGGCCATGTTACGCGTAAACCGTTAAAAGTCTTAGAGCATTCAACCAACCAGAGTGGCCTTGATGATGATGTTGTACCTTTTGCTTAAAAATGACACGTTTGTGTAAATTTTATTGCACAAAAGAAAGATTCAACGTACAACAGGCAGACTTAATGCCCTAATGCATTCTCTTCCACTTAATTTTAAGGTGAAGCAGAGAGTCTATTCGAAGATTATTCAACTATTTACTGCCAAGTCATAACGTCATCATATGTAAAGAACGATACAATGGAGTATAAAAATAGGTTGAAAGAATAGAACAACGTTAATCCAGCTGAACTATTTGCCTTGAACCTCGGCTTCGTGTGACCTACTTGCCTTATTATTATGTCCATCTGATGTTACTCGTACCAATATAAACAGATAATATTTAAAGTTGCTGTAATATAAAAAAGCCCTTTTGAATTGAACACTTAGATTTTGTGAATAATTAAACAGAATCGGCTTGAGATAACTTGAAGAAAAGCAACAGATTCTTATAATTGGTTTTAAAGATTTAGGTAGCCAAAAGTCATTCTGAATACAGCAATAAGTAGTTAGTTTTTAATTACGCATCAAGTGGATGCAATTTGGTAAAAAAAATAAATTAAAAAATTAAAAAAACCCGCCTGCGTAAAATACTAAAAGGCCGTAAACAAGGCCAATATACGTTACGAATTTGTTATGTAGTATTGAAAAGCATAAGATACAATATTAAATTCTAATGTGGAACATAGCGACATTAAACAGTCGGGACCCATTTGAAATCTAGTTGGCGCAAACCCTTCCCTAAAATGGGTCCCGACTGTTTAATGCCGCTATGTTCCACATTAGAATTTAATATGTATCTTATGCTTTTCAATACTACATAACAAATTCGTAACGTATATTGGCCTTGTTTACGGCCTTTTAGTATTTTACGCAGGCGGGTTTTTTTAATTTTTTAATTTATTTTTTATTTCCTACTTTTTAGTGTCATGAAAAGTACCTACATGTAATTCTTTTTGCGGGGAGCTCCGCCCCCCGAGCCCCCTTTCTCTGCCGCCCTTCACGTGGTAAGCTCTATCAAAACTCTTTTTCTCCCATCGTAAATGTTCAACGTAACAATGTCTGGTATAATTAGCAAAAGTACGGTATGTCTTTTCTTTATGCGGGGGGCTCTGCCCCCCGAGCCCCCCTTATTTCACCGTCCATCACGTGTTAAACTCTATCAAACCTCTTTTTCTCCCATTTTAAATGTCCAACCTAAAAGTTTTTGGTATTCCACGTAACAATTTTTGGTATAATTAGCAATAGTACGGAATGTTTTTTCTTTTTGAGGGGGGGGCTCCGCCCCCCGAGCCCCCCTTTTTTTGCCGCCCATCATTTGGTAAACTCTATCAAAACTCTTTTTCTCCCATCTTGAATGTTCCACTTCACAATTTTTGGTATAATTAGCAATAGTACGGTGTGTTATTTTTTTATGCGGGGGGCTCGGCCCCCCGAGCTCCCCTTTTTTACCGTCCATTACGTGCTAGACTCTTTCAAACCTCTTTTTCTCCCATCTTAAATGTCCAACCTAAAAATTTTTGGTATAATAAGCAATAGTACGGTGTGTTTTTTCTTATCGCGGGGGGCTCCACCCCCTTAGCCCCCCTTTCTCTGCCGCCCACAACGTGGTAAGCTCTATCAAAACTCTTTTTGTCCCATTTTAAATGTCCGACCTAAAAATTTTTGGTATTCCACGTAACAATTTTTGGTATAATTAGCAATAGTACGGAGTGTTTTTTCTTTTCCGCGAGCCCCCCTTTTTTGCCGTCCATCACGTGTTAAACTCTATCAAACCTCTTTTTCTCCCATCTTAAATGTCCAACCTAAAAATTTTTGGTATTCCACGTAACAATTTTTGGTATAATTAGCAATAGTACGGAGTGTTTTTTCTTTTTGCGGGGGGCTCCGCCCCCCGAGCCCCCCTTTTTTTGCCGCCCATCATTTGGTAAGCTCTATCAAAACTCTTTTTCTCCCATCTTGAATGTTCCACTTCACAATTTTTGGTATAATTAGCAATAGTACGGTGGGTTATTCTTTATGCGGGGGGCTCGGCCCCCCGAGCTCCCCTTTTTTACCGTCCATTACGTGCTAGACTCTTTCAAACCTCTTTTTCTCCCATCTTAAATGTCCAACCTAAAAATTTTTGGTATAATAAGCAATAGTACGGTGTGTTTTTTCGTATCGCGGGGGGCTCCGCCCCCTCAGCCCCCCTTTCTCTGCCGCCCATAACGTGGTAAGCTCTATCAAAACTCTTTTTATCCCATCTTAAATGTCCGACCTAAAAATTTTTGGTATTCCACGTAACAATTTTTGGTATAATTAGCAATAGTACGGAGTGTTTTTTCTTTTTGCGGGGGGCTCCGCCGCCCGAGCCCCCCTAATTTGCCGCCCATCATTTGGTAAACTCTATCAGAACTCTTAACGTGGTAAGCTCTATCAAAACTCTTTTTCTCCCATCTTAAATGTCCGACCTAAAAATTTTTGGTATTCCACGTAACAATTTTTGGTATATGAAATAAAACAACTTTGAACGGATTATATCGCGTATACTGAATTTTAAATTACATCCCGACGTTTCGAACACTTTACAGCGTTCGTGGTCACGGATCGACCCGTGACCACGAACGCTGTAAAGTGTTCGATTCAGTATACGCGATATAATCCGTTCAAAGTTGTTTTATTTCATGAATAACTATCGCGGCAACCGTAGAAGATATTAATTTTTGATATAATTAGCAATAGTACGGAGTGTTTTTTCTTTCTTTCGAGCCCCCCTTTTTACCGTCCATTACGTGCTAGACTCTTTCAAACCTCTTTTTCTCCCATCTTAAATGTCCAACCTAAAAAATTTTGGTATAATAAACAATAATACGGTATGTATTTTCTTATTGCGGGGGGCTCCGCCCCCTTATCCCCCCTTTCTCTGCCGCCCATAACGTGGTAAGCTCTAGCAAAACTCTTTTTCTCCCATCTTAAATGTCCCACCTAAAAATTTTTGGTATTCCACGTAACAATTTTTGGTATAATTAGCAATAGTACGGAGTGTTTTTTCTTTGCCCCGAGCCCCCCTTTTTTCCCGTCCATCATTTGGTAAACTCTATCAAAACTCTTTTTCTCCCATCTTGAATGTTCCACTTCACAATTTTTGGTATAATTAGCAATAGTACGGTGTGTTATTTCTTTATGCGGGGGGCTCCGCCCCCCGAGCCCCCCTTTTCACCGTCCATTACGTGCTAGACTCTTTCAAACCTCTTTTTCTCCCATCTTAAATGTCCAACCTAAAATTTTTTGGTATAATATGCAATAGTACGGTGTGTTATTTCTTATTGCGTGGGGCTCCGCCCCCGAGCCCCCCTTTCAACGTAACAGTTTTTGATATAATTAGCAATAGTACGGTGTGTTTTATTTTTGCACCTTTTGCTTTTGTACATGTTTTTTGTATAGGCCCCATGGTTGACTGATAGAAAATACCATTTGGTATGATGTCCACCATTAGGTCTCAAAAAAAAAAGATTCTTATAGGGAGGCAACGCGAATGTGAAACCTCTGGAATTACAGGCGTCCATTGGCTAACCCTAACTGCTTACCATCAGGCGCGTTGTATGGATGTTTGCCACCGCCGTGGTATAAAATTATATAGTGGAAATACAAAGGCATAAGTATTTATTTCCCATACAAAGTTTAAACCCCCCTTAAACCCCCTTAATTCCAAAAAGTTCGTAATTTTTATAGCCTATGTCCTGACCAGAGGTCTGTTGAACCGGCTAGTGAAGTTTTTATCGAAATCGGTTCAGGCGTTTTGACGCCAACTCTCCCCATCCAAACAGACAAACAGACAAAAATTCTAAAAATCGTCGAAACGTGTTCTGTTATCGATTTTAAGAGCTACTAACTCATTTTTTTACTAATATCTCCAATGTACAGATTTTTGACCCTCTTCACCTTTATTATATGTATAGATATGACAATTTTCTGACGCACGTCATTGATTAATCATCGACAAGTCATAGTCTCCATATCAGAGGATACATACCAGCTCCTTCACTCTTAGTTGAACAAAATATTAACTTGATGTACAGTCGACGTCAAAAAAATGTTTACACTTTTGGACCTTATTAGAAAGGAGTAAAATGCAAAAGTGTAAACATATTTTTGACGTCGACCGTACCTATTACTTGAAATTCACATAAAATGTTTATACTTTTGGACCTTATTAGAAAGGAGTAAGGTGCAAAAGTGTAAACATATTTTTGATGTCGACCGTACCTTTTACTTGAAATTCACATATTATTATGTTCACGTTAATAATAACAACCTTTATAATATGTTCGTCGTATTTTTGTTATAACTAAATACCTAATAAAATGGAGATGTAAGTAAGATGGTTGCTAAACAATTTTAAATTATAATAATTCCTAAACGGTCATTAAAAATCAAAAATGATGAATGAGACCTCATAATACTTTTCAAAGTTCTAAACAATGATACCCTACTCGGCATAGTACATCAATTTTCATTTTTGAATTTTTTACAATATGACGTCTGACTGCCGTCATATTGAATTTGGATTGCTATTTTGTCTTTAGTGACACTCGCGCAATCAAGACGAATCGATTGACGTATTAATCATCTAAATCGGCCCACTCGTTTTGCTTCTAGAGTGCCACAAAGGAACAAACATACATATATAGACTGTTAAACACTATCCCCTCTTTTGCGTCGCGCAGTCGGGGAAAAAGGAAGTTGTGGATACCTAATTATAGCGAATAGCGAAAGAATTAAGTTTAGAGTTCTTACAACTTATTAATATTTAGTTTTACACGATCTTATCACTTGCTACTAAGTTATACTATACCTTCCACACAACTAATAATTACTTAATTAGTAAGCTTAGCGATAAAAGTAGTGAGCACTATATGCTAACATCATAAAAGTATCTCCTATGAACATAAGAACACAAATATATATATATATATCAGTTGTTAATGTATGTATAGTTACTCTTCTGGCGGCTGAGCTTGTTCGGATTATCTATTCACTATTGTTTTCAAAATCTCAAGCCGGGAAGGTGCCAAAAAAATATTCAGAGTACTAATTATTGCTAATGTATTAACAACTTTACGACTAGGACATTAGATGCAAAATAAACAGAGCAAGTTAAAGCATGCTTTGCGTGGGGCCAGCACGTGCCAGAAGGGCGCGTGCCGTAACATCAGGTAAACGGTGCCGCTAGTTGAACGTATTCTGTATTTACTGACTAGAGTCATAGAGTTAAAAATTCATTAACATTTTTAACAGTAATTAGCGCCGTGAACCTTTTTTTTATGGCACGGCTTGAGATTTTGAAAACAATAGTGAATAGATAATCCGAACAAGCTCTACCGCCAGAAGAGTAACTATACCATCAGGTTCATAATTGCATATTTTTATTTACTTACCCATGCTATGAATGAATTCGTTGATAAATTGGGTATGTAATTATAAACCCGATTACCTACTTATATTTTTAATTTTACCTGAATAATATGATTTTATTGTCCTCGTCTAAATTACCTACTTTTGAGAATATCGGATAAATAATAAATATTGCCATGCAAATAAATAGCACCATTTATTTCGATATTATTTATTTATTTCTGTCCCAATTTATTATTTAAGATCCTCGATTCCGCTTTTCCAATATTTCAGTTTCTATATTTATAAAATAAAAAATACGCTTCATGCTCGTGGAGTCATTATTCCATTCAGTAATTTCCCACTGACGACCCAATTTAAATTACACTCATATCGCACTCACACGATATTGAAAATGGAGTGTATGTACACTCGTGTTTGCACTTGCCGTTTATTTCATCGTTGAAATTGGTATGTCGTTGCGAATTATAATTAAGTAGTAAGGATTATTATTCAATCTCTTTGCCTGTGACTTTGTACCTATGCGCCTAAATATAATGTTGGCAACGGGGAAGGATGACGACGAAGTGGATATCCACCGATCCGTTGGGTTGACGTA
The DNA here is from genome assembly GCA_911728535.1 of Pammene fasciana. Taxonomy (NCBI): domain Eukaryota; kingdom Metazoa; phylum Arthropoda; class Insecta; order Lepidoptera; family Tortricidae; genus Pammene; species Pammene fasciana. The sequence continues at coordinate 12,116,239 of OU452292.1, forward strand.
CACGTAGTGAAAAAAATTTTTTTGACAATTAGTGACATGTATGGAGTGCCCCCCTAAAAATATTTTTTTTAGCAATTTCACTACAAAACTAAGTAGCGTCACACAAAAAACACCTAAAGTTAAAATTTCATAAAGATACGTCATATAGTTTCCGAGTAAAATGGCTGTGACATACGGACGGACAGACGGACGGACTGACGGACAGACGGACGTGACGAAACTATAAGGGTTCCGTTTTTGTCATTTTGGCTACGGAACCCTAAAATGTACATAATAGGCCACCGTAAAAATTAGAACCAGTTAAGTGCAATATTAAATAGTTCCCTATTTGAAATTCCCTTTATCGATTGATGTCATTCGCAGTTAAGTACGTTGCTGAAGAGATGCCCATTGTTAAGCCAATTATAGCACCGGTCTTATGGTTTCAAGACGGCTCATTGTAATACGAGTATTAAGTTGAATGATGACATGAGACAATAATACAAGTTAGTATTCTGATCAGTACAAACTAGAAAAAAAATATCGATTTAAAGGAAAGAAAAAACAATACAATCGCAACATCGACATTTTACTGCAGGCCAGGAATGTTACAGAGCTTCGGTTCCGGTTCCGTTAAGTCGGAAATTCCGATTGGTTTTAAACACCCGCTTCGGTTCCGGTTCTGTTACTTTCAAAACAGAAGTTATACCGGATGTCATAGCAACGCAGCGGGGGGAAATCAACGGCGTACGTCAAAAACAAACAGCTTATACCTGTCATTTACTCATGTCCCTGCTTGCCACGTTCACCTTGTCAATAGGGCTCCAATTCTGGTTCCGCTTCCGTTTTTGGTTCCGATTCCGTTTCTGGTTCCGATAAGCTAAATTTAAAACATCTGATTCCGCTTTCGGTTCCGACGTTCCGACAAAACCATATCCGTTACATCCCTGCTTCAGGCCTAAAGTTTAATAGAATGAAGCAACTGAAATATTAGCTGTCCCGGGCAGGATCGTGATAGCAACGTCCACAATTTGCTGCAGGTCTAACTGAAAACTAGCTGCCCTGGGGCCGTATTCTAACTTTAAAACACGTATAGACAAGATCCAAATTCAATACAACTACGCAATACAGCTAGTGTCTAAACGTTTGAATCAGAAATTGCTGGACAATTATTCCGACGCAACTTGAATACAACTTTAAAATTGGTTGATTATTTGTTGTGTGTTGGAATTAAATTTTAGACAGATTGCATTTTTAATGTATTGTTTATGTATTTTAAAATTATAATACGGGTCTCGGACAGCATCGTGATATATTTAGTGGATAAATGCGGACATAAAATGGGGCTGTAACTTTAAATCCAGATAGAGGAAATAGCTTTTTGATTTTTCAATTAGCGTAGACAAAATGACTGAGCCAGAAATTTTCGGGAAAGAATTAGTAGCAGCAGAAGAATTAGTTATACTGATAAGGTGTTTCAACTGACCTTCATAATCTCCGTAAAAATTAAGTCAGGCTAAGATCATTTTGAACATATCGCTTGAAAGAGTTAACTCTTTAGAGTGCTAACTGTATTAATTACTTTATGGATTAAAATAATAATAATATTACCGTATTAGGCATATTTTTTAGTAACTGCCTAACACATTTGTAATTGAGAAGGAGCACAGCAAAGCAACAAACAATAAGCACTTTCCATACGCGAATTCACACATTATTCGTGATGAGAGAGCTAAACATTTTATTCCAGGATTTAGTCAGACACAAATGGCTTACGAAATGAATCCAGTCTTTTCCAGTATAATCCGACAAAAATATTGCGTTGTGTTAAGTAATTTTTTGTGGAGATACTTTTTCTCGCCTTGGCATTGTTTGCTTTTAATTTAGGTTATTTCGGTGATTCTCCGTTTTTATTTGTTTTGCATAACCAAGATTCCATAATAATCCTTGAGTGATTGAGTTTATTTATTTGAAAGGGTCCTTTAGTTTTGTAAGCCACAATTTTCTCTGTATATATTACTAGCTTTTGCCCGCAACTTCGTCTGCGTGGAATCAGTAATCCCCGTTAAGGAATGAATTCTGGATATCAACTATTTTCTGTCCTTCTCCAGAGCTGAAACTATCTCCAGCGTTCAACGGTTATTGATTCCCATAGTAATTTTTATCAAAATCAGTTCAGCGGTTAATAATTCTCCATACAAAATTTCAACCCCCTTTCACCCCCTCCAGGGTTGATTTTTGGGATGAAATCTATCCTATGTCCTTTCCCGGGACTGAAAATATCTCGATACAAAATTTCATCAAAATCCGTTCAGCCGTTTTCACGTGATGCGCGGTCAAATAAACAGACAAACAGACAAACAGATAAACAGATAAACGACAAACAGATAAACAGACAAAAATTCTAAAAACTGTTGGAATGTGTTCTGTTATCGATTCTAAGTATCCCCAGCCAACTTTTTTTCGAATATCATCCATGTACAGACTTTCGACCCTCTTCAGCTTTATTATATGTATAGATAATCAACCTCAAATAAAGTTATATGGTCTAAAAGCATTGATTTACTATATATTCTACTAGATGTGACATGTACAACTTGCAGTTAACAGCTGTGCTGTGAGAATAAAAGTGCAGTATAGACTTGTAGTGATTTTCACTAAAACTTTTGAGAACTAAAAATTCTTAGGGATGTCATATCCTGTTACTCAATGTCTAGAAGTATCTTTATCTTCCCGATTAAATTGAAGTGCTTGTGCTAATCCAGTCACTTGCTGAGTGGTGGTAGACTGCTTAAGACCGGGTTACGTGTAAAAAAGAGGTTTTTGTCAAGCAGTAGGACATTCTAGAGTTTTATTTAAATGAAATAAAATGCTAGTTTTTTCTTTATTCAAATTTTTACGTACAACCTAATACTTATATAAAGGACTAGCTGTACCCGCGCGGCTTCGCTCGCGTGCGTTGCAGTAGGTTCTGTCACTTTTCGTTACCCTCAACAGTCCATTGCTAAACGCTTTCTACATGTCATATTTCATACAGTATGTTTAGCAGTTTAGCTAAAATTGACTTCTTGCATATAACTTCAACATCCCAAAAGATCGACTGAAAGCGTCTGAGATTTGACTGTGTCAGCCATGGCAAATTAGCAATAGTACATTGTGTTTTTTGTTTATGCGGGGAGCTCCGCCCCCCGAGCCCCCGTTTTTTGCCGCCCATCACGTGATTAACTCTAGCAAAACTCTTCTTCTCCCATTTCAAATATTCACCATAACAATTTTTGGTATAATTAGCAATAGTACAGTGTGTTTTTTGTTTATGCGGGGGGCTCTGCCCCCCGAGCGCCCCTTTCTTTACAGCCCATCACGTGGTAAACTATATCAAAACTCTTTTTCTCCCATCTCAAATGTTCAACGTATCAGTTTTTGGTATAATTTGCAGTATTTTATTTGCCCCCCGTTCTTTACCGACCATCACGTAGTAAACTCTCTCAAAACTCTTCTTCTCCCATCTCAAATGTCCAACCTAGAAATTTTTGGTATCATAAGCAATATTGCGGTGTGTTTTTTCTTTCTTGGCCCCCCTTTCTATCCCGCCCATCACATGGTAATCTTTATCAAAACTCTTTATCTCCCATCTCAAATGTCTAACCTAACAATTTTTGGTATAATAAGCAATAGTACGGTGTATTTCTTCTGTATGCGGGGGGAGGAGCCCCCTGAGCCCCCTACTTTTTGCCGCCCATAACGTGGTTAACTCTATCAAAACTCTTTTTCTCCCATTTCAAATGTTCAACGTAACAATTTTTGGTATAATAAGCAATAGTACGGTGTGTTTTTTCTTTATGCGGGGAGCTCCGCCCCCTGAGCCCCCCTTTCTTTGCGGCCCGTCACGTAGTAAACTCTATCAAAACTCTTTTTCCCCCATCTCAAATGATCGACGTAACAATTTTTGGTATAATAAGCAATAGTACGGTGTGTTTTTTCTTTATGCGGGGGGCTCCGCCCCCCGAGCCCCCCTTTCTTTGCGGCCCGTCACGTACTAAACTCTATCAAAACTCTTTTTCTCCCATCTCAAATGTTCGACGTAACAATTTTTGGTATAATAAGCAATAGTACGGTGTGTTTTTTCTTTATGCGGGGGGCTCCGCCCCCCAGCCCCCCTTTCTTTACGGCCCGTCACGTAGTAAACTCTATCAAAACTCTTTTTCCCCCATCTCAAATGTTCGACGTAACAATTTTTGGTATAATAAGCAATAGTACGGTGTGTTTTTTCTTTATGCGGGGGGCTCCGCCTCCCGAACCCCCCTTTCTTTGCGGCTCATCACGTAGTAAACTCTATCAAAACTCTTTCTCTCCCACCTCAAATGTTAGACGTAACAATTTTTAGTATAATAAGCGACAGTGCGGTGTGTTTTTTCTTTATGCGGGGGGCTCCGCCTCCCGAACCCCCCTTTCTTTGCGGCTCATCACGTAGTAAACTCTATCAAAACTTTCTCTCCCACCTCAAATGTTAGACGTAACAATTTTTAGTATAATAAGCAACAGTGCGGTGTGTTTTTTCTTTATGCGGGGGGCTCCGCCCCCCGAGCCCCCCTTTCTTTGCAGCCCATCACGTAGTAAACTCTATCAAACTCTTTTTCTCCCATCTCAAATGTTCGACGTAACAATTTTTGGTATAATAAGCAATAGTACAGTGTGTTTTCTTCATGCGGGGGGCTCCGCCCCCCGAGCCCCCCTTTCTTTGCGGCCCATCACGTAGTAAACTCTATCAAACTCTTATTCTCCCATCTCAAATGTTCGACGTAACAATTTTTGGTATAATAAGCAATAGTACAGTGTATTTTTTCTTTATGCGGGGGGCTCGGCCCCCCGAGCCCCCCTTTCTTTGCGGCCCATCACGTAGTAAACTCTATCAAACTCTTTTTCTCCCATCTCAAATGTTCGACGTAACAATTTTTGGTATAATAAGCAATAGTACAGTGTGTTTGATCTTTATGCGGGAGGCTCCGCCCCCCGAGTCCCCCCCCTTTCTTTGCGGCCCATCACACGGCAAACTCTATCAAAACTCTTTTTCTCCCATCTCAAATGTTCGACGTAACAATTTTTGGTATAATAAGCAATGGTACGCTGTGTTTATTCTTTATGCGGGGGGCTCAGCCCCCCGAGCCCCCCTTTCTTTACGCCCCGTCACGTAGTAAACTCTATCAAAACTCTTTTTCCCCCATCTCAAATGTTCGACGTAACAATTTTTGGTATAATAAGCAATAGTACGGTGTGTTTTTTCTTTATGCGGGGGGCTCCGCCCCCCGAGCCCCCCTTTCTTTGCGGCTCATCACTTAGTAAACTCTATCAAAACTCTTTCTCTCCCATCTCAAATGTTCGACGTAAACATTTTTAGTATAATAAGCAACAGTGCGGTGTGTTTTTTTTTTTAAGCGGGGGGATCCGCCCCCCGAGCCCCCCTTTCTTTGCGGCCCATCACGTAGTAAACTCTATCAAACTCTTTTTCTCCCATCTCAAATGTTCGACGTAACAATTTTTGGTATAATAAGCTATAGTACAGTGTGTTTTTTCTTTATGCGGGGGGCTCCGCCCCCCGAGCCCCCCTTTCTTTGCGGCCCATCACGTAGTAAACTCTATCAAACTCTTTTTCTCCCATCTCAAATGTTCGACGTAACAATTTTTGGTATAATAAGCAATAGTACAGTGTGTTTTTTCTTTATGCGGGGGGCTCCGCCCCCCGAGCCCCCCTTTCTTTGCAGCCCATCACGTAGTAAACTCTATCAAACTCTTTTTCTCCCATCTCAAATGTTCGACGTAACAATTTTTGGTATAATAAGCAATAGTACAGTGTGTTTTCTTCATGCGGGGGGCTCCGCCCCCCGAGCCCCCCTTTCTTTGCGGCCCATCACGTAGTAAACTCTATCAAACTCTTATTCTCCCATCTCAAATGTTCGACGTAACAATTTTTGGTATAATAAGCAATAGTACAGTGTATTTTTTCTTTATGCGGGGGGCTCGGCCCCCCGAGCCCCCCTTTCTTTGCGGCCCATCACGTAGTAAACTCTATCAAACTCTTTTTCTCCCATCTCAAATGTTCGACGTAACAATTTTTGGTATAATAAGCAATAGTACAGTGTGTTTGATCTTTATGCGGGGGGCTCCGCCCCCCGAGCCCCCCCTTTCTTTGCGGCCCATCACACGGCAAACTCTATCAAAAGTCTTTTTCTCCCATCTCAAATGTTTGACCTAACAATTTTTTGTATAATAAGCAATAGTACGGTGTGTTTTTTTCTTTATGCGGGGGGCTCCGCCCCCCGAGCCCCCCTTTCTTTGCGGCCCGTCACGCGGCAAACTCTATCAAAACTCTTTTTCTCCCATCTCAAATGTTTGACGTAACAATTTTTGGTATAATAAGCAATAGTACGGTGTGTTTTTTCTTTATGCGGGGGGCTCCGCCCCCCGAGCCCCCCTTTCTTTCCTGCCCATCACGTAGTAAACTCTATCAAAACTCTTTTTCTCCCATCTCAAATGTTCAACGTAGCAGTTTTTGGTATAATTTGCAATATTACCGGTATTTTTTTGATTGCGGGGGGCTCCGTCCCCCGAGCCCCCCTTTCTTTGCGGCCCATCACGTAGTAAACTCTATCAAAACTCTTTTTCTCCCATCTCAAATGTTCGACTTAACAATTTTTGGTATAATAAGCAACAGTGCGGTGTGTTTTTTCTTTATGCGGGGGGCTCCGCCACCCGAGCCCCCCGTTCTTTACCGCCCGTCACGTAGTGAACTCTATCAAAACTCTTCTTCTCCCATCTCAAATGTTCAACGTAACAATTTTCGGTATATTTAGCTATAGTGTGGTGTCTTTTTTTCTTTTTGCGCCCCCCTCTCTTTGACGCCCATCACGCGGTGAACTCTATCTACCTAAACTCTTTTTCGGTAGGGTGTGCCGGTACTTTTCGATTTCCGTGTTTCACTAAGTTCCGTTTGTTTTTTTATAGTTAGTAAATTTAACTTTTATTCTTGCACCTTTTGTACATGTCTGTTGTATAGACCCAATGGTTGACTGGTGGAAAATACCATTTGGTATGATGTCCGCCGTTTGGTCTCACAGTTTTGTATTTCGTGCAATATAATGTAAATAAAAAAAGATTCTTATAGTGAGGCAACGCGCACATAAAACCTCTGGATTTACAGGCGTCCATTGGCTACCCTAAGTGCTTACCATCAGGCGGGTCGTATGATTGTTTGCCTTCGCCGTGGTTTAAAAAATATATAGTTGAAATACAAATGCATAAGTATTTATTTACCATATAAAGGCATTTCCCATACAAAGTTTAAATCCCCCTTAAACCCCCTTAAATCCAAAAAGTTCGTATTTTTTATAGCCTATGTCCTGACCAGAGGTCTGTAGAACCTGCTAGTGAAGTTTTATCGAAATCGGTTCAGGCGTTTTGACGCCAACTCTCCCCATCCAAACAGACAAACAGACAAACAGACAAACAGACAAAAATTCTAAAAATCGCCGAAACGTGTTCTGTTATCGATTCTAAGAGCTACTAACTCATTTTTTTGCTAATATCTCCAATGTACAGATTTTTGACCCTCTTCAGCTTTATTATATGTATAGATAGATGTATAGATAGATAGATAGTAGATATTATCTGCCGGTGATTTTTAATTTCACGGCTTTTCATTTCTTAGTTCAACCTTAAAAAATAGTAGTAGTTAAATAATAGTAGTAATAGTAGTAAAAATAGTAATAGTAGGTTTTAAATGATTGGTTCTTGCACAACTATAACCCACATCCTACAGAGCCGCATACGGGCTGACCTCATTATAAAATGGCTGGGTAGATACATTAATTTTATTCCATTGCGTTACTGGTTGGTTCGTCTATTTCCACACATTTCTGTTTTACTGCGCAGTTCTAGAAAGTTCATGCATATAAAATACTTCCATGACTGATAAACAGCGCAGTACTTCCCCATATGGAATTAGAGTTGTAGGTAAGTCTGGAAGACTCCCTTTATGAGGGTTCCCGAAAATCCAGGTGGCGACACTGTGACGAGAGATCTTTTTGACAGCAGCTGTCAAAACCCACCCATCAAAAAATGTGATTAAACATGATTGGTGGATTATGACTTATGACAGCTGGACCTCTTGCCACAGTGCGACCACCTGGTGAAAAAATCCGCCTATTCCACCTATCCCTACCGCGATATCCCCCCCAGTGGAGATATGTGGAATATTTTTCCATCTATTTCTACTGGTAGTGATATATGGAATCAAGTCGTCCATATATCCCCCCTAATTTTTAATGATAGGGCCAGATGGAATTTATTCCACTTATCCCAACTACTTTCCCCCCTAGTAGAAATCGGTGGATTTTTTTCCACGTGTACCTACTGATTTTACCCCTGGTGGGGATAGGTAATTTTTTTCCACGTTAACCTCTGTTTTCCCCCCTGGTGGGGACAGGTGGAATTTTTTTTTCCTATCCCTACTGCCTCTCTATTTGGTAGGGATATATGGAGATTCTTCCATTTTTCCCTGCTACCTTGCTGTTTAGTAGGGATATATGGAGATTCTTCCATTTTACCCTGTTACCCTGCTGTTTAGTAGGGATATATGGAGATTCTTCCATTTTTCCCTGTTACCCTGCTGTTTAGTAGGGATATATGGAGATTCTTCCAATTTTTCCCTGCTACCTTGCTGTTTAGTAGGGATATATGGAAATTCTTCCACTCGTCCCTGCTACCTTTCTGTTTTTTGAAGGACAAGGACTTCTTCCACTCGAATTGTATGATGTGGAAGTGTTTAATTTACAAATCCGTATTTAGTACCTTCTTGCTGGGTACTTATTCCTACCAAAAATAAATATTTTCAAAATGATTACTTCAATAATAGTATGGCTTGAAATAATAATCTATTTGTAACAAAAATGATTCGAGAAATTTCCATAAATACTTTCCCTACCAAAATACAATCAAGTACCCAAGGCTGATTGTAAAAGTTTCCATGTGTCCCTACCAATATATTTACAATCTGGTAAAGATAATTGGAAAAGTTTCCATGTATCCCTACCAAAATAAAATCAGGTGAAGATACTTGGAAAAGTTTCCATGTATCCCTACCAAAATAAAATCAGGTGAAGATACTTGGAAAAGTTTCCATGTATCCCTACCAAAATAAAATCAGGTGAAGATACTTGGCAAAGTTTCCATGTATCCCTACCAAAATAAAATCAGGTGAAGATACTTGGAAAAGTTTCCATGTATCCCTACCAAAATAAAATCAGGTGAAGATACTTGGAAAAGTTTCCATGCATCCCTACCAAATAACGGGGTTGTAGGGATAAGTGTTTAAAATTCCACCTATCCCCACCGGGGGGGAAACCAATAGGTATACATAGAAATATTTCCACCTGTTCCCCCCAGGGATGAAAACAGTAGGTATAGGTGGAAAAAAATCCAGTTATCCCTACCAGGGGGGAAATGGTAGGGATATGCGGAAAAAAATCCATTTGGCATCAAGTGGTAGGGATAGATGGAAAAGTATCCCTACTAGTAGAAATAGATGGAAAAATATTCCACATATCCCCACTGGGGGGGATAGCGCGGTAGGGATAGGTGGAATAGGCGAAAAAATCGATTCAGGAAAGCTTGATTGTTTATCGTATTATCGTATTCTCCCGCGATAAATTCATTTTCTTTTTCTGTAAAAACATTTTATTCATAGAAAAACACATTAAATTAAACACATTAAATTCAAACTGTTTTCGAATGTACTTACGGCTATTATACGAAGTGGAAAGAGTAGGATAATGAGTTTAAGGAGGATAACCGTGCAAAGCAATAACACATAGATGGCCCTGCATAGCGCCAAAATCACCACATCAAACAGGTAAACTAAACATCAGACAGGTAGGTTACTAATTATAAAAAAGTCTCTAAACGTATTTATGGTGTCTAAAAAAAATTTACCATTTTTAACTTCATTGACTGATTTCTACATTCAACTGGTAGTTCCAGAAAATTAAGCCGAATACGGGCAATCAGGGGAAATAATTCGTGTAGTTTTGTAAATTGGTACAATTATACCTTGTGGTGCCCACGTGACTATACTAAAAATCCTCGGGGGTGGGGGTTGTGCTGAGGGTGTAGGGGGGGGATGAAGGTACCTTTTTTCAGATTTTTGGTCATATCTCGAATATCTGTAAGAATAGCATCATAGTTACTTCAAACAACAGTTTAAACATAAAATTTCCTACAAAATTGGTCATATTCATTTTTACTCTACGATCAATACTTTAGGAGCTACAGGGTGTTTAAGTTAACAAAGATATATAAATAGATAAAGCGGAGAAATTCAAAGGTGTATGTAAAGTTCCAAGTTCCCAACCCGCTTTGGGCCAGCGTGGGGACTATAGCCCGATCCCTCTCGGGTATGAGAGGAGGCCTGTGCCCAGCAGTGGGACGCATCGAGGCTAACATCATCATTCGCTTGCCCTTGTCCCATTTACTTGGGGTCGGCGCAGCATGTCTTTTCTTTCCACACATCTCTGTCACCCATCATCTCATCACTCACCTCCTTTCTTTTCATATCATCTCTCACGCAATCCATCCATCTTTTCCTAGATTTCCTCTTTTCCTACATCCCTCCACATTCATTCTTAATACCTTTCTCGTAACATGACTTTCATCCCTCCGCATAACATGCCCGTACCACGCTAGGCGATTTGATCGTAATTTGTCGCTTATAAGGCATAGAGGCTAACATATTATATATATTTAAAAATAGAAAAAACATATGAGATCGTCATTATTATTTTACTCATCATCTTCGATATCGTAATCATCGTCTTCTTTCTTTCTAGAAAATGTACGGGTATACCGTTTGTACATGAACCCAGCAAGCATCCGGTCAATCCGGTGCATACTTGACTGCATGAAATACCAGCCTTTTGACATCCGCAATTTCCAGTACAACCGCTTTTGCAGCGACAAAAAATTGAATTCAGCACGGTGTCAGGAGCTGGAGGACCAGTGGTCATAATTGGCTCAAGGGTTCCATCAGCTCCTCGCTTGCAACCCCACATATCAGGAGGCCCAGCCACTCTTGTACTTGATGGAATACTCGTAATGAATAGGTTTGAATTTAATTTTTAAGGAAATAAGCAGATACTAAATTATCGTGTTTTTTTTAATACAACGACGGTGGCAAACAAGCATACGGCCCACCTGATGGTAAGCAGCTAATGTAGCCTATGGACGCCTACAACACCAAAGGTTGCCGCGTTGCCGACCCTTTAAAAACAGGAGGATTCGCTGTGTTGACGGCTAAAGGAACAAGAGAGGCCTCTCGTCGTCAACACACTGGGTCCTCTTTGAGCTCTTTGGCAACCTTACGTCTTTTTATTATGTTTACCAGATTTACTCTGACACCATTTTAAAAAGGCATAAGAAGGCATGTTTATTTATTTATTAGATTTTTTCATAGACGTCACTACCACCGTGTCACAAACAGGCGCGGTCCCAGGGGCGGGGTCACATGAGACATGACCTCCCCCCCCCCCCCCAAAATCGTACATTTCAAATGGAAAAGTTTTTTTACTGACCCCCTCAAAAATTGGGAAAAAAATTGCATTAGTGTGTGTGTGTCCCCCAAATTTCAGGCTGCGACCGCGACTGGTCACAAAACCGCCATTTGTAAACTAAACGGCGTGGCGGCTCAGTTTGTATGCTCCGCCCCCCGCGGCACAACTTTTGTGGGGTCATTTTGCAGATCGACTTCATAGTCTAGGTATATTACCAGTCGCTGTTTTAAGCATACTGAATAGTAGTGGTGCCAATGGCGGGCGAGGCGCGGTGGGCCGGGAGGGTCTGCGCCGCGTTGACGCGACGCCCGTAGTATCTAAGGACTTACGGTAATCTTGACCACTTGAACCTCGTTTACATTACCACCTTTGTTTTGTTTAGAGTTTTCAATGATCAAAATGGGAATTTTATGTTCGATCAGCAGGTAACTAAGCTAAAAATCTGAGTTATGATGAACAAGTAAGAAAAAACGACGTTTTTTCAAATCGACTATTTTTTAATCTAACCGTTAACTTCAACACCCTGTAGCTCCTAAAGTATTAATCGTAGAGTAAAAATGAATATAACCAATTTTGTGCGAAATTTTATGTTTAAACTTTTGTTTGAAGTAACTATAGTGATATTCTTACAGATATTCGAGATATGACCAAAAATCTGAACAAAGGTACCTTCAACCCCCCCCCCCCTACACCCTCAGCACAACCCCCACCCCCGAGGACTTTTAGTATAGTCACGTGGGCACCACAAGGTATAATTGTACCAAATTACAAAACTACACGAATTATTTCCCCTGATTTTATTAATTTTCTCAGGCTATGGATAACCTTTGGCCAAAACCTTTTATCAAAATCGTGAAGGTCACAGAATTCAATTCAAGTTGTGTAAACCTAAAATATTAAACTCGTAATTTGAGTAGTAAGTATTTCTTTTTGTACATGTTTTGTCTTCAGCTGCATGCAATGTCCAGAAAAATACTACCCTTAATCTTTATATTTACCCCTTAAATTGAATGGAGTGATAAAAGTAAAGTTTTACTGCTAGCACATAAAATACTAAACTGCTACGTACAATGGATGTGGCGGTCTCCATTTGGGGAAACTGTGTCAAGGGATACATTCTTCAGTTATCGGGTTTTATAGATACTGTTAATAGAAGAGAAGTTGGGTAATTTAGCAACATGTAGAATTGTAGATACAGGAGAGTGCATTTAGAGAATAGCGCAGGCAGATCAGCAGACAGTATTGTTTGTACGGAATTCCAGAATTGGCAGTACAAATAACACCAGAATTACAATTAGGGGGCTTTGACATAGATGGCGCAATCAACATTAGCTTCAAAAAGTTCTTAGGCTGTGGTCGTCTATATCTCTATAGTCTCTGCTATTACAATGGAGTAAGGTGCAAAAGTGAATATATTTTGGCATTGGCTCTACATCACAGAGTAAACCTGCCTCACCAAATCACCTTTTGGTAAATATCGCATGGAACGAGAGCTCAGAAAGGGTCCAATTACTTTGGCTACCTCTCAACGTTTTTGACGTATAAGCGGTATCTTAAATCACAAGTAACCTGAAGGGATTTTGGAAACCGTTCACATCACATTATTTCTGAGTTATTTGAAAGTGGGTTTTATGTTGGCGGGATAGGGTCGCAGTTAAAACCATTGTAATATTGAATGTGTTAGTTGCGAGATTGTGACTGTTATCATCAGATATATTATTTTCTCAGCCGAACACGTGACCTGATGCGAATTAAAATTAGGGACGTCCTTAGTATTTTCAAGTAAAGTTTCGTACATCAAAAGAGTTAAAGGTTTAAATACTTGGATGGAATAATAAGTATCATATGTCGACTAATTAATATATTATAATCATTTAATTTTTATCACTATAAAGTGAAATATAAACTATTTTGAGACGGATTACAGAGCCATATTAAAGGTACTATGTACTCACTTTTATCGACTCTTTGACAATAGCCTCAAAGATGTTTGATAAAACTAGTTTTGTAATGATGTCTTCATATTTATTAAATTAATATTTTGAATTTAATTTATTGAACGTAGCTAATAGTACCGGTTTAGTCAAGAAATACCTAACTTTATTTTGAAAAAAATATGCTTTTGTCGTTGGTTTAATGCCGTTGATTATGAAAACGAGTTGACCCTTGCATTAAAAAACAAACCTTTGATCTCCACTGTATCAAATTCAGCCGTCTGGTTGGAAAATACATATAATTCGAAAGGTGGTGACCCTAATTAGAATGTGCCACGTGCCCTGTGACACATGTCGAGGGACAGCCCTAGCAAGTCAACCCGAAGTGAGTGCTTGAAATATGGACTTTATATGTTCGGAGTAAAGTCTAGTTTTGAATGTTCGGTTAAGCGAGATACGAGTTAATTAGGGTTGTCCCTGAACACCTGATAGGTATGATGTGAACTCGGATATTCGTGTTTGCCTTCATAATTATTTCGGCGGGTTTTGTTTTGATAAGGTAATGGGGGATTTGTGAGTGCGAATTATTGTTGATATTTCTCATATTTGAATTATTTGTGTGGATTATGAACAGATTTTTTGGAACAATACATTTTGTTATGTTATCTTTCTAACACAAGTACCTATATCCTAGTTAGGAAGTTGAGGTGAAAAGTAAATATACACAAAAGCGGGTACCAAATTTCTACAAATATGTTGACAGTTATAAACAAATCTAAAGCTAGTTTGATAGGATCAACCTATAAGTTACTACCTCTAAACCTTACGACGTAGTAAGACACGAATTTACATGAACAAATTAACAATCAATAAAAACAAGTCAAAGAAAAAAAGCCTAACGTTATTTATAATATACCCTAACCTTATTCATAAATCTTGTCTTTTTATAAGCAAGAAAATGAGTTTGTACATTAATTACAAAATTTGTAGATTAATTATATAAGTAAGTGTGGAAACAGAAGTTGTAGAATTACAAAGTTCCCAAAAATCTCGAAACTTATCTTTCTGCACAAAGTCATACAATTCTTCTTAGTTTGTTAGAATGATTTCCAATCGGCCAAAATGGTGGTGTGCGACGAGCAACACATCTACACCTGATACTGCTAATTGACCAAAACACTCTGCAATCAATAAACTATTGAAAATAAACAGATTTGAGACTTGAAATAGAGTGAGAATGAAATTGTGCAGCAAACTGCTAACTCCAGACATTATGTCATCAACGACTAAGTCAACTTAACTATCTGAAACTGACAAGAACTTAGAGCGCAGACTAAAATCTGTGTCCCAAAGATCCTTTGACATTTATTTTGAATATGTCACTCAAACTCAAAGATAGATTTATTTATGTATGATTGCATCACTTGACGAAGCTGAAGATTTACATAAACTGACAGTTGACTTTTAGATAGATTTGGAGTATTTTGGTCCAGTTATGTTATGTAAGATAATATTAAGTAATAATCTGCTAAGTACATTTACTACTTAATTAAGTATTATTATTTACTCTATTTTAGTATTATTTGATGCTAAGTAATAATTAGAAGAAGAAAAAGGTTTCTCTAGCGATCCCTTAGAGCAAGTGCAATTAACATAATGTCGCTAATAATGACACAAACATGTTGTAGCGACATAGATTATAAACTATGCCTCTTTTATGTTAAGATACTAGTAACACCCGACCGTAGTGGGCTGAAAATCAGCGCTATGGTATCCATTAGCCAGACCACGCCAGACCATTTCACAGCAATCGCTGAGTTCACCCCTATTGACAGAATGGGTTGTAATTGTTATAGTGATATACATATTGATATATTGTGTTAGTAAGTGTCTGTGATTCCCTTTTTATTGTGTCTTGTGTGTTATAATAAATTATCTTTAAATATCTTTATTCTCTTTTATCTTTCCAAATCACTGAGGTCATTAATGAGGGCCAGAATTATTCTGATAAAACTCGACTTTCGTAAAAGATACATTGCATTTGTATGCGGTAAGAAACAGTACTTTAATGTACCTTTTTCCCATCTTGATAGCAAAATCACACCGTATTAAGATGCGTAAGCATGGTATTAATCCTGAATTAACGTTATGTGAGAGAAAGAATCTAAAGCGTAGGTATGTTTGTCAAATGCTGTAAGAAGAATCGCTGCAGTTTAATCAATTTAAATCAAGTAGAAACTTAATTCTGGAACGGGCGAGCAAGACGTTTTTCTCAGGTAATTGGTACCCAAAAGTATATTCAGAATTGTTTTACAGGGACGCTATTTTACACTAAAAATGTGCAACGCATGACGCGGATAACGTTGCAACCATTTCAGCTTAAGTGTTCGAATAGGTGTAAAGACATAGGTATCTAAGTTTACAGTCTTGCTAAACACTAACACAGTATATTATCTGTAGACGTTTGTTTACCTTCACAGATTGTTAACAGCTCGTTAATAAACGTCAAAAACCATAATATAATATACCTTATTCAACCATTTTCGTCTTTCGATAAATTTCACTTACATAGGCGAATATTCTATTAAATCTTTTCTAAACACCCCATTACTGCGATCACGTGTTATACCGCCTCGCTTTATCCCCTTTTCACGCGTAATACATGTTTTTTTCTGAACGAATAGGTTTTCGACAATAACCTTTTTTGCATAATGAAATCCGAATTTTGCGCGAATTATTAGCCACACGTGACTAGAATTACGTGATCTGGGAATATTGCTGCGTGGCCCCGGCTTTAGAATAGTGCCACCCCGTCTCTTCCCGCGGGTGTCGTAAGAGGCGACTAAGGGATAAGGGATAAGGGAACCTCTGATCCCTACTGCTCGTGAGAATGCTGTGGTGATTTATTTAATTCGATGCGGTTCGCCACCCATCACGGCTCGTTCTTCACGGGGGCGAGAAGTGGCTCACGGAGAGCCATTTTGCTGTATTGATCGTAGCGAATGGAAATCCGTGATCTCTGCCTACCCCTTTTGGGATATAGGCGTGATTATATGTATGTATGTAATATTTGTATACAGACTCCATACTAATAACCACAGAACAATAACTATAACATAGAAGAGATAAGATAATAACAATACCAAGACCGAACAGGATGATTCTAAAAGTTTACTTTTGACTACCATCTGTCACTCAACGGGTCCACACAGACCAAGCAATCTCAAGAGAAAATGGCCAAGCCCTTTTGCAATCCCTACAAGTGATATAGTAAAATAATAAAATTATCCAAAGCCCACCTATCGAAGGACCGGGATATGAAGGCCGGTGAAACCTCAAAGAAGAAACAAATAATCCCAAGACAAACAGGAAGGTTTTAGTTTAGAGCTTTCACTAACTTTTTGACTACCGTCTATCACTTAGCTTAATAGTACAGTCAGCAGCAGAAGTAGCTAAGCGGGTAGGGAGTTTTAAATGACCTACACACGCTCTTATTCTCTTAACAATAACGTCGTGTTCAGCTCATTTTGAACAATCCACTCGCTTAGCTACTTTTGCTGCTGACTGTATATTGTTACCTCAACGCTACACCGACTATTAGAAACGTATAGTTACGGCGTGTATTTGGCCACTTTCCAAAATTATTTACTGCACGTAATGACATTAAACTAACTCACAGACAGAAGGTCTCTTAAAAATACAGAGACAAATAGTATGAACTGTGATCAAACTACGACCTTTAGAGGTCAACTGTAGTTGATATAACCTAGAAGAACTGATCTCATAACGGACAATCACCCATACAATTCTTGTGCCCTAATACAGATACTCGTAGGTATTGTGAAGGTATTATTATATTGTGGGGCATAACTACCAACTAACAAACTGACTTTTGACGATTTTTTTAAATTGAAGTTAACGTTTATTCTGCAATTCGTATTGATCTATTAAGTACTAGACGTCTCATGTATTAAGTTAGTTTTATGAAACTAGGAATAAATGATAATAATATTATTTTTACAACGTACGCTACGGCGGTGCCACAGAAAGAAGTACAGTCGCCATCAGATATATCGGAGCGGCCAAGTAGGTCACAAATATCCGAACAACGCCTCTATTGTCAAGGCGATAAAATGCATGTTCAGATATTTGTGAGTACCCTGTCCGCTCCGTAATATTTGATGGCAACTGTACGTAACGGTCAAACTTAGAACACCCCTCTTATTGCGTCGGGGGTTTTATAAAACAGCTGTGTCAGCTCATAAATAATGACATTGGTCATATATCAACTTTGCTTATTTATTAATATTTCTGAGCCCATTTTGTACCACCAAACGCTGGATAAAGACTAAAGAATTACACCCTCTTTTTGAATTAATCCCAGTTTTATGCTTATACCTGTCTCTCAAATAAAATCTATGTTACTAAAGTTTTGCATAGCATCGAGTACCCTACATGTTACAGTGTCACTACGATTACGTCAGTTCCGTAAATCAAACCTAGGGCCTGAAGCCTGAAGATCAATATCCAAGTTCATACATATTGGATTAGGTCGGTGGCAATTGGAACACACACCATCAAATCAAAGAGATTAGGCAACGTGTACATGTTTCTGTAATCCATAGCCTACAATGTCTATGACGGAGACCTATCTAGGTTATTATACGCTTATTGGTATCTATTCAATAGAAGAGGAAGAGATAGACCGAACAGTGCGTTCTGAATCAAGCCTAAGTAAAAGTCAACGTGCTGGTGTATCAGGAGCATAAAGTATAAAACATAAGCAGAGAAAAGTGTGGAATGGTGACTTGTCCGCCGACAAGAGCTCTTAAAATTATAATGATGATAAAACTTAACATAGATTTTTAGATAGTGACTACAGCAGAAAACATCAAACAAGGACAGACCTTCCAAATTTCTCCACGATGTTTTCCTTTCCTAACTAAAAAATATCAAAATGATTTTATGTTTATTTATTTTATTTACCCACCCAGAAATTGTAAATACTTGGTTACACATACCTTAGTTTAGGGATACTCAAGGGTGAGGCCACAAGTTTATCCTAGTTCGGACACCAGTCCACCACAAATCAATTGTACCCATTCATAAGCTAGTATTAACCTATGTAAATTACGTAAATAAAATAACTATTTGTGGTGAGAAATTTATTATTATTTGTATGTCTTTCCCGACCACGGAACAATGGTGTTCCGGACCTTTGGGAGACTTATGCGGAGCCGAAGCCAACGCGCAGAGGCCCTTTCGACAATTTAATGAAAAGTGAGGGGTATTTATTATTATTATTTACAATCCTAAGCTTGATCCTCAAAAGATTAGCCAGATTCGAGCGCCGCGTATATTGAAATCTAATCTGAAATCAATCAAAACCGAGATATTGTAAATGTATTTACTTTTGCTTAAAGTTTTATTTCATTGCTTTGATCTGCTTTAGTCGAATACAATTTACAAGTATAATCTAGAATCCTTTTAGTACTTATCGTTCTTAACAGTCTAGGTGTATATGCCTAAATATTATGAGTAAAATATTCTTCAAAGAACAAATGTTATAAATTCTCCACACTTACGGATTACATGATTATTAC
This sequence comes from Pammene fasciana, assembly GCA_911728535.1. Lineage (NCBI taxonomy): Eukaryota > Metazoa > Arthropoda > Insecta > Lepidoptera > Tortricidae > Pammene > Pammene fasciana. The sequence continues at coordinate 12,135,352 of OU452292.1, forward strand.
CAATTTTTTATACCACGACGGTGGCAAACGAGCAAACGGCCCGCCTGATGGTAAGCAGCTTCCGTAGTTTATGGGAGCCTGTGACTCCAGACGGTGATACATACCCACCCGCGACCCGTTTTGGGTTTGAGTGATTATAAATCAGTCAAGACTTGAGAATTTTTGTAACTATACCCATATATTATATTTATAATCACTATATAACTATATTTAATATGCAAGACTAGGCCTACAACTTCGTCTGTATGGAAAAAAAATCAACTCCCTTGTCACCCCCTTACAGATAAAATTATTATTTTTCCTAAAGAAATTTTTTGTACATGGTATTAAATTTTTATCACTTTAGCTTGTTCTGTATCAATCAAAGCCAAAACAATTAGGATACTGGCGAATTTCTTTGTTCCCAAGTTTGCGATTAATTACTATACTTAATAAGCACGATAATTACTCGAAAGGAGATCCTTGTTACCGCTTTCGTCTAACTAAATTAATTGAATGAGATTCTTATAACAGAAAATTAAAAATGGTGTCCGGGAAGCTGTCGTCGCCTTAAAATATCGAGATTTTTTGCAATAAATTCTTAAGAAATTAAATTGCATAACGTCGGTGGCAAACAAGTATTAAGGCCACCTGATGGGAGGCGATCACCATTGCCTATGGATGTCTAAAACCGCAGGTGTTAAATTTAAATACGTTTTGCCGACTCGTTAAAAAACTATACTCTACATATTTTTTAATAAGTAAATGAAATGTGTGTCATTTTGTAAAAAAACGCCCAAGTGCGGTATTGGACCAAGCATAATGAAGGGTTTCGTACGTACTATCGAAAAAATATTTAAGTTAGAAACCCGAAAAAGTTACCCAGACATATCACAATTACCCATTAGATGATATGAAATCCTGCGAGACCCTATATCAATTTTCCCAATTGTATTGTATATATTAGGGATCCGTCAATACATTTATCTTCATACCGTACAAGATGAATGAATTCTCCTGGACCCAAAGTAAATATTAAGAAGTTGTTGTCTTACAGGCAAGTCAAGGCTGTGTTGTGATTGGCTATTATTCCGATCGTTTTATTGGTCCAAATACCACCGAGTTTATTGGACTATTGACATTTGCTTTTCCCGATATTTGAATTTGGCTCAAGGTTTCTAATTTGGGGATGATTTTTTTTTAAATCAAGTATTTCCCATTCTGTCTCGTCAGTCATGAGACTACAGTTACGCAGCGCAGTTTGTTTCATAAATTGTTATCTCACATAGATGTCGTATCCATATCGTACCTATGTATAAAGGAAGAAGTGACCTAGGCCTCCGGTGCCTAGAGTTGGGAGCAAATCAGTGTCAAAAATGGAAAACAAATTGATTTATTTTGTTCTTCAGGTTTCATTAATTGTTGTTACGAATTGTAGCATAAGCAATAGTGTCGTACCACTACCACCCACATAACTGCCTAAAATTTAAATAAGCAGGTGGTAATCGAGTTCAATTAGGTTGATCATCAATTCTTGAGAAGTTTTATAACCATGACAAACATGCCTGATTTAAAGGTTTACCTGAGTAATATTTATTAACAAAAATTAAATTATTATTAGGGTATATTTTTCTTTTATTATGTTTTATCGGCATCATGTTCATCTTTATTTCCCTGGCTTTTTCAATCGAAATGCCGATTCAAAATACACAGGGTAATAAAAAAACTGCCACGAGTTTACAATCAACGAGCAGAAAACATCCAAATGGCTGATTTTATCCTCCAACGGCCAAAGCCTCGGTCCGGATCCACTTAATCACAAAAGAACCTTATTACAAAGGCATTTAAACTCAAATTCGATAATTGGTTAATTGTCTTAAGCGGCCTACAACAGGTGATTTCAATTCTATGAATCCTTGTTAACGGGAGCTTTTTCGCTTTAAATTGGGAAGTTTAAACGAATTTATTAATCGCTTTCTGTTGCTCGTTCAATGTACAAGTGGTGTTTATAAAATTAAAAGAATTCTTTCGGTAAATTTATTTCTCTTTCAGAAGATTCCCTTTTGTTATCAAAGCAATCTAAACAATTTTCAGTACAATTGGATTATTTTTGCTGTAGTTATGTATGTTTGAAGCATAATACTGTGAAGGTTACCTACTAGAAGAAGAATAATTCCATATTGTCAATTTATACAGATAAACATTAATTTTTAGTCAAAATATTCGTTAATTACTTACGTTTTGGATTCATTTCATAATGTTTTGTAATGTATCAAATGATTTTTTGCCTAGAAAGTCAGCCATGTTTGTTTACCTTATTTTACTTTTCTACGGGCAACCGCCATTATAAATCACAAGAAACAGCTGAAATATTTTTTGATAAAATACTCGTATGATTGTCGGCGGCCGATCGTAAAATCAGGCATATCGTGAAATTCCTAGGCACATCGTGAAACGTGAAAATCTTTGACCCGCTATGCGGGGCTCCTATTTCTGGGCAGTTTGCCCTTCGGGCAACCTAACGAACCTAACCTAACCTATACTTTGGTTTAATGTGACTATAGTTAAAACATTACACAGGAACATTACGATCTGCCTGATTTTACGATCGGCCGCCGACATTTCTAAGATCATTGTCCAAGGACAGCTTGCTATTTTCGGTTCATTTTTTAGTCAAACGAACTACTTCGATCGTGTAGGTAGGTAAATAACTAGACTCTACAATATATCCCCACTCAAAGAGGCTCAGAGCTTAAGATTACAAGTGCTTTCAAGATTCGTATATATCGCTAGGGATAAAATGACCATTTATCCACACCAGCTGTCGGGTCCCATGTCAATGTCGAAGTCTCCGTCTATCATGGCTCTGAGTAGCGACAAAGCGACAGTATTGGCGCGGCTCAGATCGTACTTATTCCATCTGGATGCGCGAGAGTGCATAGCTATAGCTTTTTGGAAACCAGCGTAAGAAGACCTCAAGATTTCTTTAACAGCTTAAAGGCTCAAAATGTTATGTCATATGTCGGAAGTCGTTTTTGGCTCAAGTCTTAATGCAAACAAGAAATATCTGAGCCAACTTTAAAGAAAACGAGTCTTAAATACATTTTGATTGCTTACCTTTGCTCGCCAAGCATTTAAACTAAAGATCTCAGTATTGACATTGAACACTAATCGGCTTTCCTTTCTCGTGCGTCGAGAGAGGAAATAAAAATGGGATGCACTTTGTTGCAAATTGAATGTTAGTGGTGCATTGATTTCTTATCCTGACTGATTGCGAAAAAGAAAAACCTTATGTGATTGGCGAAATGTATAATTTAGGGATACGAATTATGTATAGATATAGATGAAGATGTGCAGACTCTCACCCATTCAATATTATAACCACTGCTGCAGACAGAGTACACCCATTTACAACGAGTAGTCCAACTTCGACAAAAAAATGCGAGCCGCGGGCAAAAGCAACTGACGACGCGCGTAATGCGACCAAATTAGATATGATTACACATGACGAAATAAGGGTGACCTATTGTGGTGCTGCCGTTGCGCGAAACAAGCTTGGTACAGCCCTCCGTCATAATTTTAAATTATGAACGTGATTTTTTTTTTGTAGATGGATGGTCTAACAGACCACCTTCCTTATGCTATGCTGCAGCGAAGCAGCGGCTACAAACAGCTTAATGCAAGCTGTTGTTTTCAGGGGAGCAATGTTACTCAGCGTCCGTAGGAAATACCTAAGACGATCCTACACGTGATCCCTGGGTGGTGCTAAAAGAGTAACAAACTTGGCAGCTGCACCTGACCTGACCTCGTGGCACCCACTGGATTTTCTCCATCATCTGCTTTCCCACTACTACTAACCCAGAGAAGAAAATAAATGCCTATCCATATCCGGTGACATGTAGTCATACGATAAATAAACAACGTGGCACTTATCTTATTTATGCGTTCTAAATTTTATGGAATTCCGTAAAAAATATCATCATTGCCACCCGGACTGTAAAGACGAATCCATTGATAAAAACGCAATCTTTCTCTTATTTGGGTAAAAAAATAAATGTCAACACGAATACTGTGAACTCATCCGTACTCAAAGTAGGTGCTAAACGTCTTATGGTCTGTAAAATATTTTCACGGTGTTTCCTTATTCGCATTCTATCGTTTCTTTGACTTATAAACAAGATATATTTCATTGTTTTTATGTGTGGGTATTGTGGATAGTTGTATCATATAATATAGCTTTTTTTTAGTGTTTACATTTTATACCCGTATAAAGAGATTAATTGCAATAAAATTAATTTTGTATAGGTAAATATTTTAGGCGGCATCAAGCATATTTTAATGCTTGAAAGCAAACAAAAACAAAAACGTAGGATTACAAATGCATTTGCATGCTAAGCAATTATATTAAAGATCACAGATAAAATACAATACTTATTACAATACTTATTAGATAGATAGAAAACAGTCCATAAACCTACCATATGATGATACATACCCATGTACAATTGTACAGAATGTACCTGTCTCTTTTATTGATTTGGACCTATCACATTAGGCTATCTTAACGGACTTTGGCTCTTTGCCAAGAATTACGAGTAGTCAAGAGTAGGTATCGAAATTCTTATCATTCTGTTTGTATCAGCTGAATCTACAGCTTGATTAAAGTTTTTCTTAGAAGTTTAGGGACTGGTCATCCACTAATCGTGATCTCATGGTGCCTCTACATGATGGGCCATCATAGGGACGCAGCTATGCGTTAGAGGGAGCTAACGATATTGCCATCTCGTTCCGTCGTATAGCTGCGTCCCTATGATGGCCCATCATGTAGAGCCAGCCTCACACTGGCGCGTCCCACTCCGGTAAACGAGACAGCGACACTCGCAGAGTGTGATAACCGCCTAATTCAAAGGTTGTCATTTGGCTGTGATCGTGATTGCTCACCTATCGACGCGTTACACCACATTGCACTTTTTAACCGACTTCAAAAAAGGAGGAGGTTCTCAATTCGACTGAATTTTTTTTTTTTTTTTTTTTTTTTTTATCATAATTTTTTTTTTTTTGTATGTATGTTACTCCATATCTCCGTGAATCGTGAACCGATTTTCAAAATTTTTTTTTGAATCGAACAGGTATAACCCCTAGATGGTCCCATTGTCACCAAGTCGGGATCTGATGATGGGATCCTGGAGAAATCGAGGGAACTCTTCAACTATTATAGGCACACCTATAGTGATTTCACTATTTTTTACAGCAACTCGGCCACTTCCTCTTGGAATAGCGGATCCTAAGTGAAGTCGGTTCTTTTTTTGTTTAAAATTATTATTGGTAGCCTCTTCAACGTGCACGGTGCCTATTAACAACCACATTCGAGAGCAATATCTTAACTTAGTACTTAACGTGAAAACTTGGCGTGGTTCGACTGTATTCGATAAAAAATTGGGAATGTAGCCAAAACACGAGATTAGCCAATTTATTTATTTTAATTTAACCTCATCACATCGGCCTAGTATACTTTTTGTGTTTGTCACTAACTTGCTCAGTTTTAATTAACACAGAATAATAATAAAAAATATACACGAAAAAAAAGCATCCGGGACATTCTCAGTCTGAGACTTTATTATATTACTAGCTCTGCCGTGTCATGACAAAATGCTGTATCTCTAAAAACCAAGTTTGTGGGAAATCGACTTTGAAGTGTCGATTCGTTTTTTAGAGATATATCAGTACCTTGTAAATTAATACAAAATATTTTTATGCAAAGATGTTCGACAGTACATGGTTTATTGCGCCCGTATGTTTTTTTAGCACTTTTATTATTATTAATTGATATATATCGATTACAGCAGTTAGTCATGACAACTGTGTAGTACAAACGTTGTCATGGCAAATTATGGTAACTATAGTTACAGCAATGTTTTTGTATGTTTAACAGCTTTTTGAATACGGAATCATCATCATCATCATCATTAGTCGTTCCCTCAGAGCTGAGGATCATGAAATCATGTCATTCTGTTGAAGACCAGGTTTTTCCCTCGCTAAGCGCATGGCTTCTTGTAGTTTTAATGAAATACCGAATACTCAACTATGTAATTAATTTTTGAATACTTTGATAAAAGTACCAAAACATATGTATAAGGTATTCATAAGTTTATGAGATCCTATTGTTAAAAATACTATGTATAAGTGAATAGAGTACAGCATTATAACATAACAAAATCTGTTTTGTTCTTGACAAATGATTTTTGTAAATTAGTTTTTCTATTTTTTTCTACCTTGAGATTATTGAGTGAATGAATATAGACTCAATACGAATGCTTGTCAAACAATTCAGGCGACATGCTTTAAATATTAACTGTTATAAACTACAATAAACACAATAATAGTTGTATAGTGTACATACATAATATCACATCGGTAAGTTAATAAATGCAACCGCATCAGTATAATTAGATATTCCGAAATACAAATACAAAAAGTTTATTTCAGAACTAAAATTACACAACGTTATATGTATTTATGCTGATCCCCACACTAGACTAGGCTTTTCCTGTGGGGAAAATAAAACAGGTTAGGTACAGAGGAAAAGACAAAACATTACTTAGTGGTACTAATAACAATATGGTTAGAATCAGTTACACTTATAGATGTTCAAAATTAGAAACTGCAAAAGAAAAACGAAAAATAGGCTTTGCCCTGGTATCAAACATATCAAACTTCTTTACTCGTAACAAAAATAAAATGTTTATAAAATGAAAAATAGGTATGAACAGTCTGAAATGGGTAATTAGAATTCGAAAATTATAGATGAATGCCCCTGATCTGATCTGTTTCAAAATACACATTTTGTTTTTTTTCAAAAACTTTCTTTTGTTGCGAGAGTTTTAAAATAAAATAAGTAATGAACACAATGTTACCCAAGATATACAGTCTACTATAGTAATAGTAATTTATTTATTATAAACTGTCTACCATCACCCAAACTGGATTACCATGTAGAGTAGACTGCACATGCAGGTAAGATATTAGTTATTTTCCACGTTCCGTTCAGTGTAGTATAGTGTACAACTAAGTATGTTTACTACAAGATACAGCAGACTGACGTTTAAATTTGCCAACGTTCTGTAACGACGAAATCAGGTAACTAGAGATACAATAAATAGTTATGACAACAACCGGGAAATTCGTAGTTACATCAATTAGACATTTGAATTTTCTCGTAATCTAAAAAGTTTTTTGAGTTTTTTTCTTGATAGGTAGCAAGATATGACTAAAAAAATACCATAGAACCTTGTTAGCACTAATTGATGTATCTATAGTTACATCAATTTGTCATGACACGGCAGCGCTGTACCCGCGCGGCTTCGCTCGCGTGCGTTACGCGCTAAACGCTTTCTACATGTCATATTTCATACAGTATGTTTAGCAGTTTAGCTAAAATTGACTTCTTGCATATAACTTCGACATCCCAAAAGATCGACTGAAAGCGTCTGAGATTTGAATGTGTCAGCCATGGCAAATTAGTAATAGTACAGTGTGTTTTTTGTTTATGCGGGGGGCTCAGCCCCCCGAGCCCCCCGTTTTTTGCCGCCCATAACGTGGTTAACTCTATCAAAACTCTTTTTCTCCCATTTCAAATGTTCAACGTAACCATTTTTGGTATAATAAGCAATAGTACTGTGTGTTTTTTCTTTATTCGGGCTCCGCCCCCCGAGCCCCCCTTTCTTTGTAGCCCGTCACGCGGCAAACTCTATCAAAACTCTTCTTCTCCCATCTCAAATGTTCAACGCAACAATTTTTGGTATAATAAGCAATAGTACGGCGTGTTTTTTCTTTATGCGGGGGTTCGGCCCCCCGAGCCCCCCTTTTTTTGCCGCCCATCACGTGATTAACTCTATCAAAACTCTTCTTCTCCCATCTCAAATATTCAACGTAAAAATTTTTGGTATAATTAGCAATAGTACACTGTGTTTTTTGTTTGTGCGGGGGGCTCCGCCCCCCGAGCCCCCCTTTCTTTGGGGCCCATCACGCAGCAAACTCTATCAATACTCTGTTTCTCCCATCTCAAATGTTCGACGTAACAATTTTTGGTATAATAAGCAATAGTACGGTGTTTTTTCTTCATGCGGGGGGCTCCGCCCCCCGAGCCCCCCTTTCTTTGCAGCCCGTCACGCGGCAAACTCTATCAAAACTCTTTTTCTCCCATCTCAAATGTTCGACGTAACAATTTTTGGTATAATAAGCAATAGTACGGTGTGTTTTTTCTTTATGCGGGGGGCTCCGCCCCCCGAGCCCCCCTTTCTTTGCAGCCCGTCACGCGGAAAAACTCTATCAAAACTCTTTTTCTCCCATCTCAAATGTTCGACGTAACAATTTTTGGTATAATAAGCAATAGTACGGTGTGTTTTTTCTTTATGCGGCCCGCGAGCCCCCTTTTTTTGCCGCTCATCGCGTGATTAACTCTATCAAAACTCTTTTTCTCCCATCTCAAATATTCAACGTAAAAATTTTTGGTATAATTAGCAATAGTACACTGTGTTTTTTGTTTGTGCGGGGGGCTCCGCCCCCCGAGCCCCCCTTTCTTTGCTGCCCATCACGCGGCAAACTCTCTCAAAACTCTTCTTGTCCCATCTCAAATGTCCAACCTAGAAATTTTTGGTAGGATAAGTAATAGTACGGTGAGTTTTTTCTTTATGCGGGGGGCTCCGCCCCCCGAGCCCCCCTTTCTTTACCGCCCGTCACGTAGTAAACTCTATCAAAACTCTTTTTCTCCAATTTAAAATATTCAACGTAACAATTTTTGGTATAATTAGCAATAGTACAGTGTGTTTTTTGATTATGCGGGGGGGCTCCGCCCCCCGAGCCCCCCTTTCTTTACAGGCTGTCACGTGGTAAACTCTATCAAAACTCTTCTTCTCCCATCTCTAATGGTCAACGTAACAATTTTCGGTATATATAGCTATAGTGCGGTGTCTTTTTTTCTTCTTGCGCCCCCCTCTCTTTGACGCCCATCATGCGGTGAACTCTATCTAAACTCTTTTTCGGTAGGGTGTGCCGGTACTTTTCGATTTCCGTGTTTCACTATGTTCCGTTTGTTTTTTTATAGTTAGTTAATTTAACTTTTATTCTTGCACCTTTTGTACATGTCTGTTGTATAGGCCCAATGGTTGACTGGTGGAAAATACCATTTGGTATGATGTCCGCCGTTTGGTCTCACAGTTTTGTATTTCGTGCAATGTAGTGTAAATAAAAAAAGATTCTTATAGGGAGGCAACGCGCACATAAAACCTCTGGATTTACAGGCGTCCATTGGCTACCCTAAGTGCTTACCATCAGGCGGGTCGTATGATTGTTTGACATCGCCGTGGTTTAAAAAATATATAGTTGAAATACAAAGGCATAAGTATTTATTTACCATATAAAGGCATTTCCCATACTAAGTTTAAACCCTTTAAACCCCCTTAAATCCAAAAAGTTCGTATTTTTTATAGCCTATGTCCTGACCAGAGGTCTGTAGAACCTGCTAGTGAAGTTTTTATCGAAATCGGTTCAGGCGTTTTGACGCCAACTCTCCCCATCCAAACAGACAAACAGACAAACAGACAAAAATTCTAAAAATCGCCGAAACGTGTTCTGTTATCGATTCTAAGAGCTACTAACTCATTTTTTTACTAATATCTCCAATGTACAGATTTTTGACCCTCTTCACCTTTATTATATGTATAGATAGATGTATAGATAGATAGATAGATAGATGTTGAATGTATTTTCTCGTGACAAGTGTTTATTTCCTTTGACTAAAATAAAATAAAGTTTTAAATATAACGAAGGGAATTTCTTACAGATTTTCTAGTTTTCTTTGTCCTAAGATAATACTTGTTTGATTAAAGTACAATCTCTCTTATTTACTCAATATACTCTTGAAACAATACATTTTTGTTTTTCTAATTTAAGACAACGTGGTTTTATTAAGCGAAGAATCACATTTTTGGTGAAGGAAATAAATACTTGTCTCGAGGAAAAATTTCCAAGATAATAATAATGTCTTGGATTGAAAATATCCCGGAAGCTTTTTTTTTCATGTAGTTTGAGGGTAGGGTTTTTATAACTTTTTATGTAAAAATAAAATGTAGGTACCTACCTATATCTATAAATACCTACTTATTTATTATCAGTTGTACGTTGTAGTAGTAATAGTAGTTTATGTAACTGTTATCTAATAAGGGTCCTTAAAATACGAGAGTGTTTTAAGGCCTGTTTACGTACACTTGCATACACTACTTTATCTACACACATATTATAAATCCTAAATGATGTGTTTGGAAACCTCTAATGGTTTAATTTGGTAATTACCGCCATGGCCAACTCGATTGTGCCAGCGGGCCGCATGACCGCTTGACCGCGGTCGGGGAGGAGGTCGGACTTTCATGAAGTTACCGTAGGTAATGAATATTCATACGTTTTTTGTCCACAGGTAAATACTTAACCCTACATGTAAAATGTGAGGTATTGCATTAACGTATCGCAATAATTTAATTTATTACCAGCGTGTTGGTGAAGAAAATCACGGTGAAAAAATCAAATTACTAAGTCACACTGGGTCACAGAATAGTACAGTCAGCTGTATTCTAGTTTCCATGCGATTGTAACTGATCTGCATGTCAACGACTTCCATTATGTATTCAAAAGTATAAGTAACATACATGGGGACTCGGGCAATAGAAACTTTTCCTTTCACACTGCATGCCGAGATTTGTAGGAATAATAAGGTTGAAGTTGAGAATACGAGCAGAAGTTGTTTTTGGTATGGCGTCTTTCACACTGCTGTGGCTTCCGCATGCGAAGCCGATGCGCGAGCGAGATAGCGCTCTGCGTGTGTATAGTGCTGTCACGCTTACATACCGTCGCCGCATACGGTTGCGGCACCAGTGTGATAATCGCCTAAATGTCGTATCCCCCTTGATTCGCTAGTTCTGCTGCCGACTGTACTTAGATTCAACATCGTAATATAATGGATTTATTTTACCTCAGCGATGGCAAACAACGCCTGTATTGTCAAGGCGATAAAGTGCATGTTCAGATATCTTTGAGTACCTTGGCCGCTCTAATATATTTGATGGAGTCTGTATAAAACGCGCTTTAATGACCATAATTAATTTAATTTAATAACATAACAATAAAAGTTGTCTTAGTTCAATCATAAAATAGTAAAATTAAATAATAAAGTAATAGAAAAGTTTTTGTTTAATTACTTACTTTGTTCCTGTTTTACGGTTCATTTGTTATTAAAATAAAATAAAAACATACGTAATTATGCAAACCTTTGTTTCACATCAAGTTTACTTATTTACAAATTTGTTTTCATAAACGCCGTGCACAGAGCTAATCACGTTAAAACATAAATTTAATTTCAAGCTGTCAGCGTCTGAGCTACCCCACTCACCGTGTGTGAAACTTGTTAAAATTATAATTAGAAAACTTGAAACAAATCTCGTTTTATGCTTCTAAGGACTATCAAGTTGACACTACTTTACCGCAAACTAATTTGTAAAAATAACTACCTAATGTATACTAGTATAATGTATTTTTCACCTCAGCAGTTCGAACAAGCCTACTTTCCTCACTCCCTGGAGTGACGAAAGCGCGACTTTCCTCACTCCAGGGAGTGAAATTTTGTTTCTAGAAGCTTTTCGTCATAATGGTGGGTAAGTAATAAAAGATATAAGAACTTATTGTATAATATTCATATTATATACGCTCATATTGCATAAGCTTGTTTTGTATACCGTTCAAAGTCTATAATGAACGTTTGATATAACATCAAAATATCTAATTTTGTTAAGTATAACGTTGTTTAAGTATAATATCGTTGTATATAACGGTCATAATGTATAACGTTCATAATACCTTAGATTTATAATGTATAATATTCAATACATCTAACACCAAAATACATAATGCTCGTATAGAATAACGGGTTGTCTAAATCGCAGCTCGTGTACATATCAACTCGCCTAAAAGCAACTGGTCTACACGATTTTTTGAGTAGCAGCTAGTCTAATTAGCTATTCTAAAATTCTCAAAATGTTGAATCCTCAACTTAACTGGACGGAGCCCCGCTTTGCGGGGCTCCTATTTCCGGGCGTTTTGCCCTTCGGGCATCTGAAGCTACCTAACGAACCTAACCTACCTATTCTACCTATTGATTTAGTTTGAAATCCGTGAAAACATTACACTTTGGGGAAAAAGGTTGGAATGGAGTTTATAACCTATTTAGTATATCATACGCTATTATATTTTGTAATGATTATACTAAAAGATAGTATATCTTATGATCGATATACGTTATGTATGTTATATTAAACAAATTTAGAGTATTTGAGTGTTATATGATAAGTTATTATACAAAATGAGTGTTATATTAATTGACCGTTATTCCTAATAAAAATATAGATTTTGTTGTTATAGCAAACGTTCATTATATCTTGTGAACGTTATTAATATGAAATTATATATTTTGTAGTTATATCTTATGGGACGCACCCCATAATGGTCATTCAGGAATGTAAATAAATGTGTGTTTTTTTCTAGGATTGAATGAGGAAAGTCGAAACTTTCGTCACTCCCTGGAGTGATGAAAGTCGCGCTTTTGTCACTCCAGGGAGTGAGGAAAGTAGGCTTGTTCAAACTGTTGAGGTGAAAAAAGGATATTACCACTTTTTAAAATTTATGATTTCAGTTCACGACATTTAAAAGAATATTTTTTAGTAATGGGTCGATTTGATATTTTCCAGTAGTTTTTTGGTGAAAGAAAATATTGTGAGAAAACTGGACCTACGTAACAAAACTAGTGTCTACGTAATTATATAACTTTTTATTAGTTCCACGTACAGCGGACTGCAAAATTGTATGAGATTGTTTTTGGTGAATTCATTGATAAAGTGTCCATGCGATTTTACCTTCGGTGTACCTACATTTAAAAATAATTTCTGGATGTAAATCAAGAACTTCTTGAATAATATTATTCTATTACACTACTCCTTTAGTTACAGTGCCACCAAAAAGAGTAGAAATTAAAAAAAGGCAACATCGTAGTGTCGTCCCTTTCAAATCAATCTAAAAAAAACGGGAAGACACTACGATGTTGCCACTTTTTAATTTTTACTCTTTCAGGTGGCACTGTACTTAAGTTTGGGACTGAGATAACTTCTGTATGTTTACTCTAAAATATTAACAGCTTGATTTTTTTTTTCAACTTCAACTCTGTGTTCATCTCATCTTATGGTCTGGAATAGTTTGACATTTATCGTGCTTCGTTATTAAGTTGATCCATAAATCAATTTTCTCTCGGGCCAGATACCCGGCTATCAGAAACAATTAGAAGTTATGAGTACTATTGAGAGACATCACTCAAATGAGATATCTGCAAACTATTCATGGTTAAGACGAATGCCTTTATTTTGTGTAGTTTATAATTGTAGTAACCAGTAGACATTCAATCCTCGATTTCAAACATTTTCACCACTGAGTTTTTTTGGAATATATTTATCGTTCTTTTTTTTAGCGACACTTACTATTCCCTTCATCCCGGTGTGGACGTCACTTGACTGCTGGCGCGTACGGTTTTATTTCTCTAATACAGCATTTAAATTGTGCAACGTATGCGGTTTCCGCCAAATCGTACCTTTTCCTAAAAAGTATGCACATATGAAGATCGTTTTAAATAACAAAGGCTACTTCTGCCTTATGATTACTTACTTGCAGACTACGTTACGGATATTCGCTGTGTGGATGATTGTGGCGCCATCTCTTGAGCCAGGCCTCAATTTTTTTTCTTTTTTTACGAATGGCTTGTACTTGAAATATATCTGGCTGATTCACTATTTTGACAGTTAACCGAGTTGAGGTGACATAGGTGCTATTAAATATTTTTAAATTTGATATAGACAGGAGCCCTTTGCAGTTCACATTACCTCCACCATTCACTTTACTTGGCACATAGTGAATATAGTGAAACTTAAACTTACCCGAAAAAAAAGCTTCCGGGATATTCTCAATCCAAGACATTATTATTTTCTTGAAAATATTTCCTCGTGGCAAGTATTTATTTCCTTTACCAAAAATATGATTCTTCGCTTAATAAAACCCCGTTTTCTTAAAATAGAAATACAAAAATGTATTGTTTCAAGAGTATGTTGAGTAAATAAGAGAGATTGTACTTTAATCAAACAAGTATTATCTTAGGTAAAAGTAAACTAGAAAATCTGTAAGAATATATTCGCTTCGTTATATTTAAAACTTTAATTTATTTTCGTTAAAGGAAATAAATGCTTGTCACGAGGAAATATTTTCAACATAATATAATAATGTCTTAGATTGAGAATATCCCGGAAGCTTTTTTTTCCGTGTACATCCTTAGGAACTTGCTTGAACTTGGAAGCTGATGTTTAACCTCTACTCACATATAAACTTGCCCTGTATATTTCTTTTAATTTATTATTGAGGTATTCGCAACTGCGTAAGCTTCTTGGAACAAATAATTGACACTTGACGGTCTGCTACATGTCGCGCGCAAAAGTAATTGAATAAATGTCATTCAAATAATGTGTCTACAAAATGTTAGAATTTCATTATTTATTTACATGTATCTACATCATTTAAAAGGTTAAGCCGGTTATTTGTGTTTTGGTAGTACTAGCAAATAATATAATACAGTAGTCCACAAAATATAAGTAAATCAAAATTTACTATCTGTTTGACTACTTACTGTATGTAATTATTATATTAAAGTTAAAAGATTGTGACATTTATATTTTAAGAAATAAATATTATAAATTATAATATATTTTGTATTATAATTACTAAAGTTATACTCTATAAAAATAAGTGTTAATTTTCAAAACTATCCGCCATTCTTTTCCATAAGGAATCACCTGTACACACTAGCAATTATTGTAAACCAAAAGAAAATATATGTATGAAACTCCGTAATGAGATTTGTAACCAAATACGAACGGCAAGTATTGCACCCAGACCCAATCAAATCTACTCGTATAGTAAGAATTTTTTAAGATGTCGGAATTGTGGGTAGAAATCCCTAGTAAGATTCCGACGTCTTAAAAAAATACTACCTTAACACAAAATGCAGCCGATTTGGTTTCAAGTCACGCAATGTCAGTATCAGCAGGTACGGTTGTTATGAGGCCGCTCCGTTTGAAAGGTTTCATGTCTAAACGGTAATCGAACCTACTACCCGCGTAAAGGAATCGAAGGCTTAAATATTTTTGACCTGGTTTGAAGGCTTAAATATTTTCAAGAATATGTTTGTACAGTGGGCCAAGAAAGTGGTCTACCGGTTTTGACAAAAGTTTCTGCGAGATCTAACGATCGCTAAGGTTGACTTTTCTAACGTAGTTTAAAACATGCACGACCTTGTTGTCTCATGATGTTCAAACGAACCTCAACCGTAGGGTGTTAAACTACATTTTTGGCCGACTATACTATACCAAGTATGTAATTTAAAATAGGACTAGAACTCCTTAGGTGCTAGACACGCTGTTGTTCTCACTAAAGATTACGAATAATACCAATGTCCTGGGACAACGTCGCGCATGTTTACCTTATGTAATAAATACTAATATGTACGGAAAATTAATTGGTTGGTTCACAAACGAAAAAATATAAGTAAGGTTAAATATTTACTGACGGCTGGATTGGATCCATATTTTAGTAAAAAGGAGTCTTAAGTCTATCAAAATAAAATCGCTGTTTATAAAAGTCATAATACGCGTTAGTATCTCGATAAAAACAGGGGCGTTGGAGTAAAAGGAATGAGTTACGTTACAGGCACTTGACGAAATAATGATCTTTTCCCTTTCGTACGTAAGAAAAATAACCTAACTTTGGAAGGACGCGGGAATGCCAAATGCGAACATTTTTTACACAAAATTCTATTCTTACACGTCAATAACTATTTATAAGTACACACATTTATATCAGACCATTATCTACGGGGAAAACATTCAGGGTGTAATAAAAAAGGCCCTAAAAATGTAATCGGGTGTTCCAAAATGCAAGGAAGCTGTGATCATTCCGTGTAGAGCAAACAGTGCTCAAAAGCCAGGCATTATCTACTCAACAATGTAAACCTGTTAACATGCCAGTTTTTGTGCTTTCCCACAAATTCTTACCACTGACGGCAAACGCACTACTTTATTTTTACTGGCCATTTAAAAATTACACTTCATTTTCACTCCACATTCACTTTTACACTTTGTTTTGTTTTTGTTGTGTTGGTTTTGCAAACGGTCCGCGCGGGAACGCTCCGTGCCGCGCCGCGGCCGTTCTCAAACTGAACTGAAGTTCTGAATCATCGCGATGCCTTGCCGGGAAGGCGACAGAAACGGATTGTCTTTGAGTTGTTAATTAGTGGAATTAGCCCTCGAAAGGCCTATTTAGCACTGAAGATTGTTTTAAGTCACTCTAACAAGCCTTTTTTTATTAAAAATCGGTTTTGGAAAGTTACCCTGGCGTTTCTTTCAGTTCTTTGACATGAAGTCGATATTTTAGTTGTTAAAAGTTAGACGCTTTACTTTGCAAGACTTTCACTTAACTTGTCTATTGTATTTGAAGCTTAAACTTGAGTTAAAGAGAGTTTTTTACAGGCTAACTAATTTAACTTAGAAACTTTCGAATTGGATAGTTTAAAACGTCAAAACTTTTGTTGTCAAAGTAGTGACGAGCCAGGGCCGCTGTGTTACATGCACAACCCATGTCGCGCTATGTCACGAAACACCAAGTCAAATATAGCCACGGTACTTATGTGTAAAGAAAAATGAATGTGTGACGTGATCTGCCTATTAGCGAACCGATCGTGTTTCCTTGAGGAAATAATAAGCGGAATACTGAACAATACATTTTTAACTTTTCTCATTATAAACATTGTCATTGTGACTACCAGCGAAGTTATACAATACAAATACTCTTTATTGTACGGCCTCCTAGTCTAGTTGGTAAGTTGGTAGTGACCCTGCCTATGAAGCAGGAGATCCCGGGTTCGAATCCTGGTCGGGGTGTTTATTTGTGTGGTTATCAAGGATATTTGTTCCCGAGTTATGGATGTTTTCTATGTATCAGTACAAGCCTTATTGAGCTTACTGTGGGACCAGGTTGATTTGTGTAAAATTTTCCTAATAATAATTATATATTTATTGAACACCTCAAAAAGTAAATTACAGTACTTACAAAAAATGTATGAAAACAAATTAGAGGTAGACAACAGGCGCTATTATCGCTAAAAAGCGATTTCTTCCAGACAACTTAAGGTAGTGGAATTTCATTAAATAAACTATGTCAGTAGGTGTTGCAACAGTAACGAAAAACAGTACAGTCGCCATCAGATATATCGGAGCGCCTACGATGGTCATAAATATCTAAACAACGCCTCTATTGTTGAGGCAATAAAGTCCATGTTCAGATATTTGTGGGTAGCTTGGCTGCTGCGATTTATTTGATAGTGACTGTACGCAGGCAGGATATTATTCAGGCTAGACATGTTTTTGCCTATCCGTCTAGCTTTGTTTTAGACAAGTAATCTTCCGTCTGAGCAGAGACTGTAGAGATATAGACGACCACAGCCTAAGAACTTTTTGATGTTCATGTCGATTGAGCCATCTATGTCAAAGCCACCTAAACATACCGAATATGTAAGAAAAATTACAAAAACTATTTAAAACGGGATATTTACCATGTGAGTTTTTTATTGTGAGCTTCCGATATAAATAAATAAATATTTGGGTACAATCTTACACAAATCAACCTAACCCCAAACTAAGCAAAGCTTGTACTATGGGTGCTAGGCGACGATATACATACTTAGATATATTTTGTAACTGAAGTTGCTGCGAGTGTCAGTTGTGGTCTACCCACACACCATAGCGATCTACCCTCTTTCGAGTTCGCTTTTTTCGTGTCAAGTGTCGTCGTGTCGTCGTAGTTTTTGTAATGTTAATGACCATGTTAGCTTTAAATCATATATGTAAGAGAAATGTCACCTGCACTGCTACTCCACCTAGTAGCTACTAGTGTACTACTAGTACGCTATTTGTTACTAGGTGGAGTAGCAGTGCAGGTGACATTTCTCTTACATATTCGGTATCTTTAGGGGGCTTTGACATAGATAGCGCAATCGATATGAGCTTCAAAAAGTTCTTAGGCAGTGGTCGTCTATAACTCTATAGTCTCTGGTCTGAGTCATGGAGACCGCCCGGTCCACAAATCCGGCATACGTCATCCACTTAGATCCGGATTGTCGGGTATGGATCTAACAAAACAGATACTAATGTATGAAACTAAAGACTACTAATAGTGCTTTTATAGAACGAGCGGAGTGTAAGCGAAGTGAGTTGTTACAAACAACTTCTGGCTACTAGAACGTCTCGGTATTTCGATGGCTTTTTGTTTTTGAAAGTTTTTTCGAAGATAACGTTTGTAACATTTTTCTGATCTTTATAAAATTTGTTGGAGTTGTAGCAGAGACACACAACATTTGAGAGTTCGTTTATAAGCTGGATCGATCAAAGGGTTGTGGACTTAGATGACAAAAATTATCTATCTTCATACGGGTCTTGTTATATTGGTCAACTCGTTTGCAAGTAAATCGCGAGTTCTCAGTTGGAGGCGGACTACTAGCATTACAAGCAACTCCCAATTTTTTTTAAACAATTTTATTGCTGACTGTAGGTAGTATAGCATTGTCATGTAAATTACGGAAGTACCTATGCTTTCAGTTCAGTTGTTGAAATTTAACTTCATCATCATCATAATTTTAAGAGCCTGGCTCTTGTCGGTGGAGTAATCGCCATTCTGTCCTGTTCTCCGCTAATGTTTTTAGTTCTTGATATGTCATAATGTTGGCTTTTCCTTTGGCTTGGTCTAGAAACGCACGTCTTGGTTTTCCTCAGCCTCTTCGTTTTGCTATTCTCCTTTCAATAATCGTTTTTATGTAATCATCATGACGTATCAAGTGCCCTAACATATTTCCCCTTCTGTTTTCAATTGTTTTGAGTAGGCATCTGTTCTCCCCTACCACATTCAGCACTTCTTCGTTCGTTCCAATTTAAAGGTTTAAAATACATACTCGTAAATATACAAGCTAAATAAATGCGTTAAAGTGAAAAAGTCATATTATGCTGAAGTCAAATTCTGTTTTACTCCGACTTAGGGGTGAAATTAATGCAGCTTCGAAAAAATATCGCCAAGCAAACCGGCATGCTTCCCTCATCAAAACACACTTTTGGACACATCATAAATTCATAACTCTACTTCATAAATTCATAATTAATAAAAATTACCAATTTAGATTTTAAAAACCATGACTTGATTTGTTATTCATATGAAGTTCACTTAACGACTTTGAAGATCATATCAAATATTGTAGAGTAATCAAAAAGTCACTGCTTTACGTCCAATTTCTTTGTGATATTAGCTGTCAAAAGTACTAGTTATTTAAATGTTATTTTGATAAGAAAAGGAAATCAATTTGTATAACAAATTATAGTGTCAAAATTACAATGCCGTTTAAATTATTATTCTATTTATTAGCCTGTAACGTCTATTGCAGACGATTACACGCCATGTCCAAAATCAACTTAGACTTATTCTAATAGAACCTCTATTTTGTAGTCGGTTAAAAAGAATCATAAAACCTAAATATCACTGCTCAATTCCCAGAACAAATCTCAAAGTAAAACTCGCTACGTTCATAAAACAATTGCATCATTTCACTAGATTTATTGCATGTCAGATTTTTCGTTGTAAACTCAACCTTATCTGCATGTAAATTAGATACAGTAATGATGAGAAGGGGACTCGTAGCAAGTGCTACAGCGCAGCCGGCGTAGACAATGAGTTTTCGTAGCACGAGTATGATATCATGTGCTACGAGTTCTGGAAATCATTCCGAAGACGTTATATACGTATATATGTATAGTTCAGTCATTATATCTGTATTTTCTTTCTTTCTTTCATATCCAAAAAACCGACCCTACCCGTGAATAATTAGTTCTTGGATTTTTTTTTCGCAGGTCCCTCGTGGGGTCACTGGGAGTGTCAATTCGAAAAGTTGACTGAATCAGGCTCCTGCGTATATTCGAAAAACGGCTTTTCTTGAATAACTCGGCCATTTTTGATTTTACAGTAACGTGAGGACCAAAATTGTAGGAAATTTGATCCTCCACATGTTTGGTCCTCAAAACTTTTCTTCTAAAATCGATATTTTTGAATTTATCGCTTTTTTCAAATTATTCAAGAAAAACCGTTTTTCGAATATACGCAGGAGCCTGATTCAGTCTACTTTTTGAATACAAGGTGTAACAAAAATACTGGTGATCCTTTTAAGGGCATACTTGGTATCGTATTCTTATTGTGAAAAACTAAGAAAAAATAGTTTTCTCGCGAAAAAAATTTTTGGTTTTGTATGGACGGTTGGCCAGCTGGGACGACTCGCCCCATACAAAAAAAAATTTTTTTTTCGCGTCCAAAAAATTTTTCTCCTACTTTTTCCTACTCGCAATACGATACCAATTATGCCCTTAAACGGATCACCAGTATCTTCGTTACACCCTGTATACACTCCCAGTGACCCCCCGAGGGACCTACAAAAAAAATATCCAAGAACTAATTATTCGCGAGTCAAAATTTATAATGACTGAACCATTAGCGCTGAGTGCCGTATTCTAATTTTGAAATACATAAATAGTTCTTTAAAATATAGAATTTATCTCAAGCATAAGTTAACTTAATCGATTTGCTCAATATGAACGGTGGTTATTACGGTTGTGGTGGCAATGGCTGAGTTCCCCCTGACAATAGGTGTCACAATGCGTTGTAATTGTTATAGTGATATATCTATTGATATGTTGTGTTTCTAAGGGTGGGTTGCACCAGGCACGCATGGACTCATCAACGTTAAATATGGCAACGGAGCTGTCATCCCATAGAAAACTATCAAACTTTTCATACAAGATGTAACCATGACTTTGACGTTAACGGACAGTTTAATGCAACTGGCCCTAAGTGTCTGTGATTCCCTTTTTATTGTGTCTTGTGTGTGATAATAAATTATCATTTATCTTTTTTTTTTATTTTACTCTGTAGGTATTCAACGTATGTACGAGTATAAAGGGTCCAAGGACAAAGGAAAATGTAGAAAGTTTGCGCATACGTACTTAGTCATTAAACATTTCAAACTTTATGTATGTTTTAATGCTTTTAGGATTATGCCTTTTGTAGGTTTAAAATTAATAAGGCCTGCATTTTGAGAAATCATTTCAAGCGGAATTGGATAGTAAGTCTATTTCAGATTCAAAATTTACTATCAATCAATCTTTGGAGATCAATGTTATTCTGCACGAAAAAAAAGCTTCCGGGATATTCTCAATCTAAGGCATTATTATATTATGTTGAAAATATTTCCTCGTGACAAGCATTTATTTCCTTTAACGAAAATAAATAAAAGTTTTAAATATAACAAGCGAATATATTCTTACAGATTTTCTAGTTTTCTTTTACCTAAGATAATACTTGTTTGATTAAAGTACAATTTCTATTTTAAGAAAACTTGGTTTTATTAAGCCAAGAGTCATATAAAGGAAATAAATACTTGTCACGAGGAAATATTATCAAGAAAATAATGATGACTTGGATTGAGAATAAATAATAAAATAAAATAAAATAATTTTTATTTCAGATCCAGGATCCATATCCCGGAAGCTTTTTTGTTCGTGTGCGTCCGTAGGAAATACCTTAGGTAACCTTACACGTGATCCCTGGGTGGTGGAAAAAAATAACAAACTTGGCAGCTGCACTGTCCCCGGGACCTCGCAGCACTCACTAGATTTTCTTCGTCATCTACTTTCCCACTACTATTACCACTATCTAGTGACGTGTAGCCATATCACTATCATCACTAATTACATAGTATAAAACAAAGTCGCTTCCTGTCCTGCCGTCTGTCTGTATGTATGCTTAGATCTTTAAAACTACGCAACGGATTTTGATGCGGTTTTTTTAATAGATAGAGTGATTCAAGAGGAAGGTTTATATGTGTAATTGCATTGCGGGTCGTTATTGATAAATAAATAATGCGTGCCTCTCATACACCATAGTTACAGCTATACACGAGGTTTGAGTAAAGTTACTTAAACGAGTAGTTCAGGTCGGAGTGAAAGGAAATGGAGGGGAAGCAATAAAAACGTCGGCGCAGGTTACACGGAGCAGATTGATGTATGGTGACCATTAAATACACTCTAAGAAAATGGTAACGGGATATTTTGTATGAGAATTTGTACAAGGTGCCCAAAACAGAACTGAATTCTCGTTGGCTGTGGTTTTGGGACGCTACCAATCGATTTGATTTTTGGACTTTTGTATGACATTTCGATCTGAGAGGTTCCAAAACCATCTAGGGAGGATTAGTAGCGTCCCAAAACCTTACAGCCCACGGGAATTCAGTTTGTTTTTGGCCAGCTTGTATACAAGGTGAGGTGACCAGTTATCGATTATCATTGAAGATTGTGTATACCACAAGTATTGTATAAACCACAAGTTTCGTGGTTGATATACTTACGATTTATAAAGCACACTTAAAAATTGTTAACTTTTTTTCTGCACAAGTACAGTACATAGTAATATGATAATTTCTAAATAATAATATCAGCACGAGTATATCGCGCGCGAAGCATTTATTTTAGTCTAAGGCACTGGTCCCACTGCGAGCTAGTAAGCTATGAGCTATCGGCTATAAACACGAACAAAAGATAAGCACTCCCGTGTAAATAAAAGAGACACGGCGATATTTATAGCTCACCGCTGGGCGAGTAACTATAAATATCGCCGTGTCTCTTTTATTTACACGGGAGTGCTTATCTTTTGTTCGTGTTTATAGCCGATAGCTCATAGCTTACTAGCTCGCAGTGGGACCAGTGCCTAAAAGAACCAAAAACTGAAATAAATGTCATAAAGTCGAGAAAGAGTGTCAGTGATTTATGATCATTGGTTTACTTTTATTACAAGGCGGCAAATATTTACTGTTTATAAACACGTTTACACTTAAAATATAGGCATTAAATACGTTAGTAAAAAACGTGCTGTTATGTCTCCCCAAGGCAGGTTTCTCGCTTTCGCTTCCCCGGAGCGGCGAGGTATGTACAATATAGAGGTTGGTTAGAAACCTCTACATTACTGGTCGTTTTATATCAAAATATTCTACATTCAAACTCCGTTGCAATCAAGGCTACAACGTTAATGCCACACACGCTCGTTCTTTAAAATATAATTTGAATAAATACATGAAGACCTCAAGCTTTACTCCTGTGATTTTATGAGCTACACTACCCCATCACATATGCATATGCTTCCACGGCTAACACCACAAGCATCTAGGCCACTCTGGCACCACGGATTACAGTAGAATATGTTAGATTCTGAAACAGTACTCGTATTCAGAGTCTACATCCATTATGCATACTTATTCATATTCGAATTTTAAGTGTGACATATTTCGCTCTCTGCGTGAA
Organism: Pammene fasciana; assembly: GCA_911728535.1. NCBI lineage: Eukaryota > Metazoa > Arthropoda > Insecta > Lepidoptera > Tortricidae > Pammene > Pammene fasciana. The sequence continues at coordinate 12,158,904 of OU452292.1, forward strand.
TTTCAAATTATAACTTAATGTCACGGCAGTAAAGTTTTTCATCCCCCAATTTGAGTCGCGAATTTTGGATACCTACAGATTACAAATAATTTTAAAATATATTGTATGAGACTGTCCTTAAAGGCCATGCCTATATACATAGTATTAAATCTGTTATAAAAATAAAGATGCACACACACGAGAAAATAAAAAAGGGAAATAATTAGAAGTCTTTAGACGAAAAAATGCTGTAACTTGTAACGATTTATCTTACGTATACCTATGATAACATTGTAAATATTCTCACTCTTCATTTTAAGTCCCGAAAAAATATAATCGTCATCGAAAAAAAAATCATCAATTCTCACCTACGGTGCACAGACTTGGTCTTTGACAGTATCTCAGAGGTCCAAACTTGGGGTTTGCCAGCGAGCGATGGAGCGCATCGTATTAGGTGTACAATTAACGGATCGAATCCGAAACACCACGCTGCGCTCCAAAACACAAATTGTTGACGTAGCTCGGAAAGCGGCCAAGCTAAAGTGGGAATGGGCTGGTCATGTCTGCCGCATGCCAAGCGAGCTGTGGGCCAAGATCGCCACCGAGTGGCAGCCCACTTCAAAGCAGGGACCTGGCCGATCTCGTCAACGATGGCTAGACGAATTAGACTCCTTTTTAAAGTAATGGCCGGACGCTGCACAGAATCGGGAGGATTGGAAAAACCGGGGGGAGGCCTTTGCCCAGCAGTGGGACATTACAGGCTCCTAATGATGAATAATGATCGAAAAAACTCTTTACCTGCGTTGGTACACTCTACATCCATTTAAATAACGCACCTAATAAAAAAGCCACGTGTATCAGTCGTTGTCAATATTGTGCATCTTCTTTTGTATATTTCACATTCTTTAAAAATGTATATTATATGAAATTTATATACCTAGTGAGTTACTTTACGCGTATCGAAAAACCATTTGGAAAAAATAAATAAATAATTTCAAAAACCGCACTTTTCATTCGTATCAAGGAGCTTCCATGCCAAAAAGACACACACTACACACAGGTTGAATTAACACTACTACTTATGTATAGTTTTCTGTTACGAGTTAAAAATGGCAATATCATGACCTTGAAGAAGTAATACCCGAAAAAAACAAACAAAAGGTTAACATACTACAAAGCCTCAAGATTTGGAACTCCGCCAAACGGTACAACAAAATGCGAGAACGCCAAAACTCCTGTAGCAAACACGTTGTTTGTTCACCAGCCGTCTTTCTCTCACCTTGCTCGAGTGTTTTCGTATCGTAAAAGGATCATGGAGTGTAAAACACTCTTTAGCACTTACCGGTAGGCTTTTTCACAAATCATTATATCGTGACTGCTTTGAAAAAATCTCGTATTACACTGGTATTATATGTAGAAACGCAGTAACTCTATATGCATCCCATACATACTTACTACATATTTTTTTGAGTGACAGTAATAGATACGAGTTTTATTCAAAGTAGTGATGATATATATCATCATCATCGTCATCATCTCAGCCGTAAGACGTCCACTGCTGAACATAGGATGATATATATAATTCATTATTTAGTCTGATCATTGTAAACTACAGCCTTGGCCAGAAGTGTTGAGCACCAATGCGATTGTCATACAAAACTGGAAAGTTTAGTCCATCGTTTCCATCTTTGTTCAAGTTATTTTGTCAATTAATTTAAACTAATAGGCATGTTTTGTTGAAGTTAGTAGTAACTGCATAGAATATTTGCAATATGTCGCACCGACTTAAATTTACATTTTTGGTACCTTCTGTTTTCATATTTTTTTAAGTACCTTGAAAGTGTTATTAAGTGAAGTTTTCTATATTTATAAATAAAATATAACATTTACCGTTACCGTACATTGTTAGGATAGGGAAATAATGCTTACCATCAAAATTGTAAACAAAAAACACCTATGCTCAACACTTCTGGCCAAGGCTGTATATGTAAACAAACGTAAGTATCTCAATGTCAATTTATTTTTGAGGTTATTTGTTCGTTACTTCGATAATTTTTCAGTAAATGATATATTTCAGTGGTTACTGAGTTGAATACAATATTTTCTGAGTTTATTTAAGTATACAGGGCGTCCCAAACTATGGGACATGAAGGGGAAGTACCTTAAATATCGTAGATAGGGTATTTTGCTGAAAGAAGACTATGTTATTTTTAAAAGTTAGTAATTCTGCATTCAAAGATTTTCTAAAAATTACTTGCTTCGTCTGGGAATCGAACCGACTTAAATGTGAAAAAAAAATCACCCTTACTTTTATGATACCAATGGAAAAAATAGCAAAAAAATAATAACTCTTCTTTAGTAACACAGTATTTTAAAAGAAAGGAACAACGTAAAATGATTGAGTCAAATTTCAAGAAAATTATTTAGTGCCGAAAATCAAGTAATTCTTAGAAAATCTTAGAATGCAGAATTACTAACTTTTAAAAATAACATAAAGTCTTCTTTCAGCAAAATACCCTATCTACGATATTTAAGGTACTTCCCCTTCATGTCCCATAGTTTTGCGACTGCCTGTATAAAAACATTTTAGGCAGCTTTCACACTGCTGCTGTTTCCGCATGCAGCGCCAAGTGAAAAGTAAACTTACAGGGATTCAGAACAAGCAGTACAGTCGACGTCAAATATATTTTTACACTTTTAGACCTTGTCTATAACCGCCAACTTCTTTCATCGAATCGTCTATTTGCATCACTCTCTGTCGTATATGCAAGAGCGATGGAGACGGGATCAAAGTTTTGTCGAATTTCGAACTTCGCGGGAGGCCCTCTTATTACATAGGAGTAAGGTGCAAAAGTGTATACATATCTTTGACATCGATTGTACCTACGTAGGCAAAGCACGTGCTTTGCACCTTTTATGCGAATCACTTTTTCTTCTATTTTAGTTTTAATGAAATCTTTACTGCAAACAATGCTTTATTATAGCACACTTAAAACAAAATGTCGAATGAATTGTAAGTTTGAAATGAAACAAAATTATTTTAATTGCCTGTATTTTTCAGTGTACAATGAGCTAATTAGCTCTCAAGAGTCACATTTTTCATTTTTGAGATGCAGCTGAAGTTAGGCAATGAGTTTTGTAAACAGTTTTAAATGGTCCTAATAGCAAAATTCATAAAATTCTATCGAGCCTTAAATCGTTGCAAATAAAGTTTACAATTGTTCAGCTAACAGTGTGAAAAACTGTACCAACTTTTTTATTATTAGAAAACTTCATGGGTCAAGTATTCATTACAGTCAAGTTTAAAAACAAGTAACAGAAAGGACTACTAACAGTGAACGACTTAAGGGGCTCCGCACGTATTTTACCGATTTTTGACCAGTTTTGAGTCGATATTCCTACATTTGCACTACAGATAAATTTATAAGGCAAACGGCCATCGGTTCTTTATTCTTTTATCTTCATTCTGTAGAGCCAGATTTTGAAATAAATGAGCACTTATTTTATAATGATTTTTTTAAACATGGTCTAAAAAGACACGTTTTTCGATATTCGAATGCCGTGAAGACTCTTACATATACAAAATCTACATATTAGGGTTCCTTTTTGACGTCTCTAAAAACTGAAGAGAGATTTTAATTTCAAACTAATTAACACAAAAGTTATGACCAGAAAACCACTTTTTTGGCCTAAAATTGCTCGACTTTGATGTCAAATATCTCGAAGGCGATGAACATTGAAGTTAATATAGGATACTATATTGATTAAGGACGTTACTGATACTTATGATAAGATATAAAACTCATTAGAAAACTAAGGGGTTCAGATCGAAGGTCATTGGCGCTAGGGAGCCCCTTAAACAAGAGGTTACAATAGTTATTACAATAGTTACAGTGTCTAAGCAAAATAATGTTTCATAAAAAAAATTACTATTTCTAGATGGTCTCGCTAAAGTGACTGGTCTTGGCTCCAGGCGTTTTGATTGGCTCCGAGAGTTAGGGTTCCGCAGTGCAATATATTATAATGGTTATTATGACCAAAGGTCCAAGTGACGAACAAGATAGATACAACTGTGACCTGCTGCGTTAGAACGCCGCTGTTAGCGCTAATATAGAAATAGCCTGAATTAAAGAAATGCGTATCAGGTCTCTTGTTAACTCGTTCATGCTACTATACTGATTTTTTTTTGTTACTTCGTCAAGCTTCGTCTACTAGTAACTTAAGTTTTGAGACTTCAAAACTAAGGCTTATTACTTACCAAAATGTTTTGTTATTTATACGTAAACTTAAAGTTTACGTATAAATAACAAAATCAAATAAAGTAACTCCTTACCCAATTTTGGTTATTAATGAAATAGCCGATGTTGTCCGCTTGTTCTTTTTTTCAGTGTAATTAGGTTCACTTTTTATTTCATAGTAGGTATAATAAATATGCTTACAAATAAATCACCTACGACTATAATATCTAATCAGCATACCTGATACTAGTTTGTTTGATGTGTCTGTATACTTCTACACGTATTAAGTACCTGAAAATAAATATATTTTATTACAATATGATGATCAGTAAATACATAAAAATAAAATAAATGTTTTGACAACTTAATTTTAAAGACATATGTAGAAATCAAACCTGCACGGCTAGCACATCTTACGTTGTTGCGCGACTCTCCATACTTCAAGCGCGACTCGAAGTATGAAGTGACAGGCGACAACGTAAGATATGCTAGCCCGCTTGATAGAACAAGGCATTGAAAAAAACAAATATACCTAAACACCATAAGTATCATTTCATACTCACTTGTGTTAATTTGTGTGTTTGTGTCATACAGTGTTTAGTATGTCTATGTCTCATGAAAGTTTAAATTCAACGAAATACATACCTAAAACTTACTTATTACATATTAAGTAAGTACTCGTAATTACCTAAAAGTGGTTTAATGACACGTAAAATGATGTATTTGCTAGTATAATACGCAGTTGAAATATCATAAATATCATTCTATCGCAGATAAGCTAATGTTACAATATCGAATATTCCATATACATACAGTGTAGAGCACCTCCATTCATTGTGCCCCATACAATCGTTAAACCCTATCTGAGTAATACAAACTCAAATATCCTCTACGATCATTGAGTGAAAGTCTAAAGTCGTTCGAGGAAAATATTTCTAAAGGAACCAATTTCATATCCACTATAATATTCGTAAGGATATACCTATAGGTATCGCTACCAGAGTTGAGGTGAATGATTACTCCCGGAGCTACATTAAATACTGCAAAAAAGTGAATGAATGGTATGAATGAGTGAAGTGAAAGTAAATGTAATTTATAGCATGATATATTGTTGAAAATAAGACAGGCCAAAAAATATACCAATAACAAACCTTTATTTATTATTATTCAGATTCCTCTTCACGTAAATTAAACCAATTAAAACAGAAAGCGCGAATATCCTTGCGAATCTAAAATTATATGATACGAGTGAAATTTTATATGTAGGAAATAAAATATGTTATCGTAAAAAAATCTTAAAAAATACGTATAAGGAGCTTTGACAACTTAAGTGTCAATGCAGTTCACTCTTGAACTTGCTATCGGTACGAAAAAAGAACAGTTACTCACATACCTACCTACCTAGTTAGTAGTTATTACCTTCCTAGTTACACATACATAATGTTCCACAAGAAGAAACAAAAAATAATATTCACCATCACTATTTATCATTATCACTACATGCGGCTGTAGGTACACACTTGTGTTTAGTCACCAGGCGAGGCGCGACATGTTCCGGAGAGCTTAGGTGATAATAGTGACCTATGTCTCACGATTAAAAAAAAAACAAGCTATTAAGTGGTTTTCATTAGGTACAGAAATTAATGTTATTTAGGTGTGACCTACTATGAAATTACCTACAGATATTCGCCCGCCATTAAGTTTCTTGTGAGTTATTGTGACTGGCGTACAAGAAGCAAATACTGATACTTAATAACAAAAAATCTAACATGGCACAGAATGGAAAAGAGTGAAGATCATCATTTTTGGTTCATAAAAACCATCATAGTTTGTTGGTCATTGCCTCATTAGTAAGTTAAGTAAGTTACGCTGCTTCAATCATCTTTGATATAAAATGTAAACATAAAGGCTTATTATCACTACATAGTATAAACAAAGTCGCTCCCTGCTGCCTGTCTGTATGTATGCTTAAATCTTTAAAACTACGCAATGTGTTTCGATGCGGTTTTTTTAATAGATAGAGTGATTCAAGAAGGTTTATGTGTAATTGCACCCGTGCGAAAGCCGGGGTGGGTCGGTCGCTAGTAAACTAGAAAAATATCGAAGATTATAGTGAAGTGGTAAACGCGATTAGGTAAACGTAGTGCTAAATTCGGTTATGTTACAACGTCGTTCTAAATTCAATTATAACCTTATCGAATTTTTAGCTTATTAAATTGAATTTCGGTTTGAAAAATAGTCTAGTAACGTCAAATTGGATTAGACTATGACAAATTCCGCTGCACTGTTTTAAATAAAGTGAACACTTTATTTCACAAAATATGGAAAAGTACATAATATTTATCATATACGTTAGGAAAGTAAAATGGTGAGATTGTTTTATTGTTTTCAACCGACTTCAAGATTTCAAAGGAGGAGGTTATCAATTAATTTTTTTTATGATTGTTAACCGATTATTCGCAGACGGCTGGACCGATTTGGAAAATTCTTTTTTGTTTGAAAGAGTATATTTCAGTTGGTCCCACTGTCACCAGATCCGGATCTAATAATGGGATCCTGGAGAAATCGAGACAACTCTTCAACTATTATAGGCACACCTATTCGCTGTGTGCATGATTGTGGCTCCATCTCTTGGGCAAGTGGTCAATCTCTTTTTTTTCCTTTTTTATAAATAGGTTGTATTCCTTGCTTATATGAACTGTCACTGGCTGATTCACCATTTATTTATTTGACAGCAGACAGGGGATTTGCAGTTTCATTTCTTGTCACATTGAGCACTGCGATCGTTCTCGTTACCCCCACCATGCACTTCGCACATAGCGAATAGTGATTTCAGTATTTTTACAGCAACTCGGGCGTTTCCTCTTGGAAAAGCTGAGCCTACGTGAGGTCGGTTCTTTTATTGTTGAAATTATATTTTATTGGAAAGTCACCGGCATAAGTATCTAAGATGGTGTTTAAATTAAATATCGGTAACGAATCTATTATCAACTTTATTATAGCAAAAAATATGACATAAGATTTTATTTTAAAAATAAAACTTAAAAAAAAGTAGTCAAAGTTCCAAGCTGAATTGCGTGCCCAACAACACGCGAATTAACAAAACAGGAAAACGTATAGTAGCTTTAAGAAGCCTCCCGAACCTCTTCTCGACGCGAGCTCAATGTCGTGCTAGTTCCGGCAAAACTAGAGAGATGGCGTTAGTAAAAATGTTAGGTTATGTTAGACGGTTCCAAAATAAATAAAAGGTAAATAAATCATATTTTTGTACATATGTGCTGAATATATTTTTATTTTTATAGTTATTGTAAAATGTAAATGGAAATGGCATGTACGTTCCTTGATTTATTTGCCAAAAATTGTCTAGCCATTTTTTTTATTGGGAGGAAAAGGGGGGAAGTTTACTGTCGCGTTATTTATGGACGGATTTCAACCATTCAGGGTAAAAGGTCAAGCCACACTTCCTTAGAGGTGGTTGTAAAAAAAAAAGTTTCGAGGGAGGGGGAAAGGGGGGGAAAGGGGGGAAATGCTCCAGAGTCTACGGTTCACAGAACAACTACTTAGTTTATTTTTAACCAGTAAGTTATATTAATTAACTGCTTTGCAACTAACTGTGAACAGTAGCAATCGCAACTAACATAATGCAAAGACAAAGGACAATTTACGATCTCCCCTCTACAAGTACACAGAGCAATTACCAACAATACACGTTTGGACATGTGTTTTATACTGCACACAGCGTGGTCACCCGTCGTTACGAGCAGCGGGTGTCTACACACAGATATATAAATACAGTAGGGCCACAGTTATGTTGTCCTAGTAACTTTTGTTACCTCTGCGTCGATTTTAGAAATTTTTATTTTTTTTATTAGCCTGTTAAGGTGTCCCACTGCTGGGCAAAGGCCTCCCCTCCTTCCCGCCATTTAGCCCTATCTAATGCACACTCCCGCCAAAATAAAAAATAAATAGAAAAATTTAGAAATATTTTTAGAAATAAAGAAGAATTAGGAAATCCACTGCTTCAGGCGGAACTTGAACTCACGTCGGGATACACGTCCGGCGCTCTATCCAATAGAGCTACCGTGACTTTCCCAATAGCTGTTTTTATAACTAAAAAATATTGGGGTATGGTTAGCAGAAGTTTACTGCTTTAACTTAAACTAGTTTCCGCTGTGACTTCGTCTGGGTAAAAAGTCATGAACAAATAGCCAAGAGACGGCCAAGGTCCTGAGACCGGTATTGACTAAAGAGTGGTTAAAATGCTGTTTAAGAATAGCCTTCCTTAGCTTCACTGATAATATAAACTACAATATCTCATATTATTTAAACAATATTAACAGAACAGAAATAATACTATTCTAGAGACTTCGCCATTTTGTGGTCTGAAACACGGGCAACTATTAATTTATTATTAAAATTCTTATATTACCTTTGTGAGTTAGGTTAGATCATGCCACGTTTAAGCTGCTGTCATACTGCTGCAACCAATGCACTGTGGGTCATAAAGTTAGTAATAGATGCTGTTATGAAGTATAAAAGATTTATGCGCCGTCCAGATACTGAGGTTGAGAGCATTGTGAGGTTAGTTTTGGTAGTAATTAGAATATGGTCGTGATCTTGATTTTTCAGACAAACTAAGATAAAAAAGTGTCTTTTCTTTTTATTAAACTTTGCAGTTACAGTTAGATGAGTAGGAGGAGAGGTGAGAAAATATTTAAGTTTGTCTTTAGTTTCAAGGCGTTTATAGTCTAAATACTCTTATTCATAAACGTCTATATTATATTTTCGTGGTTATACCGGGTGTTTTCTGTAATAGGAGCAATAAATTAAAACGTAGATTCTACTCCTCAAACCAGACAACGTTTGTTCAGCAACTTTTAAAAATAACTTATGGTTTGATTTTTATTTCACTTTAAAGATTATTCGAACACGCGATGTATTCCGAAATTGATTATCGTCGCTGCGCGTGCAAAAGTCGCCATGTGTTTTTAACCCATTTTACAGGAGACACAAAAAACTATTTTTTTCGATACTGCTTGCACATAAGTACATGAATATTTTTTTGGTAAAAATAAGCACTCTTTTACATACTTTACGTTTGTTCTGGAAAAATAATCGTGTTTAAATAAATCAAAATAAATACATGTTGATAAATCTGGCACATAGCGATTTTTGTTTGAGTCATAATAATCTCTATGTGTCTTGCCATCACATAGCTATATTAAATTATTTAGGAGCGTTTTCAATTTGTATGCGTTATTGTCACATAGTTATTTTATGAAATGATATTAGGTATATAAAAAAACCTGAAAGTTATGGTTAGACAAATAGTTATAATGAAAAATCAGTAAGTACGATCAATCTTCGGGTTTTCTTGTTACTTTCATTGCCTATCTCTTTCGATAATTAGGTATCCGTAGCTAAAAGGTATTTTTTTTATCAAATAGAAACATCTCCTTCCAGACACGTTTTCAATACGTTCTGGCCTGATGCAGCTGCGTGGCTTAACTGTCTGAATGTTGACATTTGACCTGACTTACATAGTATTATAAAATGAAATCTCTTGCCTATTATGTAAAAATATGCCATACGATTAAAAAAAAAATACGTTCTGGCCTGGCAAATAATAATTAAATCCGAAAGACTTTTAGTATACACGTACGAAAGGATTTTTTCGCCGTAATATATATGTTTCGTACCTACTTGAATCACTCTATTGAATTATTATTTGAACAGCATTATTCAACATTTCTAGAAACGGTCAAGCCATAAAGGCTAACGTCAAACCCTTCTGGTATCCTTCCTGCCTTTTCGCCGAAAGTTGTATTACCGAATTTCACTTGCCAACCAACTTTTCGCAGAAGTTACCTACTAGGTTGGGTTAGGTTAGTTGGATTATGTAAAAACTTCTGCGAAAAGTTGGTTGGCAAGTGAAATTCGGCAATATAATTTTCTGCGAGAAGGCAGAGAACCCTTCCTACTCCTTCGAGGAGGCAGAGACGTTCTACGCACTATCAGGAAATATGAACTCAGACCAAACCCGGCTTAAGCATAGGTACATACTTTTCAACTCAAAAATATACAGGCACGAGACAACTAAACATTGTTTGGGAGGTCGATTGATTGTCTGAGTAGTATGCCCAACTTTAAAAACATGCAATAAATAATTATGCATTGTTTGGGAGGGTTGTCGACTGGATTATCACCTTCGCTCCCAAATATCAAGGGCATAACGGAGACAGATCCCTGAATATAATATCACACTGCCTTGATACAAAACAGAAAGTGGCGGCAACAAATAACATCATTTTTCGGATCACATCTACATACCCTCAGCACTACCGTACTTGCGTCAAGTTTCTCGGTTGCAGAGTATACGTACCCAGTGAAAAATAATTCTGCACACGTGAATCAGATAGATACTGCTCTCAACGAAGCCTGTAGACTAATCACCGGATGCCTTAAACTTACCAAATGCGATCATCATTACCATATGAGCGGAATAGCTCCTCTTCACATACATAAGGACTTGACACAACTGCAGAACACGAAAAGAAACGGCGGGATTCTCGACATCCAACGGTGGCGTAGAAGTCTGCTGTAAACAGACAAAGCTCAAGAGTTGGCCGATCAAAAGGCAATCTTCTTTAATAGGGAATCAGCCTGGAACACAGAGATGCAAAATGCGAATGTGGCGACCTACAAACAACGCAACATAGTGATGCAGTGTTCCCTCTATCCAAGTATGTGTACTATAGAAGACTTCATGAAAGCTACATCCCGGAGATAAGAGGTGGCAAACCATTTAACCATAATTGGTAAAAAATAATTAGGCTTAAAATTTTGATCCCGTCACAAGAAAAGAAGAAGAATAACTAATTAGTGTATGGTTTGGATAAATAAGTTCACGAAAATTGCATTTTAATCTTAATAAAATTTAAAAAAAATGTGATTTATTCACTTATACCTTAAACTGCTACGAGTAACAAACACTTTTAAACGTAGACCCACAGCAAATATATTTTCAGAGTACCCGCTTATTTACCAAAATAATTCGATTGAACTGCCAGTGATGGAATTCATGGTTTACTAGAAAGCATGTTTATTTTACTTGAAGGTAGATACCAGCAGATACAAGTGTAACATGCGGTAGACTGAATATAGGTACCATAGAAAAATCTCGCTATGTACCGTAAAACAACGTCTCGCGTCGCGTCTACGAATATAATAGCGATCCAAACTAGTACAAAAATATCGCTATGTGCAAAATGCTACATAGCGGGTGAACATTTCTGGTTAATTTATGCGAAAAATATCGCTATGTGTCAAGAATCACATATCAGGCGCATTCTAAAAATGGTTTTTATGGCGACCGAAAATCGTTATGTGATTTATTTCACTTAGCGATTATAGTAGGCGCATTCAATGTATGGACGTCACATAGCTAGATTTGTCAAATCCTGAAATACTGAAATTAGCCTGACAGGATTTTCGGAGCATATGTGTATTGAAATAAGGATCACAATGGCATTAAAAACCAAAAATCGTCAAAATTCACATAGCGACTTTTGCACGCGCAGCGACGTTATGTCTGTAGGGTAACAAGGCTGACAAGCAATGTCAATTGGACGGATTTTAACGTACATTGAAAATACTGTTTAGTTTGTATGAAAAGGAGACAATCTAAAAAATACATATTTTTTTAATGTTGTTGAACAAAAGTTTTATTGTTTGAGGAGTAGAATCTACGTTTTAATTTATTGCTCATGTTACAGGAAACACTCTGTATGTTTAAGTTTATATATTTTAGTGGTTATAGTATGCAAGTCATTCGCATATTACCCACTGCTAATACTACAATGACACCGCAATGTTTTCGTAATAGAACACGGAATAATTACGTTCCTACTGTAATATCTCCATTATATCCATTAGTTACAATACCCCTACCGAGCATTGAGTACCCTAATACCCTTACCTTGTTATCTCCTAATACGTATACCCACTGGGCACTTGTTTCAAACTGAAATCGAAGCTTTGTTACTGTTAATGGACTTTCCCTAGGGCGTAAATAATAGCTTACTTAACACTCTCCGTGCCGCAGTTTGATACGCGCTAGATTCGTTTGATCCCAGCGTGTTCCCGCTTTGTAGAGATAAGTAGCTAGAGATTGTCCCGAAAGAGAAGTGTCGTGGTTTATATGGGAGCTCATACATTGTACAACCCTTGTCTTTTCAGGCAAACTCTACGAGCAAAGCCCACCTAGAGGGGTCCTGGCACTCAATAATATGTGTTAATAATATGAACAAACAAATTAAGAAGACTGACAACGCTAATACATATCGCGTTCATTCGTATACCGAATGCATCTTTACTGATTGTATCGTATAAACAAATGAGTGTCAAATGAGTGACATCGGCAATGTCAATTATTTTTGTGGTTATTCCTTTGTTACTCCCATTCTTCTACCTAGCGTTATCCCGGCTATTGCCAGGGTCCGCTTTCCTGCTCGCTTTCCTCCACTTTGCACGATCCTGGGCGTCTACTACGTTACTCCCATTATTCAAGAAAATTATTTTAGAAATGATATTTTTTGTGGTTACTTGGTTAAATTCAATACTTTAAGAATTTCTTTAAGTATACAACATCATTTTAAGGTATAGTCAGAGAAAAAGTGTGATAACGTCGTTAATAAGTGTTTGTTTACATGATAAGGGAAGTAAGGATGAATTTAGTATAATTGTGGCTATTGCTCTTGCGCCATTTATAGTTTTACTAGCAGATCTCAGTTCCATCCACTTTGCTAGGCGATTTGACCTCTGGACCTATTTGACTATGGAACTCTGAAGAATATAACCTTACTCCATACAGAAGGAAATACCGATTTTATAAAATGAACTTGTCACGTTACAGCCAATTTATGATGTAAAGTACTGGTTTTCGTCCATAAATAGCATAAAAGATCGTTTATGTATATTACACGTAAATATTCGTTCCTTAAAGAAAAACTTTGCGGAACTACTCTTAACGCTAAGTAACAACATTAAAAATATAGATGTGATTGTAATTACTGAACCTAATATTAGCTTCTCAGTATTAAGTTTTTATAATATAAAAGGATTTGATACCCACAGCTATACGCGCTCCGGTCGCAGCGGGGGAGGGGTTCTTGTTTACACGCGGGAGGGGATCCAAGCGCGGGTAAATGAGACTCCGACTCGTATGCGATCAGCTGAGTGTGTTTCAATAACTTTGGTAAGCAATAATGAAACTGTTTATTTGTTAAGTATTTACAGACCGCCTAAAATAGCTAAACAGGATAAAATTGTTGAATTCCTAGAAGACATAAGACTGTTATTTGAATCTATACCTCTAAGTGCTCACTTAATTTTCTGTGGTGATATGAATATAAACCTATTGAATAAACAAAACAAACATGTATTAGAATACGAAGCTATTATGACAGAATTCGGTCTAAACAAATGTATTAATCAGATAACCCGAAAGGAAATAGTACTAGATAAAGTTGTAAAATCCTGTATTGATCATATTTACATTAGGACATCATCAATACCTACAGCACGCATCTGCTCAGCCGTAATAGAACATAAAATTTCAGACCATTATTTCGTGTCAGCTGTAGTACAGTGGAACCGCGGCTCGCCGCGCGAAGCCGGCGGCCGCGCCGGGGCGCATAGCAACAGCGCGGCGCCGGCTGCGCGCGGCGGTGGCGCCCTCGGCAACGCAGGTGGCGCGAATCGAAATACACGCCGTGTCCTTGACAACCGTAAGGTCAGGGAATTGTTGTTAGAAACTAATTTTGATAACTTAATGTCTATAAACTACCCTATTGAATTGTATAATGCGTTAACCCTATTATTTACAAACATTTACGAGGAATGTTATACTTTTAAACCAGCTCAGTGCAATAAGAGTAGAAATAATAAATCTTGGATTAGTGATAACTTAAAGAAAATGATAATAGAGAGAGATAGACTTTTTGAATTATGGTGTAACGAACCAAAGAACATGCTTAAGCGACTTACTTATACTAAATACAGGAATAAATGTAGTAAAGCTATAAATAAATGTAAGAACAAGTATGACCAAAAGTGTATATTAGAATGTAATAATATAAAGAAAATCTGGGAAAGAATACACATACTATTGGGGAAACAAAACAAGAGTTTGGATGATGTAATACACACTAATATGCGTAGTATGGGTGACGACGAATATATATGTAATAAGTTTGCTTCTTCCTTTTCAGATGAGATTAAAAATATAAAACATGTTTGTAAAGACACTTGGATCGACAGGGAAAAATATGTCAAAACGTCGGACGTGAGCATGAGATGGCAGCCCGTGAGAAGTTACCAAGTTAAAAAAATAATTAATAGTATGAATGTAAACAAAGCTCCGGGCAGCGATCAGGTGCGCATGTGCGACATAAAATTTATTGCAAATAAATTAAGCCCTGTTATTGCTAAGCTTGTCAACTTATCAGTTAAGCATCATAAATTTCCTAACAAATTAAAAGAAGCAATAGTGCGACCCATTTATAAAAAAGGTGATCATAAATCTTTCTCAAACTACAGACCTATAGCTATATTATCTAGCATTGATAAAATTATGGAGAAATGTATAGTTAACCAGCTTAGCTCTTATCTTAGTAAATACAATATTTTAGATTCATCTCAACATGGCTTTCAAAAGGGCAAAAGTACCACAACTTTATTGTCGAACTTTACAGATGAAATTAATAGTTACCTTAACGATAAAAAAATTGTGTTGGCTGTATTCTTTGACTTCAGGAAGGCATTCGATACACTGGAATCGGGTACCTTACTGAAGGCAATGTGTGAGTGTGGTGTGAGCGAGCCGCTGAACGAATGGTTCCGCGACTATCTCACATCGCGCTCCTACAAGGTTAAAGTTGGGAACACCTATAGTCGAGAACGTACAGTGGAGTGCGGAGTGCCTCAGGGCTCGGGATGTGGTCCCGTCTGCTACTTGATGCACGTTAACAGCTTGTGCCGTGTGCTGCAGCATTGCTCAGCGCATATGTTTGCAGACGACCTCTGCGCTTTGCGCGCAGGCACTGACCTTGAGGACACCTTCCGACTCGTCCAGCAAGATATAGACTCGGTTGTTAAGTGGTCTCACGACAATGGGATAGTTCTCAATACTGACAAAACCAAATTACTAATCATCCATTCCCCGTATTTACCACCTTTAAATAACCATAATATGTTCCTATACGCGCACACCTTTGATTGTCTACACCAAAACATGTCTAACTGTACCTGTGAACCTATAGAAAGAGTTAAGTGTATTACATACTTAGGTATGCAAGTAGATGAAAATTTTTCCTGGTCATACCATGTAAATTATATTTATGATAAACTTAGAGTCCTTTTAGGCAAATTTTTCCATTTAAGTTTCAGAGTTCCTACTAGCACTTTAAGATGTTTGTATCAGTCATTAGTAGATTCTTTACTGTGTTATGGTCTCGACAGCTATGGACTTACAACTAAAACCAATATCGATAGACTAGAAAATATGCAACTAAGATTTTTAAAATTACTAGTTAACAATAAAACTAAACACAAGTACAAAAATGACTATAGACCACTATTTAAAATTTGCAAAATATTACCGGTTAGCTCAAAACATAAGTATTTACTTGCTTTAAATAACCATGGCTACCTTGACCATAATTCGGACTATATTAATTTGAAACCTCCCGATCATACCTATAACACTAAATCCATGACTTCCGGTAAACTATTCGTCCCGAGAGTCAATAACTATTACGGGGACAGAACGCGTAAGAAACGCATCCCATACCTTCTCAATAGTTTACCGGAAGCCATTCGATGCGAGAAGGAGTACACTATATTTAAGAAAAGATTAAAAAAATATTATTTAGACTTAGTGTAGCTTGTCTATACATACTTAGATGTTATATAATGAGACTGCGATCCCACAGTCAAACTATTATCATAGTTTTGTGGGGCAATGTACTAGTTTTTAAGTTAACTAGTAGTTCGCCCCGAACTGTGAACTCGCGAATCTTGTGTTTCGGCATACACGTGCAAAAGTAGAAATACATACTAAAAATACCAAAAATGGGGCCAATGGCGGCCAGCCAACCAACAATTTTTCAAATTTGCCGCGCTTTTGTACTGACAGAAATGGTTTGCCAAGCTATAACATTAATTTGTAAATATAGTCCGGCAAACCAAAAAGCGCAGTAACAGTCAGAGTAACATGCTATACCCATCCCTTTTTTAGTAGTGAGAGTACTAGCATTAGAAAAAGACAGTATGATTCTCCCTGTCTATGCTTGAAGTGAAACAAACTCTGGCCAAACTATATTAGTATGTTTTTTTTCTAAACTAACCATCTTGGTGAAATTAAACGTCCGTATTAAATTGTGTGGTTGATGCTCAAAATTTTACCGCGACGAAATCTGTTCTGATTTATTTTGTCAGTTTTTGTCTCATTTAATTTACATCCACCTCTCACTCTGTTACTTTGACATGTCGTTCTCATCTGTGGACACCTATAGGTTTCGGACACCATCATTAAATCATTTTGCGTCTATGGTAAATATGTTAATGTCAGTTGTCAAAATATTTACACCAAAAGCAAAATATAATTGAAAATATTTTTGAAATCTATTTTATGTTGCTAATTATTATGAAACAGTAAGCAGTTAATAAGTATTTGATAAGAGGGTAAATCAATACCTTTCATTTGATACCAAACTCAACCATACTTACTCGTAAAGGTAGCAAATAAGATGACCAACGTAACAAGACCCCTTTCCAAAACCTTTTTAGGCCTTCTAATTTCAGAACCCCCGTATCAATCCAGCTCATATACGAACTCGCAAATTTTGTTGATCTCTGCTACAACCCTAACAAATTTCATAAAGATCAGAAAAACGTTACTAAAGTTATCGTCGGACAAACTATGTAAATCAAAAAGCCATCCAAATGCCGAGACGTCCCAGTAGCCAGGTGACAGTTGGGTCTGAAGTTGTTTGTAAGAACGAGCTTCGCTTACGCTCCGCTCGTTCGAATATATGCTTATTAAATAAAGAATAATAAAAATAATAAAATAACGTATGCCCAAAATTTCTCGTTATTGGGAAAGATTGAGTAATGAAACCCTCAAGGGTAAAACCTAATATGTGTTCGTAAAATCTGATTGCCTTATATTTGATGAAAATAATAAATCCAAAACAACATACCTGGGGGCAAAATGATAGGGCTTCCACGTGACAGCTTTTTTAGGCAAATATAGGCAAAGGAAAGGAACATACATACTCGTATCTGAGGGAAGTAGAAGAGAAAGTTAGTGTCATGTCCAATAAGGAAGTTCAGGCACAGAAAATAAAAAAGAGTACCGAATACTCCACCGACAAGAGCATAAACTCTGAAATTTTGATCTTTGTCGGTGGAAAATATTGCTTTAAATTCAACAAAGTTTTTTATCATGTTAAGGCCTCTACAAACGTAAGCGAATAATTTTTAATACATTGCGGTTTTTGATCCATTGATCGATTTCGTTGCACCTAGACGGCAATTATCTCGAAATCGCGAGCGAATTTTGTGTCAAAATTGTGCCGATTGTAGAGGCCATTAGGTATTACTATATTTTGGCACCTACAAGTATTTTACCAATTCAAAACTGGATTATTTTAACCAATTCAAAACTACACAATGCAGCTACTCGTACTAACCGTGCCTTATATATATATCCGAAGATTCCAAAGTAACCAATCCATGAAATTATGATCAAATTTTTTGATTCTGTTGCCAGATTTATTTCAATTCCGTAGAAATATTTTTTGTGGTCCTTACGCTTGCGTATAAATCATTGTTTTTTACGGTCCATAAAATCCTCTCACCAGAATGACAATTGCACGTGGTTAAAAGGTCTGCCAAAAGTCCTAAAGATAATAAATTCTCTGACCTTAGATTTGGCCCTAGATTTCTTTCAGCCCTGAGCTATAAAAGCTGACATGGGTTACTTATAATTTTTTAGACATTGAAAAATGTTTACAGAATTACTTTAGTTTGGTATCCTCAAAAATTAGGTAAGTATTAATGTAATTTTACTTTATCGAACGAGCGGAGCGTACGCGAAGCGAGTTCTTACAAACAACTATGACCTACACGAGCTCTTATTTTCTTAAGAATAAAGTCGTGTACTTAAAGCTCATTTTGAACACCCTACCCGCTTAGCTTCTTCTGCTGCTGACTGTACTGACCATTCTTAGGTCTCCACGAAACAAATCTTTAGCATATTCAGTTGTGAAGTAAGAAATCGATCCCCTGATCCTTTTGAGGGCTTCATCATTTATTTATGCGAAAGGGTATCCCTGAGGGATTGAATTCTGTAATGTAGTTCTCATTTATGCAGTTCTATTTCAGTTTTTCTCTGGATTACGATGAAGTACTCCGTTTATGAGTCATCATCATCATCAGTCGTTCGAGGATCGTGACACCATGTCCTTCTGTTGAAGATCCTTCTATGCCTTGCTACGCGCATGGCTTCGTGCAGTTTTAATTGCATGGGTGCAGTAATTTGGGCACATCATCTTGCAGGGGAGGGCCTCTCAGTCCCGTGCCTTCAACTTTTCCCGTCATGATAATTCTCTCCAAGCTATCAGAGGAGCGTCAAGAGATGTGTCCGAAGTGAAGTCCTGGCACGTCGTCGAGAACCGGCATTTTATGCGTAGTTTATGAAATTACGAATATCATAGGTTTTTTTTTGTTTTTAAAAGCTAGTATTAGTACATAGAGGACACAGTTCAGGTAAGAAAGAATATCGAACGTATTGCGAAGCAGTCAGATTTGGATTTTATTTTTATTTTTCATTTTAATTACTCAATAGGCAGGTACATGTCTGTCTCTCAAGCTGTTTTGATATGCCTTCTTGAAGAACTACGCATTATTGTATATAGTAGCTTTAATGTATTAGTATTACTGTTATGAAAAAATAAGTCCCGCCGAGTTTCTTGCCGGTATTAAGTAATACTTCTCGGGTCAGAGGTGTAGGGTTAGAACCGGTGGTAGTTTCTTTTTCTCTCTGACGTTCATAAGTGCATTGTAATGTGCCTAAATTGAAGAATAAATATCTTTTATCTTTTTATCTTTTATCATACATAGGTATTTACATACGATCTTATTTTTACCATTACTAAGTACTTATAGGGTACTTAAATGGTTGTTTAATTTATTAACTCGCCTGTCCAAAGTTTTTAACCAAAATAAAAAATACTTCCAAGAAACAGTCCTATTCATCCATGAGGCACTTTCTGGCGGAGATAAAAACTTTTACGAAACGCTGTCATACCTTAAAAAGAGAAATTTATTCAATTTTCACGGTTCACTCGGCACTTTATTCTTATAAGGTTTCAGTCTAGTTACGGTTAATATTATAAGCAGTATTTTGACAATAGGGATGATGACACATGTTGAATTAGGCAATGAAATTTAGTTGACAGGATACAAAATGATCAAAATCTATACATATAATAAAGCTGAAGTGGGTCGAAAATCTGTACATTGGAGATATTAGTAAAAAAATAAGTTAGTAGGTCTTAGAATCGATAACAGAACACGTTTCGACGATTTTTAGAATTTTTGTCTGTTTGTCTGTTTGTCTGTTTGTCTGTTTGGATGGGGAGAGTTGGCGTCAAAACTCCTGAACCGATTTCGATAAAAACTTCACTAGCAGGTTCTACAGACCTCTGGACAGGACATAGGCTATAAAAAATACGAACTTTTTGGATTTAAGGGGGTTTAAGGGGGGTTTAAACTTTGTATGTGAAATGAATATGAGTGTTAAGCTCAAGCAGCAAATTGATATTTGTTTAACTACTTTCGGTTAGTTCATATTCATTCGTATAAATAAATAAATGTGTTAAATAATAATATACTGGTTAAATATAGTGGAAAAGTAAAAAATACGTACCATCAAAACGGGTATCTAGACATGTCTTTGGCTATACGATTAGGTAACGCTATCTCTCGCAGAACTTTGTTACTACCGAGTCCTCTTTACGCAAAATCTGACCACTACATATGTAGTTTAGGTGCAAACTAAATGCAACACGAGTTCGCAGAGATATCCCTAGATGGCTATAGTAGGTAGGTACTATCTATGCTATTTCTATCTATGTTATGAGTATAATGGGAACCTATGCCTTTACCTCTTTAAAAGACGACTGACTGCTGCGGATACGAATTTGTATATGTTTCCTTTTCATCGGAAAATTACTCGATCACCTCTACCACTACAAAACACACCGTACTACTGCTTATTATACCAAAAATTGTTAGGTCGAACATTTGAGATAGGAGAAAAAGAATTTTGATAGAGTTTACTGCGCGATGGGCTGTAAAAAAAGGAGGGCTCGGGAGGCGGAGCCCCCCGCAAAAAGAAAAAAATACACGAAACTATAGATAATTATACCAAAAATAGTTACTTACGTTGAACATTTAAGATGGGAGAATAAGAGTTTTGATAGAGTCAACCACGTGATGAGCGGGTAAAAAAGGGGGGCTCGGGGGGCGGAGCCCCCCGCATTAAGAAAAAACACACCGTAGTACTGTTTATTATACCAAAAATTGTTACGTCGAACATTTGAGATAGGAGAAAAAGAATTTTGATAGAGTTTACCGCGCGATGGGCTGTAAAAAAAAGGGGGCTTGGGGGGCGGAGCCCCCCGCAAAAAGAAAAAACCCAACACTATAGATAATTATACCAAAAATAGTTACGTTGAACATTTAAGATGGGAGAAGAAGAGTTTTGATAGAGTCAACCACGTGATGGGCGGAGAAAAAAGGGGGGCTCGGGGGGCAGAGCCCCCCGCATTAAGAAAAACACACCGTAGTACTGCTTATTATACCAAAAATTGTTACGTCGAACATTTGAGATAGGAGAAAAATAATTTTGATAGAGTTTACCGCGCCATAGGTTGTAAAAAGAGGGGGGCTCGGGGGGCGGAGCCCCCCGCAAAAAGAAAAAATACACGAAACTATAGATAATTATACCAAAAATAGTTACGTTAAACATTTAAGATGGGAGAATAAGAGTTTTGATAGAGTCAACCACATGATGGGCGGGGAAA
Source organism: Pammene fasciana (assembly GCA_911728535.1). Classification (NCBI taxonomy): domain Eukaryota; kingdom Metazoa; phylum Arthropoda; class Insecta; order Lepidoptera; family Tortricidae; genus Pammene; species Pammene fasciana. The sequence goes on from OU452292.1 coordinate 12,180,274, forward strand.
AAAGGGGGGCTCGGGGGGCGGAGCCCCCCGCATTAAGAAAAACACACCGTAGTACTGCTTATTATACCAAAAATTGTTACGTCGAACATTTGAGATAGGAGAAAAAGAATTTTGATAGAGTTTACCGCGCCATAGGTTGTAAAAAGAGAGGGGCTCGCCGGGCGGAGCCCCCCGCAAAAAGAAAAAATACACTATACTATAGATAATTATACCAAAAATAGTTACGTTGAACATTTAAGATGGGAGAATAAGAGTTTTGATAGAGTCAACCACGTGATGGGCGGGGAAAAAAGGGGGGCTCGGGGGGCGGAGCCCCCCGCATTAAGAAAAAATATACCGTAGTACTGCTTTTTATACCAAAAATTGCTACGCCGAACATTTGAGATAAGAGAAAAAAAAATTGATAGAGTTTACCGCGCGATGGGCCGTAAAAGAAGGGGGGCTCGGGGGGCGGAGCCCCCCGCAAAAAGAAAAAAACACCATACTATAGATAATTATATCAAAAATAGTTACGTTGAACATTTAAGATGGGAGAAGAAGAGTTTTGATAGACGTAACCACGTGATGGGCGGGAAGAAAGGGGGGGCTCGGGGGGCGGAGCCCCCCGCATAAAGAAAATACACACCGTAGTACTGTTTATTATACCAAAAATTGTTACGTCAAACATTTGAGATAGGAGAAAAAGAATTTTGATAGAGTTTACCGCGCGATGGGTTGTAAAAAGAGGGGGGCTCGGGGGACGGAACCCCCCGCAAAAAGAAAAAATACACCATACTATAGATAATTATACCAAAAATAGTTACGTTGAACATTTGAGATGGGAGAAGAAAAGTTTTGATAGAGTTTACCGCGCGATGGGCTGTAAAAGAAAGGGGGGCTCGGGAGGCGGAGCCCTCCGCAAAAAGAAAAAAACACACCATACTATAGATAATTATACCAAAAATAGTTACGTTTAACATTTAAGATGGGAGAAGAAGAGTTTTGATAGAGGTAACCACGTGCTGGGCGGTAAGAAAAGGGGGGCTCGGGGGGCGGAGCCCCCCGCATAAAGAAAAAACACACCGTACTACTGCTTATTATACCAAAAATTGTTACGTCGAACATTTGAGATGGGAGAAAAAGAGTTTTGATAAAGTTTACCAAGAAAAAGAGTTGTGACGGGCGCCAAAGAAAGGGAGGCTCAGGGGGCGGAGCTCCCCGCATAAAAAAACCCCGTTCTATTGCTTATGATACCAAAAATTGCTATGGTAAGGTTGAAAGTTCAAGATGGGAGCAAGAGTTTGACAGAGATTTGCACGTGGCAGGCGGTAAAAGGCGGCTCGGGGGGTGGAGCCTACGCATAAAGATAAACACACCGTACCATTGCTATTTTTACCAAAAAATGGTAAGGTTGAATATTTAAGATGTAGATAGAGTTGACCACTATTAATACCAAAAATGATTAAGTTGCATATTTAAGACGGAAGCAATAACAGTTTTGATAGAATTAACTATGTGAAAGGCGGCTCGGGGGCCATTTCGCGTACACTTTAACATCAAGTTGTGTTCGATATCTCCTTACATTGGTCTTTCCGCCCTCCGGTTTACTTTTAAGACTTAGTCATTAATTTGTGTTCGATCTCTGACCTCCTGCTGCATTTTCTACTGAGATGCTTCGAACGTTCGACTCTACAGAGAGAGCTCTGCTTTTAGCTCTTCAGATCTTCCCGCTCACATGGTTCTCTGCCGCACACGCTTTCGGTCGATCTTTTGGGATGTCGAAGTTATAACTGACTTTATGAAATTTGATATGTAGAAAGCGTTTAGCAGTGGACTGTTGAGGGATGAGTGTAACGAAAAGTGACAGAGCCTACTGCAATGCACGCGGGCGAAGCCGCGCGGGTACAGCTAGTATCCAAATAAAGTAAACATCAAAAAAATCTATTGAAATGGTTCAAAGATCGGGCTTCAAAGTTTAAATTTTTTTAGATTTTTGAAAGTACGAAATTTAAAAAACGAATGATACCATTCGATTTCTAACATTTTATCGTGAAATATATTGTATGGCAACCATATACATAAACGCAACATTTCACTGTAAAAATAGCAATTTCATAATTTTTCCATACTTTAAACAGGGCAAATATGAAGCCGTGACGTCACGGCTTTATATCATTTTGTTAGGAGCGTTTAGACTTTAAGTCTTTTTCCTGTCTTTTATGTTAATTTAAGGCAATTGGCCCCATATAGACATTTGATGAATTTGATCCTCACAACAAAACGAATCGATTGATACCATGCATGAAAAACATTCATCTAGCCTATTTAGATGCTAAATTTTGTGATACACGTGCCGCTACGAATGTTTTGGTAACACCATTAGGTAGTAAGTAAAAAATCAATGTGTAACCCCCAGCCCCGAAAGGACTTAAAATCCTATTTGGATTGCACACAACTGTCACAATTTCTGACATCAGAATTACTGACGTCACAGGCGACCACAGACTACAGTAACCTGTGACGTCTGTAATAGCGTCCCTGTGATGCCTCTGACGTCAGTAATAGCGATGCTGACATGTGTCACATATGGCAGTGTGGTGAAATAGGTACTCGACAAGTAGGTACTCGTACACGGAGAGAAAACATTTTGTTCGAATGGGATTGGCAACTGTCAACGGTTTGGCCAGATGGCGCCAGCATAGCTAGGTCCCTTTCACTAGTATTGTTGTATGGGATTTGGCTTAAAGGCTAGCCCATCCAGGTAAAAAAAAAATTAAAAAAAAAACAAGATTTTGACACTATTTGTAGGAATGACAGGTACCAGCTATGCTGGCGCCATCTGTAAATACTTTCGACCAGCCAACCCCATTAGAAACCTGATATCTAAAAGACAAGAATATCAAACTCTATTATATTTTCCTTTTTTTTCTGAGCGATAGAAAATAATATAATTTCAAGCAAATTTTATTAATTTCATAGTATAGGAAACACAAAACGGTTTTACTAAATCGTGAAATTAATATTCATTACTCGGAATAACAGAGTTGTACAAATTCTATAAAACTAGCTCCAGTACGTAAAGATTAGTAGATTAAGTAGATTATACATACAATAGTGACATAATCAAGAGCTTTACAGTCGAGTACCGCGTTTAGGCCACGAAGCTTGCTGAGTGGCCTAATTAAGGTACGAGATTGAAAAGCTTAATTATGTCACTATTGTATACAATACTTTTTCTACGAATATTAAGTAAGAATTGATTTTCTATAATTATTTCTAAATCTTTCCCACTCAAACGTCAAACACTATTTTTCAAACCGGAAGTAATTGTATCTGGGCATTCGGTGCTACAGACACTTCCGAAAAGAGATAGCCATATAATTGTACCGGTAGTAGAAAGAGACGGCTAGAATAAACTGAGTCCAAGATGTCGTTGTAGTTGTGATTGGTCTTTTTATAATGCAATCACAACGTAGAAGCAAGTTTAAGTAGAAGCAAGTTTAAGTAGAAGAAAATTTGACAGATTAAGTACGTTCGGAAATTATAAAGTTGAGTCTGTCCGAAAAGAAAAGTGTCGTACAATGTATGAGCTCCCATATAAGGGTGATTCTTGGAAGTATCAATTTTCATCGTCCTGGGAGAAAAAGTGCCCGTAAAATTGAAATAATTAACCTTACTATTTTTTTTCGGTTACAATACCACAAAATCTTACTGGGGCACGGCTTTTTTGTTTCAAAAGATTAGTAGAACTAAACTTAAAAAAATATCAAACACTTAAAACCTCATTACCCTGGTGCGTCCATTCGGTTTTTTGTGAACAAACTCCTACAAGAACAACAAGTCAGGGACTGAAATAAACAGTGGTATTGAATAAAATCGTTACAAGATAGTTTTTTTATTTAAATAAAAAAATATGGTTATTGTGCTTATCGTAGTTATCTCTAAAATCTAAATGAAAGGTTTGTCCAGAGCTGAGCTATCATTCCCTTGGTGGCTAACTAAAAAACGTGCACACCCCTACTTGAACGCGATTCAACACGTTACGCACACCAAGCCGGAAAAGCGTCAGTATCGCTCCGGTCACGGCGGGGAGGGGACGTCACTCGTCGCTCGAGCTCTGAATTATGAAGATAAATATATCATTCCCTTGGCTTTGGTTCACTTTAATTATCATTACCCTGTATTTTCATATAAAATTGATGGCTTGTAATTAGCTTAGCGTGTTTAGCGAAAATAATACTTTATAGATGACTGCGTGTATTGGTCTAATAATTTTTTCTATATTATTTACAGTTTCTACAAAATCGATAAAAAACATACTTTTTCTTATTCCCCTGGTTCTCATTCCCTTGGGTTTTAAGCAGGGTAATGATCATTTTCATAGATTTCCTGCAAAATATATTTTTTCTTTGATTTTCAAAGCACGAGACGTGATTAGCCTAGTTGGTAGTGATCTTGCTTGCGATTTTGTAGACTTTGTTTTTTTTTAATAAATCATTATGCAAGTAATGAAAAATGTTAATTACGTAGTCCAAGACTGCTGCAATTAGATGATTAAGAAAAAAATGCCAATAAATGCTACAGAAAGACTGTTTTTATTTTATTTTGTAGATTTTGTTTTTTTTTTATTAAACATTTTGATCTCAGAACTACAAGTTATTTCATTCCACTGTCGTTTTTATCATTCCCGTGTCGTTTTTGACATTCCCTTGTCGATTCTATCATTTCCTTGTCGTTTTTTTCATTCCCCTGTAACTTTTTCTCATTCCCCTGGCTGCAAAAGTTTAAAGTGGTATAAAATGTGGACTTAATTGACTGAAAGTGATGCCTATTCGATAAAACTGCATATGATTTAATATAATTTCATATTTTATCGTAACTATGAAGAAAATTGTTTAAATAAAAAACGCCAAGGGAATGACATCAAGAATCCCATTCTCAGGAATGACCCATAAACCACGACACTTTTCTTTCCGGACAAACTCTACACATTTTACCGAGATGTGAATGAAATACTATTTTCAAAATTATTTTAGTTTAGTGGCGGGTTGTTTAATAAATCTATTTAATGATCCCAGCAGTGCCATAGACTATCCAACATTTAAATGTGTAAGGTTTTAGTCTGGTCTATAAAGTCCTAACACAAAAATTACAGTCGACGAGTAGAAAAATGAGTATTAACAATTAAAAGGCAATTTTATTTTTATACTTGGTAATCTTGTTTTTAGTAAATCTTATATGTTGGTTTTATCTAATAATTAGCATATATATAATGCCTTTTGGCATTTGGCGTTTGTATTTTTTTTATTGTTTAAATAACTATTTTCACGTAACATCGCTAAGGCGCAAAATAAAGTGTACTTGTTTTTAACAGTACCTAGGTACCTATTGTTTTTCCAAATAGTACAATTTTTTTTGGTGTTAGTAAATACTATTAGTAAAATTGGTTTATAACCGTTACTATAAATAACTGTTACTACTTGTTTCTACAAAAAAAAAATCTCCGTGTATAACAATAGTGCAAGTCAAGATACTGTGCAGATGTCGATACTTTACCTGTGGCCCATCGCCGGGGTTAAATCGAAAGCTATGATCATCTCCTGTTTATTATGCGGCGTTGACTCGCGCGGCTTTATTGGTTTTCCTTATACTAATATTGGGGATGTTAAAAAGTATTTGACTTTGGAAATATCCTCCGGTACCTTTGCTATATTTATCGATGCAGAATAAATGTCGCTGGGGGTTTTCGACCAGTCTGGACAGATATTAATTGCTCTGTGATGGTATGAAAAGTTTTGTAGAATTAGATATAGGGAATTCATTATAATCATTATAATTGTCTTGTAATATGAACAAACACTTCTGTAATAAGAATACATTATCATACTTTTCGCTGTTATAGATAAACGTCAGTCCATACAATGAGTATGATCACTGGTCATATATTTTCGGCAGAGGGAAATGTCAATGGCCGCTCCGGTGGGTTAAATGCTCTAAGGTGCCCACCTTTCTACGGTATCACAGTTACGTTAATACAAGTTCTACGGCATAGCGTTCTCTAACATCGGTTTAATTTTTCCTGTAGATCGCACAAGATTATATACTTAGATAAGTACAAAATGAAATGGACAATGGAAATGGAGATGGATAGGTCATACCATACGAAGAGGAGAAGCGAATATGGCAAGCATCGCTTTCGGTTGGAAACCGCCAAATAAGAAGCGCGGTTCTGGGCGCCCAGTTCACACATGGCGTCGGTCAGTCGAGAGTGAATTGCGAGCGGCGGGACTGAGCTGGGTGGAGGCTAGAAGGGTCGCTGAGGATAGGAAGGCGTGGCGCGAGTTAGTGAAGGCCCTCTGCACCTCTGGGGTGCCTTAGGACAACAACAACAACAACATAAGTACAAAAAGGGATACAGCCATGGAGATATTTAAAGCTCCATAGAAACCTAACTTTGTAATTTTTGTTCAATAAAATAACACCAAAAGTTATTTACGCTAACCAAAGTGGAAGTTTTGTATATCTTACGTCTTTACAACCGGAATGTTCCGTTGTACTTTGTTGTTTCGTTATCATTCAATAAGGAGTTACGAAGTTGTATGTTGGGGGAGACAAGGATCTACCCGGATTTGGAAGTGATTAAGTCAGAGACATGTGACAAATCTCATGTGAAGGCTGATTTTCAAAAGGCAAAACAAATCATGGTTATGGAAATAATTCAGAAATTAATCGCGTACACTTACCTCTATTATTTACATGAAGTTTCGAGTGTGTCGTAGCGCACGCAGGCAGTGGTTTTTGTCAAAATAATGAGTGTGAATCATGTGAGTTTAATCAGTACAAAATTCAAAAAGTTGTCAGAGTGTCAGTGAGCGGGTTAAGGTGATCAGAATCGATGGCAGAAAAGTTTTTTTTTGAAGGCTCAATGTAATTTTATAACCATTGAATGCATCATCAATGCAGAAAAAAAATGTATTGTGTTGACGATGTTCTTGTCTGGACGCGTTTTTACTCTCACCTACAGTTGTAACACTCATTTAACAATTTTAGAGTGGCAGGTGTCCATTGGCTGTGGTAACTGCTTATCATCAGGTGGACCGTATGCTTGATTACCATCGTCGTGGTCTATAAAGTAAAAAAAAAGTTAGTTAGTATGAAGAAATCTTATAGAAAGATTCTTGTGAATATTTATTTTCAGCCCAATGTTGTATCTGGTTAATTAACTAGGAGATTAAAATATGATCTTATATATCCAGTAATTAGTGGACGCGTTTTTACTCTCTACTACAGTTGTAATACTCAAGACATAGAGAAAGTAGAAAAAAAGGACGAAATTCCAATTATTCCATTGCCAAGAGTAGGTAAGTAACACTGTTGAAATTATGCTGACTGAAATATAATATTTGCCACAAAACTGTAGGTTCTGATTAAACCCAGCATACTATGAGTATCCCGTAATGTTATATGAGCATGGTAATATATTAGAAGCCTTAATTACGATGCCTGGGACAAGTAAATTAATTTGGACTCTGTCCAAAAGATAGCAAGCGGTGATTCAGGAAACCGGCTGAGTATTTAGAGCGATGCCTTTCTAGTTCCATAATATATATTTTATCTGTTTCTAATTCGACTAAAGAAAAGAGGTAAAATGGTTTTGTGGACCTCTTACCCGTCTGCTCTTACTGCTTCAGTTTTAGGGCCGGTTGCACCAAACCGTCTGTTAACGTCAACGTCATCGTCAAAAAAATCTTGTATGAAAAGTTTGACAGTTTTCTATGGTATGACAGCTCCGTCGCCATATTTAACGTTGATGAGTCCCGTTAATTGTGCATGGTGCAACCCACCCTAAGCAGTAGTATATCTTGAAGTCGTCAAGATGGAGATCTTGTTATTGAACAACGTACTGTCGGGTTCAGAATTCCTTGGCCAATTTATCAATGAATTCATTCATAAATTGGTAATGCAATTCTGAATCCGATGGTACATTGGACTCATCAAAATATTCACCGGAAGTGATACCCCCATTAGTAGGAAGTTAATACACCGTAAGTAACTAAGTACCTAAAACAGTAATAATCGTTAACGTTATTGCCGTAGAGCCTAAATGAAAATACGGCGGCCTATAAAACGTAACTTTGTACGAGAAATGCAATTAATTGTACGTTGTTTCATTTGATGAGTGATATATTTTATACGAGGCTGTAAACATACGCGGGTAATTGTTCATTCCATTAGAAGATCTTTTGAAAGTAGTTCTGGAGTAGAAATATTTTTTGACGATTGTATATGTTGTTCCTTCGGAAATAACTTTTCTAGACATAAACGTTTCATAACTCATAAGCCTCATTTAACTAATAATCTTTTGTCTTTATCTGTCACGTTGACAGTAGTATTTGTTAGAAACAGACAAAATATAAATTAACTAATTGAGTCCTGTGAGACGTTTTTACGAATAAGGGTGTACATATATTTAACCGGTATCCATAAAGGCTGAAAAGATACTGATTTAGACTTTCACGGTTTTTACTCATAATTATTTGTAATAATTGTATGAGTCTTTCTTCGCGACCACGGGGACAATGTCGTCCTCGAAACGTCGAAGGTAATTTAAAAATTATATACGCGGTTAAGTCCCGTTTATTACAAATAATTAGGCTGAAAAGATGTTAAAGAATATTTGTGCCATTTTCAAGTAAAAGGTGCATCATTGTCGGTTGTTATAAGGCATTCTTGCCATAATAATTAATTTAGAAATAAACTATTCACAACCGACAATGATGTACCCTTTGCTTGAAAACGTCACATTTATTTTCAAAATTTTGATACTATAAAATCTGGGTTTTGCTGCATTTCTCGCGACACAGAGTGAAGCAGGGTATAATATAATTAATATGATTAATGAAAATGGATTCGTTAATCCTTTTCATTAAATTAGGTATTTTTATTTAATTAATCGTGCTATAAGACAGACACATTATACAATATAATGTCAAAAAAGTATTAAATATCAATCGTAGTCATTACAATGAAATTAAGTCAAGCGGACCCCAGGCCGGGATAAACGCTAGGAGGAAGGTAGTCATTACAATGAATATGCTTAATCCTATTTATTTATTCAGGTATAAGTTACAGGGTAAACTATAATATTATAAACTAAATGCCTATAAATAAATAAATTAAAAAATAAAAATAAATATTTGGGGACAATCTTACACAAATCAACCTAACCCCAAACTAAGCAAAGCTTGTACTATGGGTGCTAGGCGACGATATAGATACTTAAATATATAAATACATACTTATATACATAGAAAACATCCATAACTCAGGCACAAATTTTGAGATTAGCACACAAATAAATGCCCTTACCAGGATTCGAACCCGGGACCTCCAGCTTCGTAGGCAGGGTCACCACTACCAACTAGGCTATGGAGGCCGTTAATATAAATAAAACTAAATTAAAAACTAACAATCTATTACTAAATAACTCTAAAATATATCTAATAAAGTCGGGCCATGCCGCGTGCCGAGGATGCTGGCAGCATTTCCCCACTGTATGCTTAATTCAGTTTGGTTTAGTAAATTAGATAGTGGACTAACTTAGTTAGGCATGACATGCCAGATTAGATCTCACAGACATAGTGCGTTACGTATGACATAATTACTAATTTGCTATCTAGGTCGCGAGCACTAATTTAGTTACTTCCTACCTTAACTCAATTAAGCATCGGAATCTAGATATTATTGACGACCTAATACCAATAAGCCCTAGTTTGGACCGTTGGAAGCTCAAATGGCAGGTGCTTTTGTAAATATGAGTTTCCAGTGCCTACGAAAATTCGTGGGAATAAGTTTCCAAACGGACCCCTTCAATTGACATTGTTTGAAAACCATACGTCACTCATACGTCAATATCACTTGCGCAAGTAGTATGATCTTACTTGAAACCGTTAAGAACACTTTTTTTTTAATTAACTTTGATATTTAGTAAATAAGACCCCGCGAGGTATACAGGTGAAATATTTTGCATTATACTGAGTCTTTGTTGTGTTCTGTATTTTAAACTTTTTGACGCTGAATAAGATGATATTGAGAACTCTTTTGTTATTATGTGATTTATGTCGTACGGATCTATGTTAAAGTTTTGGAATATAATAGCGTGATCTATCCGGTAAATACTGAATTTAGGGCACTGTTTGAGTAGATCGCTATTGTTTGCGAGCTTGTATTGTCGCACGGGTACAGGTTGTCTGCAGTTATTTTAAATCTGTGTAACTAACCCTTGTGATACCCATTCCTGGTCAGAATCTGCGTAAAGTGGACATGATGAGTGGACTGGTGATGGGAATTAAAGATGCTTGATATTTGTTGGAGACCATCGCGGGCTTATGACCGAAGGGTGTAGTGTTTCGGCGGTTCCGGGGGACGCTGCCAAATATTACACCAGAGAAGGTGGCGCAACAGAAAACCGTCCTGTCACCAAAATGATAATTTCAGTTTATAACGTATTATGTATACTAAGTCTTTAAGGTATTTGTCTATGCTATGAGCGACTAGTTGCCTGAAAATAAACGTATTTTATTTCATTTTCATTTTAACAACCTGGGCTGTGGGCACTACCTTTAGGTATTCTTGGCATCTAAAAGGTTAATAATCGCAGGTCATGCAGAACATGCCACACAAAGTGACCAACGTGCTCCCACAATTGGTTTCTGGACCATCGGATAATTGAGTTAGGGAGCTAACTGGATTTCCATGGTACAGAGGTCAAAATTGGCGGTGCCCGCAAACGACATCAAAGCTATCAAAGACTAGGTTAGATAGTGGTTTGTTCGGATTTGATGGCTTTATGTACGTAGTAGCGTGAAAGTGCGAAGTTAGCTTGTCAGTTACCGTCACGTGCTACAACTTTTCCTACGATGCACAACTTTGCCTGGCTTAAAAAACATGGATGTATTCACCAAACAGCTATTTATATCTTATTCCCGAGATGCGGCCTTTCTGAATAAAATATAGGTAAATAGCTATTAAATTTAAACTTTAGTGATACATATTAATATTATAAAATAACACGGTTACACTCACGGCACTGCGGGCGGGCGGGCCGGTTCAAGTAGCACTCCTAGTGCTTGATGATGGAGACCTAGGCTCTCCGAAACATGTCGCGAGACGTGACTAAAGTGCCGTGAGTGTAACTGTGTTATTTTATAATATATAAATGGCTGTTTGGTAAAGACAATCATGTGTTTCAAAACCACTGGATAAGTACAAAACATATGCTAGGTACCAAAAAATTTAACGATAACTTTGTATGCATAGGTACCCACAACATTTTTCCACTATTCTTTTTCATAACACACCAAGGTTGTATACAAAATATAATCCTTTTATTTATCGAGGTTACAGTTACTCGTATCTCTTACTCTAGAAATTGTTATGAGCAATTATTACGTAGTTTTACTGCGGCCCACTGCCCTGATCATACATAATTCATCCATTCAAATCTGAGAGGATGTTTGTAAACAAAATTTACATCTGGAAGTTTTAGGATCGATATATAGATGGCGCCGTTCGTTAGTTTGTTTAAGTCGAAATTTTCCCATGAATTAGATTTGAAACAATATCTCTGTGAATCTTAACAAAATAAGCTCAAACTCAAACATTTATTCAGTAAGTAGAACACAAAGGCCCTTTTACACGTTAAGTAAAATTTTCAAAAAGTAAAAGGAATAAAATAAACAAACTACACCGGTTCCAACCCTACTACTCTGACCCAAGAAAAATTATAATAGGCAAGAAACTCGGCGGAGCTTATTTTTTTATGAATAGGTAAGTAATTAATAGTTTGTTATTAAATCAAATACAAACTTTGAAAACATTGAAAAAATAATCTTCTTTAAATAATATTGTTTGAGTGGCATGCACCACTTTAAAAAAACACGTAAAAATAATAAGGTAAGTAATTCACCATATCTGAAATAATGGGTACCATAAAATGCGTTGTTCTATAAGTTTAGTTAAATTCACAACTTCACTAGCACTGCTTAAGTTCTACGAAGCTCTTGGCATACAAAGAAGTTTGCAAAGTCTCAGAAGAAGCTGTCATATTAACTCCACTTAACTAAAATACCACTTTAGGTATATTGTATTATTTATCGATTTTAACCAATACCACGGTCTCCAAACCACCGGCAGCATATTTTTAAGTACTAAGCAATTGAAAAAACAAACAACGAGATTGACTTACCATAAATACCTAAATCGATTTGGGCCAGATATCAATGAAATAAGATTGATAATGACTTACAAGAGTTAGTTGGTTGGTACACACCTAAATGCTGTAAAGCAGAAACAGGTATTTCAGGTATTTAAGTTTAGATCTTATACCGATGACTTAGAGTCCAAATTCAACCATTATTTGTATTTACCACTATTCGTTCTAAAATACCTCTAAACGAATATAGGAATTGGGCAGTGACCACTATCTGATGTCGACGGAAATCGAGGAAATTGAAACTCGGCAGACAGCCGATATCGCTCGAGACTAACGTGTTAAGTTTATTTTATATACTTTAAGAGTACGCACTAACTAAGTACCTAAATAATTGAAATATTAATATTAATAAATACAAATCCTGAAGAAATAATTTATTTTATATTCGCAACAGTAATGTCATTATTATACGAATAGTCTTGGCATTTTATATTGATGTCGTTTATGGACAATTATACAAGGCATCTATTTCTTTAAATTACTGACTTGACTCATTGTCCTATGTCCCCTGGATGGGGCAGAGGGCGTCCACAGTGCGCCGCCATCTGGATCGGTCTTGAGCTTCGTGCTTGACTTCGCTCCAAGTCTTCCCAATAGCCTTCGCCTCTGCTACAATAGTCCGGCGCCAGGTCTGCTTTGGTCGGCAACGTTTTCTCTTTCCTTGGGGATTCCAGTCTAGGGCTTGCCTCGGTATGTGTTCAGGATCCCTTCGGAGTGTATGCCCAATCCAACTCCATTTCCGGCGCTTTATCTGCTGGTCGATCGGAGTCTCATTGCAGCATCTCCACAGGTTGGTATTGGAAATTTTCTCGGGCCAGTATATACCGAGGATGCGGCGGAGGCAGCGGTTAACACAGACTTGTAGCTGGCGCGAGATGTCCTTTGTAACCTTCCACGTCTCGCAACCATACAGCAATACGGTTTTTGCTAAATTCTTTAAATTACTAATTATTCAAATTTTTTTCTTACACACCGAAGCCTCACCCGTATCAGTGTCACCCATGGCATCAAAATTGACAAATAAGTAATTTGTAATTACCTTATAGGGCTTAAAATTTGAAAAATTTTGCGCATCGTAAAGTTTTGCATTTTTGACCATGGATATAGTGCCTCACGATGAATATTTTTTAATATTTGAGGTAAAATTGTTGGATCTTCACGTAAAAATCAAGGGTCCCTTGCAATATGGTATTACTCTCTGGTTAAGGCTGCTAGAGGTGGTGTAGTATCATTTCCGTATAAAATAGACATGCCGACTTCATTTAGAAACCGAAAACTGACAGTCGCTAAGGCACTGGTCCCACCGCGAGCTAGTAAGCTATGAGCTATCGGCTATAAACACGAACAAAAGATAAGCACTCCCGTGTAAATAAAAGAGACACGGCGATATTATTTATAGTTACTCGCCCAGCGGTGAGCTATAAATATCGCCGTGTCTCTTTTATTTACACGGGAGTGCTTATCTATTGTTCGTGTTTAGAGCCGATAGCTCATAGCTTACTAGCTCGCGGTGGGACTAGTGCCTTATGAGACCACTTTGACACATTCTAGTTAGTACATGCGTCTTATTAGAAGTGATATTGCATGGATACCCAAGTGTCGCAGTTTGACATGTCGAACATGAATATTCTAGAATTAATTGTAGCCTATTTCACTTCCAAATCAACTAAAACATTTACCTAAACGTCAGCTGCATGTATAATCGCCATCAAATATATCGGAGCGGCCCGGGTACTCAAAAATATCTGAACATGCCTCGAAAATAGAGGCGTTGTTCTGATATTATTGACCACCTTGGCCGCTCCGATATATCTGATGGCGACTGTACTCGTATAACGTCAAAAATTCAATTTCACTTCCCTGATCAATATCATAGAGTAACTTATATGCCTGCTACTCTACCTAGTAACAAATAGCATACTAGTAGTACACTAGTAGCTACTAGGTGGAGTAGCAGTGCAGGTGGCATTTCCTCTTACATTTTCGGTATCTTTAGGAGGCTTTCGGACAGAGGGCGCAATTGACTTGATCTGCAAAAAGTTAAGCTGTGCTGCTCTACTATATAAGTTACCAAACATGGATAATATGTCGTAAAACAAGCTCATATTTACGCAAAAATTACATCACCCGATCTCATAAGCTAAAATGCCACTCTTATTAAACCAACTATGTAATCCAATTTAAACTTTGCGACCGCACTCTACAGTCTATTTTCCCACCGAATAGTTACAAAAGGCTCATCACACTATGCAATTAATCACTCTTGGTAGCACGTGTTTACTTCAACTTTGCGGTTTTAACAATGTATAATGAATTTACAGTGCTTGATGAATGGGACAAAGTTCCAAGGGACGCTTAAGGACGTGTTAAAATAATTTGAAAGTTATATAGTGTGTCAATCTAATACGGGCGATAAATTAAACCACACATAGAACTCATTAGTGTAATCATTAATTTAGATGTTTTTTTTTAAGTTACACTTAAATGTGACCCAATAATTAAAATTTGAAAATTGTATCATAACTATCATAAGCAATGTACTGTAAACATGGTATTGAAAGTAAATGTCTACGAGCGTTTGACATAGATGTCAATACCTACCAGATATAGAATTTGGGAATAAAACTTTTATCTCTGGTGGAATATTCACCGTTTAACTGCCAGCGGAAGTTTATCTTGCGTTCAGAAATTCACCCCAGTTGATGTAAAACTGTTTGAGTTTTGAGACAAGGGCTTTTGTACAGTCAGCAGCAGTACGCTTACCATGAGTTATGACATTGACGTTCTCAAGAACGAGTATCGAGTGTTCTATCTGTGAATCTTGCTTGTAACATATATTAACGAGATGCACAGATAGGAAATTCGTTACTCGTTAACGAATAATTTAAAACAAAAAAAGAACCGACTTCACTTAGGATCCGCTATTCCAAGAGGAAGTGGCCGAGTTGCTGTAAAAATAGTGAAATCACTATAGGTGTGCCTATAATAGTTGAAGAGTTCCCTCGATTTCTCCAGGATCCCATCATCAGACCCTGACTTGGTGACAACGGGACCATCTAGGGGTTATACCTGTTCGATTAAAAAAAAATTTTGAAAATCGGTTCACGATTCACGGAGATATGGACTAACATACATGCAAAAAAAAAAACATAATAACGATAAAAAAAAAATCAGTCGAATTGAGAACCTCCTCCTTTTTTGAAGTCGGTTAAAAATGACAATGTTGCTCATGGTAGCCGTACAGAAGTAGTTTAGCTGGTGAAGTATTCAAAATAATCTTGGCACAGCTTTGGCGCAGCAGGTGGCACAACAGAAAACCATCGTGTCACCAAAATAATAGTTTTAGTTTATAATGTAATATGTATGCTAGTCTTTAAGGTATTTATCTATGGGCCACTAGTTGCCTGAAAATAAACGTTTTTCATTTTTTATTATTATTATACAGTGTGTAAATCTTATACGGGCGATAAATTAAACCAGACATAGAACTCATTAGTGTAATCATTAAGTGACCCAATAATTAATTTTCGATAATTTTATCAACAGCAATGTACTGTAAACATGGTATTGGAAGTATCTGTCAAGGAGCGTTTAACGCGAGTGTGTTTGCATTCTTTCTTTCGGTTCTTATAGTACTTACAGTCATTTTATTTTCACTAGTATGGGAAAAATGTCAAATTTGAAAATAATTCATAATAGCAGAAGTATTTAGTTGTATGGCTTAAAAGTCATGTTAATCATTGCGTAGACAGAAAATCCTACAAAAAATTGACCTTGAAAAAATCCTCATTTAATTAATTTCTAAAAAATCGCCTAAATAAATATATCAATATTTTATTATTTATTATGGTTCCTTAAGACACGTTATTTATGGATGGCGGAAAATCAGACAAAAAAAAAGAAACCCTTCATATATATTTTGATGAATATTTACTTCCCGATGGAAAGTTTGTAGGATTTTTCGTTCAGTCATCTTAGAATGACATTTTAAAACTATATAAACAAAAAAATTGCTATTATAAATTAATGTTTGAAAAAAACGTATCTTTACTGGGCTATTATTCAAAATGACTTGTACTCTTATTTATATACAGTGTGTAAATCTAATACGGGTGAATATCTTAACGGTGATTAGTATAGGACATAAGATGTGTACTTAGATAACTTTTACTTAGAATTGCAATAAATATTTTATCCATACAAAATAATTCGGCCCGAAATGTAATGAAAACACAGTCGCGTTAAACGCTCGTAGACATTTACTTTCAATACCATGTTTACAGTACATTGCTTATGATACAATTTTCAAATATTAATTATTGGGTCACATTTAAGTGTATCTTTCGGCGGTTCCGGGGCACTCTGCCGAATCCTACACCAGATCAGACGACGCAACGGGGCCACGCAGTTACGTCGCCTAAATCCAACTAGTTATGTCTGTAATATTAATTGTTTGTAGTTCACAGTGCCTTGGTTGTATAACTGTAATGCTGTGTAACTTATTTGAATAATAATAAATAAATAAAAACTTTAAAAAAAAAACATCCAAATTAATGATTACACTAATGAGTTCTATGTGTGGTTTAATTTATCGCCCGTATTAGATTGACACACTATATAACTTTCAAATTATTTTAACACGTCCTTAAGCGTCCCTTGGAACTTTGTCCCATTCATCAAGCACTGTAAATTCATTATACATTGTTAAAACCGCAAAGTTGATGTAAACACGTGCTACCAAGAGTGATTAATTGCATAGTGTGATGAGCCTTTTGTAACTATTCGGTGGGAAAATAGACTGTAGAGTGCGGTCGCAAAGTTTAAATTGGATTACATAGTTGGTTTAATAAGAGTGGCATTTTAGCTTATGAGATCGGGTGATGTAATTTTTGCGTTAATATGAGCTTGTTTTACGACATATTATTATCCATGTTTGGTAGCGTAAGTGGTAATTAACGGTTATTAATTATGAAGACGCGCAATTGTGACGATTTTAAGTCAAAGGTAGGCACATCATTGTCGGTTGTCACAGAAGGGTACATCGTAGTCGGTAGAAACTTCCCTATGTTTTTATCGTATTTATCCAAAATCTCCTTTTTTCTATTTTTACTTTCCATGTTTCACTCTTATTTTGTAAATGACCGTTTGTTTCTCAATAAAAAGAAAAAAAAAATCTCCTTTTCAGGTTTTAAAGTCGATTAAGGCACAATTAAACGTCACGTCACGTCACGTCACGTCACGTCGCGTCACGTCACGTCTCGTCACGTCATGTAACGTCCGTTATCTGTAGAATCTTCCCTATATTTTTATCGTATTTATCCAAAATCTCATTTTCAGGCATCCCACAATTAAACGTCACGTCGCGTCACGTCACGTCATGTGTCGTCACGTCCGTTTTCTGTAGAAACTTCTCTATATTTTTATCGTATTTATCCAAAATCTCCTTTTCAGGTTTTGAAGTCGATTAAGGCATCCCACATTTAAAGGTCACGTCGCGTTACGTCACGTCATGTGACGTTACGTCCGTTTTCTGTAGAAACTTCCCTATATTTTTATCGTATTTATCCAAAATCTCCCTGTCAGGTTTTGAAGTCGGTTAAAGCATCCCACTATTAAACGTCACGTAGCGTCACGTCACGTTATGTCATGTAACGTCACGTCACGTCGCGTCACGTCACGTCCGTTTTCTGCAGAAACTTCCCTATATTTTTATCGTATTTATCCAAAAACTCCTTTTGTACCTACTAAATCTTTGTACGGTTTGATATTATTTAATAGCTTTGTTGCGCGTCTAAGCAAAATCCGAATCTGAAAGCCTACCTTTTATCTAAAATGCTCCTTTTCCAAATTACCATACTAATATTTAACGTTCGCCAATTCCAATCAAACTATTAGCAAGTCCGAAAACAAAGCCCATTATAACTTCGTATTGTGTAGCCAGCGCCATCTATGTTTTGTTGGCCGAACTAAGAGGTTCTGCGGTTGTTTCCCATCTGTTGCTAGATGGAGCTAGCAGGCTTGTTTAGGGAGTTAGGGAAAGTTACTTTAGTGTGCAAAAGTGATACGTACGCCAGTTGATTATAACTTTCCTTAGAAGTAGCAAAGACTATAGAGATATAGACCACCACAGCCTAAGAACTTTTTGAAGCTCCTGTCAATTGCGCCATCTATGTCAAAGCCACCTAAAGATGCCGAAAATGTAAGAGAAATGTCACGTGTACTGCTACACCACCTAGTAGCTACTAGTACGCTATTTGTTACTAGGTGGAGTAGCAGTGCATGTGACATTGGCGCAATTGACAGGAGCTTCAAAAAGTTCTTAGGCTGTGGTCGCCTATATCTCTATAGTCTCATGCAGTAGCTAAAGAGAATAAGAGCGTGTGAAGCTCACCTCACTCGCAAAGCTACTTCTGCTGCTGACTATACTTATAACTCCTCAGAAATGCCAAAAAGATATGACTAAAATATTACATCATCGTGTCCTCTACGTCTGTTGGGTATTGAATTAGATGTTCGGTTATCAATCGCCGATTCTTAGAAAAGAAATAGTATTATTGAGAAAAACTGGCATCTTATTGCCGCTGACGCTGACACTCAAATAAAATACAATAATCCGTATCGGTAAATACTTGTTTTTAACAAAACTATATAAAAATAAAAGCAAAGTTTTTAATAATTTGTAAACAAAATGTTAGATCCCTCTCGTGCATGAGAGGAGGCCTGTGCCCAGCAGTGGGACGTATAGAGGCTAACATATTATATATATATATATAAAATGTTATAAAGCCTAATTCTAAGGAAATTCCTTAATAGGTTTCAAATGACAATGTAAATATTTACACAGGACCTTTCGGGGCAAACCTTTCAGGGCCTTTTACACCTTTCAGGAGAGCACTCGAGGACAATTTGATAAGCCTTCGTGTAAACAGGTTCTTACCCTGTAAAGGTCGCTAACATTGTGATGGAACAATGTACTACTGTTCATTGTTTTGGATATTCTAAAGAAATTTATATTTTTACCTGGCTGCCAGATAGACTATGTTATATTTTTGTTTGTCTATTCTAGTTGTTTTTTTTAGAGTGGGCTTTTATGATTGAGGGTATCCTGCCTTTTCGTCGAAAATTGTATTGCTGAATTTCACTTGCCAACCAGAACTTTTCGCAGATGTTTTATTTGGCCGAATAACTTTTACCAAATAATTATTTTGTTACGATTTCATTTCCCAGCCCCATAGTTGGGAAATGAAATTTATTATTAAATAGGTTGGGTTAGGTTAAGTTGGATTATGTACAATTGAGAAATGAAACTTCTGCGAAAAGTTAGTTGGCAAGTGAAATTTGGCAATACAATTTTCGGCGAAAAGGCAGAAAACCATGATTGGGGCTTTTATCAAGCTGCCGTGATTGTTATAGAAAAGAATGCGCGTACGAATAGGAAGTTTCAAAGCAATGCAATATTTTTGTAAGCATCATGTTGTTATATATATATGTTTCAGTTAAGCAAATAAATATCATACTGCTTACTTTCACATAATTTATATCGTTTATTAGAAACTCCCGTCGGTAATTAAGTCTTGTAGGTGAATATAAGAAAACTTTAGTTCAGCCTCAGTTTATTTACATTGAGCTTATTAAACTGCAGTGTGAACTACACTTTAGGAGACGTGGACGTCTGCCTGCGGCGTCGAGATTAGAAAAGTCCGACGGCATAAATACTTCACCTTAGTTATTTTAAACTTAATAGTTTTAAACAAAAAAAGAACCGACTTCAGACTTAGCACGTACTGCGGTTTTTAAAAAGCGGCTCCGCAACCGCAAAAAATGTAACGTACGGCATTTATAAATCGCAAGTGCGTACGAGTTGCTGTAAAAAATAGTGAAACCACTATAGATGTGCCTATAATAGGTGAAGAGTTCCCTCGATTTCTCCAGGATCCCATCATCAGATCTGGACATGGTGACAATGGGACCAACTGTGAAGTACAGATATTTTCAAACAAAAAAGGATTTTTCCAAATCGGTCCAGCCGACTTCGAATAATCGGTGAACATACATAAAAAAATGCAAACAAAACAAAGATCCCGACGAATTGAGAACCTCCTCCTAGCAAATTATTGTCCTAAGTCTTAGGGCATTGGTATCGACTAGTTTTAATTTGATATGATATGACGCACGACTACGCTGTAGTCTTCAACTCCCAAAACTTAACACATTCGCGGACGGTAAGTGACGTCATGTGTCATAGGCCAAAGGAAACAAAAGACTACGCGAATGCTATAGCATCCGTGTCCACGAATAAGTTACTAGTAGACGAAGGTTGCTAAAAACAAATTGTTTTTTTTTGTGTGTGGTTTACTGCGGTAAATCCAGCGACCGTTGAGATCATACATTTTTATTTAGTCTGTGGTATTATTAAACCTCAGTTTTATTATATAATTTAAGTTTAAACTGCAGTGTGAACTCCACTTAACGAGACATGGACGCCTGTGGCGCTGAGATTAGCCAAGTGAGACGACATAAATACTTCAACGTGCTTAAACTTGGAGTTTAGTTCTTGGGTCATTCTCCAATGAAAGCTTACTATCCACTGTGTCACAAGTAACTTTTAATTGGAATTACGATCAATCAAACTGAAATAAATTTGGTTTTCCATAAAAATTAAATATTAAAAAGGTAGCTTATCAACAATACAAATAAAAACAAATACAAGCTTAAAATAATTACTAAAGATCCCGCGCTACCGTCATTTGTCTACGAAATTAAAAGCAATAAATTGCTAAAACCCTTAACCGACCCACGGTTTAATGAACTAGGTATTAAAATTCAGTACAGTCTGTTCAATATTCATTCTCGGAATTAAATTACGAGTAATCTGTAGAAAAACGGAGGGAAGCCGTGGTAATTGCAATTAAGAATAGCTTTGTAATATATATTGTTGCTGGAAAGCTCGTTATCGATTGATTGGGCATATTATTTTACACAAAAGGAAATGTAGTTACGAGTACTTAGGAAAGCGCTTGAATTTGAAATAAATAAAAAACGAAGCAAAAATAAAATAACACAAAACGCCAAATAGGATATATTATTGCAAAAAAATTGGAATATGTCGCTAATTATTGTACGGGATTTTAAGAACCTAATTTTTTAATCCACCGATTTCCAGTTCAGAAAGAATATTTAAAAAAATACCCCCAAATAAGTGTATAAATCTAGGTATCAATCATGTAATTGCGACAATTCGTTTATAATTTTTTTTTATGGCTCTCAATCCGAATACACCCACATATGTATGATACGTAAATAAGAGTATTTTGACCAATTCATCCATCAAATTACCATAATATATCTGCGGAAATTGACACTCACCAAGCAGCGCAGATCATAAAGTGACGCGCAATAATATCCGGCCACGGATATACAAATTGTATGTCTGTGGGTACATACAATTTGTTCTAAAGATATTACGAATATTCGGGTGGTATTTGGTATTCAGCATATTCAATGACTTTTTTCTGATATTAACAGGGGGGTTTCACTATGTCTCTCTCCATTGTACCTACCTGTTTTTTAAATTTCGCGCCCCGTGCCGGCGGCTTAATGAGAGCAGGGTTGGCGCATCCCTTATTATCTTATGGGTGCGTACGAGAATAATAGTTTATAGTAGTAGTTTTGTACTAAAATAATAATTAGATTGGGCAAATAAGGTAATAAATCTGATATTTATTTAGTTTTGTATTAAATTTACTGATAGATTAGGTAGATTGAGGCAGATTGACTAGACGCTTACATCTGTAGACCCCTTGATTTATATGAAATACATCGGCTGCGTTCACATATATCAATCTTCTTTTTATCTGTAGATACCACGTGCACGGAATGAAGCACGTTGACAACCCTATTTTATTTTTTGCACAGATAACATTTTCATTTCTGTACCTAAATGTCAAATTCAGGACGGAGAACCTTCTGTACTTGTACTATTCATTATTATGTGATATTAATCGAAAACTAAAGCCAATTTTCCAATACAAATTCAACTGATAAGCACGTCAAATAAAGCAATTTTGAACAATTGGTTTAGGAAAGGGCCGCGATAGTTGGCATTAGTTCAGGAATTTTATTCCAATCGCTTACAGAGTGCAAGCGAATCAGTCGCCTAGTTTCATCTCACGGCATATTAAGTACTAACTTCCGCATATGACTTCGTATGCGTATAAATTGTTATAACTACTGCCAAATTTTTTTCTCGTCTCGCTTTTTCGCTTAGTACTGGAAAATAATATAGGGGTATCGCTAAGTACTCTTCGGAAATGAATTCCATGCAAAAAAAAGTATACTTAGTATCCCTTTCCAGTAGTAAGCGAGGAAGCGGGACGAGAGAGGAATTTGGCAATCCCAAGACGTCCACAAAGACGAAGTTGCGGTTGAAAGTGCATTGTTCTGAAATGTTTAGGGCGCGTTTAAACGGCGCCGCCGCCGAGCCTTTGCGAGATGCATAAAGAATGATTCACGGTGTCATTTTCCGGGTTCGACACGTCGACGGGCCGACACCGAGCGTGCCGAGCACTACACGAGCAGCGATCGGGCAGTTCCGGGTCCAAGCCTTCGGATCGCTCTGTTATATATGAGAGCTTCCGGACACGAAGCGAGCCGAGTCCAGGCTGTGTTCGGTTCAACACATCGTCACGTGGTCACTGCTTTGGCCGAATCTCGGGCGACATGGCACAATCGCTACACCCTCATATTTAACATACAATTTGTTTTGGGTTCTCACTTACACTGGTTTGCCTTCACACTTGTCTTGCCTATGATCACGTAGCAATGGACACACGGCAAAGCCCCCGGGTTTGAAAAGTATCCTAACCTAAAGGAAAACCAATCCATCTCAATTTCGGACGGAACCGATTCGTTTCTTGATTAAATGAAGCCTTTGAGAGGCTTATGAATATAACACAGACCCCGATTAAGGTGGCTTCTATAATTTAACTTAATTAATAGCTATTAATTGAAAAAGAGATTTTGACTTTTGACAAATGCTTAAAATGGGCATGATAGTAAGAATTGAGTTCGAGAATTCCTTACAATCTGCTGCCTCCATAACATAACCATTGAGGTTTTCGATGGATTGTGCCGATGCTCTGGCTGGATAGATAATACTTATTTGCTGAGCGGATATCCCTGGTCACCTTTTGTGTCTAGGAGGCGTGAGGCGTGATATCAAGTCTTTGCACTCCTACATCCGAACCTACATCCCACGGACCAGCAGAGAAACTGGACAGTGCTTTTACTCTATTTCCCTAATCACAGTTAAACCTTATAACCGAACAAAACAGTCGTTCACAGGTGACTTGATTAGAAAATAGTAGTAGTTTTTCCTTTGTATATGACATCTATACAAGTTTATAATTTATACATATAGTAGTGTGACTACTTAAAATAAACAAATCAAAATATTCATTAAAAATAATTTGATTTGTTCTTTCAGTTCTAGAAAATAGTAGTAAAAACTGTGATCGAGAGCATTATGTAGGGAGCGGAAACTCACTCGCATTCGTTACAAAATTGACACATATTGACATTTTGATTGTCTGGTGACGTCACTACCTCCTTTGTCAAAACAAATTGTAGCTCCCTCTCTACAACGCTCTCTTTCGGCCTCACTTTGTAGCCGAAGAGTATTCTCCAGTTTAAAATAATAACTTCATGCTACATTATTATCACTACACTTGGGTGTACTCACATGTGTTTAGTCACTATGCGCGACATGTTTCGGAGAGCTTAGGTCTAGGTTAGGTTAGGTGATAGTGGTAGTTAGTAGATAGCCGTGTGTAGTGATAATAGTGTTAATATTTCTCACGATAGTTTAAATTCATGCTAGATCCTACGTGTACTTCAAGACTAAAGCGTTTAGGCTTTGATATGGAACGTCTGAAGTTTTCTAATGCAGAGCTCTTACATATTTCTAACGACTTAATAATACAGGCACTTCCATTCTATAACTCATTGTCGTGCCAGAACTTTAAACCTCATCCGGCAATTCCCATTAAATTTAACTGCACAAAGTCTGGTAATTAGGTAGTTGCCATTCAACGAACGTTGCAATTAGGCTGCTCGAGCCAAGAATTTGCTTATTTAAATAAATACATACGTATACTTATATATACCTGCTTTAAAGTCGGTTTGCGATTGACACATGAGTTTTATACACTTATTCTCCATTTTGTTGTCATAATCATAAAGTCAACTTTACAAGCATCAAACCATTTGGTGCCGTGTTTTAAACATGGACTTTATTTCCTTTATGTGATGGTAGAATATCAAATTGATGAATATTATCTGTCAAGTCCAAACTTACTCTGCCGTAGAGACCTACATACCTTATCACTCCTTTTTAAGGTGCTTTTTATACCCTCTTCCCCACTTTACCTGTCAGAGCGCTTCCGGTTTTTGGCGGATGGAAGCAACCATCGGCTGAGATCTAGCGCCGATCTCTCTCTCGCCATCCCTCCTCATAATCACAAATCATACGCCGAGTCATTTACGGTATACTCTGTGAAGTTGTGGAACGCGTTGCCATCTCCGCTGAGGCAGTGCCAGTCAGGGGCGTCGCTTAAGGCAAAATTGAAAAAGCTATGGCTTTCGAACCCATAGCAATTGGAAGGTGGGCGTGTGCGGTTACATGCTTTAAAATATATATTATATTACTTATATATATATGTATGTATATATATATTATATAAATATGTATGTATTATGTAGGCTTTATGTTTTTATAAGTATGTATTATTATATTTATAGTATGTAAGTAAATATATAGTAAAATCTATACCTATAGGTGCGATGTATATTTATTCACAATTACTATAGTAACTAAATTTCTCCGTAGTTTTGCCGTCATGTACAAGTAATGTACAAATCTTTGTCTACCATGTCTGACCAATATCTCTCAGTTGCTTAAAGGTTAGCTGGAAGAGATCCCTTAAAGGGATAAGTTCGCCTTTGTACACACTTACTATATTTTTGTTGGTCATGTACTTGTTTTGTGCAATAAAGTGTTTTACTACTACTACTACTACTCTGAACGTATTGTACGCTTCTTCAAAAACTTACCTATTGTCAGAGACTATAAATAATAAAGATAGCTACACTTTAAGAACTTTTAACGGCCTCTATAGCCTAGTTGGTAGTGACCCTGCATACGACGCTGGAGGTCCCGGGTTCGAATCCTGGTATGGGCATTTATTTGTGTGCTAATCTCAAATATTTGTTCCTGAGTTATGGTAGTTTTCTATGTATATAAGTATGTATTTATATATCTAAGTATGTATATCGTCGCCTAGCACCCATAGTACAAGCTTTGCTTAGTTTTGGGTTAGGTTGATTTGTTTAAGATTGTCCCCAATTTTTTTTTTATGCTTAAGTCTGAACGGCCATCTGCGCGGGAGCAACCTAAAGATATAAATACCTATATACTTATTTTGAAGTTTTTTAAGCTGCATCAAATACATGTCCAAAAATATGATTCATACGTTTACACAGGCGCTAAATTAAAAATAATATAAATGGAAAATATAATATATTGGAGTCATAAGAGTTTTTTACTTTCAAGAGTCGTCCTGAAATTAAAGAGACGACTTATAGGTATGTATATTGTGGTAACCAAAACAGACATGTTTCTTGGAGTATTTCTCAAGGGTACAGAAGTTGCAGCGAATCAAAAAGGTATAGATTTTATGAGTAATATCTGCTGAGCGGTGTTAGTCGTAAACCTAAAAAATGTGAACGACTATAAAAACTGTTTATCGCCCAAGTGATAAGAGATAACTTTTACGCTGTGTTTTCATTTTGCGCGCAAATTCAACAACAAAAGAATATAAATCAATTCAATCGTAAATCGAAAATGATTTTACAACATTTTTATTGTAAAGAAAGGAAGTTTCAAAAAGCTAGCTATGTATTTATTTTTGAACCACCTGCAATGCTAAAAATAATACATCGTTATAGTTGAAGCATAGAATTTAGCTGCTTAAGACAGGGGGCTTCATTGTTTTATTATGTATTTTACTATTTCCATTAGATGGCCTATCTAGAACAAATTTTGTGCACCATGTTTGGCGGTTGACAGTTATTTATCACTGAATCAAAAAGTTCGATTGTCACTATTGGTGCAAATAATTTCTGAGGGATATCATCTTCTCTTACTCAAGGGAAGATCAGGCTTGTTTCAGTTAAATGCGAGAAATCGAATGGATTTTTAAACTTTATACCTGGTTATATCATTCATTCATTTCAATTGTTTTTTGTTTCAGTTTATTTAGATAGGTATATTGCGTATTTTGTACCCATTTATATTTAGTTTTTTTTGAGATTAGAAATTCAGTAAACATAGAAACAGAAGTTGCCAACCTGTTCTAACCTGTTCTGTTTGAATGTTCAATTTTAACATACTGCAAGTACACCAACAAACAATTAGTTATTATGATGAAGAGTTCACATTTGTAAATAAATAATGACAATTTGCAGATTATAATCCATAACAGCAATAAAAACACAATTTCGTTTTGATTATTACGTTAGAGACACATGACAATTGAAAAACTGACAGTGACACACGCAGTTATAAATCGAAAACCATGTTTCGAACCTCCTTTTCTCCAGGTTTTTTATTGTGCAACATTCACTTAAATATTAACAATCATAAGAATAAATTATTTTAAAATAATGACTACTATTACAATACTGTAAAATAATTAATATTATTCAATTTTACATTTACAAATACCTACGCATGGCTTTATTATAAATACAAATATATTTAAATATTTTTTTATTGGCCGCATTGACACTTTGACACTTGTGACATGTATCATGCCGTATCGTGCCTGATAAAGAACCCTGTACATGCGCTTTTCAACTTTTTTCTAATCTAAAAAAAACGAACTATAAGTCAATTTTGTTATTATTGGCATTTCTTTCTTTGAAGGGTGAATCTCTTAAAAGTAAACCAAGCATCATTACACCCTTATTCGCTTAAATCTTCTAAATTAAAACTCATAATCGCTCGCCTAACTCAACTTTTACGGAATTACGATACACACAGTATTAAGCGTTTTACGACGATACACTCCTTTCTTTGTTTGGCACTTTCGTTTTACATTAGGTACGAAATTATTTTGAAATTAGCTGCAATTGATTGCTGAAAGCTGTTTTAGTGGTAAAATGTTGGCAAATATAAAAGGTATAATGTATTGATATCAACACTGGGAAGCTGAATAAAAGGTAATTAAAAAAGATTCTTAACACGAAACTGACATATAGGTTATCAAATTTGGTTATAATGGCGCATGCATCTGTGCCGAAATATCGAGAACTCAAAAACCTCTAATACCGTTTCCAATTTTTTAATAATATTCTCCTACCGTTAAATATTCGGTCAGCGTAGACCACTTTGGATTTAGGTAATATTTGTAAGATTTTGTTAATAAACACGCACACATACACACGCATTCGCATACACTGTGTTCCACATATGTATGTGGACCCGCACGGTACCTATGTAGGTACCGTGTGTGGCCTGTAACACGTGCAAAAAATTAAAACGTAGATTCTACTCGTCAAACAATAAAACTTTTGTTCAACAACATTAAAAATATGTAGTCTTTAGATTGTCTCCTACTCATACAAACTAAATAGTATTTTCAATGTACGTTAAAATCCATCTAATTGACATTGCTTGTCAGTCTTGTCACCCTACAGATGTAATCAATTTTGCAATACATTGCGTGTTTAAAAATAAAACCTCAAGTTATTTTTAAAAGTCGCTGAACAAACCTTGTCGAGCTTGAGGAGTAAAATCTACGTTTTAATTTTTTGCTCGTGTTAAAGATCACATACTGTATATGACCAAAAGCATTAATGGGGTTTATAATTATGTACCTAGATCAAAATTTAAGTTGCTTGGGTTGAGAAAAGCGGGCGGGAAACGACAGATGGCCAGTAAGTCCCATGCCTATCCGCCTACTTAGGTAACTTAAAATTTCAACGCGACTTTATCTTCGTTCCGAACAAATATATGTAGGCACGGATTATTATTGTAACAATGCTTCATATAAATCGTTGATCTCTTATTTATTACAATGAATCTATTTTTAAAAAGCATTATAATAATTTCACGTATATTTTACCCCTTCATTCATAAACGTCTCTCAGACCTCAATTAGTTAAATTATGTATTGTCTATGTCTAAAAAACGACTGTCAAAGTGACAGATAAGGACACAACATAAAGTAACTAATTGAGACCTGAGAGACGTTTATGGATGGGTTAGTCGCTACGCGGCAACTCTCAGTGCATGTAAATGGAGGCTTTAGGCGATTATCACACTGGTGCCGCAACCGCATGCGGCGACGGTGTGCAAGCGTGACAGCGCTATACACATGCAACGCGCTATCTTGCTCGAAAACCGGTGCCGCATGCGGAAATCGCAGCAATGTGAAAGTCACTTTAGATATCTATTAAAAATGTCGCTCGTAGTGAATAAAATCGTGAGTTTATAATATAAGGTACTTCCAAATTATAACAACATTGGTGAGTTATATAATAATTTGTACATTATTTATTTATTTTATTTATAACCTTCCTGTAGATACATTACATAATTGAAAGTGTGAATACATACCTACCATTCAATGTTTAACATGCATAGTGTAGAATTGTACATGCAAAGTAACAAAAAAATAATTTATATTGTTTATCTATAGTAATTAAATTAATCTATTCTATTCATATTATATTTTAATTCATCACTTCACTTATTCGCACAAGTGTTTATTTTTAAATTTTAATTATTCTATTTTATTTATATTATAATTTTTCATTTGTATCATTATTGTCTATTGGTAAGTACAAGACTCTACAGGTCATCCCATTGCTGGGCAAAGGCCTCCCCCATTGTCTTCCAGTTTCGTCGGTCGGCGGTAAGTCGCGTCCAAAGGACGCCTAACTCCCGGAAGTTCTGCAGCTCGTCTCGCCAGCGGACTCGCGGGTGACCACTCCCGCGCTTACTATATCGTGGATTCCAGTCAGTGGTCACGCGGGTCCATCTGCCGTCTACGGAGCGCATTACGTGTCCTGCCCACTTCCACTTAAGTTTCTTAGCATGGTAGACGACATCGCTAATCTTAGTTTGTTGTCGTAAGCTTTTATTTCTTATTCTATGTTTTAGTGATAAGTCCAGCATACATCTTTCCATTTTTCTCTGCGCTATTTTTAATCGTTTTGTTTCATCTTGTGTAAGCGCCCACGTTTCTGCACCATATGTCATTATAGGGAGTAGACATGTATTAAATACTTTACTCTTCAAATGTGTACTGACGCTTTTATTTTTGAATATAAACTTTAATTGCCAAAATCTTTTCCAGGTGTTCGTGATACGTCTGTTTATTTCTTCTTGCATATTATCGTTTTGGAAGCTGAGAATTTGTCCTAAATATATGAAGTTGTTGACTGTTTCTAATATTTCGTTATCCATACATATATTGAGATCTTTACCAGTGTTAGTCATGACTTTCGTTTTCTTCATATTCATGTAGAGTCCGACCATTTTGCATTGTTCATTAAACTCGAGTAGCATGTCTTGTAGCTGCCTTTCCGATGTCCCAAATAGCACGATATCGTCAGCGTATCTTATATTAGACAAATATGTTCCGTTAATCTTGACGCCTTTATCTTCCCAGTCGAGGGTTTTAAATATATGTTCCAATACGGAATTAAATAGTTTTGGTGATATACAGTCTCCCTGTTTTACTCCTCGGTTTATATGGAATGGTGATCCAAGTTGGTCTAGTTTTATTCGCGCCGTACTGCCCTGGTATATTTGAGCAAGTAGGTTTATATATATAGGCTCAATACCATCTTTTTCTAGTGCTTGCCATAAGTGATAATGCTCTATGGAGTCGAAAGCTTTAGTAAAATCAATGAAAGCTAAGAAGATCGGAAGTTTATACTCTTTTACTTTTTCAAAAACTTGCTGCATAGTGTGTAGATGGTCGCTAGTGCTAAATCCGCCACGAAATCCCGCTTGCTCTACTGGCTGTTCACTGTCGAGCTTGCTAGATATTCGTCGTAACAGTGTCTTTGTAAAAGCTTTATAAATATTACTTGTCAACGTTATAGGCCTGTAGTTGTTAATATCGTTAGCATCGCCTTTCTTAAAGAGTAGAGTAATTTCGGAGGACAACCATTGCTTCGGTATTTCTAGGTTTTGAATAATGGTGTTGAATAGGTCCTGAAGGGGTTTTATTAAGCTTTCTTTTCCCATTTTAATTATTTCGCTATTTATACCGTCTGTACCGCGGGATTTTCCATTCTTCAAAGTATCAATTGTCTTCTCTACTTCACTTTCTAGTATTAAGTCTGGTCTAGTCCAGGTATGTCTATTTATCGTGCAGCTTTTAGTAACTTGGTGATCCATTTTGCTTGAATAGAGTTCTGCGTAGAATTCGGTAGCTTCCGTGACAATGCTTTTCCGTTTTAGGATTGTTTCAGTTTGTGTTTTTGTAGAAGTCAGAGACGTGATCCATATTTTTTTATCTGCTCTATATTTTTCTAATTTTTTCACAGCAGCATCGTTTTCAATGAAGCGATATATTGCATCATTTTCATATTTTCTATAATCTTTTCTTATTTGACGTTTTGTTTTTTTATTTAGGTATTTGATGACTTTTTTCTCTTGTTTTGTTTTATTTGGTACTTTACTAAGTTCGGCTCTTTCCTTAATTAATGCGACAGTATATTCCGAAAGTTGTGTTTGTTTTGTTTTCCTTACTGCTAGATATTTATTCGCTGCAGATTTTATTTCTTTCGTCAATATATCGTACTTTGTTTGTACACTTGATGCTGACTTTACTTGCTCGTAGAGTGTTGAATGTTTAAGCTCTTCGGCGAAAAGTTTATTGCAATTAGAGTTATTGAACTGGTAAGTTTCCTTCTGTATTCGTATTTTTGGTTTAATCCGCACGTTGAGTTTTATTTTACATCTAAGGGCCCTGTGATCGGAGTAGAAATTAAAATTATTTATAATCTCTACGTCTTGGAACTGTGAGAGATTTTTGCCCAGTATAAAATCAATTTCTGCTTTTGTTTTTGAGTCTGGAGATATCCAAGTCCATTTTCTTTGTGGGCGTTTTTTAAAATAGGTATTCATGACTTTAAGCTCGTTTTCGATGCAGAAGTCAACGAGATGTTGCCCGTTTCTATTTCTTTCGCCTGTAGAGTAGGGACCAATATTATTTCTTTCATAGTCCTGACCTTTACCGACTCGGCCATTGAAGTCGCCCATAATTATTATTTGTTTATTTTTCAGTTGGTTTAACACGTCTTGCAGAGATTCGTAGAAATTTGAAATATCCTCCAATGATGACATTTCTGTAGGTGAGTAAACTTGAATTATTTCCAGGTTCTGTTTGTCGCTGATTTTAAATGTTAGGACTGCTAATCGTTCGGATACGCTTTTAAATTGTATAATGTTTTCCTTCCATTTTTTATTAACGCAGAATCCAACTCCATACAGTCCCTTTGTTTGGCCGTAGTGGTACATTATAAAGTTGTTTTGTTCCGATATTTCTTCACCCATTCTTCTTGTTTCTGATAATCCTATGACGTCCCATTTAATGCTACTTAGTGCTTGCTCAAGTTCTAAGAGGCGATCGTCTTTACGTAGTGTTCTTACATTAAGTGTTAATATGTTTAAGCATGATAGAGTTCCTGTGTTATTTATCTCATGTGTTTTGCTTTTATTTTCGGAAATGGGGGGTTGGTAGTCATTTTCTTCCACGGTGACTGGCCGGCTTGGAAGAGTTAATAAGTTTGTTTAAAATGTGTTTTCAGTTGTACTTTTGTTTCCGCTAGAGGGAGGCGTAGGTAATTGCTATTCAATTGTATTGTCTTGTTGGGTCGTTGAGGTAGCTGTGTTTGCTTTAAAGTAGTTCTCTATGCCTCTTTGTTCATCTATTTTAGAGAATTTATTTCTTTTATTTAATTGAGTTGGAGCTTTAGAGTTACCCGCTGCATCAGGGTTTAATGCGCGCGTACTTTGGGGCGGTGAAAGTTCTAGATTTCTTTTTCGGGAGTCTGACGTGTTGTTACCTCCGGAAGGTTCGGGTTTATTGGGTAGTATAATAATTTTATCATATCGTAGAGCCACTCGTTTGCCCTTCTCTTTTTCTTGTTTTAGTTCTTCTTGTAGAGACTTACGAATTTCTAATATTTTTGGCGGGTAGTCTTCTTTAATGTACATGCTGGTATTTTCTAGTTTGTGTTTCTTCCCTAAAATTTTTATTTTCAATCCCATTGTTGTCAAGCCAAATATAATAGGTCTCGGTCGATCTCCTTTTTGTCCGATTCTTCTTGCATGTTCGATATCCCGACCGTCACATGGTATGCCCAGTGTTTTATTTATAATGCTTTCTAACTTATCTGAGAGCTCCCGGTATGACATCTCGCCTTCCTGCACTCCAAACAGGACTAGATTTCTGACTCTAATTTGTTTTTCCAATATATCTATACGTTTCTCCTGGTCTTCTTGCGTTTTCTTAATATTTTCGACGTCCACCTGGAAATTTGACAATTTTTGGTCTATATTATCTATTTTCGATGACAAGTTTGAGTCTAGGTTCTGTATTTTTCTTCCCAGATCTTCTATGAGTGCTTTAAGTTCAGACATGATTGGGTTGATATCTACTCAACACAAGATGGCGCTAGTATATAATATGCGGCTAATCGTTACTTTACTTCACGATCTAACCAATAGAGGCGTTGTTAAGTATGTTCAGAAGCTACTCCCCAGTAGATGGCGGTGTACTCAATTTAGAATAAATAAAGAAGGTAGTTTGTGTTTTACCTTGTCTTCCGAATTTGCTTATTTAATTGTATTTTAACTTCCCTTTTTTATTTGTGGGTCCTGTTATCCTGTTTTCAGCGTTATTTTTCTTCTTTATATGTAGTTCAGAATTTCACTGGTACACTCGGCTAAGATCGGATCTAATGTAAGATCGGATGACCGTAATAACTACTAAAATAGTAGTATTTTTTAAACACTGTCAATACTATGCATGACGCCATTTCACTCCGCCCCTCTCGCCACTATGCAGCAACGGCTCAGCCGCACCAGTCGTGTGCTACGAAAGTTTAAAAAAAAAGTGAATTTTTTCGAGAATTTTAGGAGATCCGATCTTTAACATAAAAAATAAAATCAGTTTTTGGGGGAGTAAATGGTTTTATATTATTATTGCAATAAAATAGTGGGTAGTTTAGGCGTAAGGCGGCTTGGTTTCTGTATTTGAGTTTAGCGTACGAAGGCTATAAACGGAGATCCGGTGTTTAACCTGTCAGCTAAAGATCGGACTATAACCTATAGCGCCACTGGTTCTCAAACTTTTTTATTCGGCACATTGTTGACCGAACATTAGCGTAGCTCTCCATTTCAGCTTAGACAAAAATGCGTCCGTTTTATTTAGCAGTCTGCTCGCTTGTTCTCAAGTTTCTTATAGTTCGTAGATTATTTATGTTGTTTTGTTTTTCCTTACAATATTATGGACAATACAATATTTTTTATACGTAATATACACCGTGTTTTATTTATTTGTATTTTTTTTATGTTTGACTTGATTATTGAAATTGGTTATTGTAAAGTAGAGTATTCTTCACTTTAATTATTAACCCTCTTATTCATAAACGTCTAGTAAAGTTAGGAGACCTCTGATAATCGTTTGACCCATTCCGTCCAACCTATACATATGAGGGAAAGGGACAAACGATTATCACCGATCTCTTAACTTTAGTGGCCGTTTACGAATAAGGGGATAAGTATTTTTTATAAAGCAATAAAGCCAAAAAATAATTTAAAGTCTCACTTAGCTACCCTACCTACCTACCTACCACCTGTACCTACCTGTCTAAAATATTTTTTTTTGTTTATTTTTCCTTTTTAAATTTTTCGTTTCATTTGTGTATTTTAAATGAATAACTGAGTTCAGTCTGTGATGTGAGCCGTTATTTTTTATTATTATAAGCCATTTATTCCCACGAAAACATAAAAGATACAGATAATTGGTTTCAATTTATAAGCATGTAGGTTCAAAATAAGTATATCACATATCAGTTAATTAAAAAAACATGCAAAACATTAATGTCAAATTGTCATTAGTGATACAAAATTAAAATACTATATAACAGATTTCAGAAAATAAATTAAATTGCCGTGAGCCGTTAGAAGGGGTTATTTAATTGATATTTATGGTTTTTTAGTTATTCATGTTGTAATATTCGGCTGTGAGTAGTAAGTATAAGTACTGATGATTAGTAAGTACAACTAGCCTGTCGATTACTTTAATTTTGTAATACGTGGAAAAATTCTTGATGATTCCTGACTGCTTTAATTAATATATAAATTATAATAAAAGTTGATTACTTTAAGACTTATTCATTGATACACATATTTCTGCATTCCTATAGCCACATCTATTCTATACATCCCATATATCTGCACTGTAGGATCCGGACTTACATCATTTACCAGAAACACTTTGAGAACCACAAAATGTCCATTTTCTGTAGTCAAGTATAAGATCGGACTAAAAAACGACAAAAAAAATTTAAAACTTGGTTCCCGCCAAAATGTTACGAAAATAAATGTATTTCCATAGTATATTTTTTAATAACTAAAGATCGGATTTTTTCCATGTATGCACCTTATTCTCCTTGCATTAGAATTGAAATTAGATACTAGTCCGATCTTAAGCCAAGAAGGTTTTTCGGTTGGGTGTCTTGAAAAATTTTTAGTGCAAGTTTGAGTGTCGATTACTCCTAAGCTACTTTGTTGAGCAGCATCAAGTAAATTTATATTGAAAGCTTGATTTCTTTTTTATCACGCACATCACACATTTGCAGGTAAAAGTAAGTGAGAATTAATTTATGATTTTTTTCGTGACGTCCTTCCAACTTACCGAAAAATAGTCCGGTCTTACCCGGGTGTACCTTAAATAATAGTAATGTAATGACAGTTTTTGACATTTGAATAGTCCACTGGTTTTATCACTTTTGCACAGTTTTCTTTATAACTATCCATATTTCACCGAAGATAACAATTGTGCACTTGAATTATACATTTTACCACTGTTTGTGTCACTTTTTATACTGTATTTAGCTTTTGATTTATTTTAATTGAGATTACAAGTGAGAACGTATTTAAGTCCTTGTTTACATTGAAGCGCCCTCTAGCAAAAAAAAAAAGGTAAAGGGGTAAATGTACCCAGAAAAAGTATGAAAAAGCATAGACTTTCCATGCTTTTTCTATGGAGAGAAATTCCTTTTATAGAAAAGGATTTTCTTTCCTAAAAATTACACGTAGACTCATAGAGCAACAATCTTATGATAGGGCACAAATCACCTCGACTGAAGACTTGAGTCGATGGAAGTAATAGTCCTTAAGCCCGGACTCATATTACCTACCTACGTAACATGACATCACTTTAAAATGCATGGCAACATGGAAAAATTGCATACAAAATTGGCCGGAACTCCAAAAAACACTGACTTCTGGTTTCAAAATGAATGGGGGAAAACTTACGTCATATTATGTCAATGTTACGTAGGTAATAAGGCTCCGGCATAAGGACTATAAGTTATACGATACAGAAAGTCGCCAAGGATTACGATCTTCAGATTCATTGATTTCAAGATATGAAGTAGCAACTCGCGTTCCCATACAAACGTAGTTTAGCTCTCATTTTAAAACGACATGCTTTAGAACCATGAAATTTGGCATGGGCATTCTAGAAGTACAGATCTAGGTCGGACATTCGTTTTCGTTGCTAAAAATTGTAGCATGGTCAATTTAAAATGAGAGCCAAACTACGTTTGTATGGGAACGCGAGCGTCCTGGCGACTCTTAAATTACAACCTAAATAGAAAAGAAATAGGACCCTACACAGAGATATATTTCCTAGTTATGGCGCAATGGATTGGTAATAAATACCTAAGTCTTTTGTAACGAGGAGCCAAAAGGCTCAGTATCAAAGGGAAGCTGCAATTGCAATGTAATACATCGCTTCTCGTTGGCCATTAGACGCGTTCATACCTACCAGGGCTTGCTGGGGATTAGTCGGAATAAAGTAATTTTGGTCGCACTATGTAAAGTCGAGGTCATAAATATGTTTACACTTTTTTACCTACTCGAATGCGGTCGCTAACAATTAGTATGCAAACGCATTCGACTAGGTACAAAAGTGTAAACATAATATTTGACGTCGACTGTACATACTTAGTGTCGGTATAGATAGATAGATTTGAAAACTTGAAATCGATATTGATCAAAAGAAGCGTACAGTTTAGTATGGTATGGTTTTGATGTCGCGTCGTTGCAAACATATAAATAAATTTGAATATGAATATGGAATTCAGATAGACGAATATACGATACAAAAATTCTAAAGGCGGGACTAATATTACTATAGGGATCTTTAGTTAATGATAACATCCCTGGAAGATTATGCATCCATAGGCTACAGTAGCCGGTTACCATCAAACTGTATTCTTGTTTAGCATCGACGCGGTATAAAAATAATGAATAATACATCATAGTACAAATGTACCTTCAGTACTAAAAGCAATCATTTAAGACTAATATTATTTAGTTTCTCATACAAACAGGGATTTTAATTGTTGAGCCATTCACAGTTCTAGCTATGTTTTTTTAAATACTTATTTTATAAAATATCCAACATAAAGTGAACAGTTAAAGTCCTTGACCGTACGGCGTCCAGTCGCCATCAGATATATCAGAGCGGCCAAGGTGGTCACAAATATCTGAACAACGCCTCTACTGCCCAGGCGATAAAGTGTATGCTCAGATATTTTTGAGTATCCTGGCCGCTCCGATATATTTGATGGCGACTGTTTGGTTGGTGTAGACGTTATTCGTGTTACTGGTTCAATCGCAGAACTACGCTCAATCAAACGCTTCTGTGAATTCGCACAATACCTGAATGGGTCTGTTACATTGCAAGTGCCATGTACGGAAAATTTAGACCGCAGGGCAATGAAAATGGGTTATTTTTCATAGAATTTTCATGAATGATTACCGTTTTTATTGTACAGTCAGCGTCAAAAGTAACTACGTAAATGAAGGCGTCAAAAGTCTTTATTTAAAGGCAATAAGGACTTTTGACACCTTCATTTGCGTAGTTACTTTTGACGCTGACCGTACATGTTTTTAAGCATCATACAAATTCCGTGAATGTTACAAAATATACTTAGAGGAGATGATGAATAGTTGATGCCTCTATACTCATGATAACTCTATTTTTATTAATTGTAAAAATTTGTACTCATTTATATTACAGATTTATTAATTTTCAATTAAATTCATACACACTTAAAATACTCGTAAGATAACAAAAATATCTAAGAAGGTTACCTACTCGTACTAAACTGAAACAAAGACAAAAAAAACAAATAAATTATCAAACAAAGAAATTGTGTTTATTTCCAGGATAAGATTAAAGTAGAATATTGTATAACCCACAATTCATCCCCCATTACTCTCAATACAGACGGTTAACTCGGCCTTTCGCTCTAATTAAGAGATGGAATCTACCGTCGATTTCCAATTACGCGTAATAGGCCGTCCGCCATTGTGTGGGGTCCCTCGACCATTCCTTCACACCTGTGTGACTTAAGCCTCATTGTACTATAGAACATTGGCATTTGATAATCGCGGTTCCACATTTCCATGAAAAAAAAAACTTTTTTCTAATACCAGATTAATGTACCTTACTTGTACCAAAAGTATGTATCTTATTACTCACAGTAGTTACTTTTTATTTTATTTTTGTTTGTTTCTTTATTTGTTTCTTTTTCAACATTCGCTCACAAAAATGGCGTTTCACAACTACAGGCGTAGCGATAGTTGTAGTAGTAACATAATAGGCAATTAAATAACGTTTCGTCTTCCTAAAACTATATTTTCTTAACAAGTGTGAAGAAAAATAGTGTATGTTATTCGTAAGGTACCTACGTTTACATTCAATTCAACTTGAGTAAAATAGTATTGTTTGCAAAAATGCGCTGCAATGCATAATACCTACGAGTATACCGTAATACCTCGACTTTTAAAAACGAACTAAGTACATAGTTACATACACAAGAATAAATCAACCACCTGTGTAAAGCTAAAAGTAGTTATTATAACCCTTGACATATTTAAATATTAACCTGCAGAAGATTCTCCTGGCAATATTTATTAGATCCATCATCTATTTTCTATCGCAAGTTTTCATCGACACAAGACAGGCAATTTATATTAGTTTGTTTAATATTTACTTTACATTATAAGAAGGAAATTAAAGTGTCTTTGCTACGTATTAGCATCAAATAAATATAGAAGAGTACTGTTTTATGCGCACCTCAATAAAAAAACGTATAAGGAAGACACCAAGTGATTGAAAATAAAAGCTAGCGTCAGGTCTTATGATACCTATTAAAAACCAATAAGTAAGCGACTGCCCTTGGGCGGAATCAAAGAATGAATTTATATCATAAACATTTTGTATACTTGCCTACTATATCTGTTTAAATAGATATCAACACATTATTAGTCTTAAAACTTTATTTATTTACGATGTTTGAAGAAATTGGTGCATATATATACTCTACTTAACCCTTTATTACCCGTACACAAGAAGACATAAAGTATAAAACAGAATTATATTTCACATAAAATACATTGAAACAAATCTCCTTGAGATCAAATAAAATAGTAAAATACAACGTCTATAAAATAAAACTTGGGAATGTGATTTTATATCCGCGCTGCACTGAAAATCGTCGCAATGTTTCATTGCAACAATTCTGATAAAATTTTACGTTTCACTCTAAGAGTAAGTTGACACTCAAGCTATTGAAACCAGAATAATAAAAAGTTACGTAACCTCAAAAATTGTACCCAAACACAGTATTTCCTACATTAATTTCCCTTCTTAGATAAGGGTTTTATGCCATAATACCTATCATCATCATCAGTCGGTCCCTCAAAGCTGAGGATCGTGACATCATGTCCTTCTGTTGAAGATCAGGTTCCTCCACAGGCCTATAATACCTATATACTTTACCTATATGTTTATTTTTATTTAATTAGCTTTATTTACATGTACCTTCATATCTATTATAAAAAATAAATTGGTTTTATTGAGTAACGTAAAAAAATGTATATATACTTTACTTAATATAAATAATACATTTTCTTCTTACGTACGAAATGCTGTGTAGAAAAGTTTGGCCCTGTGATGAATTGTATACATGACCTTGACTAAACGACCTAACTTAGTTAGGCATTCGCCTTATCCTTAAGTATAGGCTGAACTTTGAAAATTATAAGAGATTTTTTTTCACAAACAAAAAATTATAACTATGATCAATTGATCATAAATAATGAATTGCATTTTGCTATTCTAGATTTTTTCAGGGTACCTGCTAATGTAGGTAATATTATTTGAAATTTACAATGGCAGTCATATTCGCAAAATCTAGTCCCCATGCCAATTCATGGCATTCATGAGGTTGCCTAGAGGACCCCAGGATCAAATGAGCCTTGGCAAAAAAGATGGACTGCTTGGAGGATGGTATGTTATTGACAAATTATTACTTACTGCATTTTTTGCTACAATTTTTTTAATGTTGAATTTTACGACAGTTAACTTTTGCTTATCAAAAAATTCTACCAAGACCAGTTCTATCAGATTGCGATGGATTTTGATAATTGATCAACATTAATTTATACCACAGGTTATTTGATATACCTACACGGAAAAAAAAGCTTCCGAGATATTCTCAATCCAAGACATTTTATTATCTTGACAAATATTTCCGCGTGACAAGTGTTTATTTCCTTTACCAAAATTATGATTCTTCGCTTAATAAAACCACCTTGTCTTATATTAGAAAAACAAAAATGTATTGGTCAAGAGTATATTGAGTAAATAAGAGAGATTGTACTTTAATCAAACAATTATTATCTTAGGTAAAAGAAGCACATTCAAGTTTGAAGGCGAATATCCGACGCATCCGAAACATATAACTCATATCAGCATATCACACTGACATCGACAAAAAGACTTCTAAATAAATAAAAAATAAAATAAAATAAAGACATGAGTTTCAACCCTTAAATTTTATATATTTATTAGGCACTGTTACAATTCTATCACAGTTAAAATAATTTGTTTTATTTATTAAATAAATAGTAAATAAATAATCAATAAAAAAATTACAAGCAAAACAATATTTAATAATCACTTTCCCTTAGTTTCAAGATAAATAATGTCCCAGAGTACATGGATAGACTATTTGCCCAAAATTATGATTCTTCGCTTAATAAAACCACCTTGTCTTATATTAGAAAAACAAAAATGTATTGGTCAAGAGTATATTGAGTAAATAAGAGAGATTGTACTTTAATCAAACAATTATTATCTTAGGTAAAAGAAAACTAGAAAATCTGTAAGAATATCATTCGCTTCGTTATATTTAAAACTTTAGTTTATTTTGGGTAAAGGAAATAGATACTTGTCACGAGGAAATATTTTCAACATAATATAATAATGTCTTAGACTGAGAATATCCCGGAAGATTTTTTTCCGTGTAGTACCTAAACTTACCAGAACATGTGATGTACTTAGGTAAGTATAGGTAGGCAACCATGTAATATTCTTAGGTAAGGGTACCAATGAAATGGTGTATTCGTTTGACTAAATTTCAAAATCAAAGCGAAAGGAAACAATTCTAAATGGAAAAATATTCACTAGCTCCGCTATGAACGGAAGAAAACTAACGTTCAGAAAACTAAATATTCAATGCTCGAAGTCTGCGTCTGCGAAAAGAAACAATAAAGCCGTGTTAAACTGAGACGTGTACAAAACGTCGAGGGCGTTCGGTACAGAGCATAAGCGGGTAGCGATCTATCTGAAAATATAAAACAGTCGCAATAGGCGTTTGGTGTAGAGTACAAGCAAGAAGCGGTCTATTTAAATAATATAAAATAGGCGCCGTACCCACAGACTGTCAACGCACAGTCTTCAATGGTGATGATGATAATTGAACATTTGAACATATGCAGGGTGATTCAGGAGACGTGAGCAGAAACAACCATATATACTTAGTTAATGATAATGAATTGGCCGCCATCATGTTTAAGTGACACACTAACGGTTTTTTTTTCTTAGCTACGTAGAAATTGTGTCCTCTGTTATCATGGTCACAAACAAAGAAAAGCGCTAATTACACTAATACTGGTATCAAACAATAGCTTGTTTTTGACTCAATCCGTAGTGTTAATCTTGCTCACGTCTACTGAATAACCCAGTATTATTCAAACATAGAGCTCAACTGAGTTTATGATTACGATTAGGTTTGTTATTATCGCATATGACTTTCCTCTTGATATGCAGTGATTTAATATAGCATAAGGTAGCAGCGGGTAGTGAACTCGCAACAAATATGAGAAATATTTATCGCTGAAAAAATCACTAAGGTCGAATCTTAAACGCTTTCGCCTACGCCTTGGTCTATAGCGAAACAGCAATTTAATATAACAGTGGGTAGTGAACTACAGCGAATATGAAGCCGAGATTACCAGCTGTGCGATCTTCAAGATAAGCCTTAATATTTAGTCTGGCTCGGAGCTATATTTTTAGCACCAAATAATATTATAATAATCCATAGTAATCCTTTGCTGGAGGGTCAAAATAATAATTAGGTAATAGCTAATCAGGAAAAACATCAATTTAAAAAGATTTATTTAGATGGCTGTTCCTCGTTGTTTTGTAATTCCAATTAAATTAATATTGTTTTTACGTTGATGTACCTACCTTTATTAGGTAGGTACCTAGATCTCTTGTGTAGTATGTTAATCAAAAGGTAAATGCACTAAATGAGAAATCAAATGTATGCGTTTATTATTAGTTGTATTAAATATTAGGTAAGTAGTAAAATCAAATGTAGATATTTTATACTCACAAAATTCACATTGCTATCGAGCATTTTTAAGCTAAGAGAATAATGTATATAAGTATCGAGCATAAAAAAAAAAAACGATTGAAAGTATTGATTTTAATTTGATACTAAACAGGATTTGAACCTGTTAAGAGTGACATTTGGCTTGTTCAGATCATCTTTCTATTGTTATCCATTCGTCTTAAAATAAATAAATTAACATTGACATCTAACATGTACGTACTTATTTGTAACATTGGATGTCAAAAACTGGATCATTTTAATGACAAATAATACAAATAAAATAATAATAAATATATGACCATGCGCCATGTGCGGAATTTCATTACAACTAAATTTTTCATACTAAACTGAACTGTCACCGAAAAACAGAAAAAAGCGTCCTCTTGACAATGGTCATATATTTCTGGTCAGGCTTTAAATATTATTTCAAACTTAGGTTCAGCTGAAAAATTTGCAAGCTCTAAAATCTGACATATTTGTTTCAATTATTTTCATTTTGCAGATTTTGTACCATATTATGTCCGTAAAGCTGGTATTTTCAGGGCACAAGTTTTCCTTTGACTCAAAGCTTCTATTGTTACTCTCCTGATGCGCTATAATACATGGTGTTCCTGAGACTCCGGATTAAATGGAACTGGGACACCAATTCCCAGATCTAATCAGACTATATAAATTAAGGAACTATCTTTCTTTGACGTCGGCACGAATCAATACAAATATCAAAGAACTGTTTCATACGAGGTAAAGTTTTATAGACATTGTTAAAAAATAATTACTTATTGACGCAATACACTGTATATTACGTGTATGTCACCAACAAACTGTCTCGCAATTTGGTGAAACTTAAAGGCACAATGGTATGTTTACTTGTTTTTTTTTTTCTTTTTTTTTTTCAAAAAATGTCTGTGTGCCTGGCTCTGGCTTTCTCATCGTAGTATTACTATTCCAAGTGAACTGGGGGCCAATTTTTGACTTTCGAGCGCCCGAATTCAAAAAGTTTAAGCTGCAAAATAATCGCACACAAAAGCTTACCGCCAATTTTTTCGCATGAAATTAATAGTTTAAATACTCAGGATTTTAAAATAACCGCTGTTATTTTTAAAACATAATTTCATCGTTTTATTCTGAGTTGTAAATGTCACTTTCGAGTACTCGAATCTCAAAAATCATTCCCCTGATTTGTGTGCAGTAATTTAATTAAAATTGTCTGTCAGGATCTAGTCGTAATGAGGCATAAGTTTTAGGATGGGCATGCTGTGTTACGGATTTGTTAGCACATTCAATTTTGAAGGCGAATATCCAACGCATCCGAAACATATCACTTATATCAGCATATCACACTGACATCGACAAAATACTTCTAAATAAATAAAAAATAAAATAAAATAAAAATTTTATATTAGGCACTGTTACAATTCTG
This sequence comes from Pammene fasciana, assembly GCA_911728535.1. Taxonomy (NCBI): domain Eukaryota; kingdom Metazoa; phylum Arthropoda; class Insecta; order Lepidoptera; family Tortricidae; genus Pammene; species Pammene fasciana. The sequence continues at coordinate 12,224,016 of OU452292.1, forward strand.
TCACAGTGAAAATAATTTGTTTTATTTATTAAATAAATAATCTACTAAGCAAAACATTATTTAATATTCACTTTCCCTTAGTTTCAAGATAAATAATGTCCCAGAGTACATGAGAAATGGATAGACTATTTGCCAAAACAAAATAATAACCAGCCAGACTTTATGTCGTTCGATCAAAAAACACATTAGTATAGTCGACCCGAGCCATTAGGCGGGAAAAAAGTGGCTTATCCCTATCCTAGACATACTGGGTTACGTATAAACATAACCTAAAACTACCTATCTAGTAGTTTGTTACCATGTTAGCTTGAAATTATGTAAATTAAGTGTTAAGTAAATACTAGATTTAATTTTGTAGACGAGTTACTCGTCGACGCAAAATGATTGACTTTCTTAAACTAAAAATCTAAAACATAATTTCATACAGTACTACCCGTTTAATATGAAGTCAGGTTAATTTCAATAAGTGTGACATCAGTTGGTGATAATATATAAAAGTTTATTTTTGAAGAAATCTTGATTCCAGGAAAATATACAGGGTGATATAATATACTGGTGATCTATTTAAGGGCATAATTTACATTGCATTAGGGCATTGCGACTAAGAAAAAATAAGAGAATTATTTAATTTTAAATTTTTGGACGCGAAAAACATAAATTTTGTATGGGGCACATAGTCTCAGCCGGCCAACCCTCTATACAAAATGATTTATTTTTCGCGCGAAATATTTTTTCATACTTTTTGATAATTATATTTATGAAAATAGAATAGGTACAATACCAATTATACCCTTAAATGATCATCAGCATTTTTGTTACAACTTGTATATCAACTTTCCTACTAAACAGCAACGTTTCTTTGAGAAAATGAATTTTAATATTAAGACCCGTACACGAAAGAGAAAACATAAATATTTTGCATAAAAATATCAGTAAAGATATTGTTCATGATCCGGTTTTCAGAACTTTGTTAGTTTATTATGATTTATGAGGATGGAGAATGGATAATTTTGCGAGACCCGTCCCGTCCCGAGAAAATGTGCAAAAATGAAGGAGTCTACCCTTTATCAACTGATTTAATTTTCTAGGTACTGAGAGTTTATATAAAATACAAGATAAGATCACTTATAAAAATGTGTGTTTTATATTATGAGGAGTTTACTCTTGTTATATTAGTAATACACAAACTAATAACATAATTATATAAGATGAACATCCTGGCGCTAATGCTTAATGGACTAAGAGCTGGCCACATCAGATATGACACAATAATGAGAGCGACGTATTCCCTCTAGTTAGTTTACTAAACTATGCTTATTTCTTGGTAGGATTTCTTGCCAGGTTTCGGTAAGAACACCGAGTTAGGAGAATGTGAACTAAAGGGTATCAATCTCAAGGATGTCCTTCTGTTCTGCAGGAAGACAAGAAGATTCGAGGAGAATAGTGAGGGAACGCAGCCGGGACAGTAACCTGCAGCTCCAACTCCAGGGAACTGGGCTGAATGAACGCGAACAACGATCGACAGCCCACCTGAGTCCGGCCGGGCGTCCCTACACTACATATACATCTACATGCTTATTTCTAGTTTCAGACATCTGGCCGCTGTAAAGTGGTGGAGATCAAAGAATGCAAACCACTGGCTGGCTCTCCGTCTATAACAGGTCAACATAAGATAAAACTGGACATTTACTGGGACGGACAAAACGAGATGGACGAATGTTTACGTGTTAATTATTATAAATGATTAATGAATTACCTAAGTAATATTAAATTATATTTAGATGCACACGGATATCTTAATATAGACTAGTCTGGGTAAACACAATAAAGAAATCGTAACAGTTAACTTACTCTGTAACAAAACGGTGACTCCATAACTGGGCTTGAACTCCAGTATCTTCGAAGAATCTGCCCAGTTCCTCAGGTCATGGAGGCGAGAGAGTACAGGGTGGGGTGCACATATTCCTTCGCCTGCATGGCCTGAGGAGCTGAGCACCGCTGCTGGCTTCTGCTCTCCTGGTACCTAGTCTATTATAAATCAAGTAAATAATATCAGAAACATGCAGGAAAAATACTATAAATAACACACACAACAACTAAGTACTACTTGTTTAATTATTCCAGACTGTGTCACATAAGACATTCTATATTTTTTCTTAGGTATTTATTTTAAACCTTAAAAAAATGATTCGTTTGATGCATACTGTTAGTGTTACCCACGTGATAATGATACCTAACGACAATTTTTAATAACTAGGTACACAAAAAATAACTATATGCATTTAAGAACAGTGAACAAGGATAAAATTAATAGGTACCTAAATGAGAATCTGCACAAAGTTTAATATTTAATTAGAGAGATAGGTATTCGTAACTGATTAATGTTAATGAACAATGAAAAAGTTGGTACCATGCGTTTTGCCCACACATTATGACATAACATAAGTATTCGTTCCATTAAATAAATTGGCCATCGTATAAATCCTTTTGTAAAATATTGCGAGTGAAGTCATTAAAAATCTCCCGCCAGTGTTATTTATTACAAGGTTATAAATTAAAGATAAGCTCTAAAAATAATGAGCCCCAAGCCTCAAATAAGGAAAACGAATCCAGGCACTAGAGATATCAAGTTGTTTTTACACATGACACGCTTTTGTTTATCTTGAACCCGTATACATATTTATGTGCCTCAAATCTTTCCGGTGTCTGATTGAGCTGAAATTTGGTATTTTTCCGTAATTAACATGACAATGCTACTTACTAGGTGCAGTCAGCAGTAAAAGTGTGTACCAAAAACAAAACTTTTGGAAGTTGCTAGTATGGTTTTACTGCACATAACTGTCGTTATTAACGTCTTAATTAATGTTATATATTTTCAAGCGATTAGGAGATACTTATCCTATCCTTTGATGTAACTATCATATTATTATGTAACCATAGATGTATAGATGTAACCAACTACTATGTAATAGTACATTTCGATATTAGTGCGGAAAGTTTAATTTACGCACGAGTATCGAACGACGTTTTTTAATACAGTTGCGAAAAAATTATAAAATTGACAATTATTCACTTTGAGGTTACTTTAGTACATGTATCCGAACGCTCCGCGCGGTGCGGTGCGGTGCTGTGATTCGCTGTCTGTCACTGTCATTAGCTGTGATTGGCTGGAAAAGTAAAAAGCACTAGTGCGCGATATCAAACTTTCCGCACGCTAAACCACTACAAGAAAAGCACTTTTTTGAGCAACTGTATTAAAAATACATTTTTACTTAGTGTCCGACCGAAACATGTTTTTTTGCCGAAACCGAAACCGAAAACGAAGGTTCGGCTCTAGGCGCAGTTTCGGCCGAAACCGAAACCGAAACCGAAACTTTTATAGACATGTTAAAATCGTTGAGTTAAATGTCAATAAGTCCTTGTAACTTGTATAGGATAGGTGGTATAAAGAAGAACAAGGTTAGTAAGTTTTGATTGATCATTCTCCTCTCCTAGCGTTTGTGCTGGCGTTTTCTCACGGACTGAACTGAGCCTGGGGTCCACTTGGCAACCTAATCCCATGATTTTTTTCTAGTTTGCACACAACTCCAAGTTATATCGGTGTAAGGCGTATTTTGATCCCTAAATTCGTTTTGGTTTGTAAAATTTTACATCGCTCTCGTTTGTTATGTAGCCGACCCGAGTTACGCATTGTGCAGTTAGATCTTTCAGCTTTTTTTTTCGGGAAATAAAAGCAGAACACGAAATATTTTGTAATAAAGGTTTAATATGAATAAACATAATTATGTGACTTTTTAACAACTGTAACGTAAAATTTTACCCCCCTTATTGAAAGTATAATTGTCACAAGTCGAACATGTCAGACATCAGTTTTTTTTACTTTGGTTTTTTTTTCGGATTTAGGATCTACTACGTAAAAATTAGCAATAAAATAACCCACACGATTTTAAACTTGACAAATGTATTTTTTGAGTAAAATTACGATCAGTAAACAAATCAAAATATGGCAGTTTTAATAAATATTTAAATAAATATTTGGGGACAATCTTACACAAATCAACCTAACCCCAAACTAAGCAAAGCTTGTACTATGGGTGCTAGGCGACGATATACATACTTAGATATATAAATGTTACTGTAAAAGCCCGAAGTGCTGTTAAACCTAGGTTTTACCGGTAACACCTGGGTTTTACCAACTTGATTCGGTATAAGCCCGAAATGTTGAGATATCTTCTTTAATTTCGGACTTTTACCACCGTCGAGTCGGTAAAACCTAGGTTTTACAAAAGCGACCGGTAAATGTTGACAAAATATTTGTCCTTGCCACGTTCTTGTAGAATTCGCCGAAATTTTGTGTCACAATGTAAAGACGATTATAGTTAGCTATCTTTCACCTTTTTGAAATTTATTCCGACTTAGCGTTCAAAAGTTATTGGGGACAATAGGGTTTGTTTTGAAATTTTGCATACTTCTATTTTGATCTCTAAAAAATTAATATCTTTTTCTTTTCTTATCTTATCTTTTATTTCTATAGCGTAAAAATTGTGTTTTAACAAGGTCTAGCAGTCGGCGTTTACTGCATAATTTTAGGACGCATATTTCCGAAGTTATTCGAGGGAACGTAGATTGCTATTCCTGTTTATGAGGGGAATCTAGCTTTTGCATTAAGTTTGTAATTGCCGTTACTTTTGAGGGGAGGGAGATAAAAATTCGCGCTTTATATCATCGTATAGAGGACAGGTTCCTCTATCGTTCGACGCCTTGCGCTGAATTTTAAACCAAGGGAGAAAGTGGTGGAGGGCTGAAAACCGGCGTTTTCTTAACTTTGTCGGATTTGGCCCGACTCACCCTTGACCATTTTTCATACGAGAATTTTAGGGTTGCCTTTTCGTGGGATTTTGCCCGGTGAGGGGGTGGTTTCGCCTAGTGAATCGATGGGGGGAGGTAAATCCCCCCCTCCCGGAGGGAGCCTGTCCCAAAAGGACGGTTTGTTTGAGCGGGAAAACATTATGTTTTCGGACGTGGGTGAGAAAACGGTACTGGGGCCTTCCCCGAAAGGGGATATTATCTCCCATGGGCGCGACGGATACAGGGGCTTCACGGGGGGTCTCACGACAGGGAGCAAAAGGGTTCACCCTTATGCAAAAGATGATGCGGTGCCGGACAACGGACCGAAAAGCAACTCGGCGCGTAGTGGAAGGAAGCCTTCCGCAGCAGGATTGGCTCCTCGACTGAAGCTGAGGATTCTGCCTGCTCGAGGAGCCAAAAAAAAAGGCAGCGGGAGTCCACGTCAGGATGTCGGCCGCACGAGGCTAATTAAAGGGTGTGGGGCAAGACTCCGAAGAGAAGGAGACGGAGGACGAGGACCCCTGGAATGACCAGACATCCCTGAGGGAAGGCGAGGACCCCATAGAGGTGGCACGCTCGGCTGCTCAGACGGTGCTGCAGCAGACGGCCAAGTCGGGGAACATAAATGGGTGTGTGAGGGGCACCATTAACGACGCCTGCCGTGCAATCGTGTCTGCTATGGAGCAACTACAATCGGGGCAGGAGAATGATGAGATTCGCTCCCTCAAGGCGGACAACAAGATAATGCGGGAGGAGCTGGAGATCATGAGGTCGCAGACGAAGGCTCTCAGAAGTGCTTTCTCTGAAAGGCAGAAGGTGACTCCTGCGGCTGACCCCAGTGGGTCGGATTTTGATCGCCTTACGTCAGAAATGGTGACACTCTTTGCCAGTTTTAAAGAGGAGCTCTCGGGAGAATTGTTCTCTTCTATTGGGAACATGGTGAACACCAGGTTGGAGGGAATCAAGAGCCGCCACTCCCCTGCAGAGCCGATCGTCCCGCCCCCCACTAGAGGCGGATAAAAGAAAGGCGAAACGCGCCGCAAGCACACCAGCGGCACCTGGGCAGTTGCAACAGAAGGCGAACAGAAGGCCACACATTGACTACAGTCAAGTAACAGCCACGGGATCTACACTGATGCCACCTGCATGACCTGGTCCTGCCTCGAGGGCGGGAAAGGCTACTAATGAGCCCAGGCAGGTGGGCCCTACCCCAAGTCAAACGAGTCCCCCCCAAATCGGACTGGAGAATTATGGAGCGAAAAGGAGGAAAGAATAAAAAGAAGGCCTCCACACCTGCGTCCCCGGCAACTAAGGCGACCAAGCCGGTGGCCCCGCCGGCAAAAAAGCTGGTGGTGCCGAAAACCGCGGCCGTGGTACTGGCTCTCAAGCTGGAAGCTACGGAATCGTATGCTTCCGTTATGATGAGAGTCTCCAGGACATTGGCCTTGAAAACCTCAAGGTGCGGAAGACGGCGGACGGGGCCCGAATCTTGAAGGTTGCAGGGGCGGATAATGCCCGTGCAGCCGATGCCTTAGAACCCGAAAAACTAGAGGCGGCTATCGGCGACGTGGTCAAAGGCTACGCCGGAAATAGTGACGAGACCTGGTGAAGTGAAAGCAGGTGATATCCGCTTTGGATTTGGTGGCTCTGGCTCAGCCCTGGTCCAGTGCCCAAAGTGGGGAGGCTGACGATCGGGTGGTCGGTTGCTCGAGTAGAAGCACTTGAGATGGAGGCGCTGAGGTGTTATAAGTGCATGGGAACCGGACACACGAGAGCCACATGCCCCTCAGCGATCGAGAGAGGCGACCTATGCTTCCACTGCAGCAAGCCGGGGCACAAGGCTGCAGACTGCCAGGCAGATGCCGTTTGCACGGTTTGCCATCAGGCCAAATTGCCAGCAAGGCACAGAATGGGTGGCATCTCTTGCAATCCCCCAAGGGTCAAGGGCATGGAAGCGAGGATGGGATAAACCCAGGCCGTGACCCAGCAGAAGGAAACAAATGAGGGAGGTAGGTAGGAATAATATGGACCATTAATGCCAGCACAACCACAACAACAAGGTACACAGGAGGTGTTGCAGTGCAACCTTGGTCGCTCTGCCCGCGCGCAGGACCTACATATGCAGAATTTGGCGGAATGAGGGGTTGTGTTATATGGCTCCGCCACCGCAGCCAGGCGGTGGCGGAGCCATATAACGTCCCTCCCCGGCCCAATTGGGTGGGGTCGAACGATGGAATGGTGGAACTGGTGGTCCCAACGGTTGGGGAGATCGTCGCAGGAATTGGAAAAGGGCAAGGGTTTGTAGCGTTGCCGCTAAATGGAGGGGAATAGTTGTTGTAGGGGTGTATTTCTCCCCCTCCTCCCATTAGACGCCTTTAAAAGATTCCTGGGGGATCTCGAAGAGGTGGTGCAAAGAGATGGTGGGGTGCCCGTCCTTATTTTAGGGGACCTGAATGCCAAGAGTCGAGTTTGGGGCTGTCCTAATACCTACCTACCTAGAGGTGCCGAAGTTGAGAACTGGGTCGCGGTATTGGGACTATTTGTCCTAAATCGGGGCAACACGTAGACCTGTGTGCGCTGGAATGGTGGGTCTATAGTTGACGTGACCCTTGCGACCCCGGCTCTGGCAACACGAATTGCCGAGTAGCGTGTACTGGAGGATGAAGAGACCCTATCTGACTCAATAGGGATCCATGGGGGCGGCCATACAAGATGGTGCGCAAGAAATTGCAGTGCGCTTCCCCCATGGACTCCATGGAGCCAGTACTCCTCCGGAGAGTTGTGGAAGGCCTATTCCCAGAAGCACCAGACTTTGACGCACCGGTGATGGCTCCCCCAACGGTGGACCCGGAGGAATCCCCGTCGTTCCCCCTATCACCGACGACGAAATGGAGTGGGCGTCAGAGCGGCTGAGAGCCACACGCAAAGCGCCAGGGCCGGACGGTGTGCCAGGGAAAGTGCTTTTCTCGAGCTTTTCTTTTGGCACTAGAGCATCTCGGGGACAGACTCAGGTCCCTAATGGATGAATGCCTGGAGACAGGGAGGTTCCCGGAATGTTGGAAGGAGGGACGATTGTGTCTACTTCGGAAGGAGGGGCGCCCGCCTGACTCCCCTGCAGGATCCTTCCCAATAGTGCTACTGGATGAAGCAAATCCTGGCCAACCGCATCCAAAGGCACCTGGAGGGAACGGGCCCGAACCTGAGCGATAACCAGTTCGAGTGTCGGAGGGGGCGGTCCACAATAGATGCGGTGGGAGCTCTGTGGGGATTCGGGGCACTAGCGGAAAGTAGAGGGGAGGGAGTGGTTGTGGTGTTATTGGATATGACCAACGCGTTTGGCTCCCTCCCCTACACGGTAATTGGAGAGGCGCTCCGATTTCATGGAGTGCCCCATTATATTAGGCGGGTGGTGCAGCACTACTTGATGGGGAGGGTAGTGCTGTATGAGCAGGGAGATAATAGGAGCGTGAGGGCCGTGACGTGCGGGGTTCCATATGGGTCAGTCTTAGGCCCCCTCTTGTGGCAACTTTGGTATCATTTGGTAATCCGTGGGACACAACTTCCGCGCCACACACTTTTCGGGCTCCGAGTCGCCCTACCAAAGACGGAGGCCATGGTCCTAGGGGAGCAAGAGGATGAAGACTGCGGGGTGACACCTCTCTAAGGGTCGGAGGAGAAACCGACCAGGCCAGGGCCCACATAAAACACGTGGGCCTTGTTCTGGACAGTAAGTGGACATTTGAGGAGCATTTCACGAGACTGGCTCCCCGTCTCGTGGGTGCAGCCTCTGCACTAGGCCGCCTACTACCCAATATGGGTGGGCCTAATGCCCCATGCAGGCGGCTCTATGCGGGAGTGGTTAGAAGCATGGCGCTCTACGGGGCACCAATTTGGGCTGGCAGACTGACGGAGCGAACTAGAGCGTTGCTCCGTCGGCCGTAGAGGGTGGTGAATAGAATAGTTACCCAAAGAATAGTTAGGGACCGCACTACCTCTCAAGCTGCGGCGTGCCTGCTTGCTGGCACCCCGCCCAGGGAGTAAAACGTGGTGGTACTAGCGGATTCCTTCGGATGTGCTGGAGGATAGCCGCTATGGCACGCAGACCATAGGGGCTATCTTACCGGTAATAGACGAGTGGTTAGACAGGCGGAAGGGGACCCTGACGTTCAAAATGACGCAGGTGGTGTCCGGGCACGGCTGCTTCGGACACTACCTGCATTTAATAGGGAGGGAACCAGGGCCTCAATAACCCGAATATGGCGCGGCGGATTACACGGCCCAGCACACACTTGAGGGGTATAATCGCTGTGCCGTGGAACGAGCGGCCCTTGTGGCGGCAACGAGGATAGCGAACCTCTCGTTACACTGCTTAACAGCAACTATGCTGGGCAGCGAGAGGAAATGGGACGCGGTGGCCTCTTTCTGTGAACAGAAGGAGGCGGCGGAGAGGGAACGGGAAGATAATCCGGATGCGCTGCCTCTCCGGCGCAGACAGCAAGGTCGAAGGCGACTTGTCTTTAATAGACAAGACCCCTAATTGAGGCGTGGGACCAGCGGGTTCGGGACCCGCATTGCACGGCCCTTACCACTAGATCGGTGATCAAGAGTTTCTGATTGCCCCCTCCTCTCGTGCTAGGGCTAGGGCGCCAAGTTAGCATGTTATTCGAACCCATGGCGCCCTTGTTAACAGCAAAGTCATGAGCGGCGAGTCCCACATAACTCCCAACTAGGCCTTCCCGGGGCCTAGGAGACGATGCGTAAAGGCATTCCCCACTCCGTCAAAAAAAATGTCCCCTCAACGGCGTTCGTTACATCCCCGCTAACGGCGTTCGATTTCGCAAGACAAACACAGGCAGGTAAATCTAGTCACTTAGAATTGCAACACAATCCCCCATTATTTGCCTTGTGGTGTCCCCACCCCCCAGCAAATACCTGGTGCATAAAGCGCATTACTCGGGGACTGTTATTGCCCTTGAAGCAGATCAGCTTTACAGACTTAGAAAAATGAGATGATACGACGCTTGATCCATAGGTATTTGCCGTTCCTCGCGGGTCCTGGGTGCAAATTTAGCGTCTTTACACAGTGACACAAAATTTCGGCGAATTCCACAAGAACGAGGCAAGGACTAAAATATTTTGTCAACATTTACCGGTCGCTTTTGTAAAACCTAGGTTTTACCGACTCGGCGGTGGTAAAAGTCCGAAATTGAAGAAGTTATCTCAATATTTCGGGCTTTTACCGAATCGAGTTGGTAAAACCTAGGTGCTACCGGTAAAACCTAGGTTCAACAGCACTTCGGGCTTTTACAGTAACATAAATACATACTTATATACATAGAAAACATCCATAACTCAGGAACAAATATTTGAGATTAGCACACAAATAAATGCCCTTACCAGGATTCGAACCCGGGACCTCCTGCTTCGTAGGCAGGGTCACTACCAACTGGGCTATGGAGGCCGTTTTGTTCGATACTTGGAGTTAAAGGTTTATAGCATCTATTTCTATGGTTAAAGTAATACGTTTTGTTAAAAAAAAGTACTGAAGAATATATGAGTCGGAAAAACAAACATTTGTGCTTTATTAAAATTGGTATGTTTTCTTTTAAATTTATGAATACGATTTTTTAAATTTGTGTGTTATTCATTAGTTATACTGCAGTTAGTTATACAGCAAAGATTCATCGACTGAGACATCAATGCTGTTAACAAGTCTCTATAAAATAGTTTTAGTTTTACAATCAGCGTAGGCCGACGCAGTTCCTTGGGCAGTCCCTTTCATGAACTCGAGAGTTTAATGTTAGATAAAATTTGTACTTAAACGATATTATCACATTAATTAATCTTCCAAATCACATGTACACTTTTTTGATATTTATTTATTATAATTTTATCACTAAAAAACGTTGCTGAGACAGAACTTGTGGACCAATTAAGTACAATGTTGTAAGTTTCGGCGCGGCCGAAAGTTTCGGCCGTTTTTTGGCCGAAACCGAAACTTGGGCCGAAACACTGTTTTTTGGCCGAAACTGGCCGAAACCGAAACCGAAACCGAAACTTCGGTCGGACACTAATTTTTACTCCCTCCAATCCTTTGTTCTTTATCATTCCACAAGAGACAAAAAAGATCCTAACGGATAACCATGCGAAAACAACATACATCACTGTCAGTCGCAAACGAGATGGCCTAATAATTTCACCCATCAAAGTAATGTCGTCTTGCTCCCTCGCATATTTTAGTAATCAACCATAAGCGGCAGATTCCCCGGAATCTGAGATGCTATTGCCATCAACTAGCAAGTGCAATGCCTCGCGCATACCTGTTCGGCCCTTAGTATGTACAGTCGCCATCAGATATATCTGAGCGGCCACGGTGGTCACAAATATCTGAACAACGCCTCTATTGTCAAGGCGATAAAATTCATGTTCAGATATTTTTGAGTAGCCTGACCGCTCCGATATATTTGATGGCGACTGTACCTGCGGTATAAGCACAAGAGTAAAGCGACAGTATCTCGCGGTCGAGATAGACATCTGTCACTGTCTATCTCTATTCATCAGAAAGTGACAGATGTCTATCTCGACCGCGAGATACTGCCGCTTCACTCATGTGCTAACCGTGCTGCACGGAAAAAAAGCTTCCGGGATATTTTCAATCCAAGATATTATTATTATCTTGGAAATATTTCCTCGTGGCAAGTATTTATTTCCTTTCCCATAAATATGATCCTTCGCTTAATAAAACCACGTTTTCTTCAAATAGAAATACAAAAATGTATTGTTTCAAGAGTATATTGAGTAAATAAGAGAGATTGTACTTTAATCAAAAGAGAAATCTTAGGTAAAAGAAACTAGAAAATCTGTTAGAATATATTCGCTTCATTATATTTAAAACTTTATTTTATTTTCGTTAAATGAAATAAATACTTGTCACGAGGAAATATTTTCAACATAATAAAATAATGTCTTAGATCAAGGAAGCTTTTTTTCCGTGTGGGGATACACGCACAGATCCGCCCGCCGGATTTATTCGGCGGATACATGGCGCTATTCAGATGTATCCGCAGACAAATCCGTGTCCGATTTGCGCCATAGACGGACGGATCTGTCCACCGAGCATAACCGCCAGACAAATCCGGCGGGCAGATCTGTGCGCGTATCCCTAGCTAATCTGGGGCGTATTCTAACTTTAAAACACGTTGAGACAAGATCTTACTTAAATAAAACTGCAATGCATTAACTAGCCATTACAGCAAGCGCCTAAACGTCTGAATCAGAAATATCAGAATTATTATTTGTTGTGTGTTAAAGTTATGTTTGGGATAAATATATTGTGTTTTTAATGTATTGATTATACAGTGTGTGGCCTTTAACACGAGCAAAAAATTTAAACGTAGATTTTACTCCTCAAATTAAAAGAACGTTTGTTCAGCGACTTAAAAAAATTTTGATTTTTAGTACATTTTAATTTTAAAATTTACCTGAACCCGCAATGTTTTTCGAAATTGATTATGTCTGTAGGGTGACAAAACTGACAAGTAATGTCAATAAGACGGATTTTAACGAATATTGAAAAAAATATTTAGTGTGTATGAAAAAGAGAGAATCTTAAGACTACAATTTTTAAAAGTTGTTGAACAATTTTATTATTTAAGGAGTACAATCTACGTTAAATTTTTTTGCTCGTATTACAGGCCACACCGTATATATTTGAAAATTAGGATACGGCACCTGGTTTATTTAGAACAAGTTGTTCGTGAACCCATGTTAATAGCAACCCCACAATCGTGTGGTTTTTACAGCGGTCCATAAAAAGGCTTTTCGAGCGTGTGAACGAGTCAGCGGGTCTAGTTAGATGGCTTTACATTACATTGTAGCGTTTTTGCTGACTGGATAACGAAGTGTCAGTAATATATGTCCTTTGCATACATTTCAGTTTGATACTTCTACATGATCTCGGGCGATTAAACTGAAAGAACACAATTTTGGCACGGCCTCCAACCTAAAGAGAATGACAATAATTAAATTGTCTCTGTATTATAAATAAATAAATAATAAATATTAATAAATAAATATTATGGGACAATCTTACACAAATCAACTTATACCTTGTGCAACCTAAGAAACATTTTTTTACTCCTGTCATCTTAGTACATTTTATAACCTAAAATCCGATTTTGGGTTATAAAATGTAAAGTGTCAAAAAATGCTTCTTAAGTTGCACAAGCTATAGTCTCACAGTAAGCTCAAAAAGGCGTGTGTTGTGGGTACTAGGCGACGCGACGATATAATACAAGGTGTAACAAAAGTACTGGTGATCTTTTATAGGGCATAATTGGTATCGTAATACTAGTTATGAAAAAGTAAGAAAAAATTTTTTTCGCGCGAAAAAAAATTTTGGTTTAGTATGGAGGGTCGGCCGGCTGGGACCACCTGTACCAAAGAAAAAAATTTTTTTTTGCGTTCAAAATTTTTTTCTCCTACTTTTTCTTAGTCGTAATACGATACCAATTATGCCCTTAAACGGATCACCAGTATATTTGTTACACCCTTTATAATAGAAATATATAGACAAATACTTAAATAAATAAAAAACATCCATAACTCAGTAAAAACTAATACGTGATAAAACTGATAAACACACAAGGCCGTTAGATATCCGAAGTCGTATTATTATATCAAATGAATGTCAATTTGCATAGTTCGAGTGCCACTCATGGACAAGAACCTTAACGCCTAAGTACCCCCATATCCGTAATTAGTTACGTCCACTGCAAGTTGCAACTCGCAACTCATGCAAACACTCCGAGTTGCAATAGAACTCTTGGAAAGTCGAATCGGCGATCTGGCCCACTTGAAGTATTAAGTAGGTCAACTTATACTTAATTCTATTGATGGGATTTCCAATAATAAATAAAATTAATAAAACTATAAATAAAATTTATTTCATTCAACCTGTAGTAGTACAATATATAGAGGGGTTGAGACTTTCTTCCAATAGTTGCTAGTACTGGCTGTATATTTCTAATTAATCAAATCAGTTACTCTTTAAAAATATAGTATGTATGACAAAATGGTCTGTTACTATTTTCTATGTGAGTATACAATTATGACGTCATATGATGGATACGTTTTTTAATGTTTTTTTAGGATGATGTGAAAGTGATAGAAAGCTCAAAAATGTACATGTACACCTGTAAATTCTACGAAAAAAAAATGTTTAACCTGACATTTACTGATATCAGATTTACTTGAAATTGCTTATTTCTACATTTTATTTCTTATTTAGACATATCATTATTTTTATTAAATTAAAAAATCCTCATCTCATACTAATCATTTTGAGGCAGGATTGCTACCTCATCAGTTAACGACCAGGCATGAGATGAAAGAAAAAGAAAAAAAGATAGCAAACGGCTTTGTATTAAACGAGTGTAGGCGATCAATCAATCACCGCCTCGATTGAACACTAGATATGGTATTTGAATTTGAAAAAATCTGTAGTTGATTTGATATTCCTGCTTGCCACTTACTCCTTTTAGCATTTTCTAGTATTGTCATAAGGAAGCCTAGACTCTTATTTGGAAACGTTAACTCAGGGAATTCATAGGCATCTAGTTTTACGAAACTGAATACAGTCTGATCTTCCTACACAGTAGATAAAATGAATATTGTTAGTTTTACGAAACTCAATACGTTTTAACCTTTGACACAAGCCAGGATATAATCCGTACGTACCGCTAGGCTAACACATGTACACACTGAGAAGTATCATGTCAATAACAAATCAATTTGGTTTTATTTCTGAATGCCGCCCTGGTTTGAATGATTGCACAGCCTGTTCCGATTCTTTTATTTGCGTGAAAGTCATATGCCTGAATTGCTGGCTCAAAGGATCAAAGTTTGTTGATTTATTCCATGATTTATTCATTAACCACGACGCATGTCGTTTCTGAACTACAATTCTTACCCAATTGTGTTTCTACAAAACTAATAATCTAAGCTAATTCGGAACAGTCAGGTTGTAGAAGTAGGCATATTTTAAGTTTCTATAATTTTTTGATTATACCTTTTCAGAGCCGAGAGAAGACAGGAATAATAAAATTGTTAGGTAAGGTAGTAACTAACTGCTTTCTGTGACAAATAACCGGATTGCGATGTTGACTGATAATGAAGACTGCTGGATTGAGGCTTCAATAATAGTATGCTGTATCATTTGCGGACAAATAAGTATTCGAAATGTTATGACTTATACCAAATACGGTTTCTGCTACATTATTATTCGCCGAAAACCGATTATGCCAAGACTGTAACGCGAAATGCGTTTCGGACAAATAAAAGTATGCCAAATAGAGGGTATCCGCTTTTAACCTCATGCCGTATTTCAATGATTCAGGAAATATTTAGCTAAGGCATTTTCCTATTACATACAAGAATAACTGTAAAAAAAATTAATATTCAAAATATAAATCCACCTCGAAAATATAATAAGTACTTATCTACAAAGTAATCAACCTATTCCCACTTAAACCACATTTTCTAGAAAACACGACCAACGTTTTCGACCTCATAATAAAATTTCCCATCAATATAAGGTCTAAAATCTCAGCCAGCGCCGGTCCGGATGTTAGGCTGACCGCGTTTGGTGTCAAATAACCGGATTAAGTTGTTAATGAAGGGCGAACGGACGCTTCCCTAACGTGACGCCGGATATGTCTACTTATAGTAAAATCCGGTGCCGTATTTTGATTCTAAAATACATAAAGAATACATTTAAAACCTATCTCAATCATAACTCCAATACATAACTAATCAACCAATATTGAAGTTCTATGGGAGTTCCATCGGAATATTTTTCAAGCAAGTTTTGATATTTCTTATTCAGACGTGTAGGCGCTAGCTGTACTGCGTAGTTAATGCATTGGAGTTGCGTTGAAGTTGGGTCGTTTTTAAATGTGTTTTAAAGTTAGAATATGGGCCAGGAGAAGTACTATAACAGGGGAACATAGTCAGGCAGGATACTGCGACACTAAAACTGCCGGGAAGCGGTAACGTATAAATGTCTGCCGTGTAGATGACGTCAACATAATCATTGTTCAGCCATTTTGCGAAAAGTGTAAATTGTATCCGAACTGCGCATTAAAAGTGTGTATTATTAAACGAAAGCTGATTAAATATGCTACTAAATTATACATTATATTTTAGTCGTAAATCTGTCATGCACTTAAAGTTTCTATTCTAGTTGCAGAGCTGACGCGTTGCGTAGAACGTACAAACATACTGAAAGTAATCGTTTAATCAGGTCGGCTACCACGATTTTGGCATTGCCATTTTTAACCGATTTCAAACAAAAAAGGAGGAGGTTCTCAATTCGACTCGATACTCGATGTTACTCGATATCTCCGTGAATCGTGAACCAATTTTCAAATTTTTTTTAATCGAACGGTTATAACCCCTAGATGGTCCCATTGTCACCAAGTCGGGGTCTGATGATGGGCTCCTGGAGAAATCGAGGGAACTCTTCAACTATTATAGGCACACCTATAGTGATTTCACTATTTTTTACAGCAACTCGGCCACTTCCTCTTGGAATAGCGGATCCTAAGTGAAGTCGGTTCTTTTTTGTTTAAAATTATTCGTTAACGAGTAACGAATTTTCTATTTGTGCATCTCGTTTACACTAATATGTTACAAGCAAGATGCACAGATAGAACACTCGATACTCGTTCTCGAAAACGTCAATATCATAACTTATGGTAAGCGTACTTGTTCCAGGTTGACAACTAGCAGGCTCTGGGCTAGATTGAGGCTCTTGAGCCTGCGCTTGCCACCTACACGATATCGGATCGGTCACGACGGCGACACGCCATTATCTATAAGTATATTTACGTGACATTCAATATTAAGTAGGGTATGGATTCAGCTGCAGTTTCGAAAAACGATATTTAATTTAATTAGTAATATATTTTTCACCACTCTACCCCGGAAAAGTGCTCTTTATCTCCTGAACTTTCAAGGGATTAAGAGTACACTTTATAGAATAAAGAGGGGGAAAACCATTGAGTAACAGGAGTTAACATCACTAAGAAATTTTTATCCCAAAAGTTGTAGTGAAAATCACTACAAGTCTATGTTTCTCTCTGTAAACCGCCAAACATGGCGCACAAAATTTGTTCTAGATGTCACATCTAACAGAAAACATATTAAATCAATGGGAAAACGCACTTTTATCCACATTTGGGGAAAGTAACTTGGTGCAAGTTTTAACTAACTACTCGATAGCATGAAGAAACATGCTATCGAGTAGGAACTTTGAAATGTACAACTTTGAAAGTATTAATTTGGCTACGATCATTTTTTTAAACTTATATTTTTCCTGTGGTGCCTTGGTGATAAAATTTGTATAATACCCGGCAGCAAAGTTTGTTTAACCGCTCTTGACTGGATCTCGCACGCTCAAGATTCCATTATAAGATTCCAAGATTAACTTTGGAATCTTTTCCTGGCTCGGGTCTCAACATAAGCACAAGAGGTCAAAAAGATAAAAAAAAGATAAAAGATATTTATTCTTCAATTTAGGCACATTACAATGCACTTATGAACGTCAGAGAGAAAAGAAACTACCACCGGTTCTAACCCTACACCTCTGACCCGAGAAGTATTACTTATTACCGGCAAGAAACTCGGCGGGACTTATTTTTTCAAAACAGTACTACAAATACATTAAAGATACTATATACAATAATGCGTAGTTCTTCAAGAAGGCATATCAAAACAGCTTGAGAGACAGACATCCATCCATATCAACCTTGCTCTCTTGTATAATAAATAATTATTTCGTCGTTGTTTCATTAGGTTTACAAGTTAGTAGTTACAGAAACGGATCTGCATAATTCAAACGAAAACAAACAAAGGTTTCTGCCCAAAAAAATAATGTATGGTTTGATTAATTCACGTAAATATTCATGGTAAATTAAAACATTAATTGTTATCGAAACTTCAGTATAATCATGTTCTACAAGAGTGCAGTGGTACGAGCATTCATAAGGAAAAATATTCCGTTACTAAGATAATTTTGCAAATATCCTGTTGTTTTGTTGATAACTCGCTTATTATGCAGTGTTATTTGGATTGTTGAGCTTTAGTCTGTAGTATGCATACGATGTGTGCTGTTGTCTGTGCTTTGAGGATCCTGGCGCTGGCAATGCTGCTAGCAGGCGCGGCTCCGGCCGCCGTGCCTGCGGAATTAGAATCGGTTCTCTTCGGAAGGTCATCTCTTTTCAATAAAGAACCGTCTCGCTCACTAACATCCCCCATACAAATCGGAGCACGTTCTCAAGAAAGTACAACCCGAGCTGCGGGGGCTGAGCCTGGCCCCAAGTGCACAGTGGACATGCCAACTCCGAAGATAACGATAAACACACGCAGACTGACATACATTGGAGATTACGTAAAACCATACGGGGAAGACATTGTTCTCCATTGTTCCGCCGCTGATGCAGTAAATCTTGGAATACATTTAGATGGTAAATATCTACAAGTTGA
Organism: Pammene fasciana; assembly: GCA_911728535.1. Lineage (NCBI taxonomy): Eukaryota > Metazoa > Arthropoda > Insecta > Lepidoptera > Tortricidae > Pammene > Pammene fasciana. The sequence continues at coordinate 12,242,409 of OU452292.1, forward strand.
TGTAATGAATTCAACCACTGTCAAAGCTGAACTAGATAAGCCAAAAATAAATAAATATAAGTTTACTTGTGTGGCCAGTAAATCCGGTTGCAAAAAATCCCTAACTGTTTTTATAGTACCGGCTTTCTCCGTAAAATCGCCAAGGGTTCATCACAAACTAAATATTAGGTGGGCCGAGTCTGAATACTACGTTGCACTAGGCGATGACTACGAAGTCTTCTGCAATGGCAATGCTGGTACAACTCTTTCACTCAGAGCTAAACATAATAATTATATAGAGAAGGATGTTGACAATATTACATCTGTTAAGTACACAGCACGTGCAAATAGTTTGGGAAAATGGGATTTCTTGTGCAGTAGTACGGAACCAGCTTCAAACGGTAAATACACCTACATAATTTCAAGTATAGAATTTATTCATATAATAGTGGATTATTATCCAGAGAGTAAGCATTTCCAGTGCCTTATAAGTGACATGCAAATATTAGAGTGTGCGTGGCAGTACCCAAGTGACAGATATATATTTACGTTATTCTATAAAGATCATGATGATATTGATAATGGCGAGAGTGGCGAGACATCACTTTGCCACATGGTGGGTGAGCTGAACAATACATGTAAAATAAACATCGAACTAGTGGGCCATCAACACTTTTTTGTGAATCAAAATATTACTCTAACGCTCATGACTTGCAATAGCATATTTTGCAATAATGAAACAATAAATATAAAAACTAACTCGCTCATAAAGCCCGACTCGGTAGTAGAATCATTAATGGTATCAAAAATAAAATCACAGGTTGCTGTTTTGGAAAGTTATAGTCCTACGAACCACTATAGAAATAGTTATCGGAAACACGTTCGTAGCGACGATTGTGTATATAAGGCGGAGTTTCAGCTCACACAGTTCAGAAGCGAGTGGCGACAGGCGGCCATGTCGTCAGTGCACTGTGATTACGACAGGTGCGTGTTTACAGTAGCCCTCCCGTACCCGGACATGGAGTACGAGGTGCAGGTCAGCGCTAGACTTAAGGAAGCCACCGAAGACAGGATGTGGTCGGATCCTGCGTCGGTACACTTACGCACGGAGCCTAAACCTGCGTGCGCGTGCGACGTGACGCCGCGGACAACCGAACGGACTATCTCCGCTGAGAAGCTATCGTGTGAAGCTTGTACACTTACAAAAGATTCTGTTAATGCGAACTTGGCGTTAAAAAGCAAAATTAAAAGTAAGTTGAAGGAAAAACGTGACAAAGCCAGAGAGATTGCTAAATTATTATCCACGTCAAAACAAATAGCCGATAGATTTAAGACTTTAGGGTAAAATATTATTTAAATAGTATTACTAAGAGGAAGTCACATGTTAGGTATAGCCTATAATATATAATATTCTGTACTCCATGTTGACTATATACCTTGAATAGATTTCTCTGGTAAAATGTTAAAAAACATATTCTGCTTTTTTGTGTGGTATGTTGTTTATTAATAGTAAGACATCAACATATAAAAACTTTTGACTCTGTTTATACTGAATAAATTTTTGTAAAATCATTTGGATTGCGTTTTATTTACCTATCTTAAATAAAAATGTAGGTAAACTTAACCGATAAAGATCTAAGTATTTTATTTAATGATTATCTTTTAATGCAAGTAATTTAGATTTAAAAAATGGCGTGAGCGCATTGACCAGCCCTGATCAGTAGGTACCATGAGTTTGGCATTGACATCGAGAATGAGTACGAATATTCTATCTGTGCATCTCGTTTATACTAATATATTACGAGCAAGATAGAGCACTCGGTACTCGTTCTCGAAAACGTCAATGTCGTAACTCATGGCAAGCGTACTGATCAGTCCCTGCCATTGATAGAGATGCGCAAGAGTTTTGGTAATTTTAGCAGATTTAGCTTTAACACGCTGATCCATTCTTAAATCCTAAGAATCAAGTCTTTGAAATATCAGGTGCTGTATAAATACATTACAACTCTATCACCTACTCGAGCTTGCCCATTCATTTCACAAACACAGAACATTAAAACTTGTTAATTGAAGAAACTCCTATCTCACCCAAGTTGGTTTTTGGAAAGAGAATTCTAAATCTTACTCCTTAAAGTTCCAAATAATTCAACTTGTTTCGATATTATTGAGACTTAGCTTGAGTTATGCCCTCTACTCTCCTTTAATGAACGTCAGGTAAAATAAACACAATGAAGAGATAATTAAAACGAAATTGACTTCTAGGAAGTCCTTTAAAATTCGTTACAGCTCGGACTTTATAGCGAAAAAACGGTACAGTTCGAGAGTACCGTTTTTAAAGCTACCCATTTTAACTTGGCGAAGTTCGATACCAGTTCAAGTAAGTTCGGTTTGCCTGTTAATGGGTTCATTTTGTTTTCTTTGATCGTTGTAAAGTTTTTAAATTGGTTCGAAGTTCTGTTAGTTTTATAATAAGCAACAGTTAATCGAACTCGCGGAGCGTAAGCGAAATGAGTTCTTACAAACAACTCCAGACCGAACTGTCACTTGACTACTGGGACGTCTCAGCATTTGGATGGCTTTTTGATTTCGATAGTTTGTCCGATGATAACTTTAATAACCTTTTTCTGGTCTTTATGAAATTTGTTGGGGCTGTAGCAGAGATACATAAAATTTGTAAGTTCGTATATGAACAGGATCGATCAAGTGGTTATGGAGCAAGAAGGAGAAAAAAAATCCTCCTTGGGGTCTTGTTATATTGGTCAACTCGTTTTCAAGTAAATCGCGAGTTCTCAGTTCGAGGCGGACTACTAGTGATAGCGTTGTATACGTCAAAGACAATACAGTACATAGACTGCTCTTTTCATTGTAACTATTTAAAACACTTAAAACTAATTATCGTCGCCGGTACCCGAAGGTTCGACTTATTATCGGCAATGGCGCTACTGTGCAGGTTGAAGTTAGACGTTTTTACTGCCATCTGTTGAAAAGTTGATGTACTTCTAACGTTACTGCCATCTGTTGAAAAGTTGATGTACTTTCTACTGTGGCGTAAATGATAAGCGTACAAATGCATGTGTGTGTATGTGTGTGTGTGTGTGTGTGTGTGTTGCGTTGCATATAAGTCAAGTTGTTAACGTGCGGGATATGAGAAGAACACAAATACCAGTACGGTTACCATGAGTTTGACTTTGTCACTTTTCGTTAACGAGTAACGAATTTACTATCTGTGCATCTCGTTTACACTAATACGTACAAGCAAGATGCACAGATAGAATACTCGATACTCATTTTCGAAAACGTCAATGTCATAACTCATGGTAAGCGTATAGGTACCTATACTTGAGTAGGAAAATAATGGTACTTACTTAAAGCAATGTGTGATGTATGTAACCATACATTTATATCTACATCTAACATATAATAAATTTAAACAAAAAAAGAATCGCTCGCATTAAGCCTATTCCACCTTTCCAAAAGCAAAAATCCGAACTATTGTGAAAAATACTCAAATCACTAAAGATGTGGTGTGCCTATAATATGTGAAGAGTTCTCGATTTCCCCAGGATCCCATCATCAGATCCTGAACTAATGAACAATGGGAATTACTGTGAGGAACAAACAAAACAAAAAAATATTTTCCAAATCGGCTTAAGTAGCCGTCTCCGAATAATCGGTGAACATACAAAAATAAAATTCGAAATCTTGAAGTCAGTTAAAAATACCGTGCTGCTCAGAGAAGATTATGCATGGGTTGTAAGTTATTAAAGATCTTGTCTCAGTTCTTATTTAAAAAAAAAAGTATGAAGAATTAAAGAGTTAAATAACAAAATAACAGAAAGATAATTTCACCTAACAAATAAATAAATCAATTGGGAAGAACCCGGAAACTAATTACACCGGCTGAAAAACCGTCTAAGTTAAAATAAAATTAAGGAAATATTAAGTACCTAAAACTTATAAAAAACTAACGAGCAGCAACAAAAATACATATATAAAAAACAACAAAAGGTTCTCGTTCCTCTGCTGAGGATAGAACCTAGGCCACGTAGACAGACGTAACGTAAGAGACGTATTTACTACGCTACTAGGGTTGCCAACTTTTTTTGAGAGAAATATAGTATTTTCCAAACCTACATCAAAAAAATATAGTACACCTTGTTGTTACCTCATGAAACGTCCCAAAAATATAGTATTTTCGTCTTTTTTGCATATTTTCAACAGTACGCCAAGCCAAAATATAGTACGATACTATATATTATAGTACGGTTGGCAAAATTTTGCTAGGTGTTTATCTTCATAATGTTCTACTGCTTGTTATCTCGCACTCTGTGTCTATTCACATAAGGTTCATTTTCCTAATTGATAATTTGGCTTTTGTTTTCTTTCGAAACCGAAGCGCGCGGGCTTTTTTACTCTGTCTTTCGAGCGTCGACGTAAGTGACGCAACGTCGGCGCGACGCTGTTTGTCGAAATTGTCGAGAGGCGTCTCACACATGGCAGGCACAGAGATAAGGATGTGTGGGTTACCGCGAAGTTCGAAAATCGACAAAACGATGGTCCCGTCTCTATCGCTCTTGCATATACGAAAGAGAGTGAGGCCAATAGACGATTCGATGAACGAAGTGGTTCGCAGTTATAGGCCAGGCCTATTGGAACTCTCCCGCGAGGGCTCGGTTGTATACCTACACGCCGCCGGCGGCAGGCGGCACGCACAAGTAGGTAAGTAGGTATTTGAATTTTGAACCGACACCTTTGATTAAAATACTTTATCAAAGACCGACACCCACGCGCTCACCAATGTACAGTCGCGTTCGTTAATACCTACGCGTCCAACCAACTGAACAAAAATATGTGAATACAACCTTATTCGTATGGATGTAAGGTCGTGTATATTTTTGTTCAGTTTGTTGCGTCGATGTTAACGAACTTGACTGTACGTCGGCGACGCCGACGCACCGGTTTTGACAAAAATGACTTCTGCCTACCTACTATACATATTATCTAATTATGTACACCATCCCGTCTTACTGTGTAGTTAATAAGGGTATGCAATAGTAGGTAGGTATAGGGTGCGTTGGGGTAAGATGAAAAATGGGCGAAGATAAAAAACCGTCTTTAGCTCCCAACTTCTGGCACATTTTTTGTTCCTGACCCCTTTATTGGGAACTCCATTTTGTTGTCCCCCGCCCTTCAGTCGGTTCCGTCCGCTAAGTGAGAGTGGAAATGAGTTATTGGCAATTTTCGACAAGGTGTATTTTTCGACATCAAATCCTGGTTGTCCTGTAACTTATTTTTCAGTGCAGCTATAAATATTCTGAGTTGATACGTTTGCTCGTTATTGTTATTTTATTCACCTGTCAATGAGAATTTAAAATTATCTTTATTATTTGCTGAGTTTTTATCTTGACCCGGTGACTTTTCTTGGGGTAAGACGGCAATACTATTTTTTTATCTTAACCCGCTTTCAAATCTCATAGTGTTAACAAGTGGTTCTCAAACTGTAGAGTGATAACTTGTTGCTTTCAATATACCTAGGTACTACGAGTAAGCGTAGTACTGTCGAGGTCGTTTATACTACTTCTACAGTACATTAATTAAACTAAACAGGACTCTATTGTAAACTTATTTATATTTTTGTGGTTATGTTTTGAACATGGCAGTAGTTTGAGAACCCTTGTCCACTTCACCGCAAAATGGGGTAAGTTTGAAATATCACTTTTTGGAAAATCGAATTTTCTCGGTAATTTATGGCTTTTTTCTAATTTGAAGTAAAGTTTTAAATAGCTACGTTGCCATAGCCTGGAAAAGTATGCATCAAATATACCTACCTGCGATGCGTATAAACGATTTTAAAAACTATTTAGATCTTAACCCATAACCTTTTCATCTTGCCCCCACGATTTTTTAAGTCACAAGTGTAACTTTATTCAAAGTTTTTTAATACTTAAAGTACGACAAAAATCTTTTTTTAAATAAAATATAAAGAAAAATATGTTCTCTTTACTAAAATCATAGTTTCATGTAGGTACCTGGTCCTCATGTAGTTTGTACTATGGAGCTTTCAAGAAAACACTGCTTATCTTGTCGAAAACCCTTTCGGTCTTATCCCAACGCACCCTACTAGGTACTTGTACTTATGCATAAGACCAAGATATCAGTGGCGGCGCCTTCATACTACCCGAGATTCCCACCAGCTCGGCTTCCCAAACATTTTGCGCTACAAAAGTACGGACACGACACAATACTCATTAATATAATTACGGTCAAACTTCACTTCAGGTAAGTTTGTTTAACCATTAATGAAACACCATTAAAATAATAAATACCCATTACGGAAACACCTTGGATTTGATAATGCTATTTACTATGGCTTTATACATTTCAACCAATCACAGCGCGCACCCACCGCGCCGCGCATGCGAAGGCAGGCTAGCTACCTAATCGACTTCAGCTTCCGTAGTCATTCACAATCTACGCCACAAACATCAAAATTCACACAAAATTCGATACAAAATTTCGGGCAACATGGCCACCGGTAGGTACGTACGGCCGCTCGTCTTGCGGCGAATCACGCTTTATTAGAATTTAATTCTTAGGGTCGCCACATACCTAGCGGTTTTCCTCGCGGAATTACCGGAAGTAGCGGAAATTCATAGACAAATTAAGCATTTTGTCTATGAATTTCCGCTACTTCCGGTAATTTGTCTATGGCTTCCATACAAAAAATCTGCTACCATAGACAAATTTCCGCTACCATAGACAAATTTCCGCTACTTCCGGTAATTCCGCGAGGAAAACCGCTAGGTGTGTGGCGACCCTTAAGTATAAAGGAATAAGGTTTATATTGGAATATAATTATTCGCACTCTATAACTCATGTCGAACGTGATTTTTTTGTAGGTATTAGACATTTAAAGTGAAATTTTTATTTATCAATTATACGTTTTATAGTAATATGTAGTGCTTGAAATGTGTCGTGTATCGTTGCCGTGCAGGCATATTTCAAGGCCAGTTTGTGTTTTAAAGAATAGGCATTCTGTACTTACCTACGAATAACAAAAAAACCTAAAAGAAGTAGAACATTCTAGCTCGAGTCTAACTTAAGAAAAAAAAAACAGCCAAGAGCATGTCAGGCCATGCTCAGTGTAGGGTTCCGTAGTTGCCGGCCTGTTACAATACATCCGTTCAAAAAGGTTGTTTGTTAAGGGATACTTGGCGGCGCTTACGTCATTTTACTATGCCGTACCTACGTCCGTTCGGTATGCGTATTTGAGTGATAACTCAAAAACGGCTCAACCGATTTTATTCAATATATTTTTCATTGAAAGTACCTACCTACTTGTTAAGTCTCACTTTCATGATTTAGGTATTTAAATTTTTTTGGACCCACGGTTGAAAAGTTAGATGGGGGGGTGCCCCATTTTGAACTTTCAGAGCTATTATTTACACAACTATTCGTTTTATCCAAAAATAATTTTAGAACACCTCTACTATTTTTGAAAGGCCTATCTAATCTAACGATACCCCACACGACGGGGTCGGAGCGAAAAACACCCACCAACTCATGGGTAGCGGAGGTACCCTTAATAAATAATATTTATTCCATCACTTTGTTGGAGTGATTAACGCACACACTCATACCAAATTTCAGCTTTCGAGTGCTAACAGTCACTAAGCTAGAGTGCGGACGGACGGACATGGCGAAACTATAAGGGTAAAGGTAGTTGACTACGGAACCCTCAAAAGTAGGTACTACACTTTAAAATTAGTCGCCTTGTGTGTATCGGGATCGGGTCTACCGCGAACTTCGAAAACAGAAATTTAGATATGTCCGTCTCTATCGCTCTTGCCCATTCTGAAGGAAGTGCTGATGCAATTATAGACGGAGAGCTGGCCACGTCCCACGTCAGATATGACACAGTAACGAGAGCAACGAAACCCCTCTAGTTAGTTTGCTATACTATGCTTATTTCTAGATCCGGACATCTGGCAGCTGTAAAGTGGTGGAGGTCAAAGAATGAAAATAACTTGAAGAAAACAAATTCTAGAGTTCTGGGTTTGATCCAATATTATGAAAGATTATGTAATTAATTAGATTATATAATATTAATATTCAAAAGTTTCAGTTGGGGGAAAGTAAATGCCCAATTGATGTATAATGTAATTTATGGTTACTTGCCTACTGTTTTTGTTTCCGCAATAATACACAATGTTTTTTGTTCTAATGTTAAAATATAGGCCCAGTTCTCTATAAATGACACAACTTCAGCAGTTTGTACCTATTTCGGTATTACTTTTCTCCAACTTAAAAACTTTGTTGGTCTGTCACTCTGATCCCCACCCATTAAAAGCTGCCAGATGCCCGGATCTAGCAATAAGGATGGTTATGCAATCTAACTGGACTGGTTACAACACTCTCATTATTGTCACATCTGACGTGGTCAGCTCTTAGACCATTAGACGATCGAAGATGGTCGAGGTACCTTCAATACGTTCAAAGTAAGTTTGGACTTGACAGATATAATCATCCATTTGATATTCTATCTTAACATAAAGGAAATAAAAACCATGTTCAAAACACGGCACCAACTGGTGTGATGCTCGCAAAGTTGACTTTATGATTACCGTAAAACCCCGTCTCTTCGCTTGGGATACCTATTTTCGCCTATTTTTATAAAAGTTGAAATTCCCGCCTAGTTTTTAGAGCAAGTCAAAACTACTAAATAGAAAGTGTTTTTTATGCATGGCAATATTCTCGCATCAATTGTGGCTAACTTAATAACGCCGTTTATGATCAGTTTAACGTCGGCGGAACTTTACTATAATAAATGCATGAGAAGAGATAAAGGTAAGCTTTTTCTTTTATTATAATGTACAACTGATGCTCTTTCTTATGGTATGATTATTTTTTACCTAAGTTATGTGTATATGTCGCAATCGATTAACATGTAATTGAGGTGATATTCCGGCCATCTAGAAGCTACACTTCGCCTAGGGTTGTCAATCCAAGTGTGTGATATATTTATGTAATTTTTATTTAGTACTGACTTACTACCTTTTTGATTGTTAAGTAGTGCCAAAATATTGTTGATACTGATAAAAAAATACCTTATTTTTGTTTTAATATAAGCAAGAATTTTTAACATAAGTTGAATTTAGAATTTTTGATAAAGCTGATTGTGATTTAGTATTAAGATAAAAATAGATGATTATTAATAATCTTTCATAATACAGGGTGTAACAAAAATACTAGTGATCCGTTTAAGGGCATATTTGGTATCCTATTGCGAGTAGGAAAAAGTTTTTTTTTAATCGAAAAAAATGTTTTTGTATGGGACACGTCGTCCCAGCCGGCCAACCCTCCATACAAAACCAAAAAAAATTCGCGAAAAAAAATTGTTTTCTTAGTTTTTCATAATTAGATCGATTAGGCGATTATCATTATCACACTGGCGACGGATCCGCATGCGGCGCCGGTGCGCGAGCGTTATAGCGCTATAAACATGCAGAGCGCTATCTCGCTCGCACATCGGCGCCGCATGCGGATCCGTCGCCAGTGTGATAATGCCGTAGAGATTCAAATGTATAAAAATGATCTGTCAATCGTAAACTGACTTTAATTAAAGTGTACGTCGAAGCACGCGTCGGCGGCGGGGGTCAAGCGCGGGTGAGTGGGGAAGGGAGTTCACCGCACATCTCGCCATTGTAAAGCCTGTGCTAGACGAAGACGGCTGATAGCCGTAGTCTTCTGCCATGTAGCTCGTGGTTGATGCCAAATTCTACATGACCTTTAAACGCCCCTTTGTAGAATTAGGCTTCAACCACGGGCTACATGGAAGAAAATATCTGTTTTCTGCCAAGGTCTCGTGGCAGAAGGCTGCGGCTATCTGCCGTGTAGCACAGGCTTAACTGTGGGATGTAGGTAGAGGTACTCGTTCATTCGCTGCGGTGTGCGTCAAGGTTCAAATATTGATTTCTAATTGATTATTTAATCGATTACCATAACTACCCTTCATATAGAAATAAAGACAAAAACACAAAAATTCAATACATAGTGTTTTTTTTTTATAAAATTTTCGTAACAGCCTTCGTCGAATGAATAACTAATCATCCCAACTACAATAAATAGCGAAGCAATATTATTGTAGTTGATAATAGTACTTATACTTGTGAGGGTGTTTTCCGTCGCTTATACTATTAAATAAGTATGTATGTATACACTTAAATACATGTGGCCTACTAACTCCACGTCTAAGAAAAGGAATTAAAATGTAATTTGTACCTACTTAGTCAAAATCAATGTTTCAATGTACGATATTATCATTCGGCACCTTTCATTCGCACTCCGAATGAACCAAAAATGATCAGTCTGAACACGGAATGAAAGTTCACTTTGGTTCCCCATTTTTCTCGAATCCTGTGAGTAGTATCAAGACGAATATAACAAATATAACCGCATCAAAATGGTGTGCAAGTGAAACGATCAGAATACTTTATTGTTTTTAGAGAATTTCAAAAATTACCAGTGTCTTTGGAACCACAAACTAGACGAATAAGTATAAAGACAGAATAATTCTCTCAGCAATGTACCTGAGGCTCCAAATATATTTACAATGCATGAACTCGGAAAGTGCTCTTTTTCAGGGTAATGTCGTGTACAGAAAGCGATTCTTTGCCGCACACTTGCGGCAAAGGATTTTCATAGTACTGTTCTGCACAACTGGCCGGCGCCCGCCCGCCACCGGCCCGCCCGCCACGCGACGCGGTGTACTTCTCTGCGAGACTGCACAGTGCTAGTTATATACTGAACTAAATCCAATTATTACTATTTATTTCATCGCATAATGCATTGTAAAATGTTTTATGCTACATTTGTATAAAACAAGTAAATTCCGACTCGTGTCGGAGTTAAAACACTCCCTTCGGTCGTGTTTTAATTCACACCGCCACTCGTTCGGAAATTACTTGCTTTCTGCACTTGTAGCATAAATATCCCACCACCTACTACGCTCTTTTTCTTGCCTTTTCGTTAATTCTTTAATTAAGTAATCGCAAACTAAACTTATTCCGAGATGCACAACCTCATTAGACTACATGGTGAATGAAATAACAAGTGAATATTCATTTTTGTCTTTGCGTGTGAACATGGAATGAAATAAGAATTAAGCATTCATTCCAATGAACGTTCATTCGAGTGAACCGTCTGATATCACCTTTAGTCTATGTGCGAAGCGCCATCTATCCAAATGCACTGTCAACAGCAAGCTCCTATTGCGACGAAAGTACTATCGTTTCGTACCAATCCGTTGGAGTTACAGTGAGTTGCGAATGATGAAAATTGTTAAATGTTAATATGTTAATTTCGAATGTGGTGTCATGATAATTATAAGCTTTAATACAAAAAAAGTTAAAATGATTATTTACTACAGTAAAGTACGATATTTCGTCGATTGCATCTATTAATTATTTCCAACGAGGCTCTTAACGCCATCTAGCCTGATTTTTTCCTGGTTCATGGGGCCACCAAGGAGATATCAATCTATGTACATTAATTATCTTTGGTCTTATTTACACTATACATTTCATTGTTCACCTTGGTACTATGGTATATGGTGAGAAAGTGTAAACATATATGTATTTGTTGTTGACTGTACTTTATGTAGTGGTAGAATTAATTAGTAAGCTGGTTTTGATGAGTGCACATCAACGTATATTTTTTAAACTTATTTCCTTAGGTACCTTACATATGCAGAGAAAATCAAAAATATTTTCTAGGATCAAAACTATAAATCCTTCTATACTAAGATTCCCTTCTATACTAAGATACCAGCCCAAGATTATTTGAAATTCCCGCCAAAAGATTGTGTAAAATTTCAGTGGTTAAACTCTAGTCCTAAACCATTACCCTTTAATATTTAATTTAATTTTAATTTTTATTGTAGTTTTAAATTATTTCTATAGCATGACATTGACATTTTATTATTGTGACTTATATTAATTTAAGAATTACATTATTATTATTTATATTTTTTTTGACATCCGCCTATATTACACTTAGTGTAGACATTAGTATATTCAATGACATGCAATAGAAACAACATATTGTACGCCAAACACTGGCTGATAGTGACGCACTACATATATGTAACTATCTATCATTTCCCATACTCACTTTCGTACAATAAATGATTTGTATTTGTATTTATTTTTTGTTGACGAGTAAAGAACGTGATTTTTGACAACCCTACCGAAAGTACAGTAAATGTATGAAACTAACTTCAGATCGTTACCTGTCTTCGCCTACCATCGTTTTTTGTAAAATATGATTAATTGATTATTATGGAATAGTTTAGGTTCAAAGTCGAAAAACTCGTTAAAAGTTAATAAGATAGCTGGAGGCAACTTCAAATTTTGTCCATAATTGACGCTCCGGAAGCGTGTAGGCGAAGACAGGGCATTTTGCCTATACTTCGCCTACCACCTTCGGAGTCCAATTGTAGCCATTCTGTTGTCCATTAGGGTGTAAATTTGTGAGATATTTTCAAAAAAGTGTCAAAACCCAGGCGAAGTTAGGGGGTTTTACGGTACGACAACAAGGTAGGCGATTATCATTAATATCATTATCACACTGGCGACGGATCCGCATGCGGCGCCGGTGCGCGAGCGATAATAGCGCTATACACATGCAGAGCGCTATCTCGCTCGCACACCGGCGCCGCATGCGGATCCGTCGCCAGTGTGATAATCAGGGCTTGTAAACCGGTAAATTTTTCGCACCGGTTGGAGCCACATTTTGAGAGCCTAACCCATAAGAAGGTTACGCTCGCTCGCAGGGAAGGGAACGAAATCTTTTTACCGGTTAGGGGAGCGATCTCTCCGTGTGACCGAAGACTAGGGTGAATGACCGCTCGGCGCTCGCTTTACCTGATTTGTTTGCTATGGCGATGGTATTACATTTGATTTTTCATTTAGTTGACTATCGTATGCTATCGTCCGTTATTGCCGCAGGGAGCGCCACCGCCGCTGCCGGCGTGTCAACGGTCATTGCTCCCGTATCCAAACACCGAGTTACCGGTTAGAAAAGGCTCCGACATAACGTTCCCAAATCATTTCGTTCGAACGTAACCCAAAAAGAAAAACCGGTTTAACCTCTATAATACTGGTTTATTTGTAACCGGTTACAAGTTCTGGTGATAATGCCGTAGAGATTCAAATGTAGGTATAAAAATGATCTGTCAATCGTAAACTGACTTTAATTAAAGTGTACATCGAACGTCGAAGCACGCGTCGGCGCGGCGGCGAGGGGCAAGCGCGGGTGAGTGGGGAAGGGAGTTCACCGCACATCGCGCCATTGTAAAGCCTGTGCTAGACGGCTGATAACCACCGCAGTCTTCTGCCATGTAGCTCGTGGTTGATGCCAAATTCTACATGACCTTTAAACGCCCTTTGTAGAATTTGGCTTCAACCACGGGCTACATGGCAGAAAGTATCTATTTTCTGCCAAGGTCTCGTGGCAGAAGGCTGCGGCTATCTGCCGTGTAGCACAGGCTTAACTGTGGTAAGTAGGTAGGTACTCGTTCATTCGCTGCGGTGTGCGTCAAGGTTAAAATATTGATTTCTAATTGATTATTTAATCGATTACCATAACTACCCTTCATATAGAAATAAAGACAAAAACACAAAAATTCAATACATAGTGTTTTTTATAAAATTTTCGTAACAGCCTTCGTCGAATGAAGAACTAATCATCCCAACTACAATAATACCTATTCCATAACTTACTAATCGTCTTAAAAACATGTTTCTGAGAATTCTTCTGATTCTATCACGAAGCACCACAAATTACTCCACTTCCTCTTCCTCCGCAAGCAAAGCAAACATTTCAAACATGTTCTGATGAACATGATGTGATGATTCACGCCCGTCTAATTTCAAGGCTGCGGAAAATCAACTGACCGCTCCAACGCAGAAGACACCGCGTCATGACGTAACGTCGTACCGCGTACGGGAACGGAACGTTCTGTTCTGTTCTGCGTTGCGATTAACAGACTGAAGCTACACTACACTACTTATGCTTGTGAGTTTCCGTCGCTTATACTATTAAATAAGTATGTATGTATACACTTCAATACATGTGGCCTACTAACTCCACGTCTAAGAAATAGATTAAAATTAAATTGTAGTCAAAATCAATGTTTCAATGTACGACCCTCTTCGCCTCTATCCTAAAAACGTAAACAAATAGAAGTGACAACGTCGCGTCGTCGGCACACGACGCGCGCGCACGAGCTGGCAACGCATCGCCGCTCGCGCCGAATCGCGCGCGGCGCGGTCGCTCGCTCCGACAGTGTTCTCTACGTCACGGGATGAGTTTCACGCGCATCAGCTGTCCGGAAGTCTAACTGCGTACTGAACACGAGATAGCGCTTATCTCTAAACTAACTTTCATGGTGTAGTGATTTGCTAGATTAACAAGTGTTTCCAATTTCAGTGTGTACATACCTGGTGCTTGTCAGTGTATCTGTGCGATCTGTTGTCTATGCGAAGCGCCATCTATCCAAATACACTGTCAACAGCAAGCTCCTATTGCGACGAAAGTACTGTCGTTTCGTACCAATCCGTTGGAGTTACAGTGAGTTGCGAATGATGAAAATTGTTAAATGTTAATTTCGAATGTGGTGTCATGATAATTATAAGCTTTAATACAAAAAAAGTTAAAATGATTATTTACTACAGTAAAGTACGATATTTCGTCGATTGCATCTATTTATTATTTCTAACGAGACTCTTAACGCCATCTAGCCTGATTTTTTCCTGGTTCATGGGGCCACCAAGGAGATATCATTCTATGTACATTAATTTTCTTTGTATACGTATAACTTTTGGTACGTACCTACACTTATTTTTTGTGTATGCGGGCTACGCTATACTTACTGTGGTCCCAAAATACCCTGATATAAAACTCTAGTGAGACTTAAACATTGGAAATAATGAAACACGAAGGTCACATAATTTAATGCTAATTTTAGTTTTTCGTACTAAAAATACTAATTTCACTGGTTTTTATCACGATGGTACCTGGATCGACCATCTGCGGCCAATGCAAGACGTACACTCAGATTGATTTGTTTTTTAGAAATAATATTGACTGCTCCTTACATTCTTACAAATCTCATACTTATTAAACCGCTTATAAAATGGTAGTAGGCAACAACTCGTACAACGCCAGCAACAGGCAGTGGACCGTAATTATCCAATTACTTGCTTGTCCCCTGGGGGAGGGCCAAGCTTTTGGAAGGGTATTCTGTACAAACGAAATAATCTCGATTATTGCTTAGCTCATTCTTTTGATTTTTCGTATTGAGTAACAATATTTAGTGAGAGAACAGAAAAAAATGAGAAGTTATTTGCAGAAAAAAGGTACTTTCTGATTTTGATAAGATGAAATATTATCATCACTAGGACTGCAAAATTATTTATTTATTTATTTATTTAAACTTTATTGCACATAAAATATACAAATGCATTCCACAATTTTATATATAATATAAAATTGTGGAACTGCTAACAAGGTAGCAAATGTGTAGTGGCCGAGTTGCTGTAAAAAATAGTGAAATCAATAGTGATTTCACCTATAGAGGTGTGCCTATAATAGTTAAAGAGTTCCCTCGATTTTTCCAGGATCCCATCATCAGACCCCGACTTGGTGACAATGGGACCATCTGGGGGTTATACCTGTTCGATAAAAAAAAATTGAAAATCGGTTCACGATTCACGGAGATATCGAGTAACATACATACAAAAAAAAATAAAAAAAAATAATGATAATAAAAAAAGTTCAGTCGAATTGAGAACCTCCTCCTTTTTTGAAGTCGGTTAAAAACAAAGTGATTACACTGATAAGTGATTATTTATCGTATACACCTTATGTATAATCTGTTGATAAGGAGCAAAAGTGGTGAAGATGTTGAACTGTAATGCATTGGTATTATCTACAAAAACGCATTTACCATAATTATTTCCATATTACTTATCAAACTCGCTTTTGCTTTTCCAATTGGGTATACTAGTTTTACGTCACCAAAAAAACATATATTTTATACAACCGTTGTATAAGAGAGGTCAACGAGTATTTTTCGACTTAGTTATACAATGTTGCATACAATACTTGTTCTACGACTACACACTCAATTCTACATAAAATGTTAAATTGAAGAAATAATCAATTTTCGCTCACCCCTGGCTCTTCTAGATATTTTATCATTTGAATCAACAATAATTTAAGATTTACCATTTAAAATAAAATTTAAAAAAAAAACAACCGACTCTACTTAGGATCCGTTTTTCCAAGTGGAAATGCGCGAGTGGCTGTAAAAATAGTGAAATCATTATAGGTGTGCCTATAATAACTAGTCGAAGAGTTCCCTCGATTTCTCCAGGATCCCATCATCAGACTGGACTTGGTGACAATGAGACCAACTGTGATTTCAACAAAAAAAGAATTTTCCAAATCGGTCCAGCCGTCTTCGAATAATCGGTGAAAATACATAAAAAAATAACAAAAAAGAAACAAAGATCCCGACGAATTGAGAACCTCCTTCTTCAAAATCTTGAAGTCGGTTGATAATGTATTTGTTTTTCAAGTATACTTACAAACACTTAATCTACATAGCTCATCATCATCATCATCTCAGCCATAAGACGTCCACTGCTGAACACGCTTGGCTGGCGGGTTGGCGCGCGCAGTTTTTTTTTGTTTATTGTTGTTTAGGCTTTCGGAAGATGCTGCTGCCCATTTCCCGGTATATTCCCTTAGCAGACTCCTACTGCAACCACGGGACGATATGGTGGGGGACAATTCTAAGGCCGGGCACCCCACGGCTACAATATATATATAACATAGCTCAAATACAAATAAATATAACTAGAACTAAAATTACGATGGGGTTACAGCAAACCTTGAAATCAAATATCGGCGTCTCTTTCAGTCAAATTAGTCGAGAAAGATAGATATACCTGTCTAAACAATTTAAAGTTTTATTTTTCTAAGAACGCTGCGTTTATTTATTTTATTAGGTTGGTAGTAATTTATTTAGTGTTTACTGTTTATGAATATATAAATGACAAATATAAGTACAGAGATGTAACCTAGAATAGCCCTGTTCTATTCTCGTCCCAGGAATGGCATCCGTATTGCCACCGACGCAGCATCAATATAAATTTATTATAAATGGTGATGTACGGCATGCTGTTTTCAGTTCGAAGAAGAGGTAGGTTCTACGGGGAAGACATTACTTCGCCATTTGACACAGGATGTCGCTTTAATTAAAATTACGTTTGAATATTTTGTTAATCACTGAATATCATTTTTTCACTCACCAACCCTGAACTCACCCTTCATGTACGCGTCATTTCACGCAAATTAAATTAAATTACGCACCGACTCTTTAAGAATAGAATGTTCACTTTTTTTCAGTAATCATGTAAAACAATGCCATTAAAAGGAGGTATTTTTTGGCATTGTTTTACATGATAAACATATAATGGATGTATTTTTTGATCTTGACGAATAAATTGTTGGAGTAAAACCTCTGTAATAGTTTGAAAGGTTAATTTAATGTTTATGAAAAATAATGATCCTCAATGACAATGACACTTTTCAAATTTGAAAACTTCAAATTTGAAAACTTCAAATTGATATTTTATTCGGTGCAAAAGGATTAAAAATTATTAGTGGAACTTTCGAAAATACATTAGAAAACGCAGAAAAGTTTATAGGAAAAGATGGTCAAGCAAAAAACTACATTACCAAAACTATTCATTTCATCGGAAATATACATATATATACCGCAACTGTTCGAATGCGCAACTGCTAAAGAAATGTATGACAAAATTTGCAACATGTTTGAAGGCTCAGAACTTCAGAAGAAAGAAGATAATTTTGATATTGGGAGAATTGGGAGTTGAAGCGTTAAATTGAACACTAATAGCTCGTTTAAGGAAGTGTCGTAGATGTGTTCACAAAGGTTATAATTTGGCTTTAACAATAAAATAAGTATTCTCATTGTTATTGTATTTTCATTTTTCATACTGATGCATTCCAACTGCAACTTGTATGGAAATTGGGTGTCCAGCTACCGAACTCGGTGGTCGGTGTGCACAATTTCCATACAAGCTGCAGTTGGAATGCAATCAGTTAATATTAATGTAAACACAAACAGATACGATGTACGTGTGTGTGTGTGTATATGCGTGTGGTGTGTGGGTGTGTGAGTGTAGCTAGCTGTACGACTGTATGCTGCCATAAGACGATAGATGGCGCTGTGTCCAAGGTTCAGAACTGACAACTCTATAATACTATTCATTATACTCTATGATGTACGGCTTGGAATATTGTTATCACACAATAACGTTATACTTCCTTGAGTTATTAGGCATAACGTTTTTTAACGATAGCTTTGAACATGACGAGTTGACGACTTGATTTTATTAAATTAAAAAAAAGTAAATTTATATTTTAAAGTTATTGTTTCAAGATGGTTGCGCTACGTAGTTACTGTAAAGAATTACGCAGTTTACAACAACAACTCCACTAACAACAGCCATTAAGATAATTAAATAAGGGCGGTTTTATTTTTACTCGAAACATGGTAAAATAAATATATATATATTAGTCAGTGTTATTAATCATAACCTTAATTCATATTAACGTATTACATTTTACGAATGTATCATAATTTTAAATAAATGACGATTAACAGTTAAAACGAAAACGACGAATAACGGTAGGTAAACGTTATTTTTATAACGTTGTTAAGCCTCGAACGAAGTTGAAGTACTGGCTCCGTAATCGCACCCCGATCAAGGATTATGTTGCCCGCCGGAACGAGCATTGATCCGAACGTTTTCTATTGCTTTTTGTCGCGCAAAATTATCGAATATTTATAGGATATTCTTTATAATGTATGTTAATGAACAGACTCACTTCCTTATGTTTGAACATTATGTACAGTGCGATTCAAAATTGAATACATAAATTGTCCTTGATATTTTGAATCCAGGTGTACTTACGTATATACATTGTAACCTAGCTACATTATTTACAAAGGAAAACAAATAATATTCTTGTATCATTAAAAAAATATAAATATTAGAAAATTGTGAATGTGTTTTCATTGGAAAACAGGTTGTAAACAAATTATTTGTAGCATAGTTTTGGGGGGTTTTATGTGTTTTAAAATAAGTCTCAAACCAGATAAGAATCTTAATCTATAGCAAACAGGTCGCGTTGTTGCTCTTGCACCAATAAAACATAGTTGAACTACCAATATAGGTACTATTTATGCTATTTAGGAGCTTTCGGAGCTCAGCTAGGATTACGGAATATTATTATCAACTAACTAGTTAATCTTATTATCTTGCTGTTAACTGTATATAACAAGTTATTACCCAACCTACCTATAATATTAGTTTCTTACTCTAAACGGCTCATTTAATAAGATACAGCGACATATATTCATTATTTGCTAGTATTATAACGGCCTCCATAGCCTAGTTGGTAGTGACCCTGCCTACGAAGCTGGAGGTCCGGGGTTCGAATCCTGGTAAGGGCATTTATTTGTGTGCTAATCTCAAATATTTGTTCCTGAGTTATGGATGTTTTCTATGTATATATGTATGTATGTAAACACTTTAAAAGTATGTATTTAAAAGTATGTTCAACTCAAGTTCTCAATTGTAAAGCCTATTTTTAAAAAAGGCGATCGCGATGACCCCGGAAATTATAGACCGATCACAATTATACCAATCTTATCCAAAATAGTTGAAAAGGCTTTCTATGTAAGACTTGAAAACTTCCTAACCAAGCATCGTATTTTGCATATGGATCAATACGGTTTTCGAAAAGGTCTTAATACGGAATTGGCTTGCTTTGAGTTTATAAAATACGTAACCGAGACCATAAATTGTAAATCGCAGGTTATGTCAATATTTCTTGACATGACCAAAGCGTTTGACCTGGTAAACCATGAAATACTCCTTAGAAAGTTAGAGGCTTGGAAGTTTTTATACGATTTGACCTTTTTCATTAACCTGTAGTTTAAATTTAAAAGCATATGTCATATACAAAGTAAAAAGTGACCAACGCCTCCGGTGCCCAAGGCTGGATTCGAACCAGCGTCTTCTGCATCGCGGCAGACGCGTTAACCAACTTCGCCACCTGGCCACGAAAGCACCGGTCGAATTTTCCCGTGTATATACAATAGTACATTACGCACCTAGGGCGGTAAAATAAAGAACGGCTCAGATCGCGGATATTTGTGGCCCGAACCGAAGGTAAGGGCCATAGACAAGCGATCTGAGGCCTACTTTATTACCGCCCGTGGTGCGTACACAATTTTACGTCTTCTCCTGGGTGTGAAGTAAGATTTGCCGCTGCGCCCGTGGGCGTAATATCTCACTTACCGCCCAGAGTGACGTAAATCAAAATATTCATAAAAAAATAATTTGATTTGTTCTTTCAGGCATATCTTTTTGTTACGCATGTAATTTTTACACACTTTTATTAGCTTGACCCTGTATATTTATTTATTTGTTCATCAATCAAATCTTGTATTTACGTAAATTTTCAACCACTTCCCGGTGTCTGATTGAGCTTACCTAAATTTGACAATGCTATGTACCATGTAATAGGTACAGTGAGTAATAAAAGTGGGTACCAAAAAAAATTTTTTGTGAGTTACTTGTTAAATACAGCCTTGGCCAGAAGTGTTGAGCATAGGTGTTTTTTGTTTACAATTTTGATGTTAAGCATTATTTCCCTATCCTAACAATGTACGGTAACGGTAAATGTTATATTTTATTTATAAATATAGAAAACTTCACTTAATAACACTTTCAAGGTACTTAAAAAATATGAAAACAGAAGGTAACAAAAATGTAAATTTAAGTCGGTGCGACATATTGCAAATATTCTATGCAGTTACTACTAACTTCAACAAAACATGCCTATTAGTTTAAATTAATTGACAAAATAACTTGAACAATGTATTGAGAGTAAAGATTTGTATGAAAATCGCATTGGTGCTCAACACTTCTGGCCAAGGCTGTACTTGGAGCATTCTGTTTACAATATTTAATAGAGTGGTAGGATGTCAATAACTCAGACTAGCTGAAGATAATTTAGTATTCTTATTCTTCCATTTCCCGAGGATGAACTGAACTTTTACGACTTCACATATTACTAACCTAAATCACATTAAAAACCTAACGTTTCCAGTAACATCGTTACAAAAGAGAATTCAATAAAGGCTAGGACGTAATCTCGCTGAGCTAACCAAAAAGAGCCTATAACATATGTTATTTGAAGGAACGAATTTCGTTTTACTACAACACGGTACCATATTCCGGTACTAGTACCGTAAATTCCATTGAAAAAGGTCTGAAGTAAGCACGTTTTCAAAGAGATTTATGACATTTTGGAGTAAAAAGGGACATCTCAGCAAATAATTTGGACATGCGGTGCACGCCGGGGATTTATTACTACCTCGACTCCATGTGTGGGTTTATAGGGCCTAGGCTTGACCTTGCTTTTGCGGTATGAAATAGCCTACTCGTAATGCTTAAAAATAAAGGAAAAGTAGAAATTTCCACTGCCTCAGGCGAGACAAACTCGCGACTCTGGGAAGCACGCCCATCGCTCTGACCAACTGAGCTACTGACACTTAACTGATGGCTGCGAATTTCTCCACCATGTCCACCATATCCTTTATTTATATATGCGTCTTAGGGTGACCCCTAGCGACATCTGCTGAAGAAGTCTTACAATACTGTTTTCGATTTAGACTACAAGATGACATAGGTACACATGGCAGAACCTCCAACGCGCATGGTCCCTAAATACGGGACCAACGGAGTATTATAGAATAGAATAGAAATCTTTATGGTATAACCTGTGCAAGTAAATTGTACATAGTTGACATAATAGTACTTAAGTATACACAGCTACCCGTTGCGGGCATACAATATTTTATGTCTTAATACTAAGTCTACTACAAAACTATAATTTTTACATAGCAAAAAATTCATTCAGATTATAAAACTCCTTGTCGATTAACAGGTTTTCCAGTTTGGTTTTAAAAGCCTTCCCATCAAGCATTTTAATGTCTGGAGGTAGATTGTTAAATACCCTTATAGCAGATATGTATGAACTTTTACTATAAATGGAGTTATTAATTTTGGGCAAAAAAATGTTATACTTGTACTGCAATCTATGATTGTCGCGGAAAGAACTTTTTTTTATGAAGTAATCAGCATAATTTTTGACAGAGAGACACAATTCTAAGATGAGATGCTAGCTAGTGTAAGAAGACGTTTCCGTTTAAAAATGTTGCGAACTGATTGTCGGTAATTTCGATTTTCACGACATCTATAGGGATCAAGTCACGGGCGGGAGCTAGTGATTTCATAAGTTTTATCTTAAAACTCATTTTAATAAAGCCAAGCGCTCTTTTCGAACAAAAGGATTTCATGTTGCTTTTGTTTCTGCTATGGACGTTACTCGTTATTCTGTTGTAACATTGTGATAATGCAGATGCAGGCTTCTTTAATGCGATCATCACACTGGCGCCGCTACCGCATGCGGCGACGGTGTGCAAGCGTGACAGCGCTATACAGGTGCAGAGCGCTATCTTACTTGCGCACCGGCGCCGCAAGCGGAAACCGCAGCAGTGTGAAAACCTGACGCGTCTGCTTTATAATGAACTTAGCTTACCTTTTTGTTAGTTAAAAACACTTCAGAATTAAAATGTTATTTAAAATGCAGAATTAATTAACCTGATTTCAAACATGCTACCAGTTTTAATTAAAATTTCAACTGCAAAAAGAAAACTTCGACAGACTATATGTTATTCACTTTTAGTGCTCTTAATATCTATATGGGTGCATTTAGGCTAAATACAGGGTGTTTTTTCACTAAGCCCATTTTCCAGCCATATTGTGAGAGGTGATTAGGTAAGTCATACTAAACAACTTTTTATGGGACCAACTCCGAAATCCCTAAAAGAAAGAAAGAAAGAAAGAAAGAAAGAAACATTTATTCATGACAAACATATACAAAGGAAACAAACAGAAAAATACACACACTTTGTCACGAAATGGTTGCAACTCAGCGTTAATGCTGGCAAGGCCAGCGCTGGTCTTCCGTTGCAACCATTTTGACGACACGGCATAAAGACGGCGCGATCACACACGCTTACACAAGGAAAGGAAAATAATACGGGTCACACTAATTCAAAAAATTAACTAAACATTAAGCTACAACTTTAAACAAACACTAATCAACTTAAACTAGCAGAAAAACGCCTAATAGCTAAAAAAGTTGGCTAACCCCATAGTGAACGTCAACATACCTCCTGTAGTGTTGCTATTACGATGACGTCAGGATCTTCTAAGCGCACACGCGGGCGCTCGGTATGCGCTCACGCTCAATTTCATGCTTCACTTCTAAATTGGCTTTTTTGTATTTCTAGACTAATAGGTCCTTTTTTTTAGAAAAAGAATTTGGGAATTTGTTTTTAACTAGGTACTTTAAAAGTAAAAACTACTTTATGCAAACTCCACTGCACTTCATTTTTTTGTTAACATAATATTGTGAAGTTAAATAATAAATAATCAGTGTAAAAAATACTATGAATAAAATAGAAGCTATGTACATACGTTCATATTTATTTGTATTATATAGTTACATTACATTTTTGAGAGATTTTTGCAAGAGAAAAGCAAAAAAAATGGCTTACAAACTAATTGCGTAATAATTAGTTCATACCTCTGCACAGTTTAATACTTACAGACAATTTTGTGCACCGTTAGATTGGAGATTTTTTGCAAACTTTCTGTTCATAGCTCATATAATTATCTTATCTTATCTTATATTACCTTAGGCGTGAAGTTGGTCGGCGGGTTGCAGATGGGCGGCGCGGCGGTGCTCCCGTAGTGCTGCTGGTACGACGACGTCAGGATCTTCTTATGCGCAGACGCGTGCGCTCGGTATGCGCTCACGCTCAATTTCATACTTCACTTCTAAATTTGGCATTAATAATGTTTTATTTTATATTTCTAGACTAATATTTGTATTTACACTCTTGACTGTTAAACAGTTTTACACTTTTGACACTTTTATGTAATGACATATTTAATAATTTTGCCACTTAAGCTATCTTATTATGTGTTTGTAATAATTTGCGCACAACCGTTCGTCGATATTACTCGACATCTGGAACAAAGAGAAATAATGTTAAACACGAATGTTATTGAGCATTTTTGTTTTATTCTAGGTGTCTATCCCTAAAACCAACACCAGAAGGCCATCCATGGTAACATGGTTACCATTTTATCGCCGTGACAGCTATAGTTACAGGCGATAAATTTCGACCATATTTAGGCTAGCAGGAGTTAAAGAGCTGGATAAAAAAGGCCGATGGGATATCCTATCAGATAATTAAATTTGGCCCTGATGAAAATAGTATACTTATCAGATATTGGCACTTTTATATTTTTAGAAAGCTTTAAGTAGACATTTTGCCAAGTATTCCGGAAAAAAGAGATTCTTACAATAATTACAACATAGTTATTTTTTTTATTTTTATTTAAGCCTTTTTTATTCCATATTTAAATACATCATTTCAAATACTGTTTTGAATTAAATTGGCAATATGGATCCCATTATTGGGTGTAGGCCTCCTCCATCTCCTTCCAGCGTCTCCTGTCCTTTCCTAGTGACATCCAGTTCTCTCCTGCTACTTTCCGTATGTCATCTGCCCATCGTGTCTTTGGCTTTCCTCTTGTTCTCTTGTTTGGTGGGCCCTTCCATTGGGTAGTTTTTATCGTCCATCTATTATCTGTCACGCGTGAAACGTGACCTGCCCATTGCCATTTCATTCTTAGTGCATGACTGAGTAAGTACAACATGGTTATAGACGTATAATAGAGCAAAATGAAATAGGAAAAAACTACGTACTTATATCCAAACAAAATAAATGTATAAAATATAGAAATATACAGGAAAAATGATAACCAAATTAAAATGCAGTAACCATTAGCAGAAACTAAAAACATAAAACGCAATTAAACTAATGGAAGCATAAATAGCCTATGAAAACAACATAATTATACAAATTAATTGGCAAAACAATCAGAATTTCCTTGTTTATTTCTTAAAAACGTTTCTGCCTAATTAAATACATGGAAATTATCCTCGTCGGGTTTCAACTTAAAATACAGAGTAACTCTGATAATGAGTCTAAACAGCCAAGATAAATTTTTTATAAGATTATATGGGGTACTGGCAACATTTTAGATGGAATTTTAAGGAAGTTATCAATCCTGCTTACATTACAAAATAAAATCATTGATAGCTAAATGTTGATAATCAGTTTGGTCATAAGAGTATACCTTAAGTATCTTATGGTATAATACGTATTAAAAGTTACCTAATAAACAAAAAATACCTACTGAAATTTATTGATACACAAAAATACTATCTATAACAAACTTAGGTATAAAACTAAATAAAATTAAATATGAATCTAAAATAAACTAAAGATAAGCTTAAATATAAAACTAAAATAAACCTACTAATATATATGCTCCCTAGGTCGCCTTTGAGCTTTATGGGTACATACTTAAGTTAGCAATATATTTGAAACGATTCTATGAAACATTTTTTATAAATTAGTTAAGCTGATGAATATTTATTTACATACAAGATTAATAAATTACACTAAGATTAGTTCAGCCCTAATCCCCAAGGTCGTGACACCCTGTATTGCTATCGTGGCCCATTATGAGCGCTAAAATCAACAAAAGAGTAAGCACAAACTTCAGGAGATGTAGGTCTTAAGTTATCTACATTTGCATGAGATATAGGCCCTTTTAAGGAGTTGCAAGCTGAGATTGTTTTTAAATAACGGCCGCCAAAATCGATCCGATTGGATCCGATGTCGCCAAATAACGCTAATGACAAGTGGAAAAATGTATTATTTAACTTCAGTTTTTCCTGATAGTCCTACCAGGGATAAATAGGGGTGGGACACGAAAACAATCGATAACAATTTCTATATTTTTTCCTCGACATCGTACGGCTGTGATTACGTATGTGCTTTAAATGTATGATGCTCCTTACATTCTTAATACTTACATACTTACATTTTTCTGTCTCCGTCTCGACACGCATTTTATTGTAAAATATAACAAACAATATAAATTGCAACATAACACCGATAATTCGATTAATAGTGAGTAATTATTAATGTTTTGTCAATTTTATATAAGTTACAGATTAGCTGGAGATCCCTCAAGAAGCTTGCCTTTGTAAAAATCGTTTAGAATGTTTTATATACCTACTTGTTTTAGCACAATAATTACGTTGCAATAGAAACTGAATTATCTAGCTATACAAAAAAAATACAAAGTCAAGGTTTAAAAACAGGCTATCTCTTCACCAATGAGCGATTTCCAGATTATAAGTAAAACTAAATTATTTTCTAAGTACCTAAGTAGGTAATAGTCTAATTAATACATGTATGACTACATTTGTTTAAAAAAACTTTAACGTTTAAAAAATGTTTAATTAGACTGAGACCTTGCATAAATCCATCTAAAGTAGGTAATACTTTTTAATGTTTGCATATCCGAAAAAGAGATTACGAAATTCAATATCGATTTCGATAATCACGGTAGAAATCTCTAGACGGCGCCACTCTGTCGAGGATGCTGCTTGACGACTGGGGGAAGTGGCATCGATCGAACATACTATTATGGAGTATTACATACTGGGTACACGTAGTACATATTGTAGCTTCATTCATAAAAATAAAATTAAAGTGCAATAGTTGCACTGATGAGAGTAATAGTACATTATGATACAAGTGTGCTAAATTGATCATTACATATGAGGCGCTATTGTGCGCACGAACGAAGTGAGTGTGCACAAGGAAGCCGAGCTATGTAATGATCAGGCACACGCGTTTCATACGACGTTTTTCAACACACTTGCGAGGAAAAAACAGAAAACTGTAAGTAATAACTTTTGATAAATACATTGATTTTCAGAATGCTTACAGGATAGCGGTACCTACTGACTTTGTTAATTAAATTAACTAACCTGTTTTTTGATGTTATTGACTGGATCTATTTCTCTGGAACTCTTTTTCGAAGCATTTCATAAAATCCAACACTTCACATTTATTGTCAAATAAGTTAGAATGTTTCCTTACATGTATTTCTCACTCGATTTTTATGACAACATTTTACTAGTCTGTAGGAATGACATTTTGAAAACATATCCGGACCCGGAGGTTAAATGAACACTAAAGTTGGTTTTTTACTCATTTAAAGTATAAATTGTTTAAATTAATAATAATAAAACACAACTAGAAAAATCTAACAAATAAACTGTAACTTCAATAAACTTTTAATATGGCGCCCATTTTTTTGCATTCACGCGCACCTTGAGGCAAAGGTTTATGACAAACAGCCAATACTAAAACATAATTTGTGTTTAAAACATAATCTATTGTGTATTATGAGATTTATGAGTAAAATAATTACTAGAAATGATTATTTTTCACAATTAGGATTTTATAATTTGTATTTTCTCGTAAATGTGTACTATTTTTACTTTTTTGCCATGCAAACTCCTAATCAGTTTAGAAAAAATAAAAATAATACCCGTCTAAATTTAATCGCCTCTGTCTGCGCACATAAGACTTGGTACTAGAATACCAACGTCACTTGATGGGATTTATTACATTATAGCACTAGTTATATAATTATCGTGAAAAGCACGCGTGTTTAATATCTAGGATTATGAGCCTAAAAGCGGTGGAATAAGTACCTCGTAAATATTATGGGACAATCTTACATAAATTAACCTAGTCCCATGGTAAGCTGAACAAGGCTTGTATTTTGGGTACTAGATAGATAAATACTTAAATACATAGAAAACATCCATAACTCAGGAAAAAATATCCTTGATAAACACACAAAATGCTCTTGCTAGGATTCGAATCCGGGACCTCCTGCTTCATAGGCAGGGTCACTACCGACTAGGCTAGGAGACCATTAAACAATATTTGTTATTATCGACTAAAGAAAGGAGACGAAGTTGAGTTTATCATGAATCTATGTGAAATCTACATTGCCGTTGATAATCGTTTGTCGCTATCCGTCATTTTAACATTTGTGTTTGTTAGAACGAGACAAATATAACTAAGATTTTATAGATAAAGGGACAGTAGTTTGCAATAACTATGCAATTTACAGAACAAATATTAAACTTAAGTAGCTTACTATCTTCTGTGATACAATCACATGTTTTAATATAATAAAATTCGAAGTCATATCCTGTTGACAATACATATGTATCAGTGCATATCAGTATAAATATTTATTATTTATTAAGTACAATAATTTCGACTACTGAGAGGGTTTTTTAAGCAATAAAACACTAATAAAACTCTGTAAATAAATCGTTGCCCTAAGCCTTCTTTAGTAAACTCATCATAAATTCTATCCCCTTTTTATGTTAGGCCCTTTTTTCAATAAGATGCATGCTTAACAAGTTGGCTCTCCGCCAAAATAGAATTTAATGGCTTCGAAGAGCGAATGCTATCGAGTGCTTGTATATGTGCTGAGTAAGGAGTTGAAAGCAGTATTTCTGTATTTTTTTATTTATATTAAGCGCTGGTGGCCTGGTAGTAAGACATCAGACTTTCAAATCCCGGCTCGTACCACTGATCGAGTTTTTCAAAACTTTGATATTTACCAGTCGCTTTTCAGTGAAGGAAAACATGAGGAATCCGGACCTAATCCCAACAGGGCCAAGTTTCCCCTCTGGGTTGGAAGGTCCGAATGGCAGTCGCTTTCGAAAAAACTAGTGCCTAAGACTGGGATTAGGTTGCTGAGCGGACCACAGGATCAATAGAGCCGTGGAAAATAAGCCAGTAATAACGCCAAGAGGATGATCATGTTTTATATTAAAGAAATAATATTTTAAGACAAGCTCAAGCTGTGACTATTTAAAAATTAACTGAACACAGATTTAACAATTTGCTATGTTTGATTGGAAGAAAGTCAAAAAACTAAACGCATATAAAAGATTTGTGTAGTCTAGTCGGTAGATTTTATGAAAACGAAGCCAAAGCGGCTGAAAAAGTTATTTTTGGCATTCGTTCAGATTCCTTGTTATGTTGTAGCTCAATATCAAATAACAAACACAATACCTATTTAAGTACAAAATGTAATTTTAATCCTACTCATGACCTTATACACTGCAATGATTAGAATATCTTTGTACGTCGTGGGTAGCAAACGAACAAAAATTCTGGCTGGTGGTCAATGGTGTTATGTAAGTTGTCGACGAAAAACCTGTACACTTATTTCATAAGGAACTCTAAACTGTCTGTAGTCACTCGAGTAAACCACGGTAGGCAGTTCATTTCACAGCCGGACCGTTTATTTTCATCCATAGTCTACCATTTATGTAATGAATAATTGTATATTAATTTTGGACTTGCGGCCATCTTAGCGAGCAAGGTGGTTTGGTTTTGTGATTAACTTCTTATTTTTTGTTCATTTTCGTGATTCAATGTGTAATATATAGCTTATTCTGCAGTGATTTAACGAACTAGTGTGCAACTAATGAAGAATTAATCTCAAAACAAGTGTAACCCCTGTTTGAGTTAGATATCCGTTAGTCCACGTGCTGTTTGTAGGGAGTAGCTATCTCCTTATAAAAAGCCTAACCTCACCGTACAACGTAAAGCTCTTGGAGCGAAATTTTAACTTATTAACCGTACACTTGTCGTCTCTACGTCGACATTGGCAAAATTGTCCCAATATTGTGGACAGAATGCCATTTATTTTTAAAATTGAATTGAATTGTATGTATATTAATTTTTAACTTACTGGACCTACCGTCACTAGTAAGTATTTCGGTATCTTGTTATATAATAATTATATGTTAACGTTGTAATGCCGATGCAGCACCATCACAACAATAAAATCTTTCGTCTACCACATTTTTTTTAGCGGCAACTTACAACATCAAAGTTCATTGTTAGTTGGGTAAACAGATATTTATTATACAAGAAATTTCACCACCCTTAGTTAGTTAGTTAGTTTTACTGGGCGTTTTTCTACAAGTCGACATCCAGTGTGCCTATTTTGCGTGAAACGGGGGTGGCACTATTCCAACCACCACAGCTCCTCGACGAAGCCCAGCAGAGCTTTCAAGTTGTCTGCCGCCTCGCGCAAGGTGCCTGGGGTCCCCAGGTGTTTAGTCCTATATACTTCTACCTGCTTACAATCTAGTAGGAATGTGTCTTGTAGTTTCCTCCGCCTCCATACATGCTCTGCACATGGGGCTGCCTGTCCTACCCATTGTGAAGAGGTGTTTGTTTAGTGTGTTGTGTCCTGTCATTCACCACCCTTATTCAAGGAACTAATTAAACCACCCAGAAACCGCAACAGAGCAAGTAGCTGTCCCGAAACGTCCGCTACACTAGTACTTGCTACTTGCAGTAAATGTCCGGACCATGGCTTGATTTAAATCTGTGCGGTGAATTTGGAGTTGTGTGTCTTGCTCTTAATTGTGCGGTGCAAGTGACAAGTTGAGTCTGCTCTTTGTTATAATTATATTGCCTAACAACTTTTATCTAACTCGCAACGGCTATAACATTTAAAGAAGTCATAACTAAATTGCTAAGTACAGTTTTAGTAGTAGGTACGAGTTTTTTGTATAAGGGTTTATGCCCTTACAAACATAAAGAGATTATTTTAGCAACAACTTTAAAATTACAAACTTCTATTAAACTAGAAGCAATTCTAAGATGCTTTGAAATTTTTGAAATAATGCTGTTTTCGTAATTCATCTACCTACGTCCTACACAGAACATAACTTTTATTTATAAGAAATCCGGAAAATTTTAAAAGGCGTCAACTCCTTATAAGAACGATAATTGGGCATAAAAACATCGCTCTCAGCTTCATACTAGCACCTCCCTGTTATGCAAGCACTCGGGCGCAAAGAAGAGCTCTCCGCACACTTGGCACGAGTCGGCGACCTTGTTAACGGCGTGTGCGCCGGACCTAATATTAATGGACTTAAATTCTTATACACTAGGTATTGTTTCCTTGTTATGCTCAGGGATTCCTCTTTTGCCTAGCTAGCGGTTTTCCGAACTAACAGGGTCCGCTTTCCGCCTGAGTCTTCTTCAATTTTCTCGGTCTACAGCATCCTCTTTCTATTTGTTCTCCACCATGTACGTTTTCACGACGACCAGCCAGCATTTGTTGGACTATCTTGTCATGCGGACAAAATTTAAAAAAACATGTAACCTACCGACTACGCCAATGAATGCGAGAAACTGATGTAACAATTATGTATGAATTTGTCAAAATACCGATAGCATGCCCATCATTATGTCTCCAGAATCGAGTCCCATTTCTAACTACATCCATCCATTATCCTTATCAAGTGCGGAAACAAAGTGGGCGAAATTTGTCACCTGCCGCTGACATCAATACCTCTTGGAAGTTGGGTTTGTCTTCCGATAGTTCAATGAGGAGATGGATCGTTTATGTTATGGAGTATTTTCTGGTTTCTGAGAAACTAGAAAACTTTTCAACTAGGTACTTTCCGAAAGTTTCATTTGCACGATGCAAGATTCTTCAATGTTTTCACGAAAAAACTTGCATTATCTCGAATAAGAAATTGTTTCCTGTCAAAACACGGATACAATAAATATAAAAAAAAACTCATGTGTAAATATTTTCATGCAATGCTTGAAATTCATTTTGAAAGGAATAAATTTCGTAAAATTCGTGTTCAAGTGTATCTAAATGACACACATTATAGTAGGCCGAATCACATAGGTTAGAAATGCCACTGATATTTCCTGACTTGCAAGTTTTCTATAAAAAAAATACCATCCAATACACTCCAGTGCAGTTTTATTGGTACATAAAACCAGGAGATAGCAATCATGTGATGCGACTATATTTCTATTTTTATTATCCCAGCACTCCTTATAAAAAAAATAAAAAGCACTCGTTAGGTATTTTAAAGTATAAGTACAGTCGACCAAGAAAGTGGTCTACCAGTTTTGACAAAAGTTTCTGCGAGGTCTAATGATCGCTAAGGTTGACATTTCTGACGGAGTTTAAAACATGCACGACCTTGTTGTCTCATGACGTTCAAACGAACTTCAACCGTAGGGTGGTAAACTACATTTTTGGTCGACTATATTTTGCTTTGGTAAAATATATGCTGGATTTTAAAATTTAATTGATATTTTTTTTTGTCTCCTAGCTATTGTCACGGCTTCCTTGTCAAGGCTCAATTGAGCCATGGGTCTTT
Organism: Pammene fasciana; assembly: GCA_911728535.1. Lineage (NCBI taxonomy): Eukaryota > Metazoa > Arthropoda > Insecta > Lepidoptera > Tortricidae > Pammene > Pammene fasciana. Next base: position 12,274,803 of record OU452292.1, read on the forward strand.
ACAAAAGCGATTACCATCTTATTTTTCTGTGTTTGCATAGTATTGTACAAGTTTGCCAGTACGTTAAGCTGCTACTAAGAAGACTCCCGTATTAATAATGTCGACCTTGACAAAATACATACAAGAAACTCATGTGAAAACATCTCCAATTTGCCGCAACCGATCAATGAAAATAAGCCGCTCTGGGCGAAGTGAAATGAAATCTTTTACGGATTGCACGAGAAATATTGCTGGGAGTTTATTTTATATCACCGTCTTACTAATACTTACGTTCTCGTGAGGCCTATTAGACTATAATGTTATAAATATTATTTTTATTTGACATTAAACCTAATATATTTTATCCCAGCTAAACTACGGCTGGAGAGAGCAACAATCGTTATTTTATTTATTATACAACTGGGCTAAGTTGATGTTTAACCTCTCGTGATTTCATTGAGACCCGAGCCGGCGAGAGATTCAAACATTGAGCCAGAAGCGTAGCGAGTGGTTCTATAAATGGAACCTTGAGCATATGAGGGTCTCAAAGCAAGAGAGTTTGAACAAACTTTGCTACTGAGTATAATACAAAAATGTTCACCACACCACTACAGGAAAAAAAATAAGCTATAAAAAATCATACCCAAATTAATACTTTTAAAGTTCATCGTCCCAGTAGATAACGTGAAAACAAATCAAAACTTGTACCAAATTACTTTCCCCACATAATGATGAAATGCGTCTTTCCCTACCGCTTTCAAGGGATAAAATGCGATTCTAAGGTGGATTGGTAAAAAAAAACTTTAGATACACTAAGAAAAAAATTTTTAGAGAGTCAAAAATGGTGGAAATAACTTTACCTACTTATGTGACTTAATATAATTTGTAAAGTTTTCGAGTTTGACGTCCTTTATGAGAACAAACAAAGTCAAGTGGTAATAGATATTTGTATGATTGAATTTTTACTTTGTGATTTAACCGACGTATATTTAGTACTAGCGACCCGCCCCGGCTTCGCACGGGTGCAATTATACATATAAACATTCCGCTTAAATCACTCTATCTATTAAAAAAACCGCATCAAAATCTGTTGCGTAGTTTTAAAGATCTAAGCATACATAGGGACAGACAGCAGGAAGCGACTTTGTTTTATACTATTTAGTGATTTTTATTTTACTTTGATAAGAACAATTATAAAATTAGCAACACATACATATATAGGTGTAATTATGACAGATGATTATAAGCATCACACCGATTGGTGCCTTGTTTTGAATGTTTACTTTATCTTGTTTCTCTAAGGTAGAGTATGAAATAGATAAAAATACCTGCTAGGTCCAAACATACTTTAAACGTATAGTACAGTTAGCAGCAAAAGTAGCAACGGTGTCCAAAATGAGCAGGATACGACTTTATTGTTAAGAGAATAAGAGCGTGTGTCGGTCATTTTGAGCACCCTACACGCTTAGCTACTTCTGCTGCTGACTGTACAAGCACATAAGGCCGATCACGGTCGCTGTGGTGAACCGTAACCGCACCCGCTCTCTAACGCCTGAACCCAAGCTTGCTAAATCACCGAATGGCATTGGGTGCCTATTTCTATTATGTGCCTATTATTCTTAACTGACCATTTGTAATCCCTATTGCAACGACATAAGGTCTATCGATGGTCAGTTGTGTGTGTTGCGGTTTGTACACAGTAAAGATTCAAGCTAAAAATTCACAAAGTTTGTACGAAGATGATTTTCTTTCTTGTTACTTGTTGCCACTGTACTTAATCTCATCTCATCGCATCACCCGGGTCACTCTTTAAATCCTGGTTTTGTGCCATCTAAATTCATCAAAGATGTATCCGTCATTTGTGTTCTTATGTAATTCTTCACAAGTAAACTTCTGTAACGATTTACTAACATAAGTATAATTCAAATTTTATTCCAAGGAAATACCTAATCTCTTAAGTAGATTAAATAGAGAGGAATTTGATGTGCTATAATTTTATATTATATTCGTATATTTATTTTCTTTCTTAAGTTAGGCTTTTTACAATATGAATATAAAATTAAAATAAAATATACCATACAAAACAAAAACAATATAAAACATAAACACATTATAAAAAACCTAACCTAGAGTGCCGCCGGCAGCAGGGCAAGGCCCAGGCTGCCGGTGGTCAGGGCCGCAGAGAGAGGAACCTTCGGACTATGCGCGCCGTGTCCAGAATTACCGCCTTCTGTATCTATATTTTATATTTATTATTGCATTTTATTTAAATAAGTATAAAGTCACGTAAAAAAGCTAGATTTCAATTAAATGGAGCTCTGTTAATGCTCTAAATCAAACTGCATACCAAACCTATCTCGTCATAAATCAAGTTGGCCAAAGTTAGCGCGAATTATGCAATGAATCAGAACTCTAACTGGTAGCCAACTAGTTTGACATCCGATTTAGCGGGCCCATTACGGATTTTATACCATACAGATATTTAGGAGACGTTATTCAAACTTATAATATTTTTGGGGTATGATAGCCCATATGATTCTGATAACAAACTAACTTTTGACATAAGTATCGTATCGACTTCACGCAATCTTTCTTGATATCTGTTTCCGAAGGAACTGAATAACCATTGAATTTCAAGAAAGGGATGATTCCGACAAGCCAAACGTTATTTTATATTCTTTAAATTCGTCACCTTTTATTTTTATTGTTACGTTAGGTGTAAGTACCATCGGGTTCAAAAATGCATGGGAAATTTATGAATGAATTCGTTGATAAATTGGCCATGCAATTATGAACCCGCTGGTACTTACTCCTAAAGTAATGACGTGGATGTAATTTAATTGTAACTACTGCAAACGGCGTTTAGTGTTCGAGTGACTTGTGGCCCAGGCGTCAGTGAGCAAGGTCTGTGGTTAGGTTTCACCACTGAAAGCCCACACTGAGTCTATGTGCTACGTTTGTTTTGGAAATCTCTTTGACACATAGTGCGTTAGGCATCGTCCTAATAGAACAGAGAAAAGGATTGCAGAATCGCGCGATTCAGTTAGTACACCTCTTTGAGTTCAATATGTTTGATCGTGCGTTCGTACAAGTAAAATTTGCTCGAACCTACGATGATCGTTCGTGGTCTATTAGGGAGAGGCTTTAGACGACTTATGCGCGTATAGACGTCAGCACGATTCACCTTACTCTTTTGTAATAAGGTCCCATAGTGTAAACATATCTTTGAGTAGACTGCACATGTTCATAAGGATGTAGTACTTAAATAAGTATTAGCGTGAGCCTTGAATAACGTTTGTCTATGGATGTAATTGAAACACGGATGAAAGGATAAAGTGACGTCACTACTAAGTTCTTCCTTTGCCAGTAACCTATGTGCATAATTTATAATTTTAATTAAAAAAGCAACCACCACTAAATAGTTTAAACGTGCTTTATTAGTCCTCCATGTCGTATTCGACAACGGCGGCCCTTACATATTCTGATGAGCCCGAATATGACTCGCAAAGCCAAATTTTGTTTTAAAAGTCCTATCGCACTGTGCGCAGAAAAGCTGCCCCTGGTTGTCGTAAACGTGCTATATATAGGTGTCTAACACTCCCTTAGCAATCATGATTGCAACTTTTATTTACAGCTTAAAATATGCTATGAAAAGGTGTAACATCAAGCGACAATGAAGCCAGTTTGCCGTTACGTTCCACTTGAATAGGTCCTCGCTTAAACCGTAGCACGATTTGTTTTTGTGACTAATGGTCGCGCCGGTACGAAGAGGAATATACCGTTGTCAACAACTTCAAGAGTTCTAATTTAAACTTACACAATTTACTTGTATAAATCCGGCACTCGAGAAATGAGGTTACTTAAATATGTTTAAAAAAGATTAATCATGAGTCTTTCGTGCGCAATTGATGATTTTAAGCTTCGCAAAACCATTCAGAGAAGGATAAACCGTTGTGATAATATTTTTTTTTTAATGGCTTTCTCCCTTTGTCATAGCAATGGGAATTCTGCCAATGACGACGTTTCACACTTTTTTATTAATATATAATAAAATATAGGCAGCGTTGTTCGGTAAAGGCCTTGCTGATTGTAAGGTGATAGCCTCCCTACAACCACGTGGGCGGCCGAGACCCCGGATAACCGTTCGTTCAACTAAAGCGTGGTTACGCGCGTTTTGAGACCAATTCTTCATTAGCTGCCACTTGTTCGTTAGATCACCGCACAATAAGCTATCAATATTACACACTGAACTACGTAAATGAGCAAAAAACAAAGAACTACCTACTCTAAAGACGCCGCCGCCATCTTCAGCTCAAACGATTATCATCGTTGTGATAATATATTTCTCAAATATAACCAGATTTGACGTTTCATAAAAAAACATCGCGTTTAGCATGTCTTCCACTGGCTCGAATAGGGAAGTCCAATTTTCGAGCACTTTTACGAGCAACTCGGGCCGTATGTCGGCAATTACGTGGCCAATGTAGGTTCCGAAGTGGTCCAATGTCTGTGGTTTACGTGCATAGACCTTGTGACTTCACATATCCCCTGACCGTAATCCATAGGTGTGATATCATACGATCGTGGAGGCCAGTTCACAGGCCCATTACGTGACCAGAACGTCTATCATGGTTGTTATTTTATCACCTATCACGTCATGCGTCACTTTCGCACTTACATACTTGTTAGAAAGTGACAGCTATGGTGATAGGCGATAAAGACCCGACCATGGTAGACTGGGAGGGTCATCAAATGTTTCCCGGAATAAATTTATAGTGTGGCGCGCTGCGTGGTATAATAATTTGCATGATTTGCAAGTGTTGTTATGAAGTGTTGTTTTCACCTGATGGTGTCATCGGAATATCAGCGCTGACAACCGCCAGCATCATGCTGAGATGAAGGCCATTTCGTGACACTTTCTCGTTTTACGTCTTCTTTCCTTTTATTTATTTTTATGTGTAATACAGGGTGGAAGTCCACTGGGGACCTTTGCGAAAATGGGAGATTGTTTAGCCTTAGCACTATATTTCCTCCATAGAAACTATGTAAATATGTGTAACCGTGTCCAACTTATAGCCTTTTAAACATTCACGCCAAAAACTACTTTGTGCTAACCCTAAATAAGCGGCTGGGTCAATGAACTTACTTGTAAACAATCTTTAGATGACAGGATAATAAGTTAAATTGTTGTCGTATATCTCTTCTTAGATCCGCTTGCAACGATTTAAGAAAAGTTGCAGCATTTTTGAACGCGATTCCCTTTGTCTTTGTAGCTCCACTTGCTTATTTTTGGGTGAAGTTTTTATGTTATTTCATATTAAATGAATATTTCTAACCACAACAAATATTTAGTTCAAATAGTGTCATTGACAACCACTCAAAAGTAATCAGTCGTTATAAACAATTAAAGATGCTATCGTAAACTCATCATAAATATATCTGACTAATAAAAAGGTTTTAGCTCGTTAACGTTTCACAAAATTATTTTGAAATAAATTATAAATTGAGCTGCTTAAACAGAGATTTTTCATGCTATTTTTTGTTATTGGTTTTCCCTGTTATTTATTTGGTTTGAAACGTGCAATACGTGCATGCGTTACTTTTTACTTCAAATACTTAGAACCAATACATTTTTAATAAATAGCGAACCTCTTTGCGTAGTTGGCAATCAACAAGAAGTCTAATGTTTGAAATGGAATTGTCATTAAACTTACTTCATGTCATAATGTCATATTATTGAAATAAAACTGTTTTTGCTAGAAGCTCGTGATTATGCTAATTTGATATTTTTATAAACTAAATGCAACTACATTGCGGCTAAAAGTATACAACGACAAATAGAAACATATTCACCGCCGCATCTAACTGGGCACAGGAGAATTGTACGTGCTTTTTTCGTGTCACCAAAAATCAGCCCATTGTACATCTAACAGCTCAGAATGACCAACGTGGTGGATCCGTTGTTCAACTTGCGGTTAGGTTAAAGAAAGAGTCCTGCAAGTTCGAGATCAGTGGGTCGATGTTTCGAAATAAGTCACCGCAGTACCTACTAAAAGTTCTTAAGCATGCGGCTTCACCCTTACAAAATACCTACAGAGGTTTTAAGTTTTACTGGCTCAAGATCGTCCTTTCCGCGAAGCGTTATGTTATAGTTCAAATATGTTGCAAAAATGTTGAAGAGCAGACTATCTCATGTGCACCAACATCGTGTTTCATGTACGCAGCGTGTATTGTAAGACGCGGAGGAATATTAGAATGCCGTATCGTCGCTGCGCGTGCAAAAGTCGCTATGTGAATTTTGACGATTTTTGGTTTTTAATGCCATTATGATCCTTATTTCAATACACATATGCTCCGAAAATCCTGTCAGGCTAATTTCAGTATTTCAGGATTTGACAAATCTAGCTATGTGATGTCCATACATTGAATGCGCCTACTATAATCGCTAAGTGAAATAAATCACATAGCGATTTTCGGTCGCCATAAAAACCATTTTTAGAATGCGCCTGATATGTGATTCGTGACACATAGCGATATTTTTCGCATAAATTAACCAGAAATGTTCACCCGCTATGTAGCATTTTGCACATAGCGATATTTTTGTACTAGTTTGGATCGCTATTATGTTCGTAGACGCGACGCGAGACGTTGTTTTACGGTACATAGCGAGATTTTTCTATACTTAGTACCTATATATTCAATTATTCAGTCTACCGCATGTTACACTTGTATCTGCTTGTAACTACCTTCCAGTAAAATAAACATGTTTTCTAGTAAACCATTAATGCCATCACTGGCAGTTCAATTGAATTATTTTGGTAAATAAAAGGGTACTTTGACAATATAGTTGCTGTGGGTCTACGTTTAAAAGTGTTTGTTACTCGTAGCAGTTTAAGGTATAAGTGAATGGTAAATCGCATTTTTTAAATTTTATTAAGATTAAAATGTAATTTTCTTGAACTTATTTATCCAAACCATACAATAAATAGTTATTCTTCTTCTTTCCATATGACGGGATCAAAACTTTAAACCTAATTATTTTTTACCAATTATGGTTAAATGGTTTGCCACCTCTTATCTCCAGGAAGTAGCTTTCATGAAGTCTTCTATATAGTACACATACTTGGATACAGGGAACATTGCATCACTATGTTGCGTTGTTTGAAGGTCGTTATTTTGCATTTCTGTGTTCCGGGCTAATTCCCTATTTAAGAAGATTGCCTTTTGATCGGCCAACTCTCAACCTTAGTCTGTTTAGAGACTTCTACGCCACCGTTGGATGTCGAGAATCCTGCCGTTTTTTTTCGCGTTCTACAGTTGTGTCAAGTCCTTATGTATGTTAGGAGGAGCTATTCCGCTCATTTGGTAATAATGATCGCATTTTTTAAGTTTAATGCATTCGGTGATTAGTCTACAGGCTTCGTTGAGAGCAGTATCTATCTGATTCACGTGTGCAGAATTCTTTTTCACTGGGTATGCATACTCTACAACCGACAAACTTGACGCAAGTGCGGTAGTGCTTAGGGTATGTAGAGGTAAAACCCATGTGGTGTCAGTGATCCGAAAAATGAAGTTATTTATTGCCGCCACTTTCTGTTTTGTATCAAGGCAGTATGATATTATAGTCAGGGATCTGTCTAGCGTTATGCCCTTGATATTTGGGAGCGAAGGTGATAATCCAGTCGGCAACCCTCCCAAACAATGCATAATTATTTATTGCATGTTTTTAAAGTGGGGCATACTACTCAGATAATCAATCGACCTCCCAAACTATGTTTAGCTGTCTCGTGCCTGTATATTTTTGAGTTGAAAAGTATATACCTAGGCCTAAGCTGGGTTTGGTCTGAGTTGATATCTCCTGGTAGTACGTAGAACGTCTCTGCCTCCTCGAAAGAGTAGGAAGGGTTCTCTGCCTTTTCGCCGAAAATTATATTGCCGAATTTTACTTGCCAACCAACATTTCGCATAAGTTTCATTTGGCCGAATTTCATTTCCCAACTTTACATAATCCAACTAACCTAACCCAACCTAGTGAGTAACTTCTGCGAAAAGTTGGTTGACAAGTGAAATTCGGTAATACAACTTTCGGCGTAAAGGCAGGATACCAGAAGGGTTTGACGTTAGCCTTTATGGCTTGACCGTTTCTAGAAATGTTGAATAATGCTGTTCAAATAATAATTCAATAGGGTGATTCAAGTAGGTACGAAACATATATATTACGGCAAAAAAATCCTTTCGTACGTCTACACTAAAAGTCTTTCGGATTTAATTATTATTTGCCAGGCCAGAACGTCTTGAAAACGTGTCTGGAAGGAGATGTTTCTATGTGATAAAAAAAATACCTTTTAGCTACGAATTCGTTCTAATTATCGAAAGAGATAGGTAATGAAAGTAACAAGAAAATCCGAAGATTGATCGTACTTACTGATTTTTCATTATAACTATTTGTCTAACCATAACTTTCTGGTTTTTTTAAATACCTAATATCATTTCATAAAATAACTATGTGACAATAACGCATACAGATTGAATACGCTCCTAAATAATTTAATATAGCTATGTGATGGCAAGACACATAGAGATTATTACGACTCAAACAAAAATCGCTATGTGCCAGATTTATCAACATGTATTTATTTTGATTTATTTAAACACGATTATTTTTCCAGAACAAAGGTAAAGTATGTAAAAGAGTGCTTATTTTTACCAAAAAAATATTCATGTACTTATGTGAAAGCAGTATCGAAAAAAATTGTTTTTTGTGTCTCCTGTAAAGTAGGTTAAAAACACATGGCGACTTTTGCACGCGCAGCGACGGTATGTGAAGATAGTGTAAGATATGGCAATTATTAATAAATTAATTGATATGAATATTTTGGCATTTGATTTATTTGACATTTAGGCGTCAATCATGCATCAGTGCGATTACGTCAACGCTCGGTAATAAGCTTGAGCTCCGAGTTTTCCCGACGGGGAGTTGATAGGTATCAATGATGAAGTGCAGATGCAATTAATTAGGGTTATCACCACAGTGAAAAACTAGTGAAATTGGTTTTATTATTTCTTAATTAATTCATAATTCTAACCATTACAAATCTACTGTATATCACTCAAACGATGGAATATTTCCGGGAAGGTCTAATGTGACCTGCCACCCTGTATATGTGTTCACGAATAAACTACTTCAATTTCTAAGTAAGTCTATTAAGTGTGAAATAACAAAACACAAATATACCGTCAACTCTCAAATTGACAATCACTAGAAACAGTGTTGCCAATTTAAAACCAAACCTCTAAAAACACCCGTTATAATCCAATAATAACGTAATTCGCTTCACGGAATTGTAAATACTTTTCCGCAGAAATATATGAATAATAAAACACCCAGAAACATGTAAACAAAGCGGTCTCGAATGATACAGAACAGGGACAAGCGACCTTCGCCGTGACTTGGTGACATAGATCACATGGCAGAACAACTTAGGCTTACATATTTATCAAAATCATCATCTCAGCCATAAGACGTCCACTGCTGAACATAGGCCTCCCCTTTGAAGGGGGGGTTTGCCATACGCGCCACGCTTGGCAGGCGGGTTGGCGCCCGCAGTTTTTTTTGTTTATTGTTGTTTAGGCTTTCGGAAGATGCTGCTGCCCATCTCCCGGTATATTCCCTTAGCAGACTCCTACTGCAACCACGGGACGATATGGGGGACCATTCTAAGGCCGGGCACCCCACGGCGGATCAAAAAAAAAATTCATAGACATAACAAAATACACACACGTCATTTTCACATAGATGAAACCATCGTATGAGTCAGGGCTTTCAAGTTTAAACCGGTTTTCGCACAAAAAACAGAAATAACCCATTTTTTGGGTTTTTATCAAGATATTTTTCATTATAACTTTTACATATTCTTCGATTAAATAGAAAATAGTAGACAAAAGAACAAAAAAAATACCGGTATTTTAGCCCTGGTATGAGTAAATACATACGTATCCAAAAATGGGCAGCCGTTTTTTTTAAACCTTTAAATTTGAATAGATTTTTTATTTTAGGTCCTTCTTGTCCGTTATTCAGTGGGAAATCGTCGATAATAACCATTTCATATCAAGATTTAAAAATCAGAATACCACTCAATGCGAAGTGTTGTTGGAAAGAGAATATCCATTTTGGTTATAAAACATTTCTAGATGACAAACAGTTGGGAAGAAAAAATTGTAAACACACAAGTTATTTTACTAGAATCATAATAAGACTAAATCTCAGTAGTCTTGCTTAAAATATAATAAATAATCCACATATTGCGTAGTCTAGTGTAAGTTATCAATGACTAGCGTAATTTACCCTCCATTTATATTCTTACCTCAGCACTCCATCCAAAAGATACAAACAAATAACAACATCAATCCAAATAATACCTTATCACCTTGAATATTAAGTTTATTTTCCTTTCAGAACTTCGATGTTTTCAATTGAACACCGATTGACAAACCTCAAGTTTAGCTATAAGTATATTAAGTATACAAGTAGGTATACAGTGTGTAAATCTAATAAGGGCGATAAATAAAACCACACATAGAACTCGTTAGTGTAATCATTAATTAAGGTGTTTTTTAAGTTACACACTACAGGAACCGCCATGCAACCCTTAGACCCCACAGACAAACCAGACGGCTTCAACCTGCCGCGGAAACTCTGGTGTCGCATCAATCGATTGAGGACGGGCCACGGACGATGTAACTATTTCCGTCACAAGTGGGGCTGGCGGGACTCAGATCTGTGCGATTGCGGCGAAGAAGCTCAGACCGTGGAGCACATTGTACAACGGCGCCCTCTATATGCATACTCTGGCCCCCCGGAAGATCCATACAAGCTAACACCTGACGTAATCTCGTGGCTCGGGAACCTGAACGTACACTTATAATAATTTATGTATAGCTCGCTCTTGAAATGTTTTAGTACATTACGCACCTAGGGCGGAAAAATAAAGAATGGCTCAGATCGCGGGTATTTGTGGCCCGAACCGAAGGTAAGGGCCATAAATGAACGATCTGAGGCCTTCTTTATTACAGCCCGTGGTGCGTACACAATTTTACGTCTTCTCCTGGGTGTGAAGTGAGATTTGCCGCTGCGCCCGTGGGCGGCAAATCTCACTTACCGCCCAGAGTGACGTAAATGTATATACGCCATACGACCCAATAACTAATTTTTGAAAATTTTATCATCAGCAATGTACTGTAAAAAATGATTGAAAGTAACTGTCATTACTGTCAACCAGCGTTTAACGCGAGTGTGTGTTCGCATTACATTGCGGGCCGAATTATTTTCTATGGATAATTTGTTTATTGCAATTCTAAGTGAAAGTTATCTAATTACATTTATTATGTCCTATACTAACCACCGTTAAGAGATTGGCCCGTATTAGATTTATACACTGTATAGTTTGAATGTTAATATAATATATTATCCTTGACTACGTCCTTTGTTCAAATTAATTACAAGACTGTTTTGGACTGGACAGAATAAATTATTATACATTTGAAAGTAACACAATCAGTACAATATACTCTAGCCCATTCTATGATACTCTCTGCTTATGGCTCAGAGCTCATTTACAAGCCATATAGGTAATTTTTTTTAGACATTTAGACGCATTGGTAATAATTTTTGTTAATTAGTAGCGTTGGTAGCCTGACGGTAACGACGTCTGACTTTCAATCCGAAGGTCCCGGGTTCAAACCCCGGCTCGTACCAATGAGTTTTTCGGAACTTATGTACGAAATATAATTTGATATTTACCAATCGCTATACGGTGAAGGAAAATATCGTGAGGAAACCTGCATACATCCGCGGAGAAATTCAAAGGTGTATGTGAAGTTCCCAACCCGCTTTGGGCCAGCGTGGGGACTATAGCCTGATCCCTCTCGTGCATGAGAGGAGGCCTGTGCCCAGCAGTGGGACGTATAGAGGCTAACATATAAGTGTAGAAATGGTTTATTTTATTTGAAAATTTGGTAACGGTAACGGGACGGCATTACAGCATTATCTTAATTGGTTATCAACTATCTACGCGTATACCTAAAATTTTCATATTTACTATGAATTTCTTGTACGATTCGGGGTCAATAATTGTATGACTTTTAAGTGATAATTAGGTTTATTGCACAAAACTGTTACATTCGTGTGGCTAGAAAATAATTGCCAACAAATATTTAAAGGAATGCTTTGTAGGCTCATTATAATAATAATGTTTACATAAACATTTATTTTGATACAGTGACTGAGACTTTCAAACATCAAAGGCAAGTTATCGTTCTACGAAGATAAAATATACTTTAATATGTTTTATCATATAATATTCTTATACCCATCCTAAAAGGTTAGGTACATGTTAAGATCTGTCTATCAGGAATGTCTGACGCATTTCTGGCGGAACTTATCAAATTATGACGGAAATTGGGAACTGGATCCGATAGAAACAAGTCGAATTAAAAATATCAAAATATCTGACTTTTGTATGAATTTGCAGGTAATTGAATTTATAGCGCGTAAATCCAACATTTTGTTTTTTATTTTATTTTAATATAATCTTATGTCACTCAAATGGCAGGGACTATAAAGTTCTCCGTCAAACAGTGTAGGGCTGTAGGGAGTACCAATGATCTATACAGTCAGCAGCAGAAGTAGCTAAGCTAGTAGGGTGTTCAAAATGACCTACACATGCTCTTATTCTCGTAACAATAAAGTCGTGTCCAGCTCATTTTGAACACCCTACCCGCTTAGCTACTTTTGCCGCTGTCTGTACATTGATACACACTCTTCGGCAGTTGAGGTTTCATTGCTCTCATTATTGTGTCATATAAGCTCCATCTAGCATAAAAATTGTTTAATTACTGAAACCGCTTTTAGGCTAACCCTACACTAGCGTGTTCCGAGCGTCGTCGTCGACGCTAGTGTGGGGGTAACCTTACTCAGCTATAAACTTAGAGAATTTAACCAACCGGAGCGACCATGTCTGTCATTATCTATAAAAAAGTTGCGGGGAGCGGAACGTCAGATGTATGGCTATTCGTACGTAACGTACAAATAGCCACGTCAGATAAACGTCAGTCCATACAATAAATATGACCACTGGCCATATAATTTCGGCAGAGGGTACGCCTGTCAATGGCCGTTCTAGTTGGTTGAATGCTCTAAAGCTATAAAACATCCTTTTTATCTTTAAAATACGTAAATTAAGTGCAGCTCGTGTCAAGAGTTCATCACGTTAACTGTAACACATTTAAAGCCTGAATACACTGAGTATTCAAATTTAAACTATATTCACCAGCAATAAAGTTAATTTTGGGAATAATTGTCAGTAATTTAGTTGGACTGGAAAACATCAGAGACCGCTTGCAATTACGGTGCTCTTAATTCAATTTGAGTTCGTCAATGTGACAATTAAAATGCGATGGGCTGAATTTTGTATGTTCTGTGGGCCTTTACGACTTTTCAGTGTGATGGCACCTCTACACGATGGGCCATCATAGAGAAGCAGCTATGCGTTAGAGGGAGCTAACGATATCGCAATCTCGTTCTGTTGTATAGCTGCGTCCCTATGATGGCCCATCATGTAGAGGCAGCCTGACAAATCTTGACTTAAGAGGATGTCAATACCCGATGACCTTCAAATTGACTTTACTTAAACAGTCATATTGCTATAACCACTTGTTTTGGGAAAGTTAAAAAAATGTATGTTAATATTCATTGTATTTCGAAGAACTTTATTGATTTTGATTCACGATTGGATGAAATCAGCTCGATGGAAAATAATTCCAAAGTAATATCTTAAAATTAGCTTTAAACAGTTGTATGTCTTTAGCTTTTTGACTTATATGTTTGTAATTAAGGACAAAATTTTACTACTTAATACTAAAAACTTCATCGTCTTATTATTCTCAATTAAAGAGTAGTTTTTTTATTCATCATTTTGCTAAATTTGAAATGAGCTCTCATACTAATCGTAACGCAGTTCTCTTTTACTCGCGCTGAAAAAGATAGAGATGGAAATTAGCGGTTTTCATCGTCTTTCTTTAGGTATTATTGTATACAATTATGCATACATGATAATTCACATTGAAAGGGCTCTCTCTTATGGCTCCTCTACATGATGGGCCATCATAGGGACGCAGCTATGCGTTAGAGGGAGCTAATGATATTGAGATCTCGTTCTGTTGTATAGCTGCGTCCCTACGATGGCCCATCATGTAGCGTCAGCCTAGACAGTAGGTAAGCGTAGCGTGTCTACGCCGTAGCACAGTTCTACGAACGCATAGCTATTCATTCTTGCACTATTATCGTGCCGTCAGCAGTAAAAGGAGCCACTATGGTTCATATTTGATGAATTCAATTAATTATAATAATAAAATAAATATATTGAATTTAAACTTTCGTGAGACATATTAACACTATTATCACTGCATGCGGCTGTACTCACTTGTGTTTAGTCACTACGCGCGACATGTTTCGGAGAGCTTAGGTCTCCATTCTCAAGCACTAAGAGTGCTAGGCGAACTCTTAGTGCTTGAGAATGGAGACCTAAGCTCTCCGAAACATGTCGCGCGTAGTGACTAAACACAAGTGAGTACAGCCGCATGCAGTGATAATAGAAATAAATATATGTTTATTATGTCAATTATATGTGCAAGTTTATTTTATTCTTTATATTTGATAGTATTTATTTTATATTTAGTAACTTTGATATCGTTTCAATACATTCTTTCATAAAGCCTGCACCAAACATATCTCTTTTTGGCCCTGTGGTTGACTGGTAGAGAATGCCTTAAGGCATTAAGTCCACTATTTGTATATTTTATGTGCAATAAAAGTTTAAATAAATAAATAAAATTGAATTGAAATCAATTTAATGTATGTCCAATGAAACTGCCAAAGAGCCGAAACATCGTATTGATCCACATGTATTTGCCTGTTTTTCTTAACTTTTTGATATACTTAGGTACAGAATTAAACGTGTGTAGCAGCTGACACCTAATTTAAACTGACACTGACATACATGTAGCCTGACAGTTAATTTGGAAGCTTGTTTCGTTAAAATTGTAATTTGGTGAATCATAAATAATGAGAAATTGGTAACATTTTAAATGTATGTCGTTATAATAAATTTATTAAACGTGACAGTAAATTTATACTTATAATGGGAGTATTTAGAAAAAAGTGCACCATTTTTGAAGAAAGAAGTCGCTACTTTTCGATATAAAAATTATTAGTTAGTTTTGTAACGGCCCATACAGAATGTATGGGAAAATGCGTTACAAAACTGACAAAAAATCTCGGACACCTTTTTTTAATATTTAAATCGATAGTCCTCGTAATTCTGAGTATAAACAACCCAAAATATGTTAGGTTTTCAGAAAAAAGTAAATGGTGCACCTTTTTCTGAAAATGCCCATATCCTGATTGTGTCAAGTTTACGTTCGTCATGTTCCGGTCTGGTAATTAAAAATTACACTTCGATAAATGTGATAAACACATTGCTACGTTACCGCAATCTTTATTCGATCTCGGATCTTCCACACTTTCGGTATTATGGAAAGTGGGAGCTGTATCAGAGCTGAGCTCTCTTCAGCGGTTTTTTATTCGGCTTTTTTGTGGACAACGCTTTTTTGCGCTTTTCTGAGGACCACCCGCATAGTTATAACGGGACTTGAAGTCGCAATACGCTGCAGAATACAGAATAGTTATTTGTGCAACAAGAGAGGAAGCTTGGTTTTTCTTGCGAGTGTTGATTTTGAGTCCCGAGTAAGCGAAAGATTCTATAATTGAATCACGAGCGAAGCGAGCTAGGTTTGAATCTTGAGGGATCTCAAGAAAACGAGATGTAAAAAAAAATCCTCTCGTGTGACACATACAAATCTTCACCTCAGTAGTGAGAACATATTAAAGTAAAAAAAAAACACATTTATTTACATTCCCGAATGAAAGGCATCATCATTATGACTAAAACCTAGAAACAAAATTTCACTCCCTGGAGTGATGAAAGTCGCACTTTCGTCACTCCAGGGAGTGAGGAAAGTAGGCTGGTTCGAACTGCTGAGGTGAAAAAGTGTTTCCTACTTTCCTTTTTGAGGTCAAAAAGTAAAAACACCTTATACTATACAAGGTGTAACAAAAATACTGGTGATCCTTTTATAGGCATAAATGGTATCTAATAATGTAAAACTATGAAGGAAACTTTTTCTCGTGATAAAAGAATTTTGTTTTGTTTGGGCTGAGACGACGTGTCACACACAAAAAAAAAATTTTTCGCGTCAAAAAATGTTTCTCCTACTATTTCTTATTCACAATACGATACCAATTATGCCCTTAAAGTGATCGCCAGTATTTTTGTTACACCTGTATACAGTAGCTACCCGTCCAGCAGGTCAACAAGCACGAGCTCGATATTAGTATGCAGAACGCGCGCCATTTGATCCGGATTTAATCCTCCCGTTTCACAACACACACGAGTAATTATAAACTCAATACCGTTATGACTGTGTTTCCTATGTTTTCGAATGTTTGTTGTATGTGTCCATTTTATTAATATAAATATATCAATTAGGGGAAGCTCAGGCAAGACGCATATGTTAAAGGAATGATGAAATAAAGGCACCCAATTGTTAATCAAAATAACTCTTTATATTTTTAATTTGTACTATGTTCAGTTACCTTTGGAAAATGCTACCACAAACCCCTAAACTTAAACAACTTCTTATTGTTATTATTTTTTAAACAAACAGTTCCAATTATCCGTTTTGCCCGACCACCTCGGGCAAAAGGAATATACCTCAAGGGCAAAAAGGATACACTAATAACAAATATATGAATTAAGCATCGCAATCATTAAAAAAAGCTATCTACCCTTGAATAAGAAGTACAACCCTCATGGGCCCATTTTTTCACTGGTTACCAGTTGAGTCTGTCTTCGTTGGGTACATACATTGACCCGTATTTTTCAGCGCCCACCAAAAATAACACTATAAATTATTCTCTCGTTTGTTATTGTTTTAAGGTAAATTTTGTTTGTTAGTTTTACTGGGGCCTAGCAATTACAAATATAAAGTTTTTTTTAAATTTTTAGTACCTTTTTAGAGTTGTCCATACACGCATAGCTATCCGTTTTGCCCATATCCGTCTTGCCCAAAGTACTAAATATTTTGAATTGTTTATGCCAAGAATGTGTTTAATAGGTGGATAAAAAGTTATAGTCATCATTTAAGCCAAAGTTAATATACTATAGTTTTAACTAACCGTATGCGTAAATATACGAAACATAATACAAAAAGTTGATACTCTTACTTTCCCAAAAATCACAACAAAACAGTCAAAAACTTTGTTTTTTTTTCTCCGACAAGTACACACGTTGTTTGATTTGATTGAACTGTCATGGTGTCCTCGTATCGCTGCTTTACCGACTAAAGCAAGCCACGATGCGCTATCTGTTGTATAGTTTTGGTAAAATTAGATATTCTTCTTACCCACATTATGCGTCTTGCCCGGGCTTCCCCTACATGGGATATTTACTAAATGAATACCAATATTTACAAATGTAAAAACTGTCTGTAGGTTTAATATTTCAATGTTTGTTTGCAGTAACACAAATGGCTTAACGTTTTCGATTGGAATAGTTAAACTAAGGAATATATGGGAAAGTAAATATATAAGTACACAAATTCTCTTGGATTATTAGAAAAAGGTCGGTGAGGGAAATCATAAGCCCTAAGGTAATAAAGCATATTATACCATCAGTATGCTGAATAAGCTCCATATGATTCGGATTTAATCCTCCCATTTTACAACACTCACGAGTAATTATAAACTCAATACCGCTATGTGTGAACGAGTTTGTTGTACTAGTGTGAAGTTTCATGTGCATACTTATATTTACGTCACTCTGGGCGGTAAGTGAGATTTGCCGCCCACGCGCGCATCGGCAAATCTCACTTCACACCCAGGAGAAGACGTAAAATTGTGTACGCACCATGGGCGGTATTAAAGAAAGCCTCAGATCGCTTGTTTATGGCCCTTACCATGGTTTGGGCCACAAATACCCGCGATCTGAGCCCTTCTTTATTTTACCGCCCTAGGTGCGTAATGTACTATTATATTATTATATAAGCTTTATTTATTCAGTGACTTGACATATTACAAAGTTTGTTTTAATATTTATTTCACTGATCCCTGTTGGGTAAAAGCCTCCTCGAGTCCCTTCCATTGCTCTCTATTGGCAGCTGTTCTCATCCAGTTCTTTCCTGCCTTTTCCACTATATCGTCGGCCCAGCGTTTTTGTGGTCTTCCCTCTTTTCTTCTTCCTGCTGGTCCTGCCCATTCTGTTACGAGCTTTGTCCACCTTCCGTCTGTATATCTGGACACGTGGCCAGACCATTGCCATTTTAGACGTAGAGTATGTTTTAGTGCGTCCATAATCTTGGTCCTCTTCCTGATCTCTTCATTTCTGACTTTTTGTATTCGCCTTAGTTTTAATATACTCCTTTCCATAGCATGCTGACATGTGGAAATTTTGTTCTTAATCGTGCTTGTATATATCCATGTTTGACATCCATATGTCAGGCTAGGTAATATACAGGTGTCCATTATTATCTTTTTTAACTTTGGCTGATAGTTTCCTTTTAGTACTTCTTTCTGAGACCAGTATTTTCTCCATGTGCAGTTGATCCGCCTGTCCACTTCTTCTTCATTATGTTTTTTACTGAAGGAGACTTGTTTGCCGAGATAGATATATTCATTTACATATTCTATTTGGTTTCCATCCACTTGTATTTCTTTAGCTTGAGCATTTGTCATTACTTTAGTTTTATTTGTGTTAATGTGTAAGCCGACGCGCTTGCTCTCACTTGCTAAGGTTTGCATCATTTGTCCCAGTTTCTTGGCTGTCTCTGCGAAAATGACAATGTCGTCTGCAAACCTTAGATGGCTTAGATATCTGCCACATATCCAAAGTCCTTGCTTGTTCCAGTTTAGTTTTTTGAATATATCTTCCAGTACAGATATAAAAAGTTTCGGAGATAAGGGGTCTCCCTGTCGTACACCTTTCCTTATGGGTATTTCTTCTCCAGTTATTTCCAGCCTTACTCTACTGACACTCTGATTGTAAACATTTCTGATGATGTTTATATAGGTTTTGTTTACTTGGCAGGATTTCAGTGCTTTCCAGATCGAGCCATGTGTTATAAACTCAATACCGCTATGTGTGAACGAGTTTGTTGTACTAGTGTGAAGTTTCATGTGCATACTTATATTTACGTCACTCTGGGCGGTAAGTGAGATTTGCCGCCCACGCGCGCATCGGCAAATCTCACTTCACACCCAGGAGAAGACGTAAAATTGTGTACGCACCATGGGCGGTATTAAAGAAAGCCTCAGATCGCTTGTTTATGGCCCTTACCATGGTTTGGGCCACAAATACCCGCGATCTGAGCCCTTCTTTATTTTACCGCCCTAGGTGCGTAATGTACTATAATGTACAAATGTTTGAAACATTCTTCACAGACCAAGATGCGCTTAATATAGATTACAAAAAAGAAAAAAGTCAGCTAGGCCTCTGGTGCCAAGGACAAGGATCAAACCAGCGTTTTCTGCACTTACGACGGAGCATGCATGTAGTTTATCACTACATAATTATCGCTTCCGCTGTCTGTCCGTCCCTCTGTAGCTTTTATCTTTAAAATCAGACAAAAGATTTTGAGGCGGTTTTTTTTTTATAGATTAATGGTACACGGAAAGAATATGTCTAGTCACTGTGACAACATTTTGTGTTATAGCGGTTTTAAAGTTTGGAACGATTCAATTAACCATACTATTTTCGTAACTAGATGGTTTTTATGAATTAAAAAGTGGATTTATGTTAAAAATTCCAGCTGTTACAGAAGTTGTTGCTAATAGTTCATTGCGAGCTCTACAATTGGAAACAAAAATCTCATTTTACAAAAAAAGGACTAGAAATGTTCTTTCCGTGTACCCTTCAGATAGAGTGATTGAAGAGGATGGTTTATTGTGTATAATTTTATGCGTGCGTAGCCGGGGCCGCTAGTAATTTATATTAATTACAAATAATTTGATTTGTTCTTCAGTAAAGTTGACCAAAATAGTTAGTCCCTACCACTTATAGACATGAATTAAACATCATTTTATAACAGATACGATAAACAATATTATGATGATTTTTTTTTGTTAAAAATAATGGTTTAGTTACAAAACTAGAAAAAAACGGTGGTTAAAATAATCTCACTCGATGAGAGCTCACTTAGCCGATGAAACTTAACAACTCCAATGCTTATGCAGTTCACAAATCATGCCAAAGCATACTCCAAATGCTCTGCTTATTGTACTTCTTGCCATTGCAAATCCCCAAAATTATACAAAATATGCAATGTTCGCAAAAACATACCGCTTCAGTTGGCTTAAACCCAGAAACCATAATTGCATAATTCCCAACAATTGTATAGAAATAGTCTTTCCTAACTGGCCTTGTTAATATGCAAAACGCATAACATCGTTTCATAGCAGAATCAGAATTATCTAAGCATTCGGTGTTGAAAATGAAAATAAAATCATGCTATGCATGTCAATGTAATTTTCATCACACATGGGTTAAGAGTAACCAGAGAACGGCTATCAAAGTTGCCGTTTTATCGCCTATCGTGTCATGCGTCACTTTCACACTTACATACTTGTTAGAACGTGACAGCTAAGGTGATAGGCGATAAAAATACGGCCATATTAGTTAGGCTAGCTGGGTCGAAAACAACCCACCGAGTATATATGGGATAAAAAAGTGCACGGTTATATCGATGCATGAAAGTGTAATTGTAATAGACACATGTAATTAATAAACTCGTCACAAATACAAATGCGACTACGTAATACAATCGCAGCTGAAATTCAAAAAAAAAGTTATGCAATTGGACTGAACTCTAAACCATTTCAATTATGTCACCGGATAATCCGGGAGCACAGTGAAGACAAATACAGTAAAACCGAAATAAGAAACTAAAACTTTAGTTTTTTTTTTCGTCATCGTCAAATAGTTTTGTACCAAAAAGTTCCGAGTAGAACAATTATTATTAAAGTTATATTTTTAAAGTGAAACTTTTATTCCATCGCCTCAAAAATTTAGGCCTGTCTTCCGCGCGACATGCGTTACAAGCTGTAACGCTGATTCTCGTTTGTAGTAAGGTGAGGCTTATTGCATAAGCAATAAGGTTCATGTCATGTTGGCAGTCAACCGCGGTATACAAATTTATATTTCGCGTCTTAGCGTAACTGCAGCGGTGGCACTGTGGTATGGCATGAGACTTACGATCGAATGGGCGAGGGTTCAAACCCCGTGGGACGAATTATTTTCTTCTAAATTTTAGAAACATATTTCAATTATATTTAATGAATTACATTTGGCAAGTCATTCCAGCTCTGTACGTCTAGCATGACAAACCAATTGGGCACCAATTTCTAAGCGCCATGCTAACATAGTAACGTTTCACTTGCATCGTGGTTTCATACATCCACACAATGTTTTTTGGCACTGAAAGGCTTTTCGCGCGCACAATAAGAACTAGAAGAAGAAATTATTCCGATTTAAAAGTACCTACTGGCGAGATTCAATCACGTTGATTGATGATCGTTGTTACCGTTGTTAATAGTTACATATTATACATACGCGTAACAAAAACAATGTTTTAAAGGGTGGGCAGATTGGCCTATTGACCAATAAGGACAAGCGATATGTCACTGGATAGCTTATTTTAAGTTCTAAAACTTTTACTATTGCAGGTAATCCCAAATCTTTGTGTGGAAAAAGTTATCACTGCATATAAATAGTAGTCATTGTTTGATGGTATATCGATATTTAGCTGTTTTCTCCTGTGTATTTTTATGATAACACGTTTAAAAACCGTTGTACAGAACTAAAACCCTATAACAGTAAAAAATACTGATTTATGTAATGTTTTTATTTTTTTATAATATCTTATTTCACACAGCGATTTGAGATTTCCCGACATACAAAAAGTTGTAGAATATGAAAAAACCTTTCAAACGACACATGGCTTGCCATTATTGGTTTTTAGGCCAGTGTCCATACAAAACTGCCCATCCTCCATGCTGCTTCAGTGTAACTCTCCTGCACCTTGGGTCTTTACACGTTCAAACGCAAGCACATAATAACAGTATTTCACACAGAACGGCCACGCTACGCCCCGCCCCGATTGGAATTACCTCACCCCGCGGCAGCCGATTGGTAGGAAATCAGTAGAGTATTAGTACATTGAAGTCTGTACAGACGTGCCGTGCACACAAAGGCGCTCAAACGAGTTTTGTAGTATGAGATGTACGACCTGTTGGCGCAAGTCAGTAGATATTTTATCCCTCCTAAAAAACATGTCCTACTGACTCTGTCTCCACGTTACTACGGTATTATGAGTTGGCGAACGTCCAGTCGACGTGGGAATTAGTAATCCATCTGGATTGTTGGAGCTCAAACAAATAGGTTGGCAACTAAATCCGATACAATGCGATGCCCGCGATTCGGACAGTCACTTATCAATGCAGGTTTTTGTTGATATATAGATAATAATGTACAAGAGGTACTTATTTTTGAAAACTGATTAAAACGTAAAAACTTTCCCAGTCATAGAGTACGAGTATTGTGTTCCATTTGACGTCACCATTCTCTAATTCAGCTCTCACAGATGTCGGCCGCGCGTTTGGGGGCCCACCGACTATCAGTCGGCCTGACAATATTGGCCTGTCAGCTTGTCAACTTTGATAGCTCCGAAAAACTGACAGGCCAATATTGTCAGGCCGACTGATAGTGGGTGGGCCCCGTTAGCTTCAGGGTCGGTTGCAATAAACTTTCGGTTAACTTCATAGTTGAAAATAAAAAAGAACTATAAAATTTTTCATACAAGAATTTAATTAATTCGTTCCGTTAATAATAATTTAAAAGTTCAAATTCCTTGAAAGCTCGGTGTTGTCGGTAAATACGTCGGTATTTTGTACACAGACATGGAGTTAGATATACGTAAGTACACACGATGTAGGCGTAGCATACAAGGCCCGCGAACCGTCGGAGAACATAAATCATTCAGGAGCCAAATGAGCCGGCTTGATCCTAATGTTTATGTTAAAACGCTTGAATGAGTGCTCCAATTACGTTACGCGACCAAAGCAAATATATAGATATCACACTCGTCCTCATATTAAGGCTAATTCAACGCGACAGTTTTTTTATACCTCGCCTAATGGCAAACAAGCATGCTAATATGAATCTGCATTTAGAAGACTTAGATGCTAGACGGCATACCTATAAGAAAGACTCGCCCTAAGGCTAACCACACACTAGCTTCTTTCGAGCGTCGACGTCGCCCGAGCGTCGGCGTGTCACCAGCGTCGTCGACGCGACGTTAACCCCTCCCCCTGCAGAGGGCTGGGGGGCGGGGTTAGGGTTGACGTCGCTTCGACGCCGCCCCGACGTTGCGCGGCCGCTCGAGCTTTAAAAGCTTACAAAATTTGTAAAACTGATACATTGAGATGCATGCATGCATAAAGTGCATGTTCAGATATTTTTGAGTACCCTGGCCGCTCCGATATGTTTGATAACGACTGTAATACCATAGTTGCTAAATACATTACGACGATTATACCGTCAGTACTTTATACTTAATACGAGTAATAAAGTACACTTTATACTGCCAGTGCCAAGTCGGTGTACACTCTATAGACGTTTCGACTTGTTAATAAATATATAAATTATCACTGAATATCACTGAATATCACTGAATATCAATGAGATGGAGCTGCTTCTATTTTACTCCCTCAAAGCATCGAAGCTATTTATAAAGGGCCATTGAAAATCATGAATCAAATCCTCTCTCCGCCATTATTCTTTCGAGTTGTATGCGAGAAACGCCCAGTCAAAATAAAGAGCCTCCAGAGAGTACTGCCACAGTAGATTGAACAAAACCAGTAAGAAAATTTGAATATTTTGTGTTGTTATATTAAGTCCGCCGTGTGTGCATTTTTCTGTATTGTGCAATAAATAAATAAATATTTTCCGAAGAATACGGTCACACACAATCATAAAGCCTTCTTGTGTAACTTTCTCGGCTTTTGGGTGACAGGAACGTTTGAATTTATTCATGTTCTCAAGAGTAACACAAGGTTTTTTACATGTTATGCCATTTTCGTTTATCACGACATCGACACATATCAACCGAGAGAACTTGACGAAGTGCTTCATGATTAATCGAATTTTGCGATCATCTATTTGCCCCAATGACATGATTGATTTAATTCCCAGCTCACTGTGCATTCGAAAAAGATACAAAAAAGTCTTAAAATAGATTTTTTAAACTTTCAATTAATTTATTCTAGCTACAGCCGATTTGATAAACACCTAGCGAATACCTCAGTCTTACTGCGATTACCTACTTAGTTTAAGGGAGTTACTGTAGAAACTGGCAAGCTGGCGTCAAGTGGTAAGGTTACTGTTTCGAGTACTATCACTGCGGTATCGCAAGGGATCCGAATAAAATATGAGTATGAATTGTCGGATATTTGGCTAAATGACCTTGGAAACTTGTGATATAAGCAATTTCTTTTTTTTTTCAGCACTTACTCTCTACGACGTCGACATTTATACTTGGGTAACAAAAAACTCGGACAAGTGTGAGTTAGATGTTAGTTCATCTTGAGGTTAGCCTCAAGGGCTATCCGTACCATTACACAGTTTTGTGTGTTTTTTTTTTTTCTTAAGATTGTAGATAGCAGTGGCATGTAAATTACGTACGAAGTATACCAAATTTCAGCTCAATCAGAAACCGGCAATTGGTTGAAGTTTAACTTACAAGATTTGAAGCACATTAACGGGGCCAAGGTAAATAAAAGTGTGTAATAAATACGTTTTCTATGCTACCTACTGTTTTAAATGCAACCACTGTGCTATAGTAGGGAATCCGAATAAAATATGGGTATGAATTGTCGGATATTTGGCTAAATGATCCCGAAGACTCGCGATACGAGCGGCTTTTTGTTTGGAGCTGCTTCGGCACTTGCTTTCTACGTTATTCATGATCTTGACACTCATCCTTCACGTAAATTAAAATTTTCTTTTAGCAGTTTGAAGGAATTTTAGACAAAATGTTTTTGTTTTTCATATCATCTTCTCCTAGCTTTGTTCTCATATAATTTAGGGTTAGCCCTCCTAAGTAGTGCGTTTTGGCCACAATAATCTACATTCTGTTGTCACTGAATCTACATCCTTGTTTTTGATTATTTGATGGTGCTCTTCCAGGTGGTGTTTGGTCATCTCTTGCCTTGCTTCCCGTACTCTATTTCCATCACAGCTCTTGTCACGTCATGTGATCCTGGTATCGCCTCATAACATGTCATTACCAACGCAAGCGAGTTTTTGTTTCATATAAAATATTATAATTATACAGCCAGGTTATATTAGTGCTCGCTGTGTTATACAGTGATTTGTTAGCGAACTTAAATCTGACGAAAGATGGCCAACGCTTTCGAACCATGTCACATTAATAATGGAAATTCAATCTCTGAGGAAGTGATAATGGGATTGACATATTTATTCGACTTGGGACTTCCGCGCGAACAATTTCGCGAAGCATAGTCGCGGCAGATGCCTTAACTCCTAGGCTACCTAAGTCATAGGGGCACCTTAACTATCAGCTTTTAAAAACTCAAGTTAGTTGCGGACTTAACCCTCCCACCGCCCAGTAATTAAACCCCAATGCAAGTAAGAGGCAATTTCAAACAGTAACTACTCGTTTAAAAATATTGAAACGTCACGGCCAGGCAAACTAAAAAAGCAGAATGAAACGGAAAATGCATTTATTTACGATTTCCGAGTTAACTGTTAGGTACTTGTACCTAAGTATTAAAAACAAGAATTCTAGCTTTGTAACACGGATTTGGCTTGAATTTTATTAAATTGATATCTGAATTTATTGCAAGCTCTTTGACATGAACTTGATACGAAAACGATAAACAAAAGTCACCTTTAAAAAAATAAACCGGTACCAAATTATGTTCTTCAAATAGGCCTCTTGCTCGACTAACAAAAGCTAGACAATCAAAACACGCAATAATATAGCCTAGTTCTTTTCTGATCCATTTACTGGGTCATCGTCAACTGATCTAAGGGACGCAGCTATACGTTCGAGGGAGCAAGCGATAATGCGATCTCGCTCCGTTGTATAGCTGCGTCCCTTAGATTGGCCGAGGTTGGCCTTGTGTATGGATCAGGTATCACACACAGTCATCATCAAAAGTAGCTTATTGAATGATATGTTCAAAATAACCTTAATTCTCTTAACAATAAAGTCGTGCCAACATTTTGATGCACGTATTTATCTACCAAATAAACTCGCATATAATTATTGCACATACTAAGCGAGACATTAGAATAAATTGCAACACTCCGCTAGAATATAATTTTATACCACTATAATTTGGAGACGCCAGCAATTTGGAGGGCGCCATACATTCCAGGAAGAGGCTTAAATCGCATTTCATTGTGGGAATAGCGTAATAAAGTGGTAACGCTACATTGCTACTATAATATATAAAGGTATGTTGAATACTTTTAATAGATTTTTAACTCTGTGTCGGCAGTTTTAAGGTACAAATTGCAAGATCCAAAAAAATACTTAAGGTCATTTTAGTTTGATCTTGGTGTTAGCCTGGAAAGGCTCAATCTAATTATAGGATGAGTAGAATAACGACACGATAATTTCAAATTTTATGAACTTTTAGGTTATGGCTACACCTTGTTAGGTTTCACGAGACCCATCTTAAATAAAAACTGAGTCTATTTATTGTTACAACCCTGGTCCCTATTTCACCACGCTGACATATGTGACAATTGTCAGAATCGTTTTTACTGACCTCACAGGCTACGGAGACCGCTTATCATTGAGCGGTCTGCATGCTTGTTTGCCCGTTAAGTCCCACTATATACTGGGCACAGATGTGTCATGCATGACTGGCCCCTAGCAGGATGGGGTCTTCACGTACACCTTTGAACTTCTTCATAGATGCATGTTCCCTCGCGACGTTTTTCTTCACCGAAAAACGATTGGTCAATCTCAACTGATATTTCGTTTATAAATTCCGAAAATATATTGGTATGAGCCGGGGTTCATAGACCTACGGATTGAAAAGACGTCTTACCACGCTCCAGGGACAACGAAAATGATATTATTCATTCTAAATTCCAAACCGTCGTTGTCATTAACAAATCTGATCCTACTTTTACGTATGTATCAAGCGAAAATAAACCGTAATTATTTATACATTACAAAAGCTGAAATTTGAATGCAGTTGTTGTCAAAATGAATACTCTCGTATTTGCAAATGCTTGTTGTTTTATGATTTTAGCCATTTTTGTTAAACCCATGTTTTGTGAATTTTGTGATGAAAATCGAGTTTCAGTGAAAATAAATGTTAATAGTTTTCTGAGCTTAAAAATAAAGCTGTATATTTTTCGAACCAATTAAAACTGAAATATATTTTTGGAGCATATTGCTGAAATAGATTAACATTTTTTAAGTACGGGGTGAATGCTATCGACTTTACAAAATGATTTTGTTTACAGTCAAACACATATCAATGACAATTAAAAATGACTGTCAATTTAAGAATATCAACACAAGCGTAAGTTATTATTTTATGTCCGTTCAAACCAATTATTACTTGTCGACATTGCACAGTGGGGCAAGAAATAAACGTTTTTTTTACACACAGACACGGGTTCTTTGCAAATTTCTACACCTGAGGGAAATTATAACGGATAATCTTGCATGGAAATATCTATATCAATTGACTCGTTTCATAGTCCTTGAGTGTAATGTATATTTGGCTAGATTCGTAGGTCTTCAAATCACGCCAATATTACAACGATATAGGAACAAATCGAGAAAACGTTTACAAATCATTGTTATACTTATTTTGTATGGATTCGCACTTTGATGCGTGTGTAATTTTTATACAACAAGGAATTCTTGTTATCATAAAGTAACGGAACTGACAACTACATGAATAAATTCGTAATTTGCCTTTAAAAAACGTCACCCTATAAGCTCATCTCATAAATCTTTGATCAATAAGTATTATCGCACCAATCAAAGTCCCTAGTCTACGGCATACTGAAATGTACACTTGATCGTAATTGTTGGTATATTTCGTATAATTATACCCTTCTGTAGCCTGAATGCCCATCAATCTCCGTCTGCGGCAGACGAGAGATTAGCCCACGGAACAATGGGCTCGCACTTTACTGTCCTGGCTCGAATATACGGAAGCGATTAAGTGTATAAACATTCATGAGGCCAATTAACATTATAAATACTTTTACACTCAGTGTAGAAAAAAACTATGGGCCCTAGAAAAGGAACCTTAAATCTTTAATGTATCTTATTGTACGAAAAAAAAATCATTTTTAAATGAAACAAAACTGCGTTCACAGGATATACGCATAGATTTGCCCGCCGGATTTGTTTAGCGGATATGGCCGGCGGACAATCTATCCATGTATGGCACGAATTGGACACGGATTTGTCTGCGGACACATCTGAATAGCGCTATACATGGGCGGATCTGTCCGCTGGGCATACTTCTCAACAAGCTTGCCCGAACCGGGAGTCGAACCAGCAAAAATGTGCGAGTGCATCGGGGCTAGGGGGTAATAAATAAATATATTAATAAAAGTAATTTATTAATATATACTATGGGTTACTATTAATAACCCGTTTATTTAACGTCATTTATTTATCAAAAAAATTGTTTATGTAGTTTTATAATTTCGAAATATTTAATCTTAAAATTGTACCGGTCGGTAAGTCCGTCTATCATGGTTAAAGGAAAGTCCATCAAATGCCAGTTTTGCATTTAAATAATCAGCTATTTTCAACCAACCGAAAACATATACATTATTGCACCTTATTACAATGCAGTAAAGCGCAAAAGTATTAACATATTTTTGACGTTGACGGTACACAATCCTTAATATAAATAAGAACTTGACCCCGCCGCGCCGGAAGGAATGGCTTACGAGCTACATATGCTCGGAAAATGAGGGCGTTGAGTTACTTAATAAACACTCGTATTCAAATCGAGAAAACATATCGTGTTGCACGTTATTCGTTTCAATCCCATACTTTTTTCGAACTTCATGTTGAAATATATAATCGTACTCTTAGCGTGAGTTCTTACAAACAACTCCGGATACAACTGTCACCTGGCTACTGGGACGTCTCGGCATTTGGATGACTTTTTGATTTACATAGTTTGTCCGACGATAACTTTAGTAACGTTTTTCTGATCTTTATGAAATTTCTTGGGGTTGTAGCAGAGGTACATAAAATTTGAAAGTTCGTATATGAGCAGGATCGATCAAGTGGTTATGGAGCTAGAGGGGGAAAAAAATCCTACTTAGGGTCTTGTTATATTGGTCAATTCGTTTGCAAGTAAACAGCGAGTTCTCAATTCTAGGCGGACTACTAGTATTTAAACAGTCTCCCCGCCGAAACCGCATCTTTTTTAACCCCTGGTGCAAAAAGAGGTATTATAAGTTTGACCGCTATGTAAGTCTGTCTGTGTGTGTATCTGTCTGATGAGTGAGATGGCAGAATATACTAAGGTAGCTGATCACCGTCAGGCTTGGCTGTATGCCTGTATATGCCACAGTCGTGGTTTAAAAAAATACATCACAAATAATTCAAACATAATGAACTTTTTCAGTTAAATTACTTTTTTATTCGTGACCTAGTTTATCAAAGTTCATCAGGAGTTGTATTCGAACTTTGAAATATTGTATTGTTACGGGCGTTATATCAATATTACCTGATCTTATGAAAATTACATTTATACAAACAGTAATTTTGTTTTCAAAATATATGATGTATCATAGTGACGATAAGTTAACTCATTTTGATATATATTTTACATAAACTCCTCTTAAACCCAAACTCCCTATGCCAACCGTCACTTCTGATAGTTATCTTATTTAATATCAGGTTCATATCAAATCATATTCTTCGAATAGCCCTTCGGAAACTATGACAAACTTCCTTCGTATACTTTAATTAAAAACGATATTTTTTGTATAATCATTTCTTAATTCCAAGTTGGAACTTTTGCCACCAGCATAACAGAAAATGATAATTAAGTTAGATATAAAATCTGTTTTACGAACTTCTGTCTACAAACGAAGTGACTGTTAACTTTTTAATTATGGCAGTATTTCACTTGGCATTTAGATTACATACGAGCTTAAATTAACATCTAGGAGTAAACTTTTAATGTTTTAACTAAAGTGCTGGCTTTAATTGAAATGAATATGTCTGCACCTAAAAATAGTTACGTAATAACTTCTTCTTCATTCTAGCGTTTATCCCGGCTTGGGGTCCGCTTGACAACCTAATCCCATGAATTGGCGTAGACTCTAGTTTTTACGAAAGCGACTGCCATCTTACTTCTTCTTCATCCTAGCGTTTATCCCCGCTTGGGGTCCGCTTGACAACCTAATCCCATGAATTGGCGTAGACACTAGTTTTTACGAAAGCGACTGCCATCTGACCTTCCAACCCAGAGGGTAAACTAGGCCTTTTTTTGGGATTAGGTTCGGTTTCCTTACGATGTTTTCCTTCACCGAAAAGCTACTGGTAAATATCAAATGCTATTCCGTACATAAGTTCCGAAAAACTCAGTGGTACGAGCCGGGGTATGAACCCGAAACTTCCGGATTGAAAGTCGGACGTCTTACCGCAAGGCTACCAGCGCTTCTAGTTACGTAATAACATTAAAAAAACATTCAATGACAATGGGGTATAGAGAAGATTAGTTGGAAAGAGAAGAAAACGAACGAAGAAGTTCTACGTAAAGAAAAGAGGACTTTGTTAAGAACTTTAAACCCCTTTTCCGCCGCCTTAGACGTTGAATTACAAAAACCATTCTTAGTGTAACTTCACGAGTCTGACATAGATATATTATGAGTACAACAACATTCTTAACATTTTCGGGTTGTTTCTAGTTATCTCTTAGATTTTCCGCGAAAGTGACAGTTTTATATTAAAAAAAAACTTTTTAAACAAGATAGAAGGTGCTCATACATATAGGAAATCTTAAAAATTAGGTGTAGGTTTTAGCAGAGACTATAGAGATAGAGACGACCACAGCCTAAGAACTTTTTGAAGCTCATGTCGATTGCGCTATTTTTATTTATTTATTTAATCTTTATTGCACAAAAAGAAAACTTATCGTACAAAAGGCGGACTTAATGCCATAAGGCATTCTCTACCAGTCAACCTTAGGGCCAAGCAGAAAGATTGTAGGCGGTGCTTCTAACAATACAATTAACAATTAAATAACGGAAGCATAAAATTTTAAAAATATGCGAAACTAATCCTAAATGCTTACACTTGAATTACATAATTATAATATACATAAAATACATATATATATACATGCAAAGATACATACATAGATACATACGTATATACATACATACTAAAATACATACGACTATATACATATTATATATACATATCCAACGAATCTTGTTAGAGAAGAAACTTAGGTTTTTTTTGATCCACCAGCAAAGAAATCACGTACAGATTTTTTAAAAGCGTATTTGCTCGGTGCTTTCCTAATTTTAGGGGGAAGACTGTTCCAGAGACGTGCTGCTTGAATGGAAAATGAATTTGACATGAAGCCTGATCGATGAAGAGGGATGGAGAGAGAGAGATTGCCCGAAGAGCGAAGTTGACGATCACGAGAGGCACCACAAAGGTGAAGGAAGTGTTTAAGATACTCAGGAGCTTGCGGATCATTAAGTATTGAGTAGACAGTACAAAGCAAGCGGATATTTCGCCGCTGACGAATGGGAAACCAACTGAGTTGAGCACGAAACTCCGACACATGGTCGTATTTGCGGAGGCAGAAAATGAATCGGATGCAATTATTAAGGAGTCGATCCAATTTGTCAAGGTGCTCTTCATTCAGATCAGGATAGCACACATCACCATAGTCTATAATCGGCAATATTAATGTGTTAACTAATAAAACCTTAGTTTTAATGGGCAAGAAGTGCCTGAGCTTGTTTAGTGAGTGAAGTGAACCTGTAACCTTCCGACTGATTTCAGCTATTTGAGGTCTCCAGCTCAAGGTGCAGTCCAAGTGCACGCCTAGGTCTTTGACACTCTGACTAAAAGGAATGGGTATTCCGTTAAAATTCACAGGCCCAATAGTGTTAAAGTCAAGCTTGTCAAGTTGTATGGAGCTTCCAATGACAATGGCCTGACACTTTGTAGGGTTAACAAATAAGCCGAACTTTTCGGACCACTGTTGTATGTGCATGAGATCCCCGTTTAACTTTTCAATGGTGGTTACTATGTCTGTCACTTTGCACTGGTCGTAAAGTTGAAGATCATCCGCATATAGATGGTGAGCGCAGCGAAAGTCAGGAGTTATGAAATTAATAAAGACAGAAAAGAGAAGAGGAGAAAGGATACCCCCTTGAGGTACGCCAGTGACTAGGTCGCACCAGTCCGACAGAGACCGGTCGACACGGACTGCTTGCTGGCGACCCTCAAGGTAAGCACGGAACCAGCCAAGTGCTGAATGCGATACATTTAGATGCTTAAGCAAGGCAAGGAGAATGTCATGGTCTACAGTATTAAACGCATTGGAAAAGTCAATTAATACCAGTACTGTCACCATCTGACTCTCCATGCCACGCCTAATATCGTCCGTCACTTTAATTAGCGCAGTACATGTGCTATGACCAGGTCGAAAACCGGACTGAACGGGGCTCAGCAATTTATTAACCTGAATATAGTGAGAGAACTGTTTGTGTGCCACCGCTTCAGCGATTTTCGACAGGAAGGGTAAGATTGAAATGGGCCGGAAATTACTGAATGATAAGGGATTACTAACTTTTGGGAGGGGAATAACATACGCTTTTCTCCAAAGAGCAGGGAAATCGCCATTAAACAGAGAGAAGTTGACGATGTGAGTAATTACAGGAAGCACACACTCCAAGACCGAGACTATCATGTAACGACTCACATCGTCACAACCGACGGCTTTAGATTTAATGGCTTGAATAATCTTTTTCACGTCTATCTGAGATGTCGGGTGGAAAGAAAAACATACTGTCAAGGGAGAGGGTAGAACCGAAATAACTGAAAGGGTTATGGCTTTAACATGATCATTAACGGAAGGAGCAGAAGAAAAATGCCTGTTGAGATCACTTAGTGAAAACGACGTGCTATCAAATCCATTGACTTGTTTACCAAGACCCAACGACTTCAAGAACTTCCAGACGTCGGCCATAGAAGAGGATGCAACATTTGAATGAATGTATCGCCGCTTCGCTGCGCGCACCATCTGATTGCATCGATTTCGTGCTACCTTGAAAGACTTCCAGTTCTCGTCAGTGCGGTCTCGCTTATAAAGTCGAAAAGCTCGGTCCCTTCTTCTCATGGCCATGCGCACTCCCGCGGTTATCCAGGGTGCAGGAGGACGCCTCACACGAACAGTGCGTACGGGTGCATGTTTGTCAAATAGTCTTAACAAGGAGTCATTAAACAGAGATACCTTGGCATCTACCGAGGACGCAGTGATTACGGGTGACCAGTCAATGGCCGCAGCGTCACTTAGAAGAGAGTCACTGTCCACCTTAGCAAAACTGCGCATGGTTATCAGAGCAGGCCTGCTTTTTGGAGGCTTAAGTTTGTAGCAAGCATAAATCAGGTCATGGTGGGAGAAACACGGGGCCAGAAGTTGACCATGCTTTACTACAAGATCGGGGGACGATGAAAGAATAACGTCTAGATGCGTGTCCGCAGAGGCAGTATGGTGTGTTGGAGCAAGAGGGAGGAGAGAAATGTTAACAGACTGAAGTAACGATGTCAACCTACGGCTACGGGATGAGTCCTTACAAAGGTCAGTGTTAAGATCTCCCATTACTAGGTGATGTGTGTAATCCGAACTGACTGACTCCAGAACTTGTTCCAGGTCCGAGAAATAGTCGATTGAGGGAGGACAATAGACAACGCCCAGAACTACCTTGACTCCTTTAACATTTAGCTCTAGGAAAATCCATTCCGCAGAACTAGAGTACTGAGACTGTGTGGAATTCAATAACTTGTATGGAATGGAGCTCCGGAGGTAAATGGCCACGCCTCCGCCACCCTTCCCCGTACGATCATTCCTTATTAAAACATATCCGGGCAGAGCGTATGAGGTTGAGTTTAGAGAAGGTTTTAACCAGCTCTCTGACACCAGGATTGCGTGGATAAGGTCAGTTTGGAACGTATCAACAAGGTCGGTGTAGTGGGACGGTATACTTTGAGCGTTTATGTGGCAAACATTAAAACAGCAAGAGTTGAGCTCGCGTGTTAAAAATGAATTTAAGGTGTGTGAAGTGTTGAATGAGTTAACAGACAAAAAAGTCGAACTATCGTTGCTGGCGGAGTAAAAAGTGTCATCATCGGACATAAATATAGATAATAGATATAATATAAATATACAATATAATATACTTAGCACAAATAAGTAATACTATGAGCTATATGAAACTCCTATTTTACATTGATAAACAGCGCAAAAAGCCATACAAATCTGCGTATCCTGCCGGTTTACCTTAAGAGATTACAAACAAACAGATTCTTAATTTATGCTACAAAATTATTAACGGTTCCAAAATCCTATAAAAAGTTAAACAAAAAAAAAGGAGTGATTTTAAACGTAACTCAAACAGACTAAGTTGACAGATATCATTTTTGACAGCTATGACATGACATTGACAAATCTCGGTGTACAATTTTATTTGGATGGGCAGTAACATAAACAATTTAGAAACGATAAGGAGGGTAAGAGACTATAAAACTAACGGAACTAAGAGAATCTGTACATGTTTAGGTTGTAGACACTAGAATATGAGAACTGCCAAAACATAAGGATAACGAACCGAACTTGTGTCGTTTGCCAATTCTGTACCTCAAACAAAAATAAAATAGAAAAGCTACAAGGCACGCTAATAGTGAGTCACCGGTTTTCCGACGCGTCGAACGCGGCCGGGCTGGCTGCCGGGGTCCACCGCGGGCTCCTCAACTGCGGGCTCCTCAGCTGCGGGCTCAGGCGTCGATGTTGACTGCGGCCGCTTTTCGTCACTATGGGTCTTCAGGCGAGCGATGTCATCCTCGGACTCGATGCGTTCTCGCTTGCCGTCGCGCAGCTTAACGTAGATGTTGCCATCGACAGACCAGCAACCCCTCATGCCAAACTCCTTACGCGCCTCAATGAAAATTGCCTGTCGCCGCGGTGTTAAAAATTCAGCGAGAGAAAAAGTGGTCCCTTTAAAAGCCGTCTTCCTTTGCCAAACTTTTGCTTTCAAAGACATGTCAGCGAAGCGGACTAGGATTGGTCTGTTACGTCCCTCGGATTCCCTGCCTAGCCTGTGACAAGCCCGGATTGAGGCAGCAGAAACATCAGGGATCTTTAAGTGCTCACTGACAATGCTAGCCACTTTGGAGCTCGCATCCTCACCAGTAGCTTCAGGCACGCCATTTATGAGGATAAACTTCCGACGGTGCCTCATCTCCATGATGTCTTGAGACTTGCTGAGTGCACTTATCTGCTCCCCGAGAAGTTTGAGCGCCGTCATAGTGAACTCCTTAAAGATGCCAAGTTCCTCGCTGACACTGGCAACTGTTGCCTTGTTGGCTGGGGAGTTGTTTAACTTCCTCTCAAACTCGGAAAGCATCCTGCGGACACTGCTCTCCAGGCTCTTCTGTGACTCCGTGATTTGCACAAGGTTGGACATGGCGCTTGTAGTGTTGATAAACTTTGAGGTTATCCGAAATGTCAGATCACCAGCAGGATTGCACAGTTATATTTACAGTGATTTAGATCATCTAGAGTGATGCTAACAATGAATGACTAAATTTAATGGCTGAACAGTATTTTGAAGTGATAATTTTTCTCAAATGTAAGTATTTTGATATTTATTAAATAAATTTTACTAGAGCCAAATGTTCCTTTTTTTACAACTACCGCCCAAAAAAGCTATCTATGTCAAAGACACCTAAAGATACCGAATATGTAAGAGAAATGTCACCTGCACTGCTACTCCACCTAGTAACAAATAGCGTACTACATACACACTAGTAGTCTCTGGTTTTGGTTTAGTTTGTTAGTTACATAACTCCATTAAACATAACATGAAATAATAGCACCTGTATTTATTATTTTACGATATTTTACAGTAATAAAATAATAACAATTTGCTAGGTTTCAACAGTATTACATTCTCGAGTGAAAAACCTAATAGTATTTTATACAATAGTGACATAATCAAGAGCTTTTCAGTCGAGTACAGCGTTTAGGCCACGAAGCTTGCTGAGTGGCTTAATTAAGGTACGAGATTGAAAAGCTTAATTATGTCACTATTGTATACAATACTTTTTCTACGAGTATTAAGTAAGAATTGATTTTCTTTCATTCTTTCTATTTTTTTCCCAATCAAACGTCAAACACTATTTTTCAAACCGGAAGTAATTGTATCTGGGCCTATTCGGTGGTACAGACACCACTGAAAAGAGATATACATATGATTGTGTGCGTAGTAGAAAGAGATGGATAGAATAAACTGTGTCTAAACTTACTTCCAAGATGTCGGTGTAGTTGTGATTGGTCTTTTTATAATCTAATCACAACGTAGAAGCAAGTTTAGGTAGAAGAAAATTTGACAGATTAAGTACGTTCGGAATTATAAAGTTGAGTCTGTCCGAAAAGAAAAGTGTCGTACAATGTATGAGCTCCCATATAAACCATGAAACTTTTCTTTCCGGACAAACTCTACACATTTTACCGAGATGTGAATGACATTCTCGTTTCAAAATTATTTTAGTTTCGGGGCGGGTTGTTTAATAAATCTATTTAATGATCCCGGAAGTGCCATAGACTATCCAACATTTAAATGTGTTAGGTTTAAGTCTGGTCTATAAAATCCTAATACACAGATTAAAGTCGACGAGTAGAAATATTAACTTAATTAATGTTTCTAACATTTGTACAAAGGAGAAATAATGTTTTTTAATTCTGTTTCAAATTACTAGAGTTTCTTTTTATTGTTATGATTGTTATGAATGAGCGAGTCAGCGCAATGAGAGAACGAAAGAGAATTATCTGTACAATCTGTATTTTTAGTATGAGGTGTACAATAAATAGTAATGTATGTCACGTTATTGGCCATGTGCGAAGTGCATGGTGGGGGTAACGTGAACGATCGCAGCGCACAATGTAACAAGAAATTGGGCTCTTGTCAATATCCCATTTCAAAATATTTGACATCGCCCGTAGGGACAACTGTCAAAATAGTGAATCAGCCAGTGACATTTCATATAAGCAAGGAGTATTTGCCATTAATAAAAAAGAAAAAACCATTTAACCCCCCGCTCAAGAGATGGCGCCACACTCATGCACACAGCCAATATAAGAAACCGGCCAAGTGCAAGTTGGACTCGCGCACGAAGGGTCCTGTCCTGTACCATTATCTATAAAAACAGCAAATAAATCATGTCTGTTGTATGGGAGTCCCTTAAATATTTATTTTTACACGACTGCCCAAAAAAAGGAGTGTATTGTTTTCAGGGTTCATGTATGTATGTGGCTAAAATAAAATTCTTTGTTCCACTAGAACAACTGAACGGCTGAACCGATTTAGATGTATGGGGTATCATTAGAATCGTTACGTTATCCCAAGAAACATAGGCTATGTGACGTCACCGTAAAAACAATATGGCGGACAAATTATTCCAGATTGCGCAAACGTAAGCAAAAAAAATATTGCAAACCTATCGTGTGGGGTATCAAAATGAAGAGCTTTTCACGCTGATTACAAAAATGTATATGATACACATATAAAAATATTCTTTCGTTAATACGAACATTTTAGAAATTAAATTAAAACAATAGGTTGGAAATTGAGTCGAAAGATAAATAAAACTTACATGTTTAATTGTAATAAGTAGGTATTAGAGACTGGGGAAGAATAATATTAGTTAAAGCAATGGCGCGTAGTTATAGTGTCCAAGAGGCAACCGGATGGCTCGCGGTATATAAGCTCCCTGCGTGTTGTGTAACCAACTTATGCAACCCAAATTGACCCACGTTGTACTTAGTTTTTCATCGCCCCCCCCCCCCCCCTCATTTTTCTAACAGCTGACGAAACGATTACCGACCAGCCGGTGCACATGGCCTTTGCATGCTCGCCATGCCATTCTGGATCACGTAAAGTACTGAAAATTTTGGGTTGCATAGGGTGGTTCCACAGCACGTAGGGAGCTTAAAGATCACAGCTCATTAGAGCGCCTCGGCACCCGCCCCTCACAGCCTCACCTCGAGCGGTTAGTTATTCTTTATATGAATTTGTATGGCCATGCACTCACTACATCAACTCGACAACGAGTGGACGCTGAGCGACGAGGCAGTGTGGGTCGGCTGCCGAGGCGCTCTAATGAGCTGTGACCTTTAATACCCCCCCTCGCGGACAATGCAATGCAACTACGTGTAGTATGACGCGTCCTTGCTCTGAATGTAATGAAATGTTCTACTTCGCGGTATTAAGATACTTCTTTACAACATCAAGTCCAGTATCGTAAAAAAATGTGCTGCACCTCGCCGCTTTGAGCCAAAGAAGCTAGTTCTTGTGGAGTTTGATGATAAAATTACCTATATTCAACAATACTGTAGCGTAGCCATAGTGTAGGTAGTTCTGGGAGAAAAATTGGAGGCTAGGACAGTATGGTCTTATGCGTAGAGAGGTTAAGTTAGACTGGCGTGTCCTCTGTTACACACTGTGTGTTATTGTCTATTGAAGACACAGACCACAAGCTAAAATAAACTAGGTACGCTGAACAAAATTGGTTTCGATCTTGGCACCAAGAACTCCAAGAAGTTTATTGCCATAGATATATGCCAACACATGTCACGCTAAGTCACGTATAAGGTCATGCAATTAGCCTCTTGGATCCTATAAAACAAGTAAATACGTATGTACAGTCAGCATCAATAGTATCTTTCTACACGAAGGCCGCAAAAATATGTGACCTGCTCTTATTTGTAGAGCCAAAGGAGCGTGTCACATATTTTTGAGGCCTTCGTGTAGGAAGATACTATTGATGCTGACTGTACATGATAAAAAGTCATCATCCTCCTTGTGTTTATCCTGGCTTTTTGCCACGGCTCATTTAAGCCTGAGGTCCGCTTGGCAACCTAATCCCATGAATTGGCGTATGCACTAGTTTTTTACGAAAGCGACTGCCATCTTTCCTTTCAACACAGAGGAGAAAACTGGGCCATCTTGGGATTAGGTTCGGTTTTCTCACGATATTTTCCTTCATCGAAAAGCGACTCACAAAGGAATGTCGAGATCGAAGAGTTGGTGGCCGGACTTGGGTCCGAATATTGGTATCATCGGCGAAACAATAGCCCACAGACTTCGCAGGTTCGGTCACCTACAGAGAATGGGTGAGGATCGGGCTGTCAAGATAACGTTCTTGAGACGACCGACTGGTCGCCGTCCGGTGGGTCGGCCCAGATATCGTTGGGGAGACAGTGTGGCGGCGGATCTGCTGCAGCTTCGCGTCAACAACTGGCAAGAAGTTGCGCAGGATCGGGATAGGTGGCGTGCTCTCATTTCGGAGGCCAAGATTCTCTTTGGATCGTTGAGCCAAAATAGTTAGCTAGTTAGAAAAGCGACTACATAAGTTCCAAAAAACTCAGTGGTACAAGCCGAGGGTTGAATACGAGACCTTCGGACGTCTTACTGCCAGCCAGTCTACCAGCGCTTTTTAAGTGAAAAAGTGTAAAAAAAAATCGTCTTTATACTTTCGATTACTATTTAATCCAAAGTTCGCTTAAGTATTCTATGTCACGAAAAGGTTTTAAATAAATAAAATAATTAAAAATTAAAAAACACGACTGCGTTTGTTTTAAATGAACTGAAAAGTTAAAAATAAGCTCTAAACATGATTGAGAATGTCTTTGAAACCTTATGGTTGAGACTGTGCCTTCCTACATCCTGACGTACGCTGGATCTTTTAAAATACATATTTTGCTTCGATTGCAGTCGGGGGACCTTTTTATGGGTATTGTGTATACAGTTTAAAAGGTCCCCCCACTGCGATCGAAGTAAAATATGTAGTTTAAAAGATCCAGCGTACGTCAGGGTGTAGGAAGGCACAGTCTCAACCATAAGGTTTCAAAGACATTCTCAATCATGTTTAGAGCTTATTTTTAACTTTTCAGTTCATTTAAAACAAACGCAGTCGTGTTTTTTAATTTTTAATTATTTTATTTATATTCTGTTTTTTATTACTTGTTATTATATCGGCAAGAGAAATACATCCTTTGTGAAAATTTGAACTGTGTAACTATCACGGACATCACTGTCATGAGATACAGCGGACTTACAGCAGAGTCTGTGTAGGTAACAGGGTCCCGTTTTGACCCTTTAGGTAAGGAACCCTAAAAAAATACCAACTTAACAGATCTTTTTATTCGGCGCATAATCTGTGAAATCATATTGTATGAGCAACCTGCTTTACACTCAATAACCTAAAAGCTATCTAGTAAATTGACTTACGTCACATCACCGAATAACGGCCGAAATGGCCGAAACGGCGCTCAGGTTTCCCACTTACTTAACGTGGAAATGTTTAGGAAAATATCTGGCACCCTTTTACCTCACACTATTTTGCTTTATTTTTTCGGTAAAAGTTTTTGTATTTTGTTTGTAAGTGAATCTTTTTATCAACATTTTTAGTATGTTTTGTAATTACTCCATAAGAAATAAAGAAGATTTTATGAGGTTCTACTTATTGTTATATAACTTGAGAAAATATATTTTACGTCTCTGGGCGGTAAATGAGATTTGGCGCCCACGAGCGATACGGCAAATTGCACTTCACACCCAGGAGATGACGTTAAATTGTATACGCACCACGGGCGGTAATAAAGAAGGCCTCAGATCGCTGGTTTATGGCCCTTACCTTCGGTTCGGGCCACAAATACTCGCGAACTGAGCCGTTCTTTATTTTACCGCCCTAGATGCGTAATGTACTATACTGCACATATCTCTCAAATTGTCTCTTCTTCACGGAAAAAGGATATCTTCAGCCAAGACTACCAATGCGAGAATATTATTGTTTAAACATAAGTAAATATTGTCTTGGACTAATTATACAGGGTGGAAAGATAAGTCGGGCCCTGGAGGGAAACTACCTTAAAACGTTGAGATAGCTCAATTAACTGAAAGGAAACATTCTTTTATTTTTTTAAAGAGACATATCTGCATTTACAAATTTTCGAGAAAATATACAATTCACAAAAAAACTACTCATTTTGTAATTTTTGTCAAAAACAATTTTATGACAATTCATGACAAATGATCCAATTTCCAACAATAATACAAACTTCTTAATACCAACCAAATTTACGGCACAAGAGAAGCCATAAATAATGAAAAAAGAAAAATCATACAATTTTAGTATCGAAAAAAGGGAAAATTAGAAAAAAATCTGTGAATGCAGTTTTACTTTTTAGGTAAAATAAAGGAATGTTTCCTTTCAGTGTATTGAGCTATCTCAACGTTTTAAGGTAGTTTCCCTCCAGGGCCCGACTTATCTTTCCACCCTGTATATCTTTAGCCCAAGATATATATTGCTAGAATAAAGACATTTTACTTGAATTATGACCACTTTCTAGGCAAATTGTTTCCACCTATATAGGAAACATAGGCCTCCCTTTTGGACCT
Organism: Pammene fasciana; assembly: GCA_911728535.1. Lineage (NCBI taxonomy): Eukaryota > Metazoa > Arthropoda > Insecta > Lepidoptera > Tortricidae > Pammene > Pammene fasciana. The sequence goes on from OU452292.1 coordinate 12,316,682, forward strand.
CCATAAGTATCGGTCGGAAGCGACTTGCATCCAGCGTCTTCCGGCGACCTTTATAAGACCGATACTTATGGAGGTCCAAAGGGGAGGCCTATGTTCAGCAGTGGACGTCTTATGGCTGAGATGATGATGATGATGAATGAATGAATGAATGAATAAAATGCTTTATTGCACACCTCAAAAATTACAACACAGTAGAAAAAGATATAATTAACAAAAAAGAGGCAAACAACAGGCGGTCTTATCGCTAAAAAGCGATATCTGATGATGATCGAGCGATCGATGATGATGATGATATAGGAAACAATAATGTCTTGACCAAGAGGGTTTGTCTTGGATGAAGATACTTTTTTCCGTATTATTGCAAGTTTCTTCACTGCCATGCCAGGGACGAATCGAAAGCTTTTTTCATAGTTTATAATGGATACAGTTTTCATTGAAAATACTATTTAGTTTGTATGAAAAAGTGACAATCTAAAAAATACGTATTTTTTAAAGTTGTTAAACAAAAATTTTATTGTTTGAGGAGTAGAATCTACGTTTTAATTTATTGCTCATGTTACAGGAAACACTCTGTATACAGATTCGGCGGCATTTTTTCTAATTGTCAATTTAAAAACGTCACGCTATTGTACAAATAGCAACACTGTACATCGGTGGACCTTATTACAAAATGCATACAGCCCATCGATGGACAGCTAACAGTGTGGGCGATGGTACGTTAACCCGAAATGCTTTTACGCAAATCTACGTCACAAAATATATCACTAACCTTCCTCCATCGAGGATCGAGTAACAGATGTGAGATGTGACTTTGGAAGACAATATTCGCTGATTAAATCATGCGACTTTTTGGCTGCGTAGTAAGAATTTTACTCACAAAGCTGAAAAATCTACGCATTTGTTAGTATAACGTCAGGTGACAAGCAAAACTCACTAAGTACTTACTACCACAAGGTTATAGCCGTAATGAACAATACTGACAACATAACAAGGTTGATTTTCGTTTTTTTTTTGTACTTAGTTTTGCTTGTCACCTGACGATATAACCAAATTTGGTTGGTTTGTTTACATGAAACAAACTAAATCTATAATACTATAAAACCTTTTTAGTATCAGTACAGAAGTATCAGAAGTAAAACTAATTCAGAAACATAAAATATCATATAAACTTACTTGAGCTTTGGTACCGTATTGAATATTAGGTACTAGCTTTTGCCCGCGACTTCGTCTGCGTGGAATTAGTTATCCCGTCCGACTTGAATGACTTCTGGCTATCAACTGTTCTAAATATATCCTTCCTCAGAGCTCAAACTATCTCCAGCGTTCAGCTGTTATTGATTCGAATACAAACTTCCGACCCCCTTTTCACACCCTCCAGGGTTGATTTTCGGGATAAAAACTATTCCATGTCGTTTCCCGGGACTCAAACTATCTCTATTTAAAATTTCATCAATATCCCTTCGGCCGTTTTCACGTGATGCGCGGTCAAATAAACAGATAAACAGACAAACAAACACAAATTCTAAAAACTGTTCTAACGTGTTCTATTATCGATTCTAAGTACCTATCCCCAGACAACTTTTTTTCGTATACCTCCCATGTACAGAGTTTCGACCTTCTTAAGCTTTATAGATATACTGCTTAAGTACATTTTTCCGACACTGTTTAGTTACCGTAGCCAAAAAAATATTAAATAAAATATTTTAATTACTTTTATTAGATGGATAGCCTATAATTATACCTACTCGTATGTATCACAGAGTCATCGTATTAAAAGACAATAATTATTAAGAAGCACTCAAGCAGTGTTTTGTCTTTACAAATGATGATAATTACAGTTATTAACTTTAAGTGACTCGTTAATGTATGTATGAATTATTATACCTCAGTATCCTTTGCTTTGAGAAACATTTCGGAAATACATATTTTTTCAAAGAAACTCCTAAGGCGGAGCAGTACAAATTGCTATGACATAAAAGCCAAGAATCTTTTTTTACCGTGGATATGGTAATGGGACACCATTTGTCATCAGAACGCCAACACACGCCATAGGTGCCATTACTCATGGCATTCTTGACCAAAAATATGTGTATATTTTTTACCTCGTTGTAATAAGCTTCAAAATTATATTTTTTTTTTGGCGTTGCCTGTACAAAACGAGTGAGTTTGAGTCTTGCTTAAGAATGCGGCAAAGTCTGTCTATCTAAAATATGTCGTGTCACAAGATTTTCCTAAAATACGATTTGGAATTGTTCCCCCGACGCCCAAACGGCGAAATTTTTTTCCGAATCAAATAAAATTGTACTCGTCAAAAAGTTATACTGACCATGGATGGGAAAAGTTCGAAATTGGAAATTGTTTTAACGCTAGCACGCTGGTGATACTGCTAGTTTTACTACCGAATTAGTAAAGTTAGGAGCTCTGCATTGGAATTAGTCTCATAGCGCTTTTAACAATAGTATTTTATGCAATAGTTGTATAAGAGGGTTCAAAAAAGGTGAGTGGCGTGTGTATGTTATGGCGTGTTAATGTTAATAAAGACGCCACAGTTTGCTTTAAGAAATAGCGAGAAGTTGAAAAGTGACAAATGACAGTTGAGAGAACGTAATCATAGACACGGTAATTTTTTTCAACTTTCATCACCTTACTTGCTTTTTTCCTTTTAAGTTGGCAGCAATTATTTTAGTTTTGTTATTGTTCCACACCATATGAATTCAGTTGTTTGTTAAGTTGGCAGTTTTGATTTTCGTTGTAAATTTAGTGTTGTTTTTCTTTTTTATCTGTTGGGTTCACAGGGCACCACTGTTAGCAGTTGCTTTTTATCACATAATAACCCTAGGGTCTTTATGAAGAATAGACTAGATAGACTTTTTTGAAATTGCATAAGACATGCTTTTATATTCGTTGGCGGGACCATATAATTAACCGATAAAGGTACCGGAGTAGAAATAGTAGTTTATGTAACTGTTACGTAATAGGGGTCCTTAAAACACGAGTGTGGTTTTATGAAACGAACGAAGTGAGTTTCATAATAAGATCACACGAGTGTTTTAAGGCCTAATTACGTACAGTTGCATACACTGCTTTATCTACATACATATTATAAACCCGAAATCATGATTGAATGACTGCAATTGCACGGATTGCACCGACATCGCCATCACCAACTCGATTGTGTCGGCGGTCGGGCGGCGCATGCCCGAACCCGGATTTTCATAATGATATCGAATTTTTGCTTATTATTTGATGATAATAACATCGTTACAGATAACATATTTGTTCTAACTACTAAGAAGACGTTCGAAATTTGAACGTAATTAAGGTATCGGTTATCGATACTAAAATGTAAACATTTAGATGCAGCCACAGATACTCATATCTAAATATAGGGCGTTTGCTCATCGATCCTGACCATAAAATAGATATATTAGGGTATGGATGTAGATAAAAAATATGAAAAGCGCTATGAGACTAATTACTGGTTAAATGCTATCGCGATGAAACCAAACCTACTCAACAAGCCCAAAGGAGTGTTTTCCTCGCATTTAAACAGTTTTTTTAACTTGTATGTGATTCTTTTCAAAGCATTACGGTGGAAAACAAGCATACGGTCCGCCTGGTAAGCAGAAAATAGCCTATGGACACCTGCGACTCCAGAGGTGTAATAAGCGTGTTGCCGACGCCTTGGCATTAAATTTTTTTTATTCCATTCAAAGATCTATCGATAGTAAATGTTACCATACTGAATTGGCCCATATTCTATCAGCTTAGCACACAAAAAAATCAAGCATCTACCGCAATAATTCACGTCACCATAAATAAAAATCTCATCTTACTCGGCGATAGGTGTAAAATTAAAAAAGTCATAACTCCGAAAATACGAAAAATCGCGGAATATAAATGGGGGTGATTCAGATAGCCCTCTAGGTCCTCTACCTCCCAGCTTCAGTATATCACTACTTATTGGGACACCCTGTATACTAAACTAAATAAGGGAATGGTTATGCCTTGCCAGTCTGTGTTTCCTATATTCTTTTCAATTTTAATTTTCAGTATTTTTAGCTCAAACAGTGTAACTGTAGAAGACTGGCGATTTACTTTATATTTACATATGTACGGGTATATTCAAGCCATAGAGCAATCTATTATCTTCTACTGTTTAGATTTTTTTTTGGGTCAGTGAGGGCAGCTACCCAGATCCCGTACTGCTACGCAAAAACGGTCTTAGATGATCTTCCCTCGATTTTAAATCAATGAAGATTCGTATTTACAGATTTTGGAAAAAAATGTAGAGGGTGCGATAAAAAGGTAATTTTTGTCAAATTTTTGACAAGCAGTTTCCTTATTTTCCACTTACAATATATGTTTGGGTATTCAATCAATGACGTCACCGGTTACAATCATTATCATTCACATACAAATCTCTTCGGTACCAGGAGAACAGAGGAATAAAAGAGTTCGCCGCAGAATTGCTCTCGTTGGAAAGTTTGAGACTCAGCTGTACGAGTAGCACGGAAAAGTTACAAGCGGACGTGTTAAACTAAGGAAGTACTTAGTTTAACTTACTCTTAAATGTGCAATGTATTTAAGTCTAAAATTGTTACGCAATTATGAAGTCTTTCAGACTAGCGTGGATTTTTGATATAAAAGTGAAGTACAAGTAGGAACGGGTTCCTGGTTTTAATATTTTGTCTGATTAATGCCGCCGATTGGTGAAAACAGTGATGTGATGATGATGACTGGAGCCTAGGACCTACATCATTGTGCAATGAGCATTAATTCAGTAAAATCTTTTAACTTAAAAATATGTTCTTTATTTTGAATTATGCCTTTTTCTCACCCCATTCGCCCTGTACGATATGATTTTTTAAGATGCCCGAATTGTAAGTAGAAAGCCTTACAATATTAAATAGCTAACGTTTTAACGGTGAAAGACGGTTTGGTGCAACGGACCCTTAGTAAGATTACGACATCTTAAAAATACTATCTTACTAATAAAGGGGGCTGCAGATAATCATACTTAAGACCATTGATTTATTATGTAGGTAGAACCTACTAGATGTGACATCTAGAACAAATTTTGTGCTGCATGTTTGGCCGTTGACAGCTGTCAGTTGCTTAGCATCATGTCAGTGTTTCAAGAGCGAATGTATGGACTTTAAGTGCCGATCACTTAAACTCATGGCTGAAAAATTTTGTTAGGGATGTCATCTCCTGTTACTCAATGCTTAAGACCATAAAAACCAATCACTTCGTTTAGTAAACTGCGTACCTACAAGGTTAGTTTCATGCCCTTAAATAAGTCGGATTAGACTTAGATAAAAACAATAACTGCATATATGCAAGTTTGTTATGTTATGTGTCAAGCTAAACATTGACACAATATAACATAACATACTTACATGGCAAATACTTCCCTCTGCCAAGAATAGACGGCGATTCCGTCTTTATGTCCACATTTACCGATCCAGTGACTACTGAACGCTGAAAGTATTGAATGCAATGCACCGTTTACGATCCCCTTTATATCTAGACGGTTTACTATTTGTTAAAATGCGTGTTTTTACACTGAAAAATAAGCGGTAAATAATACTGATAAACTATTAACGTCTACTGTTTTAAACAGTTCCAGGGGAGCGTAACAATCAATACAGTAGATTTTACTGTTCCGAAAACATTAAAGAATGACAGTAAATTTTACTGTTTTGAGTAGCGAAAGCTATATTGTTTTTTCAATAATTAGTAATGTTGAATCAGTCATTTTTATTGTTTTGTATTTGACTGTTTTTCCAACATATGTAGATATTGAACAAAATAGTAAATCTTTATGAAGATCACTTTACTGTGTGACAGTTAGAAATTGGTTAGATTTTTATTCAGTGTATCATTTGATTTCGTTGAAGCTAATTTTAGGAATTAATTTTGATATAAGAAATTTTAGCAATAATTGACAGCAAATGTCATGGCTGTCAGATGTGGATGTATGTAAAATTTACTGTCAATAAAATCGCTATCACACACCATGGTTTTATTGTCAACTTATTCATTAATTTAAACGAATTGCTAAAAGTTTTTTTTATCCAAATTAAATCAAGATTGTGCATTTAGAATGCCGCTTTCTGTCAAACAATTGAACAATATTAAAGGTGTCACTTCTGTTTCAAGTATACAGGTTGTAACAAAAACACTGATGAACATTTTCTTGAGGGCATAATTGGTATCGTATTGCAAGTAAGCAAAATAGAAGAAAATTTGGAAGCAATTTTTTTTGTATGGTGCACGTCAGCTGGCCAACCCTACCCTACATACAAAACAAAAAATATTTGCGATTTTTTTTTATTACTTTCTTATAATTAAAATACGATACCAATTATGCCCTTAAAAGGATCACCAGTGTTTTTGTTACGCCTTGTATTCCGAGTAATGGCTACAAATAACTCGTTCAAGGAAAATGTAGGCGCAAAAAATTTGTCCCCACTCCAGCCGCTCCGTATTAAAGCGATGTTTTATATTCCTTTGTCCCATATTCGTTGAGGGTAATGGTTTTGAATTTCTTACGGCTTTATGTGCCCCTGGTAGCTGAATATGGAACTGTGAAACGATTAAGTATTGTTATGAAATATGGGATTTATTGTAAAATATATTGCCAGTAAAGCAAGAATCCTATTGGGTCAAACAGATTTAGGGCAACGGGCGACTTTTCTGTGGACAATAGAAAAGTTAACGATTTGGGTACATTATAATTTATAACTACTAATGCCAAGTATAAGAACTTAAAGAAGGAGATTTGCACTTGATGGTTTAACAAGAAAATTAGGCTTTAAAGTCCATCCAAACAAATAGCGTACTAGTAGTACACTAGTAGCTACTATAGGTGGAGTAGCAGTGCAGGTGACAGTTTCTCTTACATTTTGGGTACCTTTAGGTAGCTTTCGGACAGATGGTGCAATAGGGAATATTCCGCAAAACTCTGCGTAGGGGGCAGCACTAGCACATCCAGAGGGTCTACCACGGAATACGAAAATTAAAATTTCGTTACCTGGTTCTCTGTCACTCTTTCATATTCGAGCGATAGAGAGGCACATGTCAAAATTTCGATTCTCTCGTTTCACGATAGGCCCTTTGTAAACAAACCGCCTTGGTGCGCAAATGACATATTTATTCGTTATAAATTATCTATGAAAACTTGTAAAAAACTATTTAAGGCCTAGTATGTATTAAAAACTCAATGGTTTACCGGTTTGCTAGTGCTGCACTCTGGTGGCAGAATATTGCAGTAATATCCCCTATTGGCTTGAGCTTCAAAAAGTTCTTAGGCTGTGCTGCTCTACTATATAAGTTACTCTAAGGTAGAAAGAGTTGGCACTAATAGACGAGCACGTATCGAAACGAGTGGAATATTATAGCAATATGTGGTTATAGTTGAATTATCGAGAGCGTGGAATTGCATATGTAGTGGTTGTACCGTGTTGTGCCTCTTTGTGTGCGGATTCAAATATAGAATGCCTGTACACAAACAATACTACTACATATGCAATTCCACGCTCTCGATAATTCATCTATAATAAACTTCAAAGATTTCTGAGTAACGCGTGATTAAACAAAGTAATTAAAATCCCGACAATGTCCAGGCAACAGTAGAAGTAGAAAAATTAGCGATGCTGAGCAATGAGCTTGATATTTATTTTACTTTATTCTAAAGAAAACAATAGCGTGTCTAGATAATTTTGACCACCTTGCCAAATAATTATAAGGCCGAAGCTGACAGTCTAGTTTCTTATTTATGATTTTCTTTAATGAAATTCTATTGACATTTAGGTATCTTACAATTTATCGTTTGATGGGCCCCAAATATTGTACCTGAAACAGAAATAAAACTTTAAAGAAATCAGCGTGTATTTAAAATCGGCTAGAATCGCATAATACAATTTAGATAAAATTACATTGTCCAGTTTGTAACCTTACAATGTTCTACCAAGATCACATAAAATTGAAGAGATTTTGCCAAGCCAGAGCCGCGATCGTTAGACACACAACTATTCTCAATGCTTACCAAGTAAATAGACTTAGGAAAACCATTATATGTCAGTTCTTTGATTGATACGGATCTCGAAACCAAGTTATACTGGTTCACACAAAGACACTGCAGTCGGAAGCAATGTATGTAACCCTGATAGCGAGCGCAGCAAGAAATGCAGCCGAAATCGTGCGCCATAAAATTGGCTGTAACCTAGGAACGTTGTTCAGCACAAAGTACGTTTGAGTACATTGTTATTGGTCAACAGTACGGCTACCATGAGTTTGTCATTGACATTTTTCGTTAACGACTAACGAATTTTCTATCTGTGCATCTCGTTTACACTAATATGTTACAAGCAAGATGCACAGATAGAACACTCGATACTCATTTTCGAAAACATCAATGTCATAACTCATGGTAAGCGTACTGTGAGCATTTGCTTTGCAATAGATACGATGCAGTTTCACCATCAACGAAACTTACAATGTCTATACGAAATCGCGTTCGAAATAATTCAGCATAATGTACTAGGCAACTTTTAGACCAACACTAATCTGTCCACGACATTTAAACTTCAATCGAGAATTTCGCTTATGAATGATACATAATAAAAATTTATTTTTATATCATTTCGTGATAGGTTACATATACGTTCAAACAAGCGATTTGCTCTGTGATAGAACTAAAGTTTAGACAAATATTAAATTGGAAACATAATTTCTTTGTAACTCCAGAGACATTTTTGCTAAACGCCAGATACATAAAAAAGTGGGCCTAAAATTGGAATCGTCCATCTATCTCTACTGAATCCACTTTATAACATATTATGTCGTCAACTGTTTACAATCGTCCTTGAATCAGCCACAAATGGCTAAGAGTCTGAAGGTAATTGAAATTAATTAATTCACAATTTACATTTATAAATATTTACAGCGTTGAGGGTAGGACATTGAAATTGCTTTCAAAGATAATTCTCTGATTCGATTTGAACGCTTTTCCATAGCTGTAAGATCGAAAGTTGCTTGTGTTTGTTAAGCAAAATGCAATCTTATGATTTACTACATCGGAAAACAGCAAACAGGATGAAGGTAATCATTTATGAATATCTGAAAGATTTAATTCTGATTATGCTTTTCGATTCTTTGATGTCTTTGATCTATTATCATTGCTTGTTAATCGAAGAATACTTAGTTAAGTTTAAAAATATGTATTAATAAATCAGTAATATTAGGAGGATAGATATTTACACAGATCGACCAACCCTCGAAATAAGCAAATCTTGTAGGTGTTACGGTAATAACTAGACTCAGGTATAGTTAGATTTATAGAAAAAACACAAACTAAGATTCCCATAACACATTCCCAAAACACAAAGAAAGCCCAGATAAAAACAATATTTTTGATAAACAAAACCTTACCGGGATCTGAACCCAGAACATTCAGCTTCGTAGACGGGGCAAGGGTAGACGAAGACAAATTTGTTTGCAGGGAAAACCAATCTAGTAAAGCATTTTTATCAAATTCATAATATCGCGGGTAACCACGGACAGCCAATGACCATCCTGCATTAGGCTTGACTTTCCCGCACGCCACGGTGACGGCCGCCATGTCATGAAAAAAATGTTAAACTTGATCCGATTCACCAACCGATTACGTGAAATATTTTATTTATCTTTATTCTAAAAGTAAACAATATCTAAACCAACAACTTAAAGTAAACAATGAAATATTTATGTAAAGAAACAAAAACTTCGCTCCGATAATGTCCGAGAAAGTTCTAAGAACCGCAAACTGTTTTAAAGTGGAACAAATAACCCAAACTGAGTAAAACTCTTCCGCTCGGAGTATTTTTCCGAACGCTAATAGCCCAGGGAAGTTGGTGGACGTTGTAGACTCCGTTTGGAAAGGGAAGTGTCGTAGAATGTATGAGCTCCCGTATAAACCGCGGCACTTCTCTTTCCGAACAAAGTCTGAATAATTTTACATGCCAATGTAGGCACAATTTGTGCTTATGGTTAGGTTTCTGCCTAATACATTTTTTTTTGTATTTTTTAGGTATTTATTTATTTACCGTTTTGGCATTAATTAATTTTACTTAGCGAAAACGGGCTCATTAAAGAAGACGCCCAGGATCGTGCAAAGTGGAGGAAAGCGAGCAGGAAAGCGGACCCTGGCAATAGCCGGGATAACGCTAGGTAGAAGAAGAAGATTGATATGACAGCATTAATTACATAGGTATTTGATGATCATAATTGCGGCGTCCAGCAATAAACGATTAGCTGTATAATAGTTTAATTTGTCGTTGTAAGCGACTTAATGAACTAAAAAAGTAAACTGAAAATATAGTTATATTTCAGTGCATATCATATGTACAATCGTTAAGATCTAAATAAAATCAATACTAAAATTAGAATAGCAACGGCAAACCAAAGTAAAGGATTATGATATCTTTGACATTTCTTTAGAAATACATATAAATTACACTTTAGTCTTCAACGAGCTGTGAGAACGCTATTAGTGTAATTATTAGTTTTCAACCTATCATTTAAGCAATTTAAACAAATGTGTTCACACATTGTTGTTTAAAATAAATTACTTATTAAGACGGCTGGTAAAAAAAGCAGTTTAGTCAGAGTGTAGAAAATTAAATAAAAAATGTATTTACTAGGAATGGATACCTACCTAATTACTAAATATCCAGCAAACTATCTGGTGATCTCATTAAATCTCATAAGAACTGTAAAATTTCGGAAAGCCTAGTTAATTGTACTTCTGGTAAAAAAAATCGTAGGTATTTATGGTACTAGTACTTACCTACTTGCTGGTAAGTACTTACTTAAAATACAATATAGCTTTGAATCAGTATCCAATCTCACGGAAACCTCACATTATACTTCTTTACCCTTAAACTACACTTACCGCACTTAAGGGAAACTCGGCAACGTTAAAAAAAGGCTGAGAATTCGATTAAAATGTAAATTCTCCGCCAAATGTGGATCCAAGGATAAGGCAACCCGGTGATTAATGCTGCAACAAAAACGGCTTAGGCTGATCCCACGCTGATGATTCTATCACTCTGCGAGCCCGTTTCGTTGAGGCTAAATGTATGTTTATTTAATGAATTTCCGCTACTTACAGGTTGTCTGGAAGAAATCGCTTTTTAGCGATAAGACCGCCTAGTTATTTACCTCTAATTTAATTTTATATTTTTTCTCCTGTACTGGTTTTGTTTTTGAGGTGTTCAGTGTTCAATAAAGAGTATTTGTATTGTATTGTATTGTATGCCAGTGCCGAGAATGATACATTTTAGGTAGGTATATAAAATACATATAGAACGATGGATATAACCTTAGCTGGTTTGGTAGTAACTCTGCCTACGATGTTATAGATTTAATACTACACAGGGAAAGTGCAATAATTTGATACAGTCGGCATCAGAAGTAGCTAAGTGGGTGAAGTGTTCAAAATTACCTCACGCTCTTATTCTCTTAACAATAAAGTCGTGTCTCACCTCATTTTAAACATCTCAACCGCTTAGCTACTTCTGTTGCTGACTGTACCTACATATATGTCATCTTAAATTTAGTATCTTAAACTGATACGTTACGTACTTATTGAATCAAAAAAATCCAGGATCTTGATGTTAAAACTCTTAAAAAACATCATAATCATCTCAGCCATTAAGATGTCCACTGCTGAACATAGGCCTCCCCTTAAGGGGGGTTTGCCATACGCGCCACGCTTGGCAGGCGGTTTGGCGCGCGCAGTTTTTTTATTATTATTGTTGTTTAGGCTTTCGGAAGATGCTGCTGCCCATCTCCCGGTATATTCCCTTAGCAGACTCCTACTGCAACCACGGGACGATATGGTGGGGGACAATTCTAAGGCCGGGCACCCCACGGCAATTTGATACATACAGCAGGATAAGTAGCTGAGAGGGCGTTCATAATGATCTTCGCACGCTCTTATTCTCTTAACAATAAAGTCGTGTCTCACCTCATTTTGAACATCTCACCCGCTTAGCTACTTTTGCTGCTAACTGTACAGTCGCCATCAAATATATCGGAACGGCCAAGGTACTCAAAAATATCTGAACATGCACTTTATCGGCTCGACAATAGAGGCGTTGTTCAGATATTTGTGACCACCTTGGCCGCCCCGATATATCTGATGGCGACTGTACATACAACTTGTAACTCTCGTAAGTCTAATATTAAATCTAGTATCTTAACCGGATTCAGTACGTACTTATTGAATCTAAAATAAAATTCCTTGTTCAGCAACATGATTTTAAACCTCTTAAAACAATATTTTTGTTCACTGAAGAACAAACAAATATCGCATCCGAAATAAATCCACCAAAACAAATCGTACCATCAATTTACATTTAATTTTAACAAATTATCATACGTTTCGGGTCTTACTCTAGGGAAAAGAATCGTACCGCGGGTTGGAAACGAATTTTTGTACAAAAACTGATTGCAAATGAACACCGCCCCCGCATTTCGGCTTCATTTTCGATCAAACGCAGAAAAGGGAAATTCAGCTTTGGTTTAGGGACACTTTGTTACTCGACTTCATTAGTGGGGTTTCCTGGTATCAATTAAACCTTTTGATGTTTTTTTAATCGATAATAAAGCTGGATTCTGTACAATTTCAAATTTTGCAAATGATTTTCTATGATACAAAATAAGTAATACAAAACAAACTGACCGGCCAAGGTGGTCACAAATATCTGAACAACGCCTCTATTGTCAAGGCGATAAAGTGCATGTTCAGATATTTTTGAATACCCTGCCCGCTCTGATATATTTGATGGCGACTGTACAATGGAGTAGGGTGCAAAAGTGTATACATATTTTTGTCGTTGACTATCTATCGTATTAAGTACTCGCACCAAGGGAATAGAAATCAGTAAAATTGTATTTAAATTGCTGGTATATTTCCAAAACAATGCAGGTTTATTTTTTAATTGTTAGCTTTTAATTTTTATTTTAGGTATAGTTTTATTGTTCATATTGTAGTGGTTTAACATTGAAAAAATATATGCAGGTTAAATAGGTCACACCACATCACACCACATCCCCTCAGCCATAAGACGTCCACTGCTGGACATAGGCCTCCCCTTTAAGGGGGGGGTTTGCCATACGCGCCACGCTTGGCAGGCGGGTTGGCGCGCGCAGTTTTTTTTTTGTTTATTGTTGTTTAGGCTTTCGGAAGATGCTGCTGCCCATCTCCCGGTATATTCCCTTAGCAGACTCCTACTGCAACCACGGGACGATATGGTGGGGGACAATTCTAAGGCCGGGCACCCCACGGCTCAAACGGCTCGGTTAAATAGGTACTGTTACTTAAATAGGTATGACATTTGAATATTTTTTCGTCTTCGCCCGGTAACTTTAATTTTCCATGGTTTTTTGCCTGAATCCCCATAGCAAAATCAGTAGGTAAATATGCAGTGCTACTCGTATCTTTGGCGGATAAACCGCTGACACGGCCACCATGAATCTTCGCGATAATACTGCAGAGATATTCCCGTCACTTGCTCGAGGGAAGAGTCGACCACGAGCTCACCAGTATAACATGGGTTATAGTTACGCCTTGGCCACGACAAAAACGCTCCGAGGGATATCACTGGACGCTATCATCATCATCATCATCATCAGTCGTTCCCTCAAAGCTGAGGATCGTGACATCATGTCCTTCTGTTGAAGATCAGGTTCCTCCACAGGCTTCTATCCCTTGCTAGACACATACACACTATACACACACTATACACACACTATACTGGATGCTATACATTACTTAAAAAAATACTTGGCAGGAGCGTGAAGCGATATATCGTTCGGATATTTTTTTCTAGACCGGGCTTGATTTTTTTTAAATTACTGACCATCTACTAACTAAGTAACCAGAGTTCCTTATTGAAAATTGGATAGCTTAAACATTTCTAACTACCGTTAACTGCTAAAGCTTTGCGTATTCGCTGTGTGCATGATTGTGGCGCCATATTATCTTGGGCAGGTGGTCAATCTCTTTTTTCCTTTTTTATAAATAGGTTGTATTCCTTGCTTATATGAAATGTAACTGGCTGATTCACTATTTTGACAGCAGACAGGGCATTTGCAGTTTCATTTCTTGTCACATTGAGCACTGCGATCGTTCTCGTTACCCCCACCATGCACTTCGCACATAGCGAATAAAGCACAACTTTTCCTGGTTTGAAAAAAATGACTTTCTTCAACAAACACTTATCTATTTATATCTTATTTCTGAGATGGGAGAAAGGCGGTCATTTTAATATTGGGGCCAAAAAAGAATATAGGTAATATCGAGATTGCCTGGTTTTTCGTTTAAATTTTGACTCCTGTTGTAGATCTCATCAGGTAAAGGGATAAGCCGCGGACAGAACCACTATGAATTATCCCGATAAGACCTTGTTTCTTTTAATAAGTTTCGAGAAATAACAACCAACGGTAAAATAAATAAGCGGGCGAGTTGTTTAAATAAGCTTTAATATCAATATAATAACCCGTCAAGATAATTTTGAACACCACACGTGCTTAGCTACTTCTACCGCTGACTGTACCTACCCGTAATCTGAGTCACGCACTTACACTGATTCACCTGTCTTAGAGTTGGTATACGAGCTCAATTTAAGCATCATGAATTTAAATTTGAAGAATTAGAAAGGCTTTACTGAACCTTTCGTTTAAGTCTTGATTAAGTGAGTAAAAAACACTTTATGCATTTCATTAAAAGTGTAAACTTAAAACAAAAGAAGTTACGATCGACGTCAAAATAGTTATTTGTGCAACAAGAGAGGAAAGTTGGTTTTTCTTGCGAGTGTTGATTTTGAGTCCCTGTATAGTAGTCTGAGTATAACTGAATCACGACCGAAGCGAGTGATTCTAAGTTTGAATCTTAAGAGTAGCGAGGGATCTCAAGAACACGAGATGTAACAAAACTTTCGTCTCGTGTGACACATACTACTTTTCACCTCAGTAGTGAGAAACCTCAGTAGTCATATTAAAGTTAAAAAACACATTTATTTACATTCCTGAATGAAGGCATCATCAATATGACGAAAAGCTTCTAGAAACAAAATTTCACTCCCTGGAGTGAGGAAAGTTGCAACTTTCGTCACTCCCTGGAGTGATGAAAGTCGCGCTTTCATCACTCCAGGGAGTGGGGAAAGTAGGCTTGTTCGAACTGCTGAGGTGAAAATATGTTTACAATTTTGCACCTTACTCTTTTATAATAAGCTCCAAAAGTGTAAACATATTTTTGACCTCGACTGTGCAAAGGCGAACTTAAGTGCCTTTATTTACAGAATGTCTTCCAAATGAGTCTTGTGAGTCCTTTAAGTGCATTAATCCATTATAGACAAAGAATATAGTAAGTATGTTATGTTTATTAAGTCTGGTAAAAGTGTATCGTGACCTATTTGACAGAGTAGTAAATACACTTAGCCATTAAATAGATAAACAGGAATAGGTATCGAACTGCCGAAGTAGAAACTAAAAGATGTCTTATCAAAATCATTCGCCATAACCATAGAGTAACTTATATAAATAGTAGAGCAGCACAGCCTAAGAACTTTTTGAAGCTCAAGTCAATTGCGCCCTCTGTCCGAAAGCCCCCTAAAGATACCGAAAATGTAAGAGGAAATGTCACCTGCACTGCTACTCCACCTAGTAGCTACTAGTGTACAGTTGCCATTATCTGCCATAGCAACTAGGCCACTCTGATATATCTGATGACTTTACTCCCTACGTTTGAAAATACGAAAGTTTATTTCAACAAGTTTCCAATCAAGAAAATCTCTTTCATCATTTTTCATCCTCGGAACTTCCAAAACACGATCAAAGAAGCCTCTTCAGTCCAGCAGTCTAGTAGGCTCGAAAATAGCACCGTCACGACTATTCACTAGGCCAGACTAGTAACATAGACTTAAAGATATTATAGACGGCCATAGTCTAAGAACTTTTTGAGGCTCCAAGTTTATAGCGCTATCTAGTCCAGAGTGACCTAAAGATAGCCAAAATGTAAGAGGAAATGTCACCAGCTAATAGTAACGACTAGCGTACGTACGTTTTTGGGTCGCTCTCAACTAGACGGCGCTAAAGGCTTGGAGCCTCAAAAAGTTCTTAGACTATGGCCGTCTATTATATCTTTAAGTCTATGCTAGTAACAAGCCCGGATCCGGATCGGGACGTATTAATAAAACTTGACACTGACGAGGGTCAATGGATTTGCGTGTGTCATATTTACTTTTATATATCACTTATAATTGTCAACATTGAGAATCCTAAGCATTCCGATCTTCATTTAAGCACTTATAGCGTTTTCACACTACAATTTTGTCGTTCTAAGTCTTAGAGCATTTAACCAACCGAAGCGGCCATCGACAGGCGTTCCCCTCTGCCAAAACCTCATTGTTTGGACTGACGTTTATCGGACGGCAGACTTTTTTTATACATAAAAATGACAGACATGGCCGGTCCGGTTGGTTGAATAGTCTAAGTTCTAAATTTTATGCTGTGAGACCGCACCAAGAATATTATACCGTATGTGGATAAAACATCCCCTGTACATTCTTGAAGATTGACATTGCCGTTTTTTTCTTAGGGTGCATTCTCTTGAAAATTTTATTCACTTAGCTGAAGCTGTTATTCTACTTTCAAGAGAATCATCCTGCAAAGGAGACAAGAACCATCTTCAGCAAATCTTCTAGCAAGGACACATTTTTTCATAGGGCATATTTTAATGCGAACAAACCAATCAAATTTTCAATAGAATTTTAGAATTTACAGAAAATTTATGAATAATGCTTTAGTTTCATTTTCTGCCCAATTACTTTTCCATGAGGTATAATTGCGTAAATTATGCTGCAATTAAACTACATACGTAATAACCGCCTTTTCATCGTCACTGCACTGGAAATGAGCGGAACAGCCCACTCGCCAGACCGCAGGGTGGTGGCCGTGCGTATTAATTAGGCCTTTGTACCAAGCGACTGAGCGAATAGTTCGACAGGTCATGCTAGTCTAGCACGCGTGTTGAGTGCCACCACTGAGAACACTTAATTTACAAAGATACACAGAGGATCTATTTTTGGCGTTCTACGGATTTGACATGACAATTTGAAAATATTAACGTTTTTCGTTCTGTCAGTTGACCAGGAAAATTAGTGTCAAAAAAACCGCCTTAAAGTGAACACGACCTTCTCGGCTATCGTTGTTATTAAGAACACCACTATGAATCCCTTTTCGTAGAATCGAACTAGGACTCAGTGCTGTGAAAGTGGACGAGGCCAGCGATATCCTGGTGTACATCGGAGGTCTAAGTTAGAGGATCTGAGGTAACGGTTACTGGTTTGCTCTAGCTAGCGACTAGAGACAGCGGCCTGAACTAACGCTCCCATAATGGAAGCCAAGGATCCTGCAACAGACAATGTTCCGTTTGGTGCCCGAGTTCTAACCTAACCTAATCAAACAATATGTAAATGCCATTCTCTCATTCTTTGCAGGATGATTTTAAGGCAGTAAAAGTTTTATATCTTCCTCAGAGGAAAAAAATGAAGTTATTTCCGAAAATGGTATATTCCATAAGAGTGTCAGAGTGCCAGATTCAGAATTGTCCGACATTTAGATAACCCTTTTCCAGCGTTTAGTATCTCTCGTCTATGCTACATTATGCTGTTGCTGATTAGGTACATAACACACAACGCCTCACTAGGTATACACTTTTGAACGTTATTGCAGCGGAATAAGGTTCAAAAGTGTATACCTAGTGAGGCGTTGACTGTACACTAAGCTAACAATGTATATTATAAGTCGGCGGCTACGTCCATTAAACCCATAAATTAATTTTCATGCGAGAGTCTCTTCTGTTTGTTTTCCTTATTGGCGCTTCCGGATTGCGTTATAGTGTCTAACAAATCAAAAAACTTGTAGATAATATAGAAACATTCATTACTTCCTTTTCCAATGTAGCGGGTTTCCTATATGCTTGTCATCGAAGAAAAACGTAATAACTTTGTAATATGAAAACCATTGTAGGCGAACAAATTTTAACTTTGTGTTGACGTAATAAAGTGTATAATTCTAGATTTATGGCCACTGGCTGTATGTAGGTTATATTTACTTTATGTTTAGAAGATGAATATGGTAAAGCTTGATTTATGTAAGAATATATTTAAAGGAATAAATTACATATTTGTAAGTAGGCATAAGGGGGTTTTCTCCTAAATATAATTTTGTTAAGGGTAAAGTATTTTAAGATAAGATCGGGTTGGAATATGACCGGATAATTAACATCCCTCTTAATATCTAAAATAAACGTAGGGGTTATTTCATTATTCTCTGCTCAGTTACGTCACGGGTTACGTTAATCCGTTTTTGTGGGTCGTACAGCGTGTGGTAGTGTTCCATAACATATGAAAAATATTCTACATTTTTAGGTTCTTCTTCAACACTTTAGGACGCGCGTTGTCTGTTATAAATATGTCTGATTTGTCATTCGAGTGTTATACATGATTTAGTGTATTTAGATTATATCGTCACTCAGATTTCTTTTCTAAGTTGAAACGCAATAACTCTATTGCATCGCATAAATAGTTACTACATTTTAATTTTGAATGACAGAACAAGATACAAGTTTTTTCCAAAGTACGGTATGCATCTTATCTAATGTGCCAAAAGCACGACAGCTACGGAGTTTTACAGTTAAAACGTTGTCGAATATGTCGGTGTTTTACAATATGTATTGGTCAAACACATAATACAGTCTACAATGTTGGTCAAATCTCTGAAACTCTTTCAAACCCCACTAGATTTATTTCAAACGCTTAAGGTGTCGAACCAGCGCTATCAGGAAACAGTAAACCCTTTGATCCGGTCCAAACCTTGCCCTAAAACCAATAGATAAGGGCTTATGTTCCAATCCCTTACTTAGAATCGCTTCGGGTCACCACTGTAACGTAATATTTTTCTGATTAATTTTCATAGTGAAGCCAGAGAATCGCTGGTAACCAGCCAGTTGAGACGTCCGACTTTATATCCTGTGGTCTCGAGTTCAAACCCCGGCTTGGACCACTGAGCTTTATGAAACTAAGGTACGAAATATCTTGTAGTTTTATCTAATATCATGATAGGAAAACATCGAGAAAAAACCAGATCGAAATAATCCTAATATGGCTTAGTTTCCCCTTTAAATTGGAAGATTTCCCTTGGTTTTTCCTTTGGATTAGCTTTGGATTTGGTGGTAATGCTGCCAGCGTAATAGGGACAATTGAACCAGGTACGATTCGGGACGGGTCCCTTACCTAGCTCCTGTTAGTAAATAAGTTAGACGAAGCCTGTGTTGCGGATTTCAATTGGAAATTCCAGTCGCTTTCATAAAAAAATGTCTCTTCGTCAATGCATGGTTTGGCGTCACAATCCAGTGCGTCAATGCCACCAAACTTTTGGGCACCAGTCTCTGGCGCTGCGCTATTACACTTTTCTACTTGCAAATATACCGATATTCTATTACAGCGGCTATCTAGGACATATGATAAATTATGTGCGGAATGTTTGGCGGTTGACAGCTGTCAGTTGCTTGGCTTCATGTCAGTTCAGTGGTCCTAGAGCGAATGTCGTCTTCGTCCGGAAAGTGTCGTGGTTAATATGGGAGCTCATACATTCTACGAAACTATTATTTTCGGACAGACTCTATGCACTTTAAGTGCCGGTCACTTAAACTCACGGCGAAGAAAAAATTCTTACGGATGTCATCTCCACGCATGACGCAATGGATAGGGAAATTTTAATATTTATATATATTATATGTTCTTTTGAATATCTCCGATTAAGTAGGCGTTGAGAAATTCGAGTTCATTTATAAACTGGTTCTGGCATTAACGGAAACCGTCACGTCGCACCTTTGAAATTGAGTTAATCGAATCCGACCTTTTGTATAGCTTGCTTTATACATCTATCTTTTCAATTTGGACCGTAATTGTGTGGTTTAGGTACTGCAAAGGTTACACAGAAGCCCAATTTAAAACTTAAATACAGATATTAGACATTCCTTTTCTTTGATCGTGAAAACTAAAAAAAAGGTCAAGGTTGGCAGAGCGATGGGCATGTTTCCCAGAATCGCGAGTTCGAGTCTCGCCTGAGGCAGTGGATTTTTCTACTTTTCCTTTATTTCTAAACAATGTAAAGGTCATTATTTATGTATATCGTAGTGCAAGTAATTAAGTACAGTCAATGCCAAAAATGTTTTGATCGTTACTCCTTTGTAATAAGTTTCAAAGATGTATGTATATATTTTTAGCATTGACTGTACAGTCACCTACAATAGTATCTTCCTACACGAAGGCCTCAAAAATATGTGACACGCTCTTATCTGTAGGGCCATAAGAGAGCGAGATATTGTTATTTTTAAACATTATACATTTGAACTGAAAGTACAAATTAAATTATTTTGAATGAATATTTTGATTTGTCTTTTTTTGGATATTTTATTTTGTGTCTTTCAGTTCTATTGACTGGCGCTATCTCTCTCGCATTCTATGAACTCCTAAGAGCCCAAGAATGGAGGTTATGACTCATAATGTTGTACCTTAGATGATTGGCCAAATGCGCCTTAGCATTTACAAAGATTGCATATTCACGGGAAAATTCGACCGGTGCTTTCGTGGCCAGGTGGCGAAGTTGGTTAACGCGTCTGCCGCGAATGCAGAAGACGCTGGTTCGAATCCAGCCTTGGGCACCGGAGGCGTTGGTCACTTTTTCCTTTGTATATGACATCTATACAAGTTCATTATACATTTGTTATTGTTACCTACGGATATGGAAACAATGCTATGAAGACAAACACAAACAAACAAGCAGGCTCTCACCCTAAATTCATATTATTACTCTCCGTTCCGTTTGGAATATTTATACAAATCAGCTAACTTACGGCGTCACGTACAATTTCAGATGCAAAAGACATGATACAAGTGGCATCAAGCCATGGCCAAAAGTGTGAATGTATCTTTTAGACAGGGAAGATTTACTTTGATTATGTACACTAGGATAAATTACAAGGATCGCTTTCTCCTCGCGAATGACTTCTGTGAGTAATTTTGTTGATCCATTAAATTCGTTTTTAATCAGCTTTGTTGTGATATTTTTTGTATCATCTACTTAACTTGATGCTAATAAATGAATGACTTGAAACATCATAAAAAAGTTTTTTCAGAATTAGAAGTAACCGCACTAAAAAACTACTTACTAACTTTTACTGGCATTGATTAATGATACTGTTTTCTCCAATAAGATGAATCTGTACCTGAAAATTAATACATACCTAAACGATAAAACATTTGATCATAGTATACTGATACACATAGGTGTTTGAAAAGCATTTTAAAGTTGACACTTAAATGCTATCCGAGCTACAGATAAATTCTAAAAATAGAGGGTAATAAAAATATCTCCAAAACGTCCAATTTATCTTTTGTAAAGCCCAAAATAGACAGAGGCTATTCTATACGGCATTATACGGAATCCTTAAAAAATAAACGACCTTTGGTTTGACAGCGAACAAACCTTTACGACTTAACGAAACAACGGAGCTTAGGGGAAAAAGTGGGGATAAAATAAATGACATGTTTATTATCATATTGTTTCCAAACACTATCGAAGTATTTACGTCCATCTAGCTTCATTACTCAAACTATAATTGAGGTTATTATACCTATACAAAAGGAAACGGCCTACCTACATTAACATTTTATATTGTATTGACGAAGTTTATAACGAAAAGTTAAACCAACCTAAGTTATTGCAAAATATACTACCAAATTTTGTATCTGCCGGACCGCGAGCGAGATAGCGCATAACGCACTCACCCTTGCACACCGTCACCGCATGCGGTTGCGGTGCCAGTGTGATAATCTCCTCAAAATACGAGAATACCGTAAAGTGATTTAAATATGAATATGACTCACTTATTAATCTAGATATTTTTGGATTTTATTGTGATTCCAATTACATTTTTGTCAAAGAAATAGCGCTGATTGGTGTTTTTCATGAATTCTATTTTAATGATGAAGTGGAATTTAAAATTTATTTCTAGCAAATTATACATATGGTTAGCTAGCCGATAGTCAAAATGTTAGTAACTGACTGGTAGGTAAGGTATTACTTTAACACAAGTTAAAATGGTGTATGTGATTATGAAACTAGAATATGAACATTCCAGCTATGTTTTGACTAAAGTATGTGGATATAAAATTAAT
Organism: Pammene fasciana; assembly: GCA_911728535.1. Classification (NCBI taxonomy): domain Eukaryota; kingdom Metazoa; phylum Arthropoda; class Insecta; order Lepidoptera; family Tortricidae; genus Pammene; species Pammene fasciana. The sequence goes on from OU452292.1 coordinate 12,338,980, forward strand.
CAACTTTCATATACATAAATAAAACAAAATATTCTAGAATATTTCCTTGACAACACTGCCTATCCACTCAATTGTTTTTTCATAACCTCGAACATGTCACGCGCGCATCTTTAAAATAAGGGGTTAGCTCGCGCGACACTCAACGAGAAAGTTGTAATTCCTACCAATGTCCAAGGACATATCCCCAGATAAACCAGTTTAAGTACGATCTCTAGTTTATATGCATGCCAAGTTTGACCTTATACTGGTTAACATGACATATGTATTTGTTAGGGTGTAAGAATGAAACCAAGGCGCTAACGCTAATGAACGCTGGCGTCGAGAGCGCTCAAGCGTAAGAGAAAGTCTGCCGACCAAATTTAAAAGCCGTATGTTAGTACGAAGCTGGTATATGTAGATACGACTTTCTAATCTAGCATGGTAGTTTTGGCAGAGATTCCTCGAATGGTAGTATAGGGAATCTTATTTAACTCGTTTTTTTTTGGCCAGCTTGCAAGTTAAATATCCTGTTAAACTCTGGATGAATTTTAAATTTGCTGGATTTGTAAAACTACAAATGAAAGGCAAAAAACGCCGATGTTTTAACAAATCTGGTTAGTTTAATAATACCGTTTTTTAACAGGCTGCAATGCGAATGAAATGCTGTCAAAAACATGGACGTTCCTTTACGCCGGAAATCTATCAAACATTAAAAATAATTTCCAATTTTGTAAAGCAATGCAATCTGTATTAAAAAAAAACTATATAATAAAGGCCAGAAGGCTCTTTTTGTTTTGACTTTATTACCGATTTTTATACGACATCATCAACTTAAGGGACAATTAGTGTTTTTAGAGTCATTTATTTTATAAATACGTACACAATAAAACTACAGAAACAATAAACATATATATAAAACTAAAACAAATGTATAAATGAAAGATGCTCCCCAAGTCGCCTTCGTAGGTTGTGGTACCCAAAAGGCTGACCTCTTTGGATGGTCAGGCTTATCTTATTTATTACAGACAAGTTATTTGTTACAGAAACCCGTTTTCAAAGGAGATTGTCACATTTCTTACAAAAAATTCTAATACTCGTGTTAGTAGGTATATGCTTCCTCAGAATCAGATAGAGCAGAGCAACTACATTTTTAGTATTTTTACTCAACCTCTTATGCTCCTTTACTAATTGGATATTCGTCTTTACCTCATCAAAATTGACAAGGTTCGTTGTAACTGCGACAACTGTCAAGGTTATATCACAGCAGCCACTCGACTCGTCTGTCGCCGACACAAAAACAATACCGAAACTTCAACTTAAAGTCTTCTTTCAATTAATTCCCAAAGTGATTAATCATGACCTCTTCGTCGATTCGGCTTTACAAAAAGATTAATGGAATATTTAATCGAAACGTCTTCTTGAATATTTTTGTTTTCGTTCAAGCGGATTGGAATACTTGACGGTATAAGCATAGACTTAAATATATAGTAGACGGCCATAGCCTAAGAACTTTTTGAGGCTCCGAGTATTTAGCGCCATCTAGTTCAAAGCCACCTAAACAGAGCCAATATGCATGAAATAAAATCAGCGCCACCTAGTAACGACTAGTGTACTACTAGTACGTTACTTGGAGCCTCAAAAAGTTCTTAGGCTATGGCCGTCTACTATATATTATATGGTATAAGTTTGGGTTTAGAATTTTTCTCGCTATCACTCTTCGCTCTTTGGGGACAATTTAGGAACATAGAAACTTTGATGTGACGAAAATACGGGGATTTTTTAAGACATTTGGGAAGCATCGATAAATAAAATGTGACAGTTTAGTAATGCGCAATGATGTATAGGCAAATCTGTCTTAGTTTAATGTGTAGTTTTGCAGTGTAGCATGATATCCATTCATCTTCTAATTCCTTGTTGAAATGTTATCGAGTTTTTTAATTATGAGGGAGTTATTTGGGTAGTCCTAGTCCATCCATTACATAGATAAAAACATAAAACAACCAGAAAAACACTTAAGCTGAGGAGAATTTGCTACGTAAGCAATAAGTCTACATCTCACTCTTCGGTGTACGGGACCCTTATGTTCAAAGAGGCTCTTAATGAACCCCACCGGTAATGGGGTTCATGTTCTTAGACAATTAGCGACCTCTTACAGGGATTACCCGCAACAAACGGATTCCTTTCCACCTATTCATGCCACGAATAAACATTACTTTACGTATTTTTATAAGGTTCTATTCCTATACAATACGCTAATGTGGGGTTTTTCAAAATTTAATACCAAATTGTACTTTAACAACCGTGTTTTGCTTTTTTTGGGTCTTAGGCGATTACCCCGAGTTCTTCACCTAAAAAGATTTAAACTGACAATATAGACCCTGATATTTCTTGTGTGACCTAGACGGCGCTAAAATTAAATTAGGTACATTATTATATGAAAAAACCCAAGTCAGAACTAACTCAATTAAAAGTTGTCTGGTGGAAAATAATTAATGCTTTCACTTTGTACTTATTTATTTCAGCATTTTAAACTTAAATTGTCAGTTAGAGTAATTTTGCTCTTTGCCCTGAAATTACACACTAACCCATGTCACAATTAATCTATCAAAAAACTTTACCAACCCCTGACCTAACCCATATAAACCAATGATTACTTCCCAAGGCCGTCCCTTTTTTGCTTAACCCTAAACTGCAAGGAGGTAATTAAATTTATTTACCCTTAGCAGTAAATCGCTTGACCTATTTACCCTAATCGGTTGTAATAAGGGCCGAGTAAATCGGCATTAAAATGTAATGACGCGATCTTGGTTGTAAGGGCTTGTATAATAAGGCTTAGTTAAAAGGTTACTCAATGGAGAATGCATCTCTCATCATCATCTCAGCCATAAGACGTCCACAGCTGAACATAGGCCTCCTCTTTATAAAGGGGGGGTTTGCCATACGCGCCACGCTTGGCAGGCGGGTTGGCGCCCGCAGCTTTTTTTTTTTATTGTTATTTAGACTTTCGGAAGATGCTGCTGCCCATCTCCCGGTATATTCCCTTAGCAGACTCCTACTGCGACCACGGGACGATATGGTGGGGACAATTCTAAGGCCGGGCACCCCACGGCAATGCATCTCTCATCCCTTATTAAAGATGTGTTTAATCGTACTTCGTGTTTTGTTTTAACTGCAGCGTGATAATGTTTAAATTAGCATAGAGACGTAGAATTCTCTTGAAAGTATCATTCGGCTGAAAACGACTGCAAGCCAAACGCGACGCTATTTATATTTCCACATTTTGTGCTTTAAATTTTGATTCTACATTCAGTATCCATACATTTTGGCTGATTATTTATTTATTTATTTTATTTAGAACACAAACAGTCCTACAATATTTTTTTACATATGATGTACACAATGTACAGAAAAAAGAGAAAATACAAAAAGTCCCGGAGGTTCATTATTATTCATAATGTTAACAAAGTAACCAATATGGTAGGGTTAAATAAACAACCAAGGTATTTAGTTCAAGAATAATTGTTGATGTAGTTTTGATTTTAATGTTTTAGAAATAAAGGAAAAGTAGAAAAATCCTCTGCCTCAGGCGAGACTCGAACTCGCGACTCTGGCAAACATGCCTATCACTCTGACCTTTTGAGCTACTGAGACTTCCCTGATGGCTGCGAATTTCTCCACCATATCCTTTATTTATATACATGCGTCTTAGAGTGACGCCTGCCGAAGTCTTACACTTCTTAACAGGCCATCGGAGTCCCAAGGCGCATTGAGAATTCACCGATAACGATGCGCTACTCCATGCATTTTGGTTTTAAGTTCCTCATTAGAAAGGAGAAAGTTTGAGAGAACAATATGGCGGAACTTGAATTGAGACAATTAACTTGTAACAATGACGATTACGTTTAGTCCAGTGCACCCGGCCTCGCCCCTTAAATTTAAATCTATTGGTATTTCAGACCTCTTAAATACGAAACCCTCTATGTGCGCGTTTGACGTTAGCCGTAACTCGGTCAAATGATTGATCAGAAGAAATTAAATATTGAAGTATTCTTACACCCCGAATCTTTTATAACCTGAACAAAGGTGACTGTACGATAAACGTCACGGTTAAGGAACCAACCCTCTTCAGTATTTATAGCTTCAAGATTAAGGGTCTGAAGATGACTTCGACCGCACTTATCCCCGAATTTAGACTTGCATCGCCGCGACCCGCATGTATAAGTAGCCGATCTAATAACGGGTAGAGATGGAATCAGTGTTATATTGTAAGTACATCCCAATTTGCTTGTTAGAGGGCCCACCGACTATCAGTCCGGCTGACGATATCGGCCTGCCAGTTAGATCAAAAATTTGACAGCTCCGAACAACTGACAGGCCAATATCGTCAGGCCGACTGGTAGTAGGTGGGCCCCATTAGTCTTATGACTGGGCTTCGACTTTGCGTGACGATATCATCGGCCATTAGTGGAGAGCGAAAAGGTGGAATTTACACCACTGACCATGATGGGTGAATACATACGATCACGATCGCGTAGAAGGCTTAATTGCCTACGTTAGGTTCTAACCACACAAATATGATTATAATTGGCTATATAATCTACTTTTTTTCCTCTCGTGTTACAGGCCACACTCGATTAATGAAAGGCGACGTGTCCAGTATAACAATGCATTATTATACTAGACACCTTGCCTTTCACTTCTCTCCATACTGGCCCTCACCCTCTGAAGCTCTACATGCTTCATGGCGACCCTGCCATAAGGACCAAAGAAGAATCTTCTGATTAACCACCAGCACCAGGCAACTTTAACAATATATGGCGACCCACCCACACTAAAATGAAGAATTTCAGTACGAGAATCGAAGAAAAATTACCCTAAGGAAGACTGCAACTGAAGAAACCATTTTCAAGAAGAAGATCAAGATGAAGATCACACGGAGCAGATGGCTACGAAAATGAAGACAGAAATAATTTCGAGATTACCGTAAGGAAGATTGAAGATGAAGAAATCATTATAATATAAATCAAGAAAGAAAAAGGGAAAAAGAACCTATTATATACATAAAGGGAAAAGAACCTATTATATACATTTTTTTAAATAAATTATTTGATTTGATTTGATTTGATTTTGATTGATTTTGATTATACATACGTTAGTGACAGCCAGCCCTAACTCTAGTGAGCACAGCCGATCCGGAAATTGGTGCGAGCGCGCACCTGCGGACTGATTGGAGGCAGTAAAAGTACATTGTTTAAATTATCTGAGGCAGACTGAAACAGACGCGATGTAACAGGGCCGTATTTAAATTTCCAGTCAAATGAACTAAAATTAGATTTGCTTTCCAGGCTTTTTCTAGAAGCAGAATATGTGATTTTTAGTATCGTAATAAAGCTCTCACTTTTTTAATTGTAGTTATTTATAAATGATTTGTCCTCAAATTTTATTTTTACTACACTAGTGAAAAATATCATGTGTATTGAAGGTTAGGATTCGCCAGGACGCTCGCGTTCCCATACAAACGTAGTTCAGCTCTCATTTTATAAAGACATGCTTTACGACCACAAAATTTGGCATGGGCATTCTAGTAGCACAGATCTAGGTCGTAGGTACATTCGTTTTCGTTGCTAAAAATTGTAATACAAAGAAAATACAGCCAGTTACAGATTACATACAAAACTTATTTTTGCTATATTTTCTTTGTATTACAATTTTTAGCAACGAAAACGAACGTCCGATGTTGTTTTAAAATGAGAGCTGAACTACGTTTGTATGGGGACGCGAGTTCAAGCGAGCGTCCTGGCGACTCTTAAGCTACTTAAAATTCGGTTCCAGATTATAGCAGAACAATTCACCTAAACGTATGTTAGCTAACCTTTGCAAATTATGGACTTAACCTAATATTTCATAGCAATCACGCACAAGAGAAGTAACATAACATAACATAAATATTCTTTATTGCACGCCTCAAATTAAAGAAACAGAGTATACACAAGTTACAAACAGAAAAGTAGAGGTAAAACAATTGGCGGTCTTATCGCTAAAAAGCAAAATAGCAAGTATTATGCAGATTACAAGTACCTAACTATGATGTTTTAAAGAAGAAAAGAAAATTTGATAAAATCAACAACATGGAAAACAGTTTCAAATGTATCCAATTTTTAAGAAGTTTAATTGGGAAACTTTCAAAACTCGCAACTAAATTACTGCCGAAACATAATTACCATGGAAAATCAAATAAAACCGAAACAGTATCTAATTACCATGGAAAGTCAATAAAAATAAAACTAAAACCATTCGTTCTAGCGAAACTAATAACCACCACATGAGCTCAATTTGTTTGTGCAATAAAATGTCGCATTGAAACTTGCGAGCTCTTATTTGCAATTAGTGGTCTCCATCAACTTCAACTGTGTTGCAATAATTTATGTGTTGTTACAAAGTTGTAGCACGTGACGGTAGCAAAAGTTTATTAGAAATCTTAAGATCATTCAAAACACAATCAAGTGCATTTTAGTAATAATTATATATTAGGTTTTTCTTGATTGGGTCTTTATTGAATCATTAGGTTCCAATATTTTTATAAGTTATCTTCTTCTTTCTCGTGCCATATCCTAACGGATGTCGGCGATCACCATGCGAAAGTCCTCTCTGTGTTTTGCTACTCTACCCAGAGTAGCGGCGTCAGCAATACCGGTCCAAACCCTTATATTATCACACCATGATGTTCTGGGTCTTCCTCTACCTCTTTTCCCTTCTACTTTTCCTTCTATTATGTTTTTTATGATAGCGTATTTTTCGTTCCTATAGATATGTCCAAAATATGCCGCTTTCCTTCTTTTAATTGTTAATACTACTTCTTTGGTCTTTTGCATTTTAGTTAATACTGTTTCGTTTGATATTCTATCCACCCAAGATATTCTTAACATTCTCCTGTATATCCACATTTCAAATGCATGTAATTTATTGATTAATAATTTGTTTAAGGTCCATGCTTCTACTCCATACATCAGAATTGGCAATACAAAGCATTGAACTAATCTCCATCTGAGCTTTAATTTTATATCTTTATTTGTGTACAATTTTTTCTTCTTTACAAAGGCATTCCGGGCCATTTCTATTCTTATGCGGATTTCCATCTCAGGGTCCCATTTTTCATTGAGCCAGTATCCTAGATACTTATATTTGGTGACTCTTTCAATAATTTTACCATTTATATTCAGGGTTTCATTAATTTCATGTTTTTTACTAATTATCATGTATTTCGTCTTAGATATATTAATTTTTAATCCGTAATGTTCAAATTTTGAATTTAGTAATGTCAATAAAGTATTTAGTTCATTCATATTATTTGCTATTATTGCTGTGTCGTCCGCGTATCTTAAATTATTTATGATTGTACCATTAACTTTAATTCCAATGTCAGTCTCTTCTAAGGCTTCTTGAAATATAAATTCCGAGTATAAATTAAACAGAGCTGGAGACAATATGCACCCTTGTCGCACTCCTTTTAGTATGTTTAAATTTTTAGAGTGTTTTTGTCCTACCATTATGTTAGCTGTTTGGTTCCAATATAAGTTCTTCAATAATCGCTTGTCCTTCTCGTCTATGTCAGTACGTTCCAATAGTTGAATTAATTTATAAGTTATACATTCTGATATTTGATTTTCTGATTTTTGAGACGAGATGGACAGATACCATTGCAAAAGACATGAGAGCCTGCGAAGTTTCAGTTGACGACACGTCCGATCGCGAGAAGTGGAGAGAAAGAACGAGAAAAGCAGACCCCACAATCAGATGGGAATAATCATGCCGAGGAGAGAGAGAGAGACATTCTGATATTTGATGTGTATAGTAAATTATACGATTAAACATTTCATTACCATTTTAACACGCTTGTTCTACATTTGTTCCAAACTTACACTAAACCATAGTACAGTCAGCAGCAAAAGTAGCTAAGCGGGTAGTGTGTTCAAAATGAGCTGGACACGACTTTATTGTTAAGAGAATTAGAATGTGTGTAGTGTGTAGCTACGCGGGTTTTCAACATTGATTTTTATAATTTTTCAGCTTAACGGAAAATGGAATAGGACGAAAAATTTAAAACTGACGGTCTCTCATATCGGGGATTTTATAGTATAAAGTGTACATTTTAACCACCCATTAGTTTCAAAAATGAATATTTCGCAACGCTAGTCGCCTTTGTCTCTAACGAGAGGTCAACTGTTCCATTGTCCATTTGTGCAATAAACTGCGATTTGCGACCTCTTAAATTTCAATTAGAGGTTTTCACCGACTTTAACGTTGTTGCACCTGAGATTAAGGTCATTGTGGTGTTCACTTTATTGCCATATTGCCAAAAAAGGGTAAATTGTTTATAGTTTCTCATTTTTAGGATGTTTTCGAGTCAAAGGTACGTCATGTTCAGTTGTCAATAAGACCTTTTTGCCATAAAAATTCGTTTAAAAATTAACAACTGCCGTACGTAAATACCATCTGTTTTTTAAACCGGAAGTAAAACGTTTTTGTGCTTTCGGCCAATTCCATTTTTTTTTTAACAATTTGCCACTGTGGCTTATCTTTATATCACGTAACGTAGCAGATCTTACGGTCTCCGCCCGTACTACCGGGTTCGAATCCTGGTTAGGGCATTTGTCATGGATATTTGTTCCTGAGTTATATATAGATGATTTCTATGTATTTAAGTATTTATCTGTATCTATCTATTATATACATATATCGTTGCGTAATACCTCCCGCAACACAAGCCTAATTAAGGTTACTGTAGAACTAGGTCGATTTGTGTAAAATTGTCTTATAATATTGATTAATAATAATAATAATATGTTAGCCTCTATACGTCCCACTGCTGGGCACAGGCCTCCTCTCATGCACGAGAGGGATCAGGCTATAGTCCCCACGCTGGCCCAAAGCGGGTTGGAAACTTCACATACACCTTTGAATTTCTCCGCGGATGTATGCAGGTATGGATAATATTGATTTATTTCTTTTATTTCATACCGTACACATATTTACAAAACCCACAACAGGATAATCTCTTCAGGCACCTACTCTAACTTATAAATATGAATGAAATCTAATCATAAATCGTTTAGCTGACAACGCAACGGTAAGCTCGATCACTTTGTTCGTCGAACGCTACTCGTATTTCGTGTAAGCGGAATGCTATTCCAAAACATATATTTATTGTTTGGAAAACCATAATAAACTTGACCTCCAACCAGGGATAATGAAGAGTGGGTATAAAATATTAGAATGATAAGAAGAACATATTGAAGGAAAACATCGTAAGGAAACCGAACCTAATCCCTAAAAGGCCTAGATTCCCCTCTGGTTTGGAAGGTCAAATGGCAGTCGCTTTCGTAAAAACTAGTGTCTACGTCAATTCATAGGATTAGGTTGTCAAGCGGACCCCAAGCCAGGACACACGCTAGGAAGTCCTAAGAAGAACATAATTGAATAAAAAATATAAACAAAAAAGAACCGACTTCACTTGGCCTCAATCTTTCCAAAAGCAAATGCCCACGCTACTGTAAAAATACTCTGACACTAGGTGTACATATAATATTTGAAGAGTTCCCTCGATTTCTCCAGGGTCTCATCATAAAATTACCTGATGACTATGCGACCAACTGAGAAGTATATTCTTTCAAATGAAAAAATAATGTTTCAAATCGGTCCAGCCGTCTCCGAATAATCAGTAAACAAACATATTTTTTCTAGCAAGAACTAAGATCTCGACGAATTCAGAACTCATCTTTCGAAATCTTGAAGTCTGTTGAAAAGACTTTACATTAAATCGTGTCATCATGGAACGGAACTTTTTGGGACATGTTTTAGTAGTAGTAGTATAATACTTAATTGTACAACAAAAAAAATACAACAGTAAGAAAACACAATATTTGTACAAAAGCGAACTTATCCCTTAGGGCGTTTTTTATTCTTACTTGTTAAAATAGAATAATACTGACGATTCCTACGTATGTTGAGCCCAGAAAATCTAGATTTGAAAGGAACATATCTTCGTGGTTGTGTTTGAAAAACACTCGGCTACACTTAAGCTGGTTTTAAAGGCGATGCTGTAAGCTACAGGAATGACAGCTTTGCCGCTGAATGGGGGTTTTCTGATGATTAATGATGTCACTGATCCTCAGACAAGACGCCGATAGAATGCACTAACGACTCTGGTAATGCGAATTTAAAAACCGAGAAATATTCCGAATTTGAAAGCAAACTGATGGGTTGCTTGAAATTTCAAGCTCAGCGCTTTTAAACGGGGTGGCTCTTAAATACTGTGTGAATATGTATATAATATTTATGTAACATATGAAATGAAATGAAATGAAAAACGTTTATTTTCAGGCAACTAGTGGCCCATAGATAAATACCTTAAAGACTAGCATACATATTACATTTTAAACTAAAACTATTATTTTGGCGACACGACGGTTTTCTGTTGTGCCACCTGCTCTATCATATGTGGTAGGTACACTGGTATAGTCAGCAGCAGAAGTAGCTCAGCGGGTGAGATGTTCAAAATGAGTTTGGCACAACTTTATTCTTAAGAGAATAAGAGCGCATTAAGGCCGCTAGTTAATTAGCTACTTCTGCTGCTGACTCGTCTCAGGAATTATTTATAAATAGCTGTTTGATGAAGAAAACCACATTTTTCAAGCCAGGCAAAGTTGAGCATCGTGGGCAAAATTGTAGCAGTTGACGGTATCAAACATGTTTCATGCTCAGTACGAAACCTTTTTCAGGACGACTATAAACATGAGTAAACCGTGCACACGTTACTTCAATTCAAAATGGAACACTATGTTATCTAAACACAAAATAAGCAGTATATTTCTCGAGGGCTGAATTTATCAAGCTCTGTCAATGCGCATATAACAGTCCCGGAGCTCGTTCATACGCTACGGTAACCGCTTATCATTACTAGTAGGTGCGCTGTAGGCATTTTGTCACCGACGCAGTAATAAAAAAATCTGCCATTAGTACCTGTGTACCTGTGGAGGTAATACCTATTGTTTTCCCCGCAACTGCCTCTAAATGAAATTTTAACTGAAAATTCTAGAATCGTCGCTCTCCCCTGAAAGGCCCCGATTAAGAAAAGGGCCCTTCTGTCAGTAATTAAGGCATTTTGTACCTTATCTTTATTTGCCACTCGCCACTGGACGCGGTAAATACTTTGAAGACTTTAAAACTTTGTGATTTTGTTAAATACAAGTATTTAAGGGTATTTAATTATTGAAGTTAAAATTATTTAACGGGCAAAGTTTCCACTTAGGCATTTACTTACCTAGTTAATCTATAGAATGCTGGGCAAAGTGTAAAATATTCTATTTATCGTGGATCATTACACACAGCAGACCACCCTTCTTAAACAGTGTTATATACAATACTTAGTCAATGTAATATCTATATAAATAGAACATAAATAAATAATATGGGAAAATCTCACCCAAATCTCCCCAATCTCAGAGTAAATAAGGTCAATTAGGTTTATGTTGTGGATACGAGGTGATATAATTATATTTAAGTTAGAAATAAATAAATACTGCAATAAATTTAAAACATCCATAACTCAGGAACAAATCCGTGACAAACACACAAACAAATGCCCTAAGTAAATACCATTTACCAGGAATATGGGTAAACATAATGTAAAAAGCATAACCCTCCTTTCTTTCGGCAGTCGGGTAAAAGGCAATCTCCTCGTGGACTTTATATATTCTGTACATCATATATAATGTAGCCTGTAGCCTGCAGTAAGCTGATAAACTAGAAATAGGTTTCTTGGACAACTTTATTTTTAATATAAGGCTGAAGTTTTACATGCAAACCGCTCACGTGGAACTCATAAAGGTACGGACGCGGGTAGAATGTACCTACCTACTCTTAGATAGTATTTTGCAAGTCAGTGGTATTAAAGGTGGATAACCGTTTATTTGAAAACTAAACAAATATAGTATTTTATACAATAGTGACATAATCAAGAGCTTTTCAGTCGAGTACCGCGTTTAGGCCACGATGCTTGCTATTAAGGTACGAGATTGAAAAGCTTATTTATGTCACTATTGTATACAATACTTTTTCTACGAGTATTAAGTAAGAACTGATTTTCTTTCATTCTTTCTAAATTTTTCCCAATCAAACGTAAAACACTATTTTTGAAACCGGAAGTAATTGTATCTAAGCCTATTCGGTGGTACAGACAGCACCGAAATAGTTATTTGTTATACAAGGGGTGAAAGTTGTATTTTACGTGCGAGTGTTATTTGAAACACGAGCTAGCGATAGGATTCTATTATTGACCACGAGCGAAGCGAGTGGTTCAAAAATAGAATCCTGAGCGTAGCGAGTGCTTTAATACACGAGACGTAAAATAACTTTCACCCGTGTATAACACAAAACTTTTCACCTCACTACAGCGAGGAAAATAAGAAAAAGGGTGCATTTTGCTCGGTTTCCCGCAATTCCTCAGGTGTTTAATACTTCTTCATCACTCGAATCACTAATTTTTAACAAAACAACCTAGAAAAACATGCGAATATTTAACGTTGATATGATGGATGAATTGAAATGAAAAGTTTTGACGTAAAAGGTTTTATTAAATGTCAGATGCGTTTTGTTCGTACGTAGACTTATTCGGCTGTCAGAACAATTTATCCGTTTTTACAAAAAGAATTAAGATTAATGTTGAATGCTGATATTTATGAATTAAAATAAAGTTGTAAGACTGTATTAAGTGTTTTTACTCGATGCAATTCATTAATTGCGATGTTAAAAATTCTGCACTTTTAACGTTTTACGTTTTGTTAGCTGTCAAATGTCACTTAAGCCACTTGTCACTTATGTCAAAACTCTTTCACCACATGTGGATAAAAAGCGATTTTCACAATAGATATTAAACAAACAAAAAGGGCTTTCCGAGCTAGTGAGGTGAAAAGAGATATACATATGATTGTGTGCGTAGTAGAAAGAGATGGATAGAATAAACTGTGTCTACACTTACTTCCAAGATGTCGGTGTAGTTGTGATTGGTCTTTTTATAATCCAATCACAACGTAGAAGCAAGTTTAAGTAGAAGAAAATTTGACAGGTTAAGTACGTTCGTAAATTATAAAGTTGAGTCTGTCCGAAAAGAAAAGTGTCGTACAATGTATGAGCTCCCATATAAACCATGACACTTTTCTTTCCGGACAAACTCTACACATTTTACCGAGATGTAAAATGACATTCTCTTTTCAAAATTATTTTAGTTTAGGGGCGGGTTGTTTAATAAATCTATTTAATGATCCCGGAAGTGCCATAGACTATCCAATATTTAAACGTGTAAGGTTTAAGTCTGGTCTATAAAATCCTAATACACAGATTAAAGTCGACGAGTAGAAAAAAAAGTTTAAAGGATTTCTACGGATAGTACAAAACAGTTCTTTAACTACCTTGTATTTATTTTTGAAATCACCCTCTAAAACTCTTGGTTAATTTATTATTTTAAATCATAAAAAAAAACACAGTTTGTTTCATAAATCCGCTGCTGTATATTTAGTAGTAAATACATAGATAAATAAGTAAGTAAGCTTACTTAATTACTTTGATTGTAATGAGAATACAAGTAGGTAAATAAAAAATACAAAAAATATAGATTAGAAACATAACCCCCCAGTTTTGGCATCACCACAGTTTGGTAAACCTGAACAGAACCTAAATAAAAATAAAAATCTATAAGACGCAGACGCAATTGCTCTTGGCTATTCATAAGTAAATCTTTCTTTACCTTTGTACCATAAATACTTATAAAATAAAAAAAATATCCCATAGTTTTGCAAAAACAATAAAACCAACGCAATGTCTTTTGTCTTACCTCTCGTTCCTCGGCGCAGAATTCAATTAAAGTTGGGAACAAATTCCATGGAGTCGCATGCATGCACGTAATGATTATTCGTATCAAGGAGTACTAAGAGATGAAAACTTTCAACTACACTTAAAAGCAGTGAGAACGGCTTATTTTTCATTTATTTCCTATGAAAATTCGCCCGTTTTTAATGCACGACAGTGTTTTTAGTAAACAACAGGACATGCACAGGGTTTCATTGAAAAAGTTTCTGTATTACAACTTTATCGTTTAAGATGCGGGTTGTAGCTAACTATAATTTTAAATAATATTAGTTGAGATTAAGCAGGGAAGTTTTGATTGTTTCATTTCGTTACTAATACAACAAGAATTACTCTCATACACTTTATTTACATAATATGCATGTAAATAAGTAGTTTCAGAAAAACGATTATATTTATTATAAATCCAATAATATACATTAACAACGATTTTATCTAGATTGTCACAGCACTGTTGAAAATCCATAGAAGAAACTTTGGCTCCTAAATTATATACAGCTCTAAGCAGTTTAGGTGGTATACGACAAACGTATAATGAAAGCATTCCTCAACTTAAATATTAGGTCACGTCATTCTCGATAAAACGTCTCAAATACAATCAGGAACCTAAATTGTAGGTTGGCATAAAAATATTCATCCTCCCTAGATTCAATTTTTTTGGTAAAGGTGGGTACAAAATTGTTTTTTCTCAGTGGGACGCAGAAAATGTTAGGAAACCCTGCTCAACCGGTCGCGACGCCTCCACAAGTCTAGGCGGAATTAAATTGTAAATGTCAATCACTGAGAGCTTCGATCGATCCAATTACAGATCTCCTAGTTGTTTCTGATGGCCTGGTAATTGCGGCTTCATACCGTTGCACAGAGTGATTTCTAGAGTACCACACAATTTTTTTCTCAGGCAAAACGATAATAAGGGTTTGTAGGTCAAACCCGATAAGTCGAGAAAATGTTTCATTGTAATAAGAACTCAGCGTAAGTCTTGTATCGTTCGTATTTCAAAAATCAACTTTATACTCGTAGACTTATCGGGTTTGACCCTAAACCTTATTATGCATTGGTGACAGGCTGTGTTTGCATACAAACGAATGTTGCCGTTTATTTACAAATCGACTAGTCTGATTTGATTGCGACTTTTGGCAATGTAGAATTGTAGATGATACGCCCACTTATGGTTCTTACATAAGTTTTAACTCGATAGATGACGCTGTTCAATTCGTTCAGAGATTTTTGATATTTAATTTAGTCTGGTATAGACTGCAATTATTAGGATTTTTCTACCGTGTAAAAACAGCCTTTTATTAATTAATGGTTGAAAAATCTCACAGTCGAAGTATAACGAATTTATGAACATCGCATCTTATCGCCATTCGGTGAATTAGCCAGCCTACTTTTTGCCGATAGCAATTTAAATATTAGTGCCTATCGCACCTTTAGAATAAAACCGACCTAACTAAAAGAAACGTGAAATTGAGTTAGATCGGTTTCATTCTAAAGGTGCGCTATATAAAAATAGAGTATAAATTATCAGGATTCCGCCCTGCCAGCTGTAGCAAGTAAGTTCTGGGTTCCAGCAGTGAGACAAACGAATGCCACCCATTTCGCCTTGGCACACTTTCCTTTCCTAATATAACTGGCACTTATGCCATAGTAGATCATCTCCACAATAGATTTCGCATTCCAATAAGCACGTTAGAAATATGAAGACTCACACTTACTAGTCAAAGACGTTTCTTTCTTAAGTTATATAGCCGTAAGCCGTAACCAGTTGCATCCTATACCTGCAAACACATAATTAACCTTTTAAACGCTTTACGTCAAAATTTTAAGTTTCAATTTTGAATTCTATCATAATTTATGAAGGTGTCATTCACGTTGTCATTTTGTCAAAAGATTAAAACAATCCCACTTGAAACGAAAGTAAAAAAAGTGATGCATCCAAAAAGGGTTTGCTAGCAAAATTGTTTAAAGTCCGTATTATGCTGCCAAAAGTTCTAACAACAAAAAATACGATGTTAATTACATTACATAAACTTTTTATGAATATTTAGATACGTCGCCTACGTTGACTAAAGGCTTTGGATTTGCCCATATATTATGCACTTTTATGTTATAAGTAGTTTTAAGTTTTTGCTTCATCTACAGAGTGCCAGTGATCTGAGTTAAGCCACCTACGGCAGACACATCCGTTTGATGTGACTCAGAGTGTGCTTTTAACGTGCTCTCCTTTGTCATGTCTCGTTAAAATTTTCTGAGGACTGAAAGCAAACAGTTTATTTTTAAATGGCAGTTCGTAAGTGTTAAAAAAGTACTTTGTTGAAATGTTGTGGCCGGATCTTAGAATTGATCACTTCATGATATGGCCAAAACCATCTCTAATCATTTCATTGATTAGGCTAAACATACAGACAATAAAGAAATAATTGTCAATTTCAAGAAATAGGAAATTTTAAGATCTGGTCACATCACACAATACTGATTGCATTAAATGATTTCTACTGATTACGTTAAATTAAAGGCCACCAGATGACCAGACATTTTCAGTAGTAATGACATTATTTCTCTACCCGTCCTTCATCAACATAGAAAAGGATAAGTAAATAAAATAATGTCATCATTACTCTCAGTATCTGGTTGCCTAAAAACGTAGTTTCAAACAGATTTCCACTTGATCTGCCCATTTAAATTACTGTATCATTTACGTAATCTATCGGAGTTGCATATAAGATGTAGAATATGACCACCGACACGCCAAGTAATAAATAAAGGGCCCTTCAGCAGCGACAGCGAAGTTTCAGCATTACACGTACCAGGCCGACAGGAGGGCAGAAGAAGTTTTGATTTATTGCTCGATACGGAGACAGATGGAACTCGCTTGTTTCTTGTTCGCCGTGGCCTATAGATAAAACTAGATGCCGCAAGCACTCTGAAAAGGTATCTATAGCACTGCAAGCTTAAGCTCTTTTTGAGCACACGTTTGACACGTAATCTAGCTAACTTAACTATGTATAATATTACAACACCGCTACAAGTAATCAATAGAGAGCACTTCAGCTGTGACAGCGGAGTTTCAGCATTACACGTACCAGGCCGACAGGAGAGTAGAGGAAGTTTTGATTTATTGCTCGATACGGAGACAGATGGAACTCGCTTGTTTCTTGTTCACCGGAGCCTATGGATAAAACTAGATGCCGCAAGCACTCTGAAAAGGTATCTACTTATAGCACCGCAAGCTTTAGCTCTTTTTGATCACAGGTATGACACGTAACCTAGCTAACTTGCATAATTGACTTGAACGTCTCCGTTTTCACTGGTACGACGATTTGGCAGATTGATGTGTGTGTATTAATTGGTTGGTTGGTTGGTTGGTCAGTGTCGGTCTAGAGGTCGCATTTTTCATCCGATTTCGATGAAACTTGGCATGTACGTTCCTTGATTTATTTGCCAAAAATTGTCGAGCCATTTTTTTGATTGAGGGGAAAATGAGGGGGAAAAGGGGGGAATTTTGCTGTCACGTTATTTATGGACGGATTTCAATAATTTTTGGGTAAAAGGTCAAGCCCACACTTCCTTAGAGGTTGTTGTAAAAAAAAAGTTTCGAGGTAAAGGGGGGTAGGGGGGCGAGGGGGGAGGTAATGGTAAAGGGGGGCAAAAGGGGGGAAATGCTCCGAAGTCTACGATGCACAGAACTACTAGTAATACTATGTATAATATTACAACACGGATACAAGTAATAAATAGAGTGAAGTCTCTCTATGAGTTGGAACTCGCTTGTTTCTTGTTTGAGACCACAGCTAGACAATAGATCGAAAATAAATCCTCGTCAAAATGAAAATCAAGAGTCGTTTTTGCCTTACTCATTATGATTATGATATTACGATAGAAATTCACGAATTAAACAATATTTTTCATCTCCTTCATTTAAAAAGTGCGTCATTATTACTATAAAATATAACGGGTACAAAACTCGGTGAGTCATTATTTTTATCTATGAAGTGGGTGGAAACTTGGAAAGTAATTAATTTTCTTCCTGGGGAATTTCACTTTTAAACTAAGTAGATATATTTTATTCATTTTACCCATTAAGGATCAAATTCGTTTCAAATTGGTTTGCTTTAAATTTCTGTTTTAATATTTACCCCCCGATTTAATTAAACGACGATCGTTTTGCCTTCATTATAAATTGGATTGCACTCACTGGATTTTCTTCACCATCTACTTACCCACTATTACCACCTGAGAGAAGAAATGTCTATCTATATCCAGTGACGAGTAGCCATACTATCGTATAAATTCGTATCGTATCGTATAAATTATAAATCTTTATTTTTACCTACGCATTTTCATCTACCTATGCATATTGATCTTCACTTTTTTTAAATGTTTCTGTTATAGCCAAATAATAATAAGATAAATAGTAAGGAATGCAAACCGGTTCTAATTAGTATGAAAAAGTGGTTATTAACCGAAACACTGTCTATTTCTATATTAAAAATAACCTGTTTGCATTTCCTAATAAAAAGCTCGAAAAGTATGAGAAAATTGCTGCTTCTAGTTAAATCTATGTTCGTGTTTGAGGCGTAGGCATAGCGTGGACCGCGATGCTGCAGTTATTGGAATGTCGAGACTTCGAAGAATTAATATATTGCAAATAAGGTCGGTAGTTGTTTCTCTTTTATCAGGAAATTGGCTCTTTGGAATAGAATTTACTATCTGTATTCTGCATTGAAGACGATTTAATCTATCTGCGATGACGATAACATTTACTGAAACAATTTTCTTCGACGATAAACTTGTTTCTTCAGTGTTATCAACTAGTTATATTATTTAAACATATTTAACTAGCGACCCGCCCCAGCTTCGCACGGATGCAATTACACATATATTATAAACCTTTCTCTTGAATCACTTTATCTATTAAAAAAAACCGCAGCAAAATCCGTTGCATAGGGACAGACAGCAGGAAGCGACTTTGTTTTATACTATGTAGTTATGAACGTCGGCATAATCTTCTCGTATTCTTATACGAATAGGTACTTAAAAAATAACGATTATTACTTTAAATGTTTTTTGTTTTGTTTTGAGATGGAAGTCTCACGGCACTTTAGTCACGTCTTGCGACATGTTTCGGAGAGCCTAGGTCTCCATCTTCCGTTCCGTTCGTGCCGTGAGTGTAACCGTGTTATTTTATAATGTTAATATGTCTCACGAAAGTTTAAATTTAATAGTTGGAAGTCTGTTTGCTTTTCAATACTTTTATGTAAATTTTGTACATGCATGGGTACACTCATCAACATGAATAGTTATTGTTTATACTTACTAGCACTTTTAAAATCTTATGCATATAACTATCTTGCTTAAATTAATATTTTCATTATTATGATCTTAGGCATGGTAGTTGAGGTAAGCCTATTTTGTCTCAGTCTCTACTCATTGTAAAAAAATTATAAGGTAGAGCCTGTGTAGAACGTATCTTAAGCTGTATTATTATAGTCATAAGTTCTTCCGACTAGATTACTAAAAAGGAATTTATTATTTCTTCTGGCAATTAATTTAACATATGTTCAAGAAGTATTAAATTGCAATGCATTATATTCGTTTAGGTACTGCATTAAAATGAGTTTCTGTTTTACTCTTCCGCTATGCATATTCAATTATATTTATGACCTAAATCATAATAGGGCAAGATAATTAAATTACTCATATCAATTAAGCTATATTGCTGTTTGCAAACAGTATATCAATCAAATTAATCCAGTTTGTGCATCTGATGATTTAAAAGCTTTTCTATTTTAGGTGGATTTAACAATTAATTGATGGTCACTGAATAAATTATATACTTAAATAAGTTTTGGACTACTGCGAGTTATAATTGGTAACTAACTATAATAGTAGTCTAGTAATCCAGGCCATGACCTCCGAAACAAGAGCAACCACCTGCCCCAATCTTGTGCTACTTTCTGCAAGTTAGCTATAGCAAAACCTGAGGGCATACCGCAAACACACACTTAGCCGATGCTGACTTGACGAGGATGCGGTTATCAACTCATCATTCTTGGGCTAAGCACGATTCCTGTCAGAGAACATTAGGCGGTCTTTCACATATTGTTACACGTTAAACATCAAATAACAATATATATTACAAACGAAGGTTTTCGCGTCAAATTATCTACATTTTACATGAGCTGACACTTGAGTAATCAGCGCGCGATAGCCGGAACTCACTAGACACACACTTAGCTGGCGCTGACGCGGGTAAGGCTATCAACTCATCAATCTTGGGCTAATGTGAGATTCCTTGCAGAGAAAGGACTTCACATTGGCTGTGGATCCGTCCGATGTGTGAGAGCGGGACCATTATATACAGTCGAGTTCTATAATTTCGACGCGATTAATTGAGCAAAAACATAAAGACATAAACCCTATTTGTATGGGTTTTAGGGTCGTGTTCACAGTTAGTCCAATTGGTTACGTTGATATTTTAGAACTCGACTGTATGTTTAAAGCGTTGTCTCAATCACACATCCAGAGTAACGTGCGGTTCCGTAATTGTGTGACAACCGCTCACATTAATATAAAGCTCAGAAATGTGAAAACTTGTTGGCTTTGATATGGTTATTTTATTATTACAGATTTCAGCCTTAATTTTTCTTCCAGTGGGTACATTTTTAATTCCTAAATAATCACCATAATAATTATGTACGTATATAACACAAGAATATGTTAAGAAGAGCTACATATATTTGAAACAACCAGACATGCGAAAGCATCTTTACCGAAGATGAAACGTACACGCTTCACTTGTTTCAATCGCTCAGTCAAAAGTTTAATACTTGTACTCGTTTTTCATCGTACTGGTAATATCCCAAAAATCATTCGGGTAGTATATAACGACCTCAGGTTTGACAATCAAACATAGCACGAACTGAATCTCTACGTATTATGTTTTACTTATGTAGCCCGCAAATAGGAAAAGTTCCGGTTTGCGGTGCTCTCGACCGCGAGTCTCGACACGCAATATCGGTGTTCAGGTACTTTTTGTTTGCGAGTAAACAACATTTCTGTTTATTAGTGTTGCACTTTCAGCTACACGGTTTTTAGCGACAACTGTTGAAAACTGTGTGCGGTAAAGATAATTTTGATTTTGTGGTTCCATTTTTAGTTGTTTTTTCTATACGAATCTGAACCGATCTAGATTATTTTGATCTGAAATGTGTTTCAAAAGGCAAGCCGATGGAAATCGAGTTCTATTAAATAGTAAAGATATTTATTATTGCGCATAAGCTTACATACAGATATGAACCAAATAACTTAAGAGGTAACTGTTTCATAACTATTTAGTGCCTAAGGTTTTCAACTAAATAACAAATATATAGCCTCGGCAAAGGAGCTTGGTGAATAATGAAATACATCTATGTTTATACATCTGTGTTGTGGTACATGTTTGTACCTGCGTATTTATTAGGGTTTACTTGAAGCTTTATGTGTTTCCAAACTTTTTCGACCTCTTTAGTGCATAGTTTGCCTTTCACTGTATAGTATTACTCCTTTCTCATTTTCTCATTGGTTGGCTGGAAGAGATCCCTTTTAGGGGTAAGCTCGCCTTTGTGCATATCTTTTTGTATTTTACTAATGTTTTAATGTTATACTTGTTTATGTGCAATAAAGTGATACATACATACATACATATCTACATCTACATTGGGATGACGTACAGGATCTATGGACACCCACGTCACTTAAGCTTATCTCTTTCCAGATAAATCACATTTCCGACATGCTGTATTAGGCATAATTAAAGAAACGTTCCATTTGGCTCCATTTAAGAGCGCTTCACTATTTGAGGGGGTTAGCACCCTCAAATAGTGAAGCGCTATCCCTAGTTATACATATAAATATTATTGCTTAGAGAAAAAAGAGAAAGGTTAATATAACCAACTTAGAGCATTTAACCAACCGGAGCCACCTGGCAACGGCCATGGATATACTTGAAATTGTATGGACTGACGTTAATCTGACGTGGCTATTTTGACATTTCGCATACATTTGAGGTTTCCCTCTCCCGGCGAAAATCTGCAGACTTTTTTTGTATAAAAAATGACAGACATGGCCGGTCCGGTTAATTGAATGTTCTAAGATTACAAATGGTTGTAATAATGTTATTTATGTCATGTCACAACGAACTCAACAGAAAGTGAAATAGTTAAAAAGCATTCTTATGAAATCGAATTCGTCGCATTTTCTACTAGGACTCCAGACTTCAGAAGAGGCAAAACAGTCGCCTTGAACCGCTCGGTATTGCTAGATTGAAACGTGACCCCCCGAGGCAGCTAGGGTGTCGTTGAGATCCGATACTGTTTATTTCAATTTGAATTGATTTTGTAGGCGATTGAAAATGAAAGCAAATATTTATGAGCTTTTTGTTTACTGTTTTGAAGAATGAAAAGACACAATGTTCTATTTACATGTTCAGTGATCATTATATATGAAAGGTCTGATAGACTAAGGGTGGGTTGCACCATGCACAATTGACAATGTTTCAAAATTTTCAATTAATGTAAATCGAAAACCATTTCGAGAAATACAGTTTTAGAACTCAAAAATATTTTTTTTGGATTTTTTATTTCAGTATTTTTTGAAAAAATCAGCAAAATATGTAAAACGGGAAATGACGTCACACCGCTGATACAATACTACCATTATGAAAAACGTTAACTTCCGGGTTTCCGTTTGACAACTTTGACAATTACAGCACTACTGACAGTGACATGACAGTTGACATTTGAATTTGATTCATTCGATTCGAATATTTGCTTGCGATTTACGTGTTTCCTTTCCTTGGATTATTTAGATTTTCTACGACACGCGCTTTCACACGGACCCCGGATTGCTTTCTACAACGACGACTACGGCCTTTCTTTTTCTCGGACCCAAGACTGCTTTCTTCAACGACGACTACGGCCTTCGCTTTTTCACGGACCACGGACTAAGAATTTCTCATTTCTTCTACGACAACCTGGCATTTCCTCGGAAAATACATGAGAAACTCTGAAGGATTTGTCAAAGCTGACAGCAGGAACTTGCCGCGTGTAGAAACAATTATGATGATGGAGTTTCTGCAAAGCTCCGATAAATATAATTTGGCTGGCACAAGAGGTGCCAAAGCTTCATTATCTTCGCAGAATTCCTACGTCCAAACTGCTGTGGGCTATGTTGAAGTTAAGCGTGAAAATGATATTTGTTGCGTTAAATGCCGCGTAACCCCAGAACACCGAGTGCACAATACAATGTATGAAGTGTCTGCAGACATAAATGAAAGGGAAGAAACAGTTATAGACGTGACTTGCAAACATGCTATATGTTTTTTAATGTGGCTTGTGAAAAAAACGGAAGAACCCAGCTCAGCATCTACCACCTGTTATTGGCAGAGGCCTTTATTGAGTGCAGCGGTTACCCGGGGCCAATCCATATTATATTCAGCTATAGGTAAAAGAAAACAGTATAGATGCAATGTTCATATGCACTGGGTACAGTTCAATGAAAGATATATTAATTAACTAATAAAAGAAGAAGAAATATTCTGGGAGAAATTTATATTCAATAAGATTTTAGAATATGTTAAATAAATTAGATTTTAAGGCAGGTAAATAAACTTGTTTATTTTTATTTAATTTCACCTATCCTGTTGTCTTGCAGATCAATTTTAACCCACTATTAAGCTGAAATTTTGCACTCATATGTATATTGTGTGACAAGACAATGCAATATTATATGTGGGCGAGTTTAGTGCAAGGGGCCACTTTGTCGATTTACAAGGACACTTTATTCTTTCACTAATAAAGAGATTGTGTAGTTTTAGAAAACACTAGTAACCCCATATGGACGAAGTCCATATCATCCTTTTCCCATGAACTGGCATATATTATTATGGCATGGAGCAAATCTTACGATGGAGCTGGAAGGTGGTCAATGGCCACAGGATAGAACTCCTCAACTACTCAACATTATCCCATCATGTTTGGGGTTGCATTCGTCTTAGTTAGGGATTGTAAAGAGTACAGCTAGCAATAAAAGCTTATTACAAAGATGTAAATGATAAAATTATTTTAATAAAGCTTTGAATGAATATATAACAGTCACCATCATATATATCGGAGCTGCCAAGGTGGTCATAAATATCTGAACAACGCTCGGCTTCGCACGCTGTTTGTTCGCGGTTCACCTAACACACTCCTCCTCGCTTCGCTCGTCGTCGCAACTATCTTGACTCTGCCAAATGACAGTCTTCCGTGATTGTATATTGTCATCGATAATTTTATTTTTGCCAATTAAGCAAATAAAAAAATATTTACTTATTTTAAAACATGTTTAATGCAATTTATAGATTCTTTAATACATATTT
This sequence comes from Pammene fasciana, assembly GCA_911728535.1. Taxonomy (NCBI): domain Eukaryota; kingdom Metazoa; phylum Arthropoda; class Insecta; order Lepidoptera; family Tortricidae; genus Pammene; species Pammene fasciana. The sequence continues at coordinate 12,363,278 of OU452292.1, forward strand.
TATTCAACGTATAAAACTTTGTAGAGTTGGTCCGGAAAGAGAAGTGTCGTGGTTTATATTGAAGCTCATACATTCTACGACACTTCTCTTTCCAGACCGACTATGTAATATTTTTCATACATTTCCTCGGGCTAAAATTGCTATAAATGATTTTAATAGGACCCAAAGAACCCCTCAAATCCATCAGTTATCCTAAAATTAGGCGACTCGTTTTAAGACCCAACCCATCCTAAGGCCTAAAATGTTTGTCACATCCTGCAACGGTTGTTTGAAAATTGGCAATTAAGGTTTTAGACGTGCTTTCACTTTCATTGTTTTCCAATAGAAAATGTTTTCCATATCTTCTTCCAACTGAAAGAAACGGACACACGATTAATAATGTAAATAAAATCTCTACTCGCATCGAATAATTCATTAAAATAGACACGCATTGTACCTACTTACATCCAAATGATCTTCGCAAATAAAAAGTCGCCTCGTTGGTACATGACCCAAACCCGCTGCGGCACACCACTCGGCTTTGTTATCCCCGGGAACAGTAAAAAACTGTTTACCGGGTGACAAAGATGTTTTGTTTTTACATGTTTTCATAAAGCAATATTTTATGCGAGGCATTTTCAACAACACTTGCGAACTTTCAGCAACGCTTTCGAATTCAGCGGTTGACATTTGAAGTTTTGACGTTTGTGCTTTCAATGTCAAACTGTTTGAGTGCACTATGGTTTTTTACGTAAATGTCAATGAATGTAACTATTTTAACGTTTTTTTAAGTGTATGAAACACAACATGTGACGTCACACCGCTGATACTTTGACGTTTGTTACATACGCCCTTTCTGCTCAAGTAATAATATAAATGGATTTTTCCACAAAAAAATATGATTTTCGAAAAAATAAAAAAACACGGGTGTCTTAAAATTTTGAGTTCTTTCGAGACTCATAATAAAAATTAGCACTCAAAAAAATGAAACATTGTCAATTAACAGACTCATCAACGTTAAATATGGCGACGGAGCTGTCATCCCATAGAAAACTGTCAAACTTTTCATACAAGATTTTTTTTACGATTACGTTTACGTTCACAGACAGTTTGGTGCAACCGGCCCTAAAGGTGGGTTGCACCGCGCACAATCAACAGACTCATTAACGTTAAATATGGCGACGAACCTGTCATTCCATAAAAAACTGTAAATATGTTCATACATAATTTTTTTTAACGATAATGTAGACAGTTTTGTGAAACCGACCCTTTGAGCCGGCCACGTCAGATATGACACAATAATGCGATCGCTGTGTACGAAGTGCATGGTGGGGGCAACGTGAACGATCGCAGTGCACAAAATAACAATAAATTGGGCTCTAATCTTGTCAATATCACATTTCAAAATATTTGACATCACCTATAGGTTCAACTGTCAAATTAATGAACCAGCCAGAGACATTTGATATAGCAAGGAGGATATGCCAGTAGGTAATAAAAAAGAAAAAAACCCCTTTAACCCCCTGTTCAAAGTGTTCAAGAGATGGCGCCACACTCATGCACACAGCGAATACTAATTTATTAGTTTGCTATGCTATATAAATTTCGGAAATCGGGCAGCTATTTATGGGTAGAGGTCAAACAGGCAGGCCCCTTTCGGCAATCAATCTCTGAACTCTTAAAATACCTATTAAAACCACCGAATAAAATTAATACCTACACAAAAGTATTATCAATTTAGCTTTTCAGATCCTTGACGACCAGAACACATCGAATTCCACATTCACACGCTTCCACGCATTCATTATACACCTCCCTAGAGGAGGTTTGGGAGTCTCGATAAAGATAAAGGTCAACGGCCGATACGTGACGGCAGCCCTACTTTTTCCAATAAGACGCGTGTCCAAACGTTGTACGGTCGACGTCAAAAATATGTTTTCACTTTTGCACCTTATTCCTTTATAATAAGGTCCAAAAGTGTAAACATATTTTTGACGTCGACTACGTACCTAGATAGTATACTTTCAATCTTTTATAACATTTATTTTTTGTTTATTAGGTATTTATGGACTCTAATCTCATTAAAGTGATTTAATTTAGGCCTTTTTAGCACGTGGTTCTGAGTAGGTTCATACCGTATTTAAGATCGGGCCGTACCTACCCAGCTTTAAATTTGAAATAAATAAATATCGTTCCGTACCTACTACTTATCGTGTATCGGAATTAACAAAGTTCTTCCGAATATAATGAATATTACATATATTTTACTTACTTTCCTAAAACAAGTAGTTATAGCTATATGACTGTTTAAGTAAAGTCAATTTGAGGGTCATCGGGTGTTGTCAGCCTCTTAATATAACGATTTTAGGAGGCGCCTAATTGCTATTTGCTGCTAATTGGGCTTTCTATAATTTCTGATTATAAGTAGCATTAATAAGAAAGTTAAGTGGTAGGTACTGAATCCATAGCTGTAGTAATTGGTATAAATAAAGATAAGAAGAGCTTTTCTTGAAAATGTTCGAGATATTTAGAGTTGTTTTATTGTATTTTATTATTGTTAGAAAATCTTACAACCCACTCATCTCCGTGGGTAGTCAGCTAATTTGATAAGCTCCTTTTGTTCGCAAGTAAAGAGGCTGTGTAAATTTATTGAGTAAATAACAAAATAATTCTTATACAATACTATATCGTCAGGTGAGAAAGAAAACTCACTAATTACAAAAAAATTACTAAACGAAAATCAACCTTGTTATGTTGACAGGATGGTTCATTATGGCTGTGAATTTGTACTTAGTGAGAACGAATTAAATAAATAATAACTAAAAAGCCTACCTAACTCAAACTAAAGGCCCTGAAATAAAATTGCAAATATCCCCAATCCCGCTGCCGCCTGGTAGAGTGCTCATAAGAGTGAATATTTTCAGTAAAATGATGGTTAGTGCGTGCCAAATTAAGGACCGGATTTTCGCATAAAAAAACTATTTATTTACGAGCTGTTTTTTTATAGAAACGTCTTTACTGTGGTCCCAACGGGGGCTTAAACGGATAACGTGTAGTCGTGTAATTCTTTGAAGTTTAATCTCTAAAGTACACAAATCACTACCTTCCACGTTCTATCTCATCTTAAATCACACATTACGTCAATGAAAATTGTACCTACGTAGTTTACGTTACGGTTTGATATACAACAAATATCGTAATATTACACATGTAAGGTTGTGATGTGGTCGGACCCTTGACCGCATGACGTCGGGATCGGTAACCCAAGTCATCCGGACTAGACCGTGATTTGACTGGTTATGCATTTATTACCAACTGTGATTTACCCCGCTGGTTTAGCAGTCTAAACCAGCGGGGTAAATCACAGTTGGTAATAAATGCATAACCAGTCAAATAAAAATATAGTCATAAAAAAAAGGTGTGTCATTTTGATTTTACTCAGTAGTAAAATCAAAATGACACACCTTTACCTACTTAACTGTGTCATTTTGATTTTACTCAGATTTTACTTTAAAATTAAAACGTAAATTCTTATCCTCAAACCAGACAGTTTGTTCGGCGATTTTTTAATATAACTTATAGATGGATTTTTAGGATACTTTAAAGTTTATTTGAACACGCAATGTATTCCGAAATTGATTATGTTATGGTGACAAGACTGACAAGCAATGTCAATTAGACGGATTTTAACGTACATACATTGAAAATACTATTTAGTTTGTAAGAAAAGGAGACAATCTACAGGAAAGGTACATATTTTTTTTAAAGTAGTTGAACAAAAGTTGTATTGTTTGAGGAGTAAACCTACGTTTTAATTTATTGCTACTATAACAGGAAACACCCTATATAGGACTTGTAAATCAGAGATAGGCCATTGGAACGAGCTAGGAGATATAAAAAGTATGAAGAGACCTCTAAGTTTAAAAGGGTGCTTTTTCTTGAATATCAGTGCAATAAATATGTGGTAGGTGTGCACATTTTTGCACCACAAAACCTGCCAGATAAAACGCAAAATACTTGTTAAAGTGAGAATGGTTGTCAGTTAATATTACCAAGCATTCTGCCTTTGCAATACCGTAATATTATGTAGTTTAGCTAATTAATTCGAATGATGATGCTGATTTTTTCTTTCGCTTTTACTCCTCGCTGATTTTACCGAGGTGAATTCTTCCAATGTAGGCTTTTGACATTTTCAAAAGAGAATGTTCGGTTTAAATTTAGATTTTTGTGAAAAAGGCTGGGTTAATATTTGAAAAAATGTATTTGGTGTTTTTTTACTAAGCCACGTTCTTCCGCCGCCTCGCCGAAGCGTACATAATGCTCTATAAAACTTCAGCGGCTTTCCAACATTTTTATTTATATTTTATTTCTTCTTACTCGCAAAGTCCGGGAGGCGACGTAATTCTAACAAAATTATCTACTTAATTGAATAATTCTCGAGTTTTCGAAAGAAACGGGAAACTTAGGAATTGCGTTTTACTTTTTAAGCGTAAAAGTTTGTAGGGATCGTGTCAGGAGTCGTTTTGTTTTGTTGCGTTTCCTCTGTCCATCAGCCGTAATGTCCTATTAATTACTTAGGACTCCGAACAAGTACTTCCTCTGTGTTCATACTGTGGCTGGATAATTGTTTACCACTTGTTGTCATAGTGACGATCCCCTGGCTCACTTCTATCATGAGTTTTACACTCGAATTCTGTTTTATCACATTTAGATGGAAAAGGCCAAGGTGGTTCAATAAGTTCTAGATGGCGCTGCGATTTATTGATTCTTTTTATATGAGATCAGACATATACCATAGACAAATAAATTCACAGTTAACTTCCCCATTCACCAAACATGTATAATACATTTACTAATTTACATGTTTCTATACCATTGACTTATTATGACTTTACTAGATCTGATAGCTTAAACAAATTTTGTGCGCCCTGTTTGGCGGTTGACAGCTGTGACAGAATCAAAGAATTGTATAGACTTGTAATATTTTCACTACAACTATTGGGACAAATAAATCCTAGGGATGTCATCTCCTGTTACTCAATGGTTTCTACTCGTAGTAATGCCATAACGTTTATTTTAACAAACTGTGCAACTATTGTCTCGTGGGTACCACGATAAGGTTGGAAGTAATTAGTTTAATATACAAGCAATAGCTGATACACCCTAGTAAAATAGCGGCTAAACTTTCAACTGAAAGTCGATCAGTTTATCCAAAACTGCTTAGCCGCTAGTAGGACATAACAGCTAACATTAGTAGGACACCGTTAAATTAATTACAAGGAAATTCATCTACGGATCGATAAACATGATTAGATGATTACCTTTGAAACTCAACTGCTAGATAATAGACAAGACCTATTTGCAATTAGGACTCACAGAGTTAATTATGTCTGATTATGTTGCTACTTTGATAGGGTTGTCACCTTTGATGGTTTAAAGTGATATTATTAATGTCCAATAATGTCAAACAAGTAGTAGTGAAAGTAAGGGAATCAGGCGTTACTTTGCGGAAATCCATATTATCAAGTACCTACAGTCCGTGAGCACTAAAAAGATCCTTCGGGTTTTAGAAAGAGACGTCGGGTATTAATCAACAGTGACACATGAAAAAGCAGAACAGCAATAATACCTTCGTGTGTCATCGCCGATTCCCGAAGGTTCTTCTTAAAGCCCACGGGCTGTACAATAATATTACTTTGCTATTTCGCGGTACGATGGCGTGCTAGTTGCTTAGTGACAACCAGTTATATTTATTTGTGTATTTTTGTGAATAAACTTAGAAACTATACCAGTGAGTAAGGTTATCAGAAAGCTCAGTGTGTTGATGACGGAGGACCCTAATCCCTTTATTAGCAGTCAGCACACTGAGTCCTTGTCTTAAAAAGTTGGTATAGCGCATCATGTGATGGTATCCTGCCTTTTCGCCGAAAATTGTATTGTCGAATTTCACTGGACAACCAACTTTTCGCAGAAGTTTCATTTGGCCAAATAACTTTTACCAAATAATTATTTAGCAACCATTTCATTTTCCAACCCCATAGTTGGGAAATGAAAATTACCCACTAGGTTGGGTTAGGTAAGGTTGGATTATGTAAAGTTGGGAAATGAAATTCGGCCAAATGAAACTTCTGCGATAAGTTGATTGGGAAGTGAAATTCGGCAATACAATTTACGGCGAAAAGGCAGAGAACCGCATGTGATATCTGTAGAGTTGCAGGCATCCATCGGCTATGGGAACTGCATACAATCAGGCGGGCCATATGCTTTTTGCCTCCGTCATGATAAATAAGAAAAGTGTGTCTAGATCATTTTGGATACCTATCACGCTTAGCTATTTCTGCTGCTGACTGTATGCTAGTCAACAAATTTTGCAATAACAACTTTGATCAAAGTCAAATAAAATTCAAATTACTTAAGAGACAAGACAAACACAGCGGTAACGATTTCAAAGATTTGTTGGTTTAGACTTGATGAGGGTTAATACTTATATCTGTTATATCAGTGGTTCTTAACCGGGGCTCCCTGGAAGCAAAACAGTTAATGTTCATCATCATCATCTCAGCCATAAGACGTCCACTGCTGAACATAGGCCTCCCCTTTAAGGGGGGGTTTGCCATACGCGCCACGCTTGGCAGTTTGTCAGTTTTTATTTGTTTATTGTTGTCCAGGCTTTCGGTAGATGCTGCTGCCCATCTCCCGGTATACTTATTCCCTTAGCAGACTCCTACTGCAACCACGGGACGATATGGTGGGGGACAATTCTAAGGCCGGGCACCCCACGGCTGCAGTTAATGTTCGCTCCCATAAAACAAAAATTTGGTCGAGTGGACACTTATCACGAAAAGTTTAAGAACACTGTTTTATTTATACACCGTGGGCTGTTAAAACCCGAAAGATTTTAACAGTGTATTCCTGATCATATTTAGAGACTAAAATGTCCTATTTTAAACATTTCCAGAATATGCCTAGTTTCAGAGTTAATACCAATTTGAATAAAAAAACCTTCCGTCGGGAATCAATCTCGATGCACAAAGTATTAGTTACAAAATTGTTTAGTGAAAGAAGCCTGCTACGAAACTTTTGTGTTAAATTATACTCTTAGTTACCAGAAAAATTAAAAAGCTCCACAATTTCAGTTAAAATGAGTTGTACAGTATGAAGAAGAATAATGAATACAAAAATCTTCAAAAAGTTCCTCACTTATTCACACTAATTCAAGGCGACACAAACGATCCGATATAACGACGCCCGTCGTGTCTTCACAATAACCTTGTAAACAAACTCACTAAAAATATACTTTATTAGTATAACGACTAGGTTGAAAGTAACATGGCAAAACGTTTCGATAAACGGCCAAATTGAATTCGGCCGGTAAAAGTATAAACGAGGTGTCATTTCATAAATCACTTGTCATTATTTGCCGACTTTATAAAAAGTAAATGTCAAAGGGCACTTTTAAAACGTTTTTTTTAATGCTATACTTTCTAGATCTAATTATGTACTTGCTTGCGGCCGTAGGACTAATCAAAAATCGATATACAAAATAATTTTCTAGGTTCCAACGCTTAAAAAAATATTTATTAATTCAACTGGTGTTGTTCATAATAAAATACATGTTTTTAAACACTACGATCTAAATCATACATTTAAAATACTCGCATTAAACTGACAGACCTTTAACTAAACTTATTCGTAGTCATAAAAATTTATAGGTACCTTGAAATTTTAAAACATATTGCAGGAAATCAGGAGCGTAATAGGCTAGTGTTCTGTAGGGAATGCATCCCGGGTTTTTTTTTGTATAAAAAAACGAGTTTTCGCCCTTTTTGGGAACTACCCAGGTTTTTTTTTCATACTAAAAAATCCTTTTTCCATTCCCCAGTGTTCTCATAATTTTCACGTGATTCTGATTACGTGTTACATTAGCCATTATTCGTTTCTTTTACTCACCGAGGACAATGTAAATATCGGCCCATTGACAGTCCATTGGTCGTTAGCCCAGAATACAATGAATACAATGATTTTGATTTGGTTCAATGGAAAGCAAAATATATTGATGTCCTTTGGAATTCAATATTGGTTATTTTATATGTTAAATGGTGTTGATTGTTTTTTTTTTTCTTTTATTGATTTTTGTTGTATATGCACAGTATTAAAATAATGCGGATTTATAAACTAATCACAGGGTGTTACAAAAACACTGGTGATCCGTTTAAGGGTTTTATTGGTATCATAATTCCGAGTAAGAAAAGTAGGAGAAAAAAATAGTGGACGCTTTTTTTGTATGGGACACGTCGTCACAAAAATGTTTTCTTACCTTTTCATAATTGGAACTCGATACCAATTATGCTGTTAAAAGGATAACCAGTATTTTTGTTACACATTGTTGCACCTATTTAAAAATTTCTTTGAAAAATTATAGGTTTTTTCAAACGCTCTATTGATTAAACGGGAAAAGGGACTGAATTTATTTTCGAATATACATATATTATTAGACTATATACTCTTGTTTATGGCACAAGCCGAAACACGATTGCTAAAAATTGCCTCGATAGAAAAATAAACTGAAGTTAGGTCCTTTTTCCCCTTACTTTTCTTAGCTTACGTAAACTATAAGAGATTAAGCAATATAACTAAGTAAAAAATATGTTATTCTGGTTTACCTAAAAAGTCACAGAAACAAAATTAGACAAAACTTTATAGATTCGCTTATTTATCGTAGTTTAGTCAAAAAGTCTGATCCTTAAGAGCGCTGCTTCTCTTTCTTCCATTCACGGGATCCATAAACGTGTCTCTTACGCATGAGCGTGGCTTGTCCAAATCGAGGAACGGCCTTAATTGTAATGTTTCATTGCAAAAACTTAGTAATGACACCCAAACATTGGTACCATATAATACGTATAAACCTTACTTGAAAGTGTGACGGTTATCACTAAATACGATCTAGCGATTTAGACGACAACAGAGCTTACGGGACCCAACCCTTCTCGGATACAAGAGGCAGGCTCTCTTATCTATACCAGAGATCATTCGGCTTTCCCCAATATCACTATCCCTTACTTCTCTGTAGTCTGTACCTTACAATTTAATATGAGTATACAACACTTACAATTTAATAATAGCATTAACGATCCTAACGATCCTAACGTCTTGGAATGGAACCGATTATTTATATTGTCAAATTCATATTATATAGAATTATGCAAACTTGACTTTCATATTGTAAATAGAACAATTACCTGACAATTGTCAATGCATATTACCTATACCTGTGACAATGTATGATTAATACAAATAAAGAATATGAATATGAACATATAAATTGTAAACGCTTAGCTTTTAAACTACTGAACCGATTTAAATCCAATGAAATAGGTATTAATATATATTTGGTCTAGTTGAAGAAAATAAGGTAGGACATGTATTATGAGAATTTATATTTTATTTTACAACGCATTGGGACGTGCACGTCTGCGTCTGCTTGGTAAAGTTATCATATGGCGGTCGGCACCTACGCTTTTATTGGTCGAATACTATATTCTATATGTACTGTACAATGTACAGTCAGCATCAATAGTATCTTCCTACACGAAGGCCGTAAAAATATGTGACACGCTCCTATGGCTCTACAAATAAGAACGTGTCACATATTTTTGCGGCATTCGTGTAGGAAGATACTATTGATGCTGACTGTACTATGCGACGTAATCGCCGACAGCCAAACCTTTGCCAAAATTGTGATACAAATTAGAATTCTGTTTGTAATATGCACTGTGTAACTCAACCAATTCATTAAAAAAAGTTATGGTGCAAGTTACGCAGTTTCTCAACATGATATCTGCGACTCCGAATTATCTCCCAACTGGTATAAATTTTCGTTACCGCCCTTATGAATGAATAAAATTATGTAAATTGAATTTTACCACCAATTTACAATTCAATACATTGAGTGCATTTATTTTGCATTTTATTGTCTCCATAAAAGACTTTTAGTGTAGTGTTTCATAATTAATTATTTGCTGCTATGAACTCATTTAAACAATTTATATGTGCATTTAAAGTTGTGTAGCTTTAGCATAAGGCACTGACATTTTTAAGTATTATTTTAGAGATTGTTGATGTCATTTGCTCTCGTTTTCTCTTTCTGTTACGTTGCCAATACTGTAGTATATCTATTTAAATAAATTAACAATACAATACAATACAAATACATTCTCATATAACTCCATATAACTTCAAATTTAAAATTACGAAAGTACACAAAAGTTACCTCATATAACTACTAATAACTATTTCGCTAAGATAATACATGGACATATTTAGATTTGCAGATGACTGTATCAAAATTCAGCTAAGTTAATCAGTCTAGATCGATTCCCCATACAAACTGCCACTACCTGTTGACCCTCTAAAAAAATGGATAATGAAAAAAAATTAACCTGTGTAAAGACACAGGTATTTTTTTAGTAAGGACCCAATTCAGCGAATAAGCGTAAAGAGACAAAATATACACTTCCGTACTTATTTAAAATATTTGTATGACTGAATCAATTTCAACTCAAAGATCTACACCATACGCACTTCACGTCATAAAGGTGCGTAGCCAACGTGACAATCGTTAACGTTCCGTAGCTCGTAGTTACCTCTCTCTATCACTCTTCCATATTAGTGCGACAGTGATAGTTGCGTTTCGTTCACTACGGAGCGTTAACGATTGGCACATTGGCTACACACCCGATTGCTATCAAGAAAAACCTGGAAACCGGCCAATAATGGGACATTTCGTTCCAAACTGTTGCCTGTAATTGAACACTTTCCCTCTAAATGACCCGTAACAGACTGTAGAAGCAATTAAGACTAATCTTATCTAAATTGTGACCATAAAATCTGAATCTTACGTCTTTTTAGGGACACTAAAATCTTGAACGCCACTTGTTACAGGCTGAAAATACTGGGTATTGAATGGAAAATGTCTAGAGAATTCTATTACCTACTCCTTTGAGTTAATTTATTGAGTTTCCGAAACTATTAAGATTCGTAGACTGTCTTTGATCAGCTGAGATTTTACGTAAATAGCTATGAATGCTTAATGTAAACCAACACTTTTTATACGAACTGAAAATGGTGCAATTTTAAGGAATTGACAGTACAACAAGCACTTGGTTCTTAAAAATCCACTGTATTGAGAATTCAGAAAACCATTATACTCAAATGTGCTTCCAAACGGTGAACTCTTTAAAAAAAACCTCAAGAGACCATTGCTGTATATGTGTATACAGAGGTATCATGATGATGATACCTTTTACATTCAGTAATGAGTGAGAAGTATTATTCTTGTAATGTCTATTCGAAATGCTTTTAGATGCATATAGAATGCGCCTTTCTCCCATCTCAGGAACAGAACAGCTATTTATATCTTATTCCTGAGAATCTGCGGCCATATCACGAATAAAATATTATAAATAGCTGTTTGGTGAAGAAAACCATGTTTTTCAAGCCAGGCAAAGTTGTGCGTAAACAAAATTATAGCAGTTGACGGTATTTATGATCATAATGTCTTGTACTACCTAGAATTTCACAAATTTACCTTTAGAATGATGTAATCAATCTTGTATAGGTACCTATCTCCAATAACCGACCGACTGGCATACAAAATGATAGTCGTCGATCGATCGCAGTCTAATCTATCACACCGACGCGCCGTCTACAGAATTTCGTATTAATCACTAGAATATATTTCCTTTGAATTATATAAGCGCTTGTTGTGATTTATTTACACTTGCAACCGAATTAAGCTTAGATTATTTTGACAATAATGGTGAATGAAATGGATAATTAATTAATTAATCATTTAATATTGATATAAGACAACCTCGTTTAGGATCTGACAGATAATGCACAGCCGAAACTAACTATGGAAAGTAGAACGTTAGACAAAAACATTTCAAATACCGTGAAAGTGTGACTTTTACTTGAGTTATTGGCTGCATTATTAATATTAAATAATATAACTAATAATCGTTTCCGAGTTATGGACGTTGTTTTTGTACCTAACTGTGCATATATGTATCATCGTTTATTATTTACAGTACAAGCTTTTCTAGATCTAGTTCGATCTGTGTAAGATTGTCCCCAAATATTTATTTATTCACCGTATCAACAACGAAAAAGAGATCTAATATAGAGTTCGTAATGCATGGAGCATAGCCTTCCTTTTTGTAACTACTATTGTAGTTGAAGCGAATAAGCTTAGCTCCATACATTATGTCCTCGCTCAATGCCACAAACTAGATCTGGCGTGGCGTTACATGTCACGTTGGGGCAAAAAGCCACCGAGAGAAATCGTTGCCCGATCTCACAGTACACACATCTCACAGTAATGTTAATGAAATATAAATAAAGATAATAATTTACATCATCATCATCATCATCATCTCAGCCATAAGACGTCCACTGCTGAACATAGGCCTCCCCTTTGGACCTCCATAAGTACCGGTCGAAAGCGACTTGCATCCAGCGTCTTCCATTTACATAAATGAAAATAAAAATTTCAAACTGTGGAACGGGAAGTGTAAGAGCGTTATCACACTTGCGATTTGCGAGCGAGTTTTGTAGGGGAGCGAACACGCCGCGAGTTCGCCGCACACGAGTTTTGTATAGAAATCGCTTTCAACGCGCTGACGTGTGATAAGGCCCCTAAGTTTACCCTTTTACATGACAATCTAATCTACATGAGCTACGCCGTAGTAACTATAGGCGATAGCACGTTTTCATTCATTTTCCTAGCATTTGTCCCGGTCTTGCCACGGCTCAATTGAGCCTGTGGTCCGCTCGGCAATCTAATCCCAGGAATTCACGTAGGCACTAGTTTTTACGAAAGCGACTGCCATCTGACCTTCCAACCCAGAGGGAAAACTAGGCCTCGCGTATTAGATATCCCGACAATGGTTTTTAAATAGGTGCATACAGATTTTTTGCTGAAGCTTAATTTAGATAATTTTGACGACATTACTGTTACTAATATCCAAATGGTTCACTGCGTAAGTCGTACATCATAAGTGTGTCGCCGTCACTCAAGTACCAACGATATCACGAGAGCCCCGGAATTACTTATGTAGAAATAGGTATTCTGCTGACAGTTGACTTTCAGCAAAAAATCAACCATGTTTTTTCATAAGCATACCTAATTGACGCAACTCGACAGAGCTAGAATATGTTTTCGAAATGTTTCTGTGATATTTTGGATTCTAAGATTATGTTAAGTAAATTTTAATGAGATGTAGTGAGTCGATTCCTGGTAAAGAAAACTTGCTTTTTGCAGATACTCTGGTAAATATACGTTTTTTTCAAACATTAATTTATAACAGCGATTTTTTTTATTTATACAGTTTTAAAATGTCATTCTAAGATGACTGTACGAAAAATCCTACAAACTTTCCATCGGGAAGTAAATATTCATCAAAATATATACGAAGCGTTTCTTTATTTTGTCTGATTTTCCGTCATCCACAAATAACCTATCGTAAGGAACCATAATAAATAATAAAATATTTATTTAGTCGATTATTTAGAAATTAATTAAATGACGATTTTTTCATGTTCAAATTTTTGTAGGATTTTCTGTCTAGGCAATGATTAACATGACTTTTAAGCCATACAACTAAATACTTCTGCTGTTATGAATTATTTCCAAATTTGTCATTTTTCCCATACAAGTGAAAATAAAGTGCCTGGACTAAGAAGTAAGCGATGAAAGCCGGTTAGTTTCTAAATACGAACCAAGCACCTGAGTCACCTCTGAGTTACCTGAAAAAAATAAAAAATATTTTTGGAAATGAAACACTTCCAGATCAAACTTGGGTTCTATAATCAAAGGTTTTACAATGAAATCACGGAATTAGCTCTAAATAACTAATTCAGAATATAAAACAATGCCCAACGAGCATATCGTGGTCCAAGAAAGTGACAGTCTACCTCTTCGCGCCTAAAATGACAGCTACTGTCATTACTGTCAATGTCACGCTTAAGGCGTTCCTATACACTGTAAACATTAAAATTTGGCTACACGCTAACACGGCCAATCCTGAAAATACGTCGGCCTCGACGCCATCTTCCGTCCCCGCCTCTTCAGCTGGTACTGACTGGCTGATGTGTGGCTGGACGCACACACGCGAAGAGTCGGTCGCTCCCCGCCTAGCCCTCGTGGCCCCCCGCTACAGGGCTTGAGGAAGTCCAACCTCAGGATCTGTTGGTTCATCATCTGAGGAACTGAAAAGTGATGTTTTAACTACCATCCGAATAACGCAATGAACATTACTGTCTTGCAATCACCGTTCGGCCATTCATAACTATCACACAAGAACTTATCATTCACGGTAACCATTTGATCATTCATAAACAACAGACAGTAAGTTTCAAAAACAAACAAAAACATCAATCATCACAAGTGCTTATCATCATTGTTGTTCAATCATTCCTCACGCTTATTGAGACTACACGGATCACACTACAAATGAAGATAGAAACGTCGATACCGTAGTGCGAGCTACACGAAATCACGATGCCACAGAAGGTCTTACACGCGAACACTTCATACCTGAGCAGAGGCGTCATTGAACTGCCTGCCCAGCAAAAGACGAAATCACATGTTTTCACCCCACCAACACTTGATCAAGTTTTAACCATAGTAGAATAATGAACAATTCCCTCAGGGTAGAGGCATCACCATATTGGGTACCCTCGATACCCTGGCACGTTCTCCAAGCGCAGAATAAAACAATGAACAATCCCATCAAAGTAGAGGCATCACCAGATTGAGTACCCTCGATACCTTGGTACCTTGCTCACAGCGCATGGTAAAACAATGAACAATCCCATCAAAGTAGAGGCATCACCAGATTGGGTACCCTCGATACCTTGGTACCTTGCTCACAGCGCATGGTAAAACAATGAACAATCCCATCAAAGTAGAGGCATCACCAGATTGGGTACCCTCGATACCTTGGTACCTTGCTCACACCATGGCAAACTCCTAGTCATATATAGGTGGCTGGTATTGTAATTCCTTTTATCACAAAGGGGATGGTCCGTCAGTTATGTAGTAATTTTTGTCAGGTCAGCTTGTTTTGTTTTAATAAATCTTATTTAGGGACAAATTAATTAAAAGAGAAAGAAAGAGAGAGGGAGGTAAATGATAAACAGAATCACAACTTTCAAGCACTATGACAGAGTTGTTACAAACTCGCTTCCAGAGAACGCGGCGCATAACTCTGGAAACTCCTGTGGCTCACTCTCCTCACAACATCACCCAGTACTCCTGCGGCTGACATTGTGAACTTCCCATAGGATCCTCTTAATAGCCACAGTTCATAACGCCCTCCAAACAAACAGATGAATACAAGGGCCTCTTCTCGATCCAACTTCCCTTCACTTGCAAAAATGTAATTGCACATACTAGGTGTTCAACCTGAAAAGTTCAAGAAGGGTTTTCATCTGAATGGGCGTCCTGCTGCTCCTCGAATTGCCAAAGTGAGGTCAATGAAACAGCTTCCAATCTTTGATGCCAGCTCGTGCTACCAGCGGCAGCAACATAACCAACAAGTCCAACGACAAAAATGTAGTCAGTGAATCCTTCTATTGCCTGTCGTTGATCTAATAACATCAACGGGGCATCCATTCACAAACATTCAGTAACTGCAAAAAAAAAACCAAAACACACACATAGCCAGAAATAGGCAAGTTATAATGCTAATGGGTAGTTTAACTACTTAAGTAGTTCAACTATTCTTCCCAATTCTCAGAGAAATAATGCATGGCAATACTGTAGTTCAACACTTCCAACAACAGTAAACTAACATTTTATTAATAATCCAACACAATGCCAGAAGACAAGGACATAAACAGTTATTACTAACTAGATGCCATGACTAATTCTCGACAGTTAACACACGGTCGAAACTGCTGCAAAGATAACATTACTCGAATGGTCATTGATTGGACTAACATCTTTGTTTACTGGGCTATCCAGTCACATAAAAGACAAAATATGAAAATTGACATGAAACATGTCGTAGGTTCAACCTGCTTGTTTACTTGTAATATTTCAATTCCTCTGGTCTCCACACTCTTGAACATTCTCGAATAAAACAATTTCAATAGAGACCATAAGTAGGTACCTACACTCAAATGAAATATTTATTTTCCATACCTGAATCATGTAAAAATCATGTTCTTACTTAGTAGTCATGGCATGTATGGTGTCAACTATTAAATCTTTTAGTAACTTTACCAAAGATTTGCTTTAAAAATAAAGTCACTTGACCACATGCCAAATCCTTGATGTAAAAGATTAAAAAATCAAATTAACTTTAACTTTTATACAGGACAGTGTTGTATTCAAACTAACCAAGCTTAGTTTAAAAGTTGACTGAAACATTTGTTAATTAATGACCATTCATTTCACAAGGCAAAAATGCATTAATGACTAGACCAGTGGTTCTCAACCGGTGGACTGCGGACCCCTGGTAGTCCCCGGAAGCTCTTGAAGTGATTTATGCACAAATGAACAACACAGGCTTTTAATCATTTCAAAACAGTTGGTGCTTCATGACAAAATAAATTTTGTCAAGTAACCCCTCACCACTGAAAGGCTAAGAACCATTGGACTAAACCAAAATGCCTCATTCTCAAATTTAGGCACCATAAACAGAGAATTTGAAAGAAATGTCTAGTAAAGACACTTTCAATTAAGATAATGCAAGTGCCATAGTCAGTAATAATATTTATGTGAAAATCACTTGCAATTTTTATTATTCAACTTCAACATTACTTTTCTTTCTTCATCAATTGGCTAAATTGAGTACAGTTGACTATTATAACCCATCATGACTTCCACATTGTGAACATGAGTCAAAGGTATGAGCACTCACCTGTTTTAGTCTCATCTCATCTATGACTAAACACATTAAATACCTACTTGCTCACCATTTTATCGCTGCTTCAATATCTTACTTGACATGTGTTGACATAGCTCATACATATAAAAGTCAACTTCAATTTATTTATTTATCGTATGGCTACATATCACTGGATACCTGTAGGTAGATAGGTAAGATAGGCATACTTCAATAGCATCCTCTGTCTTTTTATACATCCAAGCAGCTGTCAATAATATGATGCACTTATTAATTTCATTACGCATCATCAACCAATTCGTCACCAGAATATTATCTAAATCTGTGAACATAATACAAGCAAACACACACACACACACACAAAAACTGAGCATAACACATGTTAGTAAAATAAATCTTCTCGGTGAACCTGATCCTTGTATTAGCATTTGTCCCAGCTGAATTGAGCTTGGAATCTGTTTGGCAACCTAATCCCATGAATTGGTGTAGGCACTAGTTTTTACTAAAGCGACTGCAATCTGATCTTGTATGATTGTGAAAGATCTGTAATACGCTTATCGTAATGCTTGAGTAGCAGGCCATAGGCCGGAGCCTCACCGGACCAGGCCGGATCCTCACCGGAGTTTCTGCTTACTCAAGAGATGAAGTGTACACCTGTTTGCCACCATAGTGATATAAGTGGGCTTAGTTTCACTTGGTAGTCCTAATTCACTCAATAAGTTCTTTGATAAGTTCTTCTCAATAAGTTGAAGCTGACATCTGAAGTTGAACCTTATTGAAATGCTACTAGAGTGAATCTCAACCTGAAAAACTTAACATTTATACATAGTAAGGATTATTGTGCAGAGTTGACTAAATCCTCAGAACAGTAAAAAGAACAGAAATTTGACAGATCTGATACCAAAACTTATCAGTGTTCTGGCCTTGCAGTCATGGATAAATTGCATCCAAGGACTCTCTAACAATTTGAGTTAAATTTTAAACTTAATGGCTACTGCAATATTGATCTGTTTCAAGAATACATAAGAAAAGGTTACTTAACCCTTTCACCGCCACAGTCGGCTGTGGCCAACATCAAAAAGTCGTGCCATGGACGCCACAGTCGGCAACAGCTGACAGGCTTTGTAGTGCAATAGGGACCTACGCGGGCTTCCGCAAAGTTCAATTTCGCTTGACAAAAAGCGATTAAGTGGCGTCAGTGGCGCGTCATTTTTGTTCAACGCTTGGCGGCCAAAAGGTTAATGCTTTAGCACTATCGCTGAGCATGAACTGTTTGAATAGTAACATAGGGTAGGGTAGTACCCGCTATGCTAAAGTATGGAAGCCATAAGTTGATTTTGTTCAAATAAGAAACAACAATAACATTTCACAATAAAACCATTGAAGGAACAAGTGTTTATGAATCTAGGTATTTAATGCCTATTCTTTTGAACATTTTCCTATTTTAAAATCCAATTTAACTGTCAAAATGGTTTATAACAAATGATTAGTACAAAATATTTTTTAACACATTCATTTAGGATTTTGTGCTGGGCACATACAACCAATTTATTATGAGTGCGGCAATAAATGTGTTAACTAAGCAAAATGATTACTGTAGGTGCTAGACATAAGGATCCATACAGCTCTTTACCATTTGTCAAATAATAAAGACATGGCACTTAGAATAAATCGCAAGATTTTTCACTGATATGAATTTCGCTAGGTAAACAAAATGATTTCTAAGGGCACCGCAGTAAATATCCACTTTAAAAATAAGTGACCAATTACTAGCATACTGTATTTACCTGATAGTAGTGTACATGTAGAACTACGCATGACAAATATATTACTCCATACCTTCACATTCGTATATTTGTTCACATATGAGTTACCGGGTGTTAGTAGGTACTAAGAATTCTTCATTCCATGAGAAACTCCACCCTCTATCTGACCATTCCTGCGTTACTGGAGTGCTTACGCCACGATACACCTTGGAAGAATGATTGGCACAGCACTCTTTATGTTTGCATTTATGGTTTACTGAACTTCCACCGATAGAGGCACTTGATGACTTGGTTGCACAACGAAGTGGACAGCAGGTGAGAATCTCGTGAGATATCCTTCACTGTACATCCTCCACTTAGTGGGTGGCCGGCGACTGCTAATGCCACCGTGGTATCCCTGTTAGGTATAACCTAGGTAGCAACGAAATGATATCTCCAGCTCCACAATGGTTTTCGGCTTCGAAAACTTCATCGGCACATTTCAGTGCTTAGATATCACCTGTAAATGCTGAAAACAAAATGTAGCGAGCGCAGATAGGCGCTATGCGTAGGCTGTAGGTACTAATGACGTTCTCAATACGTCCAGGCGAGCCCTTTTGATCTCGCCGCCAAAACCTACGACGCACGTGGACATTGCTTACTGCGATACGTATTTGTGATAGAAATACGCTCATTTACAAGAATATCCGATTTAATCAATGAGAAACGATGTCGAAGCAACGTTAACTTGTATCAACGCGTTTTGTAGTACGGCCTCGTACGGCTTGCACTTTGCAGGCTGTAAGTACATTTCCCACGTCTGATTTTGGAAAATGAAACACTTCCAGATCAAACTTGGGTTCTATAATCAAAGGTTTTACAATGAAATCACGGAATTAGCTCTAAATAACTAATTCAGAATATAAAACAATGCCCAACGAGCATATCGTGGTCCAAGAAAGTGACAGTCTACCTCTTCGCGCCTAAAATGACAGCTACTGTCATTACTGTCAATGTCACGCTTAAGGCGTTCCTATACACTGTAAACATTAAAATTTGGCTACACGCTAACAATATATTAAAATTTTAAGTGCACAATAACTTTTTGATTACCAAGTCAGGAAACTGAAAATTACTAAAGAATTTTGTTTAATTAAAGTAAATTAATGAAGCTTAAAATACTTAGATAAAATTTTTCCTTTCATTTCATACCAACCACTAAAATAAAATTATAAAGATGGGTTATTAAACGCCACTTCTATATTCATATGTATTATAATTTATTGATATATCTACCTACAAACCGGTAACTGGGTCCGTATAACTCGATTCCAACCGGCATGACTAATTTTCTAACTTGAAAGAACTTTATTTTTTTATGTTCTAAAGCATTAAAAAATGGAAAAAAAAAAACAAAAAAAAAATTTATTTTTGGCGAAATCGACCTAACTTCTTATTACCTCAGGAATTCGTGGTTAAAATCTCTCGCAATGCTCACGGGCACCGTGTATATGGCATTTAATTACACATTTTACAAAAACGGTAATATTTCTGCCTCCTTTGATTCCATCGGTACAGTCACCCCTAGAAGTAAATTATCCTGTGAGGATATTTTGAACATCTCACCCGCTTGTGCCCAACTGTACAAGTAAAATTAAACAGAATAAAACTCCCGTCTCGAAAAGTATTCCAAAGTGGTCGAAACTGAATACGAAATGTATTTTTCCAGCACGAGTGCTACATTTCACTTGGAAATCACTCACCAAAGCCAACAATAATACCACAGAGACTTGCAAATACTTAGTTAACCAGTTGGGTCGCCTACAAATTACAATTTACAAATTAGGTAGGTATGTTGAAGTTAATACTCATATGTACATGTAGCATTGTACTTTTTCTGTATTGCTAGGCGCTCAGACGCAAAAACTTCTATTATATTGTACTTCAAATCTTATTTTTTGCAAATAATAAATAATACATAAATATTATGGGACAATCTTACACAAATCGACCTAGTCTCACAGTAAGCTCAATAAGTCTTGAAACCAATGTTACATTAGCCTTTTTTGGTAAAAAAAAAGCAAAACCAGGCCAATGTGTTTACATTTATTATAAACAAACAAACAGATCACATTTTGGAGACAGTAAAACCAGAAGGGACCAGCAAGAGCAAAAAAGAACTAAAATGAGCATAATCCTTAATATTTTAGGTACGTACATTTTCTTATGAAAAATATTACGACATCTAAAGTATAGCTTAGTTCAAAAACAGTACCCACAAAGTTCGTTATCGTCTCCCGTTTCAAGAGAGACTGTGATCATTTTTCCCGAAGGTCAATTAAAGAGATATAATAGCAACCATCAATCGAGAGTCACCCGATATCGGTTTCGACGTTCTAGTTCGTGGGATATCGGTTTTAGAAATGGAATTGTTTACTAACGAAAAGAGAAAATAGTAATAAATGCGAGAGTTTGTATGAGTACACTCGAGAGCGAAAATTTCGGGTCAGTAACATAAACTTTAATATCTTTAAAATTAATATCTTTTGAGATATTCAAGAAAATGCTAGTCACCCGAAGCTTTTGCTCTCGAGTGTATTTAGATTTTGTCTTTATAAACATCTGAACAGCTAAACGGGTTTGAAAGAAGTTTGACACACAAGTAAAATAAAAATTGAATTTACTCCCTTAGCAGAGTATAAAGGACGAAAATGCTGAACGAGAGAGGTGAAGTAAAAGGAAGGCTGGCAATGGCAATATTACTATTATTTTTATGTTTTAAATCGATGATGCGTATGGTAATGTAGTTATCTTATCAACCAACGTAAGATTTCGAAGGAGGAGGATCTCAATGCATTGGGATCTTTGATTTTTTTTTTGCTATTTTCTTTATTTTTAATGTATCTTCACAGATTATTCAAAGTTCGCGATTATTCGGAGATACACTGATTCGAAATATTATTATGTTTTTGTTTGAAAGTGTATTTCACAGTTGGTCCCACTCTCATTAGGTCAGATTCTGAAGGAATCCTGGAGGAAGCGAGGGAACTCTTCAAAAAATATTATAGGCACACTTATGGTGATTTGAGTATTTGATACAGTAGTTCGGGCATTTGCTTTTAGAAATGTGGAGTGGGCAAAATGTAGTCTGTTTCTTTTTTGATTAAAATTATTTGAATTGGTAAGTTTATATTATAAGTTTTTTTAAGCGTTTGGCACGCCCTAAAGATTATAAAGTGTTTGATGTGCTTTGATTTGTGCACCCCCACAGCGGGTCGGGCACTTCAAATACACCTTAGAATTTATTTATGGATGCGATTTATAAGTAAGATACCTCACGATTTTTTCCTTTACCAAAAAGCGACTACTAAATATTAAATGATATTTCGTACCTAAGTTAAGAGAAACCCATTAGTACGATCTGGGGTTAGAATCAAAGACCTACGGAGTGAAATGGCGTCATACCGCCATGCTACCAATGCTGTAAAGGAAAAGGAAAAAATATGCTTATGTCCATCATGTTTTTATCACGTTCTTAGAAACATACGTACATATGCTGTAACATTTACAGAAATGGATCGTTTAGATACATGTAACAATAATTCAGATACATTTTCTGATACAGATTCAAATTGCGCTGGGACGGCCTGGGATAAACTTTCAGTCGCGTCATAATTTACTCATTCATCCTCCATATCTTTATTGTATATGCGTCTATGGGTGACGCCTAGCAACATCTGCCGAAGAAGTCTTACACTTCTTAATCGGTCATCGGAGTCCCAAGTTGCAATGAGAATTATCCGATAAAAATGTGCAACCCTATACTATAAATTATATTAATTAATAATATGAAGTGTAACTTAATACACATAGACACTACACACTACAGCTCTCGCGGCTAACGTCATTATCATTAAACTATGCAATAATCACAATAAATAAAAAGTATGCAATATCTAAATGTTCAGTTGCACTTCTATTCAAGGTTACAGTTATACTGGTTCAGTCAAGACTTTGCCTCACCCGTGTTCGTGAAACCAACGAGAACACCCATATGCATTGATCTATGTCCCACTAGGTCACGTTTAATGACGTTGCAGCTGGAACGGCATCTCCTAATAGGTTTCGTTATCTTTTACACTTCCAGCAGCATTTCACATTTGATCTTGATTTAATGCTTCGAGATCTGTTTCACATTAACTTTAAAACTTGTTTATTAATCACATTACACTAAGAAATGCATATAACAACCGTATGTGCAATCGTCATAAAATATACCGAAGCGACCGAGGTGGTCACAACGATCTGAACAACGTCTCTATTGCCAAGGCAAGTGCATTTTGAAATATTTTTGAGTACCCTGGCTGCTCCGATATAGGTATTTGATGGTGCCTGTTTGGTCAAGTATAGAATTGAAAACTGGGTATTTACCATCTATACACATGAAATACACATGGGCTCAATGTAGGGCATAATGTATGAAAGGTAGGGAAATGTGAGTATTGAAAATAAACTCACAAACATCAACCAACATAGTGGCACCTAATTTAGCAGGCTTAAACACTTAAATATTTTTACGAATTTTTTTTCCGATTGAAAAATGTCCTGTTAGAATTCTCCAATTGAGGTTAAGTCGTTATGTATGCTGCAGCTATCACCGAGGCATCCATTTCACTCGAGCACCAAACTTCTTAACGACGCGATTTGAAACTTCAGTCCGAGAACTGAGACGAGACTTTACAGTTTACGACTATCGTTTAATTACGCATGCTGAGTCTTTCTTCTTCTTAGTAAAGTACTCTTTGTAGTGTGTCGGGCAATTGACAGTATTAGATTTGCGAGCAACAGTGTAAGGCACTGGTCCCACCGCGAGCTAGTAAGCTATGAGCCATCGGCTATAAACACGAACAAAAGATAAGCACTCCCGTGTAAATAAAAGAGACATGGCGATATTTATAGTTACTCGCCCAGCGGTGAGCTAATTAATTAATGAGCTATCGGCTATAAACACGAACAAAAGATAAGCACTCCCGTGTAAATAAAAGAGAAACGGCGATATTTATAGTTACTCGCCCAGCGGTGAGCTATAAATATCGCCGTGTCTCTTTTATTTACACGGGAGTGCTTATCTTTTGTTCGTGTTTATAGCCGATAGCTCATAGCTTACTAGCTCGCAGTGGGACCAGTGCCTAAAGGAGGTGTGTACAGACTCAAACAAGATTTACTGAAAATATGTCTCGTGGAAATTTGATACCGGCCAGCTTTAGGCTGCGTTTCCACCAGAGATGAGCGAGGATGCGTTGCGACTAATGTGTTTATTAAAAACCAATCCTAGAACTGCTTTAGGCACTGGTCCCACCGCGAGCTAGTAAGCTATGAGCCATCGGCTACTAGTATAAACACGAACAAAAAATAAGCACTCCCGTTTAAATAAAAGAGACACGGCGATATTTATAGTTACTCGTCCAGCGGTGAGTGAAATGAAGTGATTCTATTGATTTTCAAAAACACATTATTTTTGGGCTGATTATTTGATCGGTGTATTAGATACAGGATGTTGCTCGTTGTTCAAATACTCATAATTCTCGCCGATTGAAGGTCTTTGCTGTTAAGTTAAGCGTTCACCTATTTTGCGAAATTATTAATATTTAAATTATGAATAAAATTCATCCACACACTTTACACTTTTCATATTTTAAAAACTCATTATCATAAAAGGGCATTTTCTTCACTCATGCTACGGCCTCAACTCTTAATAATTTTAAACAAAAAAAGAACCGACTTCACTTAGGATCCGCTATTCCAAGAGGAAGTGGCCGAGTTGCTGTAAAAAATAGTGAAATCACTATAGGTGTGCCTATAATAGTTGAAGAGTTCCCTCGATTTCTCCAGGATCCCATCATCAGATCCCGACTTGGTGACAATGGGACCATCTAGGGGTTATACCTGTTCGATTCAAAAAAAAATTTTGAAAATCGGTTCACGATTCACGGAGATATGGAGTAACATACATACAAAAAAAAAAAAAAATTATGATAAAAAAAAAAAAAATTAGTCGAATTGAGAACTTCCTCCTTTTTTGAAGTCGGTTAAAAATAATAGCTACGCAAAGTTTAACAGAATTGCAACAAATAAAAATAAACATTGAACGCAAAAAAAATCTACTCACTTTATCGTTTATTAAAAACACCTCTGAAAAGGTCGAAAATGTAGTTTCGATTTCCGTCGTCCAATTTCCACGTGGCGACGCGTGAGGTGAGGCTAACCGACCAAACTGCATCTGTTGCCTCGGGGGATAAATTTCGAGCCGTAACCAATTTATCTCCAAATAGAAGTATCTGACCAATGGACGGTGTGTCGGGTGGCCAGTCTGCGGGAAAAATAATTCACCTAGTTTATGTCTATGTATTTTGCCTTTGTACTAATGTAAAGTAAACTTTACGCGCTAATAGGGTAGCCCTGTGTGGAGACGTCAAAATTTCAATCTGGAGACCTCGGGTTTAATCCACAGCTCGTAACAGAGTATTTTGGTGATAAATATTATTTGATATACCTAGTCTTTACTTACTTTTCGTTGGCGTAAAATTTTGTGAGAATACCACACCTACTTCTAATAATGCTTAACTTTTCCTTTAGGTTAGAAGATCTAATGGCTGTCGCTTTCGTAAAAACAAGTGTCTACTGCAATTCATGCAATTAGGTTGACGAGCAGACCGCAGGCACAATCGATCTGTGGCAGAAAAGCCGACACAAATGGTAAGAGGATTTTAATACGTAGTACTTTATACATAATATAATGAATAAAAGACTAAACCAACGTAGTGTAAGTACCTAGACTTTCACGGAAATGTTATTTACTCGTACAGGCTTGTGCCTTCATTTTATCAGGGCTTTCCAGTCACCTTGGTCGCTAGGCGACGATTGGAATGACCTAGATCGACTAGGAAGTATAGAGGCCAGGGATTTCAGATATGCATAAACCATCCTTATGTGAGTGCTCTTGCCTACAAAATTAATCACACTTGTACCCTGAAACGGGGTGACTTTAGGAAATTTCGGGCTAATTTATAATCTATCAAAGATTATAAATAGTCATAAAAGCAACACTATTTGTAATTGAATTAATCGATTTTAGTAAACGGCTACAATCGTATTAATCTATTCATAAAATTGTCATTTATTACCTGAATTCTGGAATTAAAAAAACTATGATTTGGGATATTTATTTGTCAAAGCCGCCATTGTATTTTAAATTACTCCTTTTGACGTCATAGCGAATAGAAAGGTCGAAATATACACAAATATAACAATTAACATGGAGCGATATTCTAACTATGAGATCATGAATAACATGATCATGATTCATCCAAATTATTTTCCTTGTCATCAACATGATATCTAAAGAAAATATGATCCTGACAATCCATTTTATTTACCATTAACAAACATCATGGAACTTTACTATTAGTGAAAGAAATTTTGAAAAATCAACATTAAGGCGATAAAAAAGGGGTAGAACCATATTTAACGCCACACGGTCGAGTAGCGTTAGAAATTAATTATAATTACATAATATATATATATAAATTAACGATAATAATATTCGAATTCAATGTGTAAAGCCTTAAAAAACATATAGAAAGTAATGACAGTTGCCGTATACCAAATACGCTAGTCGCTAGGCTAAGGCAACGAATGGAAATGACCTAGATCCACTAGGAAATATGGAGGCCGGGGATTCGAAATATGCATAAAACATCCAGGGCGTCCTTTAAGTGAGAGCTAATTGGTTTCGGTCACACAGATGGCAAAACTTCTGAAGTATTTAATTAAAATTCTACGCAACATAAAGCACTTTAAGTGGTCTGGAAACTTATTTATTGAACTACCCGATGTTGACTTTATTTATTCGTCAAAGGTAATTGCAATTGCTCCTTGACAAGGATGGAATTTTGTCGAGTAGTCCCTTCAATGAAAGGTATAGAACCACTGAATTATACAGGGTGTTAACTATAACTAGCCACATTATGCGACTTGATTTGGTAGGCCATACTTAACAACTTTTAGTATGAGGCCAACTCCGAAATCCCAAAAACGTTTTGGCTGTTTCATACATTTCAGCCGATCAGAAATTTGACGTTTTGTATGGGGAGTCAATTTTTTTTTGGGATTTCGGGGTTTGGTCCCATAGAACAAGATGTTCAGTATGACTTAGCTAATCTCACCTCCCACAATATAATGGCTAGTAAGTTAACCAATCCATTGAAAATAAAACCTTGATACTTGCCTATTCTTTAAATATCATGGGACTCCACTAAAACCATTTTTGGAAATTCAACCGTTAAGAATTTGAAAATTAAGTTGAATTTTTTTACGAATTCTGAGCGAACAAAGTCACAGCTAGTATAGTCGCCATCAAATACATCGAAGCGGCCAGGGTAAACAAAAAAATCGGAACATGCACTTTATCGCCTTGACAATAGAGGAGTTCTTCAGATATTTGTGATCACCTCGGCAGCTCCCATGTATCTCATGGCGACTACTCGCTTAAAATCCCGACCAAGCAACCCTAAACAAAGGGAGACGTATAAAAACTAGTGTAATCCACTTCCCCTTCCCGGCATTAAAAAGAGCCACGCCAGCAGTTAACTTCTAAGAGACAGCGGCATTTTCAATTAGGCGGCCGTCTGGGGGCTATTTATTACGGCCTGCCGCTTATCCGGTATCTTGCTACGTTGCTTGAGGAATTGTAAGAAGAAACTCAATCTATTAAAATGTTTTTTCTTAAACATAAGCAGAATATAAAATATGGCAACGAAAGATGGTAAATGATCCTCATCAAGACCGTAAAGTGCAAGTTGCATTTCAGAAAATTACTTAACATGCTAAGTACAAACGTGGACGAGTTTTTCTTTCACTTATAGATAGTGTATATTGCGTAGTTTTAGAAAGTGCTAGTGACTCCATGTCGACAAAGTGGTTTCATTGGACTGACACAAAACTAAAAAAAAGTAGGTAGTAATTTTAATCTCGAAAAAAAAAACAATTTTATGGTCCAATTTGCTTTAACTGATAGCCAATCAGCTGTTCTATCAGACCTTTAAGTTTTGGCGTTGGTTTTAGGGACAATTTGTTTAGATAACCACCTTTTTTGAAGTAAAAAAAATGGTTGCCTTTAAAGTCGGCCGATAATTGCGTGATAACATCATAAGAAAAATTGCATACTTTTAGTTATAAATTGAATTGAATTATTATCACTGAATTTATCTAGGAAAATAATCGAATAAAATGCAGTACCGTCGCCATCAAATATGTCGGAGCGGCCAAGTTACTCAAAAGGAGTTGTTCAGATATATACGGCCAGGTGGTCATTTTCAGTGATCGGAATAGGTAGTGCCATTTCGGGTGAATGACCTTAAACATTAAACATAACATGGATAAGCCTTGGGATTTCGGGACTCGTATTTTTTCACAGTGAATATTATTGACCTAAATTAAGAAGATGCAAAATAATAAAAAATTGTCATTATAAATACGTCAATTATTTATTCAACATAACTTTTAACAGTTACAAATTACAATCATAAAATAAATCGTCAAACATCAACATTAGTACCATATGTATTAAATCAACGTTATTAAAACATTCGTTATTTTTTACTATTACTAAACATAAACTTAAAATTTTTCATATGAAATCCCGGGGTTAAAAGCTATGTCCATACTAAGCTTACGCTCCGAGTTCCCGTGAAATGGCACTACCTATTCCGATCACTGGTCATTTTACATGTTTCTCAATAGTATGGCTTGTGGCCGTAACGTTAGTCCTGTCCACGTGACTGAACGGAACGTGACACTTTTTCGTGCATGCTACCGGTGGTCGTCGATTTATAAGACGTTATCACGGCAACGTTATCATTTCTTCAGCAACTATAGTGAATCAAGAACCTGTAGAAATATTCAATGAAAATGAAGTAAAAATTTCAATAAAAAACCTCAAGTCTGGTAAAAGCCCAGGCCCCGACGGAATAACAAATGAGATGATTATCGCAGGAATGGACTTTCTCGTCAACCCACTCACAAAATTATTTAATGAAATATTGAAGGAAAAAATAATCCCACAACAATGGACAAGCTCGGAGATTACACTTTTATTCAAGAAAGGCGATCCAACTCTACTATCAAATTACCGACTGATTAGTCTCACATCATGTCTTTATATAATATTTTCAGTAACAATGCTCAGACGACTAACAAAAATAATTGATAAATATCAGCCAGTAGAACAGGCTGGTTTTATAAGAGGTTTTTCTACTGTAGACCATACTTACACTCTGAAAGTCATAATTGAAAAATATAAGGAATATTACAAGCCTCTGTATATCAGCTTTATCGACTACAGCAAGGCATTTGATTCCATATCCCATGAATCAATCTGGCAAGCGCTATCAACACAAGGTGTAAATCAAGACTATATAGATATAATAAAAGAAATATATAGAAAAAGCACAGCTACAATTAAGATGAAGGCGCAAGGACCAGTCTTCAGTATAGAAAAAGGAGTAAGGCAGGGTGACCCGCTCTCCCCAAAAATATTTATAGCAGTCTTAGAATATATATTTCAGACTTTGCACTGGGAACAGAAAGGATTAAAGATAGACAACAAATATCTAAGCAATTTAAGATTTGCGCAGATGACATAGTACTGTTATCAGAGGACCCAAAAGAACTAGAAATAATGCTACAGTCACTGGCTACGCAAAGTAAAAAGATAGGACTACATATAAACGAAGAAAAGACCAAAGTAATGACGAATAACCGGCCACTTCCGATTATACTAGACTCAACGCCTCTGGAGTATGTTGAAGACTACATTTATCTAGGTCACTTAATTTCTTTCAAAAAAGGCACTGAAAAAGAAATTGAAAGGAGAATAAACTGCACGTGGAATAAATATTGGGCCCTTAAAGAAATTTTCAAAAGCAAAATGCCCACAAAAATAAAAACAAAAGCTATGAAGATTTGCCTGCTCCCATGTCTTACATATGCATGCCAAACCTGGCCCATAAAGAAAGAAACATTTAAAAAAATCAAAGTGTGCCAGAGAGGAATAGAGAGGAGTTATTTAGGACTGAAACTAAGGGACAGAGTCAAGAACAAGGTGATCAGGAAAAGAACTAGAGCATCAGATATAGCCAAACAAGTAATGCGACTTAAATGGAGGTGGGCGGGACACACACAAAGAATCAAAGATGAACGCTGGTCTAAAATAATAACCGATTGGATACCAAAGGGAAGTAAAAGGAAAAGAGGAAAACCATTGGCAAGATAGAGCGATGATATTAAAAAAATTGCAGGGAAAGATTGGACAAAAACAGCCAATAATAGAAAATCATGGAAAGATTTGGAGGAGGCTTTCACCGCTTTAGGCGGTCCTTATGCTGAGAAAGAATAAGAAAAAACATATAGTAGAATAAGTAATTTATTGTAAAAAAATATGCTAAGGAAATAAAAGTTTATATTATTATATTATCACGTCAAATAATCTATTTACAGTTGACTGTTTATCAATGAACATACAAAAAATAATTTCAAATAACTTTCCAATCCCATTATGCCGGAACATTACGTTATAATTATACGACAATTTGGTAGCTACAAATTTCCATTCAATAACTTAAACTTTATGGAACAAGTTGAAATCCACATCATTAATGAAGTTAATTGAGAGCGACCAAAACCACGAATTTCAGCTAGTTCCGAGGGAGCCTTCAAGGCTGTTCCACTGATTTATACCGAGGTCCTCGACCCCGACCTCTCATCGCCCTATAAGTCTTGCGCTTCGATTTTGTTTTTAACAGCTTTTTATGAAGTTCCTCTCATATTTTTTGCTAAGACTAGCGGGAACTTTCTAGATTTATCTCTTTGGACGGTAATTTGAGGGAACTGTTCAAGCGTTTTTGTTATCTGAAAAGTTTTGGTATCGCTAATTATAATTACTGTGGAACAAATTGTACAAGGGAAAAATAAGCTTAGGTAGATGACGATCATTTGAACGTTAAAACTTGTGAGCTAGAAAATTTTCGAGAAAATTTTGACATCTGATTCAGACGTAAAGAAGTTATCAATTCGTCGGGATCTTTGTTTTCTGCTATTTTTTTAAATGTATGTTCACCGATTAATCGAAGGCGGCTGGACCGATTTGGAAAATTCTTTTTTTGTTTGAAAGAGTTATACTTCACAGTTGGTCCCATTGTCACCAGGTCTGGATCTGATGACGGGATCCTGGAGAAATCGAGGGAACTCTTCAACTATTATAGGCATACCTATAGTGATTTCAGTATTTTTTACAACAACTCGGGCATTTTCTCTTAAAAAAGCGGATCCTAAGTGAAGTCGGTTCTTTTTTTGATTAAAATTATAAAGTTCGAATACGGCCCCATGCTTCTGCAAAAACATAACTGTGTTACATTCGCCACATATGTGTATAACCCAGCTAGATGCCGCAAAACACGCAGCCAAGGATTAATGATGTGCGGAAAACAAATACTTTTATATAAAAATTCTGTCAAGTGCGAGACGGACTGAGAATTGTAATTACAATAAAGTATTTAAATACCTATTCTACATCTACGAGGTGTAACAAAAATGCTGGTATTTTTTAAGGGCATAATTGGTATCGATTTCTAATTTAAAAAAAGTAAAAAAGAAAAATTGTGCGAAAAAAAAGATTTTGTATGGAGGATTGGCCAGCTGGGACCACCTGTCCCATAAAAAAACATTTTTTACTTTTTCTTTCTTCTTCTTCTTTTCGTGTCGAGGTTCCGTTTATGTTTCATACTTGAGATGCCCAGTACTTTTTCTTTGTTGCGATATGAAGGCAATTATGTTTTTAAACCGATCACCAGTATTTTTACACCTTGTATAGTTAACTAAAAAAATACAACACATTTCGTTATCATAAAGGTACCTACTTAGCTTTTCCTTAATGGGTTCAGAGTATGTAATTACAAACAATCATCTAGTTAATTAACTAGATGATTGTTTGTAGTTTTATGTTTTGTTTACTAACACAAAGTTTTTACTACCCCAATTATTACCATTTTTAATATTCAGTAAAAATATTCAATATCCCGATACATATTGAATTTTATGTATGTGGGAAATCAACATTTGTTTCATAAGTATTCAAAGCAAGTCTAAGTAGTTTGTTATACGGAATATACGTATTATTTCAATATTTGTATTTTATTATATTTCGAGGACACATTTTATGAAACCGTATTAGAAGTCTTATAATATATCGTAAAACGTTGATCGGAAAGTCACAACAATATAAAACTTTATTTCGCATCGATATTTTTTAAGAACACTACTACTATCATTGAGTAACAGGATATGACATTCCTAATTTTTTTTATCCCAATCTTGTTGCAGTGAAAATCACTATAAGTCTAAGTCTACTCTTTGATTCTGTTACAGCTGTTTATCGCCAAACATGGTGCACAAAATTTGTTTTAGATGTCACATCAAGAAGAATACATAATAAATCAATAGTGGGTATCGAAAATCACTTTCGTGGTTTGTATTCGTATTGAATGGCTGTTGTTTTCGTTTTCTCTAGGAAGGGGAGAAAGAAATGCACTGAGAGAAAATTACAAGTAAAAAATATTAATAGTTAGTAAACTTTAGTGAATCCCAGGACAAGAGGAGATTATACTAACGGTTATGAACGTTTTGTATTTCCTTTACTATGGAATTAATAAAACTTCCTTGATATTAGTATAATTTTGTATTGCCTAGATTTTTTTTAATTATTACAGTTTTATATTCCCGGCTTTTAGATATCAGGTTTTTAATGCGAACACAAAAAATTTACTGCGTGTATTTAGACCAATATTGTACTCTCTGTACGGGCGTATTGTCTACATGAGTCCACCATACAGAACCCTAAACAGAATCTGCGTGCTAGAGTAATTGTCTTCGACGTCACATCGTAAATCAAGCAGAACGCTGACACGTCGGCGTTACTCGTCCAGCAAAAAGTAACGCTCCGGGAAAAAGTTCGTTGCTGGTCATGACGCATGACGCAACGTGTGAGGTGACGTTTGGGATGAAGGAAAAAATACATATTTTTTATGAATTTGTAACTATTTACACTGAACGCAGTACACAGAATTACATTCAACAGAAAAAGGGGTCCTGGTTTCGTCATCCTAAGCAATAGAGGTCGCTCTACGTATTGCCGAAGAGAGGCTTACTGTAATTATCATGGTTGTAAGGTAGGTAGGACTGAAAACGCCTTATGGTGTTTTTTGAACTAGTTTCATCTCAGACGCTTCTAAGAATAGAACTACAAGTTTACAACTGAAATAAATGTGGGACATAAATCTGACACAAGAAAACTATTTTTCACCATATGAATGCGTCTTCCGAGTAACCCCTCAACCTATGTATATGATTTTGGTTTAACTGGCTTCGTAGAAATTTAGCGTTGTTCTAATCTCGAAACTGGAATTCAAGGCCAAAAAATCTACGACAGATACGTCAGTGTCATAACCATCATTGTCGCTTATGTCACTGTCAAGTAAACTTTTCAGGTTTCGCCCACCTTTTTATAATATGCTGCTTTATATTGGCCAACATTATAATATTATTTATTCTGTGACATATATTATCTAAAGAGTGGAGCGTAAGCGAAGTGAAGTACTTACAGACGTACGGATACAACGGAACTGTCAGCTGGCTACCTAGACGTCTCTGCATTTCGATAGATTTTTGATTTTAAATAATTGTTCCACGATAACTTTATAAAATTTCTTGGGGATGCAGCATAGATAAATAATATAATTTGAGTGTTCAAATATGACCAGATTGATCAAGGCGTTATGGAGCTTAGAAGGCGCGAAAAAATCATCATAAAGTGTCTTGTTATATTGGTCCACTCGTTTGCATGTAAATCACGAGTTCTCGGTTCGAAGCGGGCTACTAGTTAAAATAAGGTTTTTGTAAAAAAAGGTAGGTATGAACTTTTGTCGCCGACTGTACTCTACTTTCAACAGTAAACTAACACGGAGACAATTCTAACGAACATATTTAACACGATAAGGTTTCGTTTTTGACTTGATGTAGTTCTTAACTTAGTCGTAAATTATTGTACCAAATGTTATGAATACCCGAAGTAATACAAGTGCAATACCAGCTTTGCAACCAAAAATCACGGATGTTTAACTTTTTATTAGGGCGTCTTTTATTTATGTAAAATAAGTAAATACAATTCGTTCACAATCCGCTGATAAATGTATTTTTGCAACTTTGAAATGCTTTTGTTAGCAAACATAATAACCTAGTCTGTAGTTCAAAAGCTGCGTAGAGGGCTAATAATGTGGTAATTTAATACACCAAGAACGTATTCTTTCATATAGCTAGCTTTCCTTAAATTAAGATTTCATAAATATTCATTGTATCTGGCATGTACCAATATAAATTAATACCCTTGTAATAACACACACTTAAAACCTATTTCCAGAACATACCATAAAAATCATATTTAAGGGTGAAGTAGGACGAGCTTAAATGTTGTCGTATACCTAGTCATCTCCGAGTGTGGTCGACGGATCGTGCACGGGGCGAGACAGGTCCGAGTGATGTTTGTACAGTCGCCATCAGATATTTCAGAGCGGCCAAGGTGGTCACAACTATCTGAACAACGCCTCTGTTATCAAGGCGATAAAGTGTATGTTCAGATATTTTTGAGTACCTTGGCCGCTCCGATATATTTGATGGCGACTGTACCTAGTAACGGCCGTCAAACAACAAAACATGACCGGGCGGTCGACGTTCCGGGTACGTAACGAGTCTCTTACGATACTCGGAGGTCACGTGATGTTTTCTATACAAAATGAAGTATCGGAAGTGTCGGCTCGGACCCGGGAATGGACACCGTGAATCATCCTTAATTTTCGAGTTATGTGCCGCGTAATTTCGATCGCATAATTCTGTTAGGTACATACAAATGAGACAACTCATTTTGAGTCGATATGTAGCAAAACAGGGCTTTTGTATGAAACCAAATGCAGCAAAAACGGCACGACCGAAATTACGCGGCTTACAGGCTCACAAAACTATAACGCTCGCCTGGTTTTACCCCGACTCTTTATCCATTCAGGCATCGAATCCTTACATAACAATCATCAGACGATCATTTTTCTCCATAAATGTTGTTTGTCGTAATGTCCTCGCAATCTTGGGTAGTTCAAAAACTTTGGGACAAAATGGCTTTTACCTCGCGGCGCAGGAGATGAAGGTTCTATTGTTGTCGTTTAGGTACAACTCAAGTTATAATCTGAAAGCGACATTTTTTAACGTAACTACGTACAATGAGATTCAAAATTGTATGGACAATTTATATTAATGAATTCATTCGTAATTTGTGTCCATGCAATTTTAGATCTGGGCGGCCGATTGGTAGGAGACTAGTAGGTATTGTCAGGTTGGTAGCGCGTCGATAAAAATGCAAAATATCTATGATTTGCCAAACGTGGTTTGCGACAGTGTAAACTTTAAAATTCATTGAATGACAGAGGCTTAACTTACGCACACATTGAAGTGTATACAGACGTGCCGTGCAAAAATAAGCGATTAACCCCTCGAACTCCTTGTCCCATATCCATCACAAGCCGAATGGACCCTCAATGTCAACCTCAAGGTTATTGTTTCAACAGCAAAGTTTACGAGTTTTGTAGTATTACGTGTCCACGCTGTGCCAGCGGTGCAGAGGGCCTTTACAAGCTCTTACGCCTTCCTGTCTTTAGTGATTCAGTTCAGACTAGCCAGTAGTAGCCGTCGATTGATCACCATGTTTGCACAGGACGCCCGGAGCGACAGCTTCAATCCGGCGGGTTGTCTGAAAGCGACGATTCCATTATTCGCTTCTCAGCTACTAATGGTTGATTTTTACGAGTATATAGTGATCTCTCACCATGTATATCTTATTTATCTTTAATGTCTATCTCTTTAATGTATACTCCATCGTCATCTTTGTTGAAAAAAACATCAACAACTAGATGACGCCGGCGACAGTCACTCGCATCAAGAAAACATATTAAAAGATTACATTTAGAAGACATTCAAGAGAGACAGATAAGAGTTACAGGCGTCCATAAGCTGTGGCAACAACTATCAGGCGGGCCGTATACTTATTTACCACCATTATGTTTTTTTTCTTGGATTAACATTGTGACAAGAATGGAACGGATAAATAATAAGCAAAGCAAAGCAATAGAGAGGCAAGAAGGGAGACGGCCGATCACCAAGCCGATGCAGTGGGTCTCGCTAGCACTGCACCGAATCATTAGCATAAATGCATTTTTTATTCTTCAACGCTGTCAAGAGTGAAATGTTGTTGAAGTTTTCAACAAAACAAGCTGTTTTATTTTAATTTATCTTTCCTTTTTTCTCTCTTTCATTTTGCCTTTTTCACATAACACGAACTCTTCTATTTTAGACCAAAACGCAAACATAGTTTAAGGCATTTTGTCAACCCTTCCACACGTGCGTACTCCATGAGCATACAAAATGGCGGCAGAAACGATTTACGACGTTATGAGTGTATATCAGTTTTATTAACTTTATCGTTGTTTACGATGTTTTCGTTTCGTTCAATGACCAGGATAACAGGAGGGGTAAGGTGTTTGCAAGGTCAAGTTGGAGAATCGATACTCATGGAAACTGCTGACGCAATCCGATAAGGCAAGTAAACGTGCAAACAAAAGATCAGTCAATATTTTCCTGTATTCCTGTCTACGAGTAGGGATGTAGGTATATTCCGACCGAAAGTGTAGATTAAAAAGTGGCAACATCGTAGTGTCGTCCCTTTTAAATCAATCTAAAAGCGGTATTAGACATTGCAACCTGCAGGGCCCAATCTGTCAGGTTGGAAGGAGTAATTAAAGGTAGGGCCCATAGGGAGCTGAAGGAGGGGCAGGGACAGATAGGGTACACAACAGATTGGGCCCTGCAGGTTGCAATGTCTAATAGCCGTTTAAGAAAACGGGACGACACTACGATGTTGCCACTTTTTAATTTCTACACTTTTTGGTCGGAATATACAGTGGGCCAAGAAAGTGGTCTACCAGTTTTGACAAAAGTTTCTCCGAGATCTAACGATCGCTAAGGTTGACTATTGTAACGGAGTTTAAAACATGCACGAGCTTGTTGTCTCATGACGTTCAAACGAACCTCAACCGTAGAGTGGTAGACCACATGTGGCATAGCATTTTCTTAAGCCTTTTTGCATTTATTTTTTAGTAAGTTGTGTGACTGAAAAGCTTGATAGAATGGGTTTCACATTATTATTATATTTCTTTATTTACACATAAGTTAACAGTATTACACCAAAGCACTTACGTGGTAATATAAAATAAAAAAAAAAACAAAAATAACAACATTTTGGAAAAGTAAACTTAAAATATAAAAAATAAAAACTAATAACAATGAGATCATTCCTTAAATTATACAATATTATGTATGCACCTTAAAACCTTCCTGTAAAATACACCAGCATTGTCTGCAAAAATGTCGATATCGTCCGACTCTAATACGATCTGGTTCAGAGTAGCTTGCGCCCTAGCGGTGGGAGCGTTGGCGCCGCGCCGCGTGCGCACGTCAGCAACCGCGAACAGGCGCCGACGTCGCCGCGCCGCCACCGCGCCGCCCGCGCCCGCGCCGCTCGCTACGCCTGCTGCGCCACTCGCCCGAGGCACGAGCAATCCCATGCTCCCAAGCGTAATCGCGCCATTTACTTTATTGTGAAGTAACTGGTAGTAGTTCACTATATGTAGTAATTTTCGCCTAGTCTCTAGTGTATGGAATCCGACCATACCTGTGACGAATAACGATGGATACATGTATGGCTAATTATAACACATTCGTCTTTCCTGGAAGTTATGCACTAAACATCAAAATGTGAAACTTATCAATGGCCTTTGGTGAAATAAATTATCGTACACAAAAAGTGTAAACTCTCAGTTGGCTCAAGATCAAAATGGTGTAACTTTTGAACATTTTTTTTAGTTTTTAAGTGGGTAGGTGTTCAAATTAGTTTTGCCACGATTTATCATTATTTTTAATATTTGCGATGCAATGGCAAATGTCAATGCACTCAATCATTGGCCACACTAGTTTAGAATAAAACGCATGGTATCGTATCACGAATATATTCGTCGTTGGCTTTGAACCTGCGATGCGGATAGAACTGTCATAGGTATCGAAAAAGTGAATGAAAGATCCCTACAGTTGCTTAGCTACAACAAAGAAACTGCCAAGAACATAAAAAGCCTTAAAACAGATTGAATGCAGTAAATCTGAATGTTTTACGGACGCCGGGTTCCGCGGTGTCATGGAAATCGCCCGATCGGCTTATCCCGAGGCACGAGACGGCGACACTCGGCAAGCCGGATCATCTTTATAGCGACATTTCTCAACATTTCGCTGTGTAGTGTTCGCAGCGGTGGCGTCGCGTCCAAAGAACGCAATTCCCATCGGCTTGCCTAATTTTCAGGCTCCTGAGCAGTTTTTCTACAGCTCATTAAGAAATATGAAGCCAATAAATCGCCATTTAATGCGATATTTTCTCTGTATCTACCGCGTGTATATTTGATATTACCACAAAAGGAAACCAGAAGCAGGTTTTGATGTTTTAAATCGACATTGCAATAAATATTTAGTTAATTGTTAATTAACACCGAGTAATTAATTTTTTAAATTATTTCACTCAGCAATGTACTGCGTATACAGTACAATGTGACACATATCAATTGTGACGTTTTAAAGGCAAAGTAATCAGGTAGGAGCAATACATTGCGTGCTGAAATATTTTATATGGAAAAATAAAAGTCGTAAAATTTTAATAAAACATATGGAAGTATGTTTATTAGGGTCTATACTAACTACCCATAGCTTATGTGGTAATATCAAAAATACACGCTGTATAATACCTATTTTATAAGCAGGGATAATATTGGTTTTATCTGATTTCTCGCATGTTACGAACAAAATATTATTTGAAAAATTGTCATTATATCGTAGGTAGGTCTTGACCATTTAAAGGAGATTCTGCACTACGCCCGGATCTGTATACTATAGGGGCAGGACCTATCATTGGTTAGGCTGAAGCGTAAGGCGGCTTGCACACTGCTGCGGCTCCGCATGGGGCGCCGGTGCGCGAGCAAAATAGCACTCTGCATATGTATAGCGCTGTCACGCTTACACACCATCGCCGCATGCGGTTGCGGCGTCAGTGTGATAATAACCTAAAACGGTTCAAGTTTTCGATAATGATATCGAATTTCGATATGATTAAGATAGTATAAAAAATTTAGACTGGAAGTGTTTTGGCACGTTATGGTCGAAACAGATGGAAAGAATGATGATGATAGCTCAATTTGAATGCTGCATCAAACTAAAAATGTACATGAAAACTTTATTCACTCCAGCAAAAGCTCGTCTAATTCCTTAATCAAGTCAGATGCCGTCGCACGTGAAGTAGCTCGCCGACGTGAGACAAATGAGCTGGATGCTGTTCAAATAGCTTACCTAGTATGCGAGTCTAAGGTTAGGCTTAAAAATCTAGAAGCCAATCAAACTATTTTGTCAAAAAAAATATTACTGTTTTTCATACATACATTATTTACAACGGGCTTGACGCCCACAATTTCTAGACTACCCTGTCACCGGTTCAGGGCGTCTGACGCCAAATCTGAAGGCGCCGATTCAAATCAGGCTTCGGACATCGCAGACTTGGTCACTTTTTCTGAAGTATATTACATCTATTTCAGTTTAGAAGAACTAAGGTTACTAGGTTAGGTAGGTGAGACGCCGATGCTCGATAAACGTCGCGTCGACGCTGCGCGGGCGCTCGGGCGACGTCAACGCTCGAAAGATGCTAGTGTGGGGTTAGCCTAACACTGATAATAAGAACGGAGCCGTTAAAATGCAACATCGACATATAACAAATTCATTTGACTACACTTTACACTACCTTGTTACCAGGCTGTATAGTGTCATTTAAATGTGAATTTTAAGTACAGTTCATACAGCTTAAATTCATTTAGCAAGGCGCGTCTTGGCGTTGCGAGTCGTACATTAATTAAATTGGACAGCTCGGGAACTCAACTCTCCCACATACGCGCAACGAATGAGAATGCGCAGTCTGAGCTCAACAACAACCTAAATACGTTATCTTTTATGCTACCCTGGTACCTAAGGAGGCGGAATTGTACGTACGTGAGATATGTTTTGAAGAATGTACGGTCGGTCTTGTATAATCTTTTTTTAAATTAGGTATGGTATTTAGTAACTAAATTTATGTTATACATTAACTTTTTTGAAAGTCATGACAAATGCTTTTCGAATGTACCATGTCACACTTTCAAGTTCTTATCCAGTCACTTGATTGATATTTTTCATTTAACCGGA
The DNA here is from genome assembly GCA_911728535.1 of Pammene fasciana. Taxonomy (NCBI): domain Eukaryota; kingdom Metazoa; phylum Arthropoda; class Insecta; order Lepidoptera; family Tortricidae; genus Pammene; species Pammene fasciana. The sequence goes on from OU452292.1 coordinate 12,403,392, forward strand.
AATGACGTCAACTCAAGCGTTAAATTAAATAAAGTAGACACTTCCTTGGAAGGGTTTTTACAAGACACTTATTTGTACCTAAAGCAAACTCCTGTTCATTTCTGTAAGCATTCAAAAGGTGGATTTTCAAGAACAACCTCAAATAGCGGAAAATTGCCCGAAGATTCGCAAAGGCGCAATTACCTGGAACCACTAGACTGGACGGCTAAGGCTGCATTCGTTCTTGAGCGGTGAGGCTGTCAGACAAACTCAATTGGAACAGGTACACTTCATGCCTTATTTAAAATAAATTCTGTTAGAAAACTTGCCGGTAACAATTCAAAACAAACATAAGAAGTGGTTTTGTTGAAAAAACTATTTTTCTTTTGTTTTCTAGTTATATTCGATTGGTTGGAGTGCTGTCAAACTAGGATGGCCCTAAATAAAGGTTATAATTAATATCCATTATAATGATATTCAAAGTTATATTTACACTTTTTCACCTTATTCCATTGTAATAAGGTGCAAAAGTGTAACCATATTTTTGACGTCGACTGCACTAAGTGCATTTTTTTGACATGAATACTTTAGGCTGCACAAAACATTTAAATATTTCCAAAAGACCAGTAGCATTATTTGGCTTTCCGTGTCCTCTTCCTACATGAAACTAGCGAGCGCTAATGATTAAATAAACTTTAATCGTAAATATGTTATTCCTTGCCCGCTCGACGCTCCTTAATTGGCCACATCTTACCAAGACTCGGCTCCACTATGCTTACACCTAGCGCAGAGCAGGAACCTACTATTACTCTTAACACCTTGTGTTAATAGCAACAGGGTCTAAAGTGCTAGTCCTGACCAATCAGAGCAAAGCACTAAATTGGCTGCATTTTAACAAAATGCTTGCAGTTGCACTAATTTGCAGCTCCTGTCTCTGTAATACTGATTGCTAGGCAAAAGCTAGTTTAGGACAGTGTCAAATGTGTCAATGGATGAGAAAATATATATAATTTAGTTTGTATGCCTATGATGGGATCTGATTCGACAAACTAGCCGATAAGAGGGCGAGACGGCGGGGTTGTAACACTAGCTCATCAGTTGCAATATTATAACTGTGCAAAATGTGAGCGCGCTTGTCAGTCCCGTATTGGTTTGTACAGCCACCAAAGGAAGAGTCTAAGTTGTTGTGTTTGGACATTGCGTCTAATCCACTGCCATAGACGTTACAGGCCAATGATGATGCCTAGCTAGAGGATGTTCAAAACGATTAACCCCATTTCACCCCTTTAGGCCCCCCTAAATTGCTTCTTTAATTTCCAAAATGTATTTTTACTGGGACTCCGCATGAAATTTGGAATTTAAGTTTATGCTGTGCATCAATTTCTAAATAACTTATCCTGGTGTTTAATTGTTTATATAAATAAGATGGGTATATAGATAGAAACTTACCATTTGACATCAATTTGATATTAGCTATAGAAACTCGCTCATATCCAACGCTTTCAAAGGCAAGGTTCAGTTATCAGTTCTATTCACACCAAATAGTAATTACTTGTTGTTCACATGTGTTCCACTGTGCCTGAACTTCGTAATAATATTTTGGCTATACAATTTAAGGTGTTACGAAAATGCTGGTGATCCGTTCAAAGGTGTAATTGGTATCGTATGAACCAAACCTAAACCATAAAAGTTGCGTAGGCACTAGTTAAAATACTATGAAAAAAAATCGATAGTTTTTGATACGATACTTTTGAAACTATTAGGTTACTTTCCTGTGAAGTCAAATCAGCTACTCTTTTGGGAAACGTCAAAACGATTTGTTATGTTAAGTTATAGGGCAGACTAATAGTGTGACATTTCAATACTATATGATGAAATACATCTCCTTTATAAAAGTTTTTACCATTATAAAATCATTTAAAGCACAAATACATGTTACCTGTATTTCCCCGTGTATTTTTGAAATTTTGATTTTATGAATACAACGAAACAATAAAGTTTATCTACTGGAAAGTACCCTTTTCAAACCGGTTATATTTATAGAACTACTCGTATAACAGTTTTAAGTTATCCGATTTGAATATGCTAGATGAATGTTTTTCATGCATGGTATCAATCGATTCGTTTTGTTGTGAGGATCAAATGTCTATATGGGGCCAATTGCCTTAAATCAACATAAAAGACAGGAAAAAGACTTAAAGTCTGAGATTTGCATTTGTTTCTCAAAACGCTCCTTATTTGCCCTGTTTAAAGTATGGAAAAATTATGAAATAGCTATTTTTACAGTGAAATGTCGCGTTTATGTATATGGTTGCTATACAATTTATTTCACAATAAAATGTTAGAAATCGAATGGTATCATTGGTTTTTTAAATTTCGTACTTTCAAAAATCGAAAAAATTTGAAACTTTGAAGCCCGATATCTTTGAACCATTTCAATAGATTTTTTTAATGTTTACTTTATTTGGATATTTTGATCATTTTGCATCCTATCAACTAAATTTCATTGCATAATTCAACATGTGTCATCACCCCTATTCCTTAGTACTGAGCATATTTATTTTTTTATATTAGCCGATTTCCGATTATTTCTAACTTATCCATACCCTGTTTACCGGATGTCACATCCTCTTTACAGCCGTGGCAATCAAGCGAGCTTCCGGCAGCCATATTGAATTATCAGATGTTGATGTGCAGTGACCGGAACGGACGTCATTACTTGTGCGGTGGAGTTATTGACAGCTCACGGTGGGCTCACGTTGGGTAAATAATAGGCACATTAGGTACGAACTAAAGTCCAAAACCAGACAGCAAAAAATTCCTCTAAACAGTGACGGCAAGTCAACATATTTCTTAGAGAAGGCGGAGGTTAATTTGGCTTAAAATTTCTTCATGGGCTGTAGGAAAACTGCTCACATGCCTAAAAATTAAACAATCCGATCCGAGAGGAATTGTGTTCTATGGACGCGCCGCCATTTAATGTTTATTGTAGTCCGCCTCGAACTACAACTCACAATTTACTTGCAAACGAGTTGACCAATATAGCAAGACCCATATGTGTCTTCTAGCTCCATAACCCCTTGATCGATCCTGCTCATATAAGAACTATCAAATCATATTTATTTCTGCTACAACGTCAAGAAATTCCGACTCGGAATCGCGAGCTCTTTCGATTTTATTAGGACATAAAATGTGTCCCTAGTTTTTTTCTATTCCGTGGCTATTTTTCCATAGATTTCTTATGGCGATAACGGAATGGAAGTAACAAAAATGTATGAAAATTTTGGGACACTTTGTGTGTCCTACTCAGATCGAAAGAGCTCGCGATTCTAAGTCGAAGTCACCAAAAAATTTCCAAATTGAAAAAAAAAAAGTTGAATATACAACTTTCAATAAAATGGCCAAGGTACTTATTAGGTACCTACATATATTATTTTAGCGTTGAATCTTCATTTAATTAATAACAAGTTATCTTTGAATACTGATAATATATACCAACAACTTTTTTAAGATAAATATGTACGATATTCAAATACATTTCGCAAACATTACACGTTCAATGACCGGACGCCATTCAGCCATCTTTGAATGATCTATCGTCATAAATCATGCCTGTTTAAGATCTTATTCATAGTCGATGATTATGCACTATTCTATATAATATCTGCTATTCATAACTTAGACACAATATTCAGAACCTAATGAGGGGTAAGTGTATAATTGCCACCAAATATATCGGTGCGGTAGAGATGCTCAAAAATATTCGAACGAACACTTTATCGCCTTGATAGTAGAGGGGTGTTTACATATTTTTGAGCAAATTGGCCGTTTAGGTATATCATGCCTTGGCTATTCTTCACGATTATCGACTGTAATATTACGTCTATTTTAACTTCCTAATGCCAGAATCGCCTTTGCAATTTCGATTCCGACGAGAAAATTTCAGTGGTTAATAGATAAAGAAAAGCTGATAAAAATCGGTTTCGTGTGGTTTTATTTTTGGGATACATTTGTGTTGTATCGATGTTGCAAAAAAAGGCCGCCATCTTGAGTTTCTCTATTTTAGATCTGATCATGTTAAAATAGAATACGTTTCTGAAGTCATTGCGAAAAGCATTGCCGAAAGCACTGACCTTCCCTACTTCCCCTGTAACCGAGCACTCGGCAAACAAAGTCATCCATCTCCGTGAAATGACGTACCGCCAATAATGTTGCGGTGTCAAGGACGATATCTTAACGGACATTTTTTTTAAATTCCCGGTTGTAATGTATGGATATGTGAGCTGTCATGATTTGCGTTGTACGCCCGTGGCCGAGATTCTGGGACTTTATTAAATACTTCAATGTCTGAATAAAATCGTGTTCCTCTAAAATTCAGGTTATAGATTTTTTGTATTCCGTATCTCACCACCAATGAGACAAAAAGTTAAGTTATTTTAACAGCGTTAAATCGCCAAAATAAATGGTTGTATATCGTGGTCTGGTTTGACATGTCGGCTTTAATTTGTAAAATCTTTCTCTTCAAATATTATGTACAATCGAGTTCAGAATTGCATGGCCAAGTTATCAATGAATTTATACATAAATTGGTAATGCACTTCTGAATAGTTACTAAGAGATCAGTCAGCTAGTCTGTAAGTAAGTTGATGTCCGGCTCTGGCCTATAACCGCATTTGTTCGATCGTATATGTGCACCACTTATATCACTATCTTTCAAATGTGCAAAAGCAATTCAGACGAAGATAATGAAATTTTGATTTTCGACACAAGTTTACCTTGACAACAACTTTGTAGTTAGCAATCTCTTTTACCAACTCGTCGCTATCGTGACCGAACAATCAGCAAACAGATCCGTCTCGATGACATGACATTATCCCGCCGAGATTCTTCTAAAGGTCAAGGATATATTCGAATACTTTCCGTTCAAGGGTTGAGAGTGGGGGACTTGAGATGAGAGTGCTATACGGAAGCTTACGAGTATGCCTCCAAACGTATGTGGGTCAATCAACTTTTTCTTGTTTTTTGCGAGAATTGCCCTTATTGATTATTAGTTTAACTTTTGTGGGTTATAACAATGTCAACATGAATCAAGATCCTTTACACGCATACCAGTCCAGGAAAATAAATAATAACCATACATTATTCATTAAAAAAATGGGTGACCCAGCGGAAGAGCCGTTATTTTCATACAAAAGTGAGGGACACCTATGTCCACTGGGTCACTGGCATTAACGAAGATATAACGTATTAAAATGTGATAGAAGAGATTGCAATTCGTAGCATGTTTATCTGTATTTTATATAAAGTGCATAACTTAGTTAAATATAATCCGCATAATTTATTTTTATCACTATTAGTCGAGGTATGCGAAATTTCGCTGACAAAGAATAGTTGATTGACCCATGTAGTAGTGTTACGAAAATTACCCATATACATGATGTAACAAAAATACTGGTGATCCATTTAAGGGCATAATTGGGAACGTATTCCAAGTAAAAAGAGTAGGAGAAAAATTTTTTGGACGCGAAAAATATTTTTTTTTGTTTGGGACACGTCGTCACAGCTGGCCAACCCTCCATACAAAATCACTTTTCTTCGCGAGAATTTTTTTTGTATTAGTTTTTCATAATTACAATGGTACGATACCAATAGGTACCTTTAAAAGGATCACCAGCATGTTTGTTACACCTTGTATAAACGCCGAAATTATGTTGAATCCTTCAGTTCAGAATTCAGATAGTTGTTTTGTATTATTGGAAACTATTTGTGTAAATATTTATAACGGGTTACTCACGTAATTTTTGTCGATTTTTGCTCAACATGTTTCGATCAATTTACGATGATCATTTATTTTTTTATTTTTCGATGATGATTTGATTTTTTATTTTATTTATTAGAGTCTCACGAAAGTTTTATAGTTAAAAGTAAACTTCTGAATACAGCCATTGGAAATGAAAAGACACAACACTGTACCACATAAATCTCTGTTTTAAAATAAAAATCGAACAAAGCAAGAAACTTTCGTTCTTGGCCTATCATTGCCATTGAATCTAGACTACCTTTCAATTTTGGCGCATATTTTGCAAAACTTGAACATAAAACCTTCTCCCGCTATAAATATATAAGGTCTAAACTTATAAAACCTCAAATAAAAAGCATTAAACCCTAAACTGCTGACAATGAGGCTGTCTAAAAGCGCCGAAAACTGAATAAAAGTGGATTCCGAAGCTTATCGATATTTGGCAAAGGTTCCACATCTGCTGCAAATCTTTGAACCGGGCGCATTCGACTGTGACGGCTTTAGTGATGTACTATGATGTATATAACTGGTAGTCCGCCTCGAACTGAGGACTCGGGATTTACTTGCAAACAAACTGACCAGTATAAAAAGACCCATGTAATGATTTTTTCGCGCCTTCTAGCTACATAACCCCTTGATTGATCCTGATCATATACGAACTCTCAAATTATATGTGTCTCTACTATAACCCCAACAAATTTCTTAAAGATCAGAAAAACGTTACTAAAGTTATCGTCGAACAAACTCTCAAAATCAAAAAGCCATCGAAATGCCGAGACGTCCCAGTAGCCAGAAGTTGTAAGAAACTAAGAACTCGCTTCGCTTACTGCTCTGCTCGTTCGATTAGGATGAAGGGTATGTAAAACATAACCCCAAAAAGCATTAAATAGCCCCGATGTCGTACATATTTTATTAAATGCTAATTTCGTTTGCGTCTCTCCTGTAAATAACGAAAAGTTAAAGAAATATTTAGTGCAAACTTCATACTAAAAATAACCGGTTATTTGGTTTGCATTCCCTAACAAGTACATCACTAGGGACCAGAGTTGAATGTCCAGAATTATCCAATTCAACAGACACTAGGCACGTTCGTACGATGTGCTTGAAAACCGACATCAGTAAATACGAGTCGCTGGATGCTATCACGTTCTTAAGTATAATGAGGCATGTTCGGTGATTGTTAAAATTGTGGGTGTAAGGAACTTCCATGGCGCGAGTCCGACTCGCACTTGGCTGTTTTTTTCGGCCATATTAGGGAAAAAATTCAACGAGAGTAAGGGCCACACTTGAGCGATTTGTTATCGGTTTATATACAAAACTTGTACGCGGCAAACTCGCGGCGTGTTCGCTCCCATACAAAACTCGCTCGCAAATCACAATTGTGATAAGCACTTGTTTCCATTATTATATAGTGATACAAAAGGCAATATAAGACAAAATGGCGATTTGTAAAGTCGTTTTCCTAGAATCCGCACAACGACAATCGCAAGGATTTTTCTAACTTTAAGAAAAACGTAGCATAGATACATAGATATAGCAAAACGTAGTAGAGATATATAGCAAAATTAGAAAACCATATTTGTCAGTAGCAATAAGAGAAACAAATTATATCTTTTTTGGGCTGATTGCAAGCATAATAAGAAAACAAACTATGCTTTTCGCATATCTCTAACGGAAAAGTAAAGATTAAAAGGTGATTAAATACAAACATATATTTAAATCATTACGCCAACCCGCCTGCCAAGCGTAGCGCGTATGGCAAACCCCCCCTTAAAGGGGAGGCCTATGTTCAGCAGTGGACGTCTTATGGCTGAGATAATGATGATGATGATGATGATGAAATCATTACTGCAAATTAATACCTGATCGCAAGGTTTCAAAACCCATGTTTACCTTAATGTAATCGAAATAATTACGGAAACGAACGGGAACCAATTAATAATGGAGTATCGGCTTGGTACTAATTAACCGGCCAGTATTCTCATAGGTTGAGTGAATGCGCAAGAGTCGAGTTCTCTGCCACTTTTGATTTGGTTGCATAACGATGATGGGATCCTGGAGTAATCGAGAGAATTCTTGAAAAGTTAAAGGTACCGTACAACTAGCAATGCAATGCAAGGGGAAGTTTCCAGAGTTGCGAAATTTTCCATACGGAATGTTGTCAGAACTTAAATTTTACGAACAATATAAATTATTCAGGAAGTCGCTGGACACCGCCGTTATCAATTAATTTAACTGACTGTCATTTACGAGTTTATAAAAATCATACTAATAATGCATTTTTTGATAATTCCCATAGGGAATATTCTCATTGGAAATTTAATTTAAATTCTCGTGTAATTTTTAGCAAAGGGTCTGGCCGGACCGCCATACCAAAATCGCCCCTGGCTGAATTTGAGATATTGTTATGCACGATTATTCGTTTTATTATTACATATACTTTTGGTGAATATTATGCCTTAAATGATTCCCGTAAACTTGAAAATTTTTTTTTCAAAAACAGAGTGGACAAAATTAACCTTTATTAGTATTTAATTGTCTAACACCGGTAGTGGCCCTCTTTTCCTCAATGGAAACGGGTTATTATTTAAAAAAAAACATAAATTAAGAATTATTTTTTTTCTTGCGCTGCTGGCGAATCGAAGCCGTCATATACAGGCTGGATTTTCTTTTTGGGTCAGTGAAGGCAGCTGCCAGATTCCGGGCTGCTATAATTTCAGATTAATGAAGGATCGCATTTACAGATTTTGGAATAAACATACAGGGTGCGAGAAAAAGGTCATTTTTGAGAAACTTTTTTTTGATGCCATTCGAGTCCATTCCTATCCAGGATCAAAAGCTTGTATGGGACCAAAAAAATTCCGGCTAGAACGGCCACAAATCGAGGAAAGCTTTTTCCATACATTTTGTATGAAAATGAAAACTTTTATTTTTCACATGCAATTATTTTATGCCAATAGATTCCATTCCCGTTCAGTATCAATAGTTTTCATGGGATCAACTTACGGTAATGTACCAAACAGCCACAAATTGAAGATTCTTTTTCCATACATTTACTATGGAAAAAAATGTGAAAATTTATTTACATTTTTCAATCACGCCAATCAGTCCCGTTACGTTTAAGAACAATAATACTGTTTGAGGACATTACAGTCAAATCATTCAAAATATCAAAAAACGGGGATTTTAAAGCAGTAAATGTATGGAAAAATAATCTTCAATTTGTGGCTGTTTGGTACATTACCGTAAGTTGACCCCATGGAAACTATTAATACTGAACGGGAGGGTCGTTCTCGCGTTTCGTGCAAATCGGTATTATATGCGATTTACCAAAAACCTTGTGATGTTTTAGAGTAACTGTTAATGCAATGTTATTAGATAGGGTCTAAGGTATATTTATCACCATAAAGCAAATGGTAAAAGGTGTTAGTTTTCTGTATATGTGTAATAAATACCCCCTTTTTTCATTCATCTCTACATGAAACTCGTGAAGGTATAACTTTAGCTTTAAATTTGACCTCAAAAATTTGCAATAGAATCCTCGTTGTTTGTCCAATCAACAACTAATTAAGTTAAGATTTTAATCATATAATATTAGCATCTGGATACTAACAACTAAAATTTTACAGCCATATAAGTGTATGGTTCCAACAATTTCTTCATTACCGCCGCGAGAAAGAGATTATCTATATTTCGGTATATAGAGACGATGTATAGCGGCTACCGTCGGTAAAATATATCGTTCGTGGCTCAGTTGGCCTCTTGCTACCGCAGGGTACGCCCTTGTGTCGCTATTGGCGAACTTTCGTAGATTCTCTGGTGTCGAAAAGGGGTGTGGTACGAGTTTTAATTCATCGCCATCCAGCGATTTATACAGTAAGTACCAAGTGTAATACGTTGTAATTATACCTATTATATGTGTTTTTAAGTTGCCTTGCACGTGGCTCATTCTGGAAATTGAAGGTCAGATATCAATCGACTTAGGCTAAACTACTAAAAATGACTTAGGCTAAACTACTAAAACTTCATTCATATCTGTTTCATTCACTTCTTTTCCTTCCAATTTTAGAAGGGAAGGTAATGAATGAATTAAGAAGGTAATGATAATTATGTTCGAGGTTATACATTCAAAGAAATTAACGAAAATGAAGGCATCGACAAAAGAATCTTCTGATGTTAAAAAATTTAATAAAGAGGTGCCAGGTCTGGATTCATAGTCTGAAAACGACATACACCTGGTGAAATACCGAAGTTTGATGAAACAAATACAGAAAAGCTACCTACTCGTACACTCAACGACAAAACTTATGATCAGAATCAGGACTCCCCGACCATTCGAAACATTATTAATATAGATGATGCTGCACTCCTCGACCAAATTGATGACCAGACTTTTTTGGAGACAAGCAAAATAGATTCACCTAATACAACCATAAATGCCATACCCATACCATAAATACCAGAACCCATAAATAAAACGGCAGAATATCTCCTTAAGTCACAATATTGCCAAACGTTAAATTTGATTGGCAGAACTCTAAATTTTGTCTAAAACCTAGAGCTTCAATCCGGTCAACACGAGTTCAAAAAATGTATATCTGGTACTACTGAGCAGGAAATTTTCACAACGGATACTAAAAATGATACTATATTTTACTTACTTACTTACTGCAGTGGCGCAGCGACCCAAAGTGGATCTTGGCCTCCGACACTAAAGATCGCCAGGCTTCTCTGTTCACAGCCGTCTCTGTCCAGTCAAAGGTGCCCAGCGCGGTGAGGTCCTTCAGCACCTCATCTTTCCAGCGGTACCTAGGACCTAGGACGCCCAGGTGGTCTTCGACAAGGCGGCTGGCCAGAGTATGCTCTCCAGACAGCACGATCTTCACCCATACGAACTAGTCTGGCGACTTTGGTTTCCCCAATGATGTTCAGCTCGGACACCAGATCTTCAATTTCCTGGTTCTTACGGTGCTTCCAGGTTCCATCCTCTCTGCGAATGGGTCCCAGTATTTTGTGGTAGATTCTTCGCCCAGCCACCAGCAGTGCCTGTTCTTTTTGAGTTAGTGTCCAAGCTTCACGTCCTTATGTCAATATTGGTCTTATAATGGTTTTGTATAAGCGCAGTTTCGTCTTTCTGATCTATTAGCTTGGACACCAACACTTTGTGTAGAGCAGCTGCGCAACAAAGAGCGCTCTGGGTCTGGACCTGTATCTCGTCTTCCCTCTGGTTAGTATCAGTAACGATGCATCCAAGATACTTAAACCTATCCACCCCCTTGTACGAGGTATATCCTACCGTGAGAAGTTTCCTACGAATCTTTGTGTTTCTGTATCTCTTCATATAAAGGTATTCAGTTTTTCGTGGTTAATTCGTAGGCCAACCTTTACAGCTTCTTCCTCTAGTTTCTGGGCCGACCTGCAGACGCTTGCTTCGGTTTCTCCCATATAAGTGCCAGATCGCCAGCATACCCTACAATCCGATGTCTCCCATTTAACTCTACTCCGCCATCAGGAACAGTGGCCTTCTTAATGATATATTCAAGCGCCAAGTTAAATAAGCTAAGGGAGAGCGCATCTCCTTGTTTGAGCCTATTTTTAGCTTTAGGCTTTTCTGAAATCCACAAAGAGGACATTACAGCTCTGGGCACATTCCCACTTCCGACCAGATATGCTGAATTATGTGGAACACTCTTTCCCGTTAGGGCTGGAAGTATGGAGGTACGGCTTAATACTTCCATACTTCACTTGGCAGTCAGTCAATGCCAGGAGCTTTGTTATTTTTTAGCCTCATGATCGCCTTGGTGACTTCATCAAAAGATGGTGGGGGCACTGATTCGTAATTGCTTTCTGCTGCTATGGAAGTGTTCTGACTTAACGGGCAGTTGAGAAGGTCACTAAAATAATTCCTCCACAGGTGTTTCTGCTTCTCTGGGTCAAATGTAAGGTTACCCTCATTATCTATTAGGGCCTGCGTTTTAGGTTGACAACCCTTCCTTGTCACCTTACCTCACGATAAAAGAGTTCAGTCTCAGATGCTATTATGAATATTTCCATACTTGATACCAAATCGTCTAGGTGTTTCCGTTTCGCCTGTCTTATGGTGTTTTTACAATTTTGGCGCATCGTCGCATATTTAGCAACCCATATGGTGTCTTGGTCCGCTAGTATCTTAAGATGCCTTCTCTCTTCCACTGCCTTTTCACATTCTGGGGTCCACCATTTAATGTTTTAATCGATACTACCTACATAATTCTAATTACATTTATTTACATAGAAGTGAGTGTAAATAGATTTACGCGGGCAGAATTGTTTGAAAATTTGCCAAACTCAGGCAAGAAATAAGAAGAATATTAAAATATCTAATAACTTTAAGATAAATTTAATCATAAAAACTATAGGTAGGTACGCGAAAGAATTCTGACACGCATGAGCTGGTTTATAGTTGTCATTATCATAGAGTAACTTATATAGTAGAGCAGCACAGCCTAAGAACTTTTTAAAGCTCAAGTGAATTGCGCCCTCTATCCGAAAGCCCCCTAAAGTTACCGTAAATGTAAGAGGAAATGTCACCTGCACTGCTACTCCATCTAGTAGCTACTAGTGTACTACTAGTACGCAGGCCAAGTCAGCTTGATTGTCCGTGCGCAGTGCTTTAGACACTCACTCTTAATGTTAATTTTTTTTAAGAATGGTTTTTTTTTCAATAAATACAGCTTTTATGTTTGATTTCATGAGTTTGTTTCATTACATTCTATTGGAAAAATTACCATCCCATGGAATTTTCATTTCTTTCCTTTTTCAATCATTACCATCTCAGCATATTTCATTACCAGCGCGTAGTTCATTACCAGAAGTCTCATTAAATAGAAAATAATAAGGTTATGACGGTGCCTTTCCCATACAAATGTTAATCAATGAATCCACTCTTCATAAACACCAAAAAAGTTACCAAAAAAGATAAAAATTACAAATCAAGAGAATATCACCGATTTGCACGAAACGCGAGAACGACCCGGGAATGGAATCGATTGGCATAAAAAAAAAGTTTCACAAAAATTTCCTTTTTTTTGCACCCTGTATGTTTATTCCAAAATCTGTAAATGCGATCCTTCATTAATCTGAAATTATTCTGAAATCGAGGGAAGGTCTTCTAAGACCATTTTCACGTAGCAGCCCGGAATCTGACAGCTGCCTTCACTGACCCAAAAAGAAAATCCATCCTGTATATGACTGCTTCGATTCGCCAGCAGCGCAAGAAAAAAAAAATTCTTAATTTATGTTTTTTTTTAATAATAACCCGTTTCCATTGAGGAAAAGAGGGCCACTACCGGTGTTAGACAATTAAATACTAATAAAGGTTAATTTTGTCCACTCTGTTTTTGAAAAAATTTTTTTCAAGTTGTTGATCCAAATCAATATTTTTGATAAAAATATATGTAATAGAGTATAAAAATGCGCATATTATATGAAAATATGGTAGGTGTCGCTAACTCATATGTAGTATAAAAAAATATTTTAAAAATAAACTCAAAAAATTATGTACTTAAAATAAAGTCAGGAAGTTAATTTTTTTTTCTTTGATGTATCCCTAATATATCTATAAAATATCCAAAGAACAAGTCAATCGAATACGTGGTTTTAAAGAAAAAAAATAAAAACGAAATTTCTTTTTTTTAAATTTTTTCGCAAACGGGAATCATTTAAGGCATAATATTCACCAAAAGTATATGTAATAATAAAACGAATAATCGTGCATAACAATATCTCAAATTCAGCCAGGGGCGATTTTGGTATGGCGGTCCGGCCAGACCCTTTCCGAGAATATTACTGATTTTTTGAGATAGTTCTGCAACTTGTGTATTACTACGTACAACTATAGGTTTTAAGTATTTTTCACAATAGCTTATTTTCTCTTGGAAAGGTAGAGCCTAAGTGAAATCAGTTTTATCTTGTTTAAAATTAGGGCTGCCACCGAGTATCAGTCCGCCTGACGATATCGACCTGACAGTTGTTCGGAGCCGGCAAATTTTTGACTTTAACTGACAGGCCGAGATCGTCAGGCGGACTACAGGCGGACTGATAGTCGGTGGCCGGCTTTATGGTTCATTTGATATCGAGTCAAGCTCGTTTTTTATACCCCGACGGCAGCAAACAAGCCGTATCCGCCTGCTGGTAAACAGTTACCGTAGCCTATGGACGCCTGCAACTCCAGAGGATTCACATGCGCGTTGCTTACCTTTTAAGAACCAGTGTATAGGTTCTTAAAGGGTAGGAAGGTTTTGAAGCACCTCATACCTACAGTAGTCCTCTGGGAAAACCGCGGCAACCGTGTGACCTAGCGACGCCATGTTGGATTCGCTCGCTTTAAGCGAAGGGAACACCTGGCTCGTGTTTCAACGTTATGAACGGAACATTACGCGAAATAAACATTTGTTATGTAGCTTACGCAGCTTTGATAGCCCGATATGTATTATTGCAAATATATATCTAAGCTACCGCTACTTTGCCAGAGTACCTACTGACAAAGAGACTCCTTTCCCCTGTAGTTTGAATTTCCCAAAATTATTTTATAATATATGACATCCAAAGAGTAGTTACGCGGCTTTCACACTGCTGCGGATTCTGTAGGTACGTAACTGTTTCATTCATGGTACCTAATGAATCTAAAAATTACATTCTGGATCACTAAAACAAATAAATTTATAAGTCCGACGGATAGGAATTTTATTGCAAAAATATTTGGGATTATTCGCCTAATTAATTTAATCTAATACAAACTTTATTATACATTGCTTATTTAATTTGAGTCTTAACAACCAAGAATTCTTTGAATATTGAAAAATTTATGTTAGATTTTAGTTTGTATTCAGAATTTTAAATAGATCGACTGCGTAGTAGACACAGGCGATTTGAATCGATTTTTAGATAAACAACCTTTCGGAGAAGCATCGGTAGCCTGCCTGGTGGGTAAGAGTGTGCCTTTTAATCCGAAGGTCCCAGGTTCAAACCCCAGCTCATATATAATTTTACTAGTTTCCTTATTAATAAGTATTATACCTTAGTCACAAATATTGTATCTTCATTATTATTTTTACATATTAAGGTGCATTGGGGTAATTTCGCAAAGCGTGTAATCCCGAAAATCATACAAATATAATTCGTATCTTATTGCAACAAGTGTCAACTTTCGGAATTTACCGGCAACTTTTTTTCTATTGGAATTACCCCAATGCACTAATAAAATTGGTAATAATTTTATTCAAAGGAAAGGTTAGAGTGTGTTGGGGTAATTTCGCAAAGCGTGTTATTCCGAGAATCATTCAAATATCGCTCGTAAACCATTGTAATAACTTAATAAGAATCAGTTTTCGCAATTACGAGCCATTTTTTCCTATCGAAATTACCCCAATGCACCCTAGAATACAGGAAGAAATTTTATTATTTTATTTTAAAGTACATAAATTACATAATTTCGTCAAGATTGTACCTAAGAAAGATATTATATTGAAATAACCCGGAAGCAAGTCGAACGCAGCTTCCTTTGTACCTTAATAAGGTACAGTCAGCCGCAGAAGTAGCTAAGCGCAACATGTTCGAAAAGAGCTTAACACGACTTTATTGTTAAAAGAATAAGAGCGTATCAAGATCATTTTGAACACCTCACCCATTACTTCTGTTGCTGACTGTAGGTACACCTTCTTGCCCGATTGTTGAAAGGGCGGTGAATATTTGATAACGAAAATCCATAATAATTTTCCTCGAGGAGTACGGTTGTGGACCTTGGGGAACAGATTGTATGTTAAATCTACTAAACCACACGTGAAAAGCATTCAATTTTAAAACAATAAAATATACTAGTACCTAGTTGTTCTGTGAACCGAAGACTTCGGAGCATTTCCCCCCCTTTCCCCCTCCCTCAACTTTTTTTACAACAACCTCTAAGCAAGTGTGGCCTTGACCTTATACCCGAAAATCATTGATTGAAATCCGTCCATAAATAACGCGTCAGCAAACTTCCCCCGTTTTCCCCCTCATCTTCCCCCCAATCAAAAAAATGGCTCGACCATTTTTGGCAAATAAATCAAGGAACGTACATGCCAAGTTTCATCGAAATCGGATGAAAAATGCGACCTCTAGACCGACACTGACCAACCAATACACACACATCAATCTGCCAAATCGTCGTACCAGTGAGAGACCCCAACACGCACCCGCGCACCCGTGCGGCCTCTCCTTGTGAGTTAAGGCCGTTCCTCGATTCGGACAAGCCACGCCCATCCGTAAGAGACACGTTTATGGCTCCCGTGCACGAAAGAAAGAGATGCAGCGCTCTTAAGTATCAGACTTTTTGACTGAACTACGATTAATAAGCGAATCTATGAAGTTTTGTCTAATTTTGGTTCTGTGACTTTTTAGATAAACTAGAATACCATATTTTTTACTTAGTTATATTGCTTAATCTCTTATAGTTTACGTAAGCTAAGAAAAATAAGGGGAAAAAGGACCCAACTTCGGATTTTTTTTCTATCCAGGCAACTTTCAACAATCGTGTTTCGGCTTGTGCCATAAACAAGAGTATATAGTCTAATAATATATATTCGAAAATAAATGCAGTCCCTTTTCCCGTTTAGTCAATACAGCGTTTGAAAAAACCTATAATTTTTCAAAGTAAGTTAAACAGAGACGATTAGGTACTTTGATCATTAGTCAGATATTATAAAGACACTTACCTTCGTAAAGCATGATAATATATTATGGGGTTGGCAACTGTCAACGGTTTGGCCAGATGGCGCCAGCATGGCTCGTACCTGTCACTAGTGTTGTTGTATA